>OX411738.1:9022868-11422868 GCA_948252095.1 Dicycla oo
CGTCTGTCTGTCACAAGGCTGTATTTTTGAACCGTAATAGGTAGACACTTGAAACTATCACAGAATATGCACTACTATAGCCGCTATAACAACAGATAATAAAACAATCATAAATTTAAAAATTAAGCACTTCTTTTTACTAAAGTATAAAAAAAATGTGGTGTTAAATATTCTACGGGCGGTACGGACTTGGACGCTTTTTATTTTTAATAACGACACTACGAAGAGTATTACTGTTTGTGAAAACAAACTTTTTTCTCTTTACATTTTTGTGGGCTAGACTGAAATACTTTTTATTTAGTACCTAGATCCAGTGTTTAATCTGTCTAAGAGCAATTTAAAGGCATGTTATGTAAATAAAACGAGATATTTTTTATATTTCTTTTGGTTACTTAACCAAAAGAAATATAAAAAGAATATCGCGTTTTATATAATATAATATACAAAAATCGTCTGTCTACGTCCAGAATTTAAGGAGCAATCGACGAAAATATATTTTTAGGGTTCCGTACCAAAATGGTACAAAAGGAACCCTTATGGTGCAACTCAGTCTGTCGGTCTGTCGGTATCTCAAGAACTACGAATGCTATCAACTTGAATTTCGGAATAGTATTAGATGACGTTTGCCCAACTATTTTGCAAATAAGAAAGAAATAAAAAAAATATATATATAATATATAGGGACTGAAAAATTCGAAGTGGGGCAAGGGCATGTGGGGTATTATATAAAAGAGCGCTGTTTGCACATTCTCAAACATTTTTTCTTTTTTTTAGGCCTCACAGCTTTCGAATTTTGATGAAAACTGTATACCCCCCCCCCCCTTATCTACGAAGTTAACATAGAGCAAAATCTGAAATTATTCTGTGTGATAGAAGTTTATGTAAAGATTACAGGAAAAATAAAATGATATCTCTAAATAGCACACTTTTTTATATATGACAGTACGGGACCCTCGGTGTGCGAGTCCGACTCGCTCTTGACCGGTTTTTTTTATTCTTCCTGAAAGTTGCATTTTAATAGTTATCAAGTATCGGTCACTAACACCCATATTCTAAGACGTTTCCTCGAAACTTCCTCGACTCCACTCGACCTCTTTCAAGGAAATCGGTATTCACAGTTGCAGAAAATCTCCTCCACTTGGCGTCACTCGACTTTTACCCTCACTCGAGGTAAGGAAACAACTGTCAAACTCAACGTACGTAGAGATGTACACCTTAAGGAACACTCAAGGAAGATTTACGCCATTATTCGCATTTTTGATTCTACTCTTTCACCCACGTTTGTTAAAAAGAGCTGATTATTCTATTTCAATAACTTTTCCCGTAGCGTATTCAATGGATTTCCAAAGGTTTCTGAATTATCTGTTTGATAATCCGTACGATTATCCCAAACGACGTTATTTACGAGATGCAGAAAACCGCATAGAATTTTATGACATGTAGAATTCCAAAGACGCTATCGTTTTAGGAAAGAAACTTTGTTAAATATGTTGTTACCACATAAAAATAGTAATCTGTGCACTTGTGTTCAATAACAGAGCTATGTCTAGCGGACTACCTATGTCCGACACAGATAAAAAAACAGCAAGCTGATAACTTTTGAGTGGCCATAGACAAACAAAAATCAAAGTGTATGCTGAATCTATGATATAATGACGTTTTATCTCGACTCAACCTCACTCGAGGATCCTCAAGATTACCTCACGACAAGACCGAATTTTAACAAGAATACTGAGTTCAAGGATTAGTTGATTAGTGGTCGAGGAATTTCGACTCAACTTCATAGAATATGGGTGTAAATACCAGTCACCCGTTTTCGTCCGTCATACGGATCGTAGCAGATGGACAGAATGCCATCTGCTACGATCCTTACATACTCCTTTTGACAGATTTGCCATAAAAAATCTGTCAAAAACTCACTATGACCGGATCATTGCAAAGTCTGCCTACCCCCATGATGTGTGTGTGTTTTTTATTGTTATTTAAGATGGGTTTGCTCTTGACTCTAGTCTAGGTCGGAGGCAACAGAGACAGAGTCGACGATGGAGTGAGCTTACCCAGAAGATGCCTGTTCACTCTCACTTTGAAGAGATTAGGGTTGTATGCGTTCGGAAACACAGACGCAGGTAGTACGAGTATGTGTAAATCAGTCAAAAACTTACAATTGGGAGATTATTCCAGCGTTTGTGAATTCGTAGACTTCCCTCAGATATATGGTGGTCATCGCCGCTTATATGCAATACCAGAGGCATCGCAGATGCGTTGGCTTCCTAAAGACAAAACTGAAATGTCTCTTGCGCCTGTAAGGACACCGGGCCCCATAACCTTCAAAACGGAACACAGCTGCTAAAGACTTTAATTAAACAATATCATTGCTTTTTTTCCGATGAACTTTTTAAAATGAAACCATAAAGCATTCCAATGTCAAAAACGCTTTTAAACGAATGAAATTTTAAATATCTTCAGGAAAATATTGCACTGAAAATTAAGCAAATGGAGCTTATCGTAAAATGATATATTTCTTTATTATCACAGAGCACGTTTTCATTTGCATCATAATACTAGAAGTCTGTAATTGTATTGCTTCACTTTTCGCATAAAATGAGTCTGTTAATTAAGACGCAAATATATGCCAATTCAACGCAACGCATCGTACGTCCAGCCAGTAATAGGACTCGCCCATCAAGGAGCGCTGTTCCAAATTAGACGCATTATTAATTTATTACACATTAAACAAAAGGTATTATATTCAAATACGTACCTACACTTAAAGATAAATAATTAAATTATCTTTAAAATGGTGAAAGTTTCATAAAAATACGCTTGATAGTTTTTGCGTGATGCTCGGTTTTTTATCCGCGTTAGACATAACTTTACAAATTAATTACACTATGTAATATAAACATAATCTAAAATATTCACAGATTATGTTATTATGACAATGCTTTAATTTAGCATATTTTTTAAAAATCATTAGCACTACGCGTTTGGACGTGATCTTAAGTTTAAAATCATTAAAAGTCGGTTATTATCGCCTTAAATAGAGAACGAGCATTGATCACCATACTACCTTACATGTAAATGATTTCAGAGCTATACCAACTCAAATACCTAAATACTATTCTAAAAATTTCACTTGGAACCTCACTCAAGTGAGCGCATATAATTCGAAAGTGAACTCATTTGTTTTTAAAGTAAATCATCGCGGATTCAAAACGAGACACCGTTCGAATTTCAAAGTGATATTCAGGATCCTTCACTCATTCGTTATTAAGCTAGAACATACTCATTGTCTTTGACGTGATACGTCATAATTATAATAACAAAACTATTAATAAGTATTAATGAGCTTGTAACTATTAATTATGTGGATATAACAATGTTTGTTTGCTACAGTTATAATATACGATATTTTCAGTAGGTAATGAGGTTTACTTATGGAAAATATTCTAGCTGACGTTGGCCGGTCCATATTTCTATAATTCATACAAAAATCTCATGGAAAAAAGGGTGTTCAGTATTTCCCTAATTTGAAATTTTTTTGGCAACTTTTCCAATGTTTGTATCACTAAAATCCTTATTCGGACTATAACGAACATTTTAAAACAAAAAATAGCTAAATCAGTCCAGCTGTACTCAAGTGATGCGCTTACTGACGAACAGCATTTTATTTTTATTTATACAGGGTTAGTTTTAAATGACCAGCCAAATTTTCACAGGGAATGAACCCATAAATATGAACAACTTTCACTCAAGCAATCTGCCTAGCCTTTTCCCAACTATGTTGGGGTCGGCTTCCAGTTTGACCAGATGGAGCTGAATACCAGTATTTTAATTTAAGTAATTAATTCCGATACCCCTTGGTAAGACTGGTTGTCAGACTTTAGGGCTTCTGACTACCCGTAACGTGATCCACGAATCTCGGTATGTGAAGATGGTCACCCATCCACGGACCAACCCCGGCAAGCGCAGCTTAATCTGACAGATCGACCCGTGCGGCTGTAATTACTTAGCAACGAGCTAAATATGAACAACTTTCACAATGGGACAAATTTTGAAATCACGAAAAAGAATCTGCTTTTTCGTCAAATTTGGGCGAGTAGGTATTAGGTATTGAACTTTTGTATGAAATAGACAAGTTTTCCTATGAAAATTTGGCTGGTCATTGAAAACTAACCCTGTATAAATAGATTTTACAAGCTCCTAAAGTAGCTATCTCTTATTTTACTTCACTAACTTACACGGTAATTTAACTTACTCATGCATCCGATCACTATACATAATATCTATAAAACTAAACTAAAAAAACTCAAACAAATTTTTTAAATTAAATCAATTATTATTATTACTTTTAAATTATCAAGGAGTCGGTCAGTAGTCTAGTTGCCCATTCCAAAGCGTAGAAGACTCCTATGGAGTAGATTACGGGCATGAAACTCCATGGACACACTTTCAAAACAATATCTCGTAGGTACCTATGAAACTGCCGATTTTTAATACCGGCTAGTGTAAAGTTCAATATCTTTAATTCTATTTAAAATTCCAAATTCAAATTAATTTTAAATATAGTGTGACATATTTTTTTCAACGTCAGTTGTTCATTTGTTTTCCCGCCGTTTGTTTTTTCTTTGATATCGGTTTTTCTGTAACCATGGAAATATCGAAATTGCGCGCTATTTTTGAATACGAGTTCCGTCGTGGTACCAACGCAGCACAGACAGAACGCAATATTAATGAAGTACTGCCAGTGAACGCACGGTGCGTTTTTGGTTTGATCGCTTCCTTTCTGAAAATTTTGATCTCAACAATGAGCCCCGGGGAAAAATTTCAATTCCGACGTCTTTAAAGAGTTCATCGATTCCCGTCCCCAGTACTGCTATAGCAGAGGCATGAACGGAATTCCATTAAAAGGGCAAAAGTGTATCGACAATATTTCTTAAAAAAATGTTTATTTTTTTTAAATGTAAAACAGCCATGGCATAGGTAAGGTACCTAATAATAACTTAAAGAATCTCATGCCAGCTTAAAAACTCCTAATATTGATGACGAAAAAGCTGCGAAAACGTGCTGACATCCGCGAAATTTTAATGAATCAAAATCACCAATTATGTTTGAGGAAACATTAGTTCTTTTTTTCCGTGTGGCCAGAGACTAACCTGATGTCAGAGTTATATGCCGTCCGTCGGCCTCTGACTAACATTAGTTATAATCGTTCTTATGAAAAAAAAAAACATGTTTTTAGTCGAAAAATGTGACACGTTTTTAATGTTATTTATTCTGTTATTGCATGCCCGTTATATTCCATTTATTTTATGTTCGTGACTATGTAAATTAGGTAATTTACTACATTACTTGTACATTGGCAAAGCTAATATACAAGTAATTACGCTTTATTTTTATTTTATGTATTTAGAAACACACAACATAGTAAGACGGTCTCATAATACATATAAGTATTTTAACTATTATCAGATGGTAAAAACATAATTTTAGAAAATAAATAGTTTTTTTTTTCTTTTTCATCAAAATTTTGTATGTTATAAGTATCTACTTCAGCTTTTTTTAATTTTTCTATCATAAATAAAATTTCTCCATGGCAGGTTTTAAAGACTCCACTCATTTTTTTTTTGTGAGTTAAAGACATTGTCACATTACACCCAAAAAATGTACATCAAAATAATCCCTACCTACATTCTTTTCAAGACCTTAATTGTTACTTTTAATCATATCACCACGTAGTACGCTACACGCCTACGCAGCTACGCCGTAGTCAACAGGTGCATTGACCCACTTACACAAAATAACATTTAACATATTAATAATAACAGTTTTTGAAACTAACACTTTCAGAATTTTTTTTCACTCACGATTTTTTTTTCTCAAAATATATTTTTTTTATGTATTTTCCGGGCGCTGGGATAAGCGTTCGCGCTGTAGAACCGGCTTACAGCAACTGGCCTTACGGGGGAATTCTGCGCATGTGCCTTACAAAATTGTATAGACAAATACCAGTACAGAAGACCTCTGACCCCTCTCTTAGTCAGTACAATTACAGAATTTTCCGGGGAGGTCTGGTACAAAATGAGGGGTCAGGTAAAACTGGTTTTACCGGTCATATAGAAATGTTGACAGGTATGTGAAGCTACAGTTGGTTTTGTGTATTTTTCATGGGCTTATAATACGAGTCCTTTATTTGTCTGTTATGTAAGATAGTTGGGGAAAATGTTTTGTTAGTAAGATGGTTCCCTTGTATTATTTTGTGCGGGGAGACGATAGAGATGTGGCGTAGAAATAATATTATGGGTTATTTTGTAGTTAAGAAATAAAAGGTGTTGCCATATTTTGTTTATTATTAAAATACTACCAAAACATACTTTCTGAAAAAATTTGGGAATAATTTTATTACGGAGTGTGTGAAAGTGAAAAATTATAAAATTGACTAAGTGTTTTTCGGTGGTGAGCAGCTGCGCTGGTCCAGTGAAAACGGCCTTCCGACTTACGAGCTGCTAGGTCGTGCCTTTGGTCTACGGTTCTCGTAAGAAATTATTATTGTGGGTAATACCACCGTATACAATAAATTGACTTGAAAGTTTGTACAAATTACGAATTTCCTCATTTATCTCTGGTTTTGGAAAGTCTGCATAGGATCTAACCTTAGGCTTTAGTTAGAACATCGGGTTGCTCAGTAAATTAGATTGATTAGTAAATTTTATTTAGGAGGAGCTCGTGGCTAAGTAATAACACACGCACGGGTCGATCCATCAGGTTGCCGCGGTTGGTCCGTAGATGGGTGACCATCTTTACATACCGAGACTCCTCCATACTTCGGAAAGAACGTTAAGCCGTTGGTCCCGGCTGTCATTCGTGGATCTTTGGCAGTCGTCAGAAGCCCGAAAGTCTGACAACCAGTCTTGAAAATGATAGGCAGATTGATTGAAGTAAATTTTATTTAGAGCAGTGGTAAAGGCTTAACGACTTACGAGCTGTTAGGTCGTGGGTTCAAACCCAGGCAAACGCTTTACTTTGTGTGTGTAAATTATTTCATCATCACTGCTTTTAAAACGGTGATGGAAAACATCGTGAGGAAATCGGCATGTCCTAGAAGCAAAAATTCGAAGACATGTGACATCTACCAACCCGCACTGGGCCGGCGTGCTGGATTACAGCCCACTCCCTCTCACAGAGAGGAGGTCTAGGTCTCAGCTGTGGGAACATTGTAAGCTGATTATGATTAGATATTAAAATGCTTAGACATTTTACTATTGTATTTTTTGTTGTATTTGTGTCATATTCCCATGTGACTGAAAGATGAAATATTTAAGGGGAGGTGAAGAGATTTATTGCATTCCAAATATAAAATTGTTCACCCTACTGCGCAATTATAAACATGGTTATGTTTTTCACGCATATCTTTGTATGTGGGATTCTTTATACTCTCGAAGCATCCTAACGATTGGATGCATTTTAACCGACTTCGAACAGGAGGAGGACGAATTGAGAACAATTCGTCTGTGTGTATTTTTTTTTTGTATGTTTGTTATGCAATTTGCTCAACGACGAATAAACTGATTTGAAAAATTCTTATTTTGTTTTAAAGGGTATACTTCCAAGGAGGTCCCATATAAATTTTATTAACTTTGCTTGGGTAGTTTTTGAGTTAGCTTCAATAATGCGTATTTTTCCCGCTTAGTTTATGTGGATGATGTTTTAATAACTTGCAATCACTGTTATTTACATAGCAGGTTTTTAGCAAAAAATAAAACACACATCCAAAACAAAACATTACAAAGTGAAAAATAACGTTAATTTCGGAAGTCGGTGGCAAAAAAAAAAAAAACATAAACCAAAGGCACCGAAATTAAAGTTATTTTTCACTTTGTAGTGTTTTGTTTTGGATGTCGGTTTTATTTTTTGCTAAAAACTTTTTTATAATTCATGAAGTGTTCTCAACTCGTCTAGGTAGCGCAACTGATAAAGGCCTACATTCTAAGTCAAAATGATTTTCTCGACTCGACTCAACATCTCTTAGGTAGTTTAGTATTCATAGTTGCAATTTTACTCCTCATCTCAAACAGTTTATACTCAGTCGAGGTGAGCTTGAGTTGGGGAACCAATTGTCAAATATAAATATTATCGTAGTCTTTTGAAAAGAAATATTATATTATTTAAACGGTTTTTTTTATTTGTGATGGGTTTGCTCTTGACTCTAGTCTAGGTCAGAGGTGACAGAGACAAAGTCGACGATGGAGTGAGCTTACCCAGAAGAAGCCTGTTCACTCTCACTTTGAAGAGATTAGGGTTGTATGCGTTCGGAAACATAGACACAGGTAGTGAGTTTCACTCCTTTGCTGTGCGCATTATAAAAGACATTTGGAAGCGCTTAGTGTGAATTGGTGGAATAGCAACCAGGTAGGGATGGTAACTGGCAGTGCGTCTCTCATTCATTCGTATTTCTCCAAATAATGACGTTTTCGTGACGTATCACATCGACTCACACTCATTCGAGGAACCTCATAATTTCCTTAATTTTACGACTGTGAATATCGATTTTGAGGATATTTCGAGGCACGCCTTGGGGTTTCCTCGAGCGAGTTGTGAGCCAAGGAGCTTTCGAGCCTACGACTTAGAAAAAAAACAAAGAGTGGATTTTAGAAGTCAATTAAGAAAGGTCTTGAAATAACATATATGTGACCATGATGATGGGGGTATCAAAATACGGGCCTTGAGCCTACGATTCCAAAAATATAGCACAACTAGCTTTTGCCAGCGACTTCGCCCGTGTTCATGTCTGAAAATATCCCACGGGAACGTATTATCGGGATAAAAAGTACCCTATATCCTAATCCAGGTTATCTTCTACCCGTGTGCTAAATTTCGTCTAAATCTGTTCAGCCGTTTTAGCGTCAAAGCGTAACAAACAAACTCACTTTTGCATTTATAACACTACATAATTATAGTTATGAAGTGAGAACAAGAGGTAAAAAAAAAAAAATTGACTGCAACAAATAAAAAATCTAAACCAGTTCACCTTTGAAACAATCTGATGAAGTTGTTGGCATCAAATCTGAGATTGAACTAAAATAATTGCCACGAACTTACTTTATTGAAACCAAAGACTTTGAAAAAGTAGTAGATGGTACTATAACGATCTCTGAAGGGATCGTTACTTTACTTCGGGACCTAGACTACGCAAATCCTGCTAATCTATATATTATATAAACATTGTAGAACAATTTCTATAAACATTGTTCTACAATTAATATCGCGTCGCGCCTGTCTGCGGGAGCCTTAAAATTACAATACTTAATCCACATTTAATACGTCTGGTTTTCATTGAAACACGTGCGATCCAATTACGTGTTTCATTTGAAAATCTTTTTGTTTAATTTTTCTCTTCATCAGATTTTCCTGAAACGTGTTTCCAATTTGTTCCTGTTTTTATTTCAGACTTAAATGACTAATGTTCACTTAAGGCCGAACCCAATAACCTATTTTTAGTTAAAGACAGATCGCTGTTGATGATAGACAATATATTCTATCTGTCCATATGTTCCTTTCGTTCGTTCGCGTTCTTTTGTTTTACCTGTCTTAGATTATTGGGACGTTAAAACCATAGGTAAGATAGGTTTTTTTTATCTCCAGTATGCCAAAGCTGGGGACAGATCAGCCTAACGGCTTTCGAATTGTTTGCTCTCTCTAAGGTTCTAACGAACCTCACTCAGAAAGAGCAAACAATTCGAAAGTGAACTCTTTTGATTTTAAAGTAAATCATCGCGGATTCTAAACGAGACACCGTTCGAATTTCGAAGTGTCGTTTAGAGAATAACACTATTTATAGTTCGCGTCACGAAAGGTTGCCGCTCTGAAAGCAGCCGGTCTATTTTGTAAAAACTTCACCATGAAAAGTTGGGTGAAGTGAGCTTGAAGAGAGCTGTCATTCCACCTGATGCTAGGGATTGACACTATTGACAGCTCACTCCACCTAAGTTTTCACGGTGAGTCTTTTACAGAATAGATCGGCAGGCTATCCGAAGCGCATGGCATGGCGCGGTGCTGTTTTAGGATAGATATTGACTACTGCGCAGTCATTTGTAGCTTACTTCAGAGCGGCAAACTTACATGACGTGAACTATACCTAGTGTTATTCTCTAAACATCACTTTGAAATTCGAACGCGAACTGTCGATCTTAGGTAGCTACTATATAACACTGGTAGAAAAAACAACGATATTTATTTTAAAATGTTAGTTCGATTTGGATGCAATAACCCAGATCATGCCGTTGGCGTTGTGTGGCCAATAATTGACCCAATTATTGGCTTCCTGTCATACATAGGCACGAAAGACTTTAATCATAATTTCCTCTAGAGTGGTCTAGAGCCATTAAATTAGTCGGCCTCCTTAGTTTAGTGGTCTAAATCGCGACTAATGAGCATGGAGTCCTGGGTTTTATCTGGGTAGGGCAAACGGTTTTTGATTTTGATATTGTACAACAAGCTGCTTTAAAAATTGGCTTTCTAGGGATCCGTACCCGAAAAGGTAAAAACGGAACCCCTCACTTACTTGTCCGTCTGTCTATCTGACAGTCAAGACTTTTTTCTCAGGAATGCGTGGAGGTATCAAGTTTAAATTAATATCAAATACGTAGGACTATGGTCCCTTAGAGCTCTAAAATCAGGCTTTTAAGTAAACGCAATAAAAAAAATACGGTCATTTATGCGACATGTTTTGACACTCGCAAGTAATTCAAAACCTTTATGGTACTTGCCGTTGACCTAGAATCATGAAATTCAGCAAGAAGGAAAGCCTCACAGCACAAGTAAAGGAAAAAGTCCGAAAATCGTTAATTTGTAATTTAATCACTAAAAAGAAATTTTTAGAACTACAAACTTTGTAGTTGGAGATTTGACCGTGACATTTATCAATGTATGCGGAACATGTTTTTCAACTACATGTTAAATTTGTTTTTTTTTTTGTGCGTGCGTTTGTTATCTTCATTGTGCGTGGTCCGACACGCACTTGATCGGTTTTGTTTACAGGGTGGCAGGAGGCGCAAACTGTTACCATTAATTCAGCATTCAGCACATGTCCCTAGACCCCCATCGTAAAGATTTATTCGTCGGTTATAAAAAAACAAAAAAATCTGCTGTTTCGTAGAAAAGTGGTCTCTCATAACATGATCTATAGAACAGCAATATTTTTTTTTAAATACGAAAAATTTCAACTCAGTGGATGCAGAATGGGCGTCGGGAATCGAGAGCCGATTCCCGGCCACCGCAGGCGCGGGCTTGCGGACGGTAAGGACCAGGCCCGGGTCGACGGTGCGTTTTGTTCCGCGCGCGCCTCAAAGAGATGTCAGCACTAGCTGAAGGGGTCTGCTAGGGCTAGGTGGTTGCGGGTAGTTTGAAAGAGTTACCGTGGCCCTGGCACAGGCAATTGAAGGATCACGGGCGGGTTCCCGCTCCACCCAGAGCGGGAGAAGTTATTTGACAATTTAGCACCAAAAAAAAAAAAAATTGTACTGAATCCATGGTAACAGGTTGCACGTCGATGTTTCTGCCACTCTGAATAAATGGTTTTGTAAAAAACGTCTAAAAAGAGACTTGAATGAAATTTGAAAATAGAAAATTGGTTTGATCTGACAAAGTCCGGGTGATACAACTCAGCCTTTAGAGATTACAGGCATGATATTATGTCACTTTGTTGGAAACTAAAGCCATAAATAAAAGAGCTAGTTTAATACTTAATTGACACGATAACCTTTAACAAAGATAGAAACTCTAGTAAAGGGGAATGAAAAATTAATCGAGAACGCTCTATTTGCAATCGAATGAAAATCAATCGCTTCAACACGTGTATGGCTGCACGTGTCATTGATAGCAACGTAATTTTTACAAAATCCTACTTTGTTTTTCACTTGGAATAAGTGAAAGCGAACTCATTTGTTTTTAAGGCGAAAGCGTCAGGGTAGCCCGCGAAATTCAAATTTTCTTACGTTTTTTGCAATTTACAAGTCATTATTAGGTAGAAGCTTGTGGCTAAGTAATACCAGCCGCACGGGTCGATCCATCAGGTTAAGCTATGCTTGCCGGGGTTGGTCCGTAGATGGGTGACCATCTTTACATACCGAGACTCCTCCGTGCCACGGAAAGCACGTTAAGCCGTTGGTTCCGGCTGTCATTCGTGGACCTTTGACAGTCTTTACGGGTCGTCAGAAGCCCGAAAGTCTGACAATCAGCCTTACCAGGGGGTATCGTATTACCCAATAACTGGGTTGTGGAGGTCAGATAGGCAGTCGCTCCATGTAACATACTTGTATTCAGCTGCATCCGGTTAGACTGGAACGCGACCCCAACATAGTTGGGAAAAGGCTAGGCAGATGATTTTGAAGTCAGTATTAGGTTATTAATACTGACCTAAAGCATGGCTTCCGTTCAGTAGCTTTTGCGTGAAAGAGTAACAATCATCCATCCATCCTCAAAAACTTTCGCATTTATAAAATTGTATTGGTAGGATTAATAGGATGAATTCAGCAAGAACAGACTTTTCTTTCTGTCTTTGAACCGTACTTCTATGACGCTAAAAACTACTTTTGTTCCTAACGTTTCTATTGAAGTATACCTACCTACAAGTCAAGCAAGTTACAATACACAAAAGTTTTGGTAACAAGGGTTTCTCTGTGTTTTATTTAAACTAGCTGACCCAACAAACGTTGTCCTGTCAAAATTTCAATAATTCATACAAAATTCCCATAGAAAATGCACTTTCAGTTTTCCCGAATTTTCCAATTTTCCCGGCAACTTTTCAAACATTTTCTTTCATACAAACCTTGTCCTGACCGTTACAAACACAACAAAAATTATCAAATTTGACAGATTTATCTAATTTGGTGCAGTCGCTCGGAAGTTATACCCATACATACATTTCGGCGATTCATTTTTATATTTTGGAATTTTGGATTTTTTCATATTAACCATTATCACAATATATCATGCGCAAGAGATGCGCATCTCTGCTACGCCGTGTTCGCGACAACGCCAACACCATTCTAAGAGCGTTGGCTGATAGGTGGGACTCTCCGATCTTCGGGAGGTGGATACGACTGCACGCAGTCGAAGTAGGAATTCCCCATGATCGGCGTGCCTCACGCAGCTTAGTATATATATTACTAACACTACTAGTTTATAAATTTATATTGTTACTAACAAATATGTAAGTAATTCTGTAATAAACGTTTATTATTATGGTACTTTCATGAGCATTTTTTATGACTCCATTGTAACGGTAGTTACAATGCTTTTCGTAATAAAAAAGCTTAAAACCTGTACATTGTAACATTGCAAAAATCAGACTTGCAGTGGTTTTATCAAAACGGCATCTCAACCATTTGAAAGAGCAATTAAAATTAGTATCATGAAACTTACAATTATACAAAACAACTTAACCCTGCATCTGTAAATAAAAAAATACCATCATTCTCCCGCCCTTGTCCCAATTTATTCCAAAATCAAAATCAAAACACCACATGATCTGACCAAGATTATGTCTGGACTTTATAAGAGACCTCTGAGTTTGTTTCGGCCTTTCTTCTCCGAGTAGTCAGATAGGAAACGCCGACCATATAAACATGATTGACGTGTTTGTTCAAACCTACTTACAGAAATAAAATCATTTATCATTTAAAAATCATTTATTCAAACTAGGCTGAGAGTCAGCACTTTTCGAACATCAAAATTACATAAGACAGTCCCCCAAAACGCCCGCCGTTCACTACTTCCTAGTGCTTTAGCTGAGGAGAAGAAGTCGCGCAACAAACTCCCCAGCAGCACAGCTGTCTGTTCAGCTAAAAATTTGATTGTATACAGCACTGCGCAAAATAATTTAGGTACATTACGCAACAAAACATGAAATTAAATTAAATTCAATGCCATAAGACCGCCAGCACACGCCAATATAAAAAAAAAAAAAACGAAAACTATACTCAAGCAGAAATACAATACAAAACTAAAAACGTAAACAGAACTTTATAACTAAATAAAAGCCTCCAGGCATAAAGGGCGTGCCCAATTACACATAGCCATATAAATATGTAGTAACTCGAAGTCACAAAGGATAAACCAGGACCATCGAAGTAAAATAAATAAAGAGTTAATTACTAATAACAATAACATAACATTTGTGGTCGGCGCAACATGTCTTTTTCTTCCATACTTCTCAATTAGTCGTCATCTTGGTAGTCACTCCCTTTCTAGCCATGTTTCACACAGTCCATTAATCGTTTCTTTGGTCTTCCTCTACTCGTCCTAGCCATCCACATTCATATTCAAAACTTTTCTGACGACATTTTCCTCATTCTGCAAATAAAAATAATAAAATAAAGTCTGCAAAAATTTAAAATAGCTGAGTTGAAAACCATGTCATATTGAGTTACAATGTTACGAGTATTCATATTGGATGTCGTTTTATGGTACTGCACGAGGAAAAGTATTGGAGTTTAAAAACAAAGAGAATGTATGTTTAATTGATATCTGAGTGCTATGAAAAACTGAAGTGTGTTTTCTGCATTTGATTTCAAAAACTTCTCATATACACTTGAGATAAATATGAGATTTACAATCAATCAATCTGCGTAGATTTTTTCCAATGTATGTTGGGGTCAGCTTCCAGTCTAACGGTTGCAAATTTCATTCCTCAGTGTTCAAGCTATCTCTGTATTATTATGTGGGAGGCTAACCTCTGCGGCCGCGTCTCGTACACGATCACCACTCCAGAACCTTTTGGTCCCACCCCGGCGGCCATCCGTTCTGCGATTGCCAATTGACACTTTTTAGTTTCGATTAGGAAAGCATGCATAAAATATCATAACACAATCCTGTTTCGTGGTTGCACTAGGTACCAATATCAGGGAAATTCGGTAACTATCCTTAAATTGAAGACGAAGTAATAATTTTTTTATTACAAATATTGATATTTGAATAGGATTTTTCCTGTTTGTCTCAATTTTGTCCTTCACAAACATCGATCTCTAATAAACAACTTAGTGATCGATGTTCACAAAGGATCGTCTTTGTGTTCAAGACAACCCCCTGTTGACTTGGCAACCGATTTTTTTAGCTTATCATTAATAATAATATCCTGGGACATTTAACACGCGGTCATCTGATTCCAAACTAAGCAGAGCTTGTACTATGGAAACCAGATAACTGATATACTACATACACTACTTTTTTTTATAAATACATACTTATATAGATAATTACACCCAGACTCAGGACAAACAGACATGTTCATGCACACAAATGTCTGTCCTGGGTGGGAATCGAACCCACGACCTGCGACATGATAGGCGGTATTTAACCAACCACGCCAGCTGGCCTGTCAAAGGGTCATTGGTTCTATTGTCTGGAACCATCATCTGCCTAGCCTATTCCCAACTATATTAGGGTCAGTTTCCGGTTTGCTGAATACCAGTATTTTACATGGAGTGACCGCCTATCTGACCTCCACAACCCAGTTACTGGATAACACGATACGCCTTGGTAAAGACTGGTTGTCAGACTTTCGAGCTTCTGACTAGCTGTATTTACTGTCAAAGATCTATGAATGACATACGGGACCAACAGGTCACCCATCCATGAACCGACCAACCTTTGATCGACCCGGTACGACTGTTATCTTTTAGCTACGATACAATATTACGCATAATTACTCTATAATGTTCACACTTACTACTGGTGGGACACAGGCCTCCTCTCGATGAGGAGTGGGCCGTAAACCACCACGCCGCGGGCATAGTACGGGTTCTAGGACACGTTGGTTTCCTTCACCGTTTTGAGAGCAATGGTGATGAAATTATTTACACAAAGTAAAGCGCTTATCTTGGTTCGAACCTACTACCTGCAACTTGTAAGTCGGGGCGGTTACCACTGGACTACTACCAACTGTTCATTATCACAATATCGTTATTTTCAAATATTTATCTTTCAAGCGTGATTACTAGTGTCATTTACTTTTTAATACAGTTTTTGTTTCTGAAGAGTGCTTAGGCACTCAACAGACAATCTCTAAGAAAAAATGTTTAAAACCCTTAAATAAAGATCAGAGGGACAATTCCTGTATTTTTAAGAACGGTAGCATTCTAAAGTCAAAAAACCTTTTACAAAAATAGATCAACCGACTTCCAAACAAAACGCTACAAAGTGAAAATTCTGCTCCAGATCTGCTTGTAGCGCTGATGACTTTCATTCGTCACAATAATATAAAATTATAAATGATTCTGTCTGTGTGTGTGTGTGTGTGTGTGTGTGTGTGTGGATGCATGCGTATATTGTATGTTTTAACAATTACAATATTTATTTATTTTTATTTGTTTCAGTCCTGTACTAATTCAGTAAGTTCTACGAGTACACTGTTTCAATCAAAGGATTTTATTTGTTCATAAATTTATTCTTTTTTGGCTGACATTTGGTTTTTTTAGCTCACTTTAGACATTGAAATAATAGTCGACATCGGCTTTACTTGCCATTTTTTTTTTTAATATAATAGAATAGAACTTTAATTTCTGAAGTCGTTGTCTTTGGATCTGTATTTTAAATTTTTGACACCGAGTTCCGAAATTGGCCTGTCAACAAGTACGCAGGGTAGTTTCATAACGTGAAAACAAAACTTTTGCTTCAGTGAGTGCCATTAAACAGAAAGCTTCAGTAACTGTCAGTCTGTCACATCCATCAACGAGTTACGACGAAACTATATATTGGTTGTACCGTTATTTTCTCTTTAAGTTTGACAGGTGAAACGTCAAAACTGGATAGTTTTTTTTGACAATGATGTAATAGGAATGATAGAATGATAGATAAAATTACAGGTGTTGTTAATAGGAAAAAGTGTTATGGCTGTGATGTCGTAAATAGCTGCCAAATATTAGGTATATACCTACTAAATTGCCGACTTATATAGAAAAAATCAAACAATTTTTTTTAAAGAAATATCGACCGTCCCTATTAACAATGTCGGTTCTGCAGGGAGACTACTGTTTAGTCCCTACTGAACAGTGGTCTTTTTCGCAGAACTGACATTGTTAATATCATAAAGATTCTTTTTTATCGTTAGGGCAAACTTTGAACTGCCCTCACTTCAAAGTTTGTTTTGACAATGAAGAATTTTTTTTTTTAAATTGTAATTCGATTTATGTATTAAAGTGAATATTGGTAAAAATGTATATCCGACATTGTTAATAGGAAGGGTCGGTATTGTCGATGCACTTTTGCCATTTTAATGAAAGTTTGTTGATGCCTCTGCTATAGATATCCTGGAAACGGCAATCGATAAATCTTAAAAGGCGTTTTTCACCACCTTTTTGGATTTGAAATTTTTCCCCGGGGCTCATTGTTGAAAATTTCCAGAACGGAAGCGGTCAAACCAAAAACGCACCTTGCGGTCACTTGCAGTAGGTACCTTATTCATACACATCGTTAATATTGCGTGCAAAAACATAAAAAAAAAATACTACAAAGTGAATAATAAATTTAATTTTGGAAGTCGGTAGCAAATACAAAACCAAAGTCACCGAACTTCGAAATGAACAGGTTCACGCGCGGTAAACGAGACAATTGAAGTTTTATTGTTATGATTATGACAGCTATAGCCGTTTATCATCGTGGCGGAACGTGTTTTTAAATTATTTTTCACTTTGTAGTGTTTTGTTTTTTTTTTTTGGAAGTCGCTTGTTTTTTTTTTTTTTTGTAGAAAGTTTAAAGAGGTCGTTTTTAAGAAGAGGGCGCCGTTTTCTATTCGACTACTCTGAGAAGAAAGGCCGAAACTAACTGAGGAGCTGGCGAATAAATTCGGACTTGTTCTGTAATGTAAGAAATGTTAAGACTAGAGGTCAAAAATTAAAAGCTTAGTAATTGAATAGTGTATCAAAATTTAAGCCCGGATCTGGCTTTAGTTCCATAGAAAGTCCGTTTCTGATTAATAACACCGTTTTTAACATTTTTTCTGAGGCCTTTAGAGCCAGTTTTGATTGAAAATGTTTCGTTCGTCACAAGCCCCTCTATTGTATTGACTATGAATTGCAATAATAACACTAGATTAGGTATTGTAATAATTTTAAGCGAACAAAAACATTTATAAGGTTTCTAAGTGCTTTTTTCACTTTTTATATAGTATCACGATATTTTAAAAAAACCGGTCAAGTGCGAGTCGGACTCGCGCACCGAGGGTTCCGTACCATCATATTACAAGGTGTAACTTAAATAACGCACAACCTCTTTAGGGATCTCTTTATTCTCTCTCTAGGGACTCATCATTATGAACAACTTTTACTATAGGATCAAACCTGAAATCGCGAAAAAATTAAATCAGCTGTTCAGTAAATTTTGACGAATTATGCGAACATAAATGTACTGAACAGCTGATTATATATATATTATATATATGTGCTATTAAGAGACATTGTTTATTTTTTCCTGTAATCTTTACCTAAACTTCTATCATAGAGAATAATTTCAGATTTTTCTCTATGCAAACAAAATGGAGATAAAGGGGGAACGGTATTTTTTTTACATTTTTCATCAAAAGTGGGAAACTATGCGGCCTAAAAAAAAGAAAAATGTTTGAGAATGTGCAAACAGTGCTCTTTCATATGATATCCCATATGCCCTACTAGCCCCACTTCGAATTTTTAAGACCCCCTTGAAAGGAGAAAGTCCCTGTTGCAAAAAAAAAAATCCTTCTTATTTGCAAAATAGTTAGGCAAACGTCATCTAAAACTATTCCAAAATTCAAGTTGATAGACAGACTGAGTCGCACCATAAGGGTTCCTTTTTACCATTTTCGTACGGAACCCTAAAAACTGATTCCTATTACTAACATAATAAATCAATAGTAGGTAGGTACACCAATATTATAGTATCTTACGGTAGTAGTATCTTCCACATCAATCCACACTCTATGGGTCTAGCACGAACGCGCGACGCAATTGTAAAGTTAATTAGAACCATTTTAATACTAAAAGTTCTGCGAACAGTAGACCTCGCGAGCACAAACTTTTTTGCAACAATTAATTTATGAGACCAACTTAAAGTGAGATGAGACTACCTAACAAAAAAAAAAGAACCATCGAAATAAATCGGATCTCATAAGGCGGAGATATCCAGTAGCCCCCTTTTGCCCCTTTTTGGAGGAAGCAATAATGAAAAATCCCCGAGATAAAAAATTCCACGAAATCGTTAAACCTGTATACCAAGTTTCGTTCAGATCGGTTGCAAAATACGACCTGTAGAGGAGTACCAACAAACTGACAGACGAAAGCAAATTTTGCCAGACTTGAAGCAGACACGCTTCGCTCGCTCGGTCAATTAAAAATACTAATAACAGCCGCACGGTTCGATCGATCAGGTTACATACCGAGACTCCTCCGTGCTTCGGCAAGCACGTTGAGGTAGTCCCGGCTGTCATTTTTGGATATTTGACAGTCTTTACGGGTCGTCAGAAGCCCGAAAGTCTGACAACCAGTCTTACCAAGGGGTATCCTGTTATTCAGTAACTGGGCTATGGAGGTCAGATAGGCAGTCGCTCCATGTAAAATACTCCATCTGGTTAAACTGAAAGCCGATCCCAACATAGTTGGGAAAAGGCTAAAACTTATTATGCTTGTCGCAAATATCTAAACCAAAATTCTTTTAGATATTTCGCACCTTTGGTGCAACAAGTCACAAATAGCCAAAACTGCAAAATCTAAAAGGATTTCTTTATTTAATTCAAAATAAGTTTTTTACGTGAAACTATAGCAAAAGCAATAAACAATTATTTTTTTTATTTTTATTTTTCTAACCTACTACAAATAGTAATCCTGTAATAAGGCAATGTAATAAATGCGGAAAAAATCTTAAAACTCCTCTCCTGTAAATTTTAAAAATGAGATGTTGTGACTTTGTTGTACCGAAAGTGCGATTTGTGTTTTCGATTTAGAAATCGTTCCTATTTTCGTTAAGTTTATGTCGCGCGTCCATGCTAGGACCAAGAAAAACAGTCAGGCCGCCATCTTGTTTCCAACAAAACGTAAACAATACAATTATGTTTGTCCTTCAAACACCGCTATGTTACAAACTTTCAAGGTAATCTGTGACACTTAATTATAATAACGGCCAGTTATTTCTCTTTTGTAATGAGTTATAAACTCCTTGGTATTCTTGCTTTTGCAATTTGGATAGATATGATCGGTAGTAACAGTTATCCTCTGCGTTAAAATTAATAACTTGCAGTGAGGATTACTTACCCCATGTCCAAACCTAAAAAGACCGTATCGCGAGTAGATAATTTGTATCAATCATGATGCATAAACGTGACTTGATTGGTCGCGCGATTCCATCATCCTAATCCTAACTAATATTATAAATGCGGAAAGAGAGTTTGTTTGTTATGCTTTCACGCTGAAACGCCTGAACGGATTTGGATTAAAGGGCTATGCCGATTTTAGTATGGCAGGTGGCGTCTTTTTCTTTTTTCTCGCGGCCATCAACCAAATCTTGTTTTTCTTTAGAAGTTTGGAAGTATGTATTAGGTTTGTAGGCAATTTTCGACTCCTAGGTGCAAGGTTGGTGTTAAGTTGCCACAAAAAAGCCATGCATGTTTTTGGATATCTTTTGAATATTCGGTACACCTCCTGCCGTGCGTTAGGAGTAAAAAAAATGCCTACAAACCTAATAAATACATACAAACTTCTAACTCTTATATCTCATTTCGAACTGAGTTTAAAGATATGCATGTCAAATAAGTATCGTTTGTTACAGTATTCTGTACAAGAAAAATAAGATTTGGTTGATGGCCGCGAGAAAAATAAAAAGATGCCAATTTTAGGCATTGGCTTTTGGGACATGGGTAGACCTGGAGCAAGACATAGTCTACTTTTCATCCTGGATCGCAGACGAAGTCGCGGGTAACAGTTAGTATTCATATAAAAGAGCGCGGTGATCACATACTTAGGGATTTCAGTATCCATCAAGCTGACAAATTGGCCCCCTAATCAAACTTACTTAGTTCATAATTTTCCAATTCAACCCGAAACGAGATAAAAAACCAGCCAAGTGCATGTCGGACCACGCACAATAAAGAGTTCCGTAGTTGGGATGAATTTATCCCAAGAACAAACTTAACATTGTAGTTGAAAAACATGTTCGCCCATACATTCCAACAGCAAATGTATTTGAGATTTACCATGTTATTTTAAGACCATAGACTTCCAATAGGTTTTCCTGTAGTATATAAGCATAGACCTATTTTATGTATTTTTTTCAAAACTTTAGGCTCAGTAGTTTCGGAGATAAAGAGTGGGTCAAGTTTCATCAATTTTCTTAAGTAACTTTAAAAGTGTATATTTGAGACCCTTACAGTAAGCCCTTTCTTGATAGTTATGTCACACGGTTCAGTGTGCACAACTTTTTTTTTTTAATTTTCTTATTTGCCTACTGAGCCTAAAATTTGGAAAAATACAGAAAATAGTTCTACAGGGTGTAAGGGACAGCCCTCCGCAAACTAACAGGGTGCATTTAGCTCCTTATTTTGAATCATATTCCACAGCAAAATTTCTCAGGAAAATGTTCATTTTTTATCATTTTTTCAGTAACTATTTCTTTAATTAAATGTAAAATTACATTATGTCTACGCAGCATTCCAATTATGTAAATAAAACAGCTAAAATAAAAAATAAATCAGCAATGGAATAAATACTATACTATACAATACTCTAACGAACGACGCGTGAAATCAGCTGTTCACTTTCTGTCTAGCTACAGAGTTCATCGACCTCACCGCATACCTATTACTTTTACCCTTCCCAACCAGTTACAGATGCTTCGATATGTGCACAAAAACACAAATAAATCAGTTCTATTGGATTCCTATAACGTTTCTGAAATAATTTAATGTACCGGTCATCTTAGTATGATATACTCAATTCACCTTATCAATCTGCGGAGGGCTGTCCCTTACACCCTGTATAACCTATAGATTACAGGAAAACTTATAAGAAGTCTATAAAATAACATGGTTAATATCTCAATATTGTGCGTACAAACTTACATTTGCAGTTCGAATGTATGGGAGAACATGTTTTTCCCTTCACTGTGCGTGGTCCGACACGCACTGTGCTATTTTTTTAGTAAATCTTGTGTCTTATCAAGTTTAGTGGCACTTGTTGAACAAGCAACAACAGTAAGAAGGAAGGACCAACAATAAACCGTCTTTATTCAAGAAATAAGGGATTTGTCTTGAGCTAAGCAAGTACTTGGTTCATTGCCAAGGAGTGTTTACAGACACTTTACTCTGTTCGCGCTTGTTAGGGTTCCGTACCTTAAAAGAAAAAACGGAACTCTTGTATATAATAGAATAGAATAGAATAGAATAGAATAGAAATTTTATTTTGCAAATATGGGTAATAAATACATCATAGTTCTTAAGATTAAATTTAGCCCAGCCACATTTTACCAATCGGCATGCAAACATTTGAAATTATTTATATCATTATTATTACAATTCAAATTACTATTATAAAATTCTTAAATCATCAGCTATTAAAAATATATGTTTGTATTAAATGATAAATGATAAATGATTTTTATTTCTGTAAGTAGGTTTGTACAAACACTTTTAAAAGTCAATATTTTTTTTTAAACTAGATGAGGTCGGCGTTTCCTATCTGACTACTCTGAGAAGAAAGGCCGAAACAAACTCAGAGGTCACAGTCTCTTATAAAGTCCAGACATAATCTTGGTCACTTCATGTGAAGACCATGTAGATTGGTGTCTGAAATGGTCTTTTGAGGAAAGAACCACACAGATTGAGAGGACCTGTCCAGTCAGTGCACGCATTTGTCAGTAATCGCGCAGCTCAACTCAGAACTTAAGGAGCTCAACGATTCGACGAACAATACCAAAGAAAGGACATTGGGGTAGGCCGCATAGATTACTCAAACTGCCAGACAATGATTAAAAATAACTGAGAGAAAAAATAAAACAAACAAAAAAAAAAAAGCAATGACCTACATAGTCTTCACATTCACAATAAAGTAAAATAATATAATACTTACAAAGTAAATATTAATGTCAACATTCAGTATGCAAAAATAAAAATAATATAAAATAAAATTGGAGCAGTTCAATCCCAAGCCTTTTTGTCCTCAATATAATCTTTAACGGTATAAAAAGCTTTCTGACACAACTTGCGTTTAATGAATGATTTGAATTTATTAAGACTCATTTTATTAAAAGGAAAATATAGGTCAGTATCATAAGATTATATATCATGTCATTACTATACATAATATGTCATACCATTATCATTACATCAATTAACATGTCATTACTATTAAAATTATCATTATTATTACAATTCCAAAATCAAAATGTCAGTAATCTAAATGTCAAAGATCAAAATGTCAAAAATCAAAAATGTCATACTTACATCTATTTTTACTTAACAAATATTTTTCTCCGATAGGAACTCAGTTACACTGTAGTACGTTTTATCTACCAAAAATTTCCGCAATCTACTCTTAAATTGTGCTGTATTTAAAGCTTTCCAACTACTCGGTAATTTATTGTAGATAATGGGGGCCATGCAAGAAACGCTCTTGCGCATCAAAGTAGTTCGACATGATACCTGACATAATTTGCTGTTGTCACGCCTATTCCTTGGGAATACAACAGCCAGGTGCTCAAAACGAGATGGATTTTGCTTGACAAACATAGCTACTTCGAAAATATATATACAGGGAAGTATCAAGATTTTATGTAACTTAAAATAAGGCGCGCAACTGTCTGTCGATTTAAGTTTTAACAATGATCGGAGACATCTTTTCTGGGCCTTAAAAGCTATATCTCGATCAGTTGAGTGCCCCCAGAAAATGATGCCGTAGCGCAAGTGCGATTCAACTATTCCGTAGTAAGCCGTAAGAAGTGTTTTGACATCTACTATGGAGGATAGTCTATATAACACATATGCGGATGAACTCAATTTTTTACACAGACTGTCTATATGTGCTTTCCAATTTAAGTTGCAATCTATTTGCAATCCTAAAAATTTGGTATCCTCTGCTTCCTCAATTTTGTCATTTTTGTAATGGATGTTGAGATTAGTTCCGCCGGGAGTACGTTGTCTAAAGTGCATTATTTTTGTCTTACCTAAATTAATATTTAAATTATTTTCGTCTAGCCATTTAATTAGTGCGTCAAGAGAATTATTTATATCATTTTCATACGTATTTGTACTTTTACATGGGATTGTTACAGTGCTATCGTCTGCAAACATAGTTATAGGATGTTCAAGGGACATGGGCATATCATTAATATAAGTAATAAATAAAAATGGGCCTATCACGGTTCCTTGTGGTACACCGTATGAGATTTTACGTTCTCGAGACCTTATAATGTCTTCGTGTTTGGTAACTATGTTAATGTTGCTAACTTCAGTTATTTGTGTTCTGTTTTCCAGGTATGATTTTATAAGTTCGAGCACGTTACCCCTAATGCCATAGACTTCTAATTTATTAAGTAATATATTATAATGGACACAATCGAACGCCTGGGTCATATCGCAAAATATAGCGCATATGGGGGATCGTTTATCCATGCTACTCATAATTGGATTCAAAAAGTCATAGATTGCCATATTGATAGTTCTGTGCTGTCTGAATCCTTTTTGTTCATCGCAAAGTATATTATATTTTTCCATATACTTATATAATTCCCTGCAAATGTATTTCTCAAAGATCTTCGAAATAACCGGTATGAGCGAAATAGGTCTATAATATTCCATCAATTCTTTATATGCTTTCTTAAATAAGGGTTTTATTATAGATGTTTTTAAAGCATCTGGATATTTACCCGTACAAATAATAAGGTTCAGTATGTGGCTTAGATGTTCGCATATCGCGGTTGAGACAGACTTCAGTATCTTTGTGGCGAGTCCATCAAAACCAACACTGTTAGTATTTTTTAGCGACATTATTATTCTATTCAAATCGTGCGGTGTGCTGGGTGCCATAAACATTGAGTTATATTTCATGGACGGGATGCATGTTTTCGGCTTACAGTCTACACCTATTTTCGGACGTATTATGTCAACGAAAAAGTCATTAAAAGCACTAGCAATATCATATGGTTTGTATAAAATTGTATTACCAACTTTAAGTTTCTCAATTCGTTGTTTCGGGATATTGTACTTTGTCTGATTAATTACCTGCCATGTAGTCTTTGATTTATTTTTAGATTGTTGTATTTTGTGGTTATTTTGAGCTTTTTGTGTCAAGTTAATAATTTTATTATATAGTCTAGAATAGGTAATGAATTTCTTTTTGTTGTCATGGTTGGGTCTCAACCTGGATCGCCACAATAGTTCTCTTTTTTTCCTACTGCATAATTTAACGCCACGCGAAAGCCATTTTGGTTTGTTGATTAGGTTTATTTTTATTTCTTTATACGGAAAACACAACTCGTAAAATAACTTGAATATGTCGATAAATTCATTGTAAGCTACGTTGGCATCGTCAGTTAGATATATCTCCGAAAATTTGAGACTGCTTATGCTATTCTTAAATTTCTCTATATTATCGTTACTGTAGTCTCGTCTAGTTATATACCAGGATTTGATATTATATACATTGGGAACTGGACATTGCAGTAGCTGTGCTGTATGGTCAGATAAAGCAAATTCAAGTACATCTGTCTTACAACTCTTCTTAAAATTATGCGCAAAATTATCTATACATGTCCCACTTGCCAATCGAGTTGGCTGTTTAAGAGCAAGTTTCAAATTGTAACCTAGTAGTAGATACTCAAGTGCAACCGAATTGTTACTCGGTTTTAAAACATCAATATTAAAATCACCTGCAATTACAATATTCTTTGAACGTCTGTCAGATATCTCTTTAAGCAAAGTTTCAAGTTTATCAAAACAGTAATTTAAATTCCTGGCGTTTGGTACTCTGTAAATACATACAACTATTAATTTATAATTAATAAGCTCGATAGCACAACATTCAAAAACCCCTGGTGATGACAGCTTTGATATTTGAGGAATTTCCCTCCATTGGTGGCAAGTATTAACAATTATACATGTACCACCTCGCTTCTTTTCCTGTCTACAGTAGCATGCAGCTAAACTAAAATTTGGTATGCACAGATGCTTTTCGTGACCTTTCATGATGAAGTGTTTGTTTCAGATAGTTCATTCAAGCATACCGTAAGGGCATTTGATTTATTTAGTAAACCTGCAATATTTTGGTGTAGGATGTTAATGTATTTACTGGAGAAAAAACTGGTCTTTTGATTCACTGTCTTCGACGAGAGCATTTTCTTCTAAGATTTTCGATTGAAGGTTGAAAAGGTCCTCAAAAATTACTCTCATGGCGCAGTCTTTTATGGTTCCTGACCGTGTGTACGTGGAATGGTGATAGCTCAGGTTCAAATTGGAGTCTAGGACATACGAATAATTATGTGTAATATTGTCCATACATAGCATGTTGTTGAACAGTTCCACTCTTGAGTTATATAAGATATTATAGTCATTATTGTATTTATATGTTGGCAAAGTAATAATTATATTTGTGTTCTTTATGTTCTGTAATGCGTTTCTCATGTATGTAATTATGTCAAGGTAACATTTAGTCGTTTTAAAATCTTCCTCGCCGATCACTATTATACAAAAATCATTCTTTGTGTAGTGTTGAAGTTTTGTTTGTAAATCTCGTAGAAGGTGCATAATATCCACCTTTGATGTTAGGTAGTGACATATTTGATAATTGTCTGTAAAAAATTCTTTTGCCAGAGTTAATATATTATTGGTTTTATTCGTACTTAATATACATAGCTTATTTTTCAATTTGTGTTGGTTCACTTGTATATATTTTTGTGCTGTCCCTTGCTCATTCGAAGGTAGTAGCGCCATCTGTGGACTGGAATGTGTAGTGATCGTTTTTTGTTGGTCATAGTTTTTGGTAACTTTTTCTTTTACTGTTATTTCAGAATCAGTCTGTGTTTGTTTATTTATACATCCTACTTGTTTTAAATTTTTGGTCCCCCTTTTTTTAGGCGTATTGGTAGGAGATTGTGTCGGACTAGTCACTATTTGCTTGTAGAGCGAGTTTTTACGAATCAGATTTTAATTTTCCTTCTTAAGCTTTTCAATGTAGGATCATTCATGTGTCTGTCTGTTCGTCTGTTAAAGCCAATTTGCTCCGAGTCTAATATACCAATTTAGCTGAAATTTGGTATACTTAGGAAAGTACGTGTAACGTAAATAAATAAATTTTGAATACGGGGGCAAATAAGAAAATTAAAAAAAAAGTTTTTCAAACTGTACCGTGTGACATATCAAATGAAAGGACTTACAGTGAAGGTGTCAAATCTATTATTTTATAATTTTAAAATAAATTGTTTAAAGTTATTTAAGAGAATAGACGAAAATGTACCATTCCACCCTTATCTCAGAAACTACTGAGCCTAAAATTTTGAAAAAAATACAGCAAATTGTTCTATACCTATAGGTTACAGGAAAACTTATAAGAAGTCTATGGTCTTAAAATAACATGGTAAATCTCTCAATATTATGCGTACAAATATACATTTGCAGTTGGAATGTATGGAAGAACATGTTTTTCAACTACAATGTTAAGTTTTTCCGTAGTTGAGATAAATTCATCCAGACTACGGAACCCTTCATTGTGCGTGTTCCGACACGCGTTTGGCCAGTTTTTATGTGTTTCCTTTCATCTAAATACTGCTACGATCGAGAGATGAGAATGAACTACAGGTCTTGCTATTGGAAGCTGGCAAGATGCCAGAATGATCCAGAAATACACCCTAACAACTTGTAAGCTAAGTAGGTACCAGTTGATATTTCCTGTCAGTATCCATTACAGAGATCAACAGGTAAACTTTAACTTAAATATATTACGAACAATACTTGTTGAATACAATCAGACAGCCTTAAGACAGATAGGCTATTTAATTTATCTTTTTTGCGTCATTAAATAAGAATGTTAAGGCGAGTATAGCCGTGAAATGGTATTTTTTGATAGCCTAAAGCTTTTAAATGAGCCTACAGAAAATTACAGAAAAAATATATATGAAACTTTAATATACTTAGTATACTTTAATCTGAGCATTTGAAAATTTTAAGCAACATTAAATACAGAAAAGTTTAGTAGGCTCAGTTCGAGTTCGCGCCGCCGTTTGTTATCGTGCTACATATTATTGAAATTTTACTACGGTTTCCGATACTACAGTAGCCATTGTATTTGCTCGACACTAGATTTAGTAGGCTCATTGCATTTCTTATAAAGTAAGCTTTTACCGATTATAATATTTTCATTTCTGAGCAGATTTACTGCTGATATGAGACGACATCTGACATTATTTTGCTATTTTCAACTTGATATTCATTTTTAACTCTATTTTGGTCAGTATTTCTGTTGTTTCTCTTTAGGTCCTGGTAGTGCTTTGTTAACTCTTGACAAAGACACCAAAAATGCTAAACACGGTTTTGCGCTATAGGAAACTGATATTTGGACACAGTGAAAAGTAGAGGGTCGCGCGCATGCACATGCACTTGCAATGTGACGTCATAGCAAAATTATATCCGGCCTTAATTTTTTTATAAATAAGACCTATCTTTTGAATGCTCAACCATTACTTTAACATTAAAATTCTCGCAGTTATTAGCGGTTAAAATCTTACATGTTTTTGTCGGTCAGAAATATTGAACTTACCACCAGTTCACCGAGCGAAAAGACGTTTAAACGTGAAAAACATATTGCAAATTATTTGTTTTCAACTTTAAATTCGCTACGGCTTCTAAACTACAAGTGATATTTTCACGACTTAACGACGATAATATTGGTAAATCACTTATCTTACATCGAAACGAAGTTTATGTAAACATTACTGGAAAAATAAAACGATGTCTCTAAATAACACACTTTTTTAATACCTATATGATGGGTACGGAACCCTCGGTGCGCGAATCTGACTCACTCTTTTCCGGTTTTTTATTATTTGAGACTGGTTTGTTCTTGACTCTAGTCTAGGTCGGTGGCGACAGAGACAAAGTCAACGATGGAGTGAGCTTACCGAGCAGTAGCCTGTTCACTCTCACTTTGAAGACATAAGATTTACATGCGTTCGGAAACATAGACGCAGGTAGAGAATTCCACATTTGGAAAGCTTAGTGCGAATTATTGGAATACAAACGAGGTAGGGATGGTAACTTGCAGTGCGTATAGATGTCCGATGGTAGAAGGGGGCCGGCGGAATCAGGTCGTGGAGTTCTTGAGCACACTCACCGAAGTACAATCTGTAGAAGACTGACAAGCAGGCAACCTTGCGGCGATGAGCTAAGCTGTGAAGCTTGGCATCCACCAGTACTACGTCGCCAATGAGCCTCTTACCTCTGCGTTCCACCGAGTCAAGCGCGGCAAGTTGGTATTTAGCTGAGCCATCCCAAAGGTGGCTGCAATACTCCATGCAGGATCGGACTTGTGCTTTGTAAAGGGTCAAAAGCTGTCCAGGCGTAAAGTATCGTTTCACCCTAATAAGGATGCCCAGTTTCTCGGCAGCAGTTTGGGCTTTGTACTCTATCTACTCATACTGAGGAGCTTGTGGCTAAGTAATAACAGCCGCACGGGTCGATCCATCAGGTTAAGCTACGCTTGCCGGGGTTGGTCTGTGGATGGGTGACCATCTTTTCATACCGTGACTCCTACGTGCCTCGGAAAGCACGTTAAGCCGTTGGTCCCGGCTGTCATTCGAGGATCTTTGACAGTTGGTACGGGTCGTCAGAAGCCCGAAAGTCTGACAACCAGTTTTACCAAGGGGTATCGTATTACCTAGTAACTGGGTTGTGGAGGTCAGATACGCAGTCGCTCTATGTAAAATACTGGTATTCAGCTGCATCCGGTTAGACTGGAAGCCGACCCCAACATAGTTGGGAAAAGGCTAGGCAAACAGATTCTATGTACTCATAGTCTTTCCAACATAAAGCCAAAACAATCATGGTCCCTACGAAACAATCACATTGATCAAGGTTATTTAAACATTTTAATTGTGAAGCCTTATGTGTGAGTAGCTCGAGGCTAAATGATTACAGCCGCTCGGGTCGATCGAACATTAAGGCTTGTCCTCCCGTAAAATCGCGGTCATTGTCGGACTGCAAAGAAAATAAAGGAGCGCGATGACACAACACTGGTAATTTATAGCAAAATATGAAGCAATTATCTATTCACAGTTTATTGATTGGACCAAAAAAGTAATGACATGAAATCAATCCTTATTATTTTGTAGAGAACTGTATAAAATGAACACTTTTAATGAAAATTGTAGGAGTAATATGGTAGAAAATAGAAAAAAATAGACCTGGATTTAGTTTTTTTCTTTCTCTAGTTCTATAAACTAAAAAAGATTTCAAGACAAACGAAATCACTTCTTATGTATTTATGATTACTGTGTATTTTTTTTCTTATCAAAAATATGCCATACTGTAAAAGATGGACAAAATGTTACTACTCGTATGTTTCGCCGTATTTTACAGAGGTGGATAGGTGACCATCAATTACGTATTGAGACCTCTCCATGCATAGGAAAGATCTTTACGGACCACAAAAGTCTGACAGACTGTCTTACCAAGTTATATCGTGTTACCCAGTTACTGGATTGTGGAGGTCAGATATTCAGTCACTCCATCTAAAAAACTGATATTCAACTGCATCTGGTTAGAATGGAAGCAACCCCAACATAGTTGGGAAAAGGCTAGGCAGATTGTGAAGCCTTATAAAATGTAAACTTATATATGGCACCTAGGTAGTTACAGAAATATCTTGGTCACATTATGTTCTCAAGATGTCTCAAGCAGGTATTTGATGAAAGTTTTAGACCACGTAAGCCTTTTTTTACGTTTTTAATTCAATTTTGAGCCAACACAGTTCATAGAAACCATGGTAAGCCTGAACGTTGCTTAAATAAAAGTGGCACCTTCGTCATTTTTCCCCATGATATAAAAAAATTAGCTCTGTAGAGCTAGTTATTCTGTCAAACTCACCTAGAACTTCACTCAAGTGAGCGCACACAATTCGAAAACGAACTCATTTGTTTTTAAAGTAAATCATCGCGGATTCACAACGAAACACCGTGCACCGTTCGAATTTCGAAGGGATTTAGAGAAACTCATCCAGCTTAATAATTATGGAAAAATCATTCTGGCTCATATCCCATAAATTTTCAACCATCTCAAATTGATAATAAAACCATCAACACCTATTTGAGATTATAACATTTTACTACACGATCAAAATATTTTATACCCAAATTTCCACCTACTTTGATATAAACCGATCGGCTTGAAAATTGACGGTACACCAATATATGTCCCTAGATAATACTCTTAAGCGCCTTGTACTCCACAAGACTATACGTTATTATTATTATAAACAGTAGTTTTATATTGTTAAGTTTTATTGTAATCATTAAAACGGAAAAAAGTGGCCACCATTTCCCGTTTTAATGATTACAATAAAACTTAACAATATGAAACTACTGTTTATAATAATAATAACGTATAGTCTTGTGGAGTACAACTTAACGTGCTTATTTTCTGCATTTTCTTTTTTAAATTAATGGAAATAACAAAACAAACGATGAGGGTGCCGCTGTGCGCTCGGTAGCCTCTTAATTTCATCACCACTGCTCTCAAAACGGTGAAGTCAACATCATGAGGTAACCGACATGTCCTAGAACCAAAAATTCGAAGACATGTGACATCTACCAACTTGCACTGGGCTCGCGTGCTATATTACAGCCCACTCCAAAAACGTAGTTCAGTTGTTCAGTTGGACCAAGGGTGCCTAGACACGGGGTCGTCTAATGCCCATGTGCTAGTTTGATCCCTGGGGTGGTCAGGGAGTGCAAAGCGTTCCGGTGCGCCGGTGATGGGGCCACAAGCGGCAGAGGAGGACACCGTGGAGTTTTAGTGGGTTGGAGTCCCACATAACAACCAATAAGATAGTATAAGATTTGTTACACATAACTACTGTGTTTTGATAATGAAAAATAATAATTGTTTTATTATTTTACTTTGTTAATGTTTAAACTTTAAAACGTCTTCTCAAAATTGACAATTTTGTAGTTAGTGCAATTGTGAACTAAGGCATCGAAAATATCTCAGAATTTATTTGACCTTTATCGAAGACCATTCAACGCCATTCATAAATAAGCGTTTAATTCAAGCTTAAAATTGTTTCCAGAAGTTTCGAAATCTCTTCCAACTTTGACAAAAGGTAACTAATTGTCTACTGTTTCTACCAAAAGTTGTCTATCAGTCTTTGTCATCGTCGAATTTAAGACAGAAATTAAGGTAGTTTGAATAAAAGTTTTGTTTATTTTTTTTATTTGAGATGGGTTTGCTCTTGACTATAGTCTAGGTCAGAGATGACAGAGACAAAATCTACAATGGAGTCAGCTTACCCAGATGAAGCCTGTTCACTCTAACTTTAAAGAGATTCGGGTTGTATATGTTCGGGAACACAGACGCAGGCAGTGAGTTCTCGCGGGCTTGCGGACGGTGAGTAGTGGGTAGCTCGCCGTCCGGTGAGGACCAGGCCCGGGTCGACGGCGCGTTGTGTTCCACGCGCGCCTCAAAGAGATGTCAGCAAAAGATGGGGTCCAATAGGGCCGATGCCGCTGGGGTCGCGGGTTGTTTGAAAAAGATACCGTGGCCCTGGCATAGGCAACTGAAGGAGCACGGGTGGGTTTTAGTCAGTAAAAGTCTGACACGCCCTTCCGCTCCACCCAGAGCGGGAGAAGTTATTTGATGATTTCCCATCCACAAAAAAAAAAAGGCAGTGAGTTCTACTCTTTTGCCGTGCGCATTATGAAAGACTGGCTTTTGCCCGCGACTTCGTCTGCGATCCAGGATGAATAGTAGTCTATGTCCTTCTCCAGGTCATGGTCTACCCAAGTGTTAAATGTTCATCCAAATCCGTTTAGCCGTTTTAACGTGAAAGCGTAATCAACAAATAAACAAACAACACACTTTCGCATTTATAATATTAGTTCGGATAGCTAGGAGCATGAAAAACCAGCCTATCGACACTCTAGACTCACAAAATGTATTAGGTACTTAAATTTAAACACTGCTAAAGTTTCTTTAATAATATAATTAAATCATGATTCGCAAGACAAGTGGCGCCATCTATAATTATAAGAACGTTATTGTTGTTTTCCTCGGGAACAGTACTTTTTTTCGGGATGAAAGGTACTCTATGTCCTTGTCTGTACACCTGACAACGTATATGCAAAATTTCAGGATGATCGGTTCAGTGGTTTTAGGCGAGAAAAGGTAACAAACAAACAAACAAACTTACTTTCGCATTATTTTATAATATTAGTTAGGATGGTTGGAAGCGCTTAGTGTGGATAGCGTTTAAATAGAATTAATAGAAATAATCTTAGTCTTCTTTAACTAGAGAATAGCTCATGACGAGATAAAAATAGGTCGTGTTTAGATGTCGATGACGATCACGTCTGCGGAGTTTCACTAGCTAATTTAATTTTACCCTGCATACAATTTGTAACAAAAACCATTTTGTTCCTTTTAATACATGACTGTACTCATGATAACAAACCACTTTTCCTATGGGACCAAACCTGAAATCGCGAAAAAAAAAAATCAGCTGCTCCCTACATTTTGACGAGTTATGCGAACATGAATGTATAGGACAGCTGATTTTTATTTTTTTCGTGAGGTACGGTTTGGTACCATAGTAAAACTTGTCTGTTATCATGAGTACAATCATGTGTTAAAAGAAACAACAGGGTTTTGTTACATATTGAAAGCATTTTAATGAAAGTTAAACATTGGTTAGAGTGACTGAGTGCGACAGTTAGTTTAACTTAGAAAATACATAACATTTGGTAATTCGACTGCCGGAAACGCGGATCTACGCGAGGCACAATGGCTTTATAATTGTCTTTGTAATATAAGGCAATCAATCGGTTGGTTAATGGACTTCTTATCGTTAAGCGATATAAGCCACCGATGTGTTTACAAATAGAGCTGTTATTTTGCCACTAAGATACAGGTTTCCGTAGTGTAGCGGTTATCACGTGTGCTTCACACGCACAAGGCCCCCGGTTCGATCCCGGGCGGAAACAGTTTCTTTTTGCAAATAGACATGATTACGTGGTATTGGAGAAAAATATTCTGTATTCATTCTTGGGCTTCTTGGACTTGACCAAAAGTTTGGTGATTGTTGTAGCTTGTTTTAATCACTCTTTTTTTTTTAGTTTTTAAAACGACATTTTAAGACCAATTTGATAGTTACATTCTGAGCTTACATTAGTTTAACCACTAGTGAAGTTTTAATTTCCTGGAGTTATTGTCAATACTGCACCCTAATTGCGTAACACACTATCAATCGGAATCTGAATAATTTTGAAGCAAATTGCTTCATATGACCTAGACTAGAGTCAAGAGCAAACCCATCTCAAATGAAAAAAATATGTTCGAAAAATTTGTCTACTCGACAACGTACATAACGTGCATTGACGACTTCAACAAAATTTCTTGAAGTACACATTGATGACAATTTGAAATGGCAATGTCATATAGAGTTTGTTTGCAAAAAAGTGTCGATGCGCAGTCATCTTATGGTTTATATTTGCTAGCTAAAAAGGTCAATCTCAACACATTACTCGTAGTTTATCATAGTAATGTTGCTTCTAGACTCAGATATGCAATTATATTCTGGGAAAATACTAGTAACTGGGAAGAAGTTTTCAAATATCAAAAAAGGTGCGTGCGAACTGTGTGGTCCTAATAGAACTGACAACTGCAAAGAATATGTATAAAAAAATACTTAACGTGCCATTTTTATATATTTTTGAAATGGCTTTGTTTATAAGACATCATCCATCATTATTTACATTAGAGCTTAAATTGCGCAATAAAAGTCATTTGCATAATATTGTTGGCTATGGCCACAAAGATCTACAGTAAGATTCCTAATGCCAAAAACGAATGTGGCAATACCATGTCTTTAAGGGGGAAGCGTCAGGGTAGCCCGCGAAATTCAAATTTTCTTACGTTTTTTGCAATTTACAAGTCTTGTCGGTATTATATTGTACGTTGATCAAATTTTAATTTACGGTCGTAACAAGTATCTATTTACATAATTAGAATCATTAAAGTGACCAGTACAGATTTTTAAGACCAGGTAATTCTAAAAAATTACTATATCATGAAATCTTGACATTTTAGGATTATACTAACTTAAGGAGTTGTATTACTGATTCTATTGTATATAATTCTGTAAATACATATTTGTTACGGCCGCAAATCATACTTTATTTAACATACAACTTAATACTGACTTGCAAATTGCAAAAAACTTAAGAAAATTTGAATTTCGCGGGCTACCTCCTTAAAAATAAATTGTTCCGATTTCTTATAGAAAATTGTTATTACTCTGTTGATTAATTTTTAGCGACTAGAATTTTTTTAAATGTTTCATGTCCCTTGATGATAGTTTATTGTTGTTGATTGCCTTGTGTCTGTCATGAATAATAATAATAATAATAACCGCTGTATCTCTACGCCCCACCGCTGTATCTCTACATTGACGTCGTGGTGGGGTTTGCGCGCTTCAAACTTTAGGTCTGTGCCGGTAGAGTTTACTTTGCCGGACCGGGTCTAGGATGAGGAGCCAGACCAAGAGAGATGTGTTGTTGGGCAGTAGCGACCCCACGGACCCCCTATCTCCCGAGAGAAATCTTGTCCTCATCTCTGGCTTGCCTTTATTGGCCGGCTGGAGTGAACACTGACGAGGAACAGAGCTCCCACCTCTTTCTTGCCTTTATTGGCCGGATTGAGTGGAGATTCGCAAGAGCAAACGTGCTCGGAGGAAGGAAGTATTCCAGTAAGGTGCTGGTGGGGATCTTGACCGTACTTCCGGGATTGTCCTGATAGCCGTGGAATACCTCTCCACTCCTCAAGCATCTCAGGAAGTGTTGCCCCCTTGTCGCTACGTCACTATGTGCTAGCGGCCGTTTCTGGGGGCCCATTATTGAGTGTGCAAGTCACCCCCTGCCATTATATCCGTGTATAACATATAACATTGGTCAGGCAGGGGACATAGTTCTTCCATAGTTCAAGTAACCTAATCTACTTTAGCCATCCAGACCCATAGCCCAATATGTTTTGTTTCCACACACAACAATAGTCCTGCACCAACCGGGGGTTGTCCTTGGGTGCACTTGCATAGTGCATACAGGGAAAATAGTCGGTTGGTGCCTCCTTATCATTTAAAATTATTTAAGGGGCCTCTGCGAGTTGGCTTCTGCTCCTTGTACGCCTTCCAAAGGTCCGGGAACCCAGGGTCCCGAGAAATGTAAAAAAAAAAAAAATAGAATTTACATTTAATCCTCAATGACATTTGTATTTGTATATGTTTGTATTGTTTTTTTATAATCATATTGTCTTTGTATTATTTAATAATTTGTATGCCCAAATGACTGATCATGGAATGAACATTATTAAGTATATAATTATGTAATAAAAACCTTTATGTAACCCATGCATCGCAAATAAACGATTTGATTTGAAAACGCAATGAACTGTCAAAATTAAACCGATTGATTGATTGACTGTGCTACGTTTTTTTTTTTTTTTAATTTATTTATCATCTAAACAAAAGAATACAGGATTACATATTAAATAGCAACCAAAAACCACTAACTTGTGCTATCGTGAGTCTATTTCAATATCAAACTAAACAATCCTGCATTTTATAAGTATGCGTTATTGTCGTAATTGAAATGAAATGTAAAATGAAATGAAAATCATTTAAAGCAATTTAATTTGTGTTTTTATGTCGATAAGGAATGCATACCCTTTATTTATATTACGGGTAGGTGTATTATATTGGTATTTGTAACCACACCACAAGATGGGAAACCTGCTAGTCAATCAAGTAAAAAATTCATCTCCAATAATTTTAATCCTCAAGAAAATTCAATTTCCACAAAATAATGGTAATATTTTATTTCCTAAATCATCATTGTAGTCATATTTCAAGTAAAATAATAAGTATTGTCATATTTCTGGGAAAATACGGGTGAAGCCATGCTCAAATCCGAGTGCTATAAATCACCCCGATTATTGTACAACCTACCCTTTCGATTTCGCCTGTAAAACATTTGCTACCGACTGTATCTGGCGTCTAACTTGTGTTGTAAGCTGTACCGTTGCCATGGCAATCTGATCGATTGACGATACAGCTCTGCCTCTCTCGCTTGCACTTTGTAGAACACGTGTAAGTCTGTCCTTTTCACACGGCATTATTCGAAGTTGGTACTTCCAGTGGTTTTTTATTGTTTTTAAATTGCAAAGCACTTTTGATATTTTGTGTTTTGACTGTTTCTTTGTTCTGTAAGAGATGCTTTTCTTTTAAATATAATAGGTATTAATATTGTATGTCAAATATTAATAATTATTTATATATTCCTTAGTTAATTAATAAGTAGAAAAAGTAAAATTCGAAACGATACGGATTAACCTTGAAAGAAATATAAAACATAAAAATCGATTCGGCTTTTTACTAAGTGATATTTCATTTAAATTTTTATAAATAGCAATCTAATTTAATTTAAAATAAGTTATTAAAAAAGCTTTCAAGTATTGAATATAAAACTGAGATGATATAAAATTGATTATTCCGATCTGTCACCCTGCTTTGTCCCCTTAGAAACGATCAGATCGGGAAAAAAATTGATCTGTCCCCCTGTTAGCGACGAGGGGACAATTCGAAATTGCTAACAGGGGGAGTCCCCTCTTTGAGGAGTGGTTGGAGAGGCGCCACGGCGTCCTCACCTTCCGCCTGATGCAGGTCCTCACCGGATACGGTTGCTTCGGGAAGTTCCTGTTCCGGATAAGGCGGGACGAAACGCCCAGGTGTTACCATTGTGCGGATCGCCTGGAGGACACGGTGGAGCATACGGTCTCCACCGTCCTTGTGCCCAGCTTGGGCAGAGCACCGCCGTGTCCTTACGGAGGCGATTGGCGGCAGCGATCTCTCGCGTCCGGGCCTGAACCAGGCCATGGTACGGAGCGAGAGTGCATGAGAAACCGTCACCTTCTTCTGCGAAGGAGTAATGCTCGCGAAGGAGGAGGCGGAACACGTGAGGGAGAGGCAATATTTGCGCCCTCACGCCCCTATTCGCCGCAGGAGACGCCCTGGGTATCGGGAATCGAGAGCCGAATCCCGGCCACCGTAGGCGTGGTCTTGCGGACGGCGAGCAATGGGTAGCTCGCCGTCCGGTAAGGACAAGGCCCGGGTCGACGGCGCGTTGTGTTCCACGCGCGCCTCAAAGAGATGTCAGCACTAGCTGAAGGGGTCCGCTAGGGCCGATGCCCGCCAGGGTTGCGGGTTGTTTGAAAGAGTTACCGTGGCTCTGGCACAGGCAACTGAAGGAACACGGGTGATTTTTAGTCAGTAGAAGTCTGATTATTTCCCATCAAAAAAGAAGGGGACAGATCAAACTTTTTTCCAATCTCTCCACCTAAGGGGCCAAAGCAGGGATCGAAATAATCCAATAAAATAGAATAAAGCTATAATTTCAAATAATTTAGCTGTAAATTAAATTAAATTCTACCTTAGAGTAAAAAAAATATATTTTTCATCCTAATTTATTCTAGCTAGACAATTTAGTGCCCAATTATAATATGAATAACTTAGAGTAAAAATTTTTCTTACAATATTTTTCAAGAATAAAATAAAATTATCAGCTCTAGACTCTAGAGGGTGAGATAAATATCTTTACAGATATTTTTATGTCTGTATTTTTTTTATATTTTGTTAAGATGAAAAAGTGTGAATGGAATGGACATACCACTTTCTTAATAAAAATCTTACTTTGTATTACATGCATGAAGAAAATAAATAACAACGTATATTGGATCAAATTTTAAGGTTATAGATGCGCTGGCGTCGAATAATTGCTCTAAATAATACTTCCGGCTAAATAATAACAGCCGCACGGGTAGAACTTCAAGGTTAAGCAACGCTAGCCGAGGTCGATCCGTGGATGGGTGACCATCCATTATATACCGAGACTTCTCTTTGCCTCAGAAAGCACGTTAAGCCGTTGGTCCTGGCTGTTATTTGTAGATCCTTGACAATCGTTACGGGTAGTCAGAAGGCAGAAAATATGACAACCATTCTTACCAAGAAGTATCGTATTACCCAGTAACTTGGTTGTATATATATTATATAGGCCGTCACTCGATGTAATAACACTGGTATTTAGCTGCATCCGGTTAGACTGAACCGCTGCCGACCCCGCCATAATTGGGAAAAGGCTAGGCAGATTATATTTCCGGCAATTTTTGCAGGCGATTGCTGGAAAATTGCCCGTGTACTTACTATGGATAGATGATCGATCATTCTATATCCGTTGATACTCGTATATGTATCTCCGCCTCTAAAAAGAACGATAAGCCTTTTAACGTAAAGGCGTTGGCGTTATCTCACAATATCTTATTTATGTATAAAAATAACAGGATTTCTAAGGAATACAAAAGCACCACACAAATATTAGGGACCAACCAAATATTATAAGAAAATAAAATCTATTGTCGGCCAATTCTATGTTTTTACCTACGAAATTGCCGATTTACATAGACAAAAAATCAAACAATTTTTTTTAAAGAAAATAAATATTGTCGATGCACTTTTGCCATTTTAATGACAATTCGTTGATGCCTCTGCTATAGATATCCTGGGAACGGGAATCGATAAATACTTTAAAGGCGTTTTTCACCGCCTCGTTGGATTGAAAAACGCACCGTGCGTTCACTTGCGGTACCTTGTCCATAGACGTCGTTAATGCTGTCTGTTATGCGTTGGTGCCACGACTGAACCTGTATGTAAAAAGTACTCTGTGGACTGAACTCGTATTCGAAAATAGCGCGCAATTTCGATTTTTCCATGGTTACAGAAACATAGATATCAAAGAAAAATCGAACGGCGGGAAAACAAATGAACAACTGATTTTTTTTTAAATATCACGCCCTATTTTATAACCAATTTGAATTTGGAATTCTAAATATAATGAAAGATCAAATCGGTAATTCCATAGGTAAATAAAACACAGGTATTTTACGTAATATTTGTCTTTTTGGGTGTGAAACATAAGCGTTACAATGGTTATTAATTCAGCAACCTATGTGAATACTGACAGGTATACGTATAACTAAAATTATTGAAATAACTATTAGAATCTGTAGGTAGGATTGCTAGTCAATTTTTATTAAAAACTTACAATTATGAAAATTATATGATATTTTCACATGACTGTGTTTCGTGGATAAGTAATAACAAACGCATGGTCGCTCCATCAGGTTAAGCTCCGGTTGCCACGGTTGGTCCGTGGACGGGTGGCCATATTTACATACCGAGAGCTTTCCGAGGCTCGGAGGAGTCTCTTGGTTTTACGGGTCGTCAGAAGCCCGAAAGTCTGACACACCAGTCTACGATACCCTTGGGTACAGGGGTACCGTATTACCCAGTTACTGGGTTATGGAGTTCAGATACGCAGTCGCTCCATGTAAAATACTGGTATTCAGCTGCATCCGGTTAGACTGGAAGCCAACCCCAGCATAGTTGTGAAAAGGATAGGCAGATTTTTTGTGTTCTGTGATTATTCTAATGTTATTCTGTAAAGTTCACTTGGAACCTCACTCAAGTTAGCCACACAATTCGAAAACGAACTCATTTGTTTTTAAATTAAATTATCGCGGATTCACAACGAGACACCATCCGAATTTCAGAAGTGTTATTTCGTCAAAGAGATCAGAGAGTCTTAGAGAGGTTGGAATCAGTGTTTTAGTCGCGTTTTTTTTTTTGTTTTATATATCTGTGATGTCGTTTGGGTTCCTGGGTCTTCCGCTGGCATGATTAATTCTCCGGGAAGTCAGAGATGTTCTCCGTCGACCAGCTCAGCGGACGAGGTATTCAGGTCCTCTTTGAGGGCAGTCCTCATACCAAGGAGTAAAAATTATAAAAAATTCGCATGACACTCTTTCTGATAAGGGAAATTTTAAATTGTACAAAAATATTGACTAGTGATTAGGATTGCAAAATTTTCAATGTGGTCACAAGGCCTTCCTTTGGAACTTGCAAAAATTTTATTCTTAGTTTTTAAAACCTCTTTGCATCCTTGAGGCAAAAGCGTCAGGTTATCCCGCGAAATTCAAATTTTCTTACGTTTTTCTGCAATTTACAAGTCAGTATTAGGTTGTACGTTGATCAAAATATAATTTGCGGCCTTAACAAGTATGTATTTACATAATTATAATCATTAAACTGATTAATATATCTCTTTAAGAGAAGGTATTACTTTACTCATGAATTAATATTTCAAGAAAACTTGACATTTGGGGATTATAGGTACTAACTTAAGGAGTTGTATTACTGATTCTAATGTTTATAATTCTGTGAATAATATTTGTTACGGCCGCGAATCATACTTTATTTAACATACAACTTAATACTGGCTTGCAAATTGCAAAAAAAATAAATAAAAAAAATGAATTTCGCGGGTTATCCTGACGCTTCCCTCTTAACCCGCGGATAGTCGCGCCTGGGTCGAAAAGACCCAGTACTCTAGTTTTTGTGCCATAACTGTTTTTGTATTAGTTCATTCAATATTATTTTGATTTTATTTCTTTGTAGATATGTCGTCAAGTCGTTTGAATGACCAGAGAATAGCAGATATATTAGAAGAGGAAGACATTGAAGACGGGTTAAACTTTTTTCGCTTTAAAAGGACCATCCTAATAGTGGTTAACTGACTGGGGAGAGCTGTCAAATTAACAAAGTGTACTTAAGAGCGCCTCTAAGGATCGGACTACAGATTAATACCGGTCGGAGTTTGGTACAATGATAAATTGAGTTTAGTCATGCCGGAATTACGAGGTACCATATTGGTGAAAGCGTTCAAGCCTTGCATGGGTTATGTTAGATTTGATATATACTTGTATATGTGATGTAGCACAAGGGATTGTGTGATTAACTTATTTAGCAAGCTATTAAAAGTAAAGATAAGCTTCATAATAAAATTATAAGGGTCTTAGATAAAATGGTGATTACTACATTCCAATTGCGTAACGCACTTTTGAATCACAATCCGAGGGAAAATACTGATTTTTGTTTTTATTTTAATTTTGTTGTTTTTTTCCTGATTTTTTTAAATTTTTTTTTATTTAAATATGAAGCAATGGACGAAGGTGACAATAATACAATAAATGTTGTTGAACTGTCAAAATGAAAAGCATTCCTCTGTAAGTTTGTTACCCAAAGATGGTTTTCTGAAATGACGTTCAGTAGGTGGCAGCACTGAGACGTCAGGTCCGGGCACCTGTCAATAGTGTCAAAGGGTCTATATTCTTTAGTCGTGACTGAAAGATGAAAGAATGAATGAAACGAATGATGAACGTCATCACATATTTTGTATTCATTGTCGAAATAGAAAATCTCTTGTCAAAGTGGCGCCACCTGGCGGCGTGAATTTTCATAAAAACCCTCATTACCCTTATTTTGTACAGACGCAAGCACATCAAGCTGCCCGAACCTGTCAAATTTTCCCAATCAACCTTGAACCTAATGCCTTAGCGATAACGTTAAAAATATATTAAAGAAATTTGACAGATTGTAGTAGCTTGATGTGCTGGAGTCTGTACAAGACAAACACAATTGCACTTTTCAAGAACCACAAATTGGACCCAGGATACCACAAGGCTCTGCAGTAAAGAAAGAAAGAAAGAAAACAATGTTTATTCGGCACATGCCATAAGTGCACACAACAACCAAATAGAAAAAAAAAACAAAACAAAAAAAACTTAGCTCTATACAATACAAAACCTTAAATCTAGACAGAAAAAAAAGAGATAATAATGTGTGTCGCACAGCTGTGCCAAAAAGAGATATGCCCAGTAAGTTATATAAAACGTAAACCAAGTGCTAACAGGCCAGATGGCGTGGTTGGTTAAGACACCACCTGCCATGCCGCTGGTCGTGGGTTCGATTCCCATCCAGGACAAACATTTGTGTGCATGAACATGTCTGTTTGTCCTGAGTCTGGGTGTAATTATCTATATAAGTATGTATTTACAGAAAAAAAAAGTAGTGTATGTAGTTTATCAGTTATCTGGTTTCCATAGTACAAGCTCTGCTTAGTTTGGGATCAGATGACCGTGTGTGAACAATGTCCTAGGATATATTATTATTATTATTAGTTTATAACCAAGGACCGAGTCGAAAGTCAATATCAATCTGCCTAACCTTTTCTTTAACCAGATGCAGCAGAATACCATTTTTTTACATACAGCGACTGCATATCTGACCTCCACAATCCAGTAACTGGTAAATGCGATACCCTTGGTAAGACTGGTGTTCAGAATTTCTTGCTTCTGACTACCCGTAACGACTGTCAAACATCCACGAATGACAGCCGGGACCAGGATCTACAGACCAACCCCAGAAAGCGTAGCTTAACCTGATGGATCAACCCGTGCGGCTGTTATTACTTGGCCACGAGCTCTGACCGGTTCAAAAGTGCACTTCATAATATTATTATCATTATATCAGGTAAAAGGTATCCTTTACCACATGCAATTTGTTTCTCAAAAAATACACATAGTTGTGATTTGTTCAACCGCCACATCAAAAGCTTTGTCTGTTTTTTGTGCAAAACGTGAAAACCGTTACACTGGATTTGGTGAAACTTTCGCTTAGTTGCAAGTTGCTTAATTATTTTATTTTTATTTTAGATGGTTTTGTTCTTGACTCTAGTCTAGATCAGAGGTGACAGAGACAAAGTCGACGATGGAGGGAGCTTACCCAGAAGAAGCCTGTTCACTCTCACTTTGAAGAGATTAGGGTTATAAATATTAATATTTGATTAGGGTTATATTTTAAATAGAAGTTACGTTTTTTATTTATTTATATTAACAAAAAATGGCCAAGGCCAATTACATTAGTTAAAACATGAAAACATTAAAACACATTATTGAGGTACAATAACAATAACAAAAGTATACAATACTCAACAGTCTTACGCTCTTCTCACAATACTCCAGACATACCGACATCGACAAGATCTTCTTCCATTCATCCGCGAACACATCACAGCCAGGCTTAGCGTCCACGGGAACGTTGAGCGCAGTGTTTGTGCGAGGGACAGGAGACTGGGCTCGAGCGATGATGTTATGTTGCGTTTCTTTGTATATACACTTGCGTGCAAAAAAATAGGCCCACCCCATGCTCTATACCTGTGAGACGATATCTCAAAAATGTTAATGTATAATTTAATTATTATATGTTGTGTGAAAGTAGGTAAGATAAAGTTTGTTAAAAGCAATATTCTTTACAAAATCGACTCGATTCTTTAGATGTCCTCATCACTCACTTTTGTTTGAAAAAACTGGGTGACATTTTTTGTCAGTGAAGTGTTTTTTTGTCAAAAGCATTATTTTGTTTATTAGTGCTCGTTTATTGATCATTTAACTTGTATTTATCCGACTTCAAAAAAAAAGAGGGTCTTTTATTATTGTATTCGACCATATTCGTAAGTTCGCGATTTTCTCAAAAATTAAAGAATCAGGTTTGATATTGATTTCACTAACGTAATCTACATATATTCATTATATTAGGTTATTGTTAATTAAACTTGATGAATTATCTTGTTTCAATTCGAAAATAACCGGGTGGATCGATTTTTTTGCACGCAAGTGTATTTGGTTAGGAATCTGGCTATGATGATAAATAAAACAATAATTATGGGTGTCTTTATTTTACTGAGGTTAGTTTACGGGACTAGATGTACCTATAGTAGTTCTGTCTCACGAAGCGACACGCACTTACTTGTGTTTACCAAGTCACAGATTAATACAGATGGGACACTCCGCAAAATCATTTAAATAAAAAACTACTCTTGCTGCGACACAATAAAGTGCATTTCAGGTCGCACAATGCTTATTACCTACAGATACTACATCTACAAATAGAAAAAAAAAAACAAAACAAAAAAAACTTCTACAAGTTGCCTCTCTTTCTAACGCGTAACTCTTATACCTTCTGACCGCGGTAGTCCTACTGAATTGGACCAGTGAGATAGGCCCGCCGCGTACTTGTAGCTTCATACCTAAAGTGCTGAGTGTCCCATCTGTATTAATTTGTGACCAAGTATACAAACACGCTGTAAATGTGTGCGTGAAGACGAGTAGCGTCAGCACAAATACGCATACACCCTCACACACACTTCCGACTTTGCCGTTGTCTCGGACGGTACCGAGAAATCTTGTGCTGTCACACAAATTCACAGCGCATTTTACACTTGGTAATCACAAAAAAAGCGCGTGCCACTCCGTGAGATAAAAATACGGTATAATAATAGGTAATAGGTATTACGTAAAGTTCACTTGGAACCTCACTCAAGTGAGCGCACACAATGGGGAAGAAAACTGTCAAATTAGTTCCATGTAGATGGCGTTAAGTGTTTGTTACAAACGAACTGTCAAATTCCAAAGAAATTAAAAACATATTTTATTTTTGTGTCTTCTAACGATATAATGAGTCGTCTTTTGGATGCAAACAAATAGACGTTGACAAATTCCCAAGTAATTTTCACAAGAAGAGAAAGTGGGAAAAGGCATTGAAATTAAATTAATAAACTTCGAACCATGTGATTTTTCGAGGATATTGGGAAACTTTTCAAAGAAACAGATTACAAGGTCACTACTAAGACGACAGGTTGGTACGATTCTTATTATTAACGATGACTTTTTATTAATAATAGTAAAAAAAAGTCTCCAACCTGTGAAGAAAAAATATGGTTTCTTGTCAAATAACCATATATTTTGTAACAAGTAACTTTACATCTTGTTTATCATTAGTATCATTAAACAGAAAAAAATAATGAGTTAAGTTTACTTTATAAAACCATAATATTGTCCAGAATACGGCTGAAAGTCGATAAAATGTTAAATAAAATGTACCTTACGACAAGCTTGGCTTTTCGTCCTTGTTGCCATACTCCTCTTTCTTTCAACTTCTCCTTCAACTGGGCGATTCACCAGGTATCAGAGCTATTGTGAATCAACACAAATAGATGAAAAAAACACGCAAATACTTAAAATCGTCCACACAATGCACTCATTTTTATCAAAGACTTTTGACACGTAACAAATTCACAGCGCAACAACCTCATTCGAAAGCGGACTCATGTTTTTTGTTTGAAATGATGATTTCTTCGAAATTCGAACGGCGTCTTTTAAGCCACCGTTCGAATTTTGAAGATGTTTAAAATAACTCTACGGGGTATCCATTTGTGTAGGTATGTTAGATTTGTATCATTGTAAACGCTCCCTCGATACGTAGGTACAGGAGAAATGAACAAGAACTACCTATGTATAAAGTGACTTAGCAACAGTCTAAGTTACTACCTAGGTAGGACCAATTTCTTCAAGTTCGATCGTAAAGTGAAGAAGAAACGCCGTAAAAAGGATCAAATTGACCTGCGGGTTATATTTCAAAGCGAGTTATTTGTGAACCTCTTGAATTTTTACTCAATTCTGCCGTTTGTAACACGACCTTGTATCAAATATTTCGTAAAGGCAGCTTGGTAATTGGAGATCCTTTTTGCTTTGCTGTAACAATACCTAAATAATAAAATTGACACCTTGTCTAAATTACTTTGACTATACTAGTAGTTCTGCTAACAGTAGACGCTATTTAACGAGTTATTTAAAACGGATGATTACCATGTTTTTTTTTTCATCAAACTTTTATGAGACCAACCAACTTAAAGTTACTTCCTTTCAAAAAAAAAAAAGAACCATCGAGATCAAATCTCATGAGGTGGAGATATCCAGTAGCCTCCTTTTTGCCCCTTTTTGGGGGAAGTATCCATCCAATAAAGACCCTCACCGACAAAAATATTCTATAAAGCCGTAAAATCTGTATACAAGTTTCATCCAGATCGGTTGTAAAGTACGATCTGTAGTGTCAGAGGAGTAGCAACAAACTGACAGACGAAAGCAAATTTTGCCAGACTTGAGCAGAGACGCTTCGCTCGCTACGCTCGCTCGGTCGATTATCATTGACCTCCGTAATATAGGCAGTTGTAGGTATTGTACTCGTACCTATTCTCTAAGCGTCTCTTTGAAATTCGAACGGTGACTCGTCGTGAATTCGCGATGATTTATTTTAAAAACAAACGAGTTCACTTTGGAACTGTGCGCGCTCAATCTTGACATCACTCATGAACAGTTGGCGCTCTAGTTGGCTGAGTTAACAATCAATCATAGCGAGCGGACGGTTGACTGAGCAAGTTAACCTGCTCCAATTAAATATTGATATATATCTATATATAACATGTGAGACAAGAGAATACAATTATCTTAGACAATCAATAGAATAAAAGTCAAGTTTCAAAGCAATAATAATACTTATTCTGTAAAGTTCGCTTGGAGCCTCACTCAAGTGAGCATACACAATTCGAAAGTGAACTCATTTGTTCTTAAAAGTCAAAAAAAAATATAAAACTATTCAATATTCGAATAACTATTCAAATAAATGTACCTCCCGGGAGTTGTAGTCTATTTATATGATTTCTTTTTATGCTGACTTAGTGAGTAAATAAAAAATCAAGAAAAAATAATTATATACTAACCGACTAATTACTTTTTGATCAACAAATGCAGGTAATCCTTTAAAAGTGTTAGTGTTTCTTGGGCTATTAATCCCACTGCTCTCTAAGCCTGAGTTACGAATCATCTGACGAGACTACTAATCAGTCAGATTTCCTAATTCATCAATGGCGTTTGATTAATTGACGCAACCTCCCCATTTGAAGCTGGAGTAATCAATCTAACTACCACTATTTACTACACATTCAATAAGACAGGATAATAATGTGTTTCCCTCTTCTTTTGTTTTGCCAGCCTATTGTCCGTTTTTCTCGTCATAGTATTTTCCTGCTTTTGTTTAGCTTATAGGAAAATACCTAGTCGGATTTTCATTAGCTGATCAAAGATCGAAATAGAGGTTATTTTTCTTTAATCTTTGCTAAGACCGCTGTAGTAGTTAACACTAAAGAGGAGGTACACAGATCGGCATTGACTTGACATACGAATGTGAACATTATTCGTGTACAGTATTTTTATTTCATGAAGGGAGCTGTGAATGTGTGTATAAGCGCAGTGTTTGTTACGTGCTGACGCTACTCGTCTTCACGCACACATTCACAGCATGTTTGTACTCTTGGTTACCGCAAGTAAAGCGCGCGTCGCTTCGTGAGATAAAAATACTATGGCATTATTTTCATGTTCGAACAAAAATCCAAAACTCTTGCTTACATATGAACATTATTTACATATTATAACCTCTATATGATTTTGTTTAGATTTTGCACCTCGATTTGTTTCAGATTATTTACTTGTGTCTTGCTTTTTTTTTTGCTAAATCATTAATTCATTTATTTATTTCTAAAACACTTAGCCTATTATATTTTGTTTTTAGCCTCACAACGCAAACCTCTCAGGACTTACCTATGTGCTGGCGAGCCATTCATTTAAATTTTACAAAAAAAAAATTACTACAATGATTTAATACTTTTTATTGATGATAATATTTCTTAGATACATTAATACATACATATTTTGATTTGCACTTATAACTTTTCGAAATAGTTTGCAAGTCTTCTGGTGGAAGTTTATTAAGAAAATAAAATCTGGCCAAGTGCATGTCGAACCACGTACAATGAAGGGTTCCGTAGTGGGGATGAATTTATCCCAAGAACAAACTTAACATTGTAGCTGAAATACAAGTTCTCCCATACATTCCAACTGCACATGTAAGTTTATATGCACAATATTGTGAGATTTACCATGTTATTTGATGACAATATACTAAACTCAGTAGTTTCGGAGATAAGTGAGGTGAATGGTAAATTTTCGTCTATTTTCTAGAATAACTTTAAAATGTTTTATTTTAATATTATATAAAAATATATTAAAGGACCCTTACAGTAAGCCCTTTCATTTGATATGTCACACGGTAGGTACAGTTTGCAAAAACTTTTTTTTTTCTTATTTGCCTCCAAAAATTGACCCTCATATTCAAAATTCATTTATTTACGTTACACGTCCGTATTTGGGTCACATAAATTCATACATGTACCAAATTTCGCTTCAATCAGTCCATTAGATTTGGAGCAAATTGGCTGTGACAGACAGACAGACACACGAGTGATCCTATAAGTGTTCCGTTTTTCCTTTTGAGGTGCGGAACCCTAAAAAGACTCCGTGAGTTGATGTAAGGAAAACAGATATTTAAAACTAGGATTCAAAAGATTTTGAATTCAATACAAAGGTTAATAATTTATTGTCATACTTAGTATGCATTGTTGCATATGTGCATGCAATTGTTTTGAATATAAATTTGTAACATTTTTTTAAAATATTTATAGTTTTGCATAAATCTTATGTTATATAATCTTGTTACGTATAGTTACAAGTTACTCGCATTTCCTATTATTAAATTTAAAATGCAGTAAGCAAGCAAGTTGTTCAATCTTTTTTTTTTTCATGCCAATATTTGTTACTAGAACCACAGAATCATAATTTTACAGTAGTACATCTTCATACAAAACGGCCGAAACGACGTGTTTCGAAATCACAGTGTAGGTATACCAGTAGCCAAAGTTGGATTCCAAGGGGTGTCGACGCGGGGGGCTTAGTAGCCGTGGCTTGGTCACTCACGATGAAGCGAAGTGGAACCCGAGGAGGGGCCGCTTGTCAGGGTTTTTTCCAGGAAGCCAACGACGTAGCGGCCAACAAGCAGGTTGCGGTGCCGCTTGGGTGACATCGCAACTGAGGCGGCCGCGATGTCGTATGGAAGGCATCGCGGCTGAGGGTTGGAGGCCGCGGCGGGGAGGAGTCCCGGTATTGCGGTGCGCCGGTCTGCCTACCTTCCGCGGCCTTAATGGGGTCGCCGCCGTCTGATGGCGAACACGGTGGGGCCGCACGGGAGGAGAGGTGTCGATATTTCGTTGGTCGCTCTCCCTATCCTCAGCGGCTGAAAAGTGGTAGGCGGCCAGAGCACTGACCTGACCGATCGTCGGGGGACCAAGGGTGCCTAGACACGGGGTCGTCTAGCGCCCATCTGCTGGATCCCTGGGGTGGTCACAGCGTGCAATGTGTTCTGGTGCGCCAGTGATGGGGGGTACTCCCCACGGACGGACACCCGCGGCGGGTTCGCAGTGAGTGCTAACGCGTGCCCGTGTTCCCGCCACAAGCGGCAGAGGAGGACACCGTGGAGTTTTAGTGGTTTTTAACACTTTATAAGACCTTGGTGCGATCCCAGTTAGAATACGCCGTTCCGATCTGGAACCCATTCTATAACAAATACGGCGCTAGAATAGAAATGGTGCAGAAGAAGTTCTTACGGTCTATGAACTATAAGTGCTTCCAATCAAAGGCACCTTACATACAGCTATTGAAACGGTATGACGTTCAGGATCTGGGAATCAGGCGGTTGTTTCTTGATGTCATGACGCTACACGGCATATGCAATAACCAACTGGATTGTATGGACTTAATAAACAAAGTGTGTCTCAGGGTACCTAGAAGTGTTACTCGAAGGGGGGTGTGCGTCCCACGACTGTTTCATACAGACATATGCAGGACCAACGCTGGGGAGCGAGCACCTCTTCGTCGCCTTGTTGATACTTATAATACGTATTTTATGGAACTGGATATATTCTCTCAATCTAAGCAATTATTTAAGAAAATGGCTGTTGATGTTTTAACTGGCGAAAAGATTTAAGTTATGTTAAGCTAATCTTAGCAACACAGCGTTATTGTTATAGCGACTATTTTTTTGTTGTTTTCCTTTTTTGTTTTTTTTTTTGCATTTATCAGCACTGCTGTTTAATTTTTAGTTAAAATGAGGACAATGGTGTGGGTTACATGTTTGTTAAATCTAAGTTTTAGTATTTCTCTGTAATCTGTAGCGTGTAACTGTTTTTTGTCCCTAATAAATAAAATAAAATTTAGTGGGTTGGAGTCCCACATAACTGCACTATCTCCCCGGGGTAGTGTAGTATACATGAGCATTTCTCCACGCAAAAAACAAAAGGTATACCTGTAGGCAACAGTTCGAGTGCGCGGCAGTTACGCACGTACGGACGCGGATTTATCTACCGAGCGGCCGTAGGTAATAAAGTAATTAATTCAAGGCCACTGCCGAGAAGTACTACTGTAACTTTATTATACTGTGCTATTTAGAGCCGACATAATAGTAGCATACTTACAACTCTATAGGTCAACCTCTTCAAAGAAAAACTTTGTCCCAATGGATCAAAGTTCAGACAGAATCGCTGACCTTTCCAACTATCTAGCTGTCGAACGATTGTCGGATATAAGACGGGTAGTAATTGACTGTCGCTGTCATGTCGACCTAGGTCGAAAAGAAATACGTTTGTAGTCGTACTAGGTATGTTGGGTAAGTTTGTTATTGGGATAAATTCATCCTGACTACGGAATCCTTCATTGTGCCTTGTCCGATACGTACTTGGCCGGTTTTTTCTTCCTGTCATGTTTGAGATAGACCTATACTTTCTACTCCTACATTTCGCCAGCTACCTTCCCCTTTGAGAATGTTTTGTATGCTGCCCCTTATAACAATAAACCCTTATTATAATAGTGTAAATAATAACAATGTATTAAATATTATGACCCCCATGTAAAAGGTTATTTCCCAAGGGATGACCGCCCTTCGAAATGGCGGGGTTACATAAATACATATTAAATAGTGGTTGATGAAATTGTTATAGGCGGAATTTCTCGATATTTCCTCGTCATTTTATTTATTTTATTAATAAAGTTTTACTGCTTTTGATAGAATTAAAACTGGATTTACATGGAGCAATTTTATTGTACGATGTAAGTTGAAACAATAGTAAAAGTTTTATTGTTTTAGTAGTTTCGATAGCTTTTAATTTTGTTTCGAATTCAATATGGAGGAACTAAATCGTTTGACGTTTATGAGCCTTAAACTGCTCTAGGGTTTAATTGATGGAACGCTTTTTTATCCTTTGACTATGTACAGACGCCAGCACAGCAAGCTACTACAATCTGTCAGATTTCTTTAATAGATTTTGGACTTTATTGCTAAAGCATTAGGTTCAAGGTTGATTGGGAAAATCTGACAGTTTCGGGTAGGTTGACCTGCTGGCGTCTGTACAGTGGAGAATTTAAGTCCACAGGGGGAATAGCTAAATACAAATTTATAACAGATGGAGACGCAGAAAAGTATTATAATTATGAGTTGAAAGGTTCTCTTCTTAAACTACACCGCCTAACACCTAGCTTTAAACCAAACTGCGGCCTAAAACAAAAAAAAAAAAAAAGTACTACGTACCTTTTTTATTTCTTTAAAAAAGTTTCTATACATTGTTGTGTGATTAAATGTCAGCCAGCACACTAAAAAGGTTGCCCATTGCATGAAACCTCCACAGTACCTAGGCTTTTTAATGCCCACTTGCTCAGGACGCGAACTTAATTATAAAAGTAGAGAAGTTATCTCGTCTTACTTGTTAAAAGATGATTCCGGTACGCAGAATAATTCAATTTAACTTACCTGAAATAAAGAAGAGAAATATTAGTACAATCTTCAGTAAAATACTAAACACTTAAGGCCCCTATTACATTTCGACCGTGATTTTTACGTTAAATGGCCGACTTTGACGTTCTTATACTGAGAAACTTAAAGATTTTGACTTATTGAGTCATAGAGAATAATTATTAGATCAGTTCATAGCGGCCTCGCTTTTCACAATTTTTTCTTACCTATTTATATAAAGTCAAAATTCAAATGCGCGACAGCATTTTTTTGAGCTCGTGGATTAAACTACTTACATATGAAAATGAAATGAAATTATATAATAATATATCTTAATAAATAGTGATTTAGTCTCTAGCGGCTTCAGAATTTTGAAATATGTACGGAATATCAATAAAAAAATCCCATTTAAAACCATATAACTACTCAAAACGCTCACAATTAACTGTAAATTTCCTTACTACATTAATATTAATACGTAAAATTTATATCACAATAATATCATAAGAAATTAAAATTTCATACTTTAAACAAAATTAAACAAATAATAAGACTCAAAATAAACGTAATTACAACTGTCAAATTGCTACATAATGCGATGCGTCGCCGTGCTTCAATATACCTAATCAGTCAAAACGAAATTTTGTGATAGGCCTCTTAAATAAAGTTATGAATGGTCTGAAATAACAACTATGTCCTGTCGTACATTGTAATAAAACAAAAGAAATAAAACTTAAAACAAAATACATCACACAAAATGGGTCATAAAAAGTCTCGTACAAAATATGGTGAGTGGTCATTTTAACAGCCGTAATAAGTACACCAATTAACTCTTAACTGGCAATTTCCTGTAACAAAACTTTAGTGTTGCTTGTTAATTAATTATATTTAAAAACATACCTATGTGTACATGCTAGGTACGGTAAAGTATTATGGCTATTAATTGGAGTAATTAACGGCTTGTTTAATGTAAAATTGTGAAATGAAATATTATGAGTATGACTTACATATTTTTATTTGTGTGTGACTGTACTACTAGCTGACAGCATACCCATCGTGCTATTCTGTAAAGTTCACTTGGAACCTCACTCAAGTGAGCGCACACAATTCGAAACCGAACTCATTTGTTTTTAAACTCAATCATCGCGGATTGACAACGAAACACCATTCGAATTTCGAAGTGGTTAGAGAATGACACACGTAGGAAATTCTTTCAAAAGAGTTTCTATGCTTCTGCTAATACAAAGCAAAATCAGAATTGCGCTGAGTATTTAAACATTTTTGGTTGGGCCATTATTATGTTTTTACGTTATTATAATAATAATGCCACCATTTAGCACCCTCCTCATAGGAAATTGGGTAAGTACAGTCACGAACCGGGTTTTTCGTTATTGAAATGTCACAATCATGTCAAATTTCACGGGCGGTATTCGTGTAACACAACCTAGTTAAGATGATAAGCTAGTGGCTCAACAATCCCGGTTCGTGACTGTACCTATAAGAAGGTATAGAAAGTTCACCGTGACCCAATTTTAGTGAAACAACATTTTATTATTTATTGTTGTTTGTTTTCGTAAACAAGTTTCTTAAAAATGTTGAACGAAAATAAAGGAAAGGCTACGGGTCCCCTGTCTATTCATAGCAATATATTTTATATAGGGTGACTAGTAATTAGTGACCTAGTTATACTTAAACACATGACTGTACTCATGATAACAAATACCTTTTACTATGGGACCAAATCTGAAATCGCAAAAAAAAATAGCTGGCCCATACATTCATGTTCGCTTAACTCGTCATAATGTAGGGAGCAGCTGATTTTTATTCGCGATTTTCAGGTTTGGTCCTATAATAAAAGTTGTTTGTCATGAACACAATCGTGTGTTTAAGTATCGGTCACTAATTACCAGTCACCCTGCAGTAACTGATCTCTGCCAAGTGCGGTGATTACCTACCTACTACAATATTGCTGGGATGCAATTGTTATGCAAGCATCTGCCTAGCCTTTTGTCAACTATGTTGAGGTCGGCTTCCAGTGTAACCATATGCAGCTGAATACCAGTATTTTACATGGAGCAACTGCCTATCTGACCTCCACAACCCAATTACTGGGTAATACGCTAAAATACATTAATATATTATCAAGATGTTGCGATCATCAATATCTTTATCAAGTATAGTGATTACGATAATATCCCCATGAACGGACTTTTTAAAGCTGCTAGAAGTCCCAAGGGTTGCGGGTTGTTCGAAAGAGTTACCGTGGCCCTGGCACAGGCAACTGAAGGAACACGGGTGGGTTTTAGTCAGTAGAAGTCTGACACGCCCTACCGCTCCACCCAGAGCGGGAGAAGTTATTTGATGATTTCCCATACACAAAAAAAAGGACACCAGTGAATGTTTAAAGAGCAAAATAGATAAGCACGGTCTGAAATAATTAACCATCCCTACCAGACTAGCCTATTTGCCTAGCCTTTTCCCCAACTTTGTTGGGGACGGCTTCCAGTCTAACAGGATGCAGCTGAATACCAGTATTTTACACGGGGCTGCATATCCCAAAATCACGCCCCAGTTACTGGGTTACACGGTACCCCTTGGTAAGACTGACTGAACCTACCAACCAACCAAAAAGCTACAATGACAAAATATTCAAGTGAGAGTTTGGCCTTATGACTAGTAAAAATGGGGCAAATAGTATTGTTAAAAGGTTATTGAAAATATAGCTTCTATAAAATATTAACCAATTTATTTGAAGTGTTTTCTCTAAAAATATGGCAATACAAAATACTAATAAATAATATTGAACGGGCGAGAAGGAAACAGCGTGTTGCCAATTTGTAGCACACTAGACTTTAATCGCTACAATCTATCGTTTATTAAAAGAAAACTAACGAAAAATACAGAAAGAAAAGGGTTGGTTCTGAAAATTGTCAACTCTAAGCTGCAATCCAATGCTGCCATCTAGCGGGAGTTTAAAGAAACAAAGAAACTGGCTACTATTATTACTCGTACTAACTAGCGGGAAAACATCGTGCGAAGTACAAGGAAAAGCGCCCAGATCCAGAAAATTGTTGCCATCTATTGACATGTTCAAGAAGCTGTAAACAGCGCCATCTGTCAATTACCTAACGAATTAAGACCTAAAGTTACCATGTAACGTACAGTTGAAGAACTAAGCAGCGACATCTAACATACAGTTGAAGAACTAAACAGGTTGTTACGGAGAACCGCCATCTAGTGAAAATTTATGTCAAACACTGAAGTGTGTCACAGTTTCATCTCTCAACCAATAGTTGCTTGAAAACAGCAACAGATGGCGCTGTTTCAAACTCTGGTAGTTCTAAATTCCGCCACCAGAGGTGACACAAACATTTGAAATATACCTAAAGACATGTTTAGGTAATTTCGTACCGGAATATTTCAACTTTTCCAACAGCATTTATAAAAAGGCTTTGACATTGCCCTCGGGAAACGGGCTATGAATGCCAACGATCCCGGGCTATATTTGTGGCCGCTTTCACCCGAGTCTCGGTTATAGCACAATTTTGTATTTTTTCTTTAGATAAAAATCTTTGTTTTAAAAGCTAAAAGTTCTGCAGCACTTTTCTCGAGTTTGTTAAAAATGTGGCTTTGTTTTTTCTGATGTTTCTTTAGAAGCAAAGAAATAAGAAAATGGTCAAATGAACACGATGTTTTACTGTAAAAATATACTAGTTGTTTTTGCTCCCATTACTATGTAGGAAAACCGCAGATCATAACAACTAGATTCCCATCAACCACCTGAAAAGGCTGGATTCAGACGAGGCCTCTCCATCACCTGCATGCTCTAAGTAAACCAACTTAATAAAGTTGCCCAAAATTTAAGACACCGTTGAATCTGACATTCGTCGATTACGCAAAGGTCTTCGACAGCATCAACCACGATTCACTTTTCAACGCTCTGACTAATCAAAATATATAAACCTCCTACATCAATGACAATATGCAGCACAGCATCAATGAAAATTAACACCACTGGGCCGTCCTTTGCAAATAAAAGAGGAATCAAGCAAGGAAACCTGAAAGCTTAGGGGACAACTTTTTACTGTCACTATTCAAAACTTTGGCACAAAACTGGGCAGATAAGGGATTAGTCATCGGTCAAAAGAGATTATCATACCTCCGCTTCGTCAATGACATTGTACTTTTTTCCTCATCAGCTGCTTAGTTGGGCTCGCAGACTTGACCAAGAAAGCCTCAAGATTGGGTTTAAGATGAACAGTCAAAGACAAAACTCATGACAAACAGCATCAAAAGGAGACTGTACATTGGGAGTGAGGAGCCATCTATCTGGGCCAAACAGTCTCCTTCCAGGCGTGACAAGATAAAGAAGTTGCTTGACGCACCGAGAGCGCCTGGAGGATCTATTGGTCAATGAAAGATCTTCTAAAAGGAGATCTACCACTATGTCTCAAACGGAGAATTATTGATATGTGTATTCTTAGTCTCCCCATTCTTACATATGGTGATCAAACCTCGATTTTGACACTTAACAGAGGTCCAGGCTCGAGATTTTCCAGCAAGCCATGGAGCGTGGTACCATTTGTTGTGTTTCTTATACAAGAAACACAACACTGCACGCCAAAACCAAGATGATGGACGTTACCCAGAAAGCTGCTAAGCTTAAGTGGGACTTCAGAATTGTGTCGAAAAGGGAGAGGGAGGCCTTGGCCCTGTAGTGGGATAGTAGGTACAGGCTAGTTAGATTAGAGAAACCAGAATAGATATTTTTAAACCCCTACTGACTGTAGAATAAAGGGACCCGTTGAAATAAAACCTCGCTGATCTAGTTTTTCTGAGAGGTTACTCAAACTGTGACTAACACGGTGTAAATGAGGTTCATATTTGTAGAACCTCAATTTTGTGCGCTTTTTTTTTGAGCCTTTTTCCATGACGAACCGTTTGGTACTGGTTCATCAATCTACTTTATGAATTGGCCACTTACGAAAGATTTACTTGCATAATATACAAAGGTTATTTTGTCATAACAACTAACTCAAAAATAAATCTGCGTAGATTTTTCCCAACTTGGATACTATAAGCTGGAGGTAAGGCGTAACCTAGCTTTAGCAAAATAAATATATGAGGTGTTTCGTGGTAAATTAAATAATCCGGATATATTAGACTCGTTGAGGCTGCTCGTCCCTAACACCAGGCTGCGGCAGGCGCCGAGGGCACGGCTTTTCGACGTCCAGGTGGCTCGCACTAACGTAAGCAAATTCGCACCGGTTGCAAAAGCCATACGGATACTAAACAGCGTCTCGCAAAGGCTTGACATTTTTAATTGTACGTTGGCGGAATTCGTGAGGGTGACTATCGAATTACTAACGAAGAAATGATAATCAGGTAATCACGTATCACATTATCGCATTGTGTGTCAACCTGTTAAGATAGTGTAAGATTGTATTCATAAATAAATAAATAAACTTTGTTGGGATCGGCTTCCAGTCTAACCGGATGCAGCTAAATACTAGTATTTTACATGGAGCGACTGCCTATCTGACCTCCACAACCGAGTAACTGGGTAATACGATACTCCTTGGTAAGACTGGTTGTGACTTTCTATAATATCAGCCGCACGGGTCGATCGATCAGGTTATGCTACGCTTGCCGGAGTTAGTCCGTGGATGGGTGTCCATCTTTACATACCCAGACTCCTCCGTGCCTCAGAAAACACGATAAGCCGTTGGTCACAGCTGTCATTCGTGAATATTTGACAGTCGTAACGGGTCGTCAGAAGCCCGAAAGTCTGACAACTAGTCTTACCAAGGGGTATCGTATTACCCAGTTACTCGGTTGTAGAGGTCAGATAGGCAGTCGCTCCATTTAAAATACTAGTATTTAGCTGCGTCCGGTTAGACTGGAAGCCGACCCCAACAAAGTTGGGAAAAGGCTAGGCTAGAGTAGGGTAGGATTGATTTTTGAGTTAGTACTGTTAAAGTTATGACAAATTAATCTTTGTTATTATGCTCTATATTATGTCATACTAAAATACTGGTCCTGAATTTGGCTACGTAAATACAGGGTCAAATTAAATTAGCTAGTGAAACTCCGTAGACGTGATCGGTATCGATATCGAAACACTTTACAACGACGAAACGCTATAATAATTGTGATTATTTTTGTATAAATATCTTAGGAATGCAGTGAACTCGCTTCCAATTTTGTCGACAATGATCATACCATTTTTTGTGTTTTCTTCTACCCGCACTGATATGATAAGTATTAATAAGATTTATTGTTCTCATATTGTAAGTGACGATTGTCTTAATGAGAAATAAAGTTAAACCGAAACACGACAAAAAAAATATATTTCATGTTTTTTTTTTTTTGGGCTATTGACCGCGACGTAGTTGTTACTTGAAGTATGAGTTGAGAAATATGTTTTTTTTTTATTGTGTTTAGATATCGATACATATCACGACTGTGAAGTTTACAAAAAAAAAAAAAAACAGTTTTTTTTTTAAACTGTTATTTCAAGTACACTGCCATTGATGAACCCAAAAAAAGTCATCAAATTAATTTATTTTTTGCTTTATTACCTATGTTTAGATATCGATACCCATCATGTCTGAGAAGTTTCGCTAGTTAGTTTAATTTGACCACGTATAGTTTAGGTTTTTTTCACTAGGTACCTTCCTGATGAAGAGAATTTCAGTGACTGTCTTATAAAATAAAAGGCAAGAAAATAAAATGTTTCTTATTCTATCCAAGAATTCCTTGAAACTCCTGTTGAGTGCTTTGTTTAAAAATTCTACAGCTAGGTTTTGAAATGCTTGGAATATTCTTCTGCAAAATAAGTTCTGAAATGTTTGGACCAACGTTGCGTTGATTCCGGTTGAAAATAGTTTTCTTACTGCTTTTTCCATTCATTTTGGATGTCGTAAAGGGCCTATTGGTGCATTCACAACATTTTAATTAATGTTAATGGACCATTAACTACCGAAGGTTAAGCTACGCTTGCCGTGGTCAGTTCATGGATGGGTGATGACTATATATTACATACCCCTCCGTGCCTAGAAAATCACGTTAAGCTGTTGGTCCCGGCTGTCATTCGTAGATCTTTGACAGTAATAACGGGTAGTCATAAGCCCAAAATGTATGACAACCAGTCTTCAGCTGCATCTGGTTCGACTGGAAGCCGTCTTCAACACAGTTGGGAAAAGGCTTGGTAGAATGATTGAAGCAGGGTATTTCGGTTCATTTTGGGGCTAAGAAGGCCACTTATCATTCAGAGAAATAATGGTTTTACTGTGGACGAGTTTCCTTCACCGTATGTTAATTTACTAGCGATTATTGAGGACAAAAAGGCTTGGGAATGAACTGCTCCAAATTTTATATTATTTTTATTTTTGCATACTGAATGTTGACATGAATATTTACTTTGTAAGTATTATATTATTTTAATTTATTGTGAATGTGAAGACTATGTAGGTCATTGCTTTTTTTTGTTTGTTTTATTTTTTCTCTCAGTTATTTTTAATCATGGTCTGGCAGTTTGAGTAATTTATGCGGCCTACCCCAATGTCCTTTCTTTGGTATTGTTCGTCGAATCGTTGAGTTCCCTAAGTTCTGAGTTGAGCTGCGCGATTACTGACAAATGCGTGCACTGACTGGACAGGTCCTCTCAATCTGTGTGGTTCTTTCCTCAAAAGACCATTTCAGACACCAATCTACATGGTCTTCACATGAAGTGACCAAGATTATGTCTGGACTTTATAAGAGACTGTGACCTCTGAGTTTGTTTCGGCCTTTCTTCTCAGAGTAGTCAGTTAGGAAACGCCGACCTCATCTAGTTTAAAAAAAAAAATATATTGACTTGTAAAAGTGTTTGTACAAACCTACTTATAGAAATAAAAATCATTTATCATTTACCTATAATTAATTATGTAGACCTTGTATACGTAATTGTCTGATGTAGAAACCTAGCCGTTCTAATTGAATACTTGTACAACAAACTCTGCAATTATTTTGTGTGATAGGACAATACATTTCAAACCTCTTTCTATGTTAGGGGTAGAAAACAGAACATAACATCACGCTGGTATTCCCCGAAGGGTTAGGCAGAGGTGTACCTATAGTACACCCACATTTCGCCAGCTATGTTTAAGTCCCAAGTTATAGGAGGCGAGCCTATGGGCACAAATTCAGACTAAGGGCCTACTGAGAAATTCCAGATGGAAAACGCAATCACACTGTCCGACTTTCTGTTTTTTTTTGCGTGGAGAAATGCTAGTGTGCTAGAATGCTAGAGTGCATAGTGCAGTTATGTGGGACTCCAACTCACTAAAACTCTACGGTGTCCTCCTCTGCCGCTTGTGGCGGGAACACGGGCACGCGTTATCAGTTATCACGCCGTGTCCACCCCAGGGACCAAACCAGCTCATGGGCCGCAGAGGATAGGGAGAGCGGCCAACAAAATACCGTCACTCCTCCTACCCTGCGGCCCCACCGCATCCGCCATATGACGGTAGCGACCTCGTCAAGGCTCCGGAAGGTAGGGAAAGCGGCACACCGCAATACCGGCACACCTCAATATCGCCTCGATGTCGCCGAAGCGGCACCGCAACCTACGATATTTGTTGGCCGCTATGTCGTCGGCTTCCTGGGAAAAGCCCTGACGAGCGGCCCCCCCTCAGGTTCCTCTTGGCTTCACCGTGGGTGACCAAGCCACGCCTACTGAACCTCCCCGTCTCGACAATGCGGGAACCCACCGGGGGGAGTTTGTCCGACCTGGGAATCGAACTCAAGACCTCATTCTCAGCAGTAGCGCTTGCAACCACAAGACCAACGAAGTGTGGTAGAAAAATCACGTCCAAATATGAATACTTTTACAATTTTAAGAACTCTCATAACCAAAAAGACGTTAGAAAGCATTTCTCCTCTAAAACAGCGTAATGGAATAAAAACATTAGTTAGTTTTACCATTTCCGTAGTCGTAAAAGACGATTGGAAAATTGGAACAGAAAATTACTGAAGCACTCTACGATGCTCTCAAAACTTCTCTGTATGCAAACTGTGTTTTTGCGATTATTTTGCGAGGTATTCAGAACTACAGTCTGGCCTTCTTGACACCTGTCAGTTTCATTGTAACGAATATGTGTTTTGCGAATTTGATCCTTATTACAATTAGAAGTTGTTTAACTGACAGGTGTCAGGAACGCATTCTCTCGACGGCCGGACTGTGTCTGTCAAGGGAACAACAGATTTTTTTTCACGATTTTAGGTATAGTTCCAAAATAAAAGTTATTCATAATGATGAGTACAATGACCCCTTAAGAGGTTTTGCGATAATTTCGGGTCATATTTTATATGCTAATCACGCGGTAAACTCTGCTTGCGCGATGCAGGATTTTGCATGACGTCAGTGTGACGCGTAGTTCGCATGTAGCGATGTAGATGCCGCCACAAGTATGGGTGCTGTGTAATTACAGGTACTCGTACAAGAGACTTTACAGTTTTGTCTCTGGTGAGGCAACACATCTATACAAATCTCACGGTGAAAACTTAGGTGAGGTTAGCGTGGAGAGAGCTGTCAATAGTGTCAATCCCTAGGCATCAGGTAGAATGACAGCTCTCTTCAAGCTCACTTCACCTGAATTTTCACGGTTAGCTTTTTACAGAATGTCCGGCAGATGTCCATAGGTGGCGGTGACCACTTACCCACAAACCCAAAATCAACTCAACTCAAACTAAAAGTATTTCTTTCAACAGGCATTTTTGAATTTTCAAGGGGTCAGTCAGTGCGTCAAAGCATGGTAGGTACCTATGGAGAAGAACGGGCTAGAAACTCTTTCTCTCGTTTGCCACTCAATAAAATAAAGAAGCTTCAAAAAAGACTAACAAACGATATCTTTTACACGTCACGTATTAACAAAAGAGTTCAACCGTACATATGTACGTACAGCATTTGTACTTTAACCCCTTGTCACTAAATAGACTATATACAGAAGGCCAGCGCCAGCGTCACGTACAGCGAGTGCAAGTGCACTCGCGACCGGCATTCGTTTAAGATCGCCGTACGTACAAATCTATGTGTCATCGTCATTTCAGTCGAAAGCCGTTCACCGCTGGACATAGGCCTCCAAGCATCGCCCGTGCGACAGGTTCTCTGCTTCTCACATCCAGCGGATTCCTGCAGCCGTTGCCAGGTCATTGGTCCACCTTCAGGGAGGCCTTTAAACGCTACGTCTTCCGGTACACAGTCATCACTCCAGAACCTTTCGGCACCATCGGCCATCTATTCTACGAGCAATGTGCCCAGCTCACTGCCACTTTAAGTTTGGCAATTTTTCGGGCTATGTCGGATACCTTGGTTCTCCAACGGATCTCTTCACTTCTGATTCGACCACGTACGGGAACTCCAAGCACAGCCCTCTCCGTTGCCCTTTGGATGACTTTCAGCCTTCAAATGAGGCCCATTGTGAGCAACCAAGTTTCAGTGCCATAGAACACGCTATGATCAAAGACTTTCGTCTTGAGACACTGTACTCATCGGTGATCTGTTCTGCGAGCAATATGCGCTGCGCACTGCCACATATATTTGGCAGTTTTGGTTGTGCGGGCACTTATTTTCGCTCGTTGTATGGAGCCAATCCTTCTGTTTGGTGACACATTGTCCAGTTCTAAGCGTTGACTGATGTCTTTGCCGATATTTTTCGGGAGCATTGACGTGTTTTATGAAGTCTCATACAATACTGAAGGGTGATATTGTTATAAAACGGTTTGGGACACAATGCCTTTATCAGCTACAGTTGGGTCCTTTTGGAAGATTTACTGTGGCTATTTTTTCGACGTTTTTTTTTTATATATCGTTTTTATATTATGTAGTAACGATCTACTTAATGCGGTCAAGTTTTCATTTAGTAACTGTCCTTTTACCTATTCATTCAGCACATACTCTGTTTTTAATCGACTTCAAAAAGGAGGAGGTTCTCAATTCGTGGGTGTTTTTTTTTTGTATGTTTTTTACGCGATTACTCAAGGACGGATGGACCAAATTGGAAAATTCTTTTTTTTTGTTTGAAAGGGTATACTTTCAAAGTGGTCCCATATAAATTTTATTAACTTTGCTTGGGTTGTTTTTGAGTTAGATTCAATAATGCGTATGTTTCCCGCTTAGTTTATGTGGATGATGTTTTAATAACTTCCTGTCACTGTTATTTACATAGCAGGTAGTGGTATTCGAATTGGCGTGGGGTAGGTACTACAACTAAAATGTGAAAAATAAAAATTTTTACCAAAAAATAAAACCGACTTCCAAAACAAAACACTACAAAGTGAAAAATAAATTTTAATTTCGGAAGTCGGTGGCAAAAAACGAAAATCCAAAACCAAAGACACCGACTACCGAAATTAAACTTATTTTTCGCTTTGTAGTGTTTTGTTTTGGAAGTCGGTTTTATTTTTTGCTAAAAAGTTTTTATTCTCTCTCTTTTTGTGACAACAACAGAGAAGCTTGGAAACGCCAAGCTTGCCAACCACTATAGTTAATCGAGTATATTATCTTTGAATATAGAATATGGTTATTCCTGAAAAAGCCATACTTCCTGAAAAAGACATACTTATATAGTATACTTCTACTGTAATTATTGGTAAAATAACCAAGCTTAAAGGACATATTGGGTGATGCATATTCTGTAAAAATCTCTGATGTCAATCCCTAGCGTCAAGTGGGCTGAGAGCGCATTTCAAGCTTCGTTCAAAAAGTTTTCATGTTGAGATTTTTACAGAATAGCACTACGATCGCAGAATGTTTTGTTATAATTGAACCGATTTTTTTTCTTTATTTATTTCTAAAACACTTAGCCTAATACATATTTTTGGTTTCAGCCAAACAACGCAAACCTCTCAGGGATTATCTGTGTGCTGGCGAGCCGTTAATTTTTTTTTTTACAATATTTTATTAAAATGGTGATAATAATTCATATATAATAAACAATACATACTTTAGGAGAAATTTTAGGAGAAAGTTTATTAAGACGCTACCGAGCGCGCAGTGGCGCCCTCATCGTTTGTTTTGTTATTTCTTTTAATTTAAAAAGAAAATGCAGAAAATAAGTTTTATATTGTTAAGTTTTATTGTAGGTAGGTAATCATTAAAACGGAAAAAAGTGGCCACCAATTCAAGTTTTAATGATTACAATAAAACTTAACAAAATAAAACTACTGTTTATAATAATAATAACGTATAGTCTTGTGGAGTACAACTTAACGTGCTTATTTTCTGCATTTTATTTTTAAATTAAAAGAAATAACAAAAAAAAAAAAACGATGAGGGCGCCACTGTGCGCTCGGTAGCCTCTTAAGAAAAAAAGGTACTGAATAGCCCCTAAAACCCTTATAAATAGCTTTGGCATTAGATAAAAGTAATCTTTAAGGATATCTACTGGAGCTGCAAGATTTCCTTTATGCTCTATATATTATAATAAAATGTTGTAAAAGTCAATCATTATTTCCTTCTCAATAAATATGAGCCCGCACTATGTCGATATTGCAATGCATGACAATAAGGAGCCTGTCGTGTCCGCTGTAAGAATGTCCGAGAGAAATAGCTGGAACGAGCAATCTATCTAGTGGCAGACTATGCATTGGCTTGACCTTATTACTTTGTGTGAGCCTGCATGTGAAAAGATCTGTCAGTAAATTATTGAAATAACTTTTTAACCGACTTTCAAAAAAGGAGGAGGTTATCAATTCGTCGCGTATATACGTATATATATATAACCAAGTCAGAATCTGATATGGGAATCCCATGGAAATCGAGGGCAACCCTCAATCTTTATAGGCACACCTATAGCAATTTGGATATTTTTTATAGTAAATCGTGCATTTACTCTCGGAAAGCACCATTTGGCGAAGTGGAACTGATGATGAAGACCACAGATCGCCATCAAAACTACTCAATAATAAGTATTTCACGAGTTGAGATTGGATTAAGTGCTTTAATGTGGTTGAGCAATTTATGCTCGTCACACTGCATATGGTGAAGTGGATGGTGACTTCACCATCAGCTCTAGTTCTCCTGGTTCTTACTAGGAGAACTCCTCAACAATTAACGTCCCTACATCGGGAAAAGCAATATTTTGTGAAAGGTGATGAGCAGTTGACATTAGGCTATTGGAACTTAGATAAATAACAAAGTGACCCACTAAAAAGTGAAAAATAAAAAACATTTTTACAAAAAAAAAAAACCGACTTCCAAAAAAAACACTACAAAGTGAAAAATAACCTTAATTTCAGAAGTCGGTGGCAAAAGCTCAAACACAGATCCGAAGACACCGACTTCTGAAATTAAAGTAATTTTTCACTTTGTAGTGTTTTTTTTTGGAAGTCGGCGTTTTTTTTTAAATTTTTTCTTTTTTCATTTTTTTCGTTTTCAATTCTGGAATTGTTCATCATCTTCCTGCCCTTCTCCCATGTTACGTGGGGTCGGCGCAGCACGTTTACTTTTTTTCATTCACCCCTGTCAACCGTCACGCTAACATTCTCTCCCTTCTTTGTTTAACTCGTTAAATTTGTTTTATTAAGTGGAAGCATTAAGATAGCCCGCGAAATTTAATTTTTTTTTACGTCTTTTGCAATTTGCGGCTCAGTGTCACGTCAGTTGGCGTGGTTGGTTAAGATATCGCCTGTCACACCGCAGGTCGTGGGTTCGATTCCCATCCAGGACAAACATTTGTGTGCATGAACATGTCTGTTTGTCCTGAGTCTGGGTGTAATTATATATATTATATATGTATGTATTTACAAAAAAAAAGTAGTGTATGTTAGTAGTTAGTAGCTCTGCTTAGTTTGAGATCAGATGACCGTGTGTGGAATGTCCCAGAATATTATTATTATTTATTATATGTTGATTAAAGTCTGATTCGCGATCGTAACACATAACGTAAGACGTATTTATTTAACAGTAATACAACTTCATGGTAGTATGAAATGAGAGAGTAGTAATGATGATTTAAATGATTATAATTATATAAATAGATATTTGTTACGATCACAAATTATACTCAGGTCAACATACAACCCAAGCTATCCCAGCAGTGTATGTCTTTTGACAGAAATGATGATGAATGATTTTTTTTATTTTATTATTTATGTACACAAAGTAAAATAGATACAGATGCGTCATATAAGTATTGAGTACAAAAGTACCTACTGCTTATTTCTTAACAAATTTCTTCCAGCAGACCTGCGAAAGGAGAAATGAATGAATTCTTATTTAATATATATTTGGAACTTAGATATTCTGTAATACCTTTAGAATATGTTTAATTTACAAACTACGAGTATTTTGGTATTTCGTTTGTATGAACTACTCATGCTCCGGGGGCCTCTTAAGAGGAAAGGTATTTTATTAGATATTTGAATTGAGAAGTAAATTTTAAATCTCGAATACTAGGCGGAAGAGAGTTCCACAATCTTACAGTATGGACAGAGAAGGAATAAGAATCCTAGTTTGATTTATGAGGCTGGGAATTAAGGTGTGATCTACACGGTGCGGAGCGTAAGAAAATCGCTCACGCTTATTTTAAGAGAAAATCACGAAATATTTATTAACCAACAAATTGTGAAGAGCACGTAAACGACTGTCATTTGTTGAAGGAATTATTAACAGTCAATCGCATCACTTGACTTGCGTTTAATTTGACGCGTCGATAATTTTCGTTCTTGAAACCGTCTGTAAGCGTCTTATTTAGGGGACTACAGGACCTAAACCCAAGTTTTATAATGCCGAAAAGTTTAAGATCTAGTGCAGTAAACAAAATCAGAAAAAATATATGATATTCTTCAGGATATATGCTAGTTAGATAGTGTGTTGAAAACATAATACAACTAACTTAATAGGACAGATAAAAATCACGATGATGCCTCTAAAAAATTATTTTAACGATTAAAAACCATACTAACATACATGCAATCTTTCTGATATTTTGTCAGATTATTCTACAAGCAACTTATTGTCATAATAGTGTTTTAATTTTTTAGTCCAAATATTAGATTTTTTTTAAATAGGTAATTGCTTCATATTTTGCAATAAATTACCAGCGTTGTGCCATCGCACTTCTCTTTCTTTTCTATGCAGTCCGACAGCGACCACGCTTTAAGTTCTGCAGTCCCCTTAAGACGCAGATATTATTATATTCTAACGACCTTGAGTGGTTGGGGCGGCATGCATAGCTTGCGTGTTCTGTGCTGAGCTCACGCAACGCGTCGTACGTCCACTCAGCAATAGGACTCGCCCATCAAGGAGCGCTGTCTCAAATTAGACGCATTATTAATTCATTATACACAAAACCAAAGGTATTATATTAAAACACGTATACCAAAAGATAAATCAATAATTATTTATCTAGGTTTCATAAAAATACGCTTTATAGTTTTTGCGTAATTCTCAGTTTTTTATCTGTGTTAGACGTAACCTTACAAAATACTACACGATGTAAGAAATATAAATATAATCTAAAAATACTCACATATTAAAGAAACTAAAACAAAACTGTAGCTTAAACAAGCATTGCAAGAAAACTTTTAATCCAGCTTGAAAATGTCACCGTATCCCAAGTAATTCTATTTCGACGTCACCAAAAGACTTTACCGGAATATCCCTGACCTATTTCCGAAGCACAGGATCACAGAGTAGATACGTACAGAAGATCAACTCAGTACAACGAGCGAGAAAGCACACACACATAGACATGCTTTACGTACAGCGAGTGTGAATCTCCACTCAAGGCGGACAATAAAGGTAAGAAAGAGGTGGGTGCTCTGTTCCACGTCAGTGTTCACTGTAGCAGGTCAATAAACAAGACAGAACAAGACTTCTCCCGGGTTTGTCTGGGGTCCGTGGTAGTCGCTACTGCCCAACAGCTCGCCACATGCCGCCCTGCGGGTTTATGTATCTCTCTTGGTATGGGTAAAACGGAGGGGTAATTGTGTTTGTGTTGCAGTTACAGTAGGAATGGATTTCATTTTGACAGTTCAACAACATTCATTGCGTTATTTACGTTGCTGAACAGACAGATTTTTCGAACATATGAAGCAATGGATTAGCCATATGCTTCAAAATCATTCAGATTGTGATTGATAGTGTGTTACGTAAGGGTGCTGGTCTTGAGGAAAACCTGTTTCACCAAAGTAACCTCTACCGGCACAGCCCTAGAGTTCACATGAGCGCGCAAGCCCTACCACGAGGTCTACGTAGAGATACGGTGGTGGGGTAATCATTAATTTTATTATTATTTGTTGGAAATCGCCGTACGTTCGCGTGTTTAAGTGCGTGCGTCTGTTTTCACTGTGCGAGCCGACATTCTGTGTTATACTATTCTGTGTCAGGAGGAGTCCAACTAACACCTAATATTCGTTCCATTCGCTGAAACACCGACATTCTGTGAGCCTCACCGGTTTCCGATGATTTTGCAGTTTCGCTCCTACGGATTTGTGTAAAAGGTTTTTTTTTGATTCTGTGAAGCCGTGAAGTTGGTTGGCAATTTATTTTGAGATAGGTAAATCTTTATTAAATTATGTTCGTACTTATTAATAGAACGCTTTAAGGGGGAAGCGTCAGGGTAGCCCGCGAAATTCAAATTTTCTTACGTTTTTCGCAATTTACAAGTCGGTATTATATTGTACTTTGATCAAAATATAATTTGCGGCCGTAACAAGTATCTATTTACATAATTAGAATCATTAAAGTGATCAATACAACTCTTTAAGACCAGGTAATCCTAATGAATGACTACTTCATGAAATCTTGACATTTCAGGATTATACTAACTTAAGGAGTAGTATTACTGATTCAAATGATTATTATTCTGTAAATACATATTTGTCACGGCTGCAAATCATACTTTATTTAACATACAACTTAATACTGACTTGCTAATTGCAAAAAAACGCAAGAAAATTTGAATTTCGCGGGCTACTCTGACGCTTCCTCCTTAAAATTTCGGTTTTTAAATATTATTGACGTGGAAAAGTGTTCGTTGTACACAAATACTTTTTTGAAAGTTAATCTGTTCAAGATTAGATTTCAAAAAAGATTAACTTTTTACCTCATACTGATAAAAAATCTCATTTACATTTTGGCTTCAATAGGGTAAAGCTTACCTACCACGGAAATGACAACGTATAAAATAAAAATGACATCTTCAGCCCCATTTCCTTCAAATATTGATCACCAATACCTCCGGTATACAGCGGAATAAATATCGGTTTGTGTATACCGATATTTATTCCGCTGTATACCGGAGTTCCGGCATCAAATATTCCGTGCATTCCATATTATCTCAACGGTTATTATTCGAATTCCTAAACGGACGGCCATGAAATCCGATCGAACCCGAATTACCACGAAGATGACCGAAGCGCAAATCAGGTTAAGTGTTCGAAAATGGTGGATGATACGTTTGAATTTATAATTATGCTATTTTTGGCTTATCATGCTATTGAGGTACGGATGTTGGTATTTTTGACGTGTAATGGCTGACGCAGATTTTGGTGGTCGGCATCGCTTTGCAAAATCCTCTTACATTACTTTCGTACCTTTTAACCCCCGACGGAAACAGGCCATATTAGCCGTCCCGCGACGCGATGACCGTGACATTTTGCTCATAATAATAGGTTGGGGAAAAAGTTTCTTCGCATTTTTTAAGAAAATTCAAAACATTTTTTAATATAGTTTATTTACATTTAACTAAAGTATGTAGGTACCATTTTGTTCGATAACTTTTTGCCATCTTGTAGGTAGGGACATGATCCCATTGCTATAGAAATTTTGGGACTTCTGATCAAAATACCGCGACAAGTGGTTTTGGCAGTCCTCTCGTGATGTTAACCTGACACTGCCTAAAGAATTCTGAAGAGACCGAAACAGGTGGAAATCTGAAGGTACAAGGTCAGGACTATACGGCGGATGCATTAACACCTCCCAGCCAAACTCTCTTAATTTTTGCTGAGTGGCTAAAGATGTGTGAGGTCTAGCGTTATCATGATGAAAAACCACACCCCTTCTGTTGATTCATTCCGGCCGCTTTCTCTCAACTTCTTGCTTTAATCTCATCAGTTATTCGCAGTAGAGTTCAGAATCAATGGTCCTGCCTGGTGGTAACAGCTCATAATGAATAATGCCCTTCCAATCCCACCACACACACAGCATCACCTTGTTGCGAGTTAACCCGGGTTTCGCCACAGTCTGTGAAGCCTGACCGGCCTTTGACCACGACCTTTTTCGCACGTTCTTGTCATATTTGATCCACTTTTCATCACCAGTTATCAGCTTCTTCAAAAATGGTTCGGTTTCATTACGTCGTAATAAAGAATCACAAATGAGTACACGGTTCATTAGGTTTCTTTCAGTGAGCTCGTGAGGTACCCAAATGTCGAGCTTTTTTGTGTACCTAATTTTTTTCAAATGCGCCAAAACTGTTTTGTGGTCAATTTCCAGTTCTTCAGCTACGTCGTAACTACTGATATGCCGATCTTGCTCCACTTTTTCAAAAATGGCATCCATTTTATCCGTAATAGGGCGACCAGAGCGACGTGCATCTTTGACATCAAAATTTCCGGATTGAAAACGCTTAAACCAAATTTGTGCTACTCTCACAGACACTACACTAGGTCCATAAACATCGCAAATTTTTTTCGCGGCTTGCGTTGCATTTTTACCTTTTTTGTAGTAAAATTTTAAAATGTATCGAATTTCGTCATTAGATTCACTCATCTTGACGGTACGAAAAACAAATGAAAATCACACATTTTCCTAATTTGAATTTGGAATTATGTTCTTTAAAATTTAAACTTTCAATGATACCAAAACCAGCCAGATACAAATAGTATAGCCAAAGAGATTTTATTACAAGTTCATACATACTATAATGCGAAAAGACTTTTTCCCCAACCTAATATTACCTACAACTTATATTAAACTTAAAGGACCAATACATATTATTATTTATACGTTTCAGATGTTTTTTTTTGTCGGGTTTCCTTTTTAAATTTTAAATTTAACTTTTATATGTATATGAACCATTGGACACTTTAGGCGGGCTGAAATGCAATATGCTGCAGCTGTCGTTTGCGCAGTGCGCATATCTCAATAATGTGCGTTCCTAGATATTTTTATACATCTCTGTTCAATGATGATAATACTTTTTCCGGCATTATTTCTGCTTTCCTTTGCCTTAACTATGTATCTACATACCTAGTACTAAGGTAATATTACTTTTTCAGCCGTTCTAAAAAAAAAATCTTTTGTTTTGAAGTTTGCTAACAGGTATGAGTGACAGAGACAACGACAAAACCGATTTGTTCAAAAACTCGATTTGCCATACCTAATATTAAAGGCCGGGTACAATAAGGCCGACGAATTATGGCCGATCCGAAGTTTCGCGCCTGTTCTCTCATCCACACTCGCCTCATGTCACCATTTGGTTCCTAAAAAATGTTATTGCGTAACCTTCTGCGCAAAGTTCAGATCGGCCATGATTCATCGGCCGTATTGTACCGTATTTTACTTCATTCTCGATTGAAGTACATGCTACCAACTCAACCTGAAGTATTTCTAAACTCAATTCCTAACTAGCAACATACAATTTCGAACTACCGTCTAATTCTAACAACCTACCTACCTATAGCTACTTTTCAAACTGTCCGATACCAATAAAGCGGGCTAAACTCAGTCGGTATTGCCAGCCGCATATCTGAGTTTAGAGATTAAATCTGAGATTGACTATTTACTAACGAACTCGCTGTGGTTATGAAGTCGTTGATAATAGTTATTTATGCTACAAGTGCGGAAAGTAGGTGATTTCCGAAGAGTGGCATTTTTATTCACGAACGAGCGAATCGAGCGAGTGTATAAATCGACACGAGGCGGAAAACGTCTTACGCACGTGTATCATATAATGTTTTAGCATTGTGCGAGGAAATAAAAATATATATTGAAACAGTATGTTTCTTTTGATTTAGTCGGTAAGAGGTTGGTGTTGGTATTTTGTGCTTTTTGAATAACATTTTCCGGGGTTAAATTAATTGATTCGTCACTTGAACTCGAAAATGTTAACAGATTTACACAGATCGATTCCGAACTAAGCAAGAAATTTGTAAAATGGCGGGCTTATTTCAGCATATCTACTACGAGTACTGCGCATGTGCAAATAGCTGCCACGTTCGTATCGCAGAAAGGCACGAGCAAAATATACGTTCAGCCAAAACATATCTAATGCATATTTAAAAATAGCTTATTGATCAAAATCTAAATCTAGAGTAAATAAATAAGTAAATAAATAACGCGTTTAATGAAGAATTAGTTTTATTGTTCCTTTTATATTAATGATAATCTGTACGTATTTCAAAAAAAGAGGAAGTTGAGGAATATGTTCGACTGTATGGTTTTTTTTTATGTATTTTCATCGATATTTTCGTCAATTGAGAACAGATTTTGAAAATTATTTTTCGTTTGGTAGAGGTAGCTGGCTTCCTTATAATTGTAATTAGCTTTGCTTTGGTAGTTTTTGAGTTTGCTTCGATAATACGTATTTAATTCGCTGTGTGTATCCTGATGATGTTTTAATACCCTTCCTGTCACTGTTATTTACATAGCAAGTGCAGGAATTGGTGTGGAGTAAATACCAAAGTGAAAAAAAAAATAACTTTAACTTCGGAAGTCGGTGGCAAAAAACTAAAAATAACACAAAACTAAAGACACCGACATCCGGAGTTGAAAGTTATTTTTCACTTTGTATTGTTTTTTTGGAAGTCGGTTTTTTTTTTGGTACAGACATGTGTAACTATTGTGAGTACCTAACAAGCATATCAGGAGACAGCCTTTCTAATTTGATTCAGCCTAAGTAAAAATACAGAATGCAGAGCAGTGGTGTTCCAGTGCTATCTGCCCCGACTTCTGAGTTCTAGGTCGTGGGTTTGAACGCAATTTACTTTAAGTAAATTATTTCATCACCACAGCTCTCAAAACGGTGAAGTAAACATCGTGAGGAAACCGGCATTTCCTAGAACCAAAAATTCGAAGACATGTGACATCTACCAATTTGCACTGGGCCCGCGTGGTGTATATGGAAATATGGGTCGAGTCGTTAGGGCCTATTTTACGACCTAAGTCCGAGTAGCCAATACTTACTCACTGAATGTGCGCTTTTATAATTTCTAACGTGACGATACGTAATTATCGTGGACGTCCACGTCCATAAAATGTATGGGAATACGTGCACGTTATAACGTTTCCGTGGACGGAAATTTAAAGGCGTCTTCATGTACATATTTCCCTCTCACAGAGAGGAGGCCTGTGTCCCAGCAATGAGAAAGTTATTAACTGATTATGTATGTATGTATGTTATGTACGCAAAAACAGCAGCTATTCCTAGTTCAGCCTAGTTTATACACAACAGAATCAGCTTCTAGTGTCAGATTCCAATAAAACGAGATACTAGGTATCTCTCCGGTTGGTTTTAGCTTCGTGACTCAAACTTCCGTATATTGCACAATCCACGGAATACCAATACACTGCGGTTACTTTTGAAACTCACTTTGGAATCGATAGATTCACAATTTGAAGCAAATTTTGAGTATTATTTTAGCTGAGTTTAAGGTCCTGGGTTCGATTCCCGGGTCGACCAAAGTGTTCTAGAATTTCTCAGGATTTGTGCTCGGTTGATGGGAATAGGCTCGCTTCTCGCACATGGGATGTAAACATAACGGCGAAATGTGGATGTACTATCGGTATAAATGATAAATGATTTTTATTTCTGTAAGTAGGTTTGTACAAACACTTTTACAAGTCAATCATGTTTTTTTTTTTAAACTAGATGAGGTCGGCGTTGCCTACCTGACTACTCTGAGAAGAAAGGCCGAAACAAACTCAGAGGTCACAGTCTCTTATAAAGTAGATTGGTGTCTGAAATGGTCGTTTGAGGAAAGAACCACACAGATTGAGAGGACCTGTCCAGTCAGTGCACGCATTTGTCAGTAATCGCGCAGCTCAACTCAGAACTTAAGGAGCTCAACGATTCAACGAACAATACCAAAGAAAGGACATTTGGGTAGACCGCATAAATTACTCAAACTGCCAGACCATGATTAAAAATAACTGAGAGAAAAAAATAAAACAAACAAAAAAAGCAATAACCTATACATAGTCTTCACATTCACAATAATTAAAATAATATAATACTTTACAAAGTAAATATTATGTCAACGTTCAGGATGCAAAAATAAAAAGAGAAAAAAGAAAATTTGGAGCAGTTCAGTATACTCCTGCCTAATTCTTCGTGGAATACAGACCTGATGTTATGTTATTACCCGACTAAAAAAAAAGGATGAGGTTCTCAAGTCGCGGCGTATATATATTTTTTTATGTATGACCATGCATAACTTTTTACAATTTGAATTATTCTTGTTTTATTCGGGAGGCTATACCTCGAAGTGGGCCCACCATGTAAATTTTATTAACGTTGCTTGGGTATTTTTTGAGTTAAAGTCAAAGTTTTCAAAGTCAAGCTTCAATAATTAACGTTGCTTGGGTATTTTTTGAGTTAAAGTCAAAGTTTTCAAAGTCAAGCTTCAATAATTAACGTTGCTTGGGTATTTTTTGAGTTAAAGTCAAAGTTTTCAAAGTCAAGCTTCAATAATTAACGTTGCTTGGGTATTTTTTGAGTTAAAGTCAAAGTTTTCAAAGTCAAGCTTCAATAATTAACGTTGCTTGGGTATTTTTTGAGTTAAAGTCAAAGTTTTCAAAGTCAAGCTTCAATAATTAACCTTGCTTGGGTATTTTTTGAGTTAAAGTCAAAGTTTTCAAAGTCAAGCTTCAATAATTAACGTTGCTTGGGTATTTTTTGAGTTAAAGTCAAAGTTTTCAAAGTCAAGCTTCAATAATTAACGTTGCTTGGGTATTTTTTGAGTTAAAGTCAAAGTTTTCAAAGTCAAGCTTCAATAATACACATTTTTCCCACTGAAGTGGTTTTACACCGGTGAGGCGAGGCGTGGATGGGATGGGCGAGAATTGAAATTACGCTTACCCTTTTACACCGAAAGATGAACGCTAAACCGCGCTGTCTCACGATGGCCAGCGCTACCTCGGCGCGTGCCAGCGCCAGCCATCGCCAAACATCACGAGTCAGTGCTTGACGGAGAGAGACCGTGCGGGTCCTCGATGGCTGGTGCGAGATTTTTATATCCGTTTTACAAAGTAATTAAATAAGTACTCTATTCTTAGAGCAATAAAGCTCAATATTGTACTAATAAATATTTCAATTCTCGCCTAGACCTTTTATACCAAAGATGGGCAGGGAGTGGATAGAAATTTTGCCTTACAAATTTCAGCTCTCGCCCATCCCATCCACGCATCGCCTCGCCGGTGTAAAACCACCTTTAGTTTTGATGTGGATGATGTTCTCATTGATTTTGCAAGTAGTGGTATTTATTCGAATTTGTGTGGGGTAGGTACCACAAGTGAAAAGTGAAAATTAAGATCTTCAGAAACAAACATCCGACTTAAAAAAAAAAAAACTGCAATTTGAAAAATAACTTTAATTTCGGAAGTCAATCAAAGTTTTTCTTTTTCACTTTTATTTGTAGTGTTTTATTTTTTTTGGAAATCGGTTGCTTTTTTTTAATGTTTTTGATTTTTACGACGATGGTGATTTTCAAATCGAATTTGAACCACAATTCTGGGATCTCCTAGGTTTTTTGGACTACAATTTTCATACATCCATTCAAAAACTGTTAGTACTCAGGGCGACGACGCCGCCGCCGCTGTCGCCGTGCCTCTATGCTGTGTGTAACCAAAGTTGCTAGCCCGCCGCTGCGCTGCCACCACAGCGCTACTGTTTTTGTTATTCCATCGCCGGAATCTCTCACCAGGAATCAATCATCTACAGAAGCATGACACGTGTGATGTTTGTGGATAGCAATGTATTACTAAAAACGTACAGTGATATGGCAAAATCATCCGAAGACAGCACGGCGGCGGCGGCGCTTCAGCGTTCAGTCTACAAGGTTACGCGAAGCGGTGTCGGCGCAGCCGTCTTTAGGACCTATTTCACGACCCAAGTCCGTGTAGCCACTACTTACTCACTGAATGTGCGCTTTTATAATTTCTAACGGGACGATACGTAATCGTGGACGTCCAAATACGTGTACGTTATAAACAATGATGTTATAAGTAAAAAGACGTAGATAGGATACCTACCCAACATTCGATGTTCAAAAACGACACAATGTCAAACTATTAGATGGCACGTGGAAGTAAGATGTCGTAATTATCGGGAGCGAAAAAGAGACAAGACGACGAAAATGTGGCTAATTAGCCACATTTTGACGTGCCACTTGCGGAGCGTGGACGGAAATTTAAAAGCGTCTTCATATACATATTTCCATACATTTTACTTTCCTGTGTTAACGTGATGCCATGACGTGGAACGTCCACGATAATATCGCCACGTTAGAAATTATAAAAACGCACATTAAGTTCAAAAATGGAACAGAATTTGTTTCAAATTTTCTGCCATGTTGTCATGGGAACTATAAAACCATAGGCGGTGAAACAGACCCTAAGTAAGCCCGACTTAAAACTCCTTGGTACCGGCTGCCAGTATTTCGAACGTTTCCAGAATTCAAACCGTCAGACTGTTTGTTCGTCGAGTTTGTATTTCGAACTGAAGGTACCAGTGCATTGATGACATTCCTAGCTTACGTTGCATTATGTTACGTAGGTTGGATGTACGAACGGGTGCATTTTGGCCGGCTCTGACCAACAACGGTATTGGACGGCAAATGATTTTAGGCAAGAATAACATTTTGGTACATATGTAAGTATAATAATATTATTCTGTGATACTTTTATGACGTAGGTAGTCACCATGGATCAGTACGTTATTGTGTATGGAGATAGGTATTATACATAAGCGTGTGTAGATAATTATGCTCGTAAATAAGTACGTACCGTAGTAGTACTTGTAAATATTGCACATGCAATTACACTTACCTGAAATATGAACTTAGTGAAAACAATTACCGTTTAAAATTAAAATTGGCCAAGTGCGTGTCGGAACACGCAAAATGAAGGGTTCCGGAGTTGTGATGAATTCATCCCAACAACAAACTTAACATTGCAATTGAAAAACATGTTCTCCCATAAATTCCAACTGCAAATATAAGTTTGTACACACAATATTGAGAGATTTATCATGTTATTTTAAGACAATAGACTTCTTATAGGTTTTTCTATAATCCACAAAACTATTTTCTGTATTTTTTTTTTCAAAATTTTAGGCTCGGTTATTTCGGAGATAATAAATATTTTCTTAAATAACTTTAAAACAATTTATTTTAAAATTATTAAAAAAAGTACATTGGAGACTCTTACAGTAAGCCCTTTCATTTGATATGTCACACGGTACAGTTTGCAAAACTTTTATTTTTATTTTCTTATTTGCCCCCCAAAAGTGACCCCCATATTCAAAATTCATTTATTTACGTTAAACGTCCGTGTTTGGGTCACATAAATTCATATGTGTACCAAATTTCAACTTAATCGGTCAGTTAGGTTCGGAGCAAATTGGCTGTGACAGAAGGACAGACAGACATCTGAGTGATCCTACAAGGGTTACCTTTTTACTTTTGAGGTACGGAACCCTACAAATTAAAACAGTAAAGCATGGGAAGTGAGATAGAACAATAAATGTTAAGAATAGGCCGCAGTTAAAAACGAGCACAATTTGTTTTAGTTAACTGTATGAGTGAGGCGGGAAACCGGGAGTTATGGCACAACTCCCAAGTTTGTGCCATAACTCCCGGTTTAACCCAATAGAGAACTGAGATAAATGGGGTGAATGCCAATGAAATACTTAGAATTTCATGGATATAATCTTACACAAGAAATGTCTTATATTTAATACTTTGGGAAATATATAGGCGTATGGATTTTGGTATATAAAATATAAAACTTGAGGTTGCTTATTATTACAAATTAGATGATAAATATGTTTGTATTCAAACATAACATTGAACTATAACTCAAAGAGAGTGGTTCCTTCTAGTCTCTCAGATAAACTATTAGTCACACCAAATGACAGAAAGATTCCTTACGACTTTCACCACCATTGCTGGATAATAAGGATAGATATAGCCGAACAAAAAAATCGAAAACAAACCGAATTGACTCAATTAATTTACGACACTAATTTTAATATCGATTTCTTTCGGGCACTCATCCGAACTGAAAGCTTATCATTAAATTACACAGTTACAAAATAATACATGACAAGAAATATTACGTACGCAACATTTTACGTCATTTGCCGCTATCTGCATGAGATAATATCGTAATTAACGGGTACCGACGGCTAATAACTTAATTATAAAGCTCGATACTAATGAGGGTTTACGCTCAACGTATTAACGGAGCATCGATTTGCTGAGGGTGGGTGAATTTACGTGAGTAGCAATTAAATAATAATGTAAGTAGGAGGTATGAGGGTCTTGTGGCTAAGTAATACCGTTAAAGATTATATTGAGGACAAAAAGGCTTGGGATTGAACTGCTCTAAATTTTCTTTTTTCTCTTTTTTTTTTGCATACTGAATGTTGACAATGGATATTTACTTTGTAAAGTATTATATTATTTTAATTATTGTGAATGTGAAGACTATGTGGGCCATTGCTTTTTGTTTGTTTTATTTTTCTCTCAGTTTATTTTCAATCATGGTCTGGCAGTTTGAGTAATTTATGCGGACTAACCAAATGTCCTTTCTTTGGTATTGTTCGTCGAAACGTTGAGCTCCTTAAGTTCTGAGTTGAGCTGCGCAATTACTGACAAATGCGTGCACTGACTGGACAGGTCCACTCAATCTGTGTGGTTCTTTCCTCAAAAGACTATTTCAGACACCAATCTACATGGTCTTCACATGAACTGATCAAGATTATGTCTGGACTTTATAAGAGACTTGACTTGACCTCTGAGTTTGTTTCAGCTTTTCTTCTCAGAGTAGTAGAGAGAGTATAGGAAACGCCGACCTCATCTAGTTTAAAAAAAGAAAAACATGATTGACGTGTAAAAGTGTTTGTACAAACCTATGAGTACTTACAGAAATAAAATCATTTATCAATAACAGCCGCACGGGTCGATTAATCAGATTAAGCTACGCTTGCCGCGATTGGTCCGTGGATGAGAAAGCACTTTATGCTGTTGGTCCCGGCTGTCATTCAAGGGTCTTTGGCAATAGTTCAGGTCAGAAGCCCGAAAGTCTGACAATCAGTCTTGCCAAGGGGTATTACCCAGTAACTAGGTTGTGGAGGTCAGATAGGCAATCAGTCCAGGTAAAATACTGGTATTCAGATGCATCAGGTTAGACTGGAAGCTGACCCCAACATCGTTGGCAAAAGGCTAGGTAGATGATGAGTTTAAGACTCATTTTGATCGTATCCCAGGGGGGTCCCGTTGCCCCTGTATCCCGGCCCGCCTAAAGGTAATCTATGGATAACATCAAAATAGATGAATATATGTTTTAAGGACAACAACAGGAAATCCTTTGACAAAAACTCCCCATTATTTCAAAAGGTATCGCCATAAGGTATGGGGTATTGGAAACCCCATAGGGTTGATAAATGATAACGTTACAACGGCATATGTCAAAGGTGGCTGGGTACTCAATTTGTTAGTAACTTGAAACTTGCATAGGTTACTGTTACGGAATAATAACTTATGAGGAAAAGCTTAAAAAAAATGTAGGGTTCGGCTTCCTGTCTAACTAGATGTTAGACTGGAAGCCGACCCCAACATACTTAGGAAAAGGCTAGCCAGATCGATTTTTGAGGTAGGTATTTTTATTTGATTCTGGTGTAAGATAAAGAGAGAAAATAGGTACTTAGGCACATTCGTTGGTCATTCTACTTTAAAAATGTTAATTAAAAAAAAAAAAAAAATTCCGATACCCCATTTCGATCAAGGATTTTTTTATAATAACTATGCTACACTTAAATGAATATAATACAAAAACATAATAATAATCGCTTCAATTATTGGACAAAGGAGAAATCCATACCTAATCACTAATTATACACTTCGTAGACGCAAGATTAGTGAAATCGAAATAAAAAATAAAAAATCAAAATCCGTTTATTCAAGTTTCGAACGTCTAAAATAAGACAGTCCCCAAAAAAGCCTGGCCGTTATAACTGCCTAATGTTTTATCTGGTGACAATCATCAATCAATAATTATTTTTGACATAAGCAGACGTTATTATAACAAAACCCAAAAATCATACTCCTCATAGCTCATCTCTTCTTATTTAAAAATTACAACAACCTAACACAAATTAATAAAAATTGTTCAAAGTTTCTACGTCACTTCTTTAACATAGCGAAACCTAAACATATTTTCTCTGTGCAGCGATTGCTCGACAATGACAAGTAGCTCCTCGTTTTGAATTTAGAATTATTTCCTCTCGCTCTATTTCGACAGACGTGATTCCTTTGTTTCGTTATTCGTATAATATTTCGCGATTTTAAAACGTTAAAAGAACGTCTATTGGAATTTGTAAAATTGTGAGACTATTTTCAAGGATTTGACATTTGAATTTTATTTGAGTTTATTGGTATAAACGAAGATTTATTTTTAGATATTTTTTTTTTGACGTTATACCGTCTTTTCGCTCGGTGTAATGGTGGTAAGTTCAATATTTCTGACCAACGAACATGTAAAATTTCAACCGCTAATAACTACGAGACTTTTAATAGTAATGGTTGAGCATTAAAAAATTAGGTCATATTTATAACAATTTTAAGGCCAGATATAATTTGCGTATGACGTCACACCGAGTGCACGTGCATGCACGCGGCCCCCTACTTTTCACTGTGTCGAAATATTAATTCGAATAGCGAAAAAAACGTGTTTAGCTATCAGTTATTCTAGTGTTTTTATCAAGAGTTGATAAAGCACTACCAGGCCCTAAAGAGAAACAACAGAAATACTGGCCAAAATAGAGTTAAAAATGAATATCAAGTTGAAAATAGCAAAATAATGTCAGATGTCGTCTCATATCTCCCAAATCTGCTCAGAAATGAAAAAAAAACTCCAATCAAAGAAAGCTTGCATCAAAAGAAATACAATGAGCCTCAAAAGTCTAGTGCCAAGCAAATACAATAGCTACGGCAGTGTTAGAAACCGTAAGAAATCTGTTGCTAATAGCAAAAAGTTTAAGATGTCGTCACATATCGGCCGTAACGGCTCAGAACTGAAAGATATCATAATCAGCGAAAGCTTGCTCTATAAGGAATGCAATGAGCCTACTAAGTCTAGTGTCATGCAAACACTTTCACGAAAACAAACGGCGACTCATATAATATTTTTTTCATTAAGAGGACTGTGTTGTTCGTTTAGTGATCGCTAGCACGGCTACAATGCTGAAGTGGGGTCCCGGGTTCGATCTTCGAGTCGTGCAATGTAATGATAGGATATTCGCAGTAGCCACTCGGATCTAAATTCGTCCCGGTAAATAGCAAGAAGATTGTCCCCTATTATCTACATGGAACACCTAACAGAACATTCAAACTGTGACTGTACTGCCTATCCCGTTGGGAAGTAGGCCTTTTGATAGAACTGAAAAAAGAAATGTGAAAGTAAGTAACTACCAAGAATGGGTATCTAGGTACGGTCAGCAACAACAGTCGATTAAAACTTCTGTTTTTGAAATCATAATTGAGGAGTTTAGGAGCAAAAAGTGATAACTTACATGTTTGCTTTTTTCGAGAAATATGAGAATGACCTACTTTTGAAGGTAAAAGGAAAATATCAACAAATTATCTTATAGAGGAGCTCGTGGCTAAATAATAACAGCCGTAAGGGTCGATCCATCAGGTTAAGCTACACTTGCCGGGGTTGGTCCGTAGATGGGTGACCATCTGTACATACCGAGACTCCTCCGTGCCTCGGAAAGTACGTTAAGCCGTTGGTCCCGGCTGTCATTCGTAGATCTTTGGCAGTTGTTACGGGTCGTCAGAAGCCCGAAAGTCTGACAACCAGTCTTACCAAGGGGTATCGTATTACCCAATAACTGGGCTGTGGAGGTCAGAAAGGCAGTCGCTCCATGTAAAATACTGGTATTCAGCTGCATCCGGTTAGACTGGAAGCCGACCCCAACATAGTTGGGAAAAGGCTAGGCAGAAAGGTATCACTTTTTGAATTGATAAGCATTTTGTTTTGATAAGAAAACATCCCAACAGTGGATAGAAACCAAGGTAGTAGAGTAGAAAAAAAAATATTTGGGAAAATATTGAATTATAACTTTTTGTCATTAACCTCATCAATTATTTAGCAAAATATAAATACATTGTACTCTTTAAAACGTCGATGTAACGTAAAACTTTATATAACGTAGAAATTACTTCAATTTGATTGGTTGACCTTAAAACCATAGTTTGATACACTGTTTAAAGCGCAACAGCCAATCTCTACTGACTTCCACGTCATTGTAGCGCATCTGCAATGTTTGCTCGAGTCACAGTACATAGCTTCTCAACTGTAGTTCGGAAAAATAAATACATATAAATAATAATGCGCAGACAAACATGCAAACATATAAACAGACATACATCTATAAAATTTTGTATATTTTTTTGGAAGCCCTCATATTATCATCAACCTGCCTAGCCTTTTCCCAACTATGTTGGGGTCGGCTTCCAGTCTAACCAGATGCAGCTGAATACCAGTATTTTACACGGAGCGACTGCCTATCTGACCTCCACAACCCAGTTATTATGTAATACGATACGCCTTGGTAAGACTGGTTGTCAGACTTTCGGGCTTCTGACGACCCGTAACGACTGTTAAAGATCCACGAATGACGGCCGGGACTAACGGCTTAACGTGCTTTCCAAGGCACGGAGGAGTCTCGGTACACATCTACTGACCAACCCCGGTAAGCGTAGCTTAACCTGATGGATCGACCCGTGCGGCTGTTATTACTTAGCCACGATCATATGTGAATATATTGCAGTTCCAATAATATTACATACCTACGTTTCGGTTAAAAAGAATCGGGACAGTAGAGACAGCTTATTTAAAGCTCTTGCTGATGAGCCTGACAAAAGCCCCATAATGAAGCATCTTATAAAAAACTACCCTATCGGCAGTAGAATTTAAGTACTAACATAGCAAATAAGTTAAATTGTTTACTAACATCTAGAATTGTAAATATTTTTGTAATTGGATCTAGTTGTCTGTTGAATAAATAAATTATTATGACGAAGAAATACGTTCGTATTTAAACGTCAGTAAATATGTTTCATTAGCGTTAGGTATTATGTTACCAGTTTACAAGAAGCTCCGACTAAATCTTTGAGGTGCCGGAATTTCTAAAGAAGACAACTTTTTTTTTATTCCTTCGGTTGCCTGTGCCAGGGCCACGGTAGCTCTCAAAGAACTGGCATCTCTTTGAGGCGCGCGTGGAACACAACGCGCCGTCGACCCGGGCCTGGTCCTTACCGGACGGCGAGCTACCCACTACTCACCGTCCGCAAGCCCGCGCCTACGGTGGCCGGGAATCAACTCTCGATTCCTGACCCCCAGGACGTCTCCTGCGGCGACTAGAGGCGTGAGGGCGCAAAGATTGCCTCTCCCTCGTTCGCGAGCAATACTGCTTCGCAGAAGGAGGTGACGGCTTCCCATGCACTCTCGCTCCGTACCATGGCCTGTACCAGGGCCGGACGTGAAAGATCGCCGCCACCGATCGCCTCCGCGAGGACGCCTGGCAAAACACACCTGAGGTCGTAAACAGCCACTCTGCTTTTGTTATTGTTAATTACCTACTCTTGGATTGCATTACCGTAGTCTTTAGGAATGTTGCTCGATTTACTAAACATACTAGTCACCATTCCTATCATCGGTCGTAAACCAATAAATAAATAATAAAAATATTAAAAAGTATTGTGTTTACTATTTGGTTGTTTCTCTTTCTTCACCCCATTTAACAAAAATTGTAACATTCTTATCTTTACTATTACATTACTATTTCTTTCTTTCTTTCTTTCTTTACATGAAATATTAAAAAAAAAACAAAGTATCGAATAATTTTCTATCAATTTGCGTGCAATGTGCGTGTCGGACCATGCACAATGAAGGGTCCCGTAGTTGGGATGAATGTATCCTTGTACTTAGTTGAAAAACATGTTCTCCCATACATTCCAACTGCAAATGTAATGTAACAATATTGAGAGATTTACCATGTTATTTTAAGACCATAGACTTCTTATAGGTTTTCCTGTAATCTATGGGTACAGAATTATTTTTGTATTTTTTTTTTCAAAATTTTAGGCTCAGTAATTTGGGAGATAGCGGGAGGAATGGTCAATTTCCGTCTATTTTCTTAAATAACTTTAAAAAAGTTTATACTAAAATATATATTTATATATCTGTCACACGTTTGACAGTTTGCACAACTTTTTTTAAATGTTCTTATTTGCGCCCCAAAATTAACCCCCATATTAAAAATTCATTTATTTACGGTATACGTCCGTGTTTGGGTTACAGAAATCCATACGTATAACGAACTATTAGATTCGGAGCATATTGGCTGTTGAGATACGGAACCCTAAAAACAATGTATTAATGAATGATATGTTCGAATCAGTTTAGATTATAAAAGTAACACTATTGATCGATTTTTATGCTGACTGTACCTACCTAAAATTTCTTCTCTAAAGCACTATCTAAGTACCTAATTCTTGCATATACTATATCTCGGTCAAATAAATCCCGGTTACCCTGTAACAGTACGGTCGTAAACCGAACTGAACAGTTTAGGGGGCCATAAACCGGTTTCAAAGGAGAATTTTTGGCCTCACAAGCCTAGCCTTGCGACTTTAGGATGCTAAAGGAATAATGTAGGTTGTTAAAAGATATCTGTGGTTTTCAGATTTTTAGAGGCTTTGAATATTTTAAGCTCCAACTTAGGCGAAAGATGGAAGGAGTGGAGGAGATGCCTTTTTAACCAGGAGTGGGACAGCGTAGGCTAGTAAAAAAAAAGGAAGATAAACTTGGTTCGAGGTGGCGCGCATGGGATAAGAGTTCCTGGAAGGACTTGGACCTTTGACCATTAGTGCGACAGTATAGGCTAAACAAAAAATAAATAAGATAAACGTGGTTTTATTTAGATTCCACACATCTATGGCAATGTGACTAACAAATATTATATACCTAAGATAAAAAACAGGTCAAGTGCGTGTCGGATCACGCACAATGATGTGTTCCGTAGTTGGGATGAAGAACAAACTTAAAATTGTAGTTGAAAAACATGTTCTCCCATACATTCCAATTGCAAATGTAAGTTTGTACGCACAATATTGAGTGATTTACCATGCTTTTTTATGACTTCTTATAAATTTTCCTGTAATCTATAATTAATATAGAACACTATCCTCTGTACTTTTTCAAAATTTTAGGCTCAGCAGTTTCGGAGATAACGGGAATGGTAAATTTTCATTAATGAATTTAATACTATTTATTTTAGAATTATAAAAAATATATATAAGAAAGCCTCATAACAAGCTCTTTTATGTTATTTCACACGGTACAGTTTGTAAAACTTTTTTTAATATTCTATTTTTTTGCCCAAAAGTGAACGTAATTAAATGTATTTTGAATATGGGGGCATATTCAAAATACATTTAATTACGTTGCACGTTCGTGTTTGGGTCACAGAAATTCCTATGTGTACCAAACAACTTAATCGGATGGACATACATACAGACAGACAACCAGCCAGACAGACACACGATCCTATAAAAAATCCGTATAAAGGTTCCGTTTTTTCATACGGATGTACAGAACCCTAAAAAAAAATAATTGTTAGATGAAAGTAATAACAAAAAAAAAATGAGCGATCGCCAATGGAATAGCTCATAATAAAAAAAAAATAAATACCGTTTTATAATTTTTAAGAAATATTCCTGTGAATAAAGCACGGGCAAAAAATTAAGAGAAAAAGGTGATAAAAGATAATAATAGCAGGCAGTTTGTACTTCAACATCCACTAGCAAAAAATATTAGATCAGTCAATCTGCCTAGCCATTTCCCAACTATATTGAGGTCGGTTTCTAGTCTAACCAGCTGAATACCAGTATTTTAGTATATTTATTTTATTTTAGGGGCTGCATATCTGACCACCACAACAACTGGGTAGTACGCTCCAAATTTTATTTTTTATTTTTGCATAGTGAATGTTGACATGAATATTTACTTTGTAAAGTGTTATATTATTTTATTTATTGTGAATGTGAAGACTACGAGTATGTAGGTCATTGCTTTTTTTGTTTGTTTTATTTTTTCTCTCAGTTATTTTTAATCATGGTCTGGCAGTTTGAGTAATTTATGCGGCCTACCGCCAATGTACTATATCTGGTATTATTCGTCAAATCGTTGAGCTCCTTAAGTTTTGAGTTGAGCTGTGCGATAACTGACAAATGCGTGCACTGACTGGACAGGTCCTCTCAATCTGTGTGGTTCTTTCCTCAAAAGACCATTTCAGACACCAATCTACATGGTCTTCACATGAACTGACCAAGATTATGTCTGGACTTTAAAAGAGACTCTGACCTCTGAGTTTGTTTCGGCCTTTCTTCTCAGAGTAGTCAGATAGGAAACGCCGACCTCATATAGTTTAAAAAAAAAAAAAACATAATTGACTTGTAAAAGTGTTTGTACAAACCTACTTACAGAAATAAAAATCATTTATTATTTACGATTTACCCCTTGGTAAGACTGTTTGTCAGACTTTCAGGCTTCTGATGACCCGTAATGATTGTCAAAGATCCACGAACGACAGCCGGGATCAACGGCTTAACGCACTTTCCGAGGCACGGGGGAGTTTCGGTATGCAAAGAAACCACGGGTCAACCCCGGCAAGCGTAGCTTAACCTGGATGGATCGACCCGTGCGGCTGTTATTACTTAGCCACGAGCTCTTCAGCAGAAAATATTAGGTCTCTAAAATAAAAATGTCAACTCTATCAAAACCAAGAAATACGTTATTTTGTTTTCCCTCGCGGAATGTGAATTACCTATTTACCATTTATCGAGAAACGGGAGCCAAATGACATAACTATACTGCAGCTTTTTTTTTTTTGAGGGGAAATTCTCTTAAATTTTTCCTTCCGTATGTATAGGAAATGTTGTTTCCTTATATCGACAAAGGTACATAAATAGGGAGTATTTTGCTATCGCCAGACCACAGATTAAAACAGATGGGACACTCCGCAAACTCATTTAAATAAAAAGCGACTCTTGCTACGACACAATAAAGTACAATTCAGGTCGCACAACGCTTATTACCTACAGTTACCTACAAGTGGCCTCTCTTTCTAACGCCTAAGTATTATACCTTCTGACCGTGGCAGTCCTACTGATTTGGCCCAGTGAGATAGGCCGGCCGCGTACTTGTAGCTTCATAACTAAACTGCGGAGTATCCTATCTGTATTAATCTGTGGCCAGACAGGAAAAGTGTTATGGAGTTTCGAAACTTGTACATTGGTAGGTTACCCTGAGGCGTTACCCCTATTTTTCTCTGAAGGGGTAATATTGGATGAAATCAAATGCAATTTTGGGAACTGGCACTGATATGATATTCGGAATGGATTACCTTCGTATCGTCCTGTTGTCTTGTATGGATCAGAATACTGGGTCACAAAAAGAATGAATGAAAGGCAATTGCGTACAGATGAGATGAGAATGCTAAGAGGGATGGGATATAAGAGGAAGTCTGAAACTGACACCGGTGACTGAAAAGTTGGGAGAAAATCGGTTGTCATGGTATGGGCATAAGATGCGGGGGAATAAGGAGAATGTCGTCAGGAAAGTTTAAAGTATGAATGTGGATGGCTATACGAGTAGGGGAAGACCAAAGAAACGATGGAAGGACTGTGTGAAAGATGATATGGCTAAAAAGGGAGTGACTACAGAGATGACAACTAATAGAGAAGTATGGAAGAGAAAGACATGTTGCGCCGATCCCAAATAAATTGGGACAAGGGCGAATGAAGATACCTTCATAATGGAAATCCTAAAGATGACTTTGAGACAACCCAAGGATTTAGGATAGGATTTCCATTAATTAAATGAAACAATATTTTATTTTACTGAAGTCCACATCATCACCATTGTATCACACAGTGCTGAGAATAGGCCTCTTCCTTTTGTATCATGCTCTTTAACTAGTCCACACCTACCTAAAAGCAGGCGTGGATCTGTTTTCGCTCAAGGGAGGGCAAAGGTTTCTCTCTGGTAGGATTTAGTAATTCCTCGTGAAAGCTCTTTTAAAAAAAAACCTTCCTCACCTATTTTCTGTAAACTGAACAATGTGTCCCCTGACAAATACGACGTGATCACGTCAGGGTCACCATGATAGAGGTTGAGGAACAGGGTATAAAGTTCACTTATCCTCTATTAAAAAGGGAGGATCCTCCGACCAGACATGTGTTTTGTCTGGTGGGCTACTGCCTGACGACTGATATCTGGATGTTTTATATACGCAAGTCGCGCGGTAAGCTCTGATTGCGCGATGCAGGATTTTTCATGACGTCAGTGTGATGCATGTGGCGATGTAGATGCCGCCACACCCTCTTTTCGAGTATGAGTACCACTTATCTATTTCTTATTATTTATATACTTAGAGATAAGACTCGGTTAGTAATAACAGCCGCATGGGTCGATCGATCAGGTTAAGCTACACTTTCCGCGGTTGGTCGGTGGATGGGTGACCATCTTTACCAAGAACCCTCCGTAAGCACGTTAAGCCGTTGGTACCGACTGTCATACGTGGATCTTTGACAGTCGTTACGGGTCTTCAGAAGCCTGAAAGCCTGACAACCAGTCTTACCAATGGGTATCGTATTACCCAGTAACTGAGTTGTAAAACGGAACCCTTATAAGATCACTTGTGTGTCTGTATGTATGGCCATATGTCACAGCTGATTTGCTCCGAATCTAATGGACCGAATAAGTTTAAATTTGGTATACAAAATTAAAAAAATAAGTTTTGCAAACTGTACCGAACTGCAGCTTCCTGTGAGGGTATATATTTGATATACCTATGTAATATCTATAAAAAAAGTATTCATTCATAACCATAAAACCACTAAAAACGCTCCTAATTAACTGTAAATTTCTCCTTACTACATTAATATTATTACGTAAAGGAGATGTTTCAAAATGGGCCAGGTCTGTGTACACTATCTGAATATAAAGAGAAAATCCATAGGATTCGGGAAATATACAGATAATTTATTTAAATGTATACTGTTGTGGTAGGGAATTGATATTTATCAATTATTTTTATCTACTTTCAACATGGCGTCTCACCAATTTAGTTACTCTGTGCATAAAAACAATGACAGTAAACCATAGATAATAATAATAACCTGGGACATTATTCACACACGGTCATCTGATCCCAAACTAAGCAGAGCTTGTACTATGGAAACCAGATAACTGATAAACTACATACACTACTTTTTTTTTTTTGTAAATACATACTTATAATAGATAATTATACCCAGACTCAGAACAAACAGACATGTTCATGCACACAAATGTTTGTCCTGGATGGGAATCGAACCCACGACCTGCGGCATGATAGGTGGTATCTTAACCAACCACGCCAACTGGCCTGTCAAGTAGATCGACCATTGATGTTAGAAATAGGACTGACAGCTGTCACAACAGTGTCACTTCAGTCCTCTTCTTGAGTATTAAATATGTCAAACGTCATTAATCAATCAAAATGACAGCTTACCCTCATGACGGATTTTTGTTGTGTGTTGCAATTTCAAGTGCAATTTATTGTGGTTTACCAGTAAACAAAGCCATTTTAAAGTAAATGGACAGTTGAGAACTGTTTTAAATATAATTCCCTATTTTTATGTTATGTGTACACGTACCTGGCCAAGGTTCATACATTTTAGAACATCTCCTTTATATCAGAATAAACTAAATTAAAATAATAAACTAAAATAAATTAAAATTTCATACTTTAAACAAAAAATAATTATTCTAAAACTAAAAATAAACGTAATTACAACGGTCAAATTGCTACGATGCGTCACCGTGATTCAATATACTTACCTAATCTGTCGAAACGGAATTTTGTGATATACCTCTAGTTCCCATTATGATTGACTTGTAAAAGTGTTTGTACAAACCTACTTACATTATTTTGTCTCTGTCTCTATAAAATGCACTGTAATGACAAAAATGACCTATGAGCATACTTATCTTAAAGTTTGAGTCGCTTAAGTATTTTGAGGTTATACTCATTTACTTAACTCGCTGAACTAAAAGGGATCTTTCAGAACCAAATAAAAGTTTGCAATTACTGCAACAGTTATCAAAACCAATGGCTATAAATAAATTTTATGTCTGGCTATAAATCGTAAAAGTTTGCTCGTAAAAATACCCAACAATGTAGGTACAGTCAACTGTTTGTCAATGGTCAAACTTGAACTACTAAAACGACTCTTACATCTACTAAATAATAAGGCACTCAATTTGCCTAGTCTTATCCCAAGTATATTGTGGTTGGATGCAGCTGAATTCCAGTATTTTACATAGAGCGACTGCCTATCTGACCTTCACAACCCAGTACCTAACTAGGTAATACGATACCCCTTGGTAAGACTGATTGTCAGACCTTCGAGCTTTTGACGACCTGTAACGACTGTCAAAGATCCACGAGTGACAGCCGGGACCAACGGCTTCACGTGCTTGGATGGCATTCAGTTGCATTCGGTTAGACTGGAAGCTGACTCCAACATAGTTGGGAAAAGGCTAGACAGATGGCGATGACATGGATACAGTAATAATTATGGAACACAAATTGTAGACAATCAAAATAATTAATTCTTGCCGATGTAAATGTTATCGGCCAAACCCGATTTCAGGCCAAACCGCTTTAAGACTAGCTGGGGCACCCCGACCAAATGGGTTAGGTTAGGTTGGCACTGTGACAAAGCTGAAAGAGCTGAGCGAGTGATGCGGTAGCAGCTGGCGAGCGTTACTTCCAAAAGCCACACTGTTAACTAAAAACAGCTCTTTGAGCTAGCTTTGCTGCGACATATCACGCGTAGGATAAACCGGTTTGGCCTAGAACAAAGCCTGAAATCGGGTTTGGCCGGTAACATTTACATATTTTTGTGACTGACTGTCCCTACCTGTGTGGCTGATCGAGATTGTTTTTCGCATTGAATCGTATAAAGGAATGGGTTGTTAATTATGCAAGATTACACTTTATGGATTGTCTATTAACCCTAATCAGTTTTACTTATAGTGATAGGAATTATGTGATCGAAGACGTAGTGATAAAAATTGAAAAGAATATGCTTAGAAGGTTTGGATCATGTTGAAAGGATGAATGAATGGCGACTAAGGCCCGGTTTCCACCAAAGCAGAAAGGAGAGGAGACGAGAGGAGATGTCTTAGAATAAACCAATCCGATTTCGTTATTTCCACATCTCTTCTCCGCTTAGCTTCGGTGGAAATGGATCAAGCGGAGAGGAGAGGAGACGTCTCATTTTTCTATAGATGCAATTTTTTTTTTTAACTGAACAGATAGCTGTGCTGCTGGGGCGTTTGTTGCGCCAATACTTCTCCCCAGCTAAAGCACTAGGAAGTGGTGAAGGGCGGGCGTTTTGGGGGACTGTCTTATGTAATTTTGACGTTCAAAATGTGCTGATTCTCAGCCTAGTTTGAATAAATGACTTTTAATTTTGATTTTGATTTTATAGAATTTTGTGCGGCGAGCGAGCAAGCGGTGCGGCAGAGCGGAGAAGTGTCTAGTCAGGCGCCCGGGCGGCGCACGCGCTCGCGTAACCCGCACCCCGCTGCTTTCTCCCCGCGCCTCGCACACCCGAAAGCGTCATTCACATCACCTCTCCGCTATACTTCTCCTCTCCGCTTTGGTGGAAATAACCTGCCAGCTTTGCAGCACATCTCCTCTTATCTCCTCTCCTCTCTGCTTTGGTGGAAACCGGGCCTTACACAAGGAAATACAATGCAGATGTGTTTAGAAACGCCGGGAGTGATCTCCCTAGGAGGACAAATAGTGACCTTATTGGTGATGTTCTTCAGAAAGGTCAGGTGCGTATTACTCGCAACCGGCGTGCGTGTATGACCAGATGTATGAACGTAAACGAGGCAAAAGGATCGTAGCAGGTGGCGTTCTATAGTTACTGTCTGAGGAAGAAGCTGCGAGTTTATGTATGTGTATGATATACATTTTCTTATGCTTTATGTAGGTACAGTCGAGTTTGCTAATATATTGGCAGTGACAATGTTTCAAAATGTTGTAAGCGTTAAAATGATCATATAGTTCTATACAAACTTGGACATCAATAATATGTTGTTTTGTTTTGTCTTGGTTTTGTTTTGTTATTAGTAATTTAACTCGTTTTTTTTTACTTCGATGGTCCTAGTTCATCATCTGTGACTTCGAGTTACGGCTATATGTAAGTGGGCATGCCCTTTATTACTGGAGGCTTTTAATATAGGTATAAAGTTCTACTTACGTTTTTAGTTTTGTATTTTGATTCTGCTTGAGTATAGTTTTCGATTTTTCGATTTTTTTTCTTCTTTTTTTAAGTATATTGGCGTGTGCTAGCTGACTTATAGCAAATAATTAAATTAAATTTAATGTTTGTGTTGCGTAATGTACTTGCATGTAATTTGCACAGTGTTGTATAGAATATATTTTTTATTTTTTATTTAACTGAACAGTCAGCTGTGCTGCTGAGGAGTTTGTTGCGCCACTTCTTCTCCTCAGCTAAAGCACTAGGAAGTGGTGAAGGGCGGGCGTTTTGGGGGACTGTCTTATGTAATTTTGACGTTCGAAAAGTGCTGATTCTCAGCCTAGTTTGAATAAATGACTTTTGATTTTGATTTTGTTATCATATAAACTGTTCATAAGTATGTTACGGTAGTGCAGCCAAAAATATCTGATTACTCTTCGAAACATAAATATCTAAATACTCTAGATTTCAATATATTTGGTGCGACCTATGATTCGTAAATATCTACTCGTATGTGCTTTGAATATTCTACTAAATGGCCTATATCATTAAATTTATTTTTGCTTGCCGGAGCAGAAGTACAATGCAATGTTGCCGTTCGTAATAGGACTATATCAATCTGACAACGTTGCGTAGTAGCTGTATTATTTGGTTAATTATTTTTTGGGAAATCTTAGGGTCAAAGCATACTATACCTACACCTATTTGTTTAAAACTTTTCATTCGGTTTTAAAAATAAAAATAACATTTTAAGCACATTAGTATTTCATTTTTATTTTATTATTTTTAAATTGTTATTTTGTTCTTCTGAAAACCAAACATTTAAAAGAAAAAAAATAATACAATAGTATAGTTATGTAAAGAGATGTTCAAAGAATTTAAGACAACAATTCGATACACGTCAAATTGTCAAGATTTTTCATAGAAAAATTGCATAGTTATTTGTGAACCTAATTTTTGCGCTAAATAATATGAACAAATTAATTGCGCACAATTTTTTGAGTAATGCAATGCCGTCACATATTTATGATGTCACAGATTGTTTACAATTTATTGTAATGCAAAGCTGTTTAGAGTTTTATGTAACTTACCATTGCCTATATATTTTTGATTCAAGAACCTGCTTAGATATTAAAGAACTCGACTGTGCCTACGTGGGATCGAGGTTGTTTTTCGCGTTAAATGGTATAGAAGAATGGGATGTTAAATATGCAAGAGTAAACATTATGGGTTGACTATTAACCCTAATCTGTTCTACCAATAATATGGCTACAGTAGTAGCCACAAGTTTGTATTTATTCCCTGTTTAGGGACCCTGTCTCACCACCGACGAGGAAGCGTCTAGCTATCAACTATTTCCTCACTCAAAAAACGTTAGTAGTTGATCCGATCGTTATTTCTCATTGACAAGTTTATTCCGTGTATATGTATATCGAATCTGCCTAGCCTTTTCCCAACTATGTTGGGGACGGCTTCCAGTCTAACCGGATGCAGCTGAATACCAGTATTTTACACGGAGCGACTGCCTATCTGACCTCCACGACCCAGTTATTGGGTAAGACTGGCTGTCAGACTTTCGGGCTTCTGACGACCCGTAACGACTGCCAAAGATCTACGAATGACAGCGGGGACCAATGGCTTAACGTGCTTTCCGAGGCACGGAGGAGTCTCGGTATGTACAGATGGTCACCCATCTACGGACCAACCCCGGCAAGCGTAGCTTAACCTGATGGATCGACCCGTGCGGCTGTTATTAACTAGCCACGAGCTCCTCCGTGTATTTGTATATATCGATGTATTTATTCTTGTATTTTATAGTTATTTTCGTGTGATCTATCCTTTATATTGCACCTGCCATGTTTTCTCTGCATCTCTCTAAGCTTGACTGGTAGAAAATGCCTCAGGCATTAAGTCCACCTTTTTTTACTTGTGCATAAGTCTTAATAAATAAATATGAATTATGTATTTTATGAAATGGCAATAAGACACGTCTTCTATGATATTAAAAACATATCTAGCAAGATGTGTATGTACCAACTACCACACGCCTCTGCTAACCCGCTCAGGCCTCACCGCCGTAAATTAAGTTTATTAGCCAACATCACGTAGACATTTTCATTAAACTACAGACAAACAAACTTTAAACTCCACATAGAGAGCAAACGAACGATGAAAATCTAGAAGTTCACAGAGATAACGCGGTCTAAACTTATTTCTCTAGCAAACATGTTTCAAAGTTTTCACAGTCTCTACATTTCCTGAACAAAGTTATAACAAGTCGTCTCTACGTAGAGAAATGTTATGTTACGTTGGATGTTGTTTTAAAGTGGACTCTCTTTTGCTCTGCTATTATGTTAAATAGAGATTTTACGAGTAGAATTTTGCACAATATCAAAATTGCAAAGTATTAAGGTTGCTGGAACAGAGCAGTATTTTATGCAAGTAGCTGGTGTCTGCACTGAAGAAAAGTAATAAAAATAGGAACGGGTAACTAAAGAAGAGTGATAGAATATAAGCCAAGGATTTTTAAAATTATTTTATGTCTGTCTGTTTGGTTGTTCGCGTACATCTCCGGAACTCCTAAACGGATTTTCATATAGTTTTAACAGGTAGACAGATATTAATTTGTAGCAGAATATAGGCTTTGTTTAATTAAAATCGAATGTTGCAAGAAAAAGTTATCGTCATTTAAAGATATTTAGAATTAAATTTTATACTGTTACATAATTTCTGAGCAGTAAAAAAAAAAATCTGCCTAGCCTTTTCCCACCTATGTTGGGGTCGGCTGCCAGTCTAACCGGATGCAGCTGAATACCAGTATTTTACATGGAGCGACTGCCTATCTGACCTCCACAACCCAGTTATTGGGTAATACGATACCCTTTGGCGAGACTGGTTGTTTGACTTTCGGGCTTCTGACGACCCGTAACGACTGTCAAAGATCCACGAATGACAGCCGGGACCAACGGCTTAACGTGCTTTCCGAGGCACGGAGGAAACTCGGTATGAAAAGATGGTCACCCACCCATCCATGGTCCAACCCCGGCAAGCGTAGCTTAACCTGATGGATCGACCCGTGCGGCTGTTATTACTTAGCCACGAGCTCCTCAATTTCTGAGCAGTAAACCTAACAAAAAAGTCCTAAGTAGGCTTGCGTGAATTCAAGATAGTATTTCAATTCCGACATCCACGCGGGCAAAGCTACTGGCAACTATGCATGTATACATAAGTCGTTGCTGCGTGCCGTAACATCTGAAAGCTGGAGCAAATAATGGACGAGGAATTGATTAACCCCTAGTTTAATTCTGGGCGAAATTTAAGAAGAAGCTAAGAAGATGAGGTCAATTCATCACTACCCCTTGCTCTCTGCGATTTGATAATTCATTTCAAATCATTTATTTCAGCGATCAGAATAGATCGGTTGAAATAAATGATTTTATTTTAAAACATTTTGGCTCATCGCCGCAAGGTTGCCTGCTTGTCGGTCTTCTACAGATTGTACTTCGGAGAGTGTGCCCGAGAACTCCACGACCTCATTCCACCGGCCCTGCTACCATTGGACATCTAGACGCACTACCAGTTACCATCCCTACCTGGTTGCTATTCCACCAATTCGCACTAAGCGCTTCCAAATGTCTTTTATAATGCGCACAGCAAAGAAGTGGAACTCACTACCTGCGTCTGTGTTTCCGAACGCATACAACTCTAATCTCTTCAAAGTGAGAGTGAACAGGCTTCTTCTGGGTAAGCTCACTCCATCGTCGACTTTGTCTCTGTCACCTCTGACCTAGACTAGAGTCAAGAGCAAACCGATCACAAAAAAAAAAAAAAAAACACCGTGAGAACTAGACACCCGGTGTAAGCATATTGCCTGTGGCTTACCATAAAAATGAAGGGCACTTAACTGGCACCATCTAAACAACACGTACAATATTGTTGCACGATTCAGGAATGTCAGTTGCTGTTCAAAACTGGTATGGGTTGTATCTCTTTTTGGTATCTCTTTCAATTCTGGCATGAATATTTTTTTCATTCAAACATGAGTGAATGAAACAAGACGTTCAATAAAATTTAATGAAATATTGGCAGCGCAAATACGGGTAATCAATTATACAAAGACGCCTCGCCTTACAATCTCTCAAATCGCTTTACAATTTTATTGCCTTGATGTAGGTCGCAAGCAAATTTATTAAATGGCAAAACTTACATTCAATTACTGTATGCCATTTTATGGAATCGCACGCGTGTAAACACTTGCATGCAATTCTTAAATGGCAATAAAATTTATGATGTTTTATGGCATGCCATTATTGCTCTTGAATGTTCCAGAAAGTTACATCGTGTAAATGGAGCTTTAGGTGTAGTGAGCTGTCACTTGTTTGGATCCCTTGCATCAGGTGGAATGACTGCTCACTTCACCTCACCTAAGTTTTCACAGACAGATTTTTTCGTAAATACACTGAGATTCTTCAAGTATCGAGTAAATACGTTACTTCCTCATCACTTAACACCAGGTAACAAACGTAAACAAACGCGTACCTAAATAAATATTACTAATAAAGCATAAGATTTATTGACAAATGCGTGCACTGACTGGACAGGCCCTTTCAATCTGTGTGGTTCTTTCCTCAAAAGACCATCTCAGACACCAATCTATATGGTCTTCACATGAAGTGACCAAGATTATGTCTGGAATTTATAAACAGACCCTGACCTCTGAGTTTGTTTAGGCCTTTCTTCTCAGAGTAGTCAGATAGAAAACGCCGACATCATCTAGTTTTTAACCGAATTCAAAAAAAAGAGGAAGTTCTCAGTTCGTCGGAATCTTTTATTATTATTTTTTTATGTATGTTCCCCGATTACTCAAAGACGGCTAGACCGATTTGGATTTTTTGTTTGTTTTAAAGGGTTAAACTTTTTAGTTGGTCTTATCGTGATCAGGTTAGGATCTAATCTAAAAAACAAAATATGAATGCAAACTCGCATTAAAAAAATACCTGTCAAAACTGACTCATCAAAACACTGAGGATCTTCTTTTAGGCCATCTACCTTAAAATTTTATGCATTTTATTTCAAATTGAGCATACCTGCACTTACACATACTCCCCCCTCACACACGCACACCCACTCTTCACGCACTCACACGCACGCACGCTCATACATACACACACCTACCCCCACACACACATACACACTCACTCCACACAAAATTGTAAATGAGAATAATATAAATATTTTATTGTAGCTAAGGGTTTTAATTTTTCTTTGTTTTTATTTTTTATTTTTTCTTTAGAAATATAATACTTTACCAATGTATTGTTATGTATTGCAAATATTGGTTAGTGACTTTGCTGCGGAGGGACACTGATCTCTAAGATACAGGGATACCCCTAGTTTGGAGATCACGGTTTCAATGTATTGTGCATAGCATAGCCACCTAGTTATAAATATAACATTGTTTTATAAGTACTTTGGCTTTCTTCAATAAACAATTTTTTTTTTTTTTAATGATGGGATTCTGGAGAAATCGACGGAACTCTTTAAATATTATAGGCACACCTATAGCGATTTGGGTATTTTTTATAGTAACTCGTGCATTTGTTCTTGGAAAGCACCATTTGGTGAAGTGGAACTGATGATGAAGATCACAGATGGCCGGAACTACTCAATAATAAGTATTTCACGGGTTGCGATTGGATTAGACGCTTTAATAGTAGTGGTTGCTAAGTAATTTATGCTCGTCATAATGGTGATGTGGAGTTCTCCTGGTACCTACTTACTAGGAGAACTATTAACGTTCCAGCATAAGGAAAAGCAATATTTTGTAAATGTTGAGAATAGGATATTGTAACTTAGATAAATTACAAACTGACCCACTAAAAAGCAATATTTTGTAAATGTTGAGAATAGGATATTGTAACTTAGATAAATTACAAACTGACCCACTAAAAAGAGAAAAATAAAAAACTTTATGCAAAAAAAACAAACGACTTCCAAAAAAAATACAACAATTTTTGTCACCGACTTTTATTTATTTGAGATGGGTTTGATCTTGACTCTAGTCTAGACTTCCGAAATTAAAGTTATTGGAAGTCGGTTGTTTTTTTTTGCAAAAAGTTTTTTATTAAAAACATGTTTGACGTGTAAAAAGTATTAGTGCAATCCTACTTACAGAAATAAAATCGTTTATCATTACCATTTATTAATAATGGTTATTTAGGTACCTACGCGTTTGTAAAAATAAACATGATTAAAACTGAGAAAACTGGATCATTCAAATCATATTACCACTTGTTAGGTTTCACAAAACGAGATGAAATTCAAAGTCAAATTTAATCAGCTCAAGAACATTCCTGTTGACGGAACAAGCTAATCCTAATAAAAAATAGTAGATAGGCGCAGTTCGAGACTTCAACGTTTTGTTTTTGTGAAAACAGATTGAAAAATACTACGGTTTCCAAAACTGTCGTCGTAGCCATTGTATTTGCTCGACACTAGACTTAGTGGAGCTCGTGGCTAAGTAATAACAGCCGCACAGGTCAATCCATCAGGTTAAGCTACGCTTGCCGGGGTTAGTCTGTGGATGGGTGACCATCTTTAGATACCGAGACTCCTCCGTGCCTCGGAAAGCACATTAAGCCGTTGGTCTCGGCTGTCATACGAGGACCTTTGACAGTCGTTACGGGTCGTCAGAAGCCCGAAAGTCTGACAACCAGTCTTACCAAGGGGTATCGTATTACCCAGTAACTGGGTTGTGGAGGTCAGATAGGCAGTCGCTCCATGTAAAATACTGGTATTCAGCTGCACCTGGTTATACTGGAAGCTGACCTCAATATAGTTGGGAAAAGGCTAGGCAGATTGACTAGACTTAGTGGACATTGCATTCCTTATAAAGTAAGCTTTCACCAATTATAATATTTTTCAGTTCTGAGCAGATTTACGGCCGATATGAGATGTCAACTTAATCTTTTTCGCAAAAAAAGCAACATATTTTTTTTACGGTCTCTGACACTGCGGTATCTATTGAATGTTCGACCATTTAAAATCTCGTAGTTATTAGCGGTTGAAATCTTACATGATTATGTCAGTCAGAAATATTGAACTTACCACGAGCTTACGTTTTCGCACGTGACGTACAAAAGAATTTATCTCAAAAACAAATATAACATTATAGTTGAAAAACATGTACCATGCCCCATACATTAATATACACAGTCTGGCCATAAATACTGTTACAATTAAAAATAAGAAAGATATTACATTTGAATTTGGAATCTGTCATTTTTATACGATTGTTCATTGAGTTTTCTAATTTTGGCGCCAATACATTGTACAATATTTTGCGATATTCAAAAGGAGTGGGGTGATAAAGAGAACCGAATCGCTGTGATTGCATTACACAAAGTTGGTATGGAGCCAAATGCAATTTTAAAAACTCTCCATACCCTTGGTATTAGTCAAATGTTAGTGTACCGGGCTATTAATAGGTACAATGAGACCTCCTCTGTTTGTGACAGAAAAAGATCTGGCCGTCCACGTAGTGTTCGTACGAAAAAGGTGGTCAAAGCAGTAAGGGAAAGAATTCAAAGAAATCCTGACCGAAAGCAAAAGATTTTATCTCGGGAGATGAAGATAGCACCCAGAACCATGTCGCGTATTTTAAAAGATGACTTAGGACTTGCAGCCTAGAAGAGACGCACTGGTATTTTTTTAACTGATATTTTAAAAAAGAATAGGGTGGTAAAATCGAAACAACTACTGAAGTGGTACGCAAAGGGATATTTATGGCAAGACTAGGACGTCACGGCCAATTCTCCCAACTCTAAATTTAAATTTATAATCCCATTTTGTTTTAAGTGGGCAAATTACAAATTAACGATTTTCGGACTTTTCCTTTACTCGTGTTGTGAAACCTTGGTTCTTGCAAAATTTCATGATTTTAGGGCAACGGTAAGTACCCTAAATGTTTTGATTTTTACTTGCGAGTATCAAAATATGTCGCATAAATGGCCGTTTTATTTTATTGCGTTGACTTACAAGCTTGATTTTTTTAGAACTCCAAGGGACTATAAATTTGCGTATTTTTTATTAATTTCAACTCCACATGTTCCTGAGAAAATGGGTCATGACAGACTGACAGACGAAAACGAAGTAAGCCTATAGATAAGGGTTCCGTTTTTTCCTTTTGAGGTACGGAACCCTCAAAAAGGATCATGAAATTAACGATATCTAAAATACTCGTAACGTACTGAAACGATCGTTAAATGGGATGGTCAGTAAAAAGAATGCAACGTTGTTTTAAAATGTGCTGATGCTAAGCTGATATACTTTTTTATTGGTTACCGCTCGAAGCTAGGGTAAAATTGCTAAAAGCTCGAAGTTAGGGTAGAGCGGGTGGGTAATCGCAGCCTCGCTGCTAAACAGACTCCGTGGCAGCCCCAGCGGCATTCTACGTGCTATAGCCGGCAGAAATGACAGCCCGTTGGTGAGGTCACTTGTCACCTGTACACAGTCTGTGTTATTAGTAAGTACTAACATAGAATAAGACTATTGTCACTAACCCAATGTATCTTTGCTATCTGAATAAATGAATTATTAAGATGGATCCAAAAGCCTATGAAGTTCTTCAAATCTCGAAGAGGTTTTGTCTTCTAGTCTATTTTTGCCATCCTTCATTAAAAAATAACTTTGATAATTAATCACAATCTAGCTTATAAGACTAATAAGCAATTTAAGCAATTTTAGTCTACTTAAGAGGCCATCACAAAATTGCGTTTTGACAGATTAGGTATCGCATCACATTATGTAGCAATATGGCAGTTGTAATTACGTTTATTTTGAGTCTTAACAATTATTTTTATTGTTTAAAGTACGAAATTTTTATTTCTTATGAAGTAACGTTTATTCTGGTATAAATTTTACGTAATAATAATAATGTATAAGGAGAAATTTACAGTTAATTCTGAGCGTTTTTTGTAGTTATATGGTTAAAAATGGGATATTTTTTATAGATATTCCATATATATTTCAAAATTCTGAGGCCGCTATGGACTAAAGCACTATTTAAAAGATATTATTACATATTTTTCATTTCATTTTCTTATGTAGGTAACCTGCTCAATCCACAAGCTCAAAAAGAAAAATGAAATCGCGCATTTTTTAAGAAAAAAATCCGCTATGAACTATAATAATAACTACTCCTTGCCACTGAAAGAAAGAAAAACTGTTTATTCACGTGAAAGTGACGTAATATACATATAACTGTTGTTAGCCTAAAAACAAAAACAAAAGGGTATCGATTCTAAAAATAATATTCTAGACGGCAATATGCGTCACTACCGCACGAAACGGCTAACGCTCAGCATAATGCCGTGACCCGTGCACGAAGACACGAATACACGGCGCTCGTTTTCAGCATAGGCCAATAAGTCTAAGTTGTCGAATTCTTTCAGTTTTCCAGATTAAGTACGCCATTTAACGCGAAATATCTCTGTCAAAGTGTAATAACTGATTTTTTTACGAGATAATTATTTTAAAACTAAGAATATAGTGTCGATTTGTACTTTTGAAAGAAAAGATAAATATGTTTGTTTGTCACAGAAACACAAATTCCTTATGTCCTTAGGCTAACTTATGATCGTCAGCTCTTTGCAAAAGATGCATGTTTTACGTTATCCCATTTTGCATAGTCACAACTTTACTCTCTCTAAGCTGGGCAATCTTCTAGCGCTGCAATATATCCCTCCACACTAGTCAACCATATGAGTATTAGAAAAATAAGCAAGATCAGGTCGCTCAAAGGATTGTTGAGTTTTCCAGTCAGGAATTTTTCAGTTGGAGCCCGGATTCGAGATTAAAAGCCAATGCCAGAAATTGGCATCTTTTTTTTCTCGCGGCCATCAACCAAATCTTGTTTTTCTAGTACAGAATAATAATAATAATAATAACCTGGGACATTATTCACACACGGTCATCTGATCCCAAACTAAGCAGAGCTTGTACTATGGAAACCAGATAACTGATATACTACATATACTACTTTTTTTGTTGTAAATACATACTTATATAGATAATTACACCCAGACTCAGGACAAACAGACATGTTCATGCACACAAATGTTTGTCCTGGATGGGAATCGAACCCACGACCTGCGGCATGATAGGTGGTATCTTAACCAACCACGCCAACTAGCCTGTCAATAGTGTAACAAACGAAAATTATTTGACATGCGTAACTCTAAACTCAGTCCGAAATCAGGTATAGGAGAGTTAGAAGTGTGTATGTATTTATTAGGTTTGTAAGATAAGATAAGATAAGATAAGATTTATTTATTTGTATAAACATGGTAAATACATACAGAAGCATGCAAGATGATAATAAATTACATTATAGTCCAGTCATGTTTAGCCTTATAATATATTGGCGTACAAATATTTTAGTCACATTAATTATAAAAAGAAATTAACCAAACTGCTATGTCAAACTTACAACTATATTATAATAAAATTAATGTCAGACAAATTTTTCGAATAAAAATTCAGACACACTATAATATGCTTTTTGCAACAAAAACTTTATCAACTGACGTTTGAACGCATTGACATTTAGCTCCTTCCAATGTTTAGGTAGCTTGTTAAATATAGTTGGAGCCATGCAGATGATACTTTTGCGCATGAGTGCAGTTTTAGCAGGATATACGCGAATTATGCTCATATCCCGTCTATTACGTGGGACAGCGTCCTGTAAGCGTGGAAATAATTTGGGATTCGCTTTAACAAACATTACAGTTTCGAGGATGTACAGACAAGGTAAAGTTAATATCTTGTATCTTATAAAATACGGTTTACAAGTATCAACAGTCTTTAGCCTAAACATGGACCTAATGCATCTCTTTTGGGATTTGAATGCGATGTTAAAATCGGTAGAATTTCCCCAAAACATGATGCCGTACCTTAAGTGAGACGCAGCTAAGCCGTGGTAGGCCACAATTAAGGTATCTACATTTACGACTGCAGCTAGGGAATGTAAGGCAAAAGCAGAACTACTAATTTTTTTACAGAGATTCTCTATATGTGATTTCCAGTCCAGTCTTTTGTCTATTATTAGTCCGAGGTATTTAGTTGTATTAACGCTTTCAATGGTTTTATTATCAATATTAATGTCCAAATTATTTCTAGTGCAACGCTGGCTGAAATGCATGATCTTAGTTTTATTTAAATTGATCTTTAAATTATTATAGTCCAACCATTGTATTATAGATGTCAAAGTGGTGTTTATGTCAAGTTAGTATAGGGCCATGTCATTATTATTATTAGCAATTGTCACTGTACTATCATCTGCAAATAGAGTCATAGGATGTGAAGTTGATTTTGGCAAGTCATTAATATATAAAGTAAAGAGAGGAGGTCCCAATACACTACCTTGTGGAACACCAAAGGTAACATGACGTTCATCTGAAACATATATCTCTTCTTTTTTAGTAGTTATATTGATTCTAGTTATTTCTGTCTTTTGCTTTCTATTGCCTAAATAAGATTTGATTAAATTAAGTACATTACCTATTATTCCATAAGCGTCAAGTTTTTTAATTAGAATGTCATGATTTACGTAGTCAAACGCTTGCGTCATGTCGCAAAAGATAGTACATACGGGTGTTCTCTTGTCCATATTTGTCAATACCGTGTATAGAAAGTCGTAGATTGCCATATTTATAGTTTTATTTTCACGAAACCCTTTTTGCTCATTACATAATATATTATTCTTTTCTATGTATCCGTTTAATTCCTTGTGCATGAATTTTTCGAAAACTTTGGAAATTAGTGGAATGAGTGAAATAGGCCTATAATTTTCCATGAGCTCTCTATCCTCTTTTTTAAATATAGGTCTAACGATCGCCATTTTTAGTGCGTCAGGGAAAGTGCCAGCGATAGTGGAAAGATTAATAACATGACACAAATGGCTGCATATTTCATACGCTACTGCTTTTAATATTTTGGTAGATATGCCATCGCATCCGACGCTATTTGTGTTCTTTAAGGCCAATATAATTTTTAGTATCTGTTGTGGTGTGCAAGGAGCCATGAACATCGAGTTCTTATTATAAAGGAACGGCAATGTAGTTTTGTTACTAGAACAAGGTGTAGGTTTTATTTTATTAATAAAGTAATTATTAAATTCATTAGCAATTTGTTTCGCGTCCGTAATTGTGTCATTATCTGATTTGATTTTTAGTATATAATTTTTAGGTGAATTAAATCCTTGATTTATTATTTGACAGGCTGCTTTGCATTTGTTGTCTGAAGTTTTAATTTTAAAGTTATTCTGTGAACGCTTTGTCAGTGTAATTATTTTTCTGAAAAGCTTAGAGTAATCTTTATAGCAAGTTTTATTTAACTGATTTGGCTTTAATCTGTACATCCACAAAAGTTGTCTTTTTTTCTTACTACAGGTTTTAATACCTCTTGATACCCACTTTGGCTTTCTTATTAAATTTATTGTAGTCTTTGTTTTAGGAAACAATAGGTTATAAAATAAAGAAAATATTTCGAGAAATCTATTGTAGGCAGTGTTAGGATCATCAGTTTCATAGATCTCGGAGAAACTAAGTTTGCCTATACAACGTTTAAACTTACTTATGTTTTCCCTGCTGTAATTGCGTCTAATAGCACAGTATTTATCAATAGTATATATTTTATTGACGGGGCATTTTAATAGCTGAGCCGTATGGTCTGAAAGAGCAAACTCCAAGATCTCCGTCTTACATTGTTTGTTGTAATTATGCGCAAAATTATCAATACACGTTTGACTCACAGTTCGTGTTGGTTTATTTATTGCTAGGTTTAGGTTGAAGCTAAGTAGAAGGCACTCAAACTCAATCGATTGATAGCTCCTCTTTAACATGTCTATATTATAATCGCCAGCTATGACAATATTTCTATAGCGTTTTGCAGTTAAGTGTTGTAAGACTGTTTCCAATTTATTAAAAAAAACATTAAGATTGCTCATATTTGGAACTCGATACAAACATACAAAAACAGTATTGCACTTAGTTAATTCAATGGCACAGCATTCGAAAGTGCCAGTTATTGACATTTTTGAAATATTCAATAATTCCTTCCATTCGTGTCCATTTCTAACAAGGATACATGATCCACCTCTCTTAGCATCCGTTCTGCTATAGTGGGCGGCTAAACAATAGTTAGGTATGTTTAGGTGATTTTCATAGCCTTCCATCATAAAGTGTTCCGTAACGCATATCAAATCCACTTGTATGCCCTCTTCCATGAGTTCATTCAAACAAACTGTGAGTGCGTTTGACTTGTTGAATAATCCTGCTATGTTTTGGTGCATTATATAGAGATGCTTAGTGACGAAAAAGGTCACCGCTTGACAGATTATCCTTGCTATATTCAGTGTCTTTCAATATCATCTGGTTATTAAATTGAATGTCACCAATTAAGTCAAATATATCCTTAAAAATAATTTGTAGTCCAGTATTATTAATTCTGCCAGTCCATTTGTTATACGTAGTATAGTCATAGAAAAGATTTTTATTGCTGTCTAGTAGGTATGCGTATTCATGCGTCATTATATCTAAATAAAGTAAGTTATTAAATGTTTCCACTCTAGAATTAAATAAGTTAGAGTAATTTTCGCATTTATATGTTGGCGTACAAATAATTAAATTAGTGTGGTTGATTTCTTGTAGTACTTGTCGGATACTTAGAATGATGTCGTAATAGCTATTTGTCGATCTAAAGTCTTCTTCACCTAATATAATTATGCAATAGTCGTCTAATGTGAAGTTGGATAGTTTCTCTTTTATGCCGTTTAGTAATACATGTGTACCTCCGTGAGGTGCTATGAAATGCAAGAGTTTAGATTGAATAAGAACGTTTTCTGCAATGTTTAGAATTTTGTTTTTATTATCTGTACTCAAAATGCATATTTTGCATCTTTTCTTGTCATTAAGGGGTGGACTTGGGCATATTTTGTGTTTGTTGGGCGAATGTTCTGTTGTTTGTCTTGTTATGTCTTGTATAATAGATGAAGAGTAGTTTTTTTCGGTAGTCTCGTTTGTCTGTTTTTGTTTTGATTTTGTATTTTTCTTGGTGTGATCTTTCTGCACCGTCTCTCCTGAATTGTCCGTCAACGGTGTGCATGTTATTTCCTTAATTGGTAGTTGATTGCGTTTTTCTGGTGTCGTATACTGTAAGCGTGCATTTTCTCTGTTGCTGTCGTGTATTTTTTGTCTTTTAGTTTTCGTACTCGAGGTTTTAGGGGAATTTTCTGTGAAGTCTAGTTTTTTGTACATATTTATAATTTTTTGGCATTTTACCAACTCACATTTCAAGTTTCTGTTTTCTTCGTTTAATGCATCGATTTCATTATTAGCCGACTGTAGTTCGCCTGTTAGTTGATTTATTTGTGCTTGGATCACTTCACAACATGAGGGATTTTCATCCAGGGATGTGTTTGGAAGACTTGTGATTGTTGAGTCAAGTATCTGAGAATTAGATAATTCAGTTAATGACCTCGATTGGTATAGATTGGTAGGAATCCTTTTTCTATTCGTTATGTTTTCGTAAGAATCCATTCTAAAAAGTTAATATTATTATTTTAATAAAACCCAAAATTATCTTGTAATTCCCAATTTGGTAAAATTTCTTCAGTGTGGCAACACTTGAGATGCTCAAAATCACAAAATCTGTTCACTTGGAATGCTTTTAGTAAGTTCTGCTACTCACAGCTAGATGGCGCTAGTATAGCGCATGATGCTAATATGTAATACTATGACCAAGCTTGTGTCTGGAACGCGACCACCGTTTGACCAATAGCGGTTAATTACCGTGCAATGATTGTATTTTGTTTAAGTTTAACGTTCATAACAAATGCTCAAGTTAGTATTTAAGCACTTTTTTACACTTATTAGTAAGTCTTTACTTGTAATAAATTAGTTTGAGTCGAAATTAGTTCGCTAATTGTCTTTTGTATCACTTTTGTTGCTGTAATGTTGTTTTTTTGTAAACAAACACAGTCTTCACGTTTTGGCAGTTTTTTGAACACAATGATCGTATTTCACGTAGCAAATAATGTCACTGGTTATATGCACTATAATAATAATGTTTGTGCACTTTTTATAACTTAACAATAGCTTTATTATTATTACTCAATTAAATAACAAGCACACGGACAAGTACGTTTCGCGTTTTTTTTTTTTTTTTTTTTTTTTTTCGTGGCAACTTAACACTAACTTTGCACCTAAGAGTTAAAAATTGCCTACAAACCTAATAAATACATACAAACTTCTAACTCTTATAGCTCATTTATGCATGTCGAATAAGTTTCGTTAGTTAGACTATTCTGTACTAGAAAAAAAACTTTTTAGCAAAAAATAAAACAGATTTCCAAAACAAAACACTACAAAGTGAAAAATAACTTTGATTTCGGTGGTCTGTGTCTTTGGTTTTGTATTTTCGTTTTTTGCCATCGACTTCCAAAATTATAGCTATTTTTCACTTTGTAGTGTTTTGTTTTGGAATTCGGTTTTATTTTTTGCTAAAAAGTTTTTATTTTTTACTTTTTAGTTGTGGTACCTGCCCCACACAAATTCGAATACCACTATCTGCTATATAAATAATAATGATAGGAAGTTCCGATCCGCATAGAATAAAACATCACCCACATAAACTAAGTGTTAATAAAATTTATATGGAACCTAGGAAGTATTTCAAACAAAAAAAGAATTTTCCAAATAGGTTCATACTTCTTTGAGTAATCGCGTAACAAACATACAAAAAAAAAACACAGACGAATTGAGAAACTCCTCCTTTTTGAAGTCGGTTAAAAACAAGATTTTGTTGATGGCCGTGAGAAAAAAAAAAGACGCCACCTTCCATAATAAAATCAGCATAGTCCTTTATGCACAGTTGATGGCAACATGCTCGCCCCCTAATACATGGAAACATAATGGACGAAGAGTGGGTAAACCTCTGCCTCTCCCCTCGGGGAAACCAGCCATGATGTTGTATTATTAATTTTGTTGTTTAAGGCGCTACCCCGAGTAGAAACTTGCGATATTGCGTTATTCAAGGGCTATTGATGAAGTGACCAAGATTATGTCTGGACTTTATAAGAGACTGTGACCTCTGAGTTTGTTTCGGCCTTTCTTCTCAGAGTAGTCAGCTAGGAAACGCCGACCTCAACTAGTTTAAAAAAAAAAAAAAAATATTGACTTGTAAAAGTGTTTGTACAAACCTACTTACAGAACTAAAAATCATTTATCATTTATTAATTCATTAAATAAGAGAAATAAACTATTTTGAAAAGCACATTATTAATGTTCGATATCCTATCATCACATCGAACTAAACAACGCATCTAGGCTTGCAAAGTATTGGGCACGCCACAATTGCGGCGATAAGTCCCCTCTTTGAGGAGTGGTTAGAGAGGCGCCAGGGCGTCCTCACCTTCCGCCTGACGCAGGTCCTCACCGGACACGGTTGTTTCGGGAGGTTCCTGTTTCGCATAAGGCGGGAGGAAACGCCCGGGTGTCACCATTGTGTGGATCGCCCAGAGGACACGGTGGAGCATACAGTGGAGGTCTGCCCGGCTTGGGCAGAGCACCACCGTGTTCTCACGGAGGCGATCGGCGGCGGCGATCTCTCGCGTCCGAGCTTGGTCCAGGCCATGGTGCGGAGCGAGAGTGCATGGGAGGCCGTCACCTCCTTCTGCGAAGCGGTAATGCTCGCAAAGGAGGAGGCGGAACGCGTGAGGGAGAGGCAACCTCACGCCCTCAGTCGCCGCAGGAGACGCCCTGGGCGGCGGGAATCGATAGCCGATTCCCGGCCACCGTAGGCGCGGGCTTGCGGACGGTGAGTAGTGGGTAGCTCGCCGTCCGGTGAGGACCAGGCCCGGGTCGACGGCGCGTTGTGTTCCACGCGCGCCTCAAAGAGATGTCAGCAAGAGATGGGGTCCAATAGGGCCGATGCCGCTGGGGTCGCGGGTTGTTTGAAAAAGATACCGTGGCCCTGGCATAGGCAACTGAAGGAACACGGGTGGGTTTTAGTCAGTAAAAGTCTGACACGCCCTTCCGCTCCACCCAGAGCGGGAGAAGTTATTTGATGATTTCCCATCCACAAAAAAAAAAAAGGCTTGCAAAGTATAATAAAAGCTGTTTAACTATGTGTATACGCATTTATAACAAGGTACCTAGTAACCATAAAATGTTAAACACAAAATATTATTTTAAGACTGAATTATATGAATGGTTAATTGAAAATAACTTCTACAGTATAAAACAGTACCTAGAACAAAAATAACGTTGTTAAGATAATTGTGTTACAAATATTTGCATGCTATGTTTAATCTTGGATAAACATGTCTGCTCTATTTCGTACTGTAAATACGCAAATAAATATAATATGAATATATTGCACGTTCTTATTAGTTTTATGTGTACATTTAAAATCTTCTTGCAAAAATAAATACTAAAATTATTGATTGCATGCATCTGTTGCTAAAAGTGACGTTCTGTTGACTTGAAGATTACACTAATGGACAGATAATTTAAAAAATTAAATAAATCACGTTTTATTTTATTTCTAAAGATCGCTTTTTTATTAAAATATGTAATTCCAAAAATTATGTGAATTCTATGATAAATGGGCGAACGCAGGGAGGGGATAGAGTGGGTCAGAGCGGGGGGATAAAGAAGGAATGAACGCTCAAAGTCGTTCGCTCGGGACAGCGCCTTAATAAGCCAGAATTTCACACTGAAAATACCAACTTATAAATCTGTAGACTTGGCTCGGGTTAGCTAAATGAGTATGTCAACCTGTCATCCCTAACTATTTATAAAAGTCGGCTAAAGAAAAGGGTTTTGTAATTTATTACACAAACAATAGCCTGGACTGGGCTAGGACGATTGCGGTTGCAGATTGGAATGGTAGGTTACCTAATTTATTGGCCAAATGTGAGAAGTCAGAAAATGGTTGCCTAAAAAGGCAAAATACTTTAAAGTTCTATGGCATAGAATGGTGAGGTCATATTTGTGTGTATATAGGGTGACTGTATGGTCCCATGGAGAAAATTATTCAGTTGTGATTGTTCTGAACCAATAATAAAAATTTAAATAAAAAGTTTGATGGTATGTATCACACCATTATACAGGGTGACTCAGAATACCTCTTTTGATCCAGCGGCCCCATATTCTGTTGTGCATTATTAATCATTAGATGAAGTCCCCAACAATGTTCATTAAAGTTTTTGAATGCTTTCGGCATGTCAAAGTTTTCTTCATATTTTTGATGGAGTCAACCCTAAATTTTAAGAGAATTTAATTTAATTTAATTTTTTAACCCTAGTTTAAGAGACAGGGTATCAGAAATTGTCAACAGATGTACCGTGTAATTACATCACCATGTTCTACCATAATAATGTAGTTACATAACTTTATATATCTTGATTGTTACTATTTTTAAGTTTTGTTTTTCTCATCATCTGTACTTTCAAGATCAATAAACAATTTATTTATTTATTTATTTATTTGGTTGACCTCTATTCTCTCTTCTTAAATATAGGGATGAATGCGTCAGATAAGACACTTAACACATAATAGTAAAAAGCCTATAATTTTCTTGCATCAGAGAGCCAAGTTGATTTTTTTTTTCAAGATTGAATTAAGTCTTGAATACCAGTATGATATGCGAAATACCTACGCAGAGTAGAAGTAGACGTAGCTACATACATCTGCATAAAACTGCAGTTTAAACCCAACTACAAGGTTTTTATAAAATACAAATACCTAGTAAAAAGTTTAATAAAATAAATATTAGCTCCCTATGAAAATTAATTCCATTTGTTTAACAGGTATCTATCCTCAAAAGTAAGATATCGAACGACCTAACTGTTTTCGTTACTCTTTGGTGAAAATACATTTTTATAAGAATTAATTGCAGTTTTAATCCTCCGATTGGTAGAAATGCCACCAATATCTTGCAATTTCCTACACTATACTGCACGCTCATTGCTTCCGGCTTTCTTATTGGATATCGGCATCGGTTGAAGAATGCTTCAAATCCGAAAGATTTTTTAAACTGAAATGATTTTGAATGTTATTTAATCATAAAAATAAGATTCAAAATCATTTCAGCTTACAAAAATCTTTAGGCGTGCCGCCGTGCCGCCGCGCGCGGCCTTTGAGCTCGCCGCCACCTTGGAAAGGAAATCACTAAAAGATTCCGTACATGTGTAATAATAACGCGATTCTATTCTAAGACCGGGCAATCTTTTTGGGGTTTTTGGATACTGTATTCGATTATTTTGGAATTAGATTTGTTTCATAATTATGGCAATGTATTTTATTTCTTTATCATTTAAAAAATACAGAAAATAGGTAAACCACTAAGATTTGTAATTAATGCTACAAATACTAGTCAACCTCGATAATACAATTTTAACTGGCCGCTTATCACATCATGGGACAGAAATACCGTAAGCAAAATGTAGGTGCACTGCTATCACTAGGTACAATATTTTATTTTAAAAATAGTACCTATTTATTATCGGAATTCACTTAATATCTTATTGATCCCTAAAATTGTGTACATTTTTATTATTGTAGGCTAGTTAAGTAATTAGGCATTTATTTCGCTAGTTCACTTCATTCTTTCGAGTTGGATGCATTTCGTCTAGTTTCGCGTTGGATTGCAGTGAATTTTGCGAGGAATCATGACCGAAAATGCGAACAATGAATATTATGACATGATAATGTGTGTAGGTGCGACTGACGGTAATCTTGCAGCAGCAAGACAACTGTCTAAGTTCTGTGTACCTTTTGTGTTTGTTGTCCTTATTGTGAATAAGTTCATGTGCTAAAACTATGAGTGTACTTACGTGTACCTACGTGTGTAAAGCTGCGCAGGATTTGAAAAGGAAAATGGTATGTACAAACTTAATAATTACCGTACTGATCATTTCACTCGCGCGATGAGGCAACAGCTTGCCAGGTCAAAGGACGCGACAATACCTACGGCCTGCGGTCATTGATTTATTTGGCTCCGCCTATCTAGGGTTGCTACGACATAGCAAAATTAAAATATTATTTGTATTTTGTAAGAGAAAACCGAAATTATTTAAAGTTGAGATATGACCATGGCGACCTTCCAGAATAACTAATAGTGTATTAAACAATACACTGTTTTCGGTATAACAGGGGTATTTTGAATCACACTGTATAAGGTGACTGATAATTAGTGACCGATACTTAAACACATGATTGTACTCATGATAACAAACAACTTTTATTAAGGGACCAAACCTGAATTCGCGAAAAAAAGAAATCAGCTGTCCCATAATTTCGCATAACTCGTCAAAATGTAGGGAGCAGCTGTTTTTTTTTTTCGCGATTTCAGGTTTGATCCCATAGTAAAAGTTGTTTGTTATCGTGAGTACAATCTTGTGTTTAAGTATCGGTCACTAATTACCAGTTGTATAAGGGTGTGGTACACACAATCAAACTTTTTTTTTTAATTTTTATTATTGGTTCACAACTGAATAATTTTCTCTATGGGACCATACATTTAGGTCAAAACTTCAATATCTACTCCTCGGGTATTGAGTTTTGTATGGGACTGCTGGTTATTTTTTCGCGCTACCGATTATAAAAGCGTTTTGTATTTTAACAGCAAGAGAGAAAAAAATGAGAATTTAACACGCTATTGTTTGAAAACTTGAGCCTGTGGTAAATACACAAAGGTTTTTAATATATTATATGATATGAAATTTTAAGGTTCGAAAAATCCTAATCAATATTTATAATATTGATTAGAATGAATGAAATGCGAAAGTGAGTTTGTTTGTTACGCTTTCACGCTAAAACGTTTGTATGGATTTGGATGAGATTTAGTACATGGGTAGACCATGACCTGGATTAGGACCTAGGATACTTTTTATGTCGGTAATATATTCCAGTGGGATACTTTCAGACCTCCACGCGGGCGAAGCCGCGAGCAAAAGCTAGTAGCTATATTTATAATTATGATACATGATGATTTGACAGGGACGAAGGAGCTTCATTATCGTTAAAAGGTTAAGAAGTATAAAACAGCTTTTTTCCAATCGGAATAGAATTATTTTTAACTTTTAGTTCTTTTTTATAACAATTAATAAAAGCTTGGTTAAAAAAAAAAGTTTATTCATATCAACAAAAAGTCCGGGTTTTCTCACGATGTTTTCCTTCACCTATAGCAGTAATATCCAAAATAAATAAATTGATGCCATAAAACAAACGAATTTTTAAATCCAAATTTCTACCAATAATTTCTACTAACAACATTATTTCTACCAAAAATAAAACTACTTATTTCCACTTCAAAAAACAAAATCTCCTTTGACAGTCCAATTTGTGAATGTTCGTCTCAAGAAATGATTGAAAATATGTTTACTTTTTATGTTAATTGCGTCACGGAGAGAAGAGTCACGTACCGAATTAAATTGTCGTTGGCATTACAAAATACCGTTCAGAAAAAATAAATTGTTTACGTTTTGCTAAAGGAGGGCTATGAAAGTGTATTTAAAAAGCAGTTATTTTTCTTAAAAAAAATATGCTAATTAGCTTTGATGTGGCGCCCTAAGCCCAGGTCCGTACCCCACAGTAGGTGCCCTTAGCGTGCAGTCGTTTAGTTTATACATTTTATATCCAGGCTAGAGGCCTTAATTATAAGGCATCCACAGGATAGCCCGGCTACGCAGCCGACAAACTCCTAAATTGACCTGCGAGATGTCATTCACAAAAAAAGAAAATGTCTAATTATTCAATAGCCTTTTCCTAACGATGTTAGGGTAAGCTTCCAGTCTAAAGATGCAGCTGAATACCAGTATTTTACATGAAGTGACAGCATATCTGACCTCCACAACCTAGTTACTGGTTTATTACAATTCTTGATCCATCCATAATAAATCCAGTATAAATAATATCATAAATTTTAAGCGAAAGTAACATTGTATGTCTGTCTGTTACCTTTTCATGCCTAAACCACTGATCCCCGATCGTTATGAAAGGACTATGCCGATTTTACTAAGGAAGGTGACGTCTTTTTCTTTTTCGCAAGGCCATCAACAAAATCTTGTTTTCTAGTACAGAACAGTGTAGAAAACGAAACTTATTTGACATGCATATGTCTAAACGCAGTCCGAAATGAGATCTATGTGTTAGAAGTTTGTATGTATTTATTAGGTTGGTAGGTAATTTTATTTATTTATTTATTAAAACTTTATGCACAAGTAAAAAAACAAATACCGTACAAAGGCGAACTTAATGCCTGAGGCATTTTCTACCAGTCAACCTTAGGGTGATGCAGAGAAAACATGGCAGGTGCAATATAAAGGATAGATAACACGAAAATAACTATAAAATAAAAGAATAAATACATCGATATATACATATATACATACATATAATAAGAATAAACTAATAATACTAATTAACAAGTAATTCTCGACTTGAGGTGCAAGGTTGGTGTTAAGTTGCCACAAAATAGATAGCCGTTAAATATTTTTAGACATTTGAATATTCAGTACACCCGTGCGTTAGGAGTTAAAAATTGCCTACAAACCTCACACTTATAACTCTTATATCTCATTTCGGACTGAGTTTAGAGTTATGCATGTCAAATAAATTTCGTTTGGCTACCTATTTGTAGCCTGGAACCTGGAGAAAAACAAAGCGACTATTTGGCATCCTGAGAATTTTTATTAAAAATATAAATACAAAATACACGCAGATGAAGTCATGGAGTGTTATGTATGATACTTTAGAAAAAAAAAAATCGAATCAGCAAAGTCATCAAAAACTCGTTTTTTACCCAACAAGGGTGTAATATTTACCTCATAACTACGTAAAGTGGGTTTCCACCAAAGTGTTTGTAAGTAAGAAAGCCAGCCGGTCTCAAGAGGCACTGAATGGTACTTATAGAGTGTATCGAGTTGTGTGGAGCCCTCTCTCTTAGCATTTTAAAGCCTTTATCTTAGAGGCGGATTTTTTTATAGGTTTTAGAATACGCGTTTTGTTGACAGTAATCCTGACAGTGGGTAGGGCACATTGCTTGCAGAACTGATGGCTGATTGGGCCGAAAAGTTCTGGAGTGGTGACCGCGTACCGGAAGGCCTCCCAAGGACAACCGATAACCTGGAGAAGATCGCAAAAATCCGCTTGAAGCGAGACACACAGAACCGGTCTATGTGGTGATGCTTGAGGAAGGCCTATATCCAATAGTGGAATTTTTTAGACTGCAATTATGATGGTAATGCAGACTGGCTAGGCTGGCTTCACCAGACTTGTGCGAGGAAACGAAAAGGTCACAGGCAAAAAAAAAATGTATTGTAAGTTCATGGCAAAGAACTTAATTAATTATTAATCTACTCTGGTTGTTAGTGAAATGCGCTTTTATTTTAGCTTTTAGATGCACTACATAAAACTGAAACAATATGTAACAAAACCCCTGTTGATCCTTTTAACACATGATTGTACTCATGATAACCAGCTCTGACCAAGATACCCGTGCTGGTAGAGGAGCTCGTGGCTAAGTTATACCAGCCGCACGAGTCGATCCATCAGGTTAAGCTTCGCTTGCCGGGGTTGGTCTGTGGATGGGTGACCATCTTTACATACCGAGACTCCTCCATGCCTCGGAAAGCACGTTAAGCCGTTGGTCATGGTTGTCATTCGTGGATCTTTGACAGTCGTTACGGGTCGTCAGAAGCCCGAAAGTCTGACAACCAGTCTTATCAAGGGGTATCTTATTACCCAGTAACTGGGTTGTGGAGGTCAGATAGCAGTCGCTCCATGTAAAATACTGGTATTCAGCTGCATCCGGTTAGACTGGAAGCCGACCCCAACATAGTTGGGAAAAGGCTAGGCAGATTGATTTTTTTTACTTATGATAACAAACAGCTTTTACTATGAGACCAAACCAGAAATCGCGAAAAAAAAAAAATCATCTGCTCCCTACATTTTGACGAGTTATGCGAATATGAATGTATGGGACAGCTGATTTTTTTTGCGAATTCCAGTTTGGTCAGGATTTTGTTACATATTGTATAAAGATAGTACTCATCATCATCATCATACTCAGCCTATGGTAACGTTCCCACAGCTAGGTTACAGGCCTCCTCTCTGTGAGAGCCTTAATCCACCACGCGGGCCCAGGGCGGGTTGGTAGATGTCACATGTCTTCGCATTTTTGGTTCTAGGACCAGCTGGTTTCTTCACGAAGGTTTCATTCACCGTTTTGAGAGCAGTGGTGATGAAATGGCAAAGTGGAAGAAAAAAGAGCACATGGTAGAAGCCTGACACGTTGGACTGACCAGATCCGCACCACTCTCGATACCATAGACCACGATGTTCTACACCCGGCGGCAGATCGAAATAGAAGGAGAAAACCGAAGCGAGGAGGAAGAGGTAATGAAATAATTTACACAAAGTAAAGTGCCTGTCTGGCTTCGAACCTACGACCTACAAGTCGTAAGCCGCGGCCTTTGCCACTGGGCCAAAGATAGTACTACATTCTCTAAACTAACTTTATTGTAGTTAAACTTATTATAAAAATAGTACTTAGGTATTTTAATAAAATACAAAGTAAGTTAAATAGGAAACTTACTTAGTTAGTTTGCTCATAAAATCTTTAAGTAATGTTGTAGTAAAAGCTAAAAGAATGGAAAAATGCACTACGTTATTTATTTACTGTAAAGTTTACTATAATGTTAAATTTAGTACACGTGGAAAAAAATCGAGCGAAACCTGCCTAGCCTTTTCGCAACTATGTTGGGGTCGGCTTCCAGTCTAACTGGATGTAGCTGAATACCAGTATTTTACATAGAGCAAAAGTAATACGATTCCCCTTGGTAAGACTGGTTGTAAGAATTTCGGGCTTCTGACGATGCGTAACAACTGTCAAAGATCCAAGAATGACAGCCGGGTTCAATGGCTTAATAAAAAAAGCACCAGGAAGTGGTGAAGGGTGGGCGTTTTGGTGGACTGTCTTATGTAATTTTGACGTTCGAAAAGTGCTGATTCACAGCTTAGTTTGAATAAATGACTTTTGATTTGATTTGATTTGATTAATGTGCTTTCCGTGGCACGGGGCTCGTCGGTATGTAAAGACGGTCACCCATCCACGGACCGACCCGTGTGGATGTTATTACGTATCCACGAGCCCCTTTAATAGTGTTAAATTTAATACTTCTGGAATAAATTCAAGCGAAATAGTATCGTGATCATAATCTGTCTAATCTTTTTCAACTATGTTGGGGTTGCTTCCAATCTAACTGGATGTATCTGAATACCAGTATTTTACATGGCCTTCCACAACCCAGTTACTGGGTAAACTTGAATTGTAATAGCTCTAAATTAATTCTAATTCTAATTCTAATTCTACCTCTTTAGTTACAAACATGACTGCTGAACTTTGAGTCTTAGGTTCAATACTCATGTTCAGTCATTTTTTTTTTTGCTTTTGCAATTCAGAACTTGTCATTGGAAACCTGGAGACAGTATTTGAACCCAGTTGATGACAATCGCATAAACAGGCCACTGGTGGACACAGGCAGTAAAGAAAGAACTCGAGGCTTCTAAGTCTTTAAAAAGAACTCGACTCGGTTTGCAACTCAATCGAGTCCTTAAACCCTGAACCCTAAACCTTTTAAGAGTCTTCGACTCACGACTCGAGGTTTAATTTTAAGACTGTCATTTTATAAATACTCCTATTTTTAAACGACTCAAGTGCAACGAAAAGGTGTGAACCCAATTTTCAACCTTTTGAAAACAACTCAGTTCGTGAGTCGTGCGAGTCGCTAGTCGTGAGATGCGCGCGTAAGTACGCATAAACCACATACAATTACAATGATTGTAGGTATGGTCTCATATTAAACGACTCGCTTTGTTAAACGACTCAAGTTCTTTACTTAAAAGACTCGCAACTAAACCTTGAACCCCTTAATAAAGAACTCGAGTCTTTTCTAATGACTGCTCGAGTCAGTCTTTCAAATTATTGACAAGGCTCAAGTCGTTTTTTTGGAGTCGGCTCTTTAGAATCGAGGTTTAACTATAACGGTTTAAAAGCCTCGAGTCCTTTCATCACCGGACACAGGCCTCCTCTCTGTGAGAGGGAGTAGGCTGTAATCCACCACGCGGGCCCAGTGTGGGATGGTGGACGTTACATGTTTTCGAATTTATGGTTCTAGGATAAAGCAGGTTTCCTCAGGCAATATTCTCGTCTCTTATTATCTATCCACTTAATTGCATAGACTTACATCTCTTTAGTGATAGATGATTTTAAGTACATATAAAGATTTGCCAGCGGCTTGGCCTGCGTGGATATTAAGAATTATCCCACAGGAACCGTAGGCTTTCCGGGATAAAACGTTTCCTATGTGCTATTCCAGATTTCTGTGCCAAATTTCATCTAGATCCGTTCAGCCATTCTGGCGTGATGGAGTAACAAACATACAAACTTTCGCATTTATGATATTAATAGGATATATATAATAATTTGATTGATGATTTTTGTATATTTTTATTAAATTACTTACCCGATTCTGCAGTTAGTATTAGGTCTCTCCTGAGAGGAAAAGGCTTAAATGACATTCCGCGAAAGTGACATTGTGTAAAAATTACGTTTTGAGAAAATTACGCTTTACGAAAGTGACCAAATTTCGCATGATGACATTTTGCAAAAATGCCGTTCTGCGTCAAGACCCTTACAACTTTTTACTTTGAAACTCTTTAATATTATTCCTTCACACAAAACCACGGGGTGTACTCACCTAATACCATTTTAAGCCGCATATCAGAATTCGTGTCGCCCTCGAAAAGAAGCATTATCTACATTTCACCCCGCTAGTTTCCTCATAACTCTTACAACAAGGTATGATAACGCTCCCCTTTCACCTTCACTTGAGTGTGTAGATATGGATATAAGGATAAGGGGGTATTAAGAGCTATGACAATGCTATGCGAAGATTTTATTACATATAGCATTTGTTTTATAACTTTACAGTATAAAAAAGAAACTACTATATTCAGTTATCAGTTACCTCATTGTGACTCCTCGATGCCGGAGATCGCAGTACACATTAAAGAGGTCCGAAGAGTATTGTGCAGTCTAGACGTGAACAAGGCCAGCGGGCCTGACGGCATTCCAGCGAGAGTGTTGAGGCAGTGTGCGCCTGAACTGTCTCCTGTATTGACACGTTTGTTCCACCTCTCTCTTGAAAAAAGAACGGTGCCGAAATCCTGGAAGCTTGCAAATGTACAACCAGTGCCCAAAAAAGGCGACCGTGCAGACCCTGCCCATTACCGTCCGATCGCCATTACCTCCATTCTGTGCAAAGTTTTGGAAAGGGTACTGAACAATAAGTTGCTGAACTACCTTGAAGACAATGATCTCCTCAGTGACCGTCAATATGGCTTTCGCCGGGGACGGTCAACTGGCGATCTTCTTGTGTATGTCACGCACTGCTTTGGCGAAGCCATCGAGAAACACGGCGAAGCACTGGCTGTATCGCTTGACATCTCGAAGGCCTTTGACAGGGTCTGGCACGCTGCTCTGCTCAGCAAGCTTCCTGCTTATGGCATCCCAGCTGATTTTTGTAGCTGGATATCAGATTTTCTTAGTGAACGGTCGATTATAGTAGTTGTTGATGGCTGCTCTTCTGACCTTATGGCTATTGATGCCGGAGTTCCTCAGGGGTCTGTTCTCTCTGCAACTCTTTTCCTGCTGCACATCAATGACCTGCTTCGGCCTGTTATTATTGGGTACGCAGATGACAGTACAGTTTCAGAGAGATACTTGTCCAGCGCAAAAACCAGCGGGGCTGAAGTTCGTTCCTTGAGAGAGGCCATGGTAGAGCGGACAGATTTGACCTTAAGCTTTGTCTCCCAGTGGGGTGATGATAATCTGGTCTCTTTTAACGCCACCAAAACGCAGGCGTGTCTTTTTACCGCTAAAAAGAGTCGTTTCGCCCAAACTCCTACTTTTCGGGGTACATCTGTTCCTGTAACTGATCGACTTGAGCTCCTAGGCATGGAGTTGACATCTGGTCTCAACTTCGGCGCCACCATCGAGTACAAGGCCCAAACTGCGGCCAAGAAACTGGGCATCCTAAATAGGGTGAAGCGATACTTTACGCCTGGACAGCTTTTAACCCTTTACAAAGCGCAAGTCCGATCCTGCATGGAGTATTGCAGTCACCTTTGGGATGGATCAGCTAAGTACCAACTAGCCGCGCTTGACTCGGTGGAACGCAGAGCTAAGAGGCTCATTGGCGACGTAAAACTGGTGGATGCCAAGCTTCATTGCTTGGCTCATCGCCGCAAGGTTGCCTGCTTGTCGGTCTTCTACAGATTGTACTTCGGAGAGTGTGCCCGAGAACTCCACGACCTCATTCCACCGGCCCCCTTCTACCACCGGACATCTAGACGCACTGCCAGTTACCATCCCTACCTGGTTGCTATTCCACCAATTCGCACTAAGCGCTTCCAAATGTCTTTTATAATGCGCACAGCAAAAGAGTGGAACTCACTACCTGCGTCTGTGTTTCCGAACGTATACAACCCTAATCTCTTCAAAGTGAGAGTGAACAGGCTTCTTCTGGGCAAGCTCACTCCATCGTCGACTTTGTCTCTGTCACCTCTGACCTAGACTAGAGTCAAGAGCAAACCCATCACAAATAAAAAAAAAAATAAAAAAAGTTATGGATATTCTAATTGTTAATGATTAACTGAAATATATTTCAGTTAATCATTAACAATTTTAATTAAAATTAAATTAAAAATGTGGCGGCATTTACATTGCCACTGCGAGCTACGCATCACACTGACGTCACGCAAAATTCTGAGTTTACCACGCGACTTGCATATATACAACGTCCCGACATCAATCGTCGTGCGGGTCTTCCCTCGGGAGGATCCTCCCTTTTCAATAGAGGATAAGTGAACTTTACATCCTATTCCTCAAACATTATATATATATAAAGATAATGTTGTTTCACTAATTACATGTCGATATTATAAGAAACTCTTCCGTACTTCATCATTATCATTTCAGCCGAAATGCGTCTACTGCTGGACATACGCCCATCCCTCCCCCGCGTCACGACGACGACCAGACAAACTCGAACTATAAGTAATTATCTCTTGCAAACTTAACACGAATATTCAGTCTAGCTTTTACTACTCCCAGACTTTCAATGATAAAATTCTATTATCTAACTAAAGCAATCATGTTCTCATTTACATCTTAAAATATTCACGTGAGATTATGAACCTTACGCTGTTTGTCTGCTAGACGCGAAAACGAGGAGCCGTTGGTTACCTTTTTGGTGTTTTACTTTTAATAACACTATACAAGATACCACCTATCATGTCGCAGATCGTGGGTTCGATCCCCATCCAGGACAAACATTTGTGTGCATGAACATGTCTGTTTGTTCTGAGTCTGGGTGTAGTAAAAGCTAGACTGATCTATATAAGTATGATTTACAAAAAAAAAAAGTAGTGTATGTATCAGTTATCTGGTTTCCATAGTACAAGCTCTGCTTAGTTTGGGATCAGATGACCGTGTGTGGAATGTCCCGGGATATTATTATTATTATAATGTACTATCACTACTTCGGCGCCGTGATCTATTTTCTGGTTGATATCCCGTTCCCGGTGTGGTCCACAAACAGTGTAAATGTATGTATCGCTTCTTCGGCGCCGTCATCTCGTTCTCGATGACGTCCCGTTGACAACCCGATGCCTTGCCGGTGGAAAAACGGTCTTATTGAATGTATGAGCGAAAGCCACAATCACTGATCACCACGCTTAACATCGATTTTTAATCCAAAAGAAATCGAGCATTTATCTTCAAGCCATTTTTAAATCAGTTACATTACGTGTCTAATACCACAGATTAATACAGATGAGACACTCCACAGTTTAGGTATGAAGCTACAAGTACGCGGCGGGCTTGTCGGGCCAATTCAGTGCGGGCTGCCGCGCACCGTCCAGCTCGCACGGTCAGTTCGATACTCACTCACACGCCGCGTCGTAAAAGAAGACAACCCTAACGAGTCAGAAGGTATAAGAGTTACGCGATAGAAAGAGAGAAAACTTGTAGGTGAATATAACTGTAGGTAATAAGCGTTGTGTGACGTGAATTGCACTTTATTGTGCCGTAGCAAGAGTCGCTTTTTACGATACCGGTAAAATGAGGTTATTTTGATACTATGGGTTTACTTTGATAACAACTTTCAACTTACGAAAAACTTCATTTTATTCGGTGTGTGAACGCATCCAAAAGGATTTTATTTTTTGGTTGGCACCACTGAGAGTTTCTTTTTAATATGTCATTGTAAATAGTCAGTGTGTGCCCGTGCTTTCTATGAAAAAAAGCGTTTGTTGGTGTACCGGTTACTGGGCATTAAAAAAAATGATGCCTCATAAAATCTATAGTTTTCTTAATACGGCGAATGTCTACAACGCCATATTAAAAAGGAACTATCGGTGGTGCCAACCAAACAATAAAATACTTTTGGATGGGTTCACACTCCGAATAAAATTAAGTTTTTCATAAGTCGAAAGTTGTTATCAAAGTAAACTCGTAGTATCAAAGTAACCCCATTTTACGGTATATAAATGATTTTGCGGAGTGTCCCCTCTGTGCTAATCTGTGCTAATACCAAAAGCGATCACAAGCTAGCGCTAAGCGATCATTGATAGCTTTCACAGGATCACATCATCATAATCCTTGTGCCTTATCTTTACTGTTACGAAGCGAGGTGAGCTCGTAAAGTAGCTAAGGACAGAGGTTACGTTTTGTGTTTTTTGTGATATTAAGAAAAATGACGAAATGTAGGTGCAAATAGTACCTACATTATTAGGTATAGGTCCCAGCTGTCATTCGTGGACCTTTGACAGTCGTTACGGGTCGTCTGAAGCCCGGAAGTCTGACAACCGTCTTATCAAGGGGTATCGTATTACCCAGTAACTGTGTTGTGGAGGTCAGATAGGCAGTCGCTCCATGTAAAATACTGGTATTCAGCTGCATCTGGTTAAGACTGGAAACCGAGCCCAGCATAGTTGGGAAAACGCTAGGCAGATTGATTGATTTAATAGTACCTACATCTCTTCCTAACCCTTCATGAATTATAGGCGTGGTAATGATTTTTGTGTGTGTTTTTTTTTTATTTGAGATGGGTTTGCTCTTGACTCTAGTCTAGGTCAGAGGTGACAGAGACAAAGTCGACGATGGAGAGAGCTTACCCAGAAGAAGCCTGTTCACTCTCACTTTGAAGAGATTAGGGTTGTATTCGCTCGGAAACACAGACGCAGGTAGTGAGTTCCACTCTTTTGCAGTGCGCATTATAAAAAACATTTGGAAGCGCTTAGTGCGAATTGGTGGAATATCAACCAGGTAGGGCATGGTAACTGGCAGTGCGTCTAGATGTCCGATGGTAGAAGGGGGCCAGTGGAATCAGGTCGAGGAGTTCTTGGGCACACTCACCGAAGTAAAATCTGTAGAAGACCGACAAGCAGGCAACCTTGCGGCGATGAGCCAAGCTATCTGTTTAATTTTATCCACGTTTTATCTGTTTACTTACTTCTTTCACCAAAACAAAACCATAAACATTTTATACCTACATTTTAATACAAAAAAAAAAAAAACGAAATGCAAAATCTCATCCACTCCTATATTACATCACATCCCGTATTCCCGTCTCAACGGATATGAGGGCCGGACCGGATCCAAGATGGCGGCTAACTGGCCCCCGGAACCGTACCTTAACCGAATTATAGGCTAGTTCAAGACCACGTGTTCTTAAATGACCGGGTTTCTGTCAGCCTTTTATTAGGCTTTCGTATTTAATTTAGTTACTTTTGATAGTCTTTTATATTGAGGAAATAAGGTTTTATTTATTAGAAGATTCCTAGCTAGTTTGTAAGAGAGTTCATCCGAAAAAGCACTTCTATTAGTTTAAAGTCTAGGCAAATTATGCTGGATACGATGTTCCTATTTGATCTGTGTAATACTTATGTTTGTATCGATATTCGCATCAAAATTAGTTTTGTAGTATCCAGAGCAACGATACACCGTGGGATGCGCGCAAGACCTTTATTTGCAGCAAAATCTTGTCTACAAACGCGGGCTTGCGAGCACTCCTACGCCGCCTTACCAATCAATACAACAAGTTCTTTGAAGAAATCGACTTCTTTTCTGTCTCTGTTCAAAAATTTAGAAGTCTTATCTACAAAATAATTTCAGATTGTAATAGTTAGTTTAATACTTACTCATTCTCTCCCTCTCTCTCTCTTTCTCTGTTGTTTGCATGCGTGTCTATGTTTAATGTTCACTATAGACTACTTTTCTGTTTTAACAGCTTAGATTAGCGCACTGTTAGATATAAGTTTTAATGTGTTGTGGAAAATGTTGTAGGTCATTTATAACTCTTGTATATTTATAACTCAGTATACGATTTTAATGTGTAACTGTTTATTTTCTCGAATAAATAAAATAAAATAAAATTATATATGCATTTCTACTGCTAAACAGTAGTTATACTGTGTTCCTAATTGAAAGGTTATAAACTGAAATAATTAAATTATTCTTATATTTACTAGCTTCTGTCCGCGACTTCGTCCGCGTGAAATTTCTTGTTCCTCCACCCCAACACGTCGCATCGCATAGCCCGCCCTCGCGATTACTTCGTTTTCGCTTAGAGTTCTTTCTGACTTTTTTTCTTTTTGCTCAGCTCCTAAGGGTCATCATATCATGCTATCAAATGCAAAAAGAATTTTTCAAATCCGACTTTTAGTTTCAGAGATTAGCGCGCTCAAATAAACTAACAAAAAAAAATTGATTATCATTAAAAAAAGTTATACGAGTAGTGAGCCAACCTTAAAAGATAGACATATGCTACCGCTAATACACATACCTATAAATCTCTCAATATTGTGCATACAAACTTAGATTTGAGTTGGTATGTATGGGAGAACATGTTTTCCAACTACAATGTTAAATTTGTTCTTGGGATAAATCAAAATCAAAATCAAAAGTGATTTCAAACTAGGCTGAGAATCAGCACTTTTAGAACGTCAAAATTACATAAGACAGTCCCCCAAAACGTCCACCCTTCACCACTTCCTAGTGCTTTAGCTGGGGAGAAGAAGTGGCGCAACAAACTCCCCAGCAGCACAGCTGTCTGTTCAGTTAAAAAAAATGATTCTATATAACACTGCGCATAATAATTTAGGTACATTACGTAACACAAAACATTAAATTAAATTATTTGCTATAAGTAAGCTAGCACACGCCAATATACAGAATAAAAAAAAAAAACGAAAACTATACTCAAGCAGAAACAAAATACAAAACTAAAAACGTAAGCAGAACTTTATACCTAAATAAAAGCCTCCAGTAATAAAGGGCGTGCCCACTTACATATAGCCGTACATGTAGTCGTAACTCAGTCACAGATGATAAACTAGGACCATCGAAGTAAAATCAACAACGAGTTTAGTTACTAATAACAAAACAAAACCAAGGTCAGCAAGATGACCTGTCACCACAAGCAGCACCCGTTCACGAGTATAACGCAAAGATCAGCCATTACCCCCCTCGCCATATTTGAGGGAAGAAGACAACCCGACCCCCGACGCTACCGCAAGCAGTGACATCTAAGTGAGCATGACGAACTTGCTGCCGGTTGCTCGGGCAAGAAAAACTATGATCAATTGTCAAGGTCACTAGCTAACCACATATTGCAATACCACTCATAAAAAAATAAACATTGAAATGAGTAGATTATGTCAATAATAAATAAAAATAAAATTAAAATAAATTGACCTTGAGAGTCAAAGAAAATAAATAATTATATGAACTGATATAACCTGTCAGTAGGTATGCTAATTCTGGAGAAAGAACATAAACATTGTCTTAAGTTAAACACAGCGACCAACTATTCTTATCGTTTAAGTAATCGTTGATAGAATAGTATGCCTTTGAACAAAGGTTAGATTTTACTTTAGTTTTGAACGCATTAAAGGGCAAATCTAGCAAAGAAGAGGGTAGCTTGTTATAAAAAGAAATACCAAGCCCAACAAATGAGTTATGAACCTTATGAAGCCGGTGAAATGGAGCACGTAATTTGTCCTTATTTCTGGTGTTAACATTGTGAATATCACTGGTTTTAGTGTATAAATGTATATTTTGTCTAATATATAAGATGTTGGCGAAGATAAATTGTGATGCCACCGTGAGAATACCAATCTGTTTAAAAAAATCTCTCAAAGAAACTCTGGCACCGAGCTGGTAAATTGCTCGAATAGCTCGTTTCTGAAGAACAAATATATTTTGAATGTCAGCGGCTTTGCCCCAGAGCAGAATACCGTATGACATAACGCTATGAAAATAACTAAAATAGACTAACCGAGCTGTATCAACGTCAGTGTATTGTCTTACTTTCCTGACGGCGTAGGCGGCTGAACTGAGCCTTCCGGCTAGGCTTGATATATGTGGGCCCCACTGAAGTTTGGCATCTACTGTTATACCCAGAAAAACTGCCGAGTCTACAGTTTTAAGCATCTCTTTATCTAAAACGATGTTGGGTTCTAGATTTCTAACATTCGGTAAGGCAAATTTTATACATTTCGTTTTCTTAGCATTGAGAACTAGGTTATTTGTCGTAAACCAATCTGTAACCAGTGCACTGTTTACGTCGTCAAAATCTTGTCTATTCCTGTCTACTTTAAAAATAAGAGAGGTGTCATCTGCAAACAGTACAACGTCACAGATACCCTTTAAATAGAATGGTAAGTCATTGATATACACTAAAAACAAGAATGGACCCAGTATTGAACCTTGAGGTACACCTAACTGAACTGGTAGCCCGGAAGATTTCACACCATTTACATCTACACATTGAAACCTATTATGTAAATATGAATTTATTACTTTAAGAGCTTCGTTTTGTACACCGTAATGATGTACTTTACGCAAAAGCGTGTCATGGTGCACGCAATCAAAGGCTTTAGAAAGGTCACAGAAAATTCCAATAGAATTTTGCGAGTTCTCCCATGCGTTAAACATATGTTTCAGCAGAGCAACACCCGCATCTTTAGTCGAACGACCTTTAGTAAAGCCATATTGTTCATCATGAAGGAGGCCATTTAAATTAAAATGTCTTAGCAACTGCTTGAGTATTAACTTTTCAAATATTTTGCTAAATGCAGGTAAGATAGAAATAGGCCTAAAATTGCCAACGTCATTTTTATTACCTGATTTAAATAAAGGTATGACTTTACTACTTTTCATGAGGTCAGGAAAAGTTCCTACATCAACACAATTATTAAAACTAACAGCTAGATAGGGGGCTACTATGTCTATTATATTACTTAACAGTTTAATGGAGATGCCCCAGTAGTCACCAGTGTTTTTAGACTTATGTGTGATAAATACATTAACTACATCACGAGGTGTTATATGTTCGAAGCTAAATAAGCGACCAAATTCATCCCAACTACGGAACCCTTCATTGTGCGTGATCCAACACGCACTTGGACGGTTTTTTTAAAGGACCATGCCCAAGGATGACCACAGGAATTAGGCCACGACCGCGTTGACGAGACAGCCAAAAAAGTCATTTTTCAAATCAAGACAAAATTCCCTAAGTTTCAAATTCTTTATAACTAAAGAGTTTAACTTCCATAAACTATTAAACTTCTCCAACCGAACACAAACATTTTAGTGCCTTGGCTCGTACTAAGCTGTTCAAGGCGGGGTACTAAAATGTTTCTGAATTTTCTTTTTACCATCAATGGCAAAATCGCTTTAGCAAAATATATTTCATGAAGAAAGCTTTACAAGCTTTGGAGACGTGAGTCTGTAGGCGATGGCCAACGTCGCCCTTGCCTAACGCCGCTTCTAGTCCACAATGATCAAAATTATGAAAGTAAGGTTTGGTCATGTTGAGAGGATGAATGAAAGGTGACTAACAAAAGATATTTACAAGGCAGATGTGAGTGAAGGGGACGTCCTAGGAAGACATATAGTGACCTCATTAATGATGTTCTTCAAAAAGGTCAGGTGCGTAGTACTCGCAAACGGCGTGCGTGTATGACTAGATGTATGAACGTAAACGAGGCCAAAGGAGTATGTAAGGATCGTAGCAGGTGGCGTTCTGTAAGTTCTTCCTACCCCCATGGGAAGAAAGCGTGAGTTTGTGTATGTATGTATATAATTATGTATTTGATCAAACCGTAGGTATAAATCCTAATGAAATATTGGGGAGCTTAGTCCTGCTGATGATATCATTGGAGAGACTCCTAGGTCCTAGGCCCTATGGCAGGGATGGCGAATGTGACACGTAACCGAATAATTTGGGCACGGCATTAATCGAGGCATTTATATAAGTCATATAGTTTGTAAGAGCAGAAGTCGCGCTCATTTGTGATTTCATTTAAATAAATATAAAAGTGTTAATTTTAACATTATTGTATAAAAGGTTATGAAAGTATACATGGTTACTGGTAATTTGACGTTGTCCTTGTAGAAAGTCATAGTAGGGTTAAAATGCAACAAATTAAACCCGCAAATATTTTACCTAAGTTTAGAAGTTTTTAAGTTACTTAGATTTTTATTTTTTTTTAATGAAAAATCCAAATTAAAAATGATTTACGGCGCGACTATACTGGAAATTAAGTTATTGTCATAGCTGACGCCCGCCGTAGCGGATCTTTGATAATAAATAAAAGTTCCAAAATGCTTAAAACTTTGGCAAAAATCACTAATTGAAAACTTTATTTTTCATAATTTCTGACATCCTAATCCTAACTAGTAATATTATAAACGTGATAAAAAGTTTGTTTGCTTGTTTGTTACCTTTTCACGCCTAAACCACTGAACCGATCATCCTGAAATTTTGCATATACGTTGTCACGTGTACAGGCACGGACATAGGGAAACTTTCATCCCGAACAAAATACTGTTCCTGAGGAAAACAACAATAACTTTCTTATGATAATAGATGGCGCCACGTATCTTTTGAATCGCGATTGAATTGAAACCTTTATTATTATAGAAACTTTAGTAGTTTGTTAAGAGTATTTATTTATTTATTTAAGTACCTAATACATTTTGTGAGTCTAGAAAGTCGATAGACCGGCTTTTCATCCTCCTAACTATCCTAACTAATGTTATAAATGCAAAAGTGAGTTTATTTGTTACGCTTTGACGTTAAAACGGCTGAACGGATTTGAATGAAATTTGGCACAAGGGCAGACCATGACTTGGAAAAGGGCTTACGCTACTTTTTATTGACATACGCAAACGCAGGCGAAGTCGCGGGTGGAAGATAGTAAAAAAATAAAAAACTCAAAACTACTGAATTTCGGTAGAACATTTGGCAGTTTATTTTGTTGCATTTTAACCATACTATGACGTCTTGCAAGGAATACGTCGAATTACCAGTAACCCTGTATATGTAGTTTGGCTTGTGGTAAGTAACAGCCGCACGGGTCGATACATCAGATTGCCGCGTTTGTCCCGTGGATGTGTGACCATATTTACATACCAAGACCACTTCTTCTACTCTACTACAAGACTACTCTAGTCAGTAAAAGTCTGACACGCCCTTCCGCTCCACCCAGAGCGGGAGAAGTTATTTGATGATTTCCCATCCACAAAAAAAAAAAAAGACCACTTCTTCGTGGATCTTTGAGAGTCGTTACGGGTTGTCAGAAGCCCGAAAGTCTGACAACCAGTCTTACCTAGGGATACCTACCATATTACCTAGAAACTGGGTTGTGGAGGTCGGACAGACAGTCGCTTCATGTAAAATACAGGTATTCAGCTGCAGCTGGTTAGACTGGAAGCTGACCCCAAAATATGTGAGGGAGTATTATTGTGTATACAGTTCTTTTTTTAATTTTTGTCCAGTAGTCACCAAGGTTGTTTGATGGCATGCCATGGCCATATCCAATATTTATTTGGAAAAAATGGCAGGTTCGCCATGCCGGCCTAAGGAGTTTGCGCCAGTGGGCAGAACAATGCAAAATTCCCTAAGTTCAAATAACTAACCTCCATAACTAAGAGGTTTAACTTCCACAAACTATTAGAGTGCGTTTCCAACTGACACGGAGCAGGGCAGAGTGGAGAGGAGCAGATCGTGAATTGACCAATCATTGCTCGAAATCTCCACTCCGCACATTGGAAACAGTTTGGAGGGGAGCGGACTTAACGGCAGCCGGACAGAACGGAGTCGAGCAGGGCGGTCAGACAAATCACAGTCCTCGAAATCTCCACTCCGCTTCAGTGGAAACACTTGCCACTTTTCACTGCTCTTCTCCGCTCCCCTCGATCCAGCCCCGCCTCAGTGAAAACGCGCCCTGAAAGGTTTAAACTCCAACACAGACATTCCATAACTTAGCTTATGATAATTTCAAACATGTCCGCTTCACGACAAGTTCATTTATTATTCAGTGATGCGTACTAACTAGTCGGATAACTTGTTAACTACAGATGTTGTCGCAGCTTTGTGAAGATTTCTTTGTGAAAATATTTTAGTTGGGTTACATTTTTATATTACTAGTTTTTAAACTAGGAATTGATGAAGAATAGGCGTTTCCAACTATTGTTTGTTGGGGTCAGCTTCCAGTCAAACTGTAGTATTTTACATGGAGCGACCGCCTATCTGACCTCCACAACCCAGTTACTGGGTAATGCGATACCCCTTGGTAAGACTGGTTGTCAGACTTTCGAGCTTCCGATGACCCGTAACGACTGTCAAAGATCCACAAATGACAGCCGGGACCAACGGCTTAACGTGCTTTCCGAGGCATGAAGGGGTCTTGGTACCTATGTAAAGATGGTCACCCATCCACGGACCAACAGCGGCAAGCTTAGCTTAACCTGATCGATCGACCCGTGCGGCTGTTATTACTTAGCCACAAGCTCTTCAAAACGTGCTGATTCTCAGTTTAATTTGATTTGAAAAATTTAGCTTGGTGGTGTAGTGGATACAAAAGACTGCCAAGCATGAGTTGCGCGGGGTTCGATCCCCAGGTCGTTCATGCAAAGTATTATTGGGCCTTTCACCTGAACATTCTCAATAGCAGCCCAGAAACTTGATGATTGCCCGGTTTCGCACGTGGTTCGCCTCGGTGGAATATGGGACTTATAAATAACTCTGGACAAAATATGGGTGAATTCAAACCTCTGCCTGTGTTAGACAGAGGTATATTATTTATTACGGTAAAAAAGTCTCCAACAAACAATCTAACACTAAAATAAAGTTACAAAAATAATATCCTAACCAACTAAAACTATTAAAAAAAAAAAAAACTAAAATATGGCGTCGAAAAATTCATCCGCATCGCTGTCGTCTGGTAATGTACCCAAGAGACTGGCGGCATTGCCACGTTGTATGGCAATGCTTAGCCTCTGGCCAAGGTAAAAGCCAGCCCTTGGGTCACGAGAAGTGTCAACCAGCCGTTTGGAGATTTCCTTGAACAAACCATGAGCACACGGACCCCACGGTCCGAGGGTTTCAACCCCAAACGGCTCGAAAATATAGTTACCGATAAGGTTATTATACTTTCGCCGCTTGAGATTTTCCGCAGCCGTAGCAGCAGCGCCAGCACAGCACGCTGTGCCAGGAAGATGGGAAGGCGCAAGAGTATCGACACACGTTGCATCCCACACTTAAGGCCTACCCACCTTCCATGGAAATAAAGACATGCCGTCCGGTCTCTTGCCATCGTCGCGTGCCAAGCCAAGGGTTCTAATACAGCTGGAACGGCGACGGTGACAAGGGCTCGTCGGATGATGTCATTAATGTTTAAGACAGGCCGTGGTGTCCGAGGCTGTTGACAACTTCACCACAGTGACACTGATGAGGAGAACAACAGGGAGCTGCTAGTTGCAGGGAAGCGGCGAGGCGGAAAGTAACAGACAGAGGTTGATTCGATGCGTGAAGTTATAGTCTCTTTCTTTCTTTCAGAATTATTCACTAGACAACCGAGTTTTGATCAAACAACCTTTCAGACAGCAATCCAATATTTTACTGCACCAACAGCTAAATTACTTTACAAAACAACCTAATACTACACAGCAGAAACAAAACACCCTTTATTCACTTACAAGCAAAAAGTACAGCCAAGTAAAAAATCGAAGCAAGCATAAAAATATCTCAGTCTAGAAAATTAAAAACAGCGGCATCGCCTCGCATAATGAGTGTACCACAGTTGACCTACTTTGACTTTGTGTGTGACTGTACTTCGTGTTCGCTTGACCACAGAATAGATAGCGCTACAGAAGGTTGACTTTATACAAAGAGCTAAGACATAGACGCGTACGTACGGAGATCGCAAACTGCAGGCTTAAGTACACATTGCGAGCTAGCCTGCGAGTTGGCACAGGCAGTTATTGCAGTGCAGCTTATTCTGCCAGTTTCCTCTCGCGTGAGTAGGTCAATGGCTCGCATCTAATTTACTATAATAATTTTGTGCTTTTACTCAACACTCGCCTTGCACTGCCATGTCACAATGTAGCAGTCTGCTCTAGTTTCTTGAACAGTTCCGGGAATACAGGTGTGATGTTATGTTTTATTATTAGTGTCATGGCAACTACTCTCATCGAGTGAACAATGGATCTGAGCTGAGCTACTGCCATGCGAGTATACAGAGGAAATAGTCTTCTACTGTCACACACAGTACAGTTCTGTACAGTTCTACTGCTGATCTGACAGTAGAAGAAGGAGGCGGAATGCGTGAGGGAGAGGCAATCTTTGCACCCTCACTCCCCTAGTCACAGCAGGGGACGCCTTGGGCGTCGGGAATTGAGAGCCGTTTCCCGGCCATCGTAGGCACGGGCTTGCGGACGGCGAGCAGAGTGAAGAGCAGAAGAAGAGTGAGCTTGCACTAGCTGTACGTGAAACGTATAACTATGTGTACGTGCGTCTTTGCTCTTTGTATGTAGTTGACCTTCTGTAGCAATCTATTCTGTGGCTATACATCCAGTTTCATGCTTTTGAAGTTGCTATAGATTTAAGACTTGCTAGCGGAAGATGGAATTGATATCGTCAGAGAGAAAATAGAATGGAATATTGAATTCTCTTTATTGCTAGCTGGAGATTTATGTCAAAGGATTTTTAGCAAAAATGTTTGCAGTGCGTTTGTCCGCTCTCGGCTAACAGCGAGTTCTGATCGCAATTTTGTCACATAAAACTTGAAAATAATATTTTTGCATGGCTGAAAGGACATTGCTCTGCGTCCATACATTGTTGGCCCTGGAGCCAAGAGCATCGGATAATTATGTATTGTATTCTCTATCATTTGGAGACTCCTAGAAGATCTTGTTTTTATAGCGGACTAGCTGCAGAAAAGATATATTTCAAAAAAAGTATCAGATTTTGAGGTTATAATCTAACCATAACAACGAATATTAAATGTAGGTACCTACCATGATTTTTCATAGCCCTGAGTAATTTTTAAGAAACTGAAAAGTAATATCATAATACCTACCTAGATAATTAGGTACCTATGCAGTTATTTTTCTAAAAAATGGATGCAAGTGCAAAATTAATATACATTAAACTAATCAACATAGGTAGGTAACTGAATTCGTAGCATTTGTTTTGGAATGAGATGAGTAGAAACAGCGTCCCTATGCCTGAACGGTGTGCATAGGATACCAGCTTTACCAATTAGATGGTAATAAGTGATTTTTTAAAACCTAGTCCTACAATATTTATGTTTGAATAAGAAATAAAACACAGATTTTAATTTCACGTTTATTGTTCTTCGTCTAAATTACTAACTAAAATAGTGTCTAAAAACTGTGCAGGGGGCTTGACATTATTTTGATACCTCGCATAACTTAGGTACCAAATAATGGTCATAACATGGGCGCAGCAACCGATAGTTCTGCGCCCAACGATACAATTACAGCAATATTCGACTATTGCCTGTCGACCTATTTGTGATGAGTCAATTAAAATATATACAAAATACACTTTAGTACTTATATGACGGCTGTGAATTTTCCCCCGTAATAACCATACGGTTTCACACAATTTACACAAAATACACATTCCATTGCGTATGCGTATCTAAGTCCGTTTTAAAGTGCCAAGTTATCGTTCGAGCGGTACACAGTTCCGAAAATCACAGCCAGGTCAATCGTTTTTTAAACCAATCCAAGTCCGTTAAAATAGCCAAGTCGTAAAAAAGTCCCAAAAGTCACCAAAACACCGAACACAAGAAAAGAACACAGGAAAAAGCACAGCGCAGAAACTGTAACTCTCAATTGTGGTAACAATGACTTTTATTTTTTTTATAATTTTATGGCATGGCTTTTTGGCCTTTGTGCCATTGGTAACAATGACACGTTCACCGGCAAAACTAGGGATGTAATACGACACCATTAATCGATTTTTCGATTATGATTTACTGTGGTCTTAAATTATTACAGTCTGTTACATCTACTTAGTCATATAAACATTACAAGTATGTATGACAATGGTTTATTTTATATAATAACAACACTCTTCTATACTGGTAATAATAATATATAATAACATCTGTATCTAGTTTGCAATATTGTTTTTTAAATAAAACATTAGGTAATTGTGATGTGTTTAGTGAAAATAAGTATTTTTTTCGTTTAATGAACCGCAAAAGGAGCGTTATTTTTGTATTAATTGTCGTAAATCATGAATTACGAGTAGTTTGAATGATTGTATAGAAATAAAGAAGTTTTGATTATTGTATAATATTATTCTTACTACCTATTTAAATTGGAGTATGACTGCTTTCATAAAGTATTTTATTAGGTTTTTAAAACTACACTTTAGTAAAAAAAAACACAATCGATCGATTAATAATTCAATCGATCGATTATAATTGATCGGACATCCCTATTTCACTTTTGACACGACATAGGTGAAGATGGCGATGTAATGTTATTAGTCGCATTAAATTCTATTAAAAATACATTTTGGAATACAGCTAGTCCGTGATACAGAAATATTTGCAACTTATATAATAAAATAGGCGATTAATTATCGTATATTCTCAAACTCTTCATTGCACAGGGCCATTTTGAACATTGTCTTTTCTATGAATTAAAAAATTGCGGTTTTAAAATTTTAAGTGTACAAATCATCATTCTCCTGCCCTTGTCCCAATGTATTTGTAGTCGGCACAATACGTCTTTTTCTTCCATACTTCTCTATTAGTCGTCATCCCTTTCCAGCTATATCATCTTTCACACAGTCCATCCATCGTTTTTTTGGTCACCATCTACTCTTAAAGCGTCATGCATACTCAAAAAATTCCTTACGACATTTTCCTACAGAAAAAATGACTTTGGGAACGAAGTTCTTTAGCACGGATTGCGGTAGGAGTTGACTGGTAGAAATCTTCACGTAAGGAAAAAGGGTTATGCCCGAAAAAGTCAGTTTAAAAGTCATAATCTGCCTAAATGTTCCCAATGCTGGGACACAGGCCTCAGTGGCCAGGAGTGAGCCGTAATCCACCACGCGGGCCCAGTGCGGGTTGGTAGATGTCACATGTCTTCGAATTTTTTTCTAGGACATCGGTTTCCTCACGATGTTTTCCTTCACCGGTTTGAGAGTAATGGTGATGCAATAATTTACACAAAGTAAAGCGCCTGTCGGGGTTTGAACCTACGACCTACAACTCGTAAGTCGCGGCCGTTACCACTGCGCCACCACTGCTCTCATAATATTATTCATTTATTTATTAAAAACAAACTGTTGCCCGCGACTTCGTCTGCAATCCGGCATGAAAAGTAGCCTTTATCCTTCTCCAAGTCATGGTCTACCTATGAGCCAAATTTCATACAAATTCGTTCAGCCTTCTTAGCGTGTTAGCGTAACAAACAAACAAACTTACTTTCGCATTTATAATATAAAAAAAAAATATTATGTGAGGATTATTTCGTGTTTCCCAAATATTAAAACATGTATTCCTTTCATTCAATAAAATTATTTATTATTTTCAATTGTAACGACGGCAATAGCTCTAACTTATTTAATTTATTATATTAGACGAAAAGTTTTTCCGAATAAAATTGGAATGCGGGTGGTTTGGGTAAAACCTATTGTTTTATTTGTTCAATCCATTAATATTTATAATTACTCGTTAAGCCCTCAGTTTGATTTGCGTTGTTTTCCTCTTAATAAAACAGTTTGTTTTGTCCCCCTGTATGGCAAAGGTATTGTAATTATGAGAAAAAAAACCGGCCAAGTGCGTGTTGGACCTCGCACTATAAAAAGTTCTGCAGTTGAAAAGAATTTACCAAAAAAACAAACATAAATTTGTAGTTGAAAAACATGTTCTTCCTTATATTCAAGTCACAGTCAATTCTCCAACTGCAATTTTAATAAAAAAAAAAATATATATATATTATGAGATAAACTAATAAATTAACTGTTTTTGGACTTTTCCTTTACTTGAGCTCTAACACCTTGCTTCTTGTCAAATTTCATGATTCTAGGTCAACGGTAAGTACCCTATAGAGGTTTTTATTTACTTGGGAGTATCAAAATATGTCGCATAAATGGCCGTATTTTTTTATTGCGTTGACTTAGAAACTTGATTTTTTTAGAGCTTCAAAGGACCATAGACCTACGTATCTGATATTAAATTCAACTTGATACCTCTACGCATTTCGTAAAAAAAGGGTCTTGACCAACTGACAGATAGACAGACAGACGGACAACGAAGTGATCCGATAAGGGTTCCGTTTTTTTTCCATTTGAGGTACGGAACCCTAGAAAGTCTCTATCGAGAATATGCTCACATAGAGAAATAACAAGTCGTCGCTTATGTTACAACACCGCGAACATGCATTTTTTTCCGTTATGCATATTTAAATGTCATTGGATAGAGAAAAAATTCACGCGTTGATTGCGCCAATCACATTCAAGGTAACTCGCCAATCACAGGCTAGAATTCAAAATTTGTATCACCGCGAATGCCGGTGATTGGTTAGCTTGGCATAAACACCGCGAATGTGCATCAGTCGCCATACATTCTTTGCATTATAAATTTATCACATGTTTGTGCATGAAAATGTCTGTTTGTCCTGAGTCTGTATAAGTATGTATTTACAAAAAAAAAGTAGTGTATGTAGTATATCAGTTATCTGGTTTCCATAGTACAAGCTCTGCTTAGTTTGGGATCAGATGACCGTGTGTGAAATGTCTCAGGATATTAATATTACACTGATTACCACGCTCACACATTACTGGACGCCTCAAATCTCAAGTGCGTAAATGATAAATGATTTTATTTTTGTAAGTAGGTTGGTACAAACACGTTTACACGTCAACCATGTTTTAGGTCTCACAGGTCACAGTCTCTTTAAAAGTCCAGACTCTTTAAAAGTTCAGAACGTGATGTTGATTTATTTTGTACTAAGATAGCACAGTAAGGACGCTCTTAGCCAAATCATTTTTAGGTGAATGATGCGCCGGCTATATGTAGCAACTTAGATATATAAACTAATCTATTTACGTGTGTACACAATTAAATTTAACTGTTCGACTTTAAGTTATCGATGTTATACATCTGTGGAGGCTTGTTATTAGCAAGCTGATAATGTGTTGTTCTTACCTATTATTTGTAATTAGTCTGTAAGCCTTCTTAAAAGTAACAAATATAAATAAAAGTCCAGACATAATCTTGGTCAGTTCATGTGAAGACCATGTAGACTGGTGTCTGAAATGATCTTTTGAGGAAAGAACCACACAGAATGAGAGGACCTGTCCTGTGCTTATGTAGCATCTCACCACAGACAATGGCCTACCTTCCATCCTCTGCCGCATGCCCTCTCATCTGTGCACTGGATGATCTTATACATACGTCAGTGAGCGGAGTTGGCCTAACTGAATTTTGAGATATTCTAAGAAGAAGATTACTGGTTGGTGACTTCAGACTACCTAAAGTAAATTATCGAGGGTTCATAACGCGACACTGTTCGAATTTCGAAGTCACGTTTAGAGAGTTAATTCTCTTCGAAATTCGAAAGGTGTCTCATTGCAAAACAAATGAGTTCGCTTTCGAATTGTGTGCGCTCACATGAGTGAGGTTCCAAGTGAACTGTACAGGATAACACTACAGGTTCCTCACGCTTTCTTTCATCGTCAGCCAGTGGTGATCAAGATGGAAAGTATTTATTTATTTATTTAATTAATTAAGGTTCAGCAACTGTTAGGAAAATACAAGTATTTGGGCCTTTAAGGCCCAAATACTTGTATTTTATTTCTAACACAACCAATTATAGGCAAACACCACATGCAAAGTGTGTTTGTATCAACATCTGTTGTATAGTTTTAAAGAATATTCAAAATCAAAATCAAAAGTAATTTATTCAAACTAGGCTGACAATCAGCAGTTTTCTAACGTCAAAATTACATAACGCCCTTCTCCACTTCCTAGTGCTTTAGCTGAGGAGGAGAAGTATTTAAATGCATTTAAATTCTAGATAATAATATTAAACACTAATTACTACCTATCATATCTAATACGTTTGACGTGTTTGACAAACGTCGACAATGAATCAGAGTGGACGTCAACCGGGTCGCTGTTTTTTTTTTTAATTTTGCACATGCGGGGTATAGGCGAATTAATACCAAACACTGTATGGCGAAGAGGTGGCGCTAGGAGTGTCATAGGTTTGCGAGGCGGTCTACGGGGTACTCCAAAGTTGAATTTATTTAATGGTTGTGGGCAGTCAATGTTGTTATGGAGCAGTTTATACACGATACAGAAATCCAAGAGACCCCTTCGGGCTTCCAGGGTACTCATTTTGTAGTAGCCTAGTTTATCGAGGTAGGAGAGATATTTAAATTGCCTTCACTTTGAGTACCCTAGGAGCCGGATAAAACTTTTAGTATCGTTCAAACACTTTGATAAAGCCACAATGTTTCCTTCAACTTCCATAAATTGTTTCTGTCGTAACCTAAGCGCACTGAGCGCTTCCAAATGTCTTTTATAATGCGCACAGCAAAGGAGTGGAACTCACTACCTGCGTCTGTGTTTCCGAACGCATACAACCCTAATCTCTTCAAAGTGAGAGTGAACAGGCTTCTTCTGAGTAAGCTCACTCCATCGTCGACTCCGACCTAGACTAGAGTCAAGAGCAAACCTATCACAAATAAAAAATAAAAATACCTGCAAACAACCCACCTGTTGTGAACTGTCACGTCCAGTTCCCTTGGGAAGATTGGGGCACGTAGTGGTCACGTGCCATCGTGCACTACGGAAGTATGGGGGGTAACATTTTAGTTTCGTATGGGACTAACCAAAGACGTAAGTAACACTTGGAGAAATACTAAGTACTTATGTAATGAAAATGTAAACAAATGAATTAGAAAACGTAACCGTGGATGCCAATTTGTAAGTGCTACTTGCAAATTGAGTGCATTGATTTGTTTTATTTTGAACCTTAAAATGAAAGAATTTATTTATTTACTAATAAAACCAGCCAAGTGCGTGTTATACCACGAACAATTAAGGGTTCCGTAGAATTTATCCCAATAACTAACTTAACATTGTAGTTGAAAAACATGTTCTCCGATACATAGATATACGTCACGGTCAACTCTCCAACTTCAAATTTAAGTTTGTATCCGCAAAAAACTAACTACAATCAGCGCAGAGTTAGCGTGGTCAGACTCTAATTCGCAAAAGAACAGCGTCTCTGATGCGTCGCATACGGGGCAGCCCCAACAGCTTCCTGCAGCTTATTGCAGGGAGAATGGACATGGAGTGCTCCCTAATGGAGCATTGGACGGGACTGCATGTACGTACAGTGCGGTCCTGATCCAATGTTTCCATTGTTGTGTTATTTTATTTTTATTTTTTTTTATTTTTGGTGTCTTGTGTAATTATTTTTAAAATTGTAATTCTATATGGATCGTGACGTGGTCTGAAATAAAGATTATTATTATTATTTAGTGACTGATTCAAAAATATTTTATTGTAGCAATAAATAAAAATTACTTACCTACTAGATTTTCATTAAATAACTTTCATAAAACTTGTTACCAAGTTTTAATATATTAATTGAGTCTGCGACTTCTTTTGATAAATAATTCAGTTACTTAACCAACAAGTTTAGTTTTAAAGATAATTTTTGATTATTTTTCACGTTCTAGTTCACTTTATACCTTTGAGATAAGTTTGAGCGTCTTAATAACTTTATCTTGAGTAATAGCATCCCGGATCAGGAGTTACTTAAGGTGACGAGCGACGTTAAGCGACTTTAATGATTTTAAACTGAAGATCAGGTCTAAACGAGTAGTGTTAATGATTTGGAAAAAAAAACATATGTTAAATTAGAGCATTAAAATTTGCTTAATAACTTCATATGTGAATATTTTAGATTATGTTTGTACTACATAGTGTAATTAATTTTTTTTAAAGTTATGTCCAACGCTGATAAAAAACTGAGAATCACGTAAAAACTATCAAGCGTGAAAATCGTGTTATGAAATCTTCACTATTTTAAAGATAATTTAATTATTTATCTTTAAGCATACGTCTTTTATTGTAATACATTTTGTTTTATGTATAATAATTAAATAATACGTCTAATTTGGGACAGCTCTCCTTGATGGGCGAGTCATATTACTGGGTGAATGTACGAAGAGAGAACACGCAAGCTATGCCGCTCTATTTTTTATTTTATTTTATTTATTAGGGACAACAAACAGCAGTATATTAAATATTACACATGATTGGAGTACTAAACTAATAGAATTAACAAATACACTACTCACGACGTTATCCACAGATTACCATATAAAATAATTAGCATAGGTACTGTTAATAATAACAATAAGGGCAAACTAGAAGATACTCAATACAAAGTTAAAATTATTACTCGGTTTGTTATTAAAATGTACCTCGGAGAGCTCTAATTATCGTTCAAGGCCGTTAGCATACATCTGCGTCTAAACATCACGCCTTTTTTATCCCAAGGGATAGGCAGAGGTGTATATACAGTACACCCACGTTTCGCGAGTTATGTTTAAGTCCCAAAACCCAATAAAACTTTGCGCAGCCGGGGAATCGAACTCAGGACCTCATGCTCAACAGAACTGCTCCTAAATGTTTGAGAGAATCAAACTTGAGAGATATCGATCAACTTAAGTGTCTCAATCGGCCTACACTTTCCCCAACTATGTTGGGGTCAGCTTCCAGTCTAACCGGATGCAGCTGATTACCAGTATTTTACATAGAGCGACTGCCTATCTGACCACCACAACTCAGTTACTGGGTAATACGATAGTCCTTGGTAAGACTGGTTGTCAGGCTTTCAGGCTTCTGACGACCCGTAACGACTGTCAAAGATACACGAATGATAGCTGGGACCAACGGCTTAACGTTCTTTCGAAAGAGTCTCGGTATGTAAAGATGGTCACCCATCCATGGACCAACCTCGGCAAACGTAGCTTAACCTGATGGATCGACCCGTGCGGCTGTTATTACTTAACCACGAGCTCCTTCTCCTGAGATCAACTTTTGTCTCTACCTGTTACTATTTCCCTAATCACTAACACTGACGATTTTCCTCCATATATTGCATGCCAGAGATTTGTACCAGAGGTGTACTCTGGCCCTCTTGGACTTTACCAAAACTTTACCGCCTTTTACTTTACTAAGCCGGTAGTAAACTAAGACAGTTTTATTAAACAGCTTGTCTAATAGGTGAAGACGGGTAAAGTTACTAGTTTGTTTACGTAAGCCTGTGAGTGGCGGTTTATGTGAACTTACTTAGTAAACCTCGAGGGATAGTGTAACTTATGTTATGTTTATGTTGTTAGGGATGTAACTTAAGTGATTTTTATAAAGGTATATTCAGATATGAGGGGCTTGTGGCTAAGTAATAACCGCCGCACGGGTTGATCCATCAGGTTAAGCTACGCTTGCCGGGGTTGGTCCGTAGATGGTGTGTGTATATTGGCGTGTGCTAGCTGACTTATGGCAATGAATTTAATTTAATTTCATGTTTTGTTGTGTAATACCTAAATGATTTTGCGCAGTGCTGTATACAATCAAATTTAACAGAACAGACAGCTGTGCTGCTGGGGAGTTTGTTGCGTCACTTCTTCTCCCCAGCTAGAACTAGGAAGTGGTGAAGGGCGGGCGTTTTGGGGGACTGTCTTATGTAATTTGGACGTTCGAAAAGTGCTGATTCTCAGCCTAGTTTGAATAAATGACTTTTGATTTTGATTTTGATGGGTGACCATCTTTACATACCGAGACTCACAAAGCACGTTAAGCCGTTGGCTCAAACTGTCGTTCGTGGATCTTTAACAGTCGTTACGGGTCGTCAGAAGCCCGAAAGTCTGACAACCAGTTTACCAAGGGGTATTACCTAATGTATTACCCAATAACTGGGTTGTGGAGGTCAGATAGACAGTCGCTCCATGTAAAATACTGGTATTCAGCTGCATCCGGTTAGACTGGAAGCCGACCCCAACATAGTTGGGAAAAGGGTAGGCAGATTGATTCTAGTCTAATTTAAGCAAATTTTTTTTGTCAATTTAGCCTTAAAAACATGCCAAATAGAAATACAATGACTAATTTTAGTATCCATATTTAAAATATAAATGTTTGTAATTCTTCTCTTCTTTGTAGGTACCTACTTAAGTCAAAGAAACCAAGACAAAACCTATCACACTAAACAGCAATCAATCTACCTGCCTTTTCTCAACTATATTGGGGTCGGCTTCCAGTCTAAACTAGACGCAGCTGAATACCAGTATTTTACATGGAGCGACTGCCTATCTGACCTGAACCCAGTTACTGGGTAATACGATACCCCTTGGTAAGACATGGTTGTCAGACTTCAAAGATCCACGAATGACAGCCGGGACCAAAACGGCTTAAAGTGCTTTCCGAGGAGGAGTCTGGGTATGTAAAGATGATCACTCATCCACGGACCAACCGCGGCAAGCGTAGCTTAACCTGATGGATTGACCCATACTTAACAGCAATAAATAGATTTCCTTGTTTATCTACGTGATATCGGTAAGAAATATAGGCAAAAACATGGTTACTAACCATACATCGCTTAGCGGTACAAGTACAAATAATCGTACAAACACTAGTGAAGTCACCTCTAACGAGGACAGCTGATCTTCGATCTGCAGTATTCGCCACTAAAGGTATCATTAATTAGGAAACCTCTTAGTGGCATGCAATAGATGGAGGATAATCGACAAAGCGTTAATGATTAGGGAAATGTGCTACCATTTCCTTAATCACTGATGCTTTGCCGATTATCCCTAAAGTCAATTAATTTATGTTAAGTTTGATTCTCTCAAACACTTGGGATCAGATGTTTCTCTATTCCTTTTCAAATATCTCTTTCAAATCAATTTCAAGGATCATTCAACATTCTCCTGCAGCCCTTGTCCCAATTTATGTGGGGTCGGCGCAACATGTCTTTTTCTTCCATACTTCTCTATTAGTCGCCATCTCAGTAGTCACTCCCTTTCTAGCCATATCATCTTTCACACAGTCCATCCATCGTTTCTTTGGCCTTCCCCTACTCGTAAAGCCATCCACATTTATACTCAACACTTTCCTGACAACATTTTCCTCATTCCTCCGCATCACATGCCCATACCATGACAACCGATTTCCACTCAACTATTCAGTCACCGGTGTCACTTTCAGACTTATTCTTACATACTCATTTCTTATTCTATCCTTTCGCATAACATCACACATCTCTCTTAGCATTCTCATCTCAGCTGCATGCAATTGCCTTTTATTCAGTCTTTTTGTGGCCCAACATTCTGATCCATACAAGACAGCAGGTCTAACCATTGTTTTAAAATTGTTCCCGTGGCCTGCCGCCATTTCATCCTTCTGTGCTTTTAAGGATATCAATAACAATTATAATTATCTCTAAATAAATCAGTGAGGGGTCGGTCAGTGTATTGTTGAGGGTCTTAGCACATACCTATCTTCTGCGAAACCATGGCAGTGAAACCGCAGTAGTTTAATTCAACTGACGCGCATGATATTCCGCTACTCGAGTAGCGGAATATCAGCGGAACTTCATATGGTTTCGCGGTTTCGTCGTTTCGCGGCGGAGATGTGTTAAGGCCCTGATGACCACTTTTAATTCGGTCAGTATAATTTATTATTAGAGGAGGTGCAGCATATTTGGAATATCAGTTTGATTTTTGGGAATAAGTAGAAGAGGAAACGGACTAGCCCAATAAAAAATGCACATTGGTAAATTATTTAACTTTAATAGCACACACAATTAAACAAAAAAAAATTCTTAAGAACCTTTTCAAAATTTCGATCAAACTAAAAATCTCCAAAACTGTGATTTTACTTAGGCTGCAGATAATTCGGAATATAGCTTTCAAAATTATATTCGCATTTTTTCGTTGACCATTCACACTAGTTACTATTCTTACAGTAATCACAGATATACACACAGGATTCATAATCAGCACAAGCACTGTGAACCCACTATTCGCACATTAAGCACACATTCTTATCCTCTTTTAACCTCGCTATATTTTCCGCTACAGAAAAAACACTCGGCATCTTCCTCAGTAGGAATAACAGCCGCATTTCTCGTTGCTACATAGTCGGATGAGTCTGTGTTATTTCCAGAGATAGCACCAGGATACGAATCTGGCGATTCACTTTTTGTCATATTTCTTCTGCATGTCTTTTTTGTTCTTTTCTTCTTGCCTTTTTCCTTAGTTGTTTTTTTCTGTGCTTTGTTCTCTTTATTAGACTTTTTTTAATGTGCTGTTTCAAGATCCTTCTTGTAAGGGGAATTTGAAATTATTGTTGATCTTGCTGGTTACGGCATCTATTGGTAGTTCCCTTTTTTACTGTAGGCACGGGAGAAATATGAAAGGGAGTAACAAGGGAGTGACATCCTGTCCTTGTCCTGACTCAGTTTCATCAAAATTCTCCTCCTCAATACTCAGTTTATATACAACAAACGTAACTTGTGAGTTATTCTAAACTACTATTTATTCCGATAAAGGGGCCAAATCAGAGCCAAAGATTTACATTATAAACCTATTGAAGGAGGCTGCAAACACAGCCCAGACACACAGCAAAAAATATTGTGTCGATCGCGTAACTACTCGTAGCAAAAAGGTTGAAACCCTAGTTATGTCGATTTGCCCAACTATATTGGGGTTGGCATCCAGTCTGGGCGGGGTGTCTGTCCAATTTTAATTTAACAAATATCTAACTATACCTATCTTAGTTTAAAACTCTATTTTCTCCCATTTGTTCGCTCTATTTCTCTTTTGTTTTGTTGAAAATAAAAACCTTGTCAGATCTAACCATGTCCCACCTTCCATCCCGTCCGATTCAGCTTCTCGTCCTTACCATAAAAAATACTTTCACTTCCACTCACCCATAAGAATCATCATTCTCCTGCTCTTATCCCAATTTATTTAAGGTCGGCGCAATATGTCGCTTATTTCCATACTTCTCTTTTATGGCTGGTTTTTTGACCAATGGTTAAACATAGTAACTAATGGTCGAATTTTGGTTAGATGTGTTTGCCAAAATGTCATTAGTTACTATTTTGAACATGAATGAGGTAACATGAATACATTCATGTTCACGGATCAAAAAACCGGCCCTAAGTCGTAATTTCCGTAGTCACCCCCTTTCTAGCCATAATTACAATCATTCACACAGTCCATCCATTGTTTCTTTGGTTTTCTCCTACTCGTATAGTCATCAAACATCCATACTCAAAACTTTTCTCACGATAAAACTCACCCGTGAGAATGCTGAACAGAAAAACTCATTATCCAGTCTTTATTTCTGTTTTCACTCAACCTGTATTTTTTTGAAAGCCCCACTTTTATAAATCACCTACACAATTAATTTTCCATTTATATCAACGACTGTGAGTTACAGCGTGCTCTCAAATGAAAAGCTTTGAAGCAGGTCTGAAGTCTAAAAGGTCAGAACTTCTGAAGTTCTAACAATGGAGCTTATGAGTTTGTTTTTGTTAAGGATTTAATTAAAATTAGGTTTTGATTTTATTATGATAGCTGAGATTGGACTGAGACTTTGTTGAACTAGGTGTTAGGATTAGTTCCAATCTTTCACCAATAGATGGCGCTTTACATTTACCGTCGATTCCTGAATCGCGGTGTTAAGATTTGCACGCAGTTAATGATCCTCTTGATGTTAGTTTTTTTTTGTTGATTAAAAATCCTATTGAGTTCACACCGTATCGTTGTTTTATTAGTACTAACGCGATTTTGGTTCAACCCAGTTCATCCCTGACCTGAACACTAGGTGTTAAAAAATTTGACATATGAATAATGTCACATACGAGTACTAGGTACGGCAGTTATAACTTTAAATTGTGGTTTTCGCTAATTTCCTAGCCATAAGATAGGTACTGATAATAATAGGTCATTACCTATGAAATTGTCGATTTACATAGAAAAAAAAAACAAAAAGCATTTTTTAGTTAAAGAAATATTGTCAGTCAATACACTTTTGCCATTTTAATGAAAGTTTGTTGATGCCTCTGCTGTAGATATCCTGCGAACGGTAATCGATACATTATTTAAAGGCGGAAAAACCCGCCTCGTTGAATTTTAAATTTTTCCCCGGGGCTCATTGTTGAGTTCAAAATTTCCAGAACGGAAGCGTTCAAACCAAAAACGCACCATGCGTTTACTTGCGGTACCTCGTCCATACATATCGTCGTTAATATTGCGTGCTGTTTGTGTTGCGTTGGTGCCGCGACGGCACTCGTATTCGAAAATAGCGCGCAATTTCGATTTATCCAAGATTACAGAAACATCAATATCAAAGAAAAATCGAACGACAGGAAATCAAGTGAAAAACTTTTTTTTTTAAATGTCATGCTTTATAAAATGAATCTGAATTTGGAATTCTAAATAGAATGAAAGATATTGATCTTCACACTAGCCGGATCACAAATCGGCAATTTCATAGGTACAACATTTGTGTTGAGGATCCATAAACTAAAAGAAAATTTCTAGTACCTACTGGATATTAAGAAGTTCCAAAGTTTCTGAAGAAATTAATGAATTAAATGTTGTTTGTATAATAAATAAGAGAAAACCTAGCTACTTTGACATAAAGGAATACGTACTTTGATGTTAAATAAAATGTACCTACTTAATACTAACTGCAATTTGTACAGAAATCATATACACACCGTTTTCAAATAATTCGATATAAAAAAAACATAATTTACTTTCTTACCCAAAAATAAAGCACACAAATTTAGAGACAATATCAACGTATTTGTCCTCGTATTAATTCAAATCGCATGTAAATTCAAGCCAGATAATCTGAGCTCGATTTAAAGCAGCTTATATCCTCTTGTTGACGATTTCTTCATGAGACATACAGACCGAATTGTGTGTCGATTTAGGAAATATAATATGCCTTATTCTCTATTAACTAATAGTTTCATACTTTTCTAGCAGATAAATTAAAAAAAGAGATGACAGAAAAGAACTGTAAGAACGGATAGAACTAAAACTTTCAAAACAGCACCCAAATTGCGTAACACACTATCGATCGGAATCTGAATCACTTTAGTTACAGTAGATTGTTAATCATACGTTCGAAAAATGTGTTTTCTCAACGCAATGAATGTTGTTGAACTGTCAAAATCAAACCGATTCCGATTGATAGTGTGTTACGCAATAAGGGTGCTGGTGTACCTATGTACAGAATGACAACGTTCAACATTTCCATAGTTTATCTTCGGAAAACCGAACTAAACCGAATAAAATGTGACTGTCTATCAAGAGAAACAGTGTTATAAAACTACACAGTATTACAAAATATACATAATTAAGTTAAAACTTTTCAGATATAAATACCTATATATGTGACGTTCCTTGGTACCTTGTGGTACATATGGAGTTACACATACCATATTAATCTGGAATTAGTAAGCTGTCGATATCAATAAAGATCAAGCTCCTACGATGTGCAGTTACGGAGATATATTTGTTTAAAGATTCTATTGGAAACTGTGCAATTTTACAAAACAGACGTTTTAAGCTTAGCCACCTCAAAAACAATGTTGTCGTTGTAAGTTACATAGTGGGCTATGTAAGCTAATTCCTTGGGCTTCTGTCCTTCAAATGTTGCGATAAGTTCTGCATTACAAATCAAAACCTTGATATGGGCTAACGAATATGCCTAATAACCAATTTCTTTTTTTCTTAATTTTCACGATTTTTTTCGAAGAGAACGCCAGATTTTATACTGAGCAAAAAAAAAAAAAACAAGAATTAGAAGTCTTATATCTAATTCTTGATTTTTTTTAAATTTAAGTTTTGAATTCTTTTACACAAAACAACAATATTCTTTTATTAGCATATAATAAAACTGATAATATCGCATTTAGAGACTATTTTTAACTTTTCAATTCACTTAAACTTACTTACGTCACAATAACAATCTTTGTTTCATTTAATAATCAAACAAAGACTGTTATTATAAATGATAAATGATTTTTATTTCTGTAAGTAGGTTTGTACAAACACTTTTACAAGTCAATATTTTTTCTTTTTTTTTTAAACTAGATGAGGTCTGCGTTTCCTATCTGACTACTCTGAGAAGAAAGGCCAAAACAAACTCAGAAGTCACAGTCTCTTATAAAGTCCAGAAATATTCTTGGTCACTTCATGTGAAGACCACACTAATTGATTGAGACAGAACCACACAGATTGAGAGGACCTGTCTAGTCAGTGCATGCATTTGTCAGTAATCGCGCAGCTCAACTCAGAACTTAAGGAGCTCAACGATTCGACGAACAATACCAAAAAAAGGACATTGGGGTAGGCCGCATAAATTACTCAAACTGCCAGACCATGATTAAAAATAACTGAGAGAAAAAATAAAACAAACAAAAAAAGCAATGACCGTATTGTGATGTAAGTTAATATCTCCGAAACTAAAACCTTTTCCCGTGAAACGTCACATATGTGTAGATTGACGCATTAATTCCGTCACTCCCCTAATGGATCAGTCACATGTAATTCGGCAAAGTTCGGTTTTGCCGAAGAGAAACGATGGAACCTTTGAACGTTGTCGTACTGTACTCAGAACACGCTGAAGTTTATTGGAACTTTGGCAGCTCCTTTACGTTTCTTAAAGTGAACAAAAGAATAACACTCCTTTTTTTGGGCAGAAGTATTACTATAATAAAAAAAATGCTTCAAGCGAGGTTATAAAGAAAATAGATTTAATTTTTATCTTTTAGTTCGTAGCAGTACTGTAGCTTATTTATAAAACTATAGGTTACTTTGACGATTCAACTTACGTGTTACAATAAAAAGATGGCTTTCAAACTTACCTGAAACAATAAAAACAAATTATTATTAGTATGAAATATTTCACAATACAACACTTAAAGGTATGTTTTCCTTAGCATATTATATCAGATTATCGCTGGACAAAGTCTATAATAAAATAGTATTTTTAGGGTTCCATAGCTCAAAAGGAAAAAAAAAACGGGATCCATATAACCCACGTGTGTCTGCCGGTCGTACCGTCTGTCACAGCCAATTTGCTCCGAATCTAATGGACCGATAAGTTGAAATTTGGTACACTTATTAATTTCTATGAACCAAACAGTGACATGTAAAGTAAAGAAATCAATTTTATATATGGGTTCACTTTTGGGGCGCAAATAAGAAAATTAAAAGAAAAGGTTTTGCAAACTGTAGCTTATGACGTATCATATGAAAGGGCTTGCTGTGAGGGACTCAAATATATATTATATATATTAAATAATTTATTCTAATCTATTTATGCATTGTGTAATATTTTAGCCTATGTGTTATGTGAAAAAGTAATGGGTGTATTATTATTATTATTTTAAAGCTATTTAAGAAAATAGACGATAATTGACCATTTCCCTCTTGTCTCCGAAACTACCGAGCCTAAAATTTTGATTAAAATATAGAAAATAGATACATAAAGATTACAGGAAAATTTAAAAGAATCTTATGCTCTTTAAATAACATTGTTAAGCGTGTTCTTGGGATAAATTCATCGCAACTACGGAACCCATCATTGTGCGTGGTCCGACACGCACTTGGCTGTTTTTTTTTTTTTAAGTAAATCCACAATTTATCCGTCGTATATTTTCAGGAAATGCTTTTCAGATTTCCATTCAAGCCATCCGTATGCATTAAAATACAGAGTGTTAGGTTAAACGAGGGATTTACTTTAAGAGGTTATTGGTCATCATTATGAACAACTTTTACTATGGAACCAAACCCTAAATCGCGAAAAATAATCAGATGTTCAGTACATTTATGTTCGCATAATTCGTCAAAATGTAGGGAGCAGCAGATTTTTTTTTTCGCGATTTCAGGTTTGCACGCAAAGCACGTTAAGCCGTTGGTCCCGGCTGTCATTCGGGGATCTTTGACAGTCGTTACGGGTCGTCAGAAGCTCGAAAGTCTGACAACCAGTAACTGAGTTGTGGAGGTCAGATAGGCAGTCGCTCCATGTAAAATACTGGTATTCAGCTGCATCCGGTTAGACTGGAAGGCAGATTAATTCCCATAGTAAAAGTTGTTCATAATGATGAGTACAATCAATCTGCCTAGCCTTTTCCCAATTATGTTGGGGTCGGCTTCCAGTCTAACCGATGCAGCTGAATACCAGTATTTTACATAGGGCGACTGCCTATCTGACCTCCACAACCCAGTTACTGGGTAATACGATAGTCCTTGGTAAGACTGGTTGTCAGACTCGGGCTTCTGACGACCCGTAACGACTGCCAAAGATCCACGAATGACAGCCGGGACCCATGGCTTAACGTGCTTTCGGAGGCACGGAGGAGTCTCGGTATGTAAAGATGGTCACCCATCCACGGACCGACCCCGTCAAGCGTAGCTTAACCTGATGGATCGACCCGTGCGGCTTTTATTACTTAGCCACGAGCTCGTCTAACTTTTACTATGGGACCAAACTTGAAATCGCGAAAAAAAAATCAGCTGCTCCCTACATTTTGACGAATTATGCGAACATTAATGTACTGAACATCTGATTATTTTTTCGCGATTTTGGGTTTGGTCCCATAGTAAAAGTTGTTCATAATGATGAGTACAATGGCCCCTTAAAGTAAATCCCTCGTTTAACCGAACACTCTGTATATCGCACACACCACTCATTCGCAAACGATAATCCTCTTGTAAAATCCTATCTACCTATAGCACCTTATGAGAAGCACGATAATTGACGGAGAGTAATGCTTGATGAATTGTAATAGGTTGGGGAAAAAGTTTCTTCGCATTTTTTAAGAAAATTCAAAACATTTTTTAATATAGTTTATTTACATGTTTACATACATGCTACTCTCACAGACACTACACTAGGTCCATAAACATCGCAAATTTTTTTCGCGGCTTGCGTTGCCTTTTTACCTTTTTTGTAGTAAAATTTTAAAATGTATCGAATTTCTTCATTAGATTCACTCATCTTGACGGTACGAAAAACAAATGAAAATCACACATTGTCCTAATTTGAATTTGGAATTATGTTCTTTAAAATTTAAACTTTTCTCCAACCTAATATACGGAATGACAGCCGTCCATGTTTCTGTACAACAAAGATTAATAAAAGTTTATTTATTGATTTATCTTGCTTTGATAAATCAATAAATAAATTTTTATTAATAATAAATCAAATCTTTCTTTAAAATAAATCTTTCCAACGATATTATTATACATATTAAGACACATAAATTCACGCCTTCTTCCCATGGGGGTAGGCAGAAACTACAGAACGCCTCCTGCTACAATCCAAACATGGAGTATGTTTGGTTTGCCTCGTTTACGTTCATACATCGCGGTCATGCACGCTCTGGTTGCGAGTACTACGCACCTGACTTTTCTAAAGAACATCTCCAATAAAGTCACTATAATTATGTAATCCTTAAAAAGGAGTTTAGTGGCCACTATTTCCCGTTTAAAGGATTACACTTTAACTTAACAATATAAAAGTACTGTTGTAATGTGGAGAACAACGTAATACGCTTATTTTCTGCATATTCATTCTAAAATAAAATAAAATAAAAGAAATAACTAAATAAACGATGAGTCGCCACTGCGCGCTCGGTACCCTCTTAAGAGGATTGTGAAGTGCCGATACGCGGCGCGATTTTTGGAAGCAATTACCTAAATTTCATACAATTATTTACATAAATATTGTTTCGGGCGATAACGTTTTTACTCCCCTAAACTTTTACAAAATGAGACAGTCATCTCATTACAATTAGTATACTTTAATCTAGGTCTGTACGTTTTTCGTTTTTAGTAATTCAATTTAATTTAATTAAAAAAAAATAAAAATGAACGAGGCTGTTTTTATGTCAAAAATATAGATATTTAGATGCTAATAACTTATATCGTATGCAATATTTCTTTATAATAAAAACGTACGGACCTAGTTTTTCATTATACCTACAACATTTCCAAAAGTTATGAAAATTAGATTATGTTTACGGGGAGTAAAACGTTATCTCTTTTTGTAAGAAAATTTACAGCTTCACAATCCTCTTAAGAGTGTAACGAGTGTAACATCCGGTGTACCGAGGGGGCACTGAAAAGTTTTGAGCCTAGGTATGTGGGCCGCGGATGACTGAGACATGATGATGCTTATGGATTAATTATTAAAAGCGTACTGATGATGGTGACATAAAACTGTATAGAATACTATAGAGGGTTTTCGAGGCTAAAAACTTTCGTTTTGTTTATAGCCGCCCTGGTACATGACGAAAGAAAGAATGAAAAAGTAACACGATTAGCCAGTCAGAAATGACGGGGCTAACTGCACAGGGTAAACAAAATCCAGCCAATTGCGTGTCGGACCACGCACAATGAAGGGTTCCATAGTTGGGATGTATTTATTCCAAGAACAAACTTAACATTTTAATTCAAAAACATGTTCTGCCTTACATTACAACTGCAAATGTTTCTTTGTATGCACAATATTGAGAGACTCACAATGTTATTTTAAGATCATAGACTTCTTATAAGTTTTCCTGTAATCTATAGGTATTGAACTATTTTCTGTATTTTTTTTTTTTTTAATTTTAGGCTCGGTAGTTTCGGAGATAAAGGGGAAATAGTAAACTTTCGTCTATTTTCTTATAACGTTAAAAAAATGTATTTTAAAATATATAAAAAATATATATTTGAGACGCTCACACTAAGCCCTTTCATTTGATATGTCATTATGTGATATGTGATTTTCGATACAGTTTGCCAAACTTGTTTTTAAATTTTCTTATTTGCTCCCCAAAATTGACCCCCATATTAAAAATTAATTTATTTACGTAACACATCCGTATTTGGGTCACAGAAATTCATACGTGTAGTTGGTTTCGGCCGTTCTATTTAAAATAAATAAATAAATACTAGAATCAAACAACTTAATCGGTCCATTAAATTCATAGCCAAATGGCTGTGACAGACGGACAGACAGATAGACACAGGAGTGATCCTTTATAGGTTCTTATTTTCCTTTTGTGGTACGGAACCCTAAAAAGTACCAAATACATATTGCTACCTTATCATCTGCCTAGTATTTTCCCAACTATGTTGGGGTCGGTTTCCAGACTGATCGGATGCAGCTAAATACACAGAGCCACTGCCTATCTGACCTTCACAACCCAGTTACGGGGTATCACGATAAGTACCCCTCGATAAGACTAAAGAAGTATGGTCACTTGCGGAGTGTATTTTAATATAATAATATTTGTTTATTGCAGTCAAATACACACATAAAAACACAAGCATTACACAGAAGACTATTTAAATGCTACTTTTGTTGAACTCTGGTACCCAAATTAAGATTAAACTTGTGTTAAGGGTACCAAGGCCCTCGCAGTTATTAATCTATTACATTTTTATACATAGCTACTGAGCGGAACGTGTTCACGTGATTGATGTTATACATATAATAATTATAATTATCCGTTAGTGTTGTGAAACGAGAAGAAAATAAAAATAAACACAAAATTTAACTATTTTATTAGAAAGATAAGTGTATAAGTATGTATGTGGATTGTGTAATGTGTGTGTGCAAGTGGTGTGTGTGTGTAATTATGTGAGTAGACTATGCGTGTACTTGATTGAGGTGTACGGTAATGTAGGGTATAGGTTCCCATTATAGTGTTGATAATTTAAGGAGGTTTTCAGTTTCATCAAATGGTTTATTCTGAAGCCAGTTTGCTGCCTTTTTTTAAAATTCGTATCTGGTGAGTGGATAGATATTGCAATATTTATTTATTTTATTGTATAAGTGACATCCAATCACATGGTGGTGTCGTGCATCCAAGGAGCTACGATAACGTTGGGCTTGACATACTACGTACGAGAGGCGCTTTGTTGTTATAGCTTTGTCGTATTCTAGAGTGCTGTGCTTCCTCAAAACTGTTCCCAGGACAAATAATTGCCTCACAAATAAAGTTTGACAGTCATCCATGAGCTGAACTGTCGGATACCTGAAGGGTTTAAAAGACATGACTTTAAGCACAGCCCTCTGTGCACGTTCTAGATGCAGTAAGATCGTCTTTGCAGCACCCCCCCACACGGTTATGCAATACGTCAGGATAGACTGACACAAGGCACAATATACCATCCTAAGGGTGTTGAGTTCCAGAGAATAGCGAAGTTTTTTGAATATTAGGTTGGGGAAAAAGTCTTTTCGCATTATAGTATGTATGAACTTGTAATAAAATCTCTGTGGCTATACTATTTGTATCTAGCTGGTTTTGGTATCATTGAAAGTTTAAATTTCAAAGAACATAATTCCAAATTCAAATTAGGAAAATGTGTGATTTTCATTTGTTTTTCGTACCGTCAAGATGAGTGAATCTAATGAAGAAATTCGATACATTTTAAAATTTTACTACAAAAAGTTAAAAATGCAACGCAAGCCGCGAAAAAAATTTGCGATGTTTATGGACCTAGTGTAGTATCTGTGAGAGTAGCACAAATTTGGTTTAAGCGTTTTCAATCCGGAAATTTTGATGTCAAAGATGCACGTCGCTCTGGTCGCCCTATTACGGATAAAATGGATGCCATTTTTGAAAAAGTGGAGCAAGATCGGCATATCAGTAGTTACGATGTAGCTGAAGAACTGGAAATTGACCACAAAATAGTTTTGGCGCATTTGAAAAAAACTGGGTACACAAAAAAGCTTGACATTTGGGTACCTCACGAGCTCACTGAAAGAAATCTAATGAACCGTGTACTCATTTGTGATTCTTTATTACGACGTAATGAAACCGAACCATTTTTGAAGAAGCTGATAACTGGTGATGAAAAGTGGATCACGTATGACAAGAACGTGCGAAAAAGGTCGTGGTCAAAGGCCGGTCAGGCTTCACAGACTGTGGCGAAACCCGGGTTAACTCGCAACAAGGTGATGCTGTGTGTGTGGTGGGATTGGAAGGGCATTATTCATTATGAGCTGTTACCACCAGGCAGGACCATCGATTCGGAACTCTACTGCGAACAACTGATGAGATTCTAGCAAGAAGTTGAGAGAAAGCGGCCGGTTTTAATCAACAGAAGGGGTGTGGTTTTTCATCATGATAACGCTAGATCTCACACATCTTTAGTCACTCAGCAAAAATTAAGAGAGTTTGGCTGGGAGGTGTTAATGCATCCGCCGTATAGTCCTGACCTTGCACCTTCAGATTTCCACCTGTTTCGGTCTCTTCAGAATTCTTTAGGCAGTGTCAGGTTAACATCACGAGAGGACTGCCAAAACCACTTGTCGCGGTATTTTGACCAGAAGTCCCAAAATTTCTATAGCAATGGGATCATGTCCCTACCTACAAGATGACAAAAAGTTATTGAACAAAATGGTACCTACATACTTTAGTTAAATGTAAATAATCTATATTAAAAAATGTTTTGAATTTTCTTAAAAAATGCGAAGAAACTTTTTCCCCAACCTATTATATAGATCATCTTTCGAACTCGATCTGCAAGATAAACTTTAATGATCCCAAGTGGACGGTAGGATACCTTCCACTTCCTTTTCCTTCTCGATCCTACTCCTTATCGATTTCAATAACTATGACAAATTGAAAATTTAAAAAAAAAAGTGTGTGTCAGCTGCGTCGCACGACTGAAGTTTACTCCTGCTTTTTATGCCGTTCCGACTTTCTATTGTTGTACGAAAACAAAGGACCATAGGGGCAGAAATTCTTTAATGAACCAGTGCTATACAAAAAGCAACTTTAAGGTGTACACGTGTTCGTTTTGTTTTACGTTGCGCGGAATAACGTAACGCTTTTGAGTTAACGCTTTCTACGTATATATACTAAGCTTTATATGAAAATTGATTATTAAGGAATAAACTCCAAAAATAAAATTATTTCCTAGCTTGTCCCTAATTGACTCGCTAGACCGTATTTAGTTCTATATAACTAGTGTACTATAGTTGGCCTGCAGAGTTAAAAGTATAGGTAAGTAAGTAGGTAAGTGGAAGATACGAGAGTGTCAAACTTACCAACAACGATCGGTAAGAAATAGGAACAGCATCAGTGCCATTGCACTGATACATTCCGCTTGAGATAAGTACCTACAGCTCGCGACAACACAGTGTTGCTAGGGCCTATAGGCGCTCAGCGAGACACGAACGCGGCGTTTTTATTTTTAACCCTAATTGCCCTAACGTGGTCAGAAGGAATAAGAGTTACGCGATAGAAAGAGAGGCAACTGTAAAATTGTAGGTGAAAAAGTTGGGGAAATAGTTTCTTCGCATTTTTTAAGAAAATTCATAACATTTTTTAATATAGTTTATTTACATTTAACTAAAGTATGTAGGTACCATTTTGTTCGATAAATTCCGTCCGTTTCCGTTCTGTTGATTAATTCCGGCCGCTTTCTCTCAACTTCTTGCTTTAATCTCATCAGTTGTTCGCAGTAGAGTTCAGAATCGATGGTCCTGCCTGGTGGTAACAGCTCATAATGAATAATGCCCTTCCAATCCCACCACACACACAGCATCACCTTGTTGCGAGTTAACCCGGGTTTCGCCACAGTCTGTGAAGCCTGACCGGCCTTTGACCACGACCTTTTTCGCACGTTCTTGTCATACGTGATCCACTTTTCATCACCAGTTATCAGCTTCTTCAAAAATGGTTCGGTTTCATAACGTCGTAATAAAGAATCACAAATGAGTACACGGTTCATTAGGTTTCTTTCAGTGAGCTCGTGAGGTACCCAAATGTCGAGCTTTTTTGTGTACCCAGTTTTTTTCAAATGCGCCAAAACTGTTTTGTGGTCAATTTCCAGTTCTTCAGCTACGTCGTAACTACTGATATGCCGATCTTGCTCCACTTTTTCAAAAATGGCATCCATTTTATCCGTAATAGGGCGACCAGAGCGACATGCATCTTTGACATCAAAATTTCCGGATTGAAAACGCTTAAACCAAATTTGTGCTACTCTCACAGACACTACACTAGGTCCATAAACATCGCAAATTTTTTTCGCGGCTTGCGTTGCATTTTTACCTTTTTTGTAGTAAAATTTTAAAATGTATCGAATTTCTTCATTAGATTCACTCATCTTGACGGTACGAAAAACAAATGAAAATCACCCATTTTCCTAATTTGAATTTGGAATTATGTTCTTTAAAATTTAAACTTTCAATGATACCAAAACCAGCCAGATACAAATAGTATAGCCAAAGAGATTTTATTACAAGTTCATACATACTATAATGCGAAAAGACTTTTTCCCCAACCTAATAACTTGTAGGTAATAAGTGTTGTGCGACCTGAATTGCACTTTATTGTGTCGTAGCAAGAGTCGCTTTTTTTTAATGGTTTTGCGTGCGAGGTCTGTTAATCTGTGACAGCACCCTAATTGCTTAACTCACTATCAAGCATAATTTGAATGAATTTGAAGCAAATTGCTAATCCATTGCTTCATATGTTCGAAAAATTTGTTTGCTCAACAACGTAAATAACGCAATGAATGTTGATGAACTGTCAAAATGAAAGCCATTGCTACTGTAACGGCTGATTTCTATAATTTCAGAACAAAATTAAGAGCAAATTTAAAAAAAAAGAAAAACAAAAAAAATTAAGACAAAACATCTTAAAATTAAGACTCTTGTATCTTTACCAATAATGAAGAAAGACCTCATAGCTTTGCGTAGTAGACCCTCCCATATGGAAGTAGCTATCACTGCTAAAATTAGCTTATGAATCTATTAATATGACCAATTTGGGAATAAAAAATGCTACCATTGGTAAGCAAAACAGTTCGTTTTTGTTTATAGGTGGTGAAGCGTCAATGCTTTTTTCAATGTAAAAAATAAAGTAATAACATTTTAGGATTTGTTCCTATAATATAATAATGTTAGTGTTTCAAATTAAATATTTTAATTTCTCAATTGATGAATCCTCGCGCCAATATTCGTTGTCACAGCGCCCATGTATCGGAACTTTCTTTAGTTTTCTCGCAAAATGACCGATAGATGGCGTCAGCGCGTGTGTTCTTCCGCCCCGCAAGTGACATGGCGAGTGCTAATCGCTCCGCCTTTTGAATATTCCTTTTTTGATGAAACCTTGACGATACTCGTAAAATAAATGGACCTGCATCTGTGCTTCATTGAGGACTTATAGTGCAGTGTTGATTTTTCGAGTTTCAACTATTCCACCGGTAGATTTAAGAAGATTTGTTCGCCGGCCGGCAGCTACAGACTTACAAGCCATCAAGCACGCATGAACGAGATATCTTCCCATCTCCCTGGGTCTGAGTGGGATCTCTGGATTGTGAAGGTACGTGGGCATGTTTAGCTGCTATTAATTTTATGGCATTGGTTCCTCGAGGATTCATCAATGGGGAAATTATTTTATTTTTGAAGTCCGCCATTACGTCTTTGAGAGAAGTTTTTTCTCACATCATTCTAATAAAGGTGCAGGCTATTTACACGCCTCACCGATAGGAACAGAGTATACGCAATTACCCCGCGGAGCAATTAGTAACAAGTCACGCATTTAGTACCTAGCTTTAAATAAATTTACTATTCTTTATTTTTTATCACCACAATAAAACCACAATTTCGTTCAAAATTACACCTTTAATACCTCCATTTATTAAATAATATATATAAAAACACGATGTTTTGTTATGTGGTATCATTAAGGTCAGCTTTTAGTTTCATAGACCATAAAGCTAGCAAATGGCGGGCGCTACGAATGGCAAAAGTACCATAATAATTGTATTAGGATTAATAAAATGGTATATTGGACTACAGCTGGTCATAATGACCTTATTGTCTTTGTATGAAAGGACATCTATCTATTCGTAAGACTACCAGGGGAAAAAAAAAATACTTTAAGATTTCATAGGATCCTAAAAGCAGCACAAAAAATATTCACACCGTAACTATTTAAAAAATATTTTAAAGCATCGTAAAATGCAAGTTGCATTTTCTAGTATTGTTCAATAAATTCAAGTTACGTACTTTATTTTTGTTAAAATAGTGAAAAAATGTATGTGATAAAAAACTGTAACATAAGCTGGAAGACTGCATAAGAAATTCTTCTCTATTGCTTTTTCTTCATTCTTCTTCTTCCATTCTTTAGCTCCAAGTTTAAAATAAAAATAAAAGGCTTGCTTCAGAGTGGCGCGAAAAATATGTAGAAAGTCGTACAGAAAAATGAGTAAGAACTATGAATTATGTATAGTACTAGCAAAAAGGTCATATATAATATTTCTTCGTAAGTCACACTTTCAAAATATGGTTATGTATTAAAGTGTTTTTAAATGCAATTTATATTTTTAGTTACTTGTTAATCATTATCTGCCGGGCCTTTTCCAAACCAAATTTTATACGTATGCAGGGTTATTGGTAAAACACCAACAACCTCATAAGGGGTCATTGTACTCATCATTATGAACAACTTTTACTATGGAACCAAACCTGAAATCGCGAAAAAAAATCAGCTGTTCAATACATTTATGTTCGCATAATTCGTCAAAATGTACTGAACAACAGATTTTTTTTTGCGATTTCTGGTTTGGTGCCATAGTAAAAGTTGTTCATAATGATGAGTACAATGACCCCTTAAGAGGTTGTTGGTGTTTTACCAATAACCCAGTATAGGGGTAAGCTTCTAGTCTACCAGAATGCAGCTGAATATTAGTATTTTACATGGAGCGACTGCCTATCTGACCTCCAAAACCCAGTTACTTGGTAATACGATACCCCTTGGTAAGACCGTTGTCAAACTTTCAGGCGTCTGACAACCTGTAGTGTCTGCCAAAAATTTACGAATTAGTTTTCTACGAGCCTTTGTCCCTTCTCTGTATGAAAAGCCACGGACACATTGTTATTGATTAAAACACTCTCAATAAAATAACACTAATAGCTTCTAATATTAGCGCCATTCTCCGAAAAATAAACAGTCGTCCTGTGTCATTTTCATAAATACTGTGAATGTAAATAAATATCACTAACGAGCAAAACAATTAAGGTAGAGTACACACTCTCAATTTAGCGATGAAATATTGTGTCTACCTGACTACGCAAATGAGGCGAACATGTTTTATAAATATTTTTTACTGGCACTTGTAATTTTTTTAATGCCACTTTTTTCAGTGAGCTGATTCACGATAGAGCTATAATGGGTGACTTGTAATTAGTGACCGAAAAGAAAACGAAAAAATCAGCTGTTCCGTACATTTTGACGACGAGTTATGCAAACATGAATGTATGGGACAGCTGATTTTTTTTTCGCGAATTCAGGTTTCATGAGTACAATCATGTGTTTAAGTTTTAGTCATTAGTTTAAGAGCTCGTGGCTAAGTAATAACAGCCACACTGGTCGATCCATAAGGTTAAGCTACGCTTGCTGGGGATGGTCCGTGGATGGGTGACCATCTTTACATACCGAGACTCCTCCGTGCCTCGGAAAGCACGTTAAGCCGTTGGTCCCAGCTGTTATTCTTGGATCTTTGACAGTCGTTACGGGTCGTCAGAAGCCCGAAAGTCTGACAACCAGTCTGCATAACTGGGTTATGGAGGTCAGATAGGCAGCCGCTCCATGTAAAATACTGGTATTCAGCTGCATCCAGTTAGACTGGAAGCCGACCCCAACATAGTTGGGAAAGGCAAACCGAATCATGTGTCTAAGTATCGGTCACTAATTACCAATCACCCTATATAGTTTGATACCTGTTTATAAAACAATCAACCTATATAGTTTGATACCTGTTTATAAAACAATCAACCTATATAGTTCCATACCTGTTTATAAAACAATCAGCCTATATAGTTCGATACCTGTTTATAAAACAATCAGCCTATATAGTTCGATACCTGTTTATAAAACAACTCCTGTATTTTTCGAAAAGGCACGCAGAGGCATTACACCCCAGTTTTCTAGAAATGCCATAGCTCTTGTAATCAGAGACGGGTCTGGGCATAAATCCTGACTCCGGGCTTACTGAGAATTTCAAGAATTTTGTTTAAGTCAAGAATTAAGTCCAATTCTCCTCTAGTATGATCATTATCATCATCATTTCAGCCAAAAGACGTGCACTGCTGGACGGCCTCCTCCAAGCACCAGTAGACATGAATCTATATATTATATTATTTTAACCTGTAGTAATTCTCCAAACATTACATGAAAATTCAAACGGTGTCTCGTTGTGAATTCGTGCGATTTACTTTAAAAACTAATGAGTTCACTTTAGAATTGAGTACGCTCACTTGAGTGACTTTACAGAATAATAATAATAATAATAATCATCAGAATGCAGTACTGCCAGATTCAGAAGGCAGTACTTCTCGATACGGCTCGCATTGCGAAGAGGTTCCTGTCTCTGCAGTCCTAACCACCGATAGCTTGGACCCTGCTCCCGAAACCGGCGGATCACTATTATTTATATTTTAAAATGTTTTTTTATAAAAATATTTAAAATGTATTTAATATTTTTAGAAAATAAATAAAGGAGATAATAATAATATTTATTTATTGCAAAAACACAAGCTTTAAAAAAATACAAAAAAAAAAAACAAACAAACGCAAAATAATATACTATTCTAATAGCACTTCTTACTGACAATACTCTCTAATTACTACACACCTATTTTACATGCGTCAGTATTAAAAAATCCCGACACACATTATACTTGTATAAACGCAGAAAATATGAGCACAAAGAGGCGAGTTATCTGAACCGGAAACAGGGTGGCCAGTGGTAGGGGAAGGGGGAAAGTGGGGATGATTGTCGGCTTCCGGTAACAAGCGACGATTTCCGATTAAACCCACTTCACGGCACTCAGAGGGCGTTTTTTTTAAAAAAGTTGTCCATCGTTGTTTATTTTTTATTTACACTTTTTTATTTTTTGTAAACGCTTTTTGTGTGAATGCTTAATTAATGAATGTGTGGGAGTTAAAAGGTAATTAAAAAAAAAAGATTTTTTAAATTTTTGTCACGTTTTATGTAGATAAGGAAGGTTAGCTTTTAAATACATTATGTATTCGCAGCCTGTCGGTTAATTGTAGTTACAATCATGTGTCCTTAATTTTTTATTGCTGAAACCTGAAATAATTGCTACAACACTTAATGCGTTGTCATTTTAGGGATAAAGTTCAACAATTTTATGGGCATTATTCACAGAATTACCCTTGAAATTGGTAGAAAAAGGCTAGAATATATTCACAAAAAATATCTACAACATTTTTGTCGCTGGATAGTAGAGTCTGGCTACGCTAACTGGGCAACCCCAAAAAGTTTCACTTAATTATTGTATACTAAAAGTTAACGTGAATTTTGACATTTTGCCTTTTGATTTTTGCATAACATATTATTTATCTAAGAACATTTTTTCGAATACCTATACGCCTGTTCATGATGTTTACAAGAAGATCGTGCCAAATTACAACATAATGAAACAAAACAACAAACTTTGTGGTTATGCGGTAATATTATGCAGGTTATGCAGTAAATCTTTAACAAGCACTTATTATTTATAAATTCCAGGTACAATAAGTGAATAATTAAATCCTTATATTCAAGCTGAATATCTACAAAATAACTTATTATATATAAACTTACAAAACCAAAAATAAAACAACTAGTATCAAATTCTTTTTTCCGTAGTACATACAGACGGTGTTGCCATCTATAGATTTTCAAATTCCACCATTTTTTCACTTATGCAGAGATAGCGTGGCCAGACTCTAATTAAGTAAGCTACTGCATTACTTTCAGGAACTTAGTTTTGGGCCAAACATGTTTGAACTTTGTTCCATCAATACGCTAGGAAGTCTATCATGTTTCATCAACATTTAAATATCTGTAGCAGTATTCGATAGACATCAGTTCGAAATTCGAACTGTATCTTGTTGTGAATCCGCGATGATTCACTTTAAAAACAAATGCTTCTTGTGGTTCTCCTAATCGCTGTCACTGCGGCGAAGTTGTCAACAGCCTCGGACACCACGGCCTGTTTTGCAGCCGAAGTGCGGGTCGCTATTCGCGCCCTTGTCACCGTCGGCTTTCCAGCTATAATAGAAGCCATGGCTTGGCATGCCACGATGGTAAGAGGCCGGACGGCATGTCTTTATTTCCATGGAAACTTTACAGAATGGCACTAGCTACTTTTTTCCACCAATATGCCAAAAAACAACCTTTACAATTCTACCAAATTCTTCTAACAATTTTTTCCGCGTCGCAACAATGTATTTCTCCCAATATTAAGTACGTAACACACGCAAGTTTGCCAGAAAAGGTTGTGTTTCACACCGAATTGACTTCGTGGACAGAATTAATGCGTCTACAGATATTGGGAGAACTCCTGCTGAGTTTACACGAAATATTACTTTTGGGAGAAAAATGGTACGGTTTGGTTGTTTTGAATGCTTTTGACGATCGTGATTTTACATTTTCAGGTCAAGGTCAAGCGTTTACAGGGTTTCGATGCTTCTTATAAGATCATTGGGATGCGTTAATCTTTGCGAGTGGTTATATAGATAGAATACTCTTATGTATTTTGTGTGCGTCACTTTTAAACTATTTTTCTTTCTTTCTTTCTTCTTTCATGTACACTCTTAAGATTACAAATATAAATGTAAATAAAAACAGCTCAAACAGCGGCCAAGAAGCTGGGCATCCTAAATAGGGTGAAGTGATACTTTACGCCTGGACAGCTTTTAACCCTATACAAAGCGCAAGTCCGATCCTGCATGGAGTATTGCAGCCACCTTTGGGATGGATCAGCTAAGTACCAACTTGCTGCGGTTGACTCGGTGGAACGCAGAGCTAAGAGACTCATTGGCGACGTAGAACCGGTGGATGCCAAGCTTCACAGCTTGGCTCATCGCCGCAAGGTACGTATTTCGCTAAGTGTGCTCAAGAACTTCACGATCTCATTTCACCAACCGCTTTCTACCATCGAACATCTAGACGCACTGCCAGTTACCATCCCTACCTGGTTGATGTTCTACCAATTCGCTCTAAGCGTTTCCAAATGTCTTTTATAATGCGCACAGCAAAAGAGTGGAACTCACTACTTGCGTCTGTGTTTCCGAACGCATACAACCCTAATCTCTTCAAAGTGAGAGTGAACAGGCTTCTTCTGGGTAAGCTCACTCCATCGTCGACTTTATCTCTGTCACCTCTGACCTAGACTAGAGTCAAGAGCAAACCTATCTCAAGTAAAAAAAAAACCGGCCAAGTGCGCGTTGGACCACGCACAATGAGGGGTTGCGTAGTTGGGATGAATTTATCCCAAGAACCAACTTAACATTGTAGTAGAAAAACATGTTCTTCCATACATTCCAACTGCAAATGATGCACAATACTGAGAGATTTAGCATGTTATTTTAAGACCATAGACTTCTTATAGGTTTTCCTGTAATCTGTAGGTAGAGAACTATTTTCTGTATTTTTTTTTTTAATTTAGGCTCAGTAGTTTCGGAGATAAGGTGGAAATGGTCAATTTTCGTCAATTTTCTTAAATAAGTTTAAAACAATTTATTTTAAAATTATAAAAATATATATATATATATATAGTTGAGACCCTTGCATTTACTCTTTCATTTGATAAGTGACATTTTACAGTTCGCAAAACTTCTTTTTATTTTCTTATTTGCCCCTAAAATTGACCCCCATATTAAAAATTCATTTATCTACGTCACACGTCCGTATTTATGTCACAGAAATTCATAGGTGTACTTAGCAAATTTCAACTTAATCGGTCCATTATCTTCGGAGGAAATTGGCTATTACAGACGGACAGACAGACAGACACACTAGTGATCCTATAAGGATTCTGTTTTCCTTTTCAGGTTTAAAGAAACTCTAAAAAAATACATAGGATGACACAATGGGCGGTTATCGTTAAAAGAGAACAAGGGAAGTGGATAGGCATATTACATTTCATCCGTGATTTTTGCGTAAAATGGCCAATTTTGGCGTTCTTATTCTGAAACACTTCCACAACTTTGACCTATTGAGTGATGAAGAATAGTTATTACTATAGTTTATAGCGGCCTCGCTTTTCGCAATTTTTTCTTATCTATATAAATAAAGCCAAAATTCCGAAAAAAGTTTTTTAAATTTGCGCGACTGCAGTTTTTCAAGCTCCTGGATTGAATCCTGTACATAGGCAAATGAAATGAAACATAAAATAATATCTAGTAAATAGTGGTTTAGTATAAAAAAAATCCCATTTAAAACCATAAAACTACGCAAAACGCTCAGAATTAACAGTAATTTTCTTCTTACTACATTAATATTATTCCATAAAATTTATATCAGAATAAACGTTAGTTCATAAAAAATTAAAATATTATGCTTGAAAAAAAATACACGACTCAAAATACAACGTAATTACAACTGTAGACATAATAGACAGGCCAGTTGGCGTGGTTGGTTAAGATACCACCTATCACGCCGCAGGTCGTGGGTTCGATTCCCATCCAGGACAAACATTTGTGTGCATGAACATGTCTGTTCGTCCTGAGTCTGGGTGTAATTATCTATATAAGTATGTATTTACAAAAAAAAAAGTAGTATATGTAGTATATCAGTTATCTGGTTTCCATAGTACAAGCTCTGCTTAGTTTGGGACCAGATGACCGTGTGTGAAAATGTCCCAGGATATTATTATTATTATTATTATTAACTGTCAAATTGCTACATAATGCGATGCGTCGCCGTGCTTCAATACTTACCTAATCTGTCAAAACGCAATTTAGTGATGGCCTCACATCTTTTAAGAGAAACTGAAACACCAAGATAAATTATTTCTTCATAACTGCCACGGGTTTCCTTTCAAGAACGAGGACTTTTAAAGTGGTTTCGTTGTATGGTACTGAAATCATTACTTCTCTTTTGTAAAAAAAAAAAAAAACTTGACGAATTTATAACCTCTTCTTTTTTTGAAGTCGCTTAAAAAATGTTCTCCATTAAGGCTTATGTCAGTAAAATATCACAAGTCCACACAATATGCATAACGGACAGTCCTCTGTGCAGGGCTTGTGTGGAGGCTGAGGAAACCATAGCGCATGTGCTCGTTGAATGCACAGGCGTTATCAAGATTAGAACAGAAACCCTTGGGGCACCCAGCTCTTTCATAGATGTTCTGAACAGACCAGGACACTTGATCAGCTTCTGGAGGATGGTGGGCTGGTTTAAATAACCACCGACGGCTGCCATGGCCCACGCACAATGGTCCACCTGAAGGACTAAGTGCGGAAACCAAACAGTCTAACATAGAACATAGCTAAACCGGGAGCCTATCTCATCATCAGAATATCAGTAGTCCAATGCTAGACATAGATCTCCCAAACGTACTACTGAACTAGTTCAACTAATTCTAGGCATTTTTAAGACGCCATTTAAATATCACTCAAGGAGCAGTGGTGGCCCAGTGGTAATTAACGGCGACTTACGAGTGGTCGTAGGCTCGAAACCAGATAGGCGCTTAATCAAAATCAATCAATCAATCAATCTGCCTAGCCTCTTCCCAACTATGTTGGGGTCGGCTTCCAGTCTAACCGGATGCAGCTGAATACCAGTATTTTACATGGAGCGACTGCCTATCTGACCTCCACAACCCAGTTACTGGGTAATATGATACCCCTTGGTAAGACTGCTTGTCAGACTTTCGGGCTTCTGACGACCCGTAACGACTGCTAAAGATCCACGAATGACACCCGGGACCAACGGCTTAACGTGCTTTCCGAGGCACGGATGAGTCTCGGTATGTAAAGATGGTCACCCATCGACAGACCAACCCCGGTAAGCGTAGCTTAACCTGATGGATAGGCGCTTAACTTTGTGTAAATAACTTCATCACCAAGAAACAAATATTCGAAGACGTGTGACATCTACCAACCCGCACTGGGTCCGCGTGGTGGTTTTCAGCCCACTCCCTCTCACAGAGGAAAATCTGGGTCTGTGTCCCACCTGTGAGAACATTGTAGGTTGATTATGAAGATCGCCTCATTAAGTTTTCAACCCCTTTTCAATAGCATCTCAATCTGATTAACATACACATAACACCACGCATATAATCCCCGCAGGGTTAGGCGGCATTCAGGAGGTTCCTGTTCTGGATAAGGCGGGAAGAAACGCCCGGGTGTTACCATTATGAGGATCGCCTGGAGAACACGGTGGAGAATACGGTGGAGGTCTGCCTGGCCTGGGTAGAGCACCGCCGCGTCCTCGCGGCGGCGGGGATCTCTCGCGTCCGGCCCTGGTACAGGCCATGGTACGGAGCGAGAGTGCATAGGAAGCCGTCATCTCTTTCTGCGAAGCAGTAATGCTCGCGAAGGAGGAGGCTGAACGCGTGAGGAAGAGGCAATCTTTGCGCCCTCACGCCCCTAGTTGCCGCAGGAGACGCCCTGGGCGTCGGGAATCGATAGCCGATTCCCGGCCACCGTAGGTGCGGGCTTGCGGATGGCGAGCAGTGAGTAGCTCGCCGTCCGATAAGGACCAGGCCAGGGTCGACGGTGCGTTGTGTTCCACGGGCGCCTCAAAAAGATGTCAGCACTAGCTGAAGGGGTCCGCTAGGGCCGATGGCCGCCAGGGTTGCGGGTTGTTCGAAAGAGTTACCGTGGCCCTGGCACAGGCAACTGAAGGAACACGGGTGGGTTTTAGTCAGTAGAAGACTGACACGCCCTTCCGCTTCACCCAGAGCGGGAGAAGTTATACGATGATTTCCCATGCAAAAAAGGGTTAGGCGGCAGAGGTGTAACAGTACACCCACATTTCGCCAGTTATGTTTAAGTTCCATGTAATAGGGGCTGAGATTATTGCCATCAGCTGGGTTCAAATCCAGACTGCAGGCTGCTACTGAGAAATTCCAGATGAAATAACCTAATAACACTTTGCTCAACCCGGGAGTCAATCCCAGGATCTCAGACTCCACATTAGCGCTTGCAACCACTAGAACAACGAGGCAGTTCGAAATTTAAATAAGCAACTGACAAATAAATTCCATTTGAAAGATTTTTTAAAGATAGAAGTTTCAAGTTCCCAGTAATCGTGAAGGCGTTAATTCAAATGCATTTTTTACCTTTTTTGAGTCAACTCAAAAATGGTTTCGACTTCCGAGAAAATGCCTGAAAATGACCAAGAAATTTCTCCAAATTTGCTAAATTACTGTTGTTTTGACATTTACCAACAATTTATGAAACCACACAGAGATTAAAAAAGGTTTTCAAAAGCAACATTACATTTTCATCTTATATTAACCTTATGTCTAAAACAATAAGAGTTGATTTAGCAAATCCTAGAGTGGTAGTGTGTTCTTAAAAATTCTGTGGGTCGGATTCGGGGAGTAGACACATAATATTTTAAGAACAAAGGGTTTTATTTTTAGCTCTTACTTAGCGCCCGGTACGTTGTATGTTAAGATGAGTTCATCACTGTGGTTTAAGATTTTCCTAGTAAAAGTTGAGAAAATTATGAATATCTTAGAATATTACCTAAAATTACCGATCAAATCTGATTTTCGGTTAGAGTAGTAAAGCTGGAACAAAACTTCTTTGGACTAAGCGGCTAAGCTTAGTCCAAACTTGTTCGTCCATAGGGCATTAGGACCAAAAACTATTGGTCCTAATGCCCTATGCTGAACTTGGTTGGTGAAAACTGTTGGTTAGTTGGCTGGTTATTTGTATTCATATTGGTTGAACTGATTTGGACTGAGCCAAAACCAAGAAAATGGCTGTCAACAATGACGTGAGGCCTTTATATATTACTGCGTAAGGACCGGGCTAACCGCACAATGAAATGAAGGCCAGCGCTGGCCCTAAAATTTATGTTTAGGGCCTAAAAGGAACCGTTCATAATGTAAAAATAAATAAAAATATATTTTGACGATTTTTTTTTAAACGGCTTATTATTTTTCGGCGAATCAAGAAAAAATCAGAAAGAATTGGTACTATAACCATCTGTAAAGATATTACGGTTGTCCTTTCCGTTTAAGAGATAATTAGATTTTTCATACTAGCTTCATAGAAACTTTTCGTAAAAAAATTAAAATTCCTTCGTTTTTGAGCAGAATTAACTCGGGTGACATTTTTTTACCAATAGAAGCGATATCCGGCAAAACAAATCCGGCACTTGCGAATTAAAATCCCTAAGTCTATGAATACCGACTTTCAGCCCACCGTGGCGGCGGGAGAGGAGTGCCGGTATTGCGGTGCGCCGCTCTCCCTACCTTCCGCGGCCTTGACGGGTTCGCCGCCGTCTTATGGCGGACGCGGTGGGGCCGCAGGGGAGTAGGAGTATCGGTATTTCGTTGACCGCTCTCCCTATCCCCTGCGGCCGAAATGTGGTAGGCGGGCCACTGACCTGACCGGTCGCAGAGTGACCAAGGGTGCCTAGACACGGGGTCGTCTAGCACCCATGTGCTGGTTTGGTCCATGGGGTGGTCACGGTGCGCAATGTGTTCTTGTGCGCCAGTGATGGGGGTGCTCCCCAGGGGAGGGTCTGGTGACGGACAGCCACGGTGGGTTCGCGGTGAGTGCTAACGCGTGCCCGTATTCCTGCCACAAGCGGCCGTAACATCTTTGTATTTATAGGATTATAATCACTAAAATCATCAATACTGCCGTCGTAAGAAAAAAGGGCACATCTAACATTAAAAAAAAAATCTACAAAAAATTGAGCAGATTAGCCTTTTTTTTCTGATTCTAAATATGTAGGTATGTAACTCAATTTTTTTTAAAATGTTAGTTGTGCCCTTTTAGCTTACGACGGCAGAATACAACTCTCTAAGTTCTTAAAATCCTAATGAATGACTATTTCATGAAATCTTGTTATTTAGGATTATCTCTCTTTATGTTCACATAATTCGTCAAAATGGAGGGAGTGTTACGAGCTGGGGTTCGGGATAAATAAATTTATACCAATTTACACCAAAAAACACACTATATTTAAATAATCACAAATACAGTATTCACAAACTTTAAACAGAATCACTTTTAGTTCACTCACTAGTAAATCACTATTTCGCATTCCAAATTGAACTCCCACGTAGCGCTGGTTAACCTCTATTTATATGACGAGTGTAAGCTCCAGCAAATTCGATGACTAACATAAGGAGTTGTATTACTGATTCCAGTGATAATAATTTTGTAAATAAATTATAATGTTACGGTTGTGAATCATAATTTAATCAACATACAACCTAATATACTGATTTGCAAATTGCAAAAAAACGTAAGAAATTCGCGGGCTACCTGAAGCTTCCCCCGTAATTAGTTATTCATATTCGAGATTAGGCTATCCAATTAGTAGGCATTCATTAACTAGGTTTCCTGCCCTAAGGCACTAGTTCAATGAACTACAAGAAAGAAAGAACTCAATTTGCAGACATTCTTGTAAATCGCTTTGGAAGTAAATTAATGAAACGGTTAGCTAGAAATTCAAAAACATCTTTAGCTCATAAGAACAATGAGGTTTGTTAATTAAACGTTGTCCGTTGTTCTACAAACCAACGATCAAAGATCTCACCATAATAACCTCACTTGACAAACTAACCAATGATAGCAATGACTTTTTATTTATAGATAAGAAGACGCTGCTGTTCATCGTCTTTAATTATTATTTATAGCATTAATATCCTGGGACAATAATATCCTGGGAAATTTTACACACGGTCATCTAATCCTAAACTAAGCAGAGCTTGTACTATGGAAACCAGATAACTGATATACTAAATACACTACTTTTTTTTTGTAAATACATACTTATATAGATAATTACACCCAGACTCAAGACAAACAGACATGTTCATGCACACAAATGTTTGTCCTGGGTGGGAATCGAACCCACGATCTGCGACATGATAGGCGGTATCTTAACTAACCACGGCAGCTGGTCTATCAAGTATTGAAAGTGGAATACATGTTTCCTGCCCGATAAAGGGTTCATAAAGTGGAGCACTTTCTGAACCCTCCAAAATCTAAAAGCAGCAAACGTCAAAACTGTCCAGGGCCCTATTTAATACAACTGATAATGTGACATATTTGTCAAAAAACGTTTAATAAAGCCAAAAATATTCGAAGAGAATTTGAAAAAAATGTCGGATAGTCACTGGTAACAAGTCGATTGTCGGTTTTATTTAAAGGGCCATTGGTCGCTACTTATGTATATCTGACATTGACACGAGAAAAACTAAAAGCGGGTCGTGATCTTTTAGTTGCTAAGATTCACAATAACTCTTTGCAATGACCTACCAAAGGTGTGGAATTGTCTAAAAGTAGCATGACCGTGAATATCAGACACGCCAGGACTGCTGATGTAAGAAGAAGAAGCAAAGTTAAATCCACATAGAAATAAATTTATGCCAAGCTAAGGTGCGTTGAAGAATTGAAGAAAAGCTTTTAAGAATGTTAATTTATTCGCTTCAGGTTTTTGGAGTCTGTTTTTACTTTTTTTAAAGTAAATTAATGTTTCCATTTTTAGTTGAATATACAATTACATAAGCCCAACACGAACGAAAAGAAGAATCATCAATATCCGCTTAGAAATACCGGAGATACAGTGAAAGAATGAGCAAAATTAATGCATTATTTAAAAAAAAAACCGCGGACATACAAACATAGATACATACATACCTACGGGTCGAATACAGAACATCCTTTTTTGAAGTCGGTTAAAAAGCCTCCAGTGCCATTAACGAACACATCAAAACACCAAAAACCAGACACTCTCCTTAAAAGCTACTTCCGTTTTAAACGCATCAAAGATAATCGCTTATACGTCTAAAACACAGGCTGAAACACAGGCTAAAGCGAGTCCCTAGTCTGGCAATCCAAATGGAACACAGAGTAATTACAGATTCAGAGGCAGTCGTTGTGGTTGCCGCCCATTTGAGGCATCTGTAGTGCGCATTAATCTGTGCTATACAAATATATGTATGCGATTTTGGTGGCTAGGTATTGACGTGGGTTTAACCCGTCCATTGTCCGCTATACAGGACAATTTTTTAAGTAGTGCGCAAATTTTCACATGTTATTCTACCCATGATTATGAACAACTTTCACTATGGGACAAACAGTAAAATCGCCAAAAAAATCAGCTGTTCAGTACATTTATGTTCGCATAATTCGTCAAAATGTACTGAACAGCTGATTTTTTTTTTCGCGATTTCAGGGTTGGTCTCGTAGTGACAATTGAAAGTTGTTCATATTCATGGGTAGAATAACCTGTGAAAATTTGCGCACTGCTTAAAAAATTGTCCTGTATATTTAGGAACCCCATCGGTTTACAACTACCGTAAGCCCGCGGTCGCCATTGGATGATAGTTTTTTTACGTTTATAAATAATATATGATATACGTTTTTATACATATTATATAAAGATTTTCTTACGCACCCTTGGTGCGCGCCAGACGTTTATTGTGTGAAGAAGGTTTGTGGTTTTATTTTCATTGGGTACTTAAATAGTAAAAATAATCCATCAAAAACTTGCTACAAAATATAAATTTATAACTACACCTACAGTACCTTACTACAAATATAATCCTGAAATAGTTCTTGAAAACGCAACACAAACTATATTTTGATCGGGCCATCCTCACAGACGTGATCCTCAGCAATCCTCACAGACTCACATACTAGATCTAAGATAGATAGGCAATCGCTCGACTGTCTATCTGTCTTTGATCTAATATTTAAAAGTAAAAGCTCTGCTTAGTTTGGGATCAGATGACCGTGTGTGAAATGTCCCAGGATATTATTATTATTTGTTGGTATACATTTTTATATCTCGGCGCCGATGTGCCGATTTTATAGGTTAACACGGGCCGAAGTCAAGTGCTAACCTAAAAAGTACTAACCTAAGTGATAGATGGTAACATTATGGTATGAAGAATTTATGTTGTTGATGATGCTTGTGGGTGTGATATTTGTGCATCATTGTCGTTCTGAAGGAATTTTCGGACAATTCTGCAAGTGTTCAGGATAGAAGCTTTCTGTAAAGTGTAGTACGAGTACGTGGAAGGTATTCTAAGTCTAGCGTGTTTAAAGATTGGTGTAGTTATTTGGGAATGACACCGGTGGTTGAGAGTACTACTAGCATTATGGAAACCCGGCCTAATCGCCACATTCGGCTAATTTCTATTTTTAATTCCGTATATTTTGACAGCTTTTCAGCTATTGTTTAGTAGGTTTTGTGTGTTTGGTACCGCTATGTCAATAATTTGCGCGGCTTTATTGATTTTATAAAGTTATGTCTGTCTTTTGTAATGTGTTGTTCTGTCTGTGAAGATGGCCCGATCAAAATATAATTTGTGCGTTGCGTTTTCAAGAATTATTTCTAGAATTATACTATTTTCAAGAATGATGAATAGAAATATACTCTATAAGTCGCGGATTCACTTCCCACACAAACTAGAAAATATTAGGTACCTATGAAATCAAACAATTTTTTTAAAGAAATATTGTCGATGGACTTTTGCCGTTCTAATGAAAGTTCGTTGATGCCTCTGCTATAGATACCATGGCAACGGGAATCGATCAATTTTTTAAAGGCATTTTTCACCGGGTCGTTGGATTTGAAAATTTCCCCGGGGCTCATTGTTGAGATCAAAATATCCAGAACGGGAGCGATCCAACCAAAAACGCACCGTGCGTTCACTTGAAGTACCTTGTGACACGTCGTTAATATTGCGTGCTATATGCTGCGTTGGTGCCACGATGGGACTCATATTCGAAAATAACGCGCAATTTCGATTTTTCTATGGTTACAGAAACATTGATATCAAAGATAAATCGAACGGCGGGAAAACAAATGAACAACTGATTTTTTTTTAATGTCTTGCTATATTATAAAAATAATTTGAATTTGGAATTATAAATAGAATGAAAGATATAGTATTCTTCACACTAGCTGGTATCAAAAATTGGCTATTTCATACCTATTATATGTTTAAGTCAGGCGAACCAATTGCCATCAATCAGCACAGATCCAGCTTATTAAGCGCAGAGGCTAATCGATTGGCTTCTACTCTATAAGTCGCGGATTCGCTTCCCACACGAACTAAAAAATATTTGCATTAGGTACTGTAGATCAGGATCTATTTGTTTTATTTATACAGCAGGCATATTATGTAACAAAAGCTCGTGGCTAAGTAATAACAGCCGCACGGGTCGATCCATCAGGCTAAGCTACGCTTGTCGGGGTTGGTCTGTGGATGGGTGACCATCTTTTCATACCGAGACTTTTCCATGCCTCGGAAAGCACGTTAAGCCGTTGGTCCCGGCTGTCATTCGAGGATCTTTGACAGTCGTTACGGGTCATCAGAAGCCCGAAAGTCGCTCCATGTAAAATACTGGTATTCAGCTGCATCCGGTTAGACTGGAAGCCGACCTAAACATAGTTGGGAAAAGGCTAGGCAGATTGATTTAATCATTAATATTTGTAATGTTTAACTGATTTCTTACCTCTGCAATTCTGTGCCATCAAGTTCATGACCTGGTCAGCTGTTGTTTGTCACTTTAACGAATGAATCTTTGAAAATATTGGTTTACACGGTATTTTTATGCACAATTGCATAATTTGATTATGACTTCTCGACTAGCCAATGCTTAATTTTTTTCAATTATAATTTCATCTATGTTGTACTTGTAGGTAAATGTATACGTCCCTAAAAGGAACAACAGGTTTTTTGTTACATATTGCATATGTAAAATACATGAACATTACGTGAAGAGAAAAGTTCATATAAGAAATTCATCACATATTCATTTGCTAAGTGTGGTCATCACGCAAATTTATGATAATCGAACATACATTAGTATTAAATTAACTATAAAGTTATAGGAATGATGTGATAAGGCAACGGTGGGTTTAAATGAAGATGTAGAGAAAAAAATTTAAAAGACTATGCTTAGATGGTTTGGTCATGTTGAGAGGATGAATGAAAGGCGACTAACAAAAGGCAGATATGAGTGGAAATGTTCGGGACCACGACTTAGAAGGACATAATATGGTGATGTTCTTCAGAAAGGTCAGGTGCGTAGTATTTGCAACCGGCGTGCGTGTATGACCAGATGTATGAACGTAAACGAGGCAAAAGGAGTATATAAGGGTCGTAGCAGGCGTTCTGTAGCTTCTGCCTACCCTCATGGGAAAAAGATTGTGAGTTTATGTATGTATATTGAAGCTCTAATATTCAGCAGAAGTAACTAAAAATATGAATCTTAAAACCTAATTAAATCATTCCTTAAAGCAAAGCACTTATTAACTTTCAGCCCATTAAAATAAAGTTCCAAGTTCAAAAACAATAAAAAAATCTCCAAAGAATTAAGTCTATTGTCAGTTGAGACCGGAAATGAGTGTTTACGCGGCGCGGCGCAAGATGGCGTCACTTCCGGTTGAGTCGTTAGCTTAATTAAGGTCTCGTGAGGCCATTCTTGGAGATATTAAAACGTTTAGAAGTTATTAAATGTGCTGATGGTTTCTTGAAAAAGATTTTATGAAATGCTTTGCTGTGTCTTTGAAGGGGAACAAATGACGGAATAAAAATACTCACACCCGAATAAGATAAGTTATAAAACAGTGCGTTACTGTATCTGTCTCTGTCACCTCTGACATAGACTGCTCTAAACGTAAGGTAACTGGCATGTTCTAGAACCAAAATTGCGAAGACATCTACCAACGCGTACTGGGCCCGCATGGTGGAATCAGTCTGCTCCCTCTCACCGTGGATCTGTGTCCCAGCATTGGGACCATTATAGGCTGATTATGCTAAAATAAATTATCTGAAAGTGTAGAGTAGGTGTTAATCAGGCCGCGTAAACGAACACGGTTAAGGCGAAAGCATCAGGGTAGCCCGTGAAATTCAAATTATTACTATTACGTTTTTTGCAATTTACAAGTCAGTTGTACGTGGATCAAAATATAATTCGCGGCCGTAACAAGTATGTATTTACATAATTATAATCATTAAAGTGATCAATACAACTCTTTAAGACCAGGTAATCCTAATGAATGACTATTTTATGAAATCTTGATATTTGAGGATTATACTAACTTAAGGAGTTGTATTACTTGATTCTAATTATTATAATTCTGTAAATACATATTTGTTACGGCCGCGAATAATACTTTATTTAACATACAACTTAACACTGACCTGCAAATTGCAAAAAAGTAAGAAAATTAGAATTTCGCGGGCTACCCTGACGCTTCCCCCTTAACGTCGAGCAATATAAAATAAGTTATCAGCGTATGTATCGTCTCTTGTCTCATAACATCAATTTATTTTGACATTACTTACACTAACCCAGAGTTTAGCGATTTAACACTCCCACATCGGTGGGTTAAATAGGTATTTAGAAGTTTAACTCTAGGTTTCCTCTAACTCTGTATGGCGCAAGATGAATTATTTAGTTAACTCTGAATTAGCTTTTAACTCCGAGTTATTTAGGGTAACCTATGAACGCTCCAGTGGGCCTAAGTATAAGCAAAGCGATTTGTATTCGAAGCCAACTGAATTAAAATCCGCGTGAACAATTTCTAAATTACCTAAACAATAACAATCTATCTCTCAAAACAAAAGAGGAACTATAAAAGGGAGATGAGGAATGAACTGCTCTCTCCCTCCCTCACCTCCCTTAAGTAGGAACCAACACTCGTTAACGCGATTATCTTGCATTGTTAGTATTAGTGATGTGCTTTGGCGGATATAAGCTTCCAAAGCCGCGGATATCGACTTCGAAATGCGGATACGGACGCAAAAATAGGATGTTGAGATTTGCTAGGATTTAAAGAAATGTCTGTGATGGGAATTGTATCCGTTAAAGCTGGATATTGATCCGAGGAATGTGATCTCGTTTGTGTAATGAGAAATTCAAGCAGAGAATCTAAGCTGGGTTGATAGTGGCGCCGGTTCTCTTGTTCACAAACTAAACTTGGAATTTAGTTTCACCGCGTTCAGAGCATCTTTTTCTTTTTATTTCATTAAGATAGATATTAGTTTAGTCCTGTCAAATTAAGATACTCCATAGACAAGTTTAGACGTGATTAAAAAATTTGCTACCTACTAAAAGTACGTCAATTTACGTCAGGAGCTGACTAATTTGACAGGACTAAACCAATATTTATCTTCTGACCTTTTTCTAATGAAATAGAAAAAAAGATGCACCGAACTTAAAATTAGTTTAGTTTGTGAACAAGGGAATCGGCGCCATTGTCTATTTCAGAGATTATTGTGATTTTACTTCTCAATAACTTGCCAAATGTTATCTGTCGTGATTTTATAGGAAAGTTTTATTAAAGATAGACCGCCTCGTTGGTCTAGCGGATGCATTCGCTACTACTGAGCATGAGGTCCTGGGTTCAATTCTCGGGTTGGGAAAAGTGGCATTGGGTGTCTGGAATTTCTCAGTAGCAGTCCGTAGTCTGGATTTGTACCCGGTTGATTGGTTGGCAATAGGCTAGCTCCTTGTAACATGGAGCTTAAACATAACTGACATAATTTGTTACTAAACTTTATAATATAACTGTCTAGCCTTTTCCCAACGAGAAGAGCGACTGCCTACCTGACCTCCACAACCCAGTAAATAAGTAATACGATACTCCTTGATTAGACTGGTTGTCAGACTTTCGGGTTTCTGACGACCAGTAACGACTATCAAAGATCCACGAATGACAGCCGGTACCAAAGACGGAGGGGTCCTGATATGTAAAGATGGTCACCCATCCGCGGACCAACCCCGGCAAGCGTAGCTTAACCAGCTCGATCGACCCGTGCGGCTGTTATTACTTAGCCACAAGCCCTTTACAATACAACTACTGTTCTGCCCTTATCCCAGTTATACCAACGTATTTTACGACCGACACGTTGTCAAAATTCACGTAGGTACGCAAAAAGACGCAATGCGCAAACCTCAACCTAGAATTACAACGTCAAAAACCTTCTTTCTTACATCGTAAAATAGCTAATGTATTTTATATACATTAGCTATTTTACCCAGTACATTTATACGGTACAAAAATCTCTTAATCCAGAAAAGCTAAGCATAAATCCTTTTCGGTTCTCGGATATTTGGATAATCCAGGTATCCGAAACGGATTAACGTACTTCACTATTTCCTTTTGTCGTTATTACCTGTTTCTCAAAGATAATTTCATCTAATTCACAATAACAGTTAGTGTTTGGCTTTGGTTATGAAATATTGACTAACTTTGCCTGTCATCTGGGCAAAGTTTGACGGCTTCAAAGCCCCTATTATAATTTGACCGTGATTTTGGCTTTACATGGCCTTTGGCGTTTTTATTCAGAGAAACTGAAAGACTTTGACTTAGTGAGTGCTTGAGAATAGTTGGACGTAGTTTAGCAAAAAGGACACAACCCACAAAAAGTAATTTTTGAGTTGTCGAGGGTTTAAGATTGTGTATTGAATATTGTCACATATATGGGCAAATATACTAATATCTTTATATTATCATATATATGAGTGAAAGAACCAACCGTTAGGACTTCTTTGGTATATATAACTCATTTTTCCTCCTTTTTTGTCCTTTCTGCTAAACTACGTCCAGTCATTATTGTGGTTTATAGCGGCCTCGCTTATCGACACTTTTTCTAATGTATTTATATAAAGCCAAAATTCCGAAGCAAGTTTTTCATAAAATGCGCGATATTTTTTTGAGTTCGTGGATTTGAACTACTTACATAAGAAAATGAAATGAAAAATATATAATAATATCTCTTAAATAGGTAGTGGTTTAGTCCATAGCAGCCTCAGAATTTTTAAATATTTATGGAATATCTATAAAAAAAATCCCATGTAAAACCATAAAACTACTAAAAACACTCACAATTAACTATAAATTTCTCCTAACTACATTAATATTATGACGTAACATTTTTACCAGAATTGAATAAAATGTTCGTAAGAAATTAAAATTTTATAAGTATTTTAAACACAAAAAAAAATAAGACTCCAAATAAGCCTAATTACAACTTCCAACAGTTAGTCAGAAGGCCGAAAGTCTGACAACCAGTCTTACCAATCAATCAATCTGCCTAGCCTTTTCCCAACTATGTTGGGGTCGGCTTCCAGTCTAACCAGATGCAGCTGAATACCAGTATTTCACATGGAGCGACTGCCTATCTGACCTCCACAACCCAGTTACTGGGTAATACGATACCCCTTGGTAAGACTGGTTGTCAGACTTTCGGGCTTCTGACGTCTAACGACTGTCAAAGATCCTCGAATGACAGCCGGGACCAACGGCTTAACGTGCTTTCCGAGGCACGGAGGAGTCTCGGTATGAAAAGATGGTCACCCATCTACAGACCAACCCCGGCAAGCGTAGCTTAACCTGATGGATCGATCCGTGCGGCTGTTATTACTTAGCCACGAGCTCTCTACAACCAGTCTTACCAAGGGGTATCATATTACCCAGTAACTGGGTTGTGGAGGTCAGATAGGCAGTCAGTCCATGTAAAATACTGGTATTCAGTTGCTTCCAGTTAAAATAAAAGCCGACCCCAACATAGTTGGAAGACAGATGATGATGATGAATTAGATTTGGACTTTCAACTTTGTGTCTAAGCTGGAAAATATAGTCCAATAAAACAGATTTATCACATAATCTCGTTCCAAAGCATAGATTCCCATGTAGAATCATCGACATCTTTCTGCCCTTATCACAAGCTACGTAGGGTTGGCGCAGCACGTTTTCGTCTTCCATTCTCCCCCGTCAATCACGCTATCATTCACTCCCTTCCCTTTTATAACTATCCTTTGTAGGATATTGAGCAAAATAAAATACTCCAAGCTAACACCAATCAATCAATCATTTATTTATTTCTCAGTACATGGTAAATGAAGTTCTAAATATTAATAAATAGTTTCACATATACTACCGTTCCCAGTGTAGAAATATTAAAACTAAAATTAAGTACAATAAATCCTCATTATTATAATTATAAGTTAGGTTAAAATGAAAATATGCATAGGTAATTTTTATACAATGTCAAGTTTTATAAGTAATTTTGTTTTATTATTACTATGAATGAAATATCAAAATTTAACAATTATATAGGTAATGCCAAATGCTTAAAAAAAAGAAACAAAAAAAAAAGTTTTAAATAACACTTTTTCAACGATCTAACTATCATATTTATTGTCTATTACCAACATTACAAAAATATACGTTTTTTTGTCTACCCCGTTTTTTTAATTAACAAACCTCAATTCGGGAAAACAAAACATTATCCTAATTGGACAAAAGCCTTTTGTATTCAATTTACATTTTTTTTTAATAAAGGTTTGTTTGGACTGTTGCGTAACAGCGACGTTGCGCATACAAATCATTGGGTGACGGTTTTATTGCGTTGATGAAATGTTACCTTTATATCTAATGGGTATATGTCAGGATTTCTGGGTCAGAGAGATGGCAAAATATTACAATAAAATAACTTAGGGCGAATTTCACCACAGTTTTCAGCTCAACTAAACCGCGTTCAAGAACTGGCAACTAGCCGCGCTTGACTCGGTGGAACGCAGAGCTAAGAGGCTCATTGGCGACGTAAAACTGGTGGATGCCAAGCTTCATAGCTTGGCTCATCGCCGCAAGGTTGCCTGCTTGTCGGTCTTCTACAGATTGTACTTCGGAGAGTGTGCCCGAGAACTCCACGACCTCATTCCACAGGCCCCCTTCTACCATCGGACATCTAGACGCACTGCCAGTTACCATCCCTACCTGGTTGCTATTCCACCAATTCGCACTAAGCGCTTCCAAATGTCTTTTATAATGCGCACAGCAAAAGAGTGGAACTCGCTACCTGCGTCTGTGTTTCCGAACGTATACAACCCTAATCTCTTCAAAGTGAGAGTGAACAGGCTTCTTCTGGGTAAGCTCACTCCATCGTCGACTTTGTCTCTGTCACCTCTGACCTAGTCTAGAGTCAAGAGCAAACCCATCACAAATAAAAAAAAAATAAAAAAGTGTCATCATTGCTTTGGAATATTAACTCTGACAGCTCTTGAACGCTGTTTAGGTGTGCTGATCGTGTTCAGTTTCTTTGGTGAAATTCGCCTTTAGAACACCCATTGCATCTATTTTAGTATTACGTAGTTGGTAGAGCTCGTGGCAAAGTAATAAAAGCCGCACTGGTCGATCTATCAGGTTAAGCCAAAGCTGCCTGATGCCTGATCCTGTCCTTAACCTGATGGATCGACCCATACGTCTTTTCAAGCAACTTGTCGGGGTTGGTCCGTGGATGGGTGACCATCTTTACATACCAAGACTCCTCCATACCTCGGAAAGCACGTTAAGCAGTTGGCCCCAGCTGTTATTCATGGATCTTTGGCAGTCGTTACGGGTCGTGCGAAGCCCGAAAGTCTGACCACCAGTCTTACCCAGTAACTGGGTTGTGGAGGTCACATAAGTAGTCGCTTCATGTAAAATAGGTACTGGTATTCAGCTGCATCCGGTTAGACTGGAAGCCGACCCCAACATAGTTGGGAAAATGCTAAGCTGATTTTTTTTTTTAACTCATCCGGGAAAGTACCAACTACGACCATACCAATACCAACCGCCAAGTCTTGCTGTGTTCCAGTTGGAAGGGTAAGGGTGCTGAGTACTGCCAGTGTATACGCATTACACATTCCAGCTTTGTTTCAAACTAAAATACCGTCGCATAGCAATGACAAAACGGGAGGAATAGCAGCCATTATACTAGTATGCCAAAGTACCTACCAGATCGATCGAATATACAGAATAAACAACTAAAAAAATATAGCTATAGATGTTACCAATCTTACGAACAACGCTTGTAATCAGCTGTTCACTTTCTGCTTGGCTAGAGAGTTCATCGAACTCACCGCATACCTACCTACCTCTCCAAACCAGTAACAGACGCTCAGATTTGTGCACAAAAACACAAAAAAATATCAGGTTTATTGGATTCCCATAGCGTTCCTGAAATAATACCATGTACCGGTCATCTTACTTTTTTCAATTCACAAAAAAGTTAACACTATACCACCATACAAATCATTCGGGGGACGCTTATAGAGCGTTGTGTCATGAATTGTTACTGAGAGCGAGGCTATCTGTTCGCGTGCGGATATATTGATCATGGCTGTGGTCAAATGAAACAGTTTTATAGAAAAACAAGCCATGACCCGATGCGATTTCATTGGTGTATAATGTTGCAGTAATTTTGTGGTTGTAACCGTGATATTAAGTAGTTTTATCCCTAGGGACATAGCTACAATCCGTAATCCGAATTACTAGAAATACTAACTGTGATACGAGCATAATCTAGTAATATAATTATTAGGGCACTCCGACCAAATAGGTTAGGTAATAACCATGACCAACTACGCGCGAGCCGAGCGAGCGAAGTGAGCGGTTCTGCGGTAGCGGCCGGCGAGCGCTACGTCGAAATTGGTCGCAGTACCAGCCCCTGATATCTGATATCCAGCTACAAAAATCAGCTGGGATGCCATAAGCAGGAAGCTTGCTGAGCAGAGCAGCGTGCCAGACCCTGTCAAAGGCCTTCGAGATGTCAAGCGATACAGCCAGTGCTTCGCCGTGTGTCTCGATGGCTTCGCCACAGCAGTGCGTGACATACACAAGAAGATCGCCAGTTGACCGTCCCCGGCGAAAGCCATATAACTACCTATATATTACGATATATAGCTATATTCCTAGCTGATATAACTAAATAAAAAAAAACAACCATCTTACTGCGATATACAGGGTGTAAGTGTAAACAGTGGCAACCTTTTAACACTTTCCCTGACATTGAGATGAAGATCACATTCTGAAAATGACACTAAAAAATTTCATACAAAATAAGACGACGCCTACAGCCGTACTGTCATGTCGTCAAAAAACAAGTCAAGGTACCTGTAATATGGTATTTTTTATACCAGTATTTTTTGCCTTGACACTAGAAAAATTTAAATGAGTGCAATACGTTACTAGATCACGTGGCCTCTTAGTCATGTACGCAAATTTACACGGCTATAGCGTTTTGTCTGTTTCGACTTAGTAAAATTAACCGCCTGTGGGCGTAGCGCGATATCAAACACGAACAAAAATACGCCTCTGGACGTGACGTCAGCGAAAGTGTTAAGGGGTCATTGTACTAATCATTATGAACAACTTTTACTACGGGACCAAACATGAGATTGCGAAAAAAAATCAGCTGTTCAGTACATTTATGTTCGCATAATTCGTTTAAATGTAGGGAACAGCTGATTTTATTTTCCCGATTTGAGGTTTGGTCCCATAGTAAAAGTTATTAATAATAATGAGTACAACGACCACTATAAGGATGACACTTACACCCTGAATTCAACCAACAACCTGAGAAAATAAACCCATAATAACAGAAACATTTTGTAATAGGTATATATCATTGAGCGGACGTATATAGGCGTCATGAGTTGTTGCCGCGGCTATCTGTTGGTATGAGCCGTGAAATATGTTTATCTGCCGCCGGAAAACACCGAAATACGTTACCATTTGTAAGTTATATGAATGATCTGGTAATTGAGTAGGAAATAATACTTTGCTGACGTAACACTTTTCATTTTTGGGGAGAAACCTTTCCCCCAAACCTTTACAAGTCTACAATTCTACAAAGTGGTTAAATTGTGAAATACTTTATTATTTTATTTTATTTGTTAAGGGAAAACAAACAGAAGTATATTAAAAATAAACAGATATAACTAAACACTAAACTTGATAAATAAACTACCCACTAAATTTTCCACAGATTACAACGTAAAATATTTACAAACTGATGGAAACCGTTAACTGTATTTAGGGCAAAACCAATTAAACGAACAAAAAAAATCTACAAAAAAATTTATTAAATACTCCCGCCATATTTAATATACGCTGATAAATGCATCATCTGCCTAGCCTTTTCTCAGCTGTTTGATTAACCAAATGCAGCTGAATACCAGTATTTTACATGGAGAGACTGCCGATTTGATGTCCAAAATCTAGTTACTGGATGAGACCATATCTTTATCAGACTTTCGGGCTTCTGACTTTTTTTTGAGATAGGTTTGCTCTTGACTCTAGTCTAGGTCAGAGGCGACAGAGACAGAGTCGACGATGGAGTGTGCTTACCCAGAAGATGCCTGTTCACTCTCACTTTGAAGAGTAGGGTTAGGTATGTGCGCTCGTAAACACAGACGCAGGTAGTGAGTTCCACTCTTTTGCTGTGCCCATTATAAAGGACATTTGGAAACAATTAGTGCGAATTGGTGGAATAGCAACTAGGTAGGGATGGTAACTGGCAGTGCGTCTAGATGTCCAATGGTAGAAGGGGGCCGAAGGAATCAGGTCATGGAGTTCTTGTGCACACTCACCGAAGTACAATCTGTAGAAGACCGACAAGCAAAGCTGTGAAGCTTGGCATCCACCAGTTTTACGTCGCCAATGAGCCTCTTAGCTCTGCGTTTCACCGAGTCAAGCGCGGCTAGTTGGTACTTAGCTGATCCATCCCAAAGGTAACTGCAAAACTCTATGCAGGATCAGACTTGCGCTTTGTAAAGGGTTAATAGCTGCTCGTAATGGTAACCAAAGATCTACAAATGACAGCCGGGAACAACGGTTTAACGTGCTTTCCGAGACACGGATGGTTCCCGATATAAAATGGATGGTCACCCATCGCTACATATATATATATATGTATAAGTGGGCACGCCTTTTATGCCTCTTTTTTTGGATTGGAAATCATCAAATAACTTCTCCCGCTCTGGGCGGAGCGGGAGGGCGTGTCACACGTCTACTGACTAAAACCCACCCGTGTTCCTTCAGTTGCCTGTACCAGGGCTACGGTAACTCTTTCGAACAATCCGCAGCCCTGGCGGGCATCAGCCCTGGCGGGCACCAGCCCTAGCGGATCCCTTCAACTAGTGCTGACATCTCTTTGAGGCGCGCGTGGAACACAACGCGCCGGCGACCCGGGCCTGGTCCTTACCGGACGGCGAGCTACCCATTGCTCGCCGTCCTCAAGCCCGCGCCTACGGTGGCCTGGAATTGGCTATCGATTCCCGACGCCCAGGGCGTCTCCTGCGGCGACTAGGGGCGTTAGGGCGCAAAGATTGCCTCTCCCTCATGAGTTCCGGCTCCTCCTTCGCGAGCATTACTGCTTCGCAGAAGAAGGTGACGGCTTCCCATGCACTCTCGCTCCGTACCATGGCCTGCACCAGGGCCGGACGCGAGAGATCGCCGCCGCCGATTGCCTCCGCGAGGACGCAGCGGTACTCTGCCCAAGCCGGGCAGACCTCCACCGTATGCTCCACCATGTCCTCCGGGCGATCCACACAATGGTAACATCCGGGCGTTTCCTCCCGCCTTATCCGGAACAGGAACCTCCCAAACGCCTTTTATGCCTGGGGCCGTATTATGAACTATTAACGCCATTATGATTCCGTTGCGAAAAAGGGATGGTGCTACAGGTCATGTATAGATCCGTCTCTCTCTAGCACTGGAAAAATGATGGCGTTAATTGTTCATAATACGACCATTGGAGGCTTTATTTTGCTGTTTTTACGTTTTTATTTTTGTATTTTTATTTCTGCTTGCATAAAGTTTTTCATTTTATATTATGATATTGACGTGTGCTAGCTGTTTTATGGCAAATAATTTAATTTAATGTTTTGTGTTGCGTAATGTACCAACATTATTTTTTGCACTGTTGCATAGAATCAAACTTTTTTAACTCAAAAGACAGCTGTGTTACTGAGAAGTTAATTGCGCCACTTCTTCTCCTCAGCTAAAGCACTAGGAAGTGGTGAAGGGCGGACGTTTTGGGGGACTGCCTTATGTAATTTTGACCTTCGAAAAGTGCTGATTCTCAGCCTAGTTTCAATAAATGACTTTTGATTGATTGATCCACGGACTGGCCACAGCAAACGTAGCCTGCGATCGACCCGTGCGGCTGTTATTACTTAGCCACGAGCTATACACTGATAATTATGATTACCTAAATCAATCAGATGCAGGCGTCCATGATTAGTTGAAGTATCATAAATTAGTGAACTGACAATTCAATACAGCCGTTGATCAGTCTCGAGTTTGCTAAATGTGGCATGCATTGATGGAATTTAGTGTTGAAATTAATTCAAACATATTATTATAATGGTATGTATTAAATCACCTAAAATAATTCCTATTTTGCTTTTCTGAAAAAACACTCTAATATTATAATGAATGCACCTCTTTTTGTGAACCTCAAACTATTCGTCTAATGGTCCCATTATACAGAATGAATTTTTCATGTGAGTGTGGATGGCCAAATCCGACACTAAGAGGAATAGCGAAAAGTACTCTTTGATGAAAACTAAAGCTGCATCTACACTACATCTACATCTACTAGCAACCTGGCTAGAAATATGGATTTTTGAAAAATCAATATTTCTAGCCAGGAATCAAACCCGTTGATTTTTGGAAAAAAAAACCACACACACTGTATTTTTTTTTTTTTTTTTCGATAGTATCGCTAATAAGGATCGAATTCTGGCAAGTAATGACATACGGCAAACTAAAGGAAAGAGCTCATTTTTAACAAAACACTTTATTTTTTATTTTTCTTATGTTACCCACCTATTAAACCTTGACATTGATTTTTCGAAAATCCAATGATGCAGTTTTAGTTTTCAGCCAAATCGAGCCCGAGACTCCATTGAGTACTTTTCGCTATTCCTAATAGTTCCAGATTTGGCCATCCCCGCCCACTTTAAAAATTCAGTAGGTATATTAAATAGCCAAGAAATTGCGACCAACTTGGATATAGCGCTCGCCGGCCTCTGCCGCAACACCGCTCGCTTCGCTCGTTCGACTCGCGCTTGTTTGTTAGATCTAACCTTTTTTTATATCCTTTCCTAAGTCTACCCGTGTGTGAAATTTCATCCAAATATATTTAGCAGTTAAGGGGAAACTCCAGGTAGCCCGCGAAATTAAAATTTTCTTACGTTTTTTGCAATTTGCAAGTCAGTATTAGGTTGTATGTTGATTAATGTATGATTCGCGGCCGTAACATACGTAATGTATTTACAAAAATTATAATCATTAGAATCAGTAATACAACACCTTAAGTTTGTATAATCCTAAATATCAAGATTTAATTAAATAGTATTTGATAAATGATAAATGATTTTTATTTCTGTAAGTAGGTTTGTAGGTACAAACACTTTTACAAGTCAATATTTTTTTTTAAACTAGATGAGGTCGGCGTTTCCTATCTGACTACTCTGAGAAGAAAGGCCGAAACAAACTCAGAGGTCACAGTCTCTTATAAAGTCCAGACATAATCTTGGTCACTTCATGTGAAGACCATGTAGATTTATTAGGATTACAACTTAGGTAGTTGTATTTATGATTTTAATTATTATAATTCTATTAACACAGATTGGTTACGGTCGCGAATCATATTCAGATCAACATACAACCTAATACTGACCAGCACATTGCAAAAAACGTAAGATATATTGAATTTCGCGGGCTACTTGGAGCTATAGCCTTAAGGCATGAAAATATAACAGACACTCAGACAGAGTTTCTATCCCATTTATATATTTTGTATATATATATATTATATAATTGGGAAAGAAACTCTGTTTGCGTAGGTACATATGTACAAAGTGGCAGGGACATCGACGCGCTACCTATTACCATTGATTTGAAATATGATTCTGGATCCCCTTGCTTTGAAATGTTTATTTATATTGGTCTAGCAGCACCCCGCAGTTTCACCCGCGTACGTCTCTAACTCGTAAGAATATGGGGATAAAAAGTATCCTATGTGTTAATCCAGGTTATAAACTATATGTGTGCTAAATTTTATCAAAACCGTTTAGTAGTTTTTGCGTGAAAGAGTAACAAACATCCATCCATACTCACAAACTTTCGCACTTATAATATTCGTAGGAAGTAGGATTACAGTGCTGTATTTACAACTGCCTTGTGCCTTGCCGAGTGTTATAGGATAAAACAAAAGAAAAACAAGAATCTATACAAAAAGAAACAAGACTAAACCAAGAATCAGTTGAAGAAGAAGAAAAAGAAAAATAGAAGAAAAAAGGAATAGAAGGAGAAGAAGTAGCTATGCTATAACAAGAAATTTCACAGGAACGAAGTCGCGGGTAGAAGCTATGCGAAGGACTGTAAAGAGTTAATATAGGTAGACGTCGTAGAACTAAGCTTTATCTAGGATTAAGTAGTGTGTCTCAATGTCAACCGAGCTAAAGACACTGCTTACTACGGATTATGTGATCAATACCGCTGGATACAAGGCGATGTTACTTATAGCTACGTAAGAAAATAGTTATGATAGTCTTTATTAAAAAGGGGATTTGATTGTAGGTATGAATTTAAAGGAAATTACTGATGATTCCACAAAAAAAAAACTAGTTTATATAAATAAAAAAGTACGTGATAATAGGTACTTACCTATGAAACTGCCGATTTTTGATACCGGCTAGTGAGTGTGAAGATCAACATCTATAATTTTATTTAGAATTCCAAATTCAAATTAATTTTATAATATAGCATGTCATTAAAAAAAAAACAGTTATTCATTTGTTTTCCCGCCGTTAGATTTTTCTTTGATATAGATGTTTCTGTAACCTTGGAAATATCAAAATTGCACGCTATTTTCGAATACGAGTGCCGTCGTGGCACCAACGCAACACAGACAGCACCTAATATTAACGAAGATGTATTGACAAGGTACCGCAAGTGAACGCACGGTGCGTTTTTGGTTTGATCGCTTCCGTTCTGGAAATTTTGATCTCAACAATGGATCCCGGGAAAAAATTTCAAATCCAACGAGGCGGTGAAAAACGGCTTTAAAGAATTTATCGATTCCCGTTCCCAGGATATCTACAGCAGAGATATCAACGAACTTTAATTAAAATGGCAAAAAAATCGGCAATTTCATAGATAATAACCTAATATTTTGCTCGTTGCTTAGCAGAGAGCATTAATATTATGCTAAGAAAAAAATTTGTTTATTACAAATTTTAAATTCTTTTGAGGTTAGCTTCTAGTCTAATCGGATGCAGCTAAATACCAGTATTTTACATGGAACGACTGCCTATCTGACCTCCACAACCCAGTACCTGGGTAATACGATTCCCCATGGTAAGACTGGTTGTCAGACTTTTGGCTTCTGACTAACCGTAACGACTGTCAAAGATCTAGGAATGACAGCCGGGACCAACGGCTTAACGTGCTTTCCGAGACACGGAGGGGTCTCGATATGTAACGGATGGTCATCCATCCACGGACCAACCCCGGCAAGCATAGCTTAACCTGATGGATCGACCCATGCGGCTGTTATTACTTAGCCACGAGCTCCTCCTTAGCCAAAAGAGTGAAATTCGAAGACACCATTCGAATTTTAAATGTGCCTAGTAGATGTATGTATCCCAACGAAAAAATTCGAACTGTGTCTGGTTGTGAATCTGCTATGATTTACTTTTAAAACAAATAAGTTCACTGTCGAATTGTGTGCACTCATTTGAATAAGGTTCCAAGTGAACTTTAGAAAAGCACCCCCAAAAATCCTAACTAATGTTATAAATACGAAAGTAAGTTTGTTTGTTTGTTACCTTTTCACGCCTAAACCACTGAACCGATCATCCTAAAATTTTGCATATACGTTGTCACGTGTACAGAAACAGACATAGGGTACCTTTCGTTCCGAAATAAAGTACTGTGTCCGAGGAAAACAACAATAACGTTCTTATGATTATAGATGGCGCCACGTATCCTTCAAATCATGATTGAAATTATAGAAACTTTAGTAATGTGTTAAGAGTTTTTTTAATTTTTAATTTATTTAAGTACCATATACATTTTGTGAGTCTAGAGTGTCGATAGACCAGTTTTTCATCCTCCTATAGACAAGCAGAATACAACCCGAATTGATTCTAAATTAACGCGAGTGAAGCCACGGGCAAAAGCTAATGGTTTATAAAGGCATTGTAATTGCCTGCCTAGATACGTATCCCTTTTACAGAGTATACATAAGGGATTATGTGTGACTAAACAGCTCCACATATCACTCGCCACACGATCGATTAATCAGACAAGCGGTGTGACGGACCAGATAATTTATTACTGTATTTTAGCAAGCTGATAGACATTTTTGTTGGTTCGGTTGTTATAAAAAAGGTCCTTTGTTTGTTCATAACCTTTTTGGAGAGTAAAAAATTTGCGTGATGGTATAGAGAATCGGGTATGAACTAGCTCTTCAGAGCATTACACGTAATTAAAAGTGAAATTGTTTCTTTATTTGTACCGTTTCGATCTCAATCTGAATAAATATTTGTAAAAACTATAGTGTTTAATTTATTAGAAATTTACATAAGTATTTCGGCGACTTGTTCCATCGGTAAAAAGTGTTGTAGCTAAAGCGACCATCGATGAGCGGTGTTTTCGGCGAATAGTTCTATCGGCGATGGATTTATTCGTGGAACCAACCGTTGACTAAGAGTGATTTCGGCGAACCGTACCATCGGTGAAGAGTGATTCGCTATACCGTTCTGAGCTCCTGATGGCTATTACAGCGTGTTTGTAAAAATCTTTTTTCATAGGGTCTATCGACACTTTTAAGTGATGGTCCAGCGTTAGTTAAAAGTGTGCATAGACTTATAGAGGTATGAGAAACAGAGTGTAAAGTTCACTCATCCTCCATAGAAAAGAGAGGAAATTCCGACCAGACGGCTGTTGTGTCAGATGGGCTACTTCCCGACGGTTGATGTCAGGATGTAGGTATATACAGTGACTGGTAATCACTGACCGATACTTAAACACATGATTGTACTCATGATAACAAACAACTTTTACTATGAGACCAAACCCGAAATCACGAAAAAAAAAACAGCTGTTTCCTAGAGTAATGTTCGCATAACTCGTCAAAATGTAAGGAATAATGATAATGATAATGATGATAATCTTTATTTGTATTCCATAATGTTTTAAGGTGTTTTTTTTTTTTATTATTTTATTTTATTTGGGAAACAAACAGATGCAATAACAAATATATGTATACAAATAGTTCAACACAATCCAGAAACAGTTTCCACAGAATACCTACTTGTGTTACTATGAGACCAAACCCGAAATCACGAAAAAAAAAACCAGCTGTTTCCTAATGTTCGCATAACTCGTCAAAATGTAAGGAATAGTAAGTAGATAATGATGATAATCTTTATTTGTATTCCATAATGTTTTAAGGTGTTTTTTTTTTATTTTTTTATTTTATTTTATTTGGGAAACAAACAGATGCAATAACAAATATATGTATACAAATAGTTCAACACAATCCAGAAACAGTTTCCACAGATTACTTGTGTTACAATGGCTTAACGCTAAGCATATAATTATGGACCCTGAAGGGCACAGGCACAGCAAAAATTACAAAATGAATTCTTAAAATAAAATTAAAATTAACAAGCAAATTAATAATAATTAAATTGATGTTGACCTTCTTTTAAACCGTCCATTCAAGCTACATTTACCATCAACCAACCGGAAGATGTAGGGGTAGACAAAAACATATTTTCTTTGTAAAAAAGTTGATTTCGAAAAATATAAAGAAACTTTGTTCATTCTTTTCATTGCCCATCCCTAACACTTTTTCTAAACAGGACCGGTCTTTTGTCTCTAAAAAAATATTACTTCGCTGCCTTTGTAAGGGTAATATAAGCGACACGACTTAAGGGCCGACGCAAACCTGGCGAAGCGCCACGCAGAGCGGGCTGTACTGCCAAGCAATATCAACATTGTGTATCTTAAAGTCAAAAGTAAATAACCTCAGACATCCTCTTCTGTCCGCTTTCATGTGCTATAGGACTAAATAAAGTTTACCTATTTTTAATTTTATTTCTGTAAATGCAAAGGTAGTTTTGTTGTGAAAAGCACGCTGCGCTGCGCTTCGCCAGGTCTGTGTTAGCCCTATTTTTTTTTGGATGAGAAATCATCAAATAATTTCTCTCCGCTCTGGGTGGAGCGGGGGGGGGGGGGCGTGTGTTCCTTCAGTTGCCTGTGCCAGGGCCACGGTAACTCTTTCGAACAACCCGCAACCCTGGCGCGGGGTCTGTGTCGGCCCTAAGACGCAGATATATGCCAACGGCCTTGAGTGCTTAGCTTGCGTGTTCTGTGTTGAGCTCACGCAACGCGTCGTACGTCCACCCAGTAACACGACTCGCCCACCAAGGAGCGCTCGCTGTTCCAAATTAGACGCATTATTAATTTATTATACATAAAACAAAAGGTATATTAAAGGTAGATTATACTAAAGCGCGGTATAATAAAAGATCAATAATTAAATTACCTCTAAAATGGTGAAGGTTTCATAAAAATATACTTGATAGTTTTTGCATGATTCTCAGTTTTTTATTTGCGTTAGACATAACTTTACAAATTAATTACACTATGTAAAATAAACATAACCTAAAATATTCTCATTTTAAGTTATTAAAATAATACTCTAATTTAATATATATTTTTTCCAAATCATTAACTGTATTCGTTTAGACGTGATCTTCAGTTTAAATTTATCAGTGGGTTCGATTCCCATCCAGGATAAACATTTGTGTGCATGAACATGTCTGTTTGTTCTGAGTCTGAGTATAATTATCTACAAAAATATGTATTTACAAAAAAGAAAAAAAAAACAAGTGTATGTAGTACTTATATCAGTTATCTGGTTTCCATAGTACAAGCTCTGCTTAGTTTGGGATCAGATGACCGTGTGTGAATAGTGTCCTAGGATAACATTTATTTATTAACACGTGGTTATCATCGCCTTTAATGATGATTAGAATTATGCTGATAGTTAAATCTTGTCTTTCTGTGATTTTGAGATTCAGATTATAATATTTACACGGTAAAAGTAACAGCCACACGGGCCGAACCGTTAGGTTAAGCTACGCCATATCCATACATACCGAGACTCCGCCGTGCCTCGGAAAGCACAGTCCCGGCTGTCAGTCGTGGATCTTTGACAGTCGTTACGGGTCGTCAGAAGCCCTAAAGTTTCGACGTTCTCTTAATTATAATCTTAAAATGTCTTTGATATACATATCTTAATCTCATGAAATTTATTTTAATATATTATGGTTTTTTTTTATTTGAGATGGGTTTGCTCTTGACTCTAGTCTAGGTCGAAGGCGACAGAGTGAGTCGACGATGGAGTGAGCTTACCCAGAAGAAGCCTGTTCACTCTCACTTTGAAGAGATTAGGTTTATATGCGTTCGGAAACACAGACGCAGGTAGATAGTTCCACTCTTTTGCTGTGCGCATTATAAATGACATTTGGAAACGCTTAGTGCGAATTGATGGAATAGCAACGAGGTTGGGATGGTAACTGGCAGTGCGTCTAGATGTCCGATGGAAGAAGGGGGGCGTGGAATGAGGTCGTGGAGTTTTTGAGCACACTCATCGAAGTACAATCTGCAGAAGACCGACAAGCAGGCAACCTTGCGGCGATGATCCAAGCTGTGAAGCTTGGCATCCACCAGTTTTACGTCGCCAATGAGCCTCTTAGCTCTGCGTTCCACCGAGTCAAGCGCGTCAAGTATGTATTTAATACAAAACATTTAAAAACCAAATTCAAAGCACACTCGATATTTAAAAAAAAAATCTTGTTTTTCGTGGTCACATTTTTGCCGTGAGGTGGTGTACGCCGGCGGCCATTTTGTAGATGACGAATCCATTGGTGGTTCAGGGAGTTCAGATATCAGCTTGTAGGCAGTTTAAACGAAGAAAAATTCTATAATAATGTGTTCTTTTGTTTCATTTAACTCCAACAAAAATTAAAAAATACATACATTAAACTTTTTTTCTAAGAAAAAATATCGACAACCCATAATAGCAATACATTCCATCACTAAGCATGTCTACTGCGTTACGTTATACGCATAACACTGCATCATTTTTCTTTCAATTTGATTTTATTTGTAGACAATAACATTTTGGCAGGGTAAGGTTTATTTAATTTACTACAGTTAATATTGATTCCGTATTTTACGACTATCCGCTAATTACACATTAGATGAAATTCATCCCATTTTTTATTTAAGTAGTAGTTCGTGGGAGTAAAGTCATCCCACGCAAATCTGCTTTTGGTTTGAACCTTGTTCCACTACTATTAAGGAGTCCTTTCTAATTCTATATTACTATAAAGCCCTACTCACTAGCATTCTAAGAAACATTCAACGGTCACAAAATTCCAAGAAGCTACGATGCAAATCGGTTTTGTTGACAAGATTACCGCGGGTGGGGCGCTCAACGGTTTTCCCCGCGCGCGGGTGAGCACAGCGGTTCAGCACAGTGGTTAAGATATTCAATCATAATTGTAAATCGTGGTAACATTCAAGCGTGAAAAGGAACAGTTCGGTGTAATGTCACCCGCACCATGCTACTGCGCAAACAGTATAGAAGCATAAATCAATCCAACTTCTACCAAAGACAAATGTTAACTTAGGTAGTTCAAAGTTAGTCTGTCAGCTTGTAAGATCGTTAATAACTAGGACCCTTTGTAGGGTACACGACATTTTGCATGTGTTTGCTATTGTTTATAGTGTTTATAGAATAGGTTTTAATGATTCTAGGAGAACTTTGCGAAATAGTGCCGAGGTCAGCTATACTACCGTCGCCTGTAAGGAAAAAGGACGTTTCTACAAAAATATTGAAATGGAGAAAAATATATTATGCCCTGTTTGAAATACAAAATACACAGGCAGATGTGTCCTTTAATAGTAAGAATTATTAGGTTTATTTATTTATTTATTTATTAAAGAACACCAACAGCATACACATTCAACATTAGTTTAGCGTATTAAGTAAAGGTATTACTGCTAATGTATACACAAATTATAGGTGTACCTACATAACATTTAAAGAAAAAAAAAGACATCGGACAGAAGCTGCTTGTAAACTAAAAATAAAATTTAAAATTTCAGCAAAGTTATTTAACTTCAAAATCGAATTGAATTGTAGGTCAACATAAAACAAAACAAAAAAACATGAACTTAAAACACAATAATTCAGATACATAATACTACTAACAAAAGTTATGTGACTACATGATAATGGTCTAGTATGTTTTTCCGAATACCACCCAAGGAGTCGTCAAATATGTCCAGGTTTGAATTTAAGATTTTGTTGAGCATATTGTAATGGTTAATGGTTCTTATGAGCGGACTATGGGCACCGATATTGATACGACAGAATGGAGGACAAAATGTGTTAGTTAGGACAGCGCGCGGTCTCTTACGTGGAACTGCGATAGGAACATCTGCTAGGAGGTGACTACAATCAAACTTTCCGTTAACAATTTTGTGCAAAAATGAAATACATTACTCTACGGTCACGAAGTGAAGTCATTTTAAAGAAAGAAAGTCGATGGTTATATGGGCATCTATGAGAAATACCACGAGTGCTAAACGCCAAGGAGCGTGTCAACATACGTTGTATACGTTCAATGCGTTGAGAGTGAACAGCATAAGACGGGCTCCACGCTGTACATGCGTATTCTAAGTTACTTCTTACCAGTGTTTTGAATAGAAGCATCTTAGTTTGGGGCCGCCTGAAACAGTTGGCGTTAGGTTTAAGGAAACCAAGCATCTGAGCAGATTTTTTAACTACGGGATCAATGTGAGATGAGAATTGCAGTTTACTGTCTATTGTAACTCCTAGATCTTTGATTTCCCTTACTGATTCTAGTTTGGTGTTGTTAAGCGTATATTTAATGAATTTTTCTTTCGAGAAAAAGTGATTTGATGGCATTTAGTGGCGTTAAGGATCATTAAGTTATCGGTACACCAGCGGTTAATATTTTCAAGATCGTGTTGTATTTGAGTTGCATCATCAAGGGATTTGACTGTTTTATAAATCTTAAGATCATCGGCATATAAGGAGTAATTACAAAATTGAATTTTCGAAGTAATATCGTTAAGTACCGGACCTAAGTGAGACCCTTGCGGAACTCCAAATTCGGCATAGTACGATAGGGACTCGAACCCACCTGTTTTTCGCTAGGTTTAGGTTTCGTTAGGTTTTCGTTAGGTTTACGCTAATATAAAAATACTAACTAGTAGATGCGTCTGTTTTAAAAGTATAAAATTAGTTTACATCCGTCACCTCACACTTAGGGTCCAGTTGAAAACCAGCGGGCGTCAGGCACTTGTCTGGCATTTTTGCTGAACTGAGCCTATTTTGGCGCAGCCGTGAGGCACACATTTCTGCATCGTTTATTTGTTTATATTTGCATACTTTTTATTTGTTTGTTTTTTTTTATTAGTATTGCAATCTGCTGTGTATTATTTTTGTGTGCCTTTTAGTATGTGCTAATTTCTTTATTTTTGCTGATTCCGAATATGTAAATAACCCTATTTTGAAAAAAAAAAATGTCAAATACGTCTTATTTTTCATAAGACGGCAGTACAGTTTGGTGGTAGTTGGTGGAAGTCAGGTATAATAATCTTTTCCAATTTGCCTGTACTCATTAACGTACAGACATCGAGCTACACGAAACTGTCAAATTTTCCCAATCAACCTTGAACCTAATGCTTTAGCGATAAAGTTGAAAATCTATTAAAGAAATTTGGCAGATTGTTGTAGCTTGATGTGCTGGCGTCTGTACATTATTGAAATACTACTTCTTGGCAGACATAGGTACAGTACGATAACGTTCGAAAGTTCCCTCGTTTGTCTTTGAAAAACCTAAATGTAGCAATTAAACCGGCCAAGTGCGTGTCGGACTACGCACAATGAAAGGTACCGTAGTTGGGATGAATCCCAAGAACAATATTAACATTGTAGTTGAAAAGCATGTTCTCCCATACATTCCAACTGCAAATGTAAGTGTGTATGGACAATATGAGAGATTTGCCATGTTGTTTTAAGACCAAAGACTTCTTATAAGTTTTCCTGTAATCTATAGGTATAGAAGTATTTTCTGTATTTTTTTCAAAATTTTAGGTTCAGTACTTTCGGAGATAAGGCGGGAATGGTCAATTATCGTCTATTTTCTTAAATAACTTTAAAATTATTTATTTTAAAATAATAAAAAATAAATATATTTGAGACCCTCACTCACAGCTTTGATTAAATACGTGACACGGTACAGTTTGCAATTATTTTTTTTTAATTTTCTTATTTGCCCCCCAAAATTGACCCCCATATTCAAAATTCATTTATTTACGTTACACATCCATATTTGGGTCACAAAAATACTACTGTGTACTAAATTTCAACTTAACTGTGACAGACGGACCGACAGACAGGGGTTCCGTTTTTCCTTTTGAGGTACGGAACCCTATAGATGTGACTATCGACGAATAGAAATTGATTTATATTGCCACCTAAATTATTAAAGATTGACGCACTAATTTTGAACCAGTCAGATTTTATTCGGCAAAGTTCGGTTTTACCGAAAACAAACGATGAGCCTTTGAACGATGTCGTATTGTATGTTCATACAATCGAACCAAGAAACGGTTTAAATTTGACAGTTCAAAAACATCCATTGCGTTATTTACGTTGTAGTGCCGACAACTTTTTCGAACATATGAAGCAATGGATTAGCAATTTGCTTCAAAATGATTCAAATTCCGATTGTTAATGTGCTACTCAAGTTACGCAATTAGGGTGCAAGGAAATCGAGAAGATAACGTTTTTGCAGTTGTGTTTTTAGATTAAAGTCTCATTCTGGATATTTTTTTTAAACTTAGCCCTTGATAGACGAGGTCTACGATGGTAGGACGTTCCAGATGCGGCTCCAAAACATGCAAGCCTTTTCAGTAAATTACGTTTTAAATACTTACACGAATTCCCTAGTTTCGAAAGAAAAGCTTGTGACCAGTCTATTTTTTTCAATGAGGGGTAATCGAAACCGCAATAGCTTAAAAAAAAATTTTTTTTTTGTTTTCGACGAATGTTCTATTTTCATAAGGTTCTTCCACTCAACCGAATGGATTGCGGAGATTTCTTTTTAAAGCATTTCATCACCCAATCTGGTTGCCCAACCAAACCTGTCATACGATCACATCCCTACTCTACAAACAGACACTAAGTCTACAAGTTACGAACGTGTATTTATATTGATTTTGTTTCGGCTAACTTCGGAAACGCTCGGCTCTTTCCGTCATCCGATCCTCCCGTGACGAGCGGCGTATTTAATGTCATTAATAAGTTGTTTGTGAAAATGTGACTCTGGCTTTTATTAGCAAGAGATTTTATTTTTAATAAAGCTGTGTTATTCTTGAATGGATATTTGTGTCGATTATTTTAGGTGTCTCAGGTAGTCTAAAACCTGAAAGTCTGAGAAGCATTCTTACCGTGTTCCCAGTAATTGGGTTATAGTCTGTGGAGGTCAGATAGGCGGTCGCTCGCTTTATGTAAAATACTGGTATTGAGACTGGACGCTGACCCCAGCATAGTTGGGAAAAGGCTAGGGAGGTGATTCTTGTTTGGAAATACAAATACAAAACATGGAGTATTTTTATTGACCTTTAAATTAACAATAGTAAAAATAACAACTAAAACTATTCACAAACTAAAATCTGGCGTCGAAAAATTCATCCGCATCGCTGTCGACTGGTAATGTACCCAAGAGACTTGCGGCATTACCACGTTGTATGGCAATGCTTAGCCTCTGGCCAAGGTAAAAGCCAGCCTTTGGGTCACAGGAAGTGTGAACCAGCAGTTTCGAGATTCCCTTAAAGAGACCATGAGCACTCGGACCCCACGGCCCGAGGATTTCAACCCCAAACGGCTCGAAAATGTAATGTAGTTAAATGTAAATACAAACAGAGTTTTCACGAGAGCCAGATTACAGATTGTACTTCGGTGAGTGTGCCCAAGAACTCCACGCCCTCATTCCACCGGCCCCCTTCTACCATCGGGCATCTAGACGTACTGCTAGTTACCATCCTTACCTAGTTGCTATTCCACCAATTCGCACTAAGCGCTTCTAAATGTCTTATATAATGCGCACAGCAAAAGAGTGGAACTCGCTGCCTGCGTCTGTGTTTCCGAGCGCATACAACCGTAATCTCTTCAAAGTGAGAGTGAACAGGCTTCCTCTGGGTAAGCTCACTCCATCGTAGACTTTGTCACTGTCACCTCTGACCTAGACCTATAGTCAAGAGCAAACCCATCTCAAAAAAAAAAAAACTACTTTTTCGCTTGATAATAATCAAGTTCCTATAATGATTATACTTCGATATACCTACCTGTTTATTTTAAATCCGTTATCTAAAAAAGCGACCAGCGCACACGATGGGTTCAGGTGTAAAAATATTTTCTAAAAACGCCGAAAAAAACACGTTTCTTGTATGGGGACCCTTTATTTTTTTTATTTTTATAGCTGTAATAGTACCTAATACATAATCTGTGAAAATTTCAACTGTCTACCTATTACGGTTCATGAGATACAGCGGAAGCTTAGTAATATGGTTCCGTTTGGCACCCGTCGTGTACGGAATCCTAAAACTACCTAATTTCCAGACTAGATGGTCCCATCTGCTCAAATGTTGGATAAAAAGGTAAAGTACATTACCTTGTTAGGCTGCATGTGGACCAATAATACATTGACCCCAGAAAATTGAGTTACAAACGAAATAAGGAAATCCGCTCTGTGTAAAATTCGTTCAACCATTTAAAAAGAATGACGATGCTCGTTTTCTTCTGCTTTAAAATCTTTGACGTTAAAGAGTTTTTTTTTTTTTAAATAATGATGGCCTATAATGATGGCGAGGGGCTCGTGGCTAAATAATGACATCCGCACAGGTCGATCGAAGGTTAAGCTACTCTTGCCACGGCCAGTTCGTGGATGAGTGACCATCCATTACATATCGAGAGGTCGAGACTCCTCCATGCCTCGGAAAGCACGTTGAGCAGTTGGTCCCGGCTGTCATTCGTGGATTTTTGACAGTCAGTTACGGGTAGTCAGAAGCCCAAAGTTCTGACAACCAATCTTACCAAGGGGTATATAGTATTACCTAGTAACTGGGTTGTGAAAGTCTGTTAAGCAGTCGCGCCATGTAAAATACTGGTATTTAGCTGCATTCGGTTAGACTGGAAGCCGACTCCAACATGGTTGGGAAAAGGGCTAGGCTGATGAATGTCTTATGATGGCTTGAAACCTAGGTATCGTTTAAAAAATATATATACGCTTCGACTTGAGAACCACCTCTTTTTTTTCGTCGGGTAGGATAGGTACCATCGACAAAAGCCAGGCCTTTCCAATTTTGAAACAATTTTGCTTGCAAATGTTTTGTGCCGTTCCTACTTTCTATTGTTTTACGAGAACAAAAGACCTTAGGTGCAGGGTTTCTTCAATGAATCAGTGTATACAAAAAGCAACTTTAAGGTGTAAAGGCGTTCGTTTTCTCGATAGTACATCAAACTTGGTCGTAGTTACTAGGCCAGGGCGAATAAAAAAAATACGATCAGTGAGTATATTAGCGTATCGATTAGTATTTTTAAGAAACCAAAATGTGATTTATTTTGGGATCAATTAAATAGATTTCAAATAAAATAATTAAAAATCCTCTTCTTCACTGTAGGTATTTTCCCGTCTGTCATTTATCTATCTATGTCTATTGTAGTAGTAACAATAAAGCCGAAGAATTTGTCTTTTTGTTTGTTTGAACGCTCTAATCTCTGGAACTGCCAGTCGGATTTGAAAAGTTATTTTTGCATTTGAGGAGCTCGTGGCTAAGTAATAACAGCCGCTCGGGTCGATCCATTAGGTTAAGCTACGCTTGCCGGGGTTGGTCTGTGGATGGGTGACCATCTATTCATACCGAGACTCCTCCGTGCCTCGGAAAGCACGTTAAGCCGTTGGTCCCGGCTGTCATTCGTGGATCTTTGACGGTCGTTACGGGTTGTCAGAAGCCCGAAAGTCTGACAACCAGTCTTACCAAGGGGTATCATAATTACCCAGTAACTGGGTTGTGGAGGTCAGATAGGCAGTCGCTCCATGTAAAATACTGGTATTCAGCTGCATCCGGTTAGACTGGAAGCCGACCCCAACATAGTTGGGAAAACGCTAGGCAGATTGATTGATAGCCCAATTCTTGAGGAAGACTCTAAGTCATTTAACATCACGCTAAGCCGCTTAGGAGCCGACTAAAAAGAAAAAACCGGCCAAGTGCGTGTAGGACCACGTACAATGGAAGGCGGGACCCTTCATTGTGCGTGGTCCGACACGCACTTAGGATGAATTTTTTTCTAGAAAAAACTTAACATTGTAATTGAAAACATGTTCCAACATACATCCCAACTACAAATGTAAGTTTGTACGCACAATGTTGAGAGATTCACCATGTTATTTTAAGACCACATACATCTTATAGGTTTTCCTGTAATCTATGGTTTGGAACTATTTTCTGTATTTTTTTTTTCAAAATTTTAGGCTTAGTAGTTTCGGAGATAAGGGGTCAATTTTCGTCTATTTACTTAAATAACTTTCAAACAATTTAATTTAAAATTATTAAAAAAAAACATATCGGAGACCCCTCCATTAAGCCCTTTAATTTGATATGTTACACGCTACAGTTTGCAAAACTTTTTTTTTATATTTTCTTTTTTGCCCCCAAAAGTGACCCCTATATTAAAAATTCATTTATTTACGTTACACGTCCGTGTTTGGGTTACAGAGATCCATATGTGTACCAAATTTCAACTTAATCGGTCCATTAGATACGGAGCAAATTGGCTGTAACAGACGGACAGACAGACACACGAGTGATTTATTTATTTATTTATTTATTTATTTAAATAGAACGGCCGAAGCCAATTACACTATTTAATTATAATTTGACATAAAGTACTTCTAATTGATTCAACTCAGTCATGCATTCTTCTCACAAAACTTCAAACATTCCGATAGTATCATCTTCCATTCATCCGCAAACATATCAAGATCTGTGTTTGAGTCCAGGAGAGCGTTAATAGCGCCTAATGCCCGAGGGATGGGTGACTTGGAGTGCGCAACTGTGCGGCAAGTTGGAACAGCCAATAAGCGGTGTTCCCTGCCGCGACAGTAATTGTCTGGGACAAATAGATTGCAGATTACATTATGCAACTCAGGGTCATCGATAACCCCCCGAAAAACTTTAAATATCAGTATCATCTGATCGCGCGACCGTCTCACTTCTAGAGAATTGAAACCCAAACAGCCCAACAGGAATTTAGTGGGATACAAGAAGGGATAAAACCCGTACATATGCTTGTAAAGGTATCTGAGGAATGCTTTTTGCACTTTCTCTAAAGCTAACGCATACTGCTTCTCAAAAGGATTCCATACGCACGCACTAGACTCAAGCTTGCTACGGACCAATGCCCCAAAAAGAAGCCTGATAACGTGGGGGTTGTGGAAGTCACGACAGTTTCTCAATACAAAGCCAAGGCGCCTGAAGGACTCCTTGGCAGTGGATGCGATGTGGTCGCGAAAAGTGAGCTTCCGGTCGAATGTGACTCCCAGGTCTTTCATGGAATCAGTTCTTGTGATTGTTTCTCCATTCAGTTTGTATAGAAAGTTGATAGGGCGCCGCATTCGACCGAAAGACATCACGTAGCACTTTGACTTATTGAATTCCATTTTATTTTCTAAGCTCCACTTAAATACTGAGTCAATGTCTGATTGCAGAGCTTGGCAGTCGTGCTCAGATTTGATTTCATAAAATAGTTTTAAGTCATCAGCATATAAGAGGGATCTGGCATTCGCAACCTGATCAGGGAGGTCATTTATCACCAAAATGAAAAGGAGAGGGCCGACTACCGAACCTTGACTCACACCGGAGCGAGTGCAGTATGGGAGTGACTCGTACAAACCTAATCTGACAAATTGTTGTCGGTCCCGCAAATAATCTGCCAGAAGCCGTAGAAGTTTTGGAGTAACGCCTAACGCACTGAGCTTTGACAGCAAGACGTCGTTATTGACTCTGTCGAACGCCTTTTGAAAATCAAAGTAAACCACGTCTACCTGGCGTCTGCGATCAAGACTAGTCGAGATGTAATTAACTAGTGTCAGTAAGTTGGTATTGACGGATCTTTTTTCACGAAAACCATGCTGCTCATTGCACAGGTGCTGCTTCACTTGCTTGTAAATTCCTCGATGGAGGACATTCTCGAAAACTTTCGCGGGAGAAGATAGTATCGCTATTGGACGATATTCATCGACTGAAGATTTATTGGAAGTTTTCGGTATGGGAGTCACACGTGATATCTTCCATTGTGGTGGATAGATTCCGGATTTAAGGGCTAAATTAAAAATGTGGTAAAGGGGCTGAATGAGAAATTCCTTTCCCTCTTTTAGAAACCATGGAGGAATATTATCCGGACCAATAGAACTGTTTAGTTTTAGCTTGTTAATTCCTGTGCTTATATCACTTTCGGTGAAGTTATCAATATTAATATAATTACTAATATTACAGTTGCTTGGACTGGCTACATTTTCATGGTCTAACTTTGGTACCTCAGGTTGGAAAACGCTCGCAAAATATTCTGCGAACGCCTCGGCAGCCGCCACACCAGAGTGAACCTTACCTTTATGGGTTACATTAGGCTCAAACCCGCCTTTTGATTTAATGTTGGAAATGTGTTGCCAGAACTCTTTGGGTTTTTTTTTAATGTTCCCTTCAATGCGCCTGATATAAGCGTCATAAGCAGCCGATATACGAGATTTTAAGCTAGATCTACAGTCAGAGAATTGCTTATAAATTTGGTCACATTTGCTCTTTTTCCAGACAGTATGTAACTTTATTTTTTTCTGGATGTCCTGAATAATATCCGATGTAAACCAGGTTGGATATCTTCTATTCATCTTATTGTTTCGGCGCTTTTTAGGGATACAAGTGTCAAATAAGCTATAAATGATATCATAGAAAGCTTGAGTGCTAGTGCGAACGTCATTGGATGTTATAACTGCCTCCCAAGATACCTCAGAAAGAAGTTCATAAAGAAGACTGCGATTACATTTTTTGAAGTTCCAGTCCCTACTACGATCCACATTACTGGGTTCAAGCTTTTCGCTTTCATCAGATGACTGAAGCTTTACCTGGATGTCCAACGGCGGATGATATGCATCGGGGTGCACCAAACCTTCAACTGATGTTACAGAAACGTCACGCAGACCTGCGCTTTCCTGAACTAAAACAACGTCTAACATTCCCCATGCATATTCTCAACAATATTTCTTTCACACATATTAGAAAAAGTTAGAAAATAACAATAGTAATTGCAAACATTTACGGAAGCACTGTTTAAGTTTAAATCACCTAAAATTATAACTGTTCCTTTTAAGTTATTTATAAAACTCTCCACTTTCGTAAACCAGGTCATATAGTCGCTGTCACTGGCACTTGGCTTAATATACACAACGCATACGTAAACTGTAGAACCATGCCACGTGAAACTAGACCAAAGATCTTCACCATAGTCTGTCTCAAGTTCACGACGACGGCGTAGAACTATTGGGGCGCGAGCCATAAGCAGCACACCTCCACAAGGTGTACCTCTGTCACGCCTCTGTACATTCCACTCGCTATTGGCGAGTTCTGTATCTTCAACCGAGGTATCTAAAAAAGTCTCTGTGGCCGCTATTAAATCTTGTTCAGCTATATATACATTGTTGCGCCACACGCGGAGCTTTGATTTAATACCACGAACATTCTGGTATACAAAATTGATTTTTGAACTTCGGGTGCTTGCTCCGCTCGCTGCCACAGGGCTGGTCACAGTACCAACACTATGCTGCCTTATCCCTCTGTGTAGGCTGCTGATGAAAGGGCTGTGGGGCAACTAAACGCTGGCTATTAGACTGGACGGAAGACGGTTTCCTGTAGTTGATCCACGCCCTGATTCTTGCGTTCACTGGCCACACATCTGCGGAGTAGCAGCGCTCATAGCATGCAGTGGGAACGCCAATTTTGAATGACTTGTAGTTTCCTTTCGGGGTGAGTTCGTCAATGGTACAAGCATCAGTGCCACATACGCTGCGAAGGTAGTCTCTAATTTCATCAGCTGTAGACGCCATGTTCCATAGGTGCAAGTACTTTCGAGCTTCAACGGCCCTTAGTGATCTTACGCTAGGGCCGGCAGCTCCTTGAATTGACACTGGGCGACGATTCTTAGATTTCTTTGTTACCCGCGTCCACTCCTGGGAATCCGATGCTTCTGAATTAGAAGAAGCAGTCTGCGTCACCATTTCATCTGGCGCAGGGTTGGTATTGGGTACACTAGAACTGGCACGAGGGGGAGCTGGTTCAGTGACGGGCTTAGTTGAAATGTCCTGCTCAGTACTGTTTGCAGATGTAAGTGGTTTAATGTAGATGTTTTGCTCCAAACGATATAGCCTAGTGCTCAGTTCCTTGATGGTGTGCTGCATAGCAGAGTTTTGAGTCTTCAAGTGCTCCATGGCCAATTTGACCTCTGCGTGGTCAATGACAATACCCACAATTTGGGCTTTAACAGCATTCGTCGATTCTCTGGCGCTTTTAAGATCCTGCTTCACTAATTGAAGTTCCTCACTCATAAGTATGCTGATGCTATCATTAATTCTTGAAAGCATGCTGCTTAACTGTTCTTGCAGTACGTCTTGCACAACATTACGGATGTCATCATCAAACATATCCTTTATAGGTTCCGTCTTTTTCCTTTTGAGGTACGGAACCTTAAAAAGAAAGAACGCTAAGCAAAACACGAACGCGCGCTCGCACACACATACACACACTCACGCGCACAGTAGCCCACACAACCACACTCACTTGCCTTTCAGCAAATGTTTTTATTACTTATCTTTTTATTATTCCTCTTGTATTACCTCTAGTTACACTATGTCACCAATAATTATAAAATTGTAGTAGAAGACTAGTGTTAAGCCACATACTGTGTACAATTTAATTATAATACCCATATGGGGACTGGCACTGTACTCCCTTATACAGGTTATTCTATAACCTAGCTGGGAATGCAGCACCTCACCACCATTTCTGTTGTAGTTTTAGTACACTAATTTGACACCCTGTAAATTGTCATGTACTACAATGCTGTTATGGTGAATAAACAATATTATTACTATTATCTCCTTTATTTATTTTTTAACTTATTTTATTACATTTTTAAATATTTTTATAAAAATATAAAAAAAAAAACATTTAAAAATATAAAAAAATAGTGATCCGCCAGTAGCGGGAGCAGGGTCCAAGCTACCGGTGGTTAGGGCCCCAGAGACAGGAACCTCCTCACAATACGCGCCGTATCAAGGAGGACTGCCTTCTGAATCAGGACCTTCACCCAGCCACCCAACGAGAGCCTCTTGAGATGTTGGTCGAGGCTCTTAGCGATAAGGCCATTGACCGTAACGACTATCGGCACAATGATTGCCGAGTCCACATTCCACATAGCGACAACCTCGTGGGCTAAGTCGAGATACTTACTATTATTATTATTAAAATCTAAGTAATAGCGCGAGCTGGCTATACGAAGCTACGAGGCTGGGTGGGGAACAAGAAATTTCACGCGGACGAAGTCGTGGGCAGAAGCTAGTACTTATTCAATAAAGGCCCTGATTTCAAAAAAATCCATAACACATATATGATTTTTCCAGAAATTCCAGGTAAGGTTCGCATCAAATCCAATATCTCTGGACATCCCTGCAGGCACATTGAATTTGTCAATTTGCTGACCCTGCTATTGGTTCATAAGCTTGCCTGCGTTATTGGCCTGGGCCGCCTGGGGACTAATTGGAGATATAGGATTATCCCAACACTCCTGACGTATATGGGTTCTTGGTACTTAGTACTCGTACATGTCATTAATGATGGATTGTGATTTTGTAATTTAGATAAAATCAAGGGACAGTAATGTTGTTTTGTAGATTACGAGTATTACAAGTTACTGAACCTTTTTGACATGCAATAAATTTAATTTTCAATTAATTCCATTGATTCAATTTTCTTATAATCTTTTAGACATTAAAAATTGTGAAGACGTTGGATAAAATTAGATATGAAATTATTTCCTTTTGATACATTTTGTTAACTGGGCTTGATTTAATATTTAACTAGCTTTTGCCAGCGGCTTCGCCCGCGTGTATGTTGGAAATTATCTAACGGGAACCTTCTACCGGAATGAAAAGTATCCTATGTCTTAATCCAGGTTATAAACTATCTGTATACCAAATTTCATCCAAATCCGTTTAGCCGTTTTTGCGTGATTGAGTAACAACATCCAAACATACAAACTTTCACATTTATAATATTAGTAGGACTAACAACGCCCCGCGTAGGTCTCGAACCCATTGGAATATGAGGATGAAAAGTATCCTATGTAATCATCCAGGTTATAAACTATTTGGGTGCCAAATTTCATCAAAATCCTTTGGTACTTTTTGCGTGAAAGAGTAACAAACATCCATACATCCTCACAAACTTTCGCATTTATAGGATTACTAGGATTAGTTTCCAGATTTCATAATGACTTTTAAAAAGTAGTTCTTCAATTTCCTGATAAATTGCTGCAGCAAAGTTGTTTTTTTACCGTCTTAGCGTCAAATCATCATCTAGCCTTTTCCTAAATATGTTGGGTCAGCTTCCAATCTAACCGCATGCAGCTGATTACCAGTGTTTTTCATGGAGCAACTACCTATCTGACCTTCACGACGTAGTTACTGGATACCACGATACCCCTTGGTTTCCAGACTTTTGGGCTTGTGACTACCCGTAACGGATCAATGATCTACAAATGACAGCCGGGACCAACGGCTTAATGTGCTTTCCGAGGCACGGAGTTGACTCGGTATGTAATGGTCACCCATCCACGGATCCACCTCAGCAAGCGTTGCTTAACTTTGAAGATCGAACCTTACGGTTGTTTTTATTTAGCCACGAGCCCTGTCTTAGCGTCAAATGCAACAATATTTATAAGAAACCTCCTGTATTCTCAATGGTCGTGACGTCATCGCGTGAAAGCTGAAAAATATCTTGAATGAATGTCATACACTCACCTATCTACTTCTGTAAGTATACAAAACTAACTGGGAGCTTTTTCAAAGCGGCGGTATTTAACGTTCATTATGAGAAATGTTTTCGTTTGTGATCTTATATTTTACTAGCAGCACCCCGCGGTTTCACCCTTGTAATTCTCGAACCCGTAGGAATATCAGATAAAGAGTATCCTATGTGTTAATCCAGGTTATAAACTATCTGTGCGCCAAATTTCATGAATATCCGTTCAGTAGCTTTTGCGTGAAAGAGTAGGTAACAAACATCCATCCATCCTCACAAACTTTCTCATTTATAATATTAGTAGAAAGTAGGAATAGCCGGATGTCGACCACGTCAACTGAGACAAACTGACATGAACTTTAGGCTTTGTATGAAAGATTATGAAATAAAGAGGTATTATAATATTATAAGTAAAAAGTAATAAATAGAGGAGCTCGTGGCTAAGTAATAACAGCCGCACGGGTCGATCGATCAGGTTAAGCTACCCTTGCCGTGGATGAGTGACCATCTTTACATACCAAGCTCCATGCTTCGGAAAACACGAACCTCTCGAATGTCTTATGTTACACAGTTCGACATAAGAAAAAATGCTCCAAGTGTCTTAAGTCGGACAGTTACATTAAATTGACAAGTGAAAATATTAAAATGACCTTTATGATAATGTAATCCTAATACAGCTTGACAGCTTGACAATTTCAGTCAAGTCAATTTAGTCTCCGACATTCGAGAGGTTAAGCCGTTGGTTCCCGCTGTCATTCGTGGATCTTTGACAGTCGTTACGGGTCGTCAGAAGCCCGAAAGTCTGACTACCAGTCTTATCAAGGAGTATCGTATTACCCAGTGACTGGGTTGTGGAGGTCAGATAGGCAGTCGCTCCATGTAAAATACTGGTATTCAGCTGCATCCGGTTAGACTGGAAATCGACCCCAATAGAGTTGGGAAAAGTCTAGACAGATTTATATAAAGTAATATGTATACATATGTATATTTTTTTAGTTTTTTATGGATAATTTAATCAGATTTCATTGAATTTAGCTATAATGTACAGGCTGTACCAGAAACATATGGTCAAATTTAAAGGTATGGTACAGACCACCAAAACTGAACGACTTTCTCCATGGGACAAATATCGTAATCGAGAAAAAGCTTCAATACCTACTCGACCCAAATGTCCCATACATGTTATATAGGACATTTGTAAACATTCAACGAAGATCTATCAAGCCATTATACCATTTTATACGATTTACGTAATTAATTTGCCTGTTTGTTTGTTTCGCGCCGACTCAAAATTTGTAGCATAAATTAATTTAGGAGTTTAGTTAGACTAAAACATTTTTTATTTTTCACTTTTCTGTTTTTTCGTCAGTTTAATTTTTTGTAAAAAAAGTTGTTTTATTTTTCGCTTTTCAAATACCTTTTTGGAAGCAGGTTTTTTATTTTTTTGTAACAGTTTTTATTTTCACTTTTTACTTTAGGTGGTGGTACCTAACCCCACACAATTTCGAATACCACCTGCAAAATAGATTAGAACATCATCAACATAAACTAAGTGGGGAAATTACGTATTATTGAAGCTAACTCAAAAACTACCCAGGCAAAGTTAATAAATTTTATACGGGACCAACTTCGACGTATACCCTCCCGAATAAAACAAAAATCTTTCAAATCTGACTACTATATAAAAAGTTATGCGTGGACATAATTGAGAACCTCCTCCTTTTTTATTCATCGGTTAAAAATATTCGAGAATGTGAAAACAGCGCTCTTTCATATGAGATCTCATTTGAGACCTCGTTGCAAAAAAAAAATGTATTTATATTTCGTTCTTATTTGCAAAATAGTTGGGCAAACGTCATCTAAAACTATTCCAAAATTCAAGTTGATAGCATCAGCAGTTCTTGAGATAACCAGCTTTGACAGACGGACAGACAGACTGAGTTACTTTTTACCATTTTGTTACGGAACCCTAAAAACGCTAGTAGTGTTGTTAATTGAAGCGTGAGTTGATACAGTCTGTTTAGTCGTGGAGATATCGATACAATCACGTCTGTGAAGTTTACACAAAAAAAAAACCGGATTTTTAAACTGATATTTCACTGCTGGCGGTTAATGACCCCAATAAAAAAAAAACATCATGAAATTAATGTTTTATCATGTTTACCTATCGATACCTACCCATCACGTCTGCGGAGTTTCGTTATGACATTTTCTCATTCAAAGTGGACATACCTTCACAAACGTTCTGCTCTTCAAGTATCCTAGAGTGTTATTTATAAGATTAAACACAACGTCCATATACAGTCAATACAACCGCGTACAATTTGGACACAACGTCTGTTCCCGTCACCGTTCTTCTTGCGCACGACGTGTTCAGACGTTGCGTATGTGTGCCTACGCGCTTGCGCGAGTGTGTAGTATACGACAACATTACGCCGCCAAAATTTGATTTGTTGTGGCTTTAGATATTTGAAACTTGCAAGTGTTGCGGCCCAATAGTTCAAGTAATGGAATTTACTACGGCTTTCTGGCGTTGTGAGACGTAGTGCAGATAATATCACATTTTTATTAGACGTGATTAGACGTTGTACAAATTTGACCTTATAAAACGTTGCTGGGCCGAACGTGTTAACTTGGCCCTGTATAATTAAGTTATGCCAACCTGTTAGCGCTATTTTATTCATTATTGGTTTGGCATTGAAATGATGCAGCCGGCCCTGTGTTTGCTTTGCAAATTTTTTCTTTAATTACGTAGTTTTAAAAATACAACTCGCCCTGGGCCATTAAACTCTGAATTTACTCATTGTTCATTATTTAGGATATTATTTGTTACAAAATAGTTAATTAACTAAAAAGGTTACAAGCGTAGAGGCGTTGAAATTAATCAAGATTAAACCCTATTTGTCGCATTAAATGTGTTAAGCCAATTTAATGGGTATTTGGGGGAAATGACTTAATTTCCCCTGGGACGTGTCAAAAGAGTGAAACACGTACAGGGATGCCATTATTGTGTACCACTGAAAATCGTAGAGATTCTTGTGTTTTGAGGATGGTTACAATCTGGTTTTCGGTCGGAGTTAGTCAGAGTCCTGTAAGTATACCTTTCCCTCACAAGAAGGAGTCATGCGTAATGTATCAGCCATCACATCAACTCTTTGATACGAATATACATATTTTTTTCTATACGTATATTTACATAGGTCATTTCCGACATCCGTGGCATCTACAAAGCCACATGCGAACTACGCATTAAAGACCTGACGTCACACAAATCCTGCATCGCGCAATCAGAGTTTACCACGCGACTTGCATACAACGTCCCGACATCAATCGTTGGGCAGTAGCCAGACCAGACACAACACCCGTCTGGTCGGAGGGTCTACCCTTTTCTGTGTAGGATGAGTGAACTTCCTCTGTAAAGGAAAACATTTTGAGGTAACCTGGACTAATATAATAGCGTTTCTGTCTACCCCCATAGGAGGAAGAAGGCGTGAATTTATATTATACAGGATGAATTTTTCAAGTGGGCGTGGATGGCCAAATCCGACACTATGAGGAATAGCGAAAAGTACTCAAAGGGGTCTCGGGTTCGATTTTGATGAAAACTAAAACTGCATCATTGGATTTTTAAAAAATCAATTTCAAGATTTAATAGGTAGGTAACATAAGAAATATAAAAAAGTATTTTGTTAAAAATAAGCTCTTTTTTTTACAAAATCAGCGGGTTCGATTCCTGGCTAGAAATATTGATTTTTCAAAAATCCAATGATACTGTTTTAGTTTCATCAAAATCAAGCCTGAGACTCCTTTGAGTACTTTTCGCTATTCCTCATATTTGCGAATTGGCCATCCATACCCACTTGAAAAATTCACCCTCTATATGAGAAGCATCTGTTCAAAAGGTGGTATTTTACTTTCTAACTTTTTTTAACCCATTACAAAATAGTCCATCGAGTGAGCCTAAAAACTTGTTCAAAAGGAACGTCATCATCATTCTCCTGCCCTTGTCCCAATTTATTTGGGGTCGGCGCAACATGTCTTTTTCTTCCATACTTCTCTATTAGTCGTCATCTCGGTAGTCACTCCCTTTCTGGCCATATCATTTTTCACACAGTCCATCCATCGTTTCTTTGGTCTTCCTTTACTTGTATAGCCCTCCACGTTCATACTCAACACTTTCCTGACGACATTTTCCTCATTCCTCCGCATCACATGCCGATACCATGACAACCGATTTCCACACAACTTTTCAGTCACCGGTGTCACTTTCAGACTTCCTCTTACATACTCATTTCGCGTAACACCACACATCCCTCTTAGCATTCTCATCTCGGCTGCATGCAATTGGCTTTCATTCATTCTTTTTATGGCCCAACATTCTGTTCAAAAGGAACGTATTTCCCATATATTAAAATCCAAAATTTGGATTCCAATCAAAACGGATGTATTTTGCATCAATGTTCTCTTAGATTTTTAAACCATATTTTTTTTTATTTTTAAACTTCTATAAAAAAGCATCGTTTATTTATTATTCTGTATCAAAAATATGTTTCGTAGCTTGAATACAAATTGATAAACTCGATTTTGTGAAGTTTGTTTATGGTATAATTACGACAATTTGAGCAGATGCTCCTCATGTAATCCTAAAGTGAGTTCGTTTGTTTGTTACATTTTCACGCTAAAACGGCTGAACGGATTTGTATAAAATTAGGCACATGGGTAGAACATGACCTGGAAAAGGACATAGACTACTTTTCATCCTGTATTGCAGACGAAGTCACGGGCACCAGATAGTTGTTAAATATAAGTTTAATATAAATATTTTGTAAAACGTGTCAATCCCACTAAAACTTTCCTTCAAGATAAAGGATTCTCCTAGTTTGAAGGGGGTTTTACTCATTCAAAATCAAAATCAAAGGTCATTTATTCAAACTAGGCTGATAATCAGCACTTTTTGAACGTCAAAATTACATAAGACAGTCCCCCAAAACGCCCGCCCTTCACCACTTCCTAGTGCTTTAGCTGGGGAGAAGAAGTGGCGCAACAAACTCCCCAGCAGCACAGCTGTCTGTTCAGTTAAAAAAAAATGATTCTATATAACACTGCGCATAATAATTTAGGTACATTACGCAACACAAAACATTAAATTAAATTATTTGCTATAAGTAAGCTAGCACACGCCAATATACCAAAAAAAAAAAAAACCATCCCATCTTGAAACAACACCGAAGTAAAAAAAAAACTATTACTTACTTACTATTAGCTCAAGGCGGATTGGTGATTTCAGACAAATCGCCAATCCACCTTGAGCAAGCGTGGTGAACAAAGCTTGTGCCTTCTGTGTATGAGACTCATTTGTTTTTAAAGTAAATCATCGCGGAGTCACAACGAGACACCGTTTGAATTTCGAAGTGATGTTTACAGAAAAATGACCCGTTGGGATCACCAGATAAATTAAAAAATAGAGCAGAAGTTATAATAGTAGAAAAGTTAGTTTATAGTTTCTACTTTGCACTGTAATGGGACGGTAAATTACTACTTATTACTTGTTGATATTTTAGGAAAATCGTATAGTTTTAAAATGTTTGTAAATATGTGAGCACCATGTATCTATCACATCATTAATTTATCTGTCACTAGCAGCTCCCGGCGGTTACACCCGTAAAGTTTTGGGATAATAAAGTATTCTATGTGTTAATCCAAGTTATAAGCTATCTGTTTGCTAAATTTCATCAAAATCAATCAGTAGTTTTTGCGTGAAAGAGTAATAAACATCCATACATCCTTCCTCACAAACTTTCGCATTTCTTTTTACCTATTGTTGTATAATAATAATTTCATTCTAGGTGCATCGTCTTCACATATACTTTTTGTAATAAATGTAGGTATACAAAGTATTGTAAAAGAGTAACGGTGGAGTTTCTTGCGCATAAATTCTTCTCCATACGAAACTACCTTTTGGAAGGGCGACTAGAACCAATTGAATTTTTTTTTTTTGGTGTAATTGTTGTCGTTAAAAAGTGCCTTTTATGCGCATATAAATGATTTGACTTTGACTTATATAAATGTAAAAAAAAAAAACAGAAAATAAATATAATATAGAAAATATAATTTGGTTTCTCTCAAAAATTATCATGTTGTATCTAAAAGACCATCCTTGAGGTAGGTACTGCCAATGCAACTCGAGTAGTAAGACCCACTCTAAATCTCGTTGAATGGCTAATATAATGTATTTTCATCACGGCTATACCTATTTTCATAATAGCGTATGCGTACATATGTATTGGAAGAAGGAGAAGATATTATTTTTATAGGAATCGAACAAACACAAGCTGATTTCTTAAAGTGGATGAACATCCAAATATCACCATCCAAAGGATATGAAAGAAAGAAAGAAATAAAAACAGTTTATTCACGTGAAAGTGACGCACACAAAATACACATGAAAAACGAAACACAAGATAATAAAATATAACAAACCACACAAAACAAAAAACATAAGTACAAACAATAAAGCTGTTGGAAATGTGCGTCACTACCGCGCGAAACGGTAACACGCTCAGCATAATGCCGCGGCCCATGCACGAAGGCACGAATCCACGGCGCTGGTTTTCAGCGTAAGCCAGCGGTGTATCGCTGTCTAAACAAGTAATATACGTTGAGATAATCATGATCAACTAAATAAACCTAAATAAAAAATAAAATACAAACATATAATATGCAGACATAAATAATAAAATATGTGGCAACATTTCGACGCGTCTCGAACCAAAGTTCTAAAAAACCTATGTTCCAGAGAGTTATTATTTTCTGTGCTTGCGCAATAGTGTTCTGTGGTTGCGCAACAGTTTGACAAGTGAGCCATGTGTCCGACCAACCACATCGCACGAGAATTGGAGTTATGTAAGCCTGAACAACAATGGCGTATCGCATTCTCTAGACACGCCAACATAGTTGGATAAACTATAAAACCCAAGGGTTTATTGTGGGGGATTAGAATTTACTATGGTAGTTTTTAACCTCTGAGGCGAGAAGGAATGAAGATTAATGATATTGTTAGTTCAAGAGGTTTTTAAGGCAAAGTGAAAGAGGACGGGGACGTCCTACAGAGACAAGGTCACTATGACCTTGGTGATATTCTTCAGAATTTCTAGGTGCGTACTACTAGATGTATGAACGTAAAGGAGGCAAAAGGAGTATGTAAGGATCGTAGCAGTTGGCGTTCTGTAGTTTCTGCCTATCCTCATGGGAAGCAGGCGTGAGTTTATGTATGTATATATGTGATAGAAATACAGTTTTGCTCTGGTAAAAAACATGCACCACCTTATCAAACAAAACCTATGGTGCTATTCTGTAAAGTTCACTTGGAACCTCACTCAAGTGAGCGCACACAATTCGAAAGCGAAGTCATTTGTTTTTAACCCCCGACGAAAATAAGGGGTGTTACAAGTTTGACCGCTATGTGCGTGTATGTGTGTGTGTGTGTCTGTGTATCTCTCTGTGGCACCGTAGCTCTTAAACGGGTGAACCGATTAGGATGCGTTTTTTTTTTTTAAGTAAATCATCGCGGAATCACAACGAGACACCGTTCGAATTCCGAAGTGATGTTTACAGATTCTTCTGTAAACATCACTTCGGAATTCGACCGGGGTAAGACCCGTTGGGATACACACAGAGTCTACCAGTTAAATTAAAAAATAGAGCAGAAGTTATAATAGTAGAAAAGTTAGTTTATAGTTACTACTTTCAGTACTTATCGGAGGAGCTTGTGGCTAAGTAATACCAGCCGCACGGGTCGATCCATCAGGTTAGGCTACGCTTGCCGGGGTTGGTCCATAGACGGGTGATCATCTTTACATACCGAGACTCCTTCGTGCCTCGGAAAGCACGTTGGTCTCGGCTGTCATTCGTAGATCTTTGACAGTCGTTACGGGTCGTCAGAAGCCCGAAAGTCTAACAATCAGCCTTACCAAGGGAGGTCAGATAGGCAGTCGCTCCATGTAAAATACTGGTATTCAGCTTCATCCGGTTGGACTGGAAGCCGACCCCAACATAGTTGGGAAAAGGCTAGGCAGATTGACTTTCAGTCAGCAAGCAGGAAGTGGTGAAGCAGATCAAACGCTACCGAAATATTAATCAAAAGGTAGGTATTTTCCACAGAACAGAAAACAGAGGTCTTATATCTGTTCTGTGGTAATTTCTTCATCAATTCGCCAATATTCTCCCAACCTTGACGGAAAGGTAAGAAATGATAATGGGCCGCACCCTCAAACAACGGGGGAGTGCCTATATCATAAACTTCATAACTTTGTTAAGGGAAGGAGAGGCGATGGTGTTTTGTTTGGCAGTTTTTAGGGTTCCGTACCGAAATGGTAAAAAGGAACCCTTATGGTGCGACTCAGTCGGTCTGTCGGTCACATTTGGATATCTCTAGAACTACTAATGCTATCAACTTGAATTTCTAGAATAGTTTTAGATGACGTTGGACCAACTATTTTGCAAATAAGAAGAAAATAAAAAAAAGTTTTTTTTTTCTCAACAGGGAAAGGAGGTCTTAAGAATTGGAAGTGGGGCTACTAGGGCATGAGGGGTATCATATGAAAGAGCGCTGTGTGGACATTTTCAAACATTTTTGCTTTTTTTAGGCCGAATAGTTTTCGACTTTTGATGAAAAATGTAAAAAAAAAAATACGGTTCCTCCATATCTCCGAAGTTAGCATAAAGAAAAATCTGAAATTATTTTATGTGATAGAAGTTTATGTAAAGATTACAGAAAAAATAAAACTGACCCTAACGGTAATGGAAAATATCGTGAGGAAACCTTAAATTGGTCTGAAATCATCATCATCAGTCATCTTTATCTATCTTGAATAGAAGAGGCCTTTTCCATGACTAAGGCCAGTCTTAATTTAGTCTTAGTTTAAGCAAGGTACATACCTTGCTTAAACTAAATTAAGACTGCCCCGCTGGGAATTACGTTATACCTTGATATTTAAGATACATATCTTAAGTATCTAGGTATAACGTAATCGTTAGTGAACCTATGTAGTTGTTCTCAAAGAATTGTCGCCCAAGAGCAATCTCCCAGCGGGTCACTACAACATGTCCACGGACATTGACAAATTACGGGTCACAAGTGCGGGTCATTGAGACCCTCGTCTGCTTGACATTCATGGGGGTACGATAAACAACAGATAGTTGGTTACAGGTTGTTTAAAATTGCATTATGTTGCTGTTCTTGGCCAGACAAAATCAAGTTCTAAGCTGCCACCAATAAGATCGTTTTTTTAAGAATCTTATAAAAACAAAAGAATCTGATTGGTTATTATTTTCGAATTTTCTTGTACATAAAAATCACTTCGAAATTCGAACGGTGTTTTGTTGTGAATCCGCGATGATTTACTTTAAAAACAAATAAAGACCACGCGAGAAGAACAAGGTATGTCAATTTTTTTACGAAAAGTCTTTTTGTGTTTTAGGTCTTTTGTGAGCATTTTACTAACTGATAGTACCTAGTTTCAGTACTGAATATCTAACCTTCTTCTAATAATTACTGAAATAGATATTTTACGCATATTTGAACGAAAAGATTTTGAATTATAAAGTTTAAGAATCAATGTTCTCACAAAATGCAGCTACTGACATTTATAGGTTTTTCCGCATGGTCTTCAAATGAGTTCGCTTTCGAATTGTTTGCGCTCACTTGAGTGAGGTTCCAAGTGAACTTTACAAACTAGCATCTTTTTTCCATCAATATTATTTGTACCCTTAATATATCCATTACAAAGAAATATACGTATTTCCAAATGCTTTTAGTACCTACCTACTCTTTTCTCTTTCTTGTTTCACTTCCCATTGAATTTTACAGCTTCCATTGTGAAACATCTGATCTAATGGGTGAGTCTTTCAATTTCAAATCACGAATGTACGTATTTCTTCACGGTAGCTTTGTTGTTTCATAAGTAAGAAGAAAATAATAGGGCAATGGATTTTTTTTTTTGTATCTTAAATGTTAAAATAATTATTAAAATCCGTTTTTAAATAGTAATATCTTTTTGTTTGGAAACAATTTTTAATTTTTTTATTTATAATATTGTAAATAACAAAATAAACAAAGTTCTTTATATTTTTGGGTAGCAAACAAGTAAGCCGCCCTCCTAGAGATATGTGACGATCACCACATTGGACATCTACAATACCAAACTCATTGCAGATGCGTCGCCATAAAAGACAGAGCAGACATATCTGGAGGTGGAGGGTTTTCTGAAATGACGTTGCCAGTTCAGCACTAAGACGTCAGGTATATTTTCTAACTGAAGGAACACGGGTGGGTTTTAGTCAATAGAAGTCTGATACGCCCTTCCGCTCCGCCCTTTCCCACCCAAAAAAAATAAAAATATATTTTTTTTTTCTGTCGAGACTGAATGATGAACAACATCATATATTTTATATTCATTGTCGTTCACAATATGATAAAAAAACTTAAGTATATACTAAGCCCCACAAAACCGTAGTAATGGTTTGACTGTGGGGTCTGGTGAGTCTTTATACACTACTACTCAAAACCGTAGTAATGATTTGACTGTGGGGTCTGGTGAGTCTTTATACACCACTTCTCAAAACCGTAGTAATGGTTTGACTGTGGGGTCTGGTGAGTCTTTATACACTACTTCTCAAAACCGTAGTAATGGTTTGACTGTGGGGTCTGGTGAGTCTTTATACACTACTTCTCAAAACCGTAGTAATGGTTTGACTGTGGGGTCTGGTGAGTCTTTATACACTACTTCTCAAAACCGTAGTAATGGTTTGACTGTGGGGTCTGGTGAGTCTTTATACACTACTTCTCAAAACCGTAGTAATGGTTTGACTGTGGGGTCTGGTGAGTCTTTATACACTACTTCTCAAAACCGTAGTAATGGTTTGACTGTGGGGTCTGGTGAGTCTTTATACACTACTTCTCAAAACCGTAGTAATGGTTTGACTGTGGGGTCTGGTGAGTCTTTATACACTACTTCTCAAAACCGTAGTAATGGTTTGACTGTGGGGTCTGGTGAGTCTTTATACACTACTTCTCAAAACCGTAGTAATGGTTTGACTGTGGGGTCTGGTGAGTCTTTATACACTACTTCTCAAACTTCATACTTAATTTTCATGAAGACCTTCATCACACGGGTCATACACCTCAAACTGGAATTCAGTAACGCTGGCTGACGGTAAAATGTGAGGTGGTAATATTTTATTTTATTGTTGACATGAAATTTTTTTGCTCGGTGTACTGTAGGTAAGTTCTGACCGACAAAAACATGTAAGATTTCAACCGCTAATAAGTACGAGACTTTTGATGCTAGAGTAAAGGTTGAGCATTCTAAACATAGGTCATATTTATAACTATTTTAAATCCGGATATAATTTGCGTTTGACGTCACACTGCGAGTGCACGCACATGCGCGCAACTCTCTACTTTTCACTATGTGTCGAAATATCAATTCGTATAGCGCAAAAACGTGTTTACCTAGATCAGTTATTGACACCGGTGACTGAAAAGTTGTGTGGAAATCGGTTGTCATGTGATGCGGAGGAATGAGGAGAATGTCGTCAGGATAGTGTTGAGTATGAACGTGGAGGGCTATACGAGTAGGGGAAGACCAAAGAAATGATGGATGGAATGTGTGAAAGATGTTATGGCCAGAAAGGGAGTGACTACCGAGATGATGACTAATAGAGAAGTGTGGAAGAAATAGACATGTTGCGCCGACCCTAAATAAATTGGGACAACGACAGGGGAATGATGAGTTATTCTCATGCTTTTATCAAGAATTGACAGAGCACTACCAGGACCTAAAGAGAAACGATAGAAATATTGGCCAAAATAGAGTTAAAAATTAATATGAAATTGACAATAAAATAATGTCAGATGTTGTCTCATATCGGCCGTAAATATGCTCAGAAATGAAGAGAAACCCAGTCGAAGAAAGCTAGCATTAAAAGGAATGCAATGCGTCTAAAAAAATCTAGTGCCGAGCAAATAAAATAGCTACGGAACCGTAAGAAAATCTGTTGAAAATAGTAAAAAGTTTAAGAGGTCGTCTCATATCGGACGTAAATCTGATGAGAACTGAAAAATATTATAACTAGTGAAAGCTTACTTTATAGGGAATTCAACTAGCCTACTAAGTCAAGTATCAAGCAAATACAATGGCTACGGCAGTATCGGAAACTGTAGTAAAATTTCAATCTGTTTTCACGAAAACAAATGGCGCCGTCTTGAACTGCGCCTACAATTTTTATATTTTATTTTATTTTATTAACTCCTACGCAAAAAGAGGGGTGTTATAACTTTAACGTATCTTCTTGAAACTTACAGCTAACGTAGACAGAGTCCTTAAACGATATGAAACTGAAAGCCTGTAAATGGCTTCCACTGAAAAAAATTTTGCCAGAGGAGCTCCTCATCAAAGAGCAGTTACTCATCATCATTTTATTTTATTTTTATTTATTCGGGAGAACAAACAATTCAACCGTCCCGTCCCTATTAACAATGTCGGATATACATTTTTATCAATATTCACTTTTTTACATAGATCGAATTACAATTTAAAAAAAATTCTTCACTGTCAATACAAACTTTGAACTGAGGGCAGTTCGAAGTTTGCCCTAACGATAAAAAATAATCTTTATGATATTAACAATGTCAGTTCTGCGAAAAAGACCACTGTTCAGTAGGGACTAAACAGTAGTCTCCCTGCAGAACCGACATTGTTAATAGGGACCGTCGAATTACACATTAAGAAATACAAAAAAAAGATAGGATACAGAAATGATACAAATGTGAAATCAACCACGTTCTCCATAGATACACAATGAGACAATTTGATAAATTTTGAGACTAGCGTTGTAAACAATAAAAAAGAGGAATATAATAGTATAGTAAAAACAATAAAGCTGTCAATAATGCCGCATAAGCGGAGCAACAGTGCCACATAAATTTTTCAATATGGTAAGCAACAAACTATCTGTGCGGTAAAGCAAACAGGTCCAAACTGCAGAATGCAGAAATGGAATGGGGTATTCCATTTTTATATTTTCAAACTCAAATGGGTCCCGACTGCTTCCAACTTTTATTTAATATAAAATGGGCTTGTTTTTAGCTTTTCAGTTTTACCGCAGCCGGGTTTTTTTAGTTTTTTTAATTACTTTTTTATCTTTTATTACGGACGCTTTTAACGTTCATCATGTGTCATGTATAATTTCAACATGAATGATGTAGCCAATATTTTGTAACCATCTTTTTATTTAAAAAAGTGTCCGTGGAGTATCTTGTCCGTTCTTCTCCATAGGAACCCACTAGCTTTGGAATGGGCAACCAGCTTCATGTTTCTGACCGACCGATTCTTTGACAATTCAAAGTGCACAGGCACTACAGAATTACAGAATTTGAAATAAATGGCTTGAGTTTGAATTTGAACTTAAATACCGTCTAATATTTACAAATTCCTCCAATAATAGTAATAATAATAAGGCTCCTCCTCCTCATTTAAAATTGTCTAAGGGGCGACTGCGAGTTAGCTTCGGCCCCTCGTACGCCTGCCAAAGGTCCGGGATAATGATATCCTGAGACATTGTTCACACATGGTCATCTGGTCCAAAACTAAGCTGACCTTGTACTGTGACCCTTGAATGTTTCTTAGAATGCTAGTGAGTACCTAGGGCTTTGTTATAAAGTGCATTTCGTAAAAAAGAACAAAACTATTTTAACCGACTTCCAAAAGGAGGAGGTTCTCAATTCGTCTGTATGTTTTTTTTTTTTTTTTTTGTATGTTTGTTACACGATTACTCAAAGATGGATGGACTGATTTCGAAAATTCTTTTTTTGTTTGGTAGGGTATACTTCCGAGGTGGTCCCATATAAATTTTATTAATTTTGCTTGGGGAGTTTTTGAGTTAGCTTCAATAATGCGTATATTTCCTACTTATTTTATGTGGATGATGTGATGGTGTTTTAATAACTTCCTATCACTGTTATTTACATGGCTATATCTACAATTATTGTGCTCAATTATGTATTCGAATTTGTGTGGGGTAGGTTCCACAACTATAAAGTGAAAAATAAAAACTTTTTAGCAAAAAATAAAACCGACTTCCAAACCAAAACACTACAAAGTGAAAAATAACTTAAAATAAAAGTTTTTATTAGTTACACTTTCAAAGGCATGACTCTAGTAAAAAAAAAAACAAGCGATGACCTATATGTTTATGGTTTAAAATGCATGGTGTGTGTGGTTACAAACAAAACCACACACCTTAATAAAATATTCATTAATAACACGCATCACAACTTGAACAAAAACCTTTTGTTTACAAAAAATATACGTAACAGACAACAAATAATTTTTCCATAATCGAAATGAGAAGTCGCTTCTCTTGGTCGTACCCAAAGTCCTCGGAATTAAATATTCTATCGAACTAAATGTAAGGAATTGGAAAGTACTACTTACTAGTGTTGGAATAAGGTTCAAACTAAAAGCAGATTGCCGTGGGGTATACTGTCCCCGAGTGACATCTACTTTTAAAAAAATCGGGATGGCGCTCATCCCCGGAGCAGTCCATGGGGGAACCAGATAACTGATATACTACACATACCTATACTACTTTTTTTTGTAAATACATACTTATACAGATAATTACACCCAGACTCAGGACAAACAAACATGTTCATGCACACAAATGTTTGTGTCCTGGATGGGAATCGAACCCACGACCTGCGGCGTGATAGGTGGTATCTTAACCAACCACGCCATCTGGCCTGTCACGAAAATGTATACTTGGTGAATTTTTCAGTGGGTGTGTTTGGCCAAAAGGAATAGCGAATAGTACTTAAAGGAGTCTCCGGCTCGATTTTGATGAAAACTAAAAGTGCATCACTGGGTTTTTGAAAAATCAATATTTCTAGCCAGATACTGAACACGTTGATTTTGAAAAAAAAAACGCACAAGATTCGATAGTGTCGCTAAGGATCGAATTCTGGGAAGAAATGAAATATGGCAAACTAAAGGAAAGAGCTCTTTTTTTGCAAAACACTTTTTTTTATTATCTTATCTGCCTATTGAACTGATTAATTATTCAAAATGATGACCATTGTTTTCAATACATAACTGGATTCGACGTCTCAAGGACTGCATTCAACATTACAATAATTATTGATTCCATTTAGAATTGGCCATTCACGCCCACTTGAAAAATTCACACTGTATAGAGCTGGCGTTCGACGGTCTTTGTCCGAAACTGGGTCGAATTCACTGTCAATACCAAGCCGTTTTGTTTTGTGAGCATACCCGAGTGTATTGTCGTCATGGATATATTGGAAGGGGACGATCAGAAGTGTAGGTGGTAGGGAAATGTTTGTAAAGAGAAGTTATGGCACGTTGGAAAGACAAAAGCGAGTGATAGAAGAGGAATACGGACTGCAAAAGAAGTATATAAAATAGAAATAACTGACGTACCTATTTAATTACCAGGTTTCAGGGCAATCAAGAAAGAAACAGGGCCATATAATTACAAAAGCATCATCATCTGCCTAGCCTTTTGGGGTCGGCTTCCAGTCTAACCGGATGCAGCTGAATACCATTATTTTACATGGAGCGACTGCCTATCTGACCTCCACAACCCAGTTATTGGGTAATACAATACCCCTTCGTAAGACTGATTGTCAGACTCTCGGGCTTCTGATGACCCGTAATGACTGTCCAAGATCCAAGTAAGACAACCGGGACCAACGGCTTAACCCATCCACAGACTGATCGCGGCAAGCATAGCTTAACCTGATCGACCCGTGTGGCTGTTTTTACTTAGCCCCTCATATAACTATAAAAGCAGCAGTGAGAAATTGAAAGAGAGGAGGGATCTAATGTTACCACTGCTGAGACACAGGCCTCCTCTCTGTGAGAGGGAGTGAGCTGTAATCCACCACGCGTACCCAGTGCGGGTTGGTAGATGTCACATGTCTTCGAATTTTTGGTTCTAGGACATGCCGGTTTCCTCACGATGTTTTCCTTCACCGTTTTGAGAGCAGTATTGATGAAATAATTTACAAAAAGTAAAGCACCTGTCAGGGTTCGAACCTACGACCTCGTAAGTCGTGGCCGTTGCCACTGAGCCACCACTGCTCTACAGTAACCCAGCGTAAATATGGGATAGACCAGCGTAGTTTTATTGAAGGGATAAATATACCCACAAGCCAACTTCATTTCCAGCACATTTGCCAATTCAATTGCATAACCAAACACTCCCCATTCAATGCTTAGGTGAGAATACATACGGTCTAATTTTCACTGCTTCTGCTACTACCCAAAAACACAACTGTTTCTGCTGAAATGAAACTCGTATTTCACGTGAAATTCGCCGCGTATTCCACACAGAGCGTATTTTCGTAAGGCGTACTCTGCATACCCCGTGGCGCAGTGCAACTATATAGGTGAATATAGAAGTCCCATTTCACTGCGCTTTCATAGATAGTAATTTCTTTTTGGAGACAGATTGGTGACCATAGTTTGTTCTTATCCAAGAAAATATTAATGCCCATCGGAAACAAAGGGGCGTTATAAGTTTAACGTGTGTATCTGTGTGACATCGTAGCTCCCAAACGCCTGAATTGATTTAGATTTCTTTTTTGTTTTGTTTGAAAGGTAACTTGATCGAAAATGTTCTTAGCTATGATTCAAGTAAATCTATTCAGCCGTTTGTGTTGATGAATGGATGAGAGCATCTTCCACAGATCTGATTGAGTCGAAATTTGGTATTCTGTTACTTCAATGATTTTAAAATAACTTAGTAACCTTGAGCTGATGCTGCAGCATTACTTTGAATTTGCTGGATACCAACATCCTGACCAAGTTACAGCAGAGGTATCGTGTTTCGGCACATTGTAATGGTCTCAACGAATAGGTTATCTAGATAGATGGTAATCAGGGTCTGGCATTGGAGTAGCAAAAAGAAATTAGAATAAATTGGTGTCTGTGGTTTTTTAAACTTAACATTATTTTTTTCGTGTATTCCAGTCAAAATAAAATTAAAAGTGACGTACCTTTTGCTGAAAGCGAATCCAGCTATATTGAAAAGAGGTTAGAAGGTCCTTATCGGATTCTTTATTGCCTATAAGTCATAAGTCATTTATTTGTAAGGCCTATAGCTTAGAAGTCTTCAGATCTCAAATGAATAGGTTTCTTCTAGGAAAGTATGCACGATCATGCATGTAAATCAACGTTAGGATAATAAATGATGATGCACTTACCATCGTGACGTTGCTTTCAAACACAATAAATAAACAAAGTGGTTTATCTTTGTAGGTAGGTCTTTAGGCCCTTTTTACACGGCACGGTTTCTTTTCGGTACGGCGTAGAAAACTTGACTTCCATGGTGATCCATACAACACTGACGACCGTGCCATTCCCGGCTACCGTAGGCACGGGCTTGCGGACGGCGAGCAATGGGTAGCTCGCCGTATGGTAAGAACCAGATCCGTGTCGACGGCGCGTTGTGTTCCACGCGCACCTCAAAGAGATATCAGCACTAGCCGATAGGGCCCGCTAAGGCCGATGTCTGCCGGGGTCGCGGGTTGTTTGAAAGAGTTACCGTGGCCCTGGCAGAGGCAACTGAAGGAACACGGGTGGGTTCTAATCAATAATAGTCTTCGGGCTTGTGGAGGTCAGATAGGTAGCCATTCCACATAAAATAGAATGATCTGCATCCGGTTAGACTGGAAGCTGACCCCAACATAGTTGAAAAAAGGCTTTACAGATGATGATTAAATGTGATTTTATGTTTTATTTCCTCCGTATTTTAACTAAGAGACCTCCCGTGAGACTTCTGCATTTTTCTGCATAATGTCTGTAACATAGTTGAGCCCCAAAAAACTTTTCCCTTTGTAAAGAGTTCAAACAATGTTTACAGTACACTCTCACATGGTTAACTTTAACTTATGTTACTTACAAGTTAGGATAATGTAGTTAGTTCGTTTTGACCTGGAAATTGAAATTCAGACATGTCTCTTTTTTCTTGAGTATGGAGAGAAGTTACTGCCTGTATTTGGATGAACGACAAATTATTGAATGATTACTTTCATAATTTTAAGCAGGTTGTCTTTTTTTAATCGCTACACTTTTAACGGAGATATTGTAGTCAGTGTCTCTACGTGTGATCTACCACTTTTTAATCGTTTTAGGAACGAAGTTCTTCAACGAAATAAATAAATAAACGGGGTTTGCGGTAGGAGTCGACTGGTAGAAAGTGTAACGCACGTTCATAGATTTTAGTAATTTTTAAATCTGTTATTACACCTTCAAATAATGAAATTAACTTAAGCAAAAAAAACTGTATGTTAAACTAGAACGCGTAAACATCAATCCTTAATGATAATATTTAAGTATTGTAGTAAAATACGATATGAAATAAATTCAGGAATCCAAAACATGAAAACTTTCAAACTACGTACGTAAGATAGTTTCATGATTGCTTTTGTATGAACAGACTTATTTATTATCTATAATTTTATCTATGATTTTTTCAAATATTCATATTTTCGTCACTAAAAATAAAAAATATATATATATTCCCTATGTATTTTCTATGAACAAACTATTTTATTATCTGTAATTTTATCGGCGAATATTTAAAGTAATGATGTGTGAAAACGATTATTCCAAATGATGAGCTTCGTTCCAAACGTATGTCTCACGACCACAACAACTTAAAAAAAAAACACTTTTAACACTTTCCCTGACACTGAGATGAAGTACACATTCTGAAAATGACACTAAAAAATTTCATACAAAATAAGACGACGCCTACAGCCATACTGTCGTCAAAAAACAAGTCAAGGTACCTGTAATATGGTATTTTTTATACCAGTATTTTTTGCCTTGACACTAGAAAAATTTAAATGAGTGCAATACGACACTAGATCACGTGGCTTCTTAGTCATGTACGCAAATTTACACGGCTATAGGCGTTTTGTCTGTTTTGACTTAGTAAAGTTAACCGCCTGTGGGAGTAGCGCGATATCAAACACGAACAAAAATACGCCTCTGGTCGTGACGTCAGCGAAAGTGTTAAGGTATTTTATTTGTATTGCCAACAAACGCATATTATTTTTTTCTTTAACTAAACCTAGAAACAAAATTATGGAAGCGACCCAAGTTCTGCTGTGTGAGACAGACACTAGCAGCGTCGGTATAGGTCCACATAATCGTGACACACTCTAATTGCTTAGGCATTCCGCATAGTATGAGATGAGTATGAGTCCACATGGATAGAAAAATCCGGTAGAATTTCGTCGTGCGCTCAAGGTTGTTTCCGCGACGCGTGTACGACTTTTAAAAGGAGGTCGTCCATTCGGCGAGTTATTGAGGTATTCTAGGCCAATATACGTGATTCTAGTAATTTTTATTTATAGTATTTATTTTAGTATTCGATCCCTGTCATACAGGATGCCCTTCCCTCAAATATGGCGAGGGGGCTAATGGCTGATCTTTGCGTTATGCTCGTGAACGGGTGCTGCTTGCGGTGACTGGTCGTCTTGCTGACCTTGGTTTTGTTTTGTTATTAGTAACTTAACTCGGTTGTTGATTTTACTTCGATGGTCCTAGTTTATCATCTGTGACTGAGTTACGACTACATGTACGGCTATATGTAAGTGCGCACGCCCTTTATTACTGGAGGCTTTTATTTAGGTATAAAGTTCTGCTTACGTTTTTAGTTTTGTATTTTGTTTCTGCTTGAGTATAGTTTTCGATTTTTTTTTTTTGGTATAGGTATTGGCGTGTGTTAGCTTACTTATAGCAAATAATTTAATATAATGTTTTGTGTTGCGTAATGTACCTAAATTATTATGCGCAGTGTTATATACAATCATTTTTTTTTTAATTGAACAGACAGCTGTGCTGCTGGGGAGTTTGTTGCGCCACTTCTTCTCCCCAGCTAAAGCACTAGGAAGTGGTGAAGGGCGGGCGTTTTGAGGGACTGTCTTATGTAATTTTGACGTTCAAAAAGTGCTGATTCTCAGCCTAGTTTGAATAAATGACTTTTGATTTTGCCCTATTTCAGCGGTCGAGACCTAGTTTTTAACATAATTATACCTATAGCTGCTAAGACGTTTGCAGCTTTGTATCTGGTTAGTAAAGCAGATCAGAATTTGACCTTATTGTGTCCCACTTTTCAGTAAAGGCTACTTTGTAATCGTTTGGATTGAAGTCTTATAATACCTCTGTAACCGTAATAGGTAACTCTTTTTGAAGTGATTGAGGTTATAACCATGATTCGAAACTTTCTTGATTGCATTTTAATTCCACAATCATAACATTCTAGAATGATTACGAAAGGCAACATAACAACGTAAAATTTCCAACACATTGTTGATTTGTGTTGATCAATGATTCAACAAAAGCAATTACTAAAGGGAAGCTTGTGTTCGCTAAAATTTCTGTTGATTTAAGAGCATGACTAAGACATTCACGTAACGTATGCTGAAGTTTGGGAATAAATTACTATGATATTACCATTTAATAGGTAGAAAACGACTGTGCCATATTATCATATTATTTTTGTTAACTTTGGTTAGGTAGTTTTTGTAATAACTTCAATAATATACATTTGAAATTCAGGTAAGTATTATTACCTGCCTATATACATTATCGGCCTAGCCTTTTCCCAACTATGTTGGGGTTGGTTTCCAGTCCAACGGTATGCAGCTGAATTATTATTTTACATGGAGCGACTGCCTATCTGTTCTCCATAACACAGTTACTGGGCTATACGATACCCCTTGGTAAGACTGGTTGTCAGACTTTCGGGCTTCTGACGACCTGTAACGACTGTCAAAGATCCACGAATGACAGCCGGGATCGTTTTCCGAGGCACGAAGTGTCTGGGTATGTAAAGATGGTCACCCGTCCACAGTCCAACCCCGGCAAGCGTAGCTTAACGTGATGGATCGACCCGTGCGGCTGTTATTACTTAGCCACGAGCACCTCCCCCTTTTTACGTAAAATATAGTGATAGATTAGAATTAGTACAACGTAAATACCTTCGTGCTATGAATTTTAGATGTTATCGGAATAAAATGTCATACCACTTACTTCTTAAAAAGTATGATCTTCTGACCTTACAATCAAGACGAAAACTTCTGGAAGTTATGACTCTGTTCAATGTGTGCCGCAATAATTTTGATTGTCCAGACTTAGGAGTCTGTGTTACCTGGTTCCTCGAACAGTTCATTTACGTGAGGTACGCACTCGACGTCTATTTGCTACTAGTCTCTGTAAATCCAACGCTGGCTCACGTTCACCACTTCATCGTTTGGTTGAGACATATAACAACGAGTTTATTTCAATCGAAATTCTTTTTCTCAGTAAAAATGCATTTAAGAAGCAAATCCAAGCGACCCTAAAGGATCAGCAAGCAATACATTTATAATAACGTAATGTCTAATAATGTACGCACACAAATTTACTTTATTATTATTATTTTGTATAAACTTAATAATCGGAATATGAGTTCTAGGACAATGGCTATTATATAGGTATTGTATCTGTGTTCCTAGCTAGTTTTTAATACTTTAAATTGTAATCTGTGGAGAACGTAGTGGTTGCATAATTTATAAAAAAAATGTAACAATTAAGATATTATGATTATTTCTTATTGTGCTACTGTTTGTTTTTCCTTAAATAAATAAATAAGTTAAAAATTACTATTTTTGGTTTTATCTTTTTTTAAGTTAAAAACGTCACTAATGTGTAATAAAGTATAATTTCAAAGAAAGATGATGAAATTTTAATATTTTAACGGTTAGGAAAAATTACAATTTTATACGTGTGGTACTAAGTTTTGAAGGCCAGCGTATTATTATATGGATATGTCTATAAATCTAAAACTACCCTTCTCAACACACAAACTGCACACCAAGATACGTCTCCTACGAACCCCAAGAGGTTTCGATTAAATCAGACATAATATACTCCCATTGAAGCGTATCCTTAAATCAATGAATTTATACAACTATTCATAGTTAATTGGCTAATAAACTATTTCAATCATGCATTGATAGGATCTAAGACACTCGGGGCTGATGTCGGTAGCGTCTTGATCTAAACAGAGTTGTAAGTTTTGTTATCATTCATATTATGTGGTCGACAATGGTAGACGGAGGGGCTCGTGGCTAAATAATAACAGCCGCATGGGACGAACGAAGGTTAAGCTACGCTTGCCGCGGTCGGATCCATTACATATCGGGACCCCTCCGTGCCTCGTGAAGCACGTGAAGCCGTTGGTCCCGGCTGTCATTCGTGGATCTTTGTCAGTCGTTACGGTTAGTCGGAAGCCCAAAAGTCTGACAACTAGTCTTACCAAAAGCTATCATCGTGTTACCCAGTAACTGTATTGTGGAGGGCAGAAAGGCTCAGCTGCATCCGGTTAAAATGGAAGCCGGTCCCGACATAGTTGGGTGAAGGCTTGCAGATTGATTGATTGATGATGGTACACGATTGATTCGAAGTAATGAATAGGTTCCTTTAAGCCACTCATGTGATTTGAATATTCATTAGGTTATCCATTTACAATAATATCAGTCTCGTAGAATGTGTACTTGCAATAACTGAAAACCTCTTAAAGGGTCATTGTACTCATCATTATGAACAACTTTTACTATTTGACCAACTCTGAAATCACGGAAATCTCTTAAGGGGTCATTATACTCATCATTATGAACAACTTTTACTATGTGACAAAATCTGAAATCACGAAAATCTCTTAAGGGGTCATTGTTTTGCTACCGGTTTTAATCATTGTTTAATCCCATTATGAACAACTTTTACTATTTGACCAACTCTGAAATCACGAAAACCTCTTAAGGGGTCATTGTACTCATCATTATGAACTACTTGTACTATGTGACCAACTCTGAAATGTTCGCATTCAAATATGTATGGAGCAGCTGAGGTTTCCAGTTGTTTCAATCACTCCTTGTATAATCTGTGGTAGTGAATGAGCCGAAATCTACCACGAAGGCCTATGAAGTGCGTGTAGGTGTAAACGCAGTCTTCAATTGTTTTATATTAAGAGCCTATACTACCTCAAATGGCTTATCATGATCCCCCGTTATGTCGAAAACAGTGCAGCATTAATTTTGAAATAAATATTATATGGTAAAGTTGAGGATCAATGTTAAGTACTATGTGTGACGAAAACACGATTCCATTAAATTTTCTCGATAGAAAAAAAAAATCCAAAGTTACCTCCAAACCGAACAATAAACCGCTGGTATTCAGAAAATACTTCAAATTAGATCTTGAAACTTTGCATACTAACTGAACTAACTATAAAGCTGGTCTTATGTGTTTTATTTATTTTTAATTAGCATTATTTTCACCGTTTAAAGAATTACCTAAACTATCGGCGCCTTGAAGTTTGTTCTCTGCCGCCCGAAGACCCCCGCTCAGTCTCGCTTCGGCTTTCGAACGGGATGGTTGTGTCGCTTGCACTCAGAACACACATTACGCACAACAGGTAAAATAGGTAGGATAAATAGTGAGGTGGCGCGGGGAAGTGGGGGAATTAGAGCCGAGGTTGTATAGGCTCTTAAAGCCCGGTTTCCACCGCGAGCAGAGTGAACCCATTAAGAACTCCGTTTAACTTGCAAGAGTAAACTGCATATTTGACGAGAATTTGTTTGTGGAAACAACCAACATATTATTTTTGCTACCGGCTTTAATTATTTTTTAATAACAAATTCAGATGCATTTGTCGCCGCGCACACAGTTGCGAGCGATGAGAAAGATAAGACGTTAATGATAAAACTTTGGCACATAACAATTTAACTTTGCACAAGTTTTTGAAGTTAACTGACAATTTCGTGCGAAAATGTGCAAAATATGTAAATAGGTTATAACTTCTAACTATGCTGCGTATACAGGGTTATCCTATCCTACTAATATTATAAATGCGAAAGTTTGAATGTTTGTTACTCAATCACGCCAGAACTACTGAACGGATCTGGATGAAATTTGGCGCAGAGTAAATTCCAACATCCACGCAGGCGAAGCCGCTGGCAAAAGCTAGTTGTTAATATGTCGTCAATCCATTAAGAGGATGTATGAGAGGTAATTTGCAACCAAATGACCCTATGACCCAGAAAAATCGACCATTTAAGGGGCCCCCGAAGCATGCGTAGTTCATACAAACGAAATACCAAAATAATTTGTAAATCAAACATATTCTAAAGGTAGTGTGTATTTATTCCGATTGGATTACAAAATATCTAGGTTCCCTTTTGGGCAAAATTTTTGTTTAGAAAAAAAAATACTCTAAAAATGAATAAACTCGAAAATTCACATTTGCATAGGAAGTTGTCATTTGGTTGCAAAGTCCTCCTAAATATCTTTAATGGATTGCCGACATAGTTTTAATAACCCTATTAGGGTTATACGTATATGTTGTATTTTGTGTATAAAATTATAATGTGTGTTTGTTTATGGACTTATGGTCTGAAATAAATTTATTATTATTATTATTATTATACAGCAATGATTGAGGTACAGGTGGAATTTGTAAAGAGAGATCACTATTATGATATTAGAAATTAACGTAACATTTCTAGTTTCAAACTGTCTTGTATAAAAATGAAAATAATGTTTACAAGTACATATAATGTATCTACTTAGTCGATAAAATAAAAAAAAAAGCTTTCTGTGTGTAACAATAAAAAAGTATATTGTATAAAACAATATTGTTAATCCAAAAAAGTCACTGTTTTGCTCTTCTATAAAGTTCACTTGGAACCTCACTCAAATGAGCGCACACAATTCGAAAACGAACTCATTTGTTTTTAAAGTAAATCATCGCGGATTCACAACGAGACAACGTTCGAATTTCGAAGTGATCGAAGATGTTTCGAGAATGGCTCTAAAGTTTAAAATCTCAGCTTCTGTGTGTGTATATTTGAATGTAGGTCAGATTCAGGTTAATTTAGGGCGGTGCTACGTCTTCTAACGATGACGTATCGCTAGCTGCGCAAACATACGAACGTGCATAGTAGGCGTATATGGAACGTTTGGATATAATGATAGATGGATGTTTGTATACGCCTAGGAAAAGTGACTAAACACTGGGAATACATACATAAACTCACGCCTTCTTACCATGGGTGTAGGCAGAAACTGCAGAACGCCACCTGCTATGATCCTTACATACTCCTTTTGCCTCGTTTACTTTCATACAATTGGTCAATTGGCACGCCGGTTGCGAGTACTACGCACCTGACCTTTCTGGAGAACATCACCAAAAAGTAGTGGTTTGGTATTTTCCTCCTACAGCGTCTCCTCCCGGCGTTTCCACTTACATACACGCATGCACACAGTGGGAATTTATCACAAAAATACGCTTTTTAAAGTTCTAGAGGAGAGAAGACGATGTTAATCTCAAAAAGGGCGAGCTACACCCCTTAAGAGGATTGTGAAGTGCCGATACGCGGCGCGATTTTTGGAGGCGATTACCTACATTTCATACAATTATTTACATAAATATTGTTCCGGGCGATAACGTTTTTTTTCCCTAAACATTTACGAAATGAGACAATTTTGGTTTCATTACATTCAATACACTTTAATCTAGGTCTGTACGTTTTCGTTTTTAGTAATTCAATTTAATTTAATTTAAAAAAATAAAAATGCTCGAGGATGTTTTTATGTCAAAAATATATATATTTAGATGCTAATAACTTATATTGTATACAATATTTCTTTATAATAAAAACGTACGTGTGGAGCGTGTGGAAGGTGAAAGTATGAAGACGTACGATGGGATGAAGAAAAGTCCGAAGTACACAAGTAGAAGAATGAAAGTTTATTAGGTACACAGGTTTCAGTTCACACACACAAGAGTTACACTTAGTTTAGAAGGAGTGACAGAAATGTAGATAGCAGAGAACAGCACGGACAAGCAGTTAAACTTAAGCATAAGAAGGTTTCGGCATATAGGCTATGCGTGCAGTGAGCATACTGGTTATCCAGCCGTCTTTTCGCGCGTCACTGTACGGCGCGGGTGCATGAGTGCAACGCACGATGATGCTGTCCCGCTCATGCACACGGCTCACATGACGTAGCGCGGGCGGCGCTCGCTAGAACAATAGACGCGTCATAGCTGCGTGCGCCGACCAACTGATAGGTATTAGCTAATAATACAATGTTTGCACTTGTCCGTTTGTCCGTTGAACATTAAGATATTATTGTAAATAGTTTTATTTTAATTGTTGTTAAAGTCTAGTTTTGAGTTTCTTTATAGATATGTTGTATATAAATTATGATTAATTATATTTAAGAAGTACATAATTTATAATAATTTGATTAGACATAAGTGTGTAGGTCACTACATACGGACCTAGTTTTTCATTATACCTACAACATTTCCAAAAATTATGAAATTTAGACTATGTTTACGGGGAGAAAAACGTTATCTCTTTTTGTATGAAAATTTACAGCTTCACAATCCTCTTAATAAAACGCTATAGCAAACTAGTGCTACGCCGTAACTAAGCGCATGCTACGCCGTAGCTATCCGCTACGACCGCGACGCCGATAAATCATGCAATCTACGCCAAAACATTCAAGACATACAACTCACTGATGAGTAAATGCTTCTGCTTTACGTCATATTGACTAGTTCTAAGCTAGTCTACAGAAGTGGTAGCCTAGTAGTAAAGGCCCCGACTTATATGTCGTGGGTCGTGCATTGAAACCCAACCTACCCTACCCTCAAACAACGGGGGAGTGCCTATATCATAAACTTCATAACTTTGTTTAAGGAAAGGAGAGGCGATGGTGTTTTGTTTGGCAGTTTTTTGTTATGATAATGTCTTGTTTGTTTGAGCAGTAATGGCTCTGAGGTAAAGGCCTCGACTTAGGAGTAGAGTCGTGAGTTCGAACCCAATCAGGCATTTTACTTTGTGTAAGTTATTTCATCACCACAGCTCTCAAAACGGTGAAGAAAAACATCGTGAGGAAACCGGCATGTCCTAGAACCAAAAATTCTAAAACAAGTGACCTCCACTAACATAGATAGATACGCGTGGTGGATTATGACCCGCCCCTCTCACAGAGAGGAGGTCTTTGTCATAGCAGCAAACGTTTTAGACGGATTATGCAAGCTCAGTCTACTCTGCCCTGCCGATCCGACACACTGTAACTTTTGAAAACCACGTGTGAGATTTTTGATGTTTTTCTTATAAGTAACTAGCTGTTATCTATATCCTTCTGCAGGTCATGGTCTTCCCATGTGCCAAATTATATCAAAATCCGTTGAGCTGTTTTAGCGTGAAAGCGTAATCAATCAGAATCAGAATCAGAATCAGAATTATTTATTTGTAAAACATAGGTGAAGAACATATATACATTAATCATACATGTCAAGGTCTTAAATAGATAAGTGTTGCACTATGCTTTGTCATTGTTGACATACAAATATTAAAGTCAAGTTAACAAAATTTTCTATCAATTTTATACAAATACATTAAAATAATCAATTTAATAATGTCCACTACAAGAAAGAAAAAACAAAAAACACACACAAGAAGATCATAACAAAAGAACATGCGAGAAATTATTCGTCCGTTACATTAATAATATGAATTAATAAAATTAAAGAATTTAATCAAATAGTCATCCAAAATTAAAATAGTCATCCAAGTCAACATTAATAATATAGATTTATAAAATTACATAATCTCATAATTCATCATATCATAATTTAATCAAATAGTATTATCATTAAAATAGTCATCCAAGGCATAATAACATTTCTCAACTAATAACTTGTGAAGACACTTTTTGAATTTCTTTAATGGCATACATTTTATAGCATCAGGTATTTTATTAAAAATCTTTGGTGCAACACCAAAGAAGCTCTTTTTCATTAACGCAGTATTACATTTCAACGTACATAGTTGATTTTCATATTGACTCCGAATGGGGGTCTTCTTAACTGTTGAAAATTTTGTAAATAAATGTGGATTTGATTTTATAAATAGTGCAGTTTCTAATATATATATAGCTGGTAACGTTAATATTTTTAATTTCTTGAAGTAGGGAACGCAACTATCTGTTGACTTTAAATTACACATGGATCTTACACACCTTCTTTGCATCCTAAATACCAGTTCCCTATTTGTTGATTGCCCCCAGAAAACAACACCATAACGGAGAATAGAGACTACAAGTCCATGATAGGCTGTTAACAGTGTCTCAGAATTAACTCTCTTAGATAATTGAAACAATAGATACGCAGATTTACTCAGTCGTTTACAAACCACTTCCAGGTGAGGTTTCCAAGTCAACTTATGGTCTACAGTTATGCCTAAGAATTTTGCACTCGTAACTTCTTCTATTTTACACTCATCGTAGGTAATATTAAGGGGTAGATTCTCAAGTCGTTGATGAAACTGTATAATTTTAGTTTTATTCAAATTGATCACAAGATTATTATTATTTAGCCAATTAATAATGTTATTTAGCGAGTTATTGATCTCATTTCGATATTCGTGTGGATCAGTGCATTCTATGATAGCCGTACTGTCATCTGCAAAAAGTACCATTTTGTTTCTCAAATTTCTTGGGAGATCATTGATATATATTAAGAAAAGTGGCGGCCCGAGTACAGTGCCCTGAGGCACACCATACTTCACGGACCTCGCTTCAGAGACATATGTAGTTTCTAATTTGCTTATAGGACAAATTCTGGAAATCTCAGTACACTGTGTCCTATCACTTAGGTATGATTCTAGGAGTTTATAAATGTTTCCTCGAATGCCGTACCCGTGTAACTTTTGCAGCAAGATCTGATGATCTACGAAGTCAAAAGCTTTTGACATATCCGTGAAGATGGAGCACACAGGATTTTTTTTATCCACAGAAGTCATTATACTTGATAGCAGGTCAAATAGTGCCATATTAATATTAGTATTTTTCCTAAATCCTTTTTGTTCATTGCAAAATAACTGAAACTTCTCGAAATACGTGTAAATGGAATTATATATTATTTTTTCAATAACTTTTGCAAAAACTGGTATTTTTGCAATAGGCCTGTAATTTTTAACATCAGTCTTGTCATTATTTTTGTAAATGGGTTTAATAACTGCCTTCTTGAGACTAGTAGGGAATATACCATCGGAAATGCAAAGATTAATTATGTGCGATAACGGTGTCGCTATGACCTCCTTAACATCTTTTATTACTCTAGTTGAAATACCGTCGTATCCTACTGTACTAGTATTTTTTAAGCTACTTATCACTTTTATAATGTCAGTATCTGAAACTGGTAGCATAAATAGAGACTGCGAAGTTGAGTTTTCAATAACATTTCTACATGAATTTGTTAATGGGGTATTATTAAGGTTTGTTTTTGAATTATTTTCTATAATCTCTATAAAATATTTATTGAATTCATTCGCAATGTCAAGGGGATGTGTAAGAGTTGATTTATCATTTTGTATGGTCAATATTGGTTCTTGCGGCAGACATACTTTGGATTTGTTAATAACTTGCCAGGCAGCTTTTGATTTATTTTGAGACGTCTTTATGAAGTGGTTGTTTTGGGCCTTCTGGGTTAGATTTACTATTCTTCTATAAAGCTTGGAATACTTTTTAAAAGCAAGTCTATTTTTTGTGTTCGGATTATGCCTATATGTCCAAAGTAGCTGCCTCTGTTTTCTGCTACATATTTTTATCCCATTCGAAATCCATTTGGTTTTTTTACAAGTATAAATGGTTACTATTTTTTCTGGGAAACACAATTTGTATAGCAATATAAAGTCATCTATAAAATTTTCGTAGGATTCATTTGCGTCTTTAGCTTCGTATACTCGTCGAAAAGTTAGGTTTTTTAGATGATTTTTAAATTTCATTAAGTTATCTACTGATATTTCCTGTGTAGTTGTTTTCCAATATTTAATCATACAGGTTTTTTTAATAGGAACTTGCAGTAGTTGTGATGTGTGGTCAGATAGAAGTAAATCTATTATTTCAGCTTTACAACCTTTACGGTAAGAATGTGCAAAATTATCTAAGCAAGAGTTACTAGCCAATCTGGTTGGTTTATCAAGTTCTAATTTGAGATTATATTGCAAGAGAAAGTTTTCAAATTCTATTGTGATTTTATTTCTCTTTAACACGTCAATATTAAAGTCTCCGGTTAATATAATTTTTTTATTTGTAGATACGCAAAGTCTTCTCAATATATTGTCCAGTTTTTCATAAAATACATTGTAATTGTATTTTGGAATCCTGTAAATGCATATTACAACAATATTATAAGATGTCAGTTCAATACCGCAACATTCGAAAACACCTGAGATCGACTGTTTTGCAATATCAGTCAATTCTCTGAATTGCAGCCCTGCTCTTACAAAAATGCAAGTTCCTCCACGTTTGACACTTCTGGTAAAAAAGGCAGCTGGGCAGAAATTAGGTATATGCAATATACATTCATAGCCCGCCTCTATAAAATGCTCTGTTATACAGATAATATCTACCTTTGTTCCCTTACTAGAAAGCTCGTCTAATTTAACTACTAACAGATCTGATTTATTCATAAGCCCTGCTATGTTCTGATGGAGAATGGTAAGGTGATAGTTATAGAAAAAACTGATTCTCTATTGTTTTTGTTAATACTAGCGGTTCAGTTTTATCTTCTTGAGAGCAACCAACTTGTGAGTGTATATGGTCTTTGGTATTTACAAAATCTAGGTCTAAGATTAAATCATGCAAGTCTGACAAAACTTTCATAAAGCCTTTGTTATTCAGGTGTGCATGCCGTTGGTTATACGTATCCCACGTGTATGGAAGATTAAGATTTGAATCTAGTATAAATGCATAATTGTAAGTCTCAACATCCATGTAAATTAGATTATTGAAAGTATCAACTCTGCTGTTAAACATTATATTTGTATTGTCCATAAATTTAAAAGTTGGCAGACATATTATGAAGTTAGTATGATTAAGTGGTAATAATTTATCTCTAATATAAGTAACAAAATCAATATAATTATGCGTTTTTGTAAAGTCGTCTTCACCAATAAATATAATACAATAATCTAATCGAGAGAAGTTACGTACTTTTAGATCAATGTCCTTTAACAAATATTTCATTCCGCATCTGGGAGTACGGTAGTGACACATATTAAAGTTCCCTAAATGAGTTCTTTCACTCAATGTTTGTATTCTGTTGGATGTTTCACTACTCAAAATACAAATGTTATTCTTCACAGGTGGAGGTGATGAAACATGAGATTTCGCGCTAATAATATTATTCAATGAGGCGACACCTTGAGTACATCCAGCGTCAATGTTAACTTCATGTCCGCTTGGCGCTCTTGTCAAACTTTCCGATGTCTGCGTCTGTTTTGTTTTTGTATAAGGAGTATGAATGTTCTTCTTTGGTGTTTGAACTCTGGACTTAAGTGGACTACTGACAATTACTTTGTATGTTTTATTTTTTTCCAATAGGTCGTCATTACTTTGCTTCAACTTACTATTTTCTAGCGATAATATTTCAATTTCCCTATGCGCACTTATCAATTGATTTTTTAGTTCTTCTATCTCTTTCTTATAAATAGTAATTCGGTTATCATCCTCGTCCTCAGATATATCTGGCATAGAATTTGAGGTACAATCCATCGTTTGCGAAATTATGTCGCTGTCATCCTTATCCGGTTCCGATTGGGTGCGTTGTCTTCGATGAGTTACATTTCCAAAGAAATTCATTCTTTTAAGTCAATTTATTTTGCTTAAATTGTACCTAATTTAAATTTTAAGTAATTCCAAAAATACACATAAGTGAATATTTTTATTTTCTACCAAAAGACTTAATTTTCTTATTCTGGTATCACAAGTTTTTTTGTAGCAACACTTTTCTATTTTTTTATAATAGCAACACTGGTCAGTGTCTCAATTTCATTTCCGCTCCTTGACACTAGATGGCGCTGTTTGCCATGAAGTATTTATTATTAGTAGTAGCAACCCTAATGTTAATGTAAATTTTTAAAACGTCAATGTCAATATTTGTTTCGCTACTCACTACTAGGGGCGCCACTTATGGTTCAAAGTTCACTTTTTAAAACAAAACATTGTACTTAACCGTTTTATTATTTTATATACATTTGCTAGTAATTAACTCGCCACTTATTATGTTTTTAAATGTTCTAATGATGAGAGTACCTTTGTATAGGTCCAGTATACTTGTTTTTGTCCGTGATTAGCACTTTTTGAAGCACAATAACGTTCAAAAGTCCAAATATTAAACACAATGTTTTTATTGCATGTCTTGGTTTATAGAAGTCACCAACAATTTCACTTATGTAGTTCGATACGTCTATTAAAATTCACTACAATACACATCACTTATACTATGGTTTACTATTTATTTTGAGTTTTAAAATACGCGGCGATGTTTACTTAATGCTGTGTTGCCAGCGATCAACAAACAAAGAAACTCACTTTTGCATTTATAATATTAGCTAGGATAGTTTGGAGGATGTAAAATCGGTCTATCGACACTCTAGACTCACAAAATGTATTAGGTCCTTATTAAATTTAAAAAAAAAAACTCTTAACACACTACAAAAGTTTCTATAATAATATAATTCAATCATGATTCGAAAGACACGTGGCGCCATCTATTATCATAAGAAGGTTATTGTTGCTTTCCTCGGGAACTGTACTACTACAGGATGGAGCTCGTGTAACTAATAACAGCCGCACGGGTCAATCCAACAGGTTAAACAACGCTTGCCGGGGTTGGTCTGTGGATGGGTGACCATCTTTTCATACCGAGATTCCTCCGTGCCTCGGAAAGCACGTTAAGCCGTTGGTCCCGTCTGTCATTCGTGGATCTTTGGCAGTCGTTACGGGTCGTCACAAGCCCGAAAGTCTGACAACCAGTCTTACCAAGGGGTATCGTATTACCCAGTAACTGGGTTGTGGAGGTCAGATAGGCAGTCGCTCCATGTGAAATACTGGTATTCAGCTGCATCTGGTTATACTGGAAGCCGGCCCCAACATAGTTGGGAAAAGGCTAGGTAGATTGATTGATTGGCACCCTATATCCGTTTCTGTACACCTGACAAGGTATATGCAAAATTTCAGGATGATCGGTTCAGTGGTTTAGCCGTGAAAAGGTAACAAACAAACAAACTTATTTTCGCATTTATAATATTAGTTAGGATTAGGATTGGTTTGAACTTGAACGTAATACAGTATTTTTTAGTTTAGTTTTAGTTTTATCTTATCTTGCAAAATATACATTAGAATGAAAAAATTGTTGGTGAGGGATACTAAACAGACTTAAAGAAACTGATTGGGCGCTGTTGAGTTAAAACACTGTAAGTTGAGTTACAGTCTTTTGGATTAGCACGGCAGTGCTCTCTCTCTCAAAAATCTCTTCATAATATAGTGGTCTGAACATAAAATGTAATTAAAGCAGTATCAATGATTCTGTTTCCTCCAATTAAGAGTGGAGGGGTTACTTATCTAATGAGGTTTAGGAGTTTACTTCTCCTAAGTATTGAGAAAGTTTAGAACCCAGGGTAGCTTTATGGTATCCAATAGTTACCATAACATAGAGGAGAAATAAGTGCGTCATATGAACGACGTATGATCATGAGACCAGTATTGCTCAAACTTGTCTAGAAGAAGCCTGTTTTAAGAGCGCTCATCCCGCGCAGGCTGGCAACGTCGCATTTCTAGAGGCTTTTCGTGATTATTTTTTAAAATTTAAATCAAAGTACTGTTTTTTTGGTATTTAGAATTATTTTTAACATTTACTCTATCATCAAAATATTTAATCGTAATACTGCAAATGAATATAATAGGCTCGTGGCTAAGTAATAACAGCCGCACGGGTCAATTCATTAGGTTAAGCTACGCATGCCGGGGTTGGTCTGTGAATGGGTGACCATCTTTACATACCGAGACTCCTCCGTGCCTCGGAAAGCACGTTAAGCCGTTCGTTGGTCCCGGCTGTCATTCGTGGATCTTTGACAGTCGTTACGGGTCGTCAGAAGCCCGAAAGTCTGACAACCAGTCTTACCAAGGGGTATCGTATTACCCAGTAACTGGGTTGTGGAGGTCAGATACGCAGTCGCTCCATGTAAAATACTGGTATTCAGCTGCATCCGGTTAGACTGGAAGCCGACCCCAACATAGTTGGGAAAAGGCTAGGCAGATGATGATGATGAATATAATTGACAATATGTATTTTTTTATGAATAAATAATGTACCAAAGTAACTGTCGAAAAATAGCAAACCTACATACATAGAAATACCAACGATCTAGTACTTGGCCAAAAGAAAATAGTACTTTGATTTAAATATAATAAAATAATCTCTAGAAATGTGACGTTGTCAGCCCGCGCGGGATGAACGCTCTTTTAAAACAGGCTTCTTCATGACAAGTTTGACCAATACTGGTCGTGAACAATGAAGTTATTTCACCTCTAAGTAATGGTAACAATTGGATATCAAAAGCTACCTTCTCTGGCCTCTAATCTTTCTCAATATTTAGGAGAAGGTAACTCCTAATCCTCATCAGATAGGTAACCCTCTCAACCTGCGTAGAATGGTAAGTACCACCTTCATTCGATGTGGTCTTACTTCTCATGCAAACATAAACAGAATCGCATTACATAGAAAAACAGACCTTAACTAAACACACACAAAGCTTATAATAATTCAAATGGAAAGTTTTGAAAATTGAAAGTGGTATTAACGTTAATTGGAAAATACACCTTATTTAGAGAGAATTAAGGTAAATATTAGACTATAGCTGTACCTAAACGTTGATTATTACATAACTTCGCAATGAGCATTCTGTAGATTGAACGTGACCTTGAAGTCATTGGAAAATACACCTAAATGGAATCAAAATAAGGCTTACATTAGGCTTAAAATTGCAAAGACTAATAAGGGTCTTGTTGATATTGAAAAATACACTTTATTGGTTTAACTATAGGGTTTATATTTCTGTGAGATTGGCTTCTTGAAATGTTTTTCTCGTTTCCATACATTTTCATATTAAAAATATATAAGGGATTGCCAAGTTTTTATAGGTTTCTGGACTGTTATAGGATTAGAAATTGTAACCAAACGCTAACAAATTGATGTTTGAAGTTTTTTATTATATTTGGGGACAAAAATAATAAAAAAGATGATTATTGTTTATACGAGTTTTTTTTAATGCTTACTTACGCGTTGGAGAAGTTTTTGTGACCATAATTTAGACCTTTAGACTATTGTAAATGGAATGAGACACCACTTATTTTCCTTCCAAAACATCTAAGTCTATTTTACATTTGTTTTAGCCTCACAATGAAAACCTCTCCGGGTGCTGGCAAGCCGTTCATTTAAACCTTTAAATCAATGTGATAGACTAGTGGTGTGACAATCGGACTGCCAAGTCTTATGTCTCGATTTCGAACCCAAAACGCGCACCTCTGACTTTTCAGATTCATGTGCGTGGAAAACATCATGAGGAAACCAGCATGCCTTTTGTTTTAGGTGGGAAATCATCAAATAACTAATAGCAGGAGGGCGTGTCAGACTTCTACTGACTAAAACCCACCTGTGTTCCTTCAGTTGCCTGTGCCAGGGCCACGGTAACTCTTTCGAACAATCCGCAACCCTGGCAGCTATTTCTCGACGGCATGTCAGAGGTCCATGGGCGGCAAAAAGTTTACTGACACCTTAACCTCACGAAAAAAAAAAAAGAAGTAAGAAAGAATGTAAAATAGAAATGAAACACCAATTTATTTACCAAGCGTGATAATTATCATTATATTACTTAACAACAATAAATCTAACTGGAATTTTTCAAGCCTATCCCGAAAACGATCTCATTATGTAATTTGAGAGAACTTTTTGACGCAATAGGAAACTAAAGGCTGATTTATCAATCGTCAGAAAACTTTTATTTATGGAATAAATATGGTGGTTTGACAGCTTTTGTATCCTAACAACATTATAAATGCGAAAGTAAGTTTGTTTGTTACCTTTTCACGCCTAAACCACTGAACCGATCATCCTGAAATGTTGCATATACGTTGTCAGGTATACAGAAACGGACATAGTGTACCTTTCATCAGGACAAACGTTCTGTTCCTGAGGAAAAAATCAATAACATTCTTATGATAATAGATGGCGCCACAAGTCTTTCGAATCATGATTGAATTATTTACGGTTAATGGAAGAGGCCTATGACTTCTTCCGATCCCAAGACAATGTCGCGGGGTTAACCAAATACCTAAATTATTCAATTCACACTCATTACTGTGCACCTTCAGTCATCCTCACACACACACACACGCATTCACACCTTCCACTACACTTCACTCAAGCGCGCCTCTTTTTTTCCTTTTAGTTTATTGTTTTTCTACTAAATACATGCATTTCACTTTTATATATTTCGGTTAATGATAAGGGGAAGAGCGGAGACTCCTAACACAAGCATTTCCTTGCTTAAAAGGAGTCTCCAAACCATATAATGTAAACCATATTATGTTAGCTGAAATAAACATTTTATTTATTTATTTATTACTTTTTAATTATATTATTTCTAGCTTTTGCTCGCCGCTTCGCTCGAATTAATTTATATTTTGACAATCAATTCGGGTTGTACTCTGCTTGGTAATATTATAAATGCGAAAGTGAGTTTGTTACGCTTTCACGCTAAAACGGCTGAACGGATTTGGATGAAATTTGGCACACGGGTAGACCATAACCTGGAAAAGGATATAGGCTACTTTTTATCGACATAACACCCGGGCGAAGCCGCGGGCGGAAGCTAGTAGATAATATGTCAAACTGTCTTATTTATTCTTCAAATAAAAGTTATTTGACCATTGAAAAATCAGACCTAAGTGGAATGTGTTAAGTACTAATTTAGTAGATTAATTAGCAGTGTCAAATTGTGCGAGTGGCACATACTACCAATGAGTGTTGTTCCTTTCAGGACCATTATTTTCTCTGTGATTCTCGTTCAATATCACGTGGTCAGTGACTTTATTTTTCGAGATTATTTCTAAAGAATATTCATTAATCGAAAATCATTGCAAAATTATTGATAAGTATTGGCCAGAACCAATCTACAAAACAAAACTCATTTAGGCTATTTTAAACCTTTTATCGATCCGGGTAATAGGGACAAACCTAGGTCCTTATTATGAACTATTAACGCCATCATGATTCCGTTGCGAAAAAGGGATGGTGGTAAAGGTCATGTATAGATCCGTCTCTCACTGGCACTGGAAAAATGATGGGATTAATTGTTCATAATACGGCCTCTGAACCTTGCAATAACTGCACCATCATTTTCAAATATTCTAATCCACATTCCTACTAAGTTCACCCAGTACCGTTCTGACCTACATACCTCAAAACTTCAAGAAAGAAAGGGACGGAACGAGTTAAAACGAGATAGCAGACACAAGAGACTCGATGGCAAACGATAGGATTATAAGGATAAAGCTGGTAATATCTAGTAAATTATACAAAGTATAATTAAGATTAGGTAGTGAATTTAGTGTGAGCGGTGGCGAGAAGCGGGTTATAGGAAACCTTTTTTTTTTAAGATGGGTTTGCTCTTGACTCTAGTCTAGGTCGGCGGCGACAGAGACAGAGTCGACGATGGAGTGAGCTTACCCAGAAGAAGCCTGTCCACTCTCACTTTGAAGAGATTAGGGTTGTATGCGCTCGGAAACACAGACGCAGGTAGTGAGTTCCACTCTTTTGCTGTGCGCATTATAAAAGACATTTGGAAACGCTTAGTGCGAATTGGTGGAATAGCAACAAGATAGATTAGTGTGCTTTTCAGTAGGGAGTTTCATACAAAGAATACTAAACGGCTCGAGTTGATACGGTGACGATCCGTTTCCGAGTTGATATGTGTGCTTATGACCTTTAGACTGGTCCACTGCACCAGGGACGGAGATTTTAAAAGCAGTTTCTAAAAGCATTTTAAACGATCAACTCGTACCCATGATTATTGCAGGCAAATTGATAAACTAATTAGAAATAATTACACGAAATTAATATTGAAAGAGCTGCAATCTAATATCAGAAAGCCTAGATATGTCATTCTATCAGCGAAAGTTAGTGATGATGGCAATGTCAAAAACCGGCCAAGTGCATGTTGGACTATGCACAATGAAGGGTTCCGTAGTTGGGATGAATTTATCCTAAGAACAAATTTAACATTGGATGTGTAGTTGAAAAATATGTTCTCTCACACATTTCAACTGCAAATGTAAGTTTTTACGCACAATATGGAGAAATTTACCTATAGACTGTTTGACCAATGCACCGGGAACGGAGGTTATTCGGCCATAGTATATGTACTACGTCACTAACTCGGTGCCGTCAGCTGTTTTCTCGTTGACGTTCTGTTCCCGGTGCGGTGAACAAACAGTGTTAGGTGAGCGATGTAAAACATTGTCTTAGCTATTCAGCACAACTTTGTCTAATAAAAGTTATTTCAGACGAACTCGTTAGCTTTCTCTACCAGGCGAAAAAATAATAAATCGTAAATCTCGGAATAATCAGCCTCCTGTTTTTTGGTACCATTAAATACTTTTTAGCAAAAAATAAAACCGACTTCCAAAACAAAACACTACAAAGTGAAAAATATTTTTAATTTCGGTAGTCGGTGTCTTTGGTTTTGTATTTTCGTTTTTTGCCACTGACTTCCGAAATTAAAGTTATTTTTCACTTTGTAGTGTTTTGTTTTGGAAGTCGGTTTTATTTTTTGCTAAAAAGTTTTTCTTTTTCCCTTTTTAGTTGTGGTACCTACCCCACACAAATTGAATACCACTACCTGCTATGTAAATAACAGTGATAGGAAGTTATTAAAACATCATCCGCAAATACTAAGTGGGAAAAATACGCCTTATTGAAGCTAACTCAAAAACTACCCAAGCAAAGTTAACAAAATTTATAATGGGACCACCTAGGAAGTTATACCAGAATTTTCCAAATCGGTCCATCCGTCTTTGAGTAATCGCGTAACAAACATACAAAAAAAAAACATACAGAATTGAGAACCTCCTCCTTTTTGAAGTTGGTTAAAGAAGGCGTGTGGTTTCTTGGTTTACGTTAGGTTAGATCAATAAAACTTGTTGTTGGGCCACCAAAAGAATGAATGAAAGGCAATTGCACGCAGCTGAGATACGAATGCTAAGAGGGATGTGTGGTGTTTATTTTATTTATTTATTTTTGGCCAACCAACAATTGTTTATACTGTTAAATGTCAAAATAAAGATTCCTAAATCAAAGGTTAGTATAACAATTTCTTATAGGTTAGCACCGCATGCCCCATAAAATAACAAATGTTGCAAGTTATAGTCTAAACAAAAATTTAAATCAAAGTTTAAAAACATTAAATAAATAAAGTATTTATCATAATTCATAATAAAATATCATAATTAAAGTCATAAATTAATTAAAAAATTAAGAACTAAATCAAAATTAAATACAAAAAATTACAACAAAATCAAACTTAATTGCAAAAATAAACAAAATTAAAATCAAAATCACAACCAAAATAATACAATACAAAATCAAATTCACAATTAAAATGTCATGAAAGCAATAAAAAGAAAAATAATACAAAACAATAATAACATAAAATCAATTTACAGCCAATCTCATAACGGAATTGCAGTATCAGACACTATTAAATGTTATTCTGTGGAACTTGCCAATTGAGTCAAAATGCACGTCAGTAAGGTCGCTGTATTCGTTTAGCTGTTTACAGAGGCGAGGGACAATAGAACTTGTGCCGAGGACTGTTCTACGCGGAGGGGGGTACAAGGGAGAGTGTTACGCGAATGGATAGAATAAAAGTCTGGAAGTGACACCGGTGACTGAAAAGTTGTGTGGAAATCGGTTGTCATGGTATGGGCATGTGATGCAGAGGATTGAAGAAAATGTCGTCAGGAAAGTTTTGAGCATGAATGTAGACGGCTATACGAGTAGGGGAAGAACAAATAAACGATGGATGAACTGTGTGAAAGATGATATGGCTAGAAAGGGAGTGACTACCGAGATGACGACTATACTGTATGGAAAAAAAAAATGTTGTGCCGACATTAAATAAATTGGGACAAGGGCAGGAGAATGATGTACAATAAAACAATGGGAGGTCCGTAGCTACTACGTAAGTCAGAGCTGACAAGGAACCGGTCTAACTCCTTGTCATCAGATATGTTGAAGCGTATAAGCAATCATATAATGGTAAAATATAATGTTCAAATATGTCAAGAAAATGATTCCAAAATTACTGCGTTAGGCGCGCTATCGCTACGGTTGCCCGGACCAGACTGAGCGCGGCGCATTGACTCTCCCCCTCTACCGCGCAAGCCCCACCACAACTCACATAACTTATTTATTCAACATCAAAAGATGTAAAGATGAAATTGTATTCTAATCTGATCCAGCCTGTCCCATCTTGCTGTCTTCCCCCCAGCGACGCCCTAAGCCGAGGCTCGTTCCCCACAGGGGGAGCCCTTAGCGTGTAGTCGCTTAGTCTGTAAGTTTTATGCCCCTGGCTGGAGGCTTTGAGTTATCTTAAGGCAGCCACAGGATAGTCCGGTTAAGTAGTCACGGCCTCTCTAGGTCAACTACAAGATGCCATACATAAAAAAAAAAAAATGTAAAGATGAAAAGATTCTAACTCCACAGTAGAAATATTTAAGGGGACTACAGGACCTAAAGTGCGGTCACTGTCGGACTGCATAGAAAAGAAAGAGAAGCGCGATGACACAACGCTGGTAATTTATTGCAAAATTTAAAGCAATTATCGATTTACAAAAAATCTATTGTTTGGACTAAACAATTAAAACACTATCACGTTAATATGTAGCTTGTAGAATAATCTGACAAAAAATCAGGATGATAGTACCTATGTATATTAGTATGGTTTAAAATCGTTAAAATAAATTTTTAGAGGTATCTTCGTGATTTTTTTCTATCGTATCAAATCAGTTGTATTATGTTTTCAACACACTATCTAACTGGCATATATCCTGAAAAATATCATATATTTTTCTGATTTTGCTTACTGCAGTAGATCATATACTTTTAGGCATTATAAAACTTGCGTTATTTGCGTTTAGGTCCTGTAATCCTCTTAAATACAAATAACAGATGGAGACGCAGAAAAGTATTATAATTATAAGTTTTTAAATATTCGGAATAAATCGCGCACTTCTTAAACTATACCGCCTAACACCTAACTTAAGCCGAACCGCGGCCTAAAACAGAAACACGAAGTACCTTTTTTATTTCTTTTAAAAAGGGTGTTCTATGACGTGAGTGATAAAATGTCAGCCAGTACAATATAAGGTTACACATTGCATGGAACCTTTTATTATTGCTCTAAAGTATCTTGAAATGATCGCAAATTCACCAGTTGATGAAATCGCTATTAAACTCGCTGTCAGTTCTCAATCCTCAGCCTAATATTATAATCAACGCGCAAATACCAATTAACTTGTGTTTGTTTGTGAATCCCCTTGCATAAAATTTAGGGTTTTTGATTCCAAAATAAATGTATAAACGACAATAATTAAAGATTTATATTTTGTTATTTTAGAGAGCTGTCGAGAACGATAATAATAAATTGTTTACGAAAAATCAAGTGGTGTTTTGTGATCAAAAATGTATTTTCTAAAGGTTTAGATTGTTAATAAATTCAATTTTTAAAAGTATTTTAAATGGTCAAATCGTACTATGATTTTTGCAGGCAAATTGATAAACTATAGGTAATTAAAAAGGATAGAAGATTAATATTGAAAGAGCTTCAATGAAATATCAGAAAGTCTAAATAAAATGTCATTCTATCAGTGACACAATACGTTTTTTGTTAATCTTCTTCTGGAGACTTTCGTTTGTAGTTGGCCATTGTTTCATCGTAAAATTTTGTAAATTCTGCTGGTAATTATATTGTTTCACTTTTGCAATATCAATAATAGGTACTTTGGAATTATAAGCTCGATATTCTTGGCTTGGTAAGTTACTGCAAGTGTCTTTTACTCTAGGAAGAACGAGAATTTCACGAACGAAATAGAATGAAAATCAATATTAATTGTTTGCGATTACTTAACCAGGTTTTTTAGGATAAAAAAAACAAACTCATAATAAGCCGATACTTGAAAATTAAGTTTTAATTTTTTAAGTACACCTTTTCCGTAACTTCTTACTGATAAAGATTTAGATTTAAAATTTAGTTAAGCCTATTACTTGAAATCAATAATATTTACTTTTTCAACGTTAAATTTCTTGGTGCAGAAGTATTACAATAAATTCGAAAAGGGCATCTCTTTAGAGATGTGACCTTTCGAAATTATTGCTGTAGACGCCATGACGCTGTAGAAAAAAATAATAAGATAAGATAATCGTTTATTTGCTCAAACATGAGTACAATACATACAACACAAATTTTCAGCATGCAAAAGATGTTTAAAATAAAGATTGAATAAAGATTGAGCCTTAAACAATGGCATGTAAATATTAATACGAAAACTTATAATGTCAAATTATTATGTAAATGTCATGATGATTTATAAGAACATTAAAAAAATAATAAATTAGTAAACATAATCAAAATCTATAAACTCATTTAAATTATAATAGACTTTATCTGCTAGAAAATTTTTAACTTGCTTTTTGAACGCTATGTCACTTAACTGCTTCCAGCTTTTAGATATTTTATTATAGATTTTTGGAGCCATAGATGTTCTCTTTTCGTATAAAATAGATAGAAGGAAGCATTTAGAATTCATGATTTGAAAAAAGAGTAGGTATTTGCCAAAATATGCGAGATGTGCCCTTTTCGAAATTGCATATTCAATTTATGTTTGTGTGAATCAGGTTTTGGAGCCACTTTTAATTTTTCAGTTTACATTCTCATAGCGTTTCGGGTAGCTTGATAAGCTGGCGTCTGTACAAGTTGTATACATTTTTATAATATGTACCGTATACTTTTTATCGTGTATCATTCATTGGAAATCCTTAAGGTTACACTAGTCGGTAATTTTTCCATACAAACGTAGTATGGTGATTACTCGTCTGTTTGACGGTGTACTTTCAAAAATAACAATTATTTCAATTTATCTAGTCATTATCTAGTCCTGTATGGAAGCAGAATCGGAAAAAAGATATGGGTTTGGAAGTCATGAGCGTCGAAACTTCCATATTTCAACACTAGTTTTAACGCATCTTTGGATGCAAATAAATAGCTTCCTAAGTATGATAATGGCAAACTTATTACCGTAAAGGCATAGATAATTTATTTAAGAATTTAAATAACTTCATTTTGAATAAATACATACTATAGTAAGTTCTTACATAATATCTATGCCATAATATCCAAAAATATGTTCATGAAATTTATGCACACTCGTTTTTGTTATAAATCATTGTCTATTTCACTATATAAATAAATACTAAGTAAATTTTATTAGCGACGCCACCAACGAGATCGAGCCACCGACTAGTGCAACCTTAAATAAAAAAATAAAGTTTGTTGGTCAAAAAATAAAGGATTGTGAAGCTGTAAATTTTCATACAAAAAGAGATAACGTTTTTCTCCCCGTCAACATAGTCTAATTTTCATAATTTTTGAAAATGTGGTTGGTATAATGAAAAACTAGGTCCGTACGTTTATATTATAAAGAAATATTGTATACAATATAAGTTATTAGCATCTAAATATCTATATTTTTGACATAAAAACATCGTCGAGCATTTTTATTTTTTTAAATTAAATTGAATTGAAATACTAAAAACGTACAGACCTAGATTAAAGTATACTAAATGTAATGAGATTAAAATTGTCTCATTTCGTTTAGGTTTAGGGGAGTAAAAACGTTATCGCCCGAAACAATATTTATGTAAATAATAGTATGAAATGTAGGCAATTGCCTCTAAAAATCGCGCCGCGTATCGGCGCTTCACAATCCTCTTAAGTATCGCTACTCGTGCAGGTAATTTTAATCTTTATTTATGTAGTCCTAATAAATCTCATTTAATAAAATTAAACGCTCATGAACCATAATAATATGGACGTAGGGTAATTCATTTCACTTGACGCCAAACTGTCTGTGACAGGTGCTCAACTGTGACCCGTAAAATCAATTGAAACGCAATTAATTTGTGGACGGTGATTAAAGTTATGGCTTTTTTTACCTCTTGATGTATCCAGGGGCCTGTGGCTAAGTAATAATAGCCGCACAGGTCGCACGCTTGCTGCGGTTAGTCCGTGGACGGGTGACCTTCTTTACATACAAGACCCCTTCGTGCCTCGGAAAGCACGTTAAGCCTTTGTGCCAGCTGTCATTCGTGGACCTTTGACAGTCTTTACGGGTCGTCAGAAGCCTGAAAGTTGACAACCAGTCTTGCCAAGGGGTATCGTATTACCTAGTTGAGTTGAGAGTAAAATACTGGTATTGAGCTGCATCCGGTTAGACTGGAAGCCGACCACAACTTAGTTGGGGAAAGACAAGGCAAAGGATTGTTATTTCCGATCTAATCTATCTCGTATATTGCACCTGCCATGTTTTGTCTCTGCATCACCAAAGAAAATGCCTCAGGTATTAAGTCCGCCTTTGTTTATTGTGTATAAATAAAATAATTATTATGATCATTGCACACACACACCCCCTTTCACTCACAAACACAGAAACACAAACACACACACACAACTCGCACAAACGCACACAAGCACGCACGCACGCACACACTCACACTCACTCAAAAACATGCACACAGACACACGCACACATACCAACAGACTTATTACATACACACATACATTTACACTTTTTTTTTGTAACTTATTACACTCGTATGATATAAAAGAGCGGTGCCTCCTGGTACAGGTATCTATTTGCTTAAAAGGGGACGTCACCGCTGTATAACATTGTATAACGTGTAATAACGAAATTAACATTTTTTTATTTTTTTATTGATTTGATTGACGGACTAACAAAAGGCATTGTGGACGTGGATCTAAGGATTTATATCCCTTCAAGTATCTCAGTTACTGCCATATTTTTTAATTTTACCACATCAAACTCATTTAAACAAATTATATTATATTCCTACCATTTGAGTGCCCAAAACCATATTCAAATCGTTTAAACTGACTGTTATTTTAGCCGGTAGGGGTTTAGCTGTGGTTATTTATACCTCTCTGCCACCTGGTTTAACCGCAGTTTCGCTTTAGCTGAGTTACAGGTTTACTTAATTAAATACTGTAAGTGCAGTTCTAAATTTAAGTTAACTAAGTATTGTTATGTAACTTAGAATAAGAACACGTCTTGAACATGTCTATTTGTCCTGAGTCTGGGTGTAATTATCTATCTATATAAGTATGTATTTACAAAAAAAAAAGTAGTGTATGTAGTATATCAGTTATCTGGTTTCAATAGTACAAGCTCTGCTTAGTTTGGGATCAGATGACCGTGTGTAAAAAATGTCCTAGGATATTATTATTATTATAATAATATGAAGACTTTAGATACAGTAAACTTTGACCACCGTCTGAAATAATGTAGTATAATAATAATAAAACGTTTTGTTTTGTTTGTTTGTTTGAACGCGCTAATCTCGGGAACCAACAGTCGCATTTGAAAAATTCTTTTTGCATTTGATAGCCCAATTGACATAAAGTAATAGACAATAATTGTCAAATTATAGGCTGGTTGAATACGAGGCTTTTACCTGCTTTGCATGTGTAGTACATTATGTCTTGTTTTTTTGTAATAATAATAATAATAATATCCTAGGACATTGTTCACACACGGTCATCTGATCCCAAACTAAGCAGAGCTTGTACTATGGAAACCAGATAACTCATAAACTACATACACTACTTTTTTTTTTTTGTAAATACATACTTATATAGATAATAACACCCAGAATCAGGACAAATAGACATGTTCATGCACACAAATGTTTGTCCTGGATGGAAATCGAACCCACTATAATGTGCGTGTTGTTTGTGCGGAATAAACATTTTTTATTTTTTCTTCTTTCTTCTTCGTCAATTCTTGAAGACGGCTATAGTTTATTTAACATCACGCTATGACGTTTAGGAACAGATCATAAAGAAAAAAGTCAGAAAAAATTAGCGAAAACGAATTAATAGCACGGGCAGGCGATGCGATGCGATGCGATACTTCGGGGTGAGTCGGGGGAAGTCGCGGGCAGAAGCTATACTAATAATAAAGCTAAAGAGTTTGTTTTCTGTTTATTTGTATGTTAATCTCTGGAACTGTCGTCGGATTTGAAAAATTATTTTTGCATTTGATAGCCCAATTCTTGAGGAAGGCTATAGGCGTACGTTAGGAACCTTGGGAGCCGAGCAAAAAGCAAAAATGAAGTATGTGTAATGGCGATTCATTGCGACGGGGTGGGTCGGGAAACAAGAAATTTCACGCGGACAGTTCAGCTGTTCACATTGGAAATCATGGAAAGGCAGTAATACAGCAGAGATACAAGACATTCAGTAGCACTACTCTGCCGTCGTAAGAAAAAAGGGCACAACTAACATTAAAAAAAAAAATCTACAAAAAATTGAGCAGATTAGCCTTTTTTTCTGATTCTAAATATGTATGTAACTCATTTTTTTTTAAATGTTAGTTGTGCCCTTTTTTGTTACGACAGCAGTACTGTACCCCGACACAACCTTCACTTCATCTTAAAAAGTTTTTTTTTTTTAACAGAAAATTTCCTATTCCATTCTATCAGGCAAGCCATATAAAATATCGACGCTAGTTTTACGTCAATTTACGTGCCAAGATACGGTTTGAATTTTGCACCCCATAATTTTCTTTTAAGACTAATTTATAGTAAAGGAAAATGTCGTATAGTGCTATTCAGTAAAGTTCACTTGGAACCTCACTCAAGTGAGCGCACACAATTCGAAAGTGAACTCATTTGTTTTTAAAGTAAATCATCGCGGATTCACAACGAGACAACGTTCGAATTTCGAAGTGATGTTTAGAGAATAAGGAATGATTTATGCTGGGTCGCGTCCGTGTCTGCTCAATTTGTATGGACCTAGACTCGGACGGGACATGGATGCGGCACAGTATTAAATGAACTGCTTCACATTAAATGTTTGCATAAATCACTACAATATCTAATAGACGTTTATAAGCAATCATTACGAAATAATTATGATAAGTTTTCACCCGCACTGAAGCAAGAAAAACAGCAATCTCCCATACCCCCAATGTCCTACAGACCCAGTATTCAACACAGTTATTCGTAACTTATTACCAATTTAACTTATTTCTATCCGTCTTTGATTCACAGAGGGAACTTTACGAAGTTTTCTTTGTAAACAGTTCTTGAAATGTTTTTGTAGACGAGTCAGGAATTTGAAGCATTTTGTTGTACGTTTTAGCCTATGGTTGTGGCTTGTGTGTAGCGGAAAAACTATGAGCTGAGCGGTTAGAAACTTTTCAGATGGACTGGTATTTTTTCCAACTGTCTTGGAGTCTACTTCCAGTCTAGCTGGATGCAGCGAAATCATTTTTTTACTTAGAGCTACCGCTTCTCTGCCCTTAACTACCCCCATTTGAACGTCCGGGCGAGGCGGCTGGGTGTTTCTCCGTTTTGGCGAAATTTAACAGTGAGGCTGATTTGCTAAATAGCTCTCATGGGATGAACTTGAAGGCGCATTATTCAATATATGCATATACCTGTCGAAAACAAAGAAAACTAACAAAACATCACGCAAATCGTCATTCACCTCCGTTTCCAAACACCACCACTTAAAGTCTTGGTGGCGTAATTTAGACAAGAGACGGAATGAAAAAAATGCTTGACGATAATTTTAAACTAATAACCGCCCAAATAGAATAAATAAAAAAAATCAAATACATTTGTAAAAAAACAATATTTTTGTTTAAGGGGAAGCGTCAGAGTAGCCCGCAAAATTTAAATTTTCTTACGTTTTTTTGCAATTTACAAGTCAGTATTATATCAATCAGTATCAGTACATATATATTGTAATAAACGTCCTAAGATTGTACATACTTAAATACCAATGTTGAAACTTTAGTGTCAATAAACAATTATTATTATTTATATATTTTTTTTTTTATTATATTGTACGTTGATCAAATTATAATTGGAATCGTGTTTTCGTCACACATAGTACTTAACAATAATCCTCAACTTTACCATAATTATATTTATTTCAAAATTAATGCTGCAGTACTTTACTTTGAGGTAGTATAGGCTCACCTAAATTACAAGAACTAGTCCAAAGTGCTTAAAAATAAATATTTAAATAGCACGGGGTAACGTGATACCCCTTGGTAAGATTAGTTGTCAGACTTTCGGGCGTCTAAATACCATATATGTGACGACTTATTTGTGATGTTCTTCAGTCAAAGAATATCACAAATAAGGTATAAGTCCTTCTAGATCGTCCCCTCCTTTTTTTTGGGGGAAATAATGAACATTTCCTCGAGGGGATAAGGAGAGCGGCCAATGCTCATACCGACACTCCTCCTCCCCTGCGGCCGCACCGCATCCGCTATCAGACGGCGGTAACCCCTTCAAGGCCGCGGAAGGTAGGGAGAGCAGCGCACGCACTCCTCTCCCGCCGCAGCCTCCAACCCTCAGCCACGATGACTCCCATACGACATCGCGGCCCGCCTCAGTTGCGGTTTCGCTCAAACGGCACCGCAAAAGCCCTGACGAGCGCCCCTCCTCGGGTTCCTCTTCGCTTCACCGTAGGTGAGCAAGCCACGGCTACTGGGCCCCTCCGTCTCGACAATGCTGGAACCCACCGGGGGGAGATCGTCCCCTCCTGGCTTTTGCACTCTCATCTGCCTCGTAAATATCTTTTGTTAGTCACCTTTCATCTTTAATTTTCTCTCCCTTCCACCTTCTGCGTTTTTATTTTCTTTTATAAGGCGTATATATTTTTTTTATTATTTGTGATGGGTTTGCTCTTGACTCTAGTCTAGGACAGAGCTTACCCAGAAGAAGCCTGTTCACTCTCACTTTGAAAAGATTAAGGTTGTATAGGGTTGTATTGGGGTTGTTATATTATATCCAACTGTTGTTTCCGATAAGCTGAGCCGATTATCATATTCTTGTAAATAAAGTGTGCTGAATCGCGCGTCACCCCGCTACAACCTATGTCTGCCCTTACTATTTAACAAACCGCAACCTGAGAATTTGTGTAGCATTTCTGTGTGCTAGTCTGAGAATGTTATAGCTTCGATGATAAATATTTTAACTAAGGAAGCTCGCTATTATAGGTAGTATTATTTCTGCAGTCCTTACGGCATATAACAGAGTGGCATCTACGTACATTTTTCTTTTATCGTAGGTAAAGCGAAAGACTGGCGCATTGTGCGCATTTTTAAATACTAGTGTGACGATATTATTGTGGACGTTCACGTCCTTAACACTTTCGTTGACGTCACGTCCAGAGGCGTATTTTTGTTCGTGTTTGATATCGCGCTACGCCCACAGGCGGTTAACTTTACTAAGTCAAAACAGACAAAACGCCTATAGCCGTGTAAATTTGCGTACATGACTAAGAAGCCACGTGATCTAGTGTCGTATTGCACTCATTTAAATTTTTCTAGTGTCAAGGCAAAAAATACTGGTATAAAAAATACCATATTACAGGTACCTTGACTTGTTTTTTGACGACAGTACGGCTGTAGGCGTCGTCTTATTTTGTATGAAATTTTTTAGTGTCATTTTCAGAATGTGTACTTCATCTCAGTGTCAGGGAAAGTGTTAAAACGTATGGAAATCGTCCGTCGACAAAAGTTAGGCCTTTCCAATTTTGAAACCATTTTGCTTGCAAGCTGCAATTGTACTTATGACAAAGTAAAAAGAAGAAAGAAAGAAAATACATTTATTTAGCACAGACTAAAAGGCACACAAAAATAATACACAACAGATTGCAATACTAATAAAAAAATAAAAATAAAAAAAACTAACAAATAAAATGTAAACAAATAAACAATGCAGAAATGTGTGCCTCACGGCTGCGCCAAAAAAGGCCCAGTTCAGCAAAAATGTCAAACAAGCGCCTGACGCCCGCTGGTTTTCAACTGGACCCTAAGTGTGAGATGACGGATGTAAACCAGTTTTATACTGCAACGTGTGTATACATACCTAATAAATAAAAAGTAAGTTTGTGTCAGATAAAAATAATAACGAGTGTGTAAGTAGAATGATTTTCAGTTAAATGACACAACAAGCAAAAAATTAATAAAAAAAAAAACGAACGAATAAATAAATAAATGAGACGGACGCCTTCGTACGAGTAAAACAAGGACCACAGGGGCGGGGTTTTTTCAATGAATTAGTGGATACAAAAGGCAACTTTAGGGTGTAAAGGCGTCCGTTTTGTCGATAGTATATTTTTGAGCTAGCTTGTACCTTGGCCAGAGGCTAAGCATTGCCATACAACGTGGCAATGCCGCCAGTCTCCTTGATACATACCTCGATAGCGATGCAAAGGAATTTTTCGACGCCATATTTTAGTTTTTTAATAGTTTTAGGTTATTTTTTATTTTTTATTTGAGGAGTTCGTGGCTAAGTAATAAGAGCCGCACAGGTCGATCCATTAGGTTAAGCTACGCTTGCCGGGGTTGGTCCGTAGATGGATGACCATCTTTACATACCGAGACTCCTCCGTGCCACGGAAAACACGTTAAGCCGTTGGTCCCGGCTGTCATTCGTGGATCTTTGGCAGTCGTTACGGGTCGTCAGAAGCCCGAAAGTCTGACAACCAGTCTTCCCAACGGGGTATCGTATTACTCAATAACTGGGTTGTGGAGGTCAGATAGGCAGTCGCTCCATGTAAAATACTGGTATTCAGCTGCATCCGGTTAGACTGGAAGCCGACCCTAACATAGTTGGGAAAAGGCTAGGCAGATTGATATTGATTGATATATTTTTAACTTAATTATTTCGTAAGTATTGAAATAAATGCTTTGTGAACGTACATGTTGTAACGTTACCGTGGACGAAAATTTAAAAGTGTCTTCATATATTTCCATACATATTACTTCCGTGTGTTATCGTGATGCCGTGGACGCCCACGAATATATCGTCATGTTAGAAATTATAAAAGCCTGACCAATCTGTTTCTTTGCTACGTATTTAATTGCAATTTCCATATTTTCAATGTTCCATAGTTAAACGAAAAGGATCCAACCCACATTTAGTATGTTGTGGGTTTGATTCTTTTCGTTTAACTCATCATCTTCCTGCCCTTATCCCATGTTACTTGGGGTCGGCGCAACATGTTTTCTTCTTCCATTCTCCCCTGTCAACCGTCACACTATCATTCACTCCCTTCTCTTTCATATCATTCTTTACACATTCCATCCATCTTTTCTTCGGCCTTCCTCTCCCTCTCCATCCACCAACATGTATATTCATCACTCTTTGAGTCACATGCGTTTCGTCCCTTCTCATCACATGCCCATACCAAGCCAAACGATTTCCTTTCAACTTTTCTGTCACTGGCGCCACTTTCAAACTTCCTCTTATATACTCATTTCTTACTTTATCCATTCTCGTCACTCCTCACATCCATCTCAACATTCTCATCTCCACTGCATGCAATCTTTTTTCATCCGTCTTCTTCTTTCTTTTCGTCTTCTTTTCGTTTAACTATAGACAATTATTACATCATCATCATCTTCCTGCCCTTGTCCCATGCTACGTGAGGTCGGCGTATCCCGTTTGCTTCTTTCATTCTCCCGTGTCAACCGTCACGCTATCAATCACTCCTTTCTCTTACATATGAGGAGCTGACGAACAAATCCAGACTTGTGCTATAGGTAATTGTTTTTTAGTGTGGAAGTCAAAAATCAAAATAAGCTAAAGTATATAAAGTAGAATTTTAGGCTTTGGTAAATGAATAGTGTATCAAAATTTAAGCCCGTATCTGGCTTTAGTTCAATACGTAAGAAACCCTAACCCCCTTTTAATTTTTTTTTTGACAATTTCTTTCTATTCGTCCAGATCGACAAAGACGAGTCCGTTTTTGATTAATAAAAACTTTTTAGCAAAAAATAAAACCGACTTCCAAAACAAAACACTACAAAGTGAAAAATAACTTTAATTTCGGTAGTCGGTGTCTTTGGTTTTGTATTTTCGTTTTTTGCCACCGACTTCCGAAATTAAAGTTATTTTTCACTTTGTAGTGTTTTGTTTTGGAAGTCGGTTTTATTTTTTGCTAAAAAGTTTTTATTTTTCACTTTTTAGTTGTGGAACCTACCCCACACAAATTCGAATACATAATTGAGCACAATCATTGTAGATATAGCCATGTAATAACAGTGATAGGAAGATATTAAAACATCATCACATCATCCACATAAAATAAGTGGGAAATATACGCATTATTGAAGCTAACTCAAAAACTCCCCAAGCAAAGATAATAAAATTTATATGGGACCACCTCGGATGTATACCCTTTCAAACAAAAAAATAATTTTCCAAATCGGTCCATCCGTCTTTGAGTAATCGCGTAACAAACATACAAAAAAAAAAAAAAACAAAAAAATACAGACGAATATTGAGAACCTCCTCCTTTTGGAAGTCGGTTAAAAACACCGTTTTTAACAAAGTTTTTTTTAGTTATTTAGAGCTAGTTTTGATTGAAAATATTTCGTTGGTAAATACAAGAGTGCACAAAGAGCGCAAAATAATAAAAAGGAATGTGTGGACAAGATTTTTTTTCTTTCTTTCTAAGCCCGGATTTGTTCGCAAGCTCCTCATATCATTCCTCACACAATCCATTCATCTTTTCTTTGGCCTTCCTCTCCCTCTCCATCCATCAACATGTATATTCATAACTCCTTTCCTTTCCTTCCTCCTCATCACAAGCTCTTACCAAGCCAAACGATTTCCTTTCAACTTTCCTGTCACTGGCGCCACTTTCAAACTTCTCCTTATATACCTACTCATTTCTTAACTTTATCCATTCTCGTCAATCCACACATCCATATCAACATTCTCATCTACGCTGCATGCAATCTTTTTTCATTTTTTTTCTTCTTCACGACCCAGTATTCCGATCCATACAGTACGACTGCAGGCCTTATAATATTTTTTATTTTCATTTTTATTTTAGATGGGCTTGCTCTTGAAGCGCTTAGTGCGAATTCCAATATAATTTGAAATTCAATATCATTATTAATTATTATTTCAGTATCATTTCAATTAATTCATCACAAATTAATGTTCTTCTAGACATATTATAGAAAACTAACTACGTAAAACTGGTGGATGCCAAGCTTCATAGCTTGGCTCATCGCCGCAAGGTTGCCTGCTTGTCGGTCTTCTATAGATTGTACTTCCGTGAGTGTGCTCAGGAACTCCACGACCTCATTCCACCGGCCCCTTCTACCATCAGACATCTAGACGCACTGCCAGTTACCATCCCTACCTAGTTGCTATTCCACCAATTCGCACTAAGCGTTTCCAAATGACTTTTATAATGCGCACAGCAAGAGAGTGGAACTCACTACCTGCGTCTGTGTTTCCGAGCGCATACAACCCTAATCTCTTTAAAGTGAGAGTGAACAGGCTTCTTCTGGGTAAGTTCACTCCATCGTCGACTTTGTTTCTGCCACCTCTGACCTAGACTAGAGTCGAGAGCAAACCCATCTCAAATAAAAAATGTAAAAAAAATTAACTATACGTACCTAAATTTATGTGTCCAAAACCTTTTGTGGGACTACCCTCAGTTTTCCGGAATTTAGCATTACACAAAGATCCATGCGGTGTGGGTTTAAGTTACCTTCCGGTGGAATACCATTGTCAGTAGACTAACAATGAACGAAGAGCAGATTGTGTTTATTCGACCATTGAATATAGATAATTATAGTATCGCAGGCATTTGTTTATTTATTAACAGCTTTTAAAATTTATCAATAATAGTAAACAGCCTGTATTATTCTTCTGCAGGGCAAAGGTTTCCCTTTCCTTTTTCCACTGAACTGGATCCTGAACCAATACGGACCTATCCCTCCTATATGCGTCAAGATCGTCCCGCCATCTACGCCTGGGTCTTCCGCTATGCCGTTGGATGTTTTCAGGAACCCGTGTTGTGGTGGTCTTAGCCCACAATGCATCATCAATGGGCCCAGTCCCATTTGAGCTTGGCTGCTTTTTGGGTGACGTCAGCGATTTGAGTCTTAGAGCGCAGTATCGTGTTCCGTATCTGGTCGGTAAGTCAACAGGTAACCGACCGCGGCAAGTGCAGCTTAACCTCAAAAATCTATCTAACTACGCTCCTTTTTTATGCCACAAGTCCTTCTACCGTAAAGACAATAAATTGTGCTCATCATCATCTTAGCTTTTTCGCAACTATGGTCGGCTTACAGTCTAACCTGAATACCAGTATTTTACATGGAGCGACTGCCTATCTGACTTCCACAACCCAGTAACTGGATAACACGTAACTCCTTGATAAGACTGGTTGGCAGACTTTTTGGCCTTTTGACGACCCGTAACGACTGTCAAAGGTCGACGAATGACAGCCGGGACCTTAGACTAAATAAATAAAAACTTTTTCCAAAAAAAAAAAAAACATCCGACTTCTAAAAAAACACCACAGAGTGAAAAATAACTTTAATTTCGGAAAACGGTGTCTTTGGATCTGTATTTTACTTTTTTGCTACCGACTTCCGAAATTACAGTTATTTTTCACTTTATGGTGTTTTGTTGGAAGTCGGTTGATTTAAAAAAAAAAAGTTTTTATATTTCACTTTTTAGTGTGTCAGTTTGTAATTTATCAAAGTTACAATATCCACTGCTCATCACATTTTACAAAACATTTCTTTTTGAGACCATAAGCATTGTGACGAGCATGAATTACTTAGCAATCATTATTAAAGTAGGTAAGTACCTAATCGAATCGTAACCCTTGAAATACTTATTATTGAGTAGTTCTGGTGTCCATCTGTGATCTTCATCAACAATCAACAGTTCCACTTCACCACTCACTTCATCACTTATTGAAGACAAAAAGGCTTGGGATTGAACTGCTCCATTTTTTTTTTTAATTTTTGCATACTGAATATTGACATGAATATTTACTTTGTAAAGTATTATATTATTTTAATTTATTGTGAATACCCGTAACATATATAGGTATAGGTGTAGTTTATTTGTCAGTCAATAAACTCAGCCTATCGTAGTCCACTGCTGGTCTTAGGCGTCACTCAGGCTGCGCCTCAACACCCTATTCTCCGCCTTCCGCATCCAATGTCTGCCTAGTCATCACGCTGGGCATGTAGGTCACCAACCTACATGCCCAGCGTGATGACTATGGGCATTAAACCTTCCAAATAAAGAAAGTGCCAAAACAACGTCCCCCAGTGGTCGGTGGCCCCGCTAATCCTGGTCAAGGTAGCGATCACAGTAACGATGGGACGGAGGGTGCGGGGGGAATTGTAATTTGATGTAAATGTTTGCGTGTGTGCGTGTATGCATAGAGCGAGGTGTACTTTTGCGAATGCTTCACTGTATTATTCGCAATGCTATGTCTGGGTAATTTATTTAGTCTGAGGCCGTGACCGAACCACAGCCCAATAGCAACTTTATTGCATCGGCAATAAAGATCGCTGTGATTTTGACAATGATGCAAAATCAGAAGTGAAATAATTTTAAACGATCTATAGGTACTTTCAGAGGCACGGCGGGGTCTCGACATAAAACAAAGACAGTGCTACCAACATTAAATTAATTGAATACTCAAACATTACACGAGTTTCATTACACTATTAGAATGGCTATTGTTACTGAAATTATGTTAATATTGCTTCAGTAAACTTGAAAGGAGTTATGTTATGACAGTCATAATATGAGAATTAATATCAGTTCAGTGACTATTAGTGTGGTTTGACTTTGATTAAGTATTTAATAATGTTTTGTTTTTAAATGAAAATAGTTATTTATGCTACAAGTGCGGTAAATAGGTGATTTCCGACGAGTGTATAAGTCAAAACGAGTCGGAAATTATGTTACGCACGTGTATTATACAACGTTTTACTATGCATTGTGCGAGGAAACAAAAAATATGCATTGAAAAAGAAATTATTTTTCTTTTAATTAAGCCGGTTGGCATTTGTGATTCTTGAATAACATTTTCCGGGGTTAAGTTAATAGATTCGTCACATGAACTCGACATTTTTAGCAGATTTACACAGATCGACTCCGAACTAAGCAAGAAATTAGTAAAATGGTGGGCTTATTTTAAATACATGCGCGCTCAGCATATCTACTACTGCGCATGTGCAATAGCTGCCACGTCGTATCGCAAAAAGGGTTCAGCAAAATATACGTTCAGCCAAACATATTTAATGAATATTTAAAATCAATTTATTGATTAAAACTTAAATCTAGAGTAACTAATAACACTTTTAATGTAGTATTATTTTTATTGTATATTTTATATGAATCTGTACTTGACACACAATCTGAGGTACTTACAATTAGTAAAACTTCTCAAAAATAATAAAAACTGAAAAGTAAAAAGCACTAGTGCGAAAAGTGGCACTTTCCACACAATTTGGCTGCTTGGAAAACGCTCTTTTCGAGCACATGCATTGTAAGTATACAAGCTGACTTTGATTTGTATATCAATCTTTCAGGGGTTGAAAGTGATGCCGCTGGGGTCGCGGGTTGTTTGAAAAAGATACCGTGGCCCTGGCATAGGCAACTGAAGGAACACGGGTGGGTTTTAGTCAGTAAAAGTCTGACACGCCCTTCCGCTCCACCCAGAGCGGGAGAAGTTATTTGATGATTACCCATCCACAAAAAAAAAAAAAAAAAGGGTTGAAAGTGATCATGAATAACTTAATAACTTTTACTATGTGGCCAATTATTATGTGATATCTAAACGTAACTGGCGAAATTGGGGTGTACTATAAATACACATCTGTCTAACCCATCAGGAACCTCTCAGTCATCCACGGCCCATCCGTAGGTTCAAAACTTTTCAGCCCCCCAGTACGCTAAATTTTTTAAGCCCTATAGCAAATCTAAGTAACAATATCGCTCTTAAGAGAGTTACATCCGGTGTATGGGTGGCTGAAAAGTTTTGAGACTAGGGATCGGCCGCGGATGACTGAAACATGATGATGATTACTAAAAGCGTAACGATGCTAATGACATGAAACTCTGTATTTATAAACAAGAGGGTATTCCCAAATTAGTAATATGCAGCGCGAGACAATAATGACACTTGAAGGTACTTAGGCCCAAAACTTTTCAGCCCCCCCGATAGCATGTATAAATAACTTATGAAAAGAAAAACACTTCTTCATCTCACTCTTCTCTTACAGAAAAGGAATAAGTATGCTAGCGATAGCAGAAAAATATTCTTTACGCATCACTTCAAAATTCGAACATTGTCTCGTTGTGAATCCGCGATGACTTTAAAAACAAATGTGTTCGATCTCGAATTGTGTGCGCTCACTTGAGTGTGGTTCCAATTGAACTTTACAGAATAGTAATGTACGACATTTTACTTTAATATAAGTAAGTGAAGCATTAAAAGAAAATTATAGAGTACAAAATATATTGCAAACCGTATGTTGGCACGTGTCGACCTCTGAACTCGCTTCGCTGGAATTGCTGTTAAATTGGCGTCGGTATTTTATATGGTTTGCCGGATAGAATTGGATAGGAAATTCTCTATTAGGAAAACCTTAAGATGAAGTGTTATTGTACAGTCATGCTAACAGGGGGGGCTGAAAGTTTTCAAGTGTCATTATTGTCTCGCGCTACATATTAATAATTTGCGAATACCCTCTTCAGTATAAATACAGCATGTCATTAGCATGATTACTCTTTTAGTAATTAATCCGTAAACATCATCAAGCCTCAGTCATCCGCAGCTCATCCCCAGACTCAAAACTGCCCAAGCCCGCAATCAGTATTCGCAAAGTAGTAATCAGCCCCCCTGATACTGAATGTACTGTAGTGCTACTGAATTACTGCGTGCCCATGATTTCCAAAATGTACAGTCAAACTGATCATATTCATAGTGAAAATGCTCGTTTATAGCATTTTTTTTTTTTTTGGCCTATCCTATTGTGTATTTATTTTTCATCTCTGGACAAGTTCTGGATAGGCAAATATCTATTTTTAGGGTTCCATACCTCAAAAGGAGAAACGACACCCTTATAGGATCGCTCGTGTGTCAGTCTGTCTGTCCTGAAACACTGACTCGTAACATAAATACAGGAATTTTGAACATAGTGATAACTTTTGGAGGGCAAATAAGAAAATTAAAAAATAATGTTTTGCAAACTGTACCGTGAGGTTTCAAATAGTTTCTTTTTAAATAATTTTAAAATATATTGCTTTAAAGTTATTTAAAAAATAGACGAAAATTGACCATTCCCCCCTTATCTTCGAAACTACTGAAACCTAAAATTAAAAAAAAAATACAGAAAATAGTTCCTATAATCTATAGGGATTACTGCAAAATCTATCTAAAAAAATATGAAGTCTATGGTCTTACAATAACATGGTAAATCTCTCAATATTGGGCGTACAAACTTAGATTTGCAGTTGGAATGTATGGGCGAACATGTTTTTCAACTACAAGTTTGTTCTTGGAATAAATTCACCCCAACAACGGAACCGTATATTATGAAAGAAAGAAAAATTTGTTTATTTGTCACAGAAACACGTGCATACAAAAATATAATTAACTCGAGTTTTACAAAAAGAAAAATAAAACACAAATCATGAGCACAAAACAAAAGTCAGACACAGTCAGTCAGTTGTGCGTGGTCAGACACGAATTCGTCGGTTATTTTTTTATCATTTATTCTGGTAGAAATTATATTGACTGAAATATCAAATAAGTTAATTTTCTCAATAACAGCAAGTAATCGTTCCAAATTTTCCTTCTTACACCCAAATCTATCGTATAATCACTAAAAATTTGCAGAGAAAATATTTTACCGAAAAAGATCTCTTCGTATAAATATGATTCCGAAGTATTTTTACATTACGTTGAGCCGTGTTGGGAAAAGAATTTAATTTCACCCGCAAGTAGTAGTGTGACATTGATTTATTATCATCCAAGACAGAATATTATGCGGAGGAATATTTTTGGTGGGGATTTAGTTGTTCAATTTATTTATTGGATTAAAATGATTGTATCTTGCATTATTTACTATTATGACGCATTTTATTGGATTAAAATTATTGTATCTTGCATTATTTACTGTTATGACGCATTTTATTGGATTAAAATTATTATATCTTGCATTATTTACTGTAATAACGCATTTTATTGGATTAAAACTATTGTATCTTGCATTATTTACAGTTATGACTCATTTTATTGGATTAAAATTATCGTATCTTGCATTATTTACTGTTATACGCATTTTATTGGATTCTAATTATTGTACCTTGCCTTATTTATTAGTATGAGGCATTTGTTATTTAAGAATTGCAACTGACTTGTCGAGTAAACTCGCTTTCTAAATCTTAACCTGTCAATATATTATTATCTTTGTTAGTGTCAAAACTAGTAATTGTGATGTTCACTAATTTTTAGACGTGTGTTAGCGCTAAATAGACCGCCGTTGTACCCTTAACGGCGCACTAAGCTTTTTATAATTATGTTACGGCTAAAACCCAAAGTGCAGCTACACCTAGTTTTAGCCAGCTAGAACTAGGTGTAGGTAACCGATTGCATTCGGACCCTGGCACTCGCCAGCCGCTGCCGCGGCACAGCTCGCTTTGCTCGCTCGGCTCGTGCATTGTGTGGTCACAGTTTTAACCTAACCTGCCTTTCAGCCTACAATAGTTACAATAATTTAACCAACTATAGTGATAGTGAGGTGTAGACTACACCTAGTTCTAGGCGGCTAAATCTAGGTGTAGCCGCACTTCGGGTTGTAGCCGTAATATAACCGTTGTTTGAAGTATTAAACAATTTAACCCTAGGGAAATATATTGGTATTATTGGGAATATTTACTAGACAGTGATACATGATGGAAACACAATTTGATAAAGTTGGCTCGATAGAATAAATTCGCAAAGTTTCCTCTTTTCGAGTAATTTTTTCCTCTATTTCCCTACTTTGTTTATGCAACGTGTTTTTTTTTTATATACCATAAATTAATGAGACCATCATTTTGAACAACTTTTACTATGGGACGAAACATAACATCGTGAAAAAAAAATCAGCAGTTTGTCAAAAATCAACATTTTGACGAGTTTTGCAAACATAAATGTATGGGACAACTGATTTTTTTTTGTTTGGTCCCATAGTAAAAATTGTTCAAAATGATGGTCTCATTAATACCCTAGAGTTATGGTATATCAAAAATACCACGTTGTATAAATAAGTAATTTGATATTATAATTAATTTACTAAACGAAATTTCATAGATGACTGGAACGTTTATATACTATAGTTATTTATTTTTTTATTTAAGAGAAATAAGATAAAAATAACACCGAAAAACATTGAAAAAGTGTAAAAGTGTGTTTATTTTCTTTACTCTTTACATGTAAACAAAAAGACTGAGACAAAGAGAAAAGCTCAGTGCGCCCTTAATATGAATGCTTTGTACAAGAGTTATGTTAAAATATTAGTGTACAATACAGTATTCTCAACAAGCTCTACTATCTAAAGAAAATCCTGCCAACAGAATGCAAACCACCTGCGTGAACCTGTAATGCCCCCAGTTTGACAGCTGTATTTAGTCTAAACCTTATCAAGTTAACCCAAAATAAATACCGAATAAAACCGTAATCAATAATGCGCTTAAGTATTTCTCACATAAATTAACAATAAAAAAAACCGGCCAAGTGCGTAACGCACCACACGCAATGAAGGATTCCGTAGTTGGGATGAATTTTTCCTAAAACTAACTCAACTGTGTAGTTGGTAAACATTTTCTCCCATACATCGATATACATCACGGTCAATTCTCCAACTGCAAATGTAAGTTAGTAATCACAAAAAAAATGTGAACTACAAATTAACGATTTTCCTATACTTGGCCTGTGAGACCTTGCTTCTTGCAAAATATCATGATACTTAGTCAACAAGAAGTACCCTGTAGATGTTGATTTATTTGCGAGTATCTTAATGTCTCATAAATGGCCGTATTTTTTTATTGCTTTGACTTTGAAACTTGATTTTTTTAGAGCTCCAAGGGACCCTAGACCTACATATTTGGTATTAATTTCAACTTGATACCTCCACGCGTTCCTTCTTTTGAGGTACGGAACCCTAAATAAGTCTCCAAGACTTCAAGACCTTTCATTGTAATAATTGTCTGGCATTATAATACCCTATAGTAGGACGACAATGAGTTATTTATTCTCGGACATAACCAGTATGAATATTGTCTCAAGTAATGACTCCGGGAAACTATAGTTCGGGAAACTCTGTAATTTATAGACTTTATTAGTAGTAACTTTGTTTGGCAATAAAGGAAATGAAAAAGTAAGGCTTCCTGTCCATTAGAACGGAGAATAGATGAGCTAGAAAAACAAAGGCCTATATAGAACACCGCTAAATTTACTGTGCCTTGCTTCAGTAGACGTGAGTAAAGAGAAGAGGAGAGAGATTAATTTTTATTTAAACTGCGGAATATATTCAGGGCTTTAAGTCTGCGCGATTTCTCCGCTTGTATCGTCTTATATTTCTTCGCGCCGTTTTGCTTTAGTGAAAAAGGACACTCAGGACGGACAGGACACTAAAAACGTCAAGGTCGTGAACGAGCGCTGTCAGTAAAAACCGGTCATCCCTTAGCTGCCACAGCTTATTTTAATTTAATTTTTTAATTGATTTTTTTTAATCTTTTAATTTCGGACGCTTTTAACGTCCTGCATCATTCTCACATAGGTATAAAATTTAAACATGAATGATGTAAATAATATAGGGTAACCATATTTTTATTTAAAAGAGTGTCCGTGGAGTTTCTTTCCCATTCTTCACCATAGGTACCTACTGCACTTTGGAATGGGCAAATAGCTTTATTTTTCTGACTGACCCAGCCCTTGACAATTGAAAAGTAATTGATTTATTCTACTAATATTATAAATGCGAAAGTTTGTGAGGAAGGATGGATGTTTGTTATTCTTTCATGCAAAAACTACTGAATGGATTTTGATGAAATTTTCTGTACAGATAGCGTATGACCTGGATTAACAAATAAAATACTTTTTATCCCCATATTCCTACGGGTTCGAGACTTACGCGGGTGAAACCGGGGGGCGCTGCTAGTTTTAAATAAATGCTTTGGATTTGAGTTTTACCCCGCTACACTGCTATCTCGCTCTTCTCCGCTTACTCGCTTCGCAGCCCAGGTGGAGCCAGCCCGGTCCACCTAAGTGCAGAGAAGGGAAAAGTGGAGGCTTAATAGCTAAGCTGTGTCCTTTGTGGAGTCCACTGAAGCAAAGCTAAGTAGATATAAGTAAACAACGAAATCCTACTGGTTGTTTACGACACTTCTCCTCGCTTTTCCGCATATCTCCGCTGTGGTGGCTGCCGAGCTTTCTTCCGCTTAATTACTTTGGTACAATGGACAGGCAGCCTAATCGTTTGTCTAGCAGGAGAAATAATGCGCTAGTGTTATTTTATTACTTGGCTTGATTAGAAAAGATTGTGTCGTGTTCATTAAATGAGAGAGATTTTGGGGAAGTAATTAATTGCCTTATGTTGCGTGTTTCGGGGCTTATGATGAATGAATTTTCTTTTCTGTAAGACTACATGATTTCTTTTCCATACCTTACAAGTTTTTTTAAATTTTGTGTTTTTTTTGTCTACGAAAAACCAAAAACAAAAAAAGTATAAATTGTATTATTGAAAAATTGACAGCTTTGCTGACAGAAACATGTCAAACAGTATTTTCAAGCATTATCAAAAAGGTTTAACTTCGGTTTAGTTAACTCAAAAGTGTTTTAGAAAACCTTAAAAAATAAAACTTTACGAAGCTTGCAAAAATAATATAATATGTCTTTTACAAAACGAATGTTTAAAACCAAAGTTTAAAATTTAAAATCTAAATTGAATTAAATTTAAAACTCAAATCATGGTCACAGCAAGCGGCGAGCGTTTAAAAAGGCACCCAGAGTTTTAACGAGAACATTTAAAAGAGAGCTCTACTTTCAATAGTCGTTTCAATTTGTTCCAATCTCTATTGTAGAGAACGTTTCGGTACGTATTTAAATATTTATCTTGAGGAAAAATGTGTTTAGTTTTTAACTTTTTATTTAAAAGTTTTATTCTTTTTCTGGGTAGAGACGGTTTTGTCATCTTATCTTTATAAAAAGTGACGTCTTCTGATGTTATGTAAGAAGACTTGTTAAATGTTCAATATATTGTGAGCTCGTTCTGTTGAGGGTAGGTTTTCGACAAAATGTAATTTTGAATGAGGAGCTCGTGGCTAAGTAATAAAAGCTGCACGGGTCGATCCATCAGGTTAAGCTACGCTTGCCGAGGCTGGTACACGGATGGGTGACCATCTTTACATACCGAGACTCCTCCGTACCTCGGAAAGCACGTTGGTCCCGGCTGTCATTCGTGGATCTTTGACAGTCGTTACGGGTCGTCAGAAGCCCGAAAGTCTGACAACCAGTCTAGTTCTCTAGTAGTCCGGGTACCCTAGCTGAATTATTCCAACTGTGAGAAAGGGCTAGAAATTTAAAAAGATGCTCAATTATTTTAAAAAGTGTGCATTATAGCGTCGTATGGCATCTCAATCATAAATAGTCGAGTGATGCTAATCTATCTCAAATAATACTATTTCGCACATCACTATAAAATGGATACCGCAGTAATTCTCAAAGTCCCACTCGTCCATTTTGGATAGCAGACTGCTTAGCGAGCAGAGCTCTTTTAACTCAAATACTGGATTGTTATCCCCCGCAATTATGTGAGCTCCATATTAACTTAGTAGTTATTTATACTAGACCTCAGCAACGGACAATAATTGTTAATATGTCACCACTGTAATAACTGATTTCACTAGTGGCAATGTCTAACCATGTGGTTGCAAATAAGTTGTCCAGCGCCAAGGGACTAAAATATGTATATACTCTAGCTGCATCGGGACTTCTATGTGCCTTACTGTCTATTATAACCAATATAGCGAGCCATCTCCTAAGATGAATGTGGATTTCAATGTGTTAATGCTCGCTTGTCATTTTCATAACCTTACTTTCCATCTGTCATTGTATCACGCTGTTTTTGTTAACTTTCTGCCTGTAAACCGCTCTGAGGTGTTAATATAAAAACGCAGGCGTGTCTTTTTACCGCTAAAAAGAGTCGTTTCGCCCAAACTCCTACTTTTCGGGGTACATTTGTTCCTGTAACTGATCGACTTGAGCTCCTAGGCATGGAGTTGACATCTGGTCTCAACTTCGGCGCCACCATCGAGTACAAGGCCCAAACTGCGGCCAAGAAACTGGGCATCCTAAACAGGGTGAAGCGATACTTTACGCCTGGACAGCTTTTAACCCTTTACAAAGCGCAAGTCCGATCCTGCATGGAGTATTGCAGTCACCTTTGGGATGGATCAGCTAAGTACCAACTAGCCGCGCTTGACTCGGTGGAACGCAGAGCTAAGAGGCTCATTGGCGACGTAAAACTGGTGGATGCCAAGCTTCATAGCTTGGCTCATCGCCGCAAGGTTGCCTGCTTGTCGGTCTTCTACAGATTGTACTTCAGAGAGTGTGCCCGAGAACTCCACGACCTCATTCCACCGGCCCCCTTCTACCACCGGACATCTAGACGCACTGCCAGTTACCATCCCTACCTGGTTGCTATTTCACCAATTCGCACTAAGCGCTTCCAAATGTCTTTTATAATGCGCACAGCAAAAGAGTGGAACTCACTACCTGCGTCTGTGTTTCCGAACGTATACAATACTAATCTCTTCAAAGTGAGAGTGAACAGGCTTCTTCTGGGTAAGCTCACTCCATCGTGGACTTTGTCTCTGTCACCTCTGACCTAGACTAGAGTCAAGAGCAAACCCATCACAAATAAAAAAAAATAAAAAAATATAAGCAGGTCAACCTACAATCTAGACGAAGCTATCTAGAGGCTTCTGTACTGTATGGTATTGTTCATGGTGATTTTGATTGTGTCGATCTCACGAGCAATCTATGTTATGTAGTTCCACGCACTGTTAATAAACGTAGTATCCGTGCAGGTATCCTATTTGCTGTCAATACCTGTCGAACTAATTCTGGTTTGCACTGCCCTATCCGTCGAATGGTTGAATCTTATAATTGTAATTTTGTTAATATGCTCAAAATCTATATTTAAATGTGATGTTATGAAAATTATTATTAACCAATAATGTTATAAGGAATGTAATCTAGTCTAGATTTTATTATTTATTTGTTTTTAACCGACTTCCAAAAGGAGGAGGTTCTCAATTCGTCTGTATGATTTTTTTGTTTTTTTTTTGTATGTTTGTTACGCGATTACTCAAAGACGGATGGACCGATTTGGAAAATTCTTTTTTTGTTTGAAAGGGTATACCTCCGAGGTGGTCCCATATAAATTTTATTAACTCTGCTTGGGGAGTTTTTAAGTTAGCTTCAATAATGCGTATATTTCCCACTTATTTTATATGGATGATGAGATGATGTTTTAATAACTTCCTATCACTGTTATTTACATGGCTATATCTACAATTATTGTGCTCAATTATGTATTCGAATTTGTGTGGGGTAGGTTCCTCAACTAAAAAGTGAAAAATAAAAACTTTTTAGCAAAAAATAAAACCGACTTCTAAAACAAAACACTACAAAGTGAAAAATAACTTTAATTTCGGAAGTCGGTGGCAAAAAACGAAAATACAAAACGAAAGACACCGACTTCCGAAATTAAAGTTATTTTTCACTTTGTAGTGTTTTGTTTTAGAAGTCGGTTTTATTTTTTGCTAAAAAGTTTTTTTTGTGTTAATTGTTACTCTGTTTGCCAAGCAATGAATTAGAATTTTTATTTTGCATGATGTAATTAATTATTATTAATAATTATGATGTAATTATTTGTTACCAATCTAGTGGCTCTCATTACCACATTTCCTTCTGTTAATATGCGGATAATGTAGTGGGCTGCAATATTGTTAATATTTTGTATTATCTTTTCTCTTTTCCAACACATATTGTAGCTGTTTATTGTCCCCGAATAAATAAAATAAAATAACCTATTTCCCCACGCCGTTCCTTGGCTGCTGAGTTGGAAATGGAGCTGAGTACATCGCATGCGGCTGGCATCTGACGCACCGCATCTAACATGCGCTTTCCTTTGTTCTAGCTGAGGTTTAGACCTCGTGCGAATTATAAGCTGCCCCAGAAGGAGGGCTACACGCGTGCGCTACCGCTGTCCTACGGCCGCAAGCTGAAGATTTGCGAAGGCCTGACAGCGCGCTGTACGCGTAGTTGCTGTGCCTGACCTGACAGGCTCCTCCAAATGTCATCTCCAGCCAAGGCCGTCCTTGTTGGCTTACCTAACGGCTAGGTCCTGGGAAAAGATACTGTACTGTTCTGAGCACTGAGAGGATCAGTTACGAGTAAATATTTCCCATAAATAATGACTCGAAACGGTATGCTAGTATACGTCTAAAAATAAACTTTTTCTACAGTCCTTATATTATGTCTTTTATTGGCTATCGAGTTCTAGAATCCAGTTGATAATTCGATAATTTTACGAACATATGCCGCCAAAAATTACCTACTCCCAAAAATGAAAGGGTCAATCCAGTCATCCTTTTTTGCAATAGAAACAGGAATACATACAAATTTCACTCTGAAAAGCCTCCTAAATATTTTCTCCTGATTCCTTTATATATTTCTCCGAAATCCGTTAGTTTTAATTTTGTTTTTACAGCTTTTATAATTGGAGGACTGGCCTCCGAATTTTAGGGAGGCCAACACTTTATTTGCAGACCCTAATTACGTCTGAAATCTTTTACTGAATCGTCTCGCTTTGTTTTTTATGTCTAAGAATAAGTCACAGCATTTTCTGAAATAATATTTTTATTTTATTTTAAGTATTTTTATCCTTAGACTTTTTAAGAAATTTCTTGTAAAGAGATAGTTCTGTGTTTTATATATTTTTCACGTTGATTATTATAATTATTTTCTTAAAAATCAATTTTATCTTTTAACTAAGGTTAAGATAGAATTTTTCCACGAAGAGAGTATAAGTTGTAGGTAATTTAATTATTATGAAAGCGTGGCTCGACTTAAAATCGCTTCATAAAATTAACGTATAAAGGAAACAATAATAAATAAGTATTCTTCTTTGGTTAACTAAGTATATAACGTTTTAAAGCTCAAACAAGCTCAAGCTTTATAAAAAAAATGTTTAAACATTGAAGATTTCAAAAATATCTGTTCGTACATTTTTTTTTTTTTTACCTTAATTTACCTTATGATACCGTAAAGAAACTGTGTCCAAACTTACCTGTAACAAGTTAAAAAAAACATTATTAGTTACAAAAATCTTTATTAGTATAACGATACAGAACTAAAATAAATCAAATAAGTTTAATTTGATGACAATATAAGGAAAAAGATTGCAAATACTGCTGACATGGGATGAAATTCATCCCATTTTTTTATTAAATAGTTGTTCCTGGGAGTAAAGTCATCCCACGCAAATCTGCTTTTGTTTTGAACCTTGTTCCACCACTATTAAGGAGTCTTTTCTAATTCCATACATTTAGTTTGATGCACTATACAGTATGTTAACCAACAGAGGGCGTTCCCGTTAACCCGCAATAGTATAGCATCCATACATGCTAAAAAAAATATTACCATTCGAAAACAAAATGGTTTTTATTTTTTTTAATATTAAAATATTCACTAAAAATGTTAAATTGATACGTAAAAGAAATACTCTGTACACGCGTACTTGAAGGACGGAAACATCGCAATTTAGTTTTTATTTTTAGTGAATATTTTTATATTTTTTTGAATATTTTTAGCATTTTTAGTGAATATTTTAATATTAAAAAAAAATAAAAACCATTTTGTTTTCGAATGGTAATATTTTTTTTTAGCATGTATGGATGCTATACTATTGCGGGTTAACGGGAACGCCCTCTGTTGGTTAACATACTGTATATTTCCGAGGAATTTGAGGTACGCCAACCCTCTATGCGACTAGTCAATCGTCTATGGAAAGATTATTTTTAGTCTGTAGTTACAAATCTTTTTGTAAACAAAAGGTTTCTGTTCAAATTGGAATGCTTGTAATTAATAATAATAATAATAATAATAATCATCTTTATTTCAGACCACGTCATGATCCATATAGAATTACAATTAAAAAAAAATAATAATAACAAGACACCAAAAATAAAAAATAAAAATAAAATAACACAACAATGGAAACATTGGATCAGGACCGCACTGTACGTACATGCAGTTAATGAAAATTGTATTAAGGTAAGTAGTTTTATTTATGTTTCGTGCTAAGAATAAAAATAAATACACCATGCATTTTAAACCATAAAACATATAGGTCATCGCTTGTTTTTTTTTTTTTTACTAGAGTCATTTCTTTGAAAGTGTAACTAAAAATTGTTTTGTTACTATTTACAAACAATTTTGAAAATGAAAACAAGTCATACTTTCAAACGAAACGTACATTACTATAAAGCCCTACTCACTAGCATTCTAAGAAACATTCAACGGTCACAAAATTCTAAGAAGCTACGATGCAAATCGGTTTTGTTTACAAGATTACCGCGGGGCTTTTATGTCAATAATCGGGTGGGGCGCTTAGCAGTTTTCGCCGCGCGCGGGTGAGCACAGCGGTTCAGCACAGCGGCTATACGGAAAAAACCAAATATTTTTTCCGCGAACGCACAATTTTGCCCATTTTATTAGCAATTCTCACCCTTTGGACAATGGGTTCATATTACCATATTTATTTTGAACTTATACAACACTGTGCGGTCGACCCGACCTTGTTCAAATTGATGATTTTTTACGCAAACAGTTCCAGTATATGTGTATACAGAAAACCTTCATGGTTACATAACACTAGCCAGGGGCCGTATTATGAACAATTAACGCCATAATTTTTCACTACTGACTGACTGAGCTATACTGCCGTCGTGAGAAAAAAGGGCACAACTAACATTTAAAAAAAAAATCTACAAAAAATTGAGCAGATTAGCCTTTTTTTTCTGATTCTAAATATGTATGTAACTCAATTTTTTTTTTAATGTTAGTTGAGCCCTTTTTGCTTACGACGGCAGTATACATGACCTATAGCACCATCCCTTTTTCGAAACGGAATCATGATGGCGCTAATATGAAAATACGGCTCCAGTAATGTTATTCTCAGAGCGTCACTTCGAAATTCGAAAGGTGTCTCGTTGTGAATCCGCGATGGTTTACTTTAAAAACAAATGAGTTCTTTGAAATTGTGTGCGCTCACTTGAGTGAGGTTCCTAGTGAACTTACAGAATAGAACTTAGTACTATTATTGTTTTACAGTTTATTTTTAGGTGAAATTTTTAATTAGCTAATAAATTACACATTGACTGAACACTCATGCTCTGGCAGTTTGTGTAATTTATGCGGCCTACCCAAATGTCCTTTCTTTGGTATTGTGCGTCGAATCGTTGAGCTCCTTAAGTTCTGAGTTGAGCTGCGCGATTGCTGCGCTGACAAATGCATGCACTGACTGGACAGGTCCTCTCAATCTGTGTGGTTCTTTCCTCAAAAGACCATTTCAGACACCGATCTACATGGTCTTCACATAAACTGACCAAGATTATGTCTGGACTTTATAAGAGATTGTGAGCTCTGAGTTTGTTTCGGCCTTTCTTCTCAGAGTAGTCAGATAGAAAACGCTGACCTCATCTAGTTTTTAAAAAAACATGATAGACGTGTTTGTACAAACCTACTAATTGAAATAAAATCATTTATCACTGACGAGTTCCCTATAAGCACCCTGTTCATTTTTCGCAACCTAGGGATTAATAATTCATTAATTTAATTCTGCAAACATGGCCAGAGATCGCACCAAACTCAGAAGTTTGAAAGGAAAGAGAGGAAGCGTTTGCCCAAAATCGGCACCCAAATAAGGATAACAAAAAAATAAATTGCTTCGAAGACGATACGCACTACCTCCACATTTCCGGTACCACAGAAGAAAACCACTCTATAAGATCTGTTTTCACGAAAGCAAGGAAGCTGTTTAAGCTAAAGTAGGCGCCATAAGGAAAATAGAAAATTTGAAAAGAGCATTACGGTAAAATTGGAAGGAGCCATGAGGGAAAATGGAAATATGTCAGTGAAAGGAAAATAACCCAGCAGTACCTTTTTTAAACTGATTTGTTTTAGAAGTATAAACAAGAGTCGCATTATATAGTAGGTAGCCAAACCGACAAACTGATTAACAACCAAGAGGTACTTAGTCAACTAATTAAGTTGAGGAGGTCAGATAAAATCAAAATCAAAAGTCATTTATTCAAACTAGGCTGAGAATCAGCACTTTTCGAACGTCAAAATAACATAAGATAGCCCCACAAAACGCCCGCCCTTCACCACTTCCTAATGCTTTAGCTGGGGAGAAGAAGTGGCGCAACAAACTCCCCAGCAGCACAGCTGTCTATTCAATTAAAAAAAAAAAAATTATATACGACGCTGCGCAAAATAATATATCTAAGTACATTACGCAACACAAACATTAAATTTCATTTAATTATAGGCTATAAGTCAGCTAGCACACGCCAATATACCAAAAAAAAAGAAGAAAACTCATATAGTCGCTCCGTGTAAAAACTGGTATTCAGCTGCATCAAGTTAGACTGGAAGCCGAGCCCAATATAATTAGTGAAAAAGCTAGGCAGATGGTGAGTAGGCATTTTAGAGGTAACATGATTAGTTTTTATTTCCTAGTTGACCCGTCCCGACTTCAAACGGACCGGTTTCATTTATTCCTTGACATAAACCTTAACATCTTGACTTACTATTAGCTAATAAGCTATATGTATAATGGCGCCGATTCCCTTGTTCTGAAACCAAACTTCGCGCGGTATTGACGCATATTTCCATCCACATAATAATAATATTTAAAAACTACCTATGATATCACAGGTTAGGACAGTTTTTGTCATGCGGTACAACATAAATCGTTAGTCGGAAGCACTCGGAAGGATAACTATAATCACTTTGAAATGTATAATTCAGATAAAAACTGCTTAAAAAATCGAGACAATTGTAAATTGATTTTGAACCTTACAAATACAGGTAAACATTACTGAATCATAATAAATAAAACTGTTTTACCTGTATTATTATAATCCATAGTACTTTTGGTTAAATAACTCACAGTAAAAAAGCAATGAGGTCTCAAACACGGTACATTTTTAATGTAGCCAGTAACCGACGCAAACGCATGCGACGACGATCAAGTTCCGACCTGGTTTGTGGCTGGATAACGCGGGTACACGAGCCTGGAAAAGGTCGTCTAGTCTTTAGTAGCTACCTGGCTCGCTGACAAGTCCTCATTTTTGCTTTTGTTTTTACCAAATTCGCCTGGCTAGGAATGCAAAATACCCGTATGTGCACAGAAGGGAAATCTTAAACATAAAATTATGCATAACATGTCCCGGTGTCGAGGTGTCGTGGTGACGCGGAACCCGTAAGATTTCCCCCTATTGCTATTAACTAAATTAAGCTAGATGGCTGCGACTTGAGCGTTGTGATAAGGAGGTATTAAGAACATGTCTTGAGGAAAGCTAAAGTATGAATGTGGATGGCTATAGTAGGGGTAAAGACCAAAGAAACAATGGATGGATTGAGTGAAAGATGATATGGCTAGAAAAGAAGTGAATACTGACATGAGGGCTGATAGAGATGTGTGGAAGTCCAAGGAACTCCAAGTAAATAGTAATATCGGCACCAGGTTGATGTTTGTCCTAGACAAAACAACTGGGTCAGTTAAACAAAGCTTTAAAGTAGACTTAATAAATCGTCACCCAGACTTCTTAATCTAGATTCCAGAACTCGTAACACTATGTTTCTGGTTGCCAAATCACTTCGATAATCTGCTGGATAGCTGCCAGAAATTATTTGTATAAAATAGACGATTATCATCTAATAAAAGCATTGTATACAGACTGTTGAAATGTAGACTTGTGTAATAGATTTAAGGAATCTTATTATAAAGTTCACTTGCGTTTGCGTCATACTTGGCAAGTGGTAGTTAAGAAAAGCCTAGTTAAGACCAGCTTATTGGCACAGTAAGAGCGAGCGTGCACTTGTGAGTTTTAACCGACGAAAAAATAGAGGAGGTTCTCAAGTCCACACGTACATAAATATAAGGTCTATCTATTTATAGGTAGGGTGTGCAGGAATAGGTGTATAACGTGGTTTTCAGTGGTATGTAATCAAAGTCCAACTCCCTTTATAGGTATGTATTCTCCAACAATCCTCGCACACACACCATATGATTAAAAAGGCACAATGGGAATAAAGCATAAGCACAAGCGTAGCACAATAGTCAGTGTATTAGGAAGATGAGACAGAGTTCAGATGAGCAGATGCAAAGCACAACTATGAATCAAAAGCCAGTTTAAGCAGTTCGCGGCAGTACAAACATGCGAGCGAAGGACGTGCGCTCCGCGCCGTAGATAAGTCTCGACTGGTTTGACATTGGCGGTTACCGCTGCGCCCATGTGCGCAAGCGACGTGTATATTACCGTTAGATTAGTGATGTCCAGTGAGACGATAGTTTATCGAACTTATTATCGATTATCGACATCGACCAACTGCTGTTATGCATATAACAAATAAATGTAATGTTTCTTGATGCCCTATGAGCTCTTCACATTTTTATTTTTATGATTTTTTATATACTTACTAGTTACTGTTTGAAATAAACTATTACTATTTAATTTTATAAGAAATATAATCATATCATAGAAATCAAATATTCTTTATCCTTATATTGTTTATTTAATATACCGATAACATACCGTTGATAAAATGCATACCCTCATGTAACCTACTGCTTGCATGATGCAGCGTGCAAGCAACATGCAGCGTGCAAGCATGCAGCATGCAAGCAAGCATGCATCATGCAAGCAAGCATGCAGTATGCAAGCGAGCATGCAACATGCAACAGGCATGGTTTCTGTCACGGCTCCGGCGCGGCGGTCCCACGCGAGCTTATCGTCGCAGATGGTATTCACGCTCACCACCGCAGCTTTGGCTTGGAGGCCGGCTGCGCCGGCCAGCCTCAGCCGTGGCGGCGCGCGTTAAAACCACCTGCTCCTCAGCTCGTGGGCCGCCTCGCCCCTCTGCTCCTACGCGGATTTAAATTACGCTCTAGGGGTAAGGCAGACAAGACTACATGGAGTCGGTTTTGCAGCGATCCGTTTCTGTTACTAACTTTTGTAGCACAACATATTGACTTTTAAGACAATATATTAATTTTAATTTAAGACTATATGACTAATAATTTGAAACGATATTCGTTAAAACATAACTGTCCTGTTCAATTAGTTTGTTAAACAAAAAAATGAGATTAAAAATTCATTGAATTATGTTTCATTCAAGTAAATAGTCTTTGAAACAATAATATTCGAAATAAAAATACAAGGACCAAATATTATAAGAAACATTTTCTGGGAAACGAAGTTCTATGAAATTTCTGTCTGCGAAAAAAGGGGACACCAGTTATATGGCAGCGCGCGATCTGAATTTTTCGACTGTACTAAATTATCGACCGTCTAAAAATTACAAGTTCGCCTAAAAAGGCGGCTTCTAATTCTATAAAGGCTTAGGAGAAACGGCTTGATTTTTAAATGTCAATTTCAATTATTGGAGACTCCGTGCCTCGGAAATCACGTTAAGCTGGTGGTCCCGGCTGTCAATCGTTACGGGTAGTCAGAAGTCCGAAAATCTGATAACCAGTCTTGCTAATGGGTATCGTGTAACCCAAACACTAGGTTGTGGAGGTCAAGTAAACAGTCTCTTCATGTAAAGTACTGATAGTCAGCTGCATCCGGTTAGATTGAAACCGACGCAAACATAGTTGGGAAAAGGCTAGGCAGATGATGGATAGTAATTATGGTGACTCGAAACTAATTTATTAAGGTTACGCTAGTCGCTCATTCTTCCATGCAAAGGTAGTATGGTGATTACTTGTCTGTTTGACAGGGTAATTTCAAAACTAAAAATTATATCAATTTGTCTCGTCATTATCTAGCCCTGTGTGGAATCGGAAAAAGATATTGATTTGGAAGTTACGAGCGTCGAAACTTCCATATTTGAACACTAATTTTAACGCATATTTGGGTGTCAATAAATAGCTCGTGGAGTATGAAAACGGCAAAATTTTTACCATACAGGTACAGATAACTTATTAAAAAATTCAAATTATTTATTTCGAATAAATACATTCAGTAGTTTTTTCAGAATATCTATACGTCCAAAGGTCTGTTCATGAAATTTCACGTGCTCGTTTTCGTTATAAACCATCGTCTATTTCACTAAATAAATAAAAGCTATATAAATAAATATTAAGTAAATAAATACTAAATAAATAAAAGTAAATAAATAGATAAATAAACTAAATACGATGCATATTAGCCACGCCACCAAAGAGTTCGTGCCGCCGACTAGTGCAACCTTAAGGTTTGTATTACTGTCTGAAACGCAATTAAACAATAACAAAAGCGGAAACACCACACATCGCATCATGTGGAAATCAGCATGTCCTATAACCAATAAAATCAAAGACATGACTGTGACATCTACCAACCCGCACTGGGCCCACGTGGTGGGCCACGGCCCATTCCCTCTCACAGAGAGGAGGCCTGTGATCCAGCCTTAGGGACGTTATACGCTGATTATGCTTGTTATAATAAAATAACACATTATTTTTTAAGGATTCCGTACCAAAAGAGTGAAACCTATTATGGGTACTATGCATTCACCTAGCCAATTTTAACTATTTGAATAAATACTCAAGTCATACCAATAAGTAAATAAAGTAATCTAACTTAAGACCTTAAGTGAAGCGTTTAAACTTTATTAATGTAGCTTGTCTAAATTCTGAGCTTAGGGCTTATTTTAATTAATCCATTTAATACTTAACTGTTAGAGACATCTGTTAAGTTAGCTCAAGTTATTAAGTCTGGCAATTAACTTATTTCTTTAGGAAATTATAATATTTTGAAGTTATAATCTATTGGCAGAGAAAATAAAGATGATTTTTTGCTGATCCATTCTATTAATTTGAATAATCCGGATTTTAGAATACTACTCGTGGCTAAGTAATAACAGCCGCACGGGTCGATCGATCGAGTTAAGCTACGCTTGCCGCGGTCGGTGCGTGGATGTGTGACCATCTTTACATACCGAAACCTCTCCGTGCCTCGAAAAGATCTCAATTGATCCCGGCTGTCATTCTTGGATCTTTGACAGTCGTCACAGGTCATCAGAAGCCCGAAAGTCTGACCAGTCTTACCAAGGGTTATCGTGTTACTCAGTAACTGGGTTATGGACGTCAGTCAGGCAGTCGCTCCAAGAAAAATACTTGGAATTCAGCTGCATCCGGTTAGTCTGGAAGTCGACGGCACCATAGTTGGGAAATGGCTAGGCAGATTGACTCATCTAAAGTGTTGAAACAAAGGAAAGCCATTGAAAATAATTATTCTAAACACCAAAAATAAAAAGCTTAGACGCATCTGAGATGCTTCTGACTTTGAATGATATTTAAGATACCAGTTATCACGCCGCAGGTCGTGGGTTCGATTTCCATACAGGACAAACATTTGTGTGCAAGAACATGTCTGTTTATCCTGAGTCTGGGTGTAATTATCTATAGAATAATATATGTATTTACAAAAAAAGTAGTGTATGTAGTATATCAGTTATCTGGTTTCAATAGTACAAGTTCTGCTTAGTTTAGGATCAGATCGGCTGCCCCATTTCAAACACTAGTAAGGGACACTTTTTACAAAAATCGTTTTATTGCATTATCTTGCTAACCTAGTAAGTCCCTAACAAACAAAACAAAGCAGATCGTAGGTATTTAAGCATCGAAACCTAAGTGCCCCATTCACTGCCCCGTGACCTCTTTACGTTTTGGCGCTCTCCTGTAAAATTTCGTTTTAAGTCCTTACTAGGTTTTGAAATGGGGCAGCCGAGATGACCGTGCAGGATAAATAAAAAAAAAAAAAAATGTTTATTTCTTCACTTAGGATATAACTATGTTAGGTTTGGAGTCACCTTTTAAGCAAAGATTTGCTTGTTTTAGGCGGTTCCGCTCCTCCAGTTTACAATCATTCTACAGATGTGTGAGAAATAAACAAAAAGATTGATTTAAGACTAATTAACATTATATAATTCTTATATCAGTAAGGGAGCGCACTGGGTGTAGAATATGTTAGTGAGTGTGTATATTGTGTGTGGGTTCGTTTGTGTGTAAGTGTGTGTTTGTGTAGGTGTCGGGATGTAGTGGGTGGGCATGTGTATGAGATATGTGGTATGTGTAGCGCATGGATGTGCGGGTGTGGTGTGCATATGTGTACAAATTATATTGTTTCTTAGTTATGTGATCAAAGGATGTCCAGGATGTCAACGGAAGAGGCATACCAGAGGTACGTCTCAGAGACATAGCTGAAATATCTCATGTGCTTGTAACTACACCGGCGGCACCCATACCCTGCAAACCGGAACACAGCAAAGCTGGTCGACGGCAGAAATGGGTGTGGTGGAGTAAAGGGTTTTTCAAGAGGGACACTCGAACTTAGACAGCGTATAGCGGCCATCTTGGTAAAGTGACAGCTGTCAAATTTGATAGAAACATTCATTTAGTCTTGATATTTCACCAAGGAACGCTACACGCTTCGACAACGCGTTAAAATTGTTTAAACATGTATTATCAAAATCAGTGCTCAGTTCGCCTAACGTTCAGTGGCTTTGTCATTTCACGTGGTGGCGACATCAACTGGTCACCGAGATCGTGTGACTAAACACAGCTCGACTATTTCCTGTGGGGCTACGTGAAATCTCGGGTCTATATAGGGGTACTGGGTAGGTACTGGGACAAATTATATTTTTTAAATAATTGCTGTCTAGGTACAAAATAAAAATATTTGAAGTTTGTTCTTCTGATTCGTATAACGCGTCCGTTTGCCATTTTCCGGAACAAAATGGTCGATGTCGCATTTTCCCTTTGATACATAACATACACATATAAATAAATAATAATTATATCAAAAGGAAATGAATTGTTCCCTTACAAAAAAAATTGTTTTAGTTATAACTACGTTAGTGTGTTTATAAATAATTAAATAAGAAGTGTCCGGCGTACAATACTGATTTATGTGGCATGAGCTGCGCTTGACCGTACCTGGTCGGGTAATTGTTATGAGAGTCTGGATTACCGCCCGCGGGGAAGCCAGTCGTGCAACGAACGAGCTAGAAGGCGGACATGCGGCTGGTTGGCTTAGATCCCGGTGTTACGGAGGTAAATATCTGATTCATCTGTGCTTTGTTAAGGTGGCATTCTGATTACAATGCGTACTTTATAAAATTTATTTTATTGTTTTAAAACTTCAATCTGAGTTTCGTGTGAGGCTTTTGGGTTATAGATTCGTGTAAAAAAATGACAATACTGAAGTCTGTATGTATGATGAGTTATGCATGATTTTAGGCAAAATCCTGATTTATCTGTGCCTGATTCATATGGTCAAACCCCCCATATGAATCATAAAATAAATTAGTATTTCCCCTCTTCAGCACGAAAGGAGCGCTTTTGTTGCGTAATTCTGCTTGTCCAATCTTTGACCGTGTACAAATCAGTAGTTCTAGTCTTATTTATTATATTTACTTAGCTATAACCTTTTGAATAGTTCAAAAATCACAGGAGTTTAAACTTACTCTACCCAAGACACTTTTGATATGTGTTAGTCATATTTAAGAATTAATAATTATTATTTAGAATTAAGAATCATAACAACAGTGTATTTATTACTAACAATAATGTAATAAAACTAAGACCAGTATTGTTTAAATAGCACTTTTGACATTAATCTTCCGTATTTACGTCATAAAAACTTATTTATTCATAAATCAAAGTCTCTATTTAATTTCTGTTATGTTAATATTGCAGTTCACAACAATGCCACAAACTAAAGATAAAAAGAAGGAGAAAAAGAGACTTGCAGAACGTAGAAGGATGGAAAACATAAGAAAAGATCCAGACAAGTATGCTCTGTTGCTTAACTAAGACTGATGTCAAAAGTGCCATTATTAGAATAAGTTTGTACTCCTGTGATTTATAAAGTGATGTGATTATATAAAGTTATAGCTAAGTCAATAAGTATAATAAATAGGACTAGTGAGTTGTACACGGAAAAAAATTAAACAGAGAGAATAATAATTATAATGTAGAAATTATAATAACTTTCTAGTACCTAACAGAATTTATTATATTACAAATATTAGCAATAGTTAAAATTTCTGTATAACAATATTGTCGCTTTCCCATATAATACAATAATTATTTTAATTATACTGGAGTTTCATAAATGTTTTACAAGATGGTTAAATTCAAAAGATTTTTTTCTGTGATATGATCACTGATAATTGTTTGCATAAAAACAGATTATTGTTGTTGTTATAATATGATTATTTTCTTAATACAGAGCCCATCTACATAAAGTTTTTCATTTTTATTTCTTTTTCTGATTCATCTGTAACAAATTCTGATTCATCTGTGCACAAATTATTTGAACGTCGATATCTTGAAAATCACTTTATAAAAACGAGTCCCTCATTCAAATATATGTTATTTGGTATACCTATTTTTATATGTACATGTGTTACAGAGCTGAAAGTGAAATAAAATTTTGGCCATATGAATCAGTCGAAGAATCAAATTTCGAAGAACTACCCATAGACAAACCACAGACAACTGTCGCCCTGAAGGCCAACATAACACGCGTTCTTCATGAAATTGAGCCCCATTTATGCGAAGATGTCGTCCACATTGGTCCACCAAGATACGCTACCTACAGCGAAGCCCCGGCAGCCATTTCGCCGAAATTATATTCCATACGTAATGTCATCGAATGTACTTTAAAATAAAAAAATAAAATTGAAGAAATATCACTTACACAAGTTATTTTATTACATTTCAAAGATCGAGCACTCTTAATGAAAAACCCTTTACTTCCCCGGACTTTACTTGAATAAAAAGTGGAAGCTAAAAAGAATTTATAACTAAAGCCTTAAAAATTCCAAATCCGTCGCACAAAAGAAACTTCGACCAATAAATTCACACCTTACGGGAATCTTTAAGTAAAAGATAAAATTGCTCGCCACAAGGTTACCCAAAATCTTTCAAATTCGAGGTTAGTTCCCGAGAAAGTTTTTGCCTTCTTCGGAAGCATTAGGCTGCCTGCCCATTGGAATCGGTGTGGTGAGGAGATACTTTATTTAATATAACATTACACAAAAAAAAAGCGTGAAGAAAGAATATAGATAGATAACTATAAGAAAAGAGGCAGACCAAAGAACAGATGGATAGATTGTGTGAAAAGAAGTGAATATTCTGAGATGACGGCTATTAAAGATGTATGATAGAAAAGATTTTTTGCGTCGAATTACAATAACGTGATGATGACGAACAGAAAGGAAAGGCGAGGAAAGCTTTGAGTATGAATGTGGGTGGCTATAAGAGTTGGGAAGACCAAGGACACGATGTGAAAGATGATATAGGCAACAGCAATGACGGGAATTCAAGTAGAAGATTCTTCGATAACCCACAATTGTCTTCGCAAATAACAGGGATTGATTTCAACTTGATATATAGATTTAAGGTCATACTTGAAGCAATATCTAGTGGTCATGAGATCGATATTAAAAAATTTTCAAGTTATACTGCAGACACTGCAAAACTGTATGTCGATTTATATTCTTGGTGCCCCATGACACCAACCATGCATAAGATATTAGTACACGGGGCTACTGTGATTAAACATGCTTTGTTGCCTATTGGGCAACTTTCAGAAGAGGCTGCTGAAGCACGTAATAAGCATTATAAATCATATCGCCTAAACTTTGCCCGGAAATTTTCTCGGGAAGCCTGTAATTTAGATGTGCTTAACAGATTACTTTTGACTTCTGATCCTCTTTTGTCCGCGAGAAGACCCAAAAGAATTAAAAAGACAAAACCCTTCCTGCAAAAAACAATAAACTTATTGGTATCAGCACAACCTCATCCTGATTCCGAATCTGAAGAAACAGAATCTTCGTGTTCCGAATCTTCAGAAACTTAATGTCTGTAAGCAAACTGTATTTATTATAAAAAAGTTAAAATAATTATGCATGTTTCTTGTCTTTGTAGCGTAATATTTAGTACACAGTGAATTTTATGTAAATTAGGTACTTGGTTTTATGTAAAATTGTAGTTGTTATCGTTTATTCACATGTTTTCATAATTTTTATATCTTTGATTACGTTAATACATACTTATGTCGATTACACAGCATAAATCTGTTTTTATTTACCCAACACATCGCAGTTAGGCGCAGAAAGCTTTAGTAATCGGTTTCAGAACCAATTAGTAACGTAGATAATTTCGACCAACTAGATCGTTAAAATATCCCATAGTGCGTCGTTAACCTATGTTGAATCCTGGCTGGTGTGAAGCCTTTTGTTTATTTTATACATTTATTCCCTAAAAGTCTATGTCATTTAAAACATATTTAGATAAACTAAATTTTTTGCAAATCAGATTTTATTTAGGGCGCTGACCACCTTGTTTTCATTTCTTGACTCTCCCTCTTCCCCTAGTTACCTAGCTTCCCATTTTCAATACATTTGCGCCAACCACAATAGAAATTTACGTTCATCTCACAATCGTATTCTTCAATGTCCCACCCACCGCACAGACTTCATTCACTCTTCCTTCTTCGTTCAGTCTATCTCTCTGTGGAATGCACTCCCCCAGGAAATCAGGATGGCAACCGACCGATTATCCTTTAAAGTTAAAGTTCGCGACCACATTCGCAAGAAGCTGGTAGTATCATCACAACGGTAATGTTTCCCAATGGTTTGTCTTATTTGTTTTAGTATATTTATGTCTATTTATTGTGTTTATATTTATATATAGTTAGGTGTATATATTATATTTATATGTATCTATATCTTTATATTTAAATATATATCTATTCCTCATCTCTCGCTGTTGCACCTACCACTATTTGTCTCTGCATCACCCAAAGGTCGACTGGTAGAAAATGCCTATGGCATTAAGTCCGCCTCTGTACATTTTGTGTGCTTAAAGTATTACATAAATAAATAAATAAATTTATGAAACTATTAGTTGATAAACACACAAAAAAGCGTTGTAAAAGCAGTGATTACGAAGAATTATTCCTAGAGTGTAAGATGTTGCCGATCCATCAAAAGGTGGTGTTGTTATTGGCTTTAGAACATTATTGCAAGGATGAGTTTAAAATCAAGACGGTACGCATAAGACCTCAAAGGAATAAACGTATTGGGAGATTTGTAGTGCCCACTTCTATTAACTTTTATGGATAAAGATGTAGAAAATGCTTAGTCCCAACAATTTTTAATGACATACCACTCGAGTTAGAAAGTGACTGTACCACAAGAATGTCTTTTAAAAATAAAATGGGGAAGATTCTTTTTAACACCTTCTGTCAAAACCTTATAAATGGAGATGCATAAAATGTCATACTAGCTAATGTTGCCGGCTTCGCCGGCGTTAATTACAATGCTGTTACACAACTTAAAATGTTTTTAGCATTACGTAATAGTCAGCCTGTGTGCTGCTGTAAGATGTGTGTGTGTTTAAAGTGTTAAGATGTGTTTGTTTTCTGCTATTATGGAAAAGTACCTACAACATAAAATATAAAATTGTATATGGGAGCTTCATCTGCCAACAAACTGCTTTGCAGTTTGGCAGAAGTAAATTTGTTTGTAATATTGATTGCACCACGAATAAACGCTTTTTCATTTTTTTTTTCATATTTCTAAAATCTTGAAGTAATAAATCATAAAATTCCAATAAGTTCACTTCTTCGTTCCGCTTTATATTTCAATGTAATAGTATTATAGAACGTATGCAGAGTTGTATTCGCTTAATACTGATCGCTCACTGTTCTTCGCTTACTTACTCGCCCCAATGGACATCCACCTTTAGCGAGGTCAAAGGATTTATAGCGATGTCTTCAAAAAGATGTATTATTTCTTTTTTTTTTTAGAGATGTTTCTTTTTATAATCGGATTGAGAATATATCTTTTTTCGTTGAGATATTTTCGTGGTAAGCCAAGTTTCTGTAAGTAATCGGTTTTGGATTTTTTTTAGAAAGATATTTGAGAATGGAAGGTGAAAGCGATATTGCTCAGTAATTTTTGATAGTGAAAATTTTATATTCGATAGCATTTTGTTTATTTTTACCCATTTAATGACAAGGAAGTACTCGTAAGACAGGTTGGAAGACACGTTGGCGCGACGCGTCTTGCGACTGCGATGAGCGGGAAAAATACTAATACGAGACGTTTCAGATTATCGATAATGACGTTCTCGTGATAAGAGCTAGAGAATTGATACCATTGGGTTTTGGAAAATAGCTTCTTCTTTTACAGCATACTTTTCAGTATGGTGTATGTTTGTTAGTAGGTAGTATTTTACAGACCAGTTTAGTGATTTCTCACTAAATTGTTATTGTATTTAAATTGTAAAAAAGTTTTTTATGGATTTGTAAAATAACCGCACTGTCGTGGGTACCTGCAATGATAGTTGTAAAAGAGATTAAAAAAAATGTTCTGTATAATGCTCCGATTTTAACAACAACTACGCTTATATAAGGAGGCGTAAAAGATGTGTGTGGGTGTGTTTTGAGCCTTAAGGGATCTCCGCGAAACCTAACAATACAAAGCATCATTTACTAACGAGGAAAGACCAATGATAACCACGATTGCTCACTGCTCTTTGCAAATACACCAGGCTAAAGCCAAACCCAAACATTTGCTCTAGGAACCCCTTTGATTTGAAACAAATAGGAGAATACAAGTCAAATACGCAATACGGCTCTTGTAGTCCTTTGGGGTAATTTGAACATTACGTAAACAACATAAGGTTTGAATTTCCCCAAAGATTCTCAAAGGACTGACCGTTGCGAAGGTATGTTTCCGTGTTTAATTAACAGACTATTGTTTTACCTACACGATTATTTAATAGTTTAAAACGAAGCATTCATTTCTGCTTTGTTTAATCTTAATAAAAATTATATAGGTTAATCAAAGTACGACTCGAGTGATTTTTTAGTTACATTTTAGTTCCTATTCCTATCTATCTGAAAAATCACTCGCTAAATCTCGTAGTCATGTCTTTTAAGATTGGAGGTTATATTCAAAATATTTTTTTACATGCTAGCGTCTGCCCGCAACTTCGTTCGCATGGAAGTCGTAAGATGGACAATATACTGAAGTAACAGCCATATTTTCATAAATTCCCTCGGTCCCCGATCCACCGCGTCATATCTCATCGCTCGCCCTCTCTATTACTTCATTCCTTCCTTTCTTACTCAAGAATTGGAAGATCAATGCAAAAAGATTAGCGCATTTAAACAAAATCAAAATAAAAAGTCAAGTGAATTTAAACTACACTGGGAATCAGCACTTTTAGAACGTCAAAATGACATAAGACAGTCCCCCAAAACGCCCGCCCTTCACCACTTCCTAATGCTTTAACTGGGGAGAAGAATCGGCGCAACAAACTCCCCAGCAACACAGCTGTCTGTTCAGTTAAAAAAATTGATTCTATACAACAGTGTATAAACTAATTTAGGTACATTGCGCAATAAAAACATTAAATTAAATTATGTTATTTGCGATAAGTCAGCTAGTACACGCCAATACAAATAAATAAATTGAAAACGTTACTAAAAATACAAAACTAAAAACGTACACCGAACTTTATACCTAAATAAAAGCCTCCAGGCATAAAGGGCAAACAAAAAAGCAAACAAACTCTTCGGCTTTGATATAGTAAAGATAATCCACATGGGCACTTATGAAACGTCAAAAGCTAGGACGGTGTACGATTCCAATTGGTATTTTCATTCCAATTCCACGATTACTCTTTAAAAACAGCTATAACTCACTGTTTCTTTAACTCTCATTTCCTATTTCATCAGATATTTCTATCAAGATAATATAAAAAAATATTTTTCCCAAGAATTTCTCGCTAAATTTATTGTTTACCTAATAATCTTGCAAGAAAAACGTTCTACCTTCTCCGTATCTACGTCCCTGTGAACCCTCTATGTTTGTAGAACTCCCCTATTCGCCCTATTTGACGAGTAAACACACTATATAAACAGCTTAATGAGACATGTAAGTTGACGCACAGATTAATACAGATGGGACACTCCGCAGTTTAGGTATGAAGCTACGAGTATAAGTTCGCGGCGGGCCTATCTCACTGGGCCAATTCAGTAGGACTGCCACGGTCAGAAGGAGTTACGCGTTAGAAAGAGAGGCAACTTGTAAGTGAATATAACTGTAGGTACAATAAGCGTTGTGTGACCTGAATTGCACTTTATTGTGTCGTAGCAAGAGTCGCTTGTTATTTAAATGATTTTGCGGAGTGTCCCATCAGTATTAATCTGTGGTTCAGGTAAGTATAGGTATGTGATAGTTATCTTTATCTATCTGGCCTGTATTGTCCCAGTGCAGGGCAAAGGCCTCCATCTCTCTTTTCCACACAATTCTATCTAATTCTAGTGTCGGTCAGTCCTTTCGATAGGAATCAAGCTCGTCCCGTCATCTTTGTATCGGCCTGCCGCGATGTTGTCTTGCGTTTAGTGTGACCCAATCGGTGGTTCTAATGGCAAAGTTGCGCGTATTTCAAATGGAATAAAAATAAATATGTTCAGTGTTTTATTTTGTTTATTTAATGCATGTATTACAAGTACTCGCTATCTACTCCTATAATACGCTGCCACCGTTCTGGCAGTTTCCTGATTGCCAGATTCTTGCTGTTCTCGTTACCCATCCTGATTTAATCATCGATTAAAGTTTTTAAGAAATGAAAGTTAGGATGTGACACTCAAGTTAATGCTCTCTTCAGTTGATGAAAACAACCAAAATCGCAGGGAGTCAGATCCGGTGAGCAGGGGGGATTGCAACCAACGTTTCACTCGACGCTCCTCAACCCAAATGTTCACAGCCGCACTATGGTGACATTTGGCATTGTCGTCCAGAAGCCATACCTGGTATGTTCTATTCTTGTGCCAATTTAACCACAAATTGTTCAAGAATTGGAGATATCTGGTCGAGTCCATTTTTGCATTCCTCTCTAAAACTTCATAGTAGCAAATACCATTGAAGTCCAACGCCAGTACCAATAGATACGTTGGCCCGTATTTCTCTGCTCGAGTCACACTAGCCGGTCATTCTCCAGGTCCAACCCATTGTTTCACTTGATCCTTTTCAGGTAAAGACATATCCATGTTTCATCAATAGCACCGGTGTGCTGCAACCGACTTTTCTTTTGATTATAGTATTCTACATTATTAGTACAATCGTTTTTCCTTTAGGCTCGGGTCAAATTCATGAGGTACCCACTTGGCGTAATTTTTTTTCATATTTAGTTTTTTGTAATAATTTCATAAAGAGTTGACTTTGGAATTCCTAAATCAGCCGACCGAGAGGTGAGAGACCATGAACGCTTCTGACTGAATGCGAAACGAATACTATCAATCCGATCCAGCAAGATCTCTTGTGAACTGTCACCACTTCGATGCTCTTCAACATCGCCATTGCCTTCGTTGAAGCTTTTGAACCAGAACTGCACCGTCCGCTTGCTAAGGGCATTACGGCCCATAATATTCTCTAACTGACGATGACTTTCGGCAGCACTGAGATTTTGTATGAATAAAAAGAATATTTTAAAAACACGCGTTGTTCACGATCACTTACGGATTTTTTTATATCTTGTTTGGAACTAGAAGTCATAGCGAGCAGTGTATAACAGCATAGAATAGAACTTTGAATAAGCTATTGAAAACTGCTCGAAGTAAGTCATGCATGTTACGACATGTTCATAACGATGCGCAACTGTGCTCCAGACGACCTAATAATTGCGTATCAATCGGAATCTAAATAATTTTGAAGCAAATTGCTAATCCATTGCTTCATATGTTCGAAAAATTTGTCTGCACGACAACGCAAATAACGCAATGAATATTGTTGAACTGTCAAAATGAAACCTATTCCGATTGATAGTGGGTTACGCAATTAGGGTGCTGGTCACAACTGTAATTTTTCGTATAAAATGGCAACACGATAAATTGACGTAACGTGTCAATTTGCTTAACTATTCCCTGATTGTACATATGTAACTATATAGGCCCTGTATCATGCAGATTACATACAACACACCATTAATTAAATTACAGCTATATGGCAGCTATACGGCTAACAAACACGTCTGTTTATTGTCATATCTCTGCCAACTGTGCAGGTGTGTCTATTTGGATAGACAGCCAATCCCAGTCCCGAGCATAATAGGGACTATGTAGTATTAAAATAGGTGTGTTTATGTTTATTGTGCAAATGTAGCTTTGTTTATCATGGAATAAACAAGTGCATATCATCGATCAATAATAAGAAAGAACTAGATAAAAATCCCATGCAAAAGTTCTCATAGAACTGTCGCCAATTGTGTTCACGTAATTCTAGTTGAAATAAATATACGGTAATGTAAATTCAACCTTAAATGCAATGCTTAAAGTTGTATTCGCAAAGCTATTACGACTGGTGCTCACTCGTCAACATACTATTACATCAAAACAGAGTCAACGTTACGAGCAATGTTTTAAAGTCAGAATTACAAAGTGCCAAAAGCAATCATTTATACGACTGAGGATCGCCGCTAGGACAAGGTATGAGTGGAGTCGAATTGTCCAATATTTTTTTGTATACATGGTAAAATGTATAAAATGGTGGTGTACGTAATAAAGCACATTTTATTCTATTCTAAGGTGTATATGTGTAAATGATTAAATTTTACATGAGTGCATCGATCACTAATAAAGAACTAGGACACACAATCAGCGACAAAAAAATGTCTATACCAAATGAGCGCCCACTTAAAATTAAAACGCACCCAGCGTTTGAATTAAAAGTTTGAAACTCCATCCTTTTTAGCGTCCTCTGGCTGTGTGATTTTTGCAGTTTTTAAACGTCTACCGTCGGAGCGTTCATTCGGTAAGGACATTTTTTGTCCCTCATTTCCCTCCCTAATTCTGTATTAGTGGCAGATGTTGCATATCAAAAGACTCCTGCAAACTGTGGTTAGTAAAGTAGGCCCAACTCCAGCATTGACAAAACCTCAAGCAAAGCCGGCCAAGCTAGCCGCAACAGCCACATCCCAGAAATAATATTCAACAAATATTATTGCCATGGATCGGTATCAAATTAACATCCCGGCTTAGTAATACAACCATATATTCCATCACAAAGGTAACTGATGTCACTTGGAAAGCTGCCACGCTAAAATGGAATTGGGCTGGACACATCTGCCACATGTCAGACGACCAATGAATTGGCCAAGCTTACGACCCTTGTAATAAAAAAAAAAATAAACTTGGTCCCTCTTAATGGTAAGCGACATCGCGGCAGGCGCAGATGGAGATGGCGGGATGAGCTGGACTCCTTTAACAAGAACAACCAATGAGACTGGTTCTTAGTAGCTTCAGAGAGAAATGAAAAGAGAGTAGGGAGGAAAAAAATAAATGCCATTAAATTATCTGTTAAATAAAGCCAATTTCGTGGATATTAACTTTAAATAAATTTATTTTCGTGGATATTAACTTTAAATAAATTTATTTTCGTGGATATTAACTTTAAATTAATTTATTTTCGTGGATATTAACTTTAAATAAATAAAGGACTTTAAATTTAAATAAAACAAAGAGAAAATAAACACCCTTTACGAGTACATACAAAACGACACATTGAATGCCAGATTTGAAACTCACACCTTACTTCATTACCAGGTTCCAAAACTCCACATGTCATCTGACACTCGTTACAACTTTCAGTTAAAAAATAACTACGAAAACTACCCTACAAAACTGTTGCCACCAACGCAACTCGGCTAGTTAGTACTGGTGCGAAAAAACTTTATTTTGTATTAGCTCGCCAACTTTGCCTTAGTCTCACAAAGGGTTGAGCTAAAATCGTTCTGCACACGCCGACATATCAAGCTATAGTCTATTCCAAAAGTATTTAATGAAAACGTAAACAAATAGATCAGAAAAAAAAAACATGCCAATTTGTACTGCTACTTTCAAATTGAGGGCTTCGATTTGATTATTAGAATAGGTACATAAATCCGAAATCCTAATTTTACAATTGAGGTTATTTATAAAATCTTTAAAAAAAATATTACGATTTACGTTGATGATTTTTGCCATGCCATGTAAGGCCTATCACTGAAAGACCGAAAACGTAGGACTGAGGTCCAAGACGTGGGACTACGTGTAGTGTAGCGGCTCAGAAATAGAAGTGAGCAGGACACTTGGCCAGATGTGGTGATGGTAGATGGAGTAGAGCGCTAACGGAATGGTTGCCGAGAAGCGGTAGAAGCAATGGCAGACCAATGACCAAGTGGGTGGACGACCTACAGAAGATCGCGGGGAAGACCTGAATGAGACACGCACGGATCAGGGAAGCATGGCACACACAGGAGGAGACCTATACTCAGCAGTGAGTGGAACAGGGCTGCCAATGATGGAGATTATATATGATGATTTTTAGGGTCCCCGTACCTTCCGTACAAAAGGAAAAATGGAACCATTATAGAATGACTTCGTTATCCGTCTGTATGTACTATGTATGTATGGGAGAACATGTTTTTCAACTACAATGTTTACTTTGTTCTTGGGACAATTCATCCCAACTACGGAACCCTTTATTGTGCGGGGTCGACACTGGCCTGGTTTTTCAATAACAATTTAATGATGGTATTCAAACAATGGTTATTGGTTAAAGAGTAGTGAGATATAATATATAATATAATATCCTGGGACATCTGATCCCAAACTAAGTAGAGCTTGTGCTATGGAAACCAGAAAAGATGAAACCTTCAAAATACAGAATTTGTTAGTAACTACCTACCTTTAGTGAGAGAATCCGGGTAGTAATTTAACCTAAACAGGGTTTATTTATACTTTCATTAGATATTTTTGAAAGAGACTATATGCAATTCTAGTATAAGCAGATCTCTCATTGAACGGAAAGCCTATACAATGCGAGGCCAGCTTATACAGAGCATGTATAGCTTGATACTACGTCGTGTATTCGTGCATTGTACATGGGATTAAGTATATGGAAGTAGTTGTTATGAGTTTGTTGTGTATGACTATGAGGCTAGGAATAAAGGATTTTTTTTTAAATAGAGCTTGAAAATGTTTCTGAAAATAAGCCATTTCTCGTCAAAGCCAAACACGTAACAGTCTTTTTCATCTCATCTTGTACATGAAAATAGTTCATGTTTTCATGTAAAGATTAGTCAGTTAACAGATTATGAGGCAACAGACAAATTACCTATTGATTTCTTTAACTTGACATTTCTTACTTATATACAGGGTGTAAGGAACAGCCCTCCACAAACTAACAGGGTGCATTCAGCTCCTTATTTTGAATCATATTCCACTGGAAAATTTCTCAGGAAAATTTTATTTTTTTAATTTTGTTTTTCAGTTACTATTCCTTTATTTCAATGTAAAATTACATTATCTGTACGCAATACTCCATTTATGTAATTAAAACAGCTACAATAAAAAAAAACAGCAATGGATGTTGAACTACTCTAACGAACGACGCGTGAAATCAGCTGTTCACTTTCTGCGTAGCAAAGTTCACCGAACTCACCGCATACCTATTACCTACCCCTCCCAACCAGTAACTGATGCTCCGATTTGTGCATAAAAATACAAACAAATCAGGTTTATTGGATTCTCATAACGTTCCTGAAATAATTTCATGTACCGGTCATCTTAGTATGATATACTGAATTCACCCCATCAGTCTGCGGAGGGCTGTCCCTTACACCTTGTATTATCTACACTTTTTATAATATTATAAAGCTGAAAACTTTGTTTGTTTGGTTGGACGCGCTAATATCAGGAACTACTGGTTCGAATTAAAAAATAATCTTTTAGTGTTGGATAGCCCATATATCAAGGAAGGCTACAGGATATATAACATCACGCTACAACCAATAGGAGCGGAGCATTAATGAAAAATATTGCGAAAACGGGAAAATGTATTCCTTTTGAAAGCTTCCGTTGCGTCCGCTGCGTAAAAGGTTAAAGTTACGCAAAAATCATGTATGACGGAATTGTTTCTCTTAAAAGGTTAAAAAAGTCCGCGATAGCATATATGTCTATATTTGAAGGTTGGCTCACTATAACTTTTTTAATGGTAATCAAATTCGTTTGAAAGCGCTAATCTCTGGAACTTCTCATTTGATAGCCCAATTCTTAAGGAAGGCTATAGGCTATTTAACATCACGCTAGGACCATTAGGTGCCGAGCAAAATGAAAAAAAGTCAGAAAGAACGTTAAGCGAAAACTGAGTAATAGCACGGGGGCAATGCAATGCGACGTGGTGGGTTGCGGGAGCAAAAAATATCACACGGGCAGAATCTAGTCTCACATAAAACTACAAACGCTACACCAACACAAATCAACTCACACATGCACACCCCACACAGTCAAGTTCACCCTTGAAAGTTTCCATTATCGTTATTTTATTTTAATTAAGCTTGTACATACATATAGAGCGTCGTGGGGCCCGGCTGACTTGTACCACAGGCGTTGCTAGCAATGCTTATTTCAATTTTAAATAATTAATTACAAATGTTCAACTATCCTTATGTAAAATAGTTTAAAAACTGTTTGTCAGGCATCGTCAGTAATTAATTTGTTTATTTATGGCAACTAGGCCCAATTGTTAGTGAAACAAACACAAAAACAAGAAGAAAATAAATAAGGTTAGCTGTGGGGTCTCCTGACCAGCACCTCCACAGCGTGCGACAATCAAGGTGCGTCGTACTTATCCATCAAAGTTTTTAGGATGCTGTTTTAAACCGCGCTCTTGACAAGATGGAATTTGTTTTTTTTTTACGCATTATTAAGTAAAAATCATCAATATGCGCAAGTGCGAACGCGCACGCAAGTACGCACTACAGTATCGCGGCAGTCCCAACAGCGTCCTGAAGCAGTTATTATATTGAATACGCAGGGCGCCTAGCGATCTCTTATTGTACCTTACCCACAGGCCGCTCGTGTAGAATGATTGGCAATACGCTTTAAACAGCGTAATCTTTACCTCAACGTTACAATGAGCGGACCTGTGAATCAGCATGCTGGCCTTGACCGCTAGCGCCCCTCTCGATCTATATCAGCTTCGTCGTCGTCGCCATGTGCCAGGCGTACTTTTAATTTTCGTCACTTGTGGAGGCTCTTATAAGCTAACCCTACGTGCTTGCGGTCCTAGAATTTATACTTTAAATATTTGCTTCATTTACCTTTATGTAAATGGTTAAATAATAAATTATTTTATTTCTGTAAGTAGGTTTGTACGAACACTTTTACACGTCAGTCATGTTTTTTTTTAAACTACATGAGGTCAGCGTATCCTATCTGACTACTCTGAGAAGAAAGGCCGAAACAAACTCAGAGGTGACAGTCTCTTATAAAGTCCAGCATAATATTGGTCAGTTCATGTGAAGACCATGTAGATTGGTGTCTGAAATGGTCTTTTGAGGAAAGAACCACACAGATTGAGAGGACCTGTCCAGTCAGTGCACGCATTTGTCAGTAATCGCGCAGGTCAACTTAGACTTAAGGAGCTCAATGATTCGACGAACAATACCAAAGAAAGGACATTTGGGTTTCGGTTATCAGTGATTAACAGTGTTATTCTCCAAAAATCATTTCGAAATTCGAACGTTGTCTCGTTGTAAATCCGCAATGATTTACTTTAAAAACAAATGAGTTCGCTTTCGAATTGTGTGCGCTCACTTGAGGGAGGTTTCATATATATAACATTACAGAATAATACTACTGAGTACTACTACTCGTACTATATAAAACGATAATTTCCTCCTCAGTAAAGATACCAATACTTTGATGATAAAAGCCATTTATCATAAGATCTAACTCCGGTTATACTACTCGTGAATCTCAAATGAGTTCCAAAACTGTTTTGTGAGCGAAAAGTTATCTTTATGTTTGCGATCTCTATGGATATTGGAATTTGGTGAAAATTTAAGTTTCTTTGCTTTTGATAGGTAGATCTATTACATTGTATTTTTAAAATTAAATTATAGAGGCCTTGTGTTTGATAAATTGTTAACCGCTAATTACACATGGGATGAAATTCATCCCATTTTTTAATTTACTTAAGTAGTGGTTCGTGGGAGTAAAGTCATCCCACGCAAATCTGCTTTTGGTTTGAACCTTGTTCCACCACTATTAAGGAATCCTTTCTAATTCCATACATTTAGTTTGATGCACTATCTATTTCCGAGGAATTTGAGGTACGCCAACCCTCTGTGCGACTAGTCAATCATCTATGGAAAGATTATTTTTAGTCTGTAGTTGCAAATCTTTTTGTAAACAAAAGGTTTTTGTTCAAATTGGAATGCTTGTAATTAATGAAAATTGTATTAAGGTAAGTGGATTTATTTATGTTTTGTGCTAAGAATAAACACACCATGCATTTTAAACCATAAAACATATAGGTCATCGCTTGTTTTTTTTTTTACTAGAGTCATTTCTTTGAAAGTGTAACTAAATTGTTTTGTTATTTTACACAACAATTTTTGAAAATAAAAACAAGTCATACTTTCAAACGAAACGATTACTATAAAGGTCTACTCACTAGCATTCTAAGAAACATTCAACGGTCACAAAATTCCAAGAAGCTACGATGCAAATCGGTTTTGTTTACAAGATTACCGCGGGCGTCCGCGGGTGGGGCGCTCAACGGTTTTCCCCGCGCGCGGGTTGGCACAGCGGTTCAGCACAGCGGTTAATAGTATGGTATGAAAAAATCTGAAAAATTATTAGTGCCAAAAAATAAAGAAAATAAATTTGATTATTTCTTTTCTTAGTATCATAATCAGCATCCAAGTTCAGCTGGAAGACGTCTACTGCTGAACATAGGCTTTCCCTGTGTTTAGCCACATCGACCGTTTCTGTGTTATAGCCAGAGATGAGACACATAATATTATATCTTTCTTTGTCTAGATTTAAACTTTTTTATTGTATAGGGTTAAGTTTTTTTGTCTTTGTTTTTTTTTCTTTTTGGTTGTTGTGTGCACTTATGGCATGTGCCGAATAAACATGTTTTCTTTCTTTCTTTATTTCTTCTAGATCGCTATAGGTAGAGTATAGATACCTAAACTTCGAGGAAAGAAGTAACAAGAGTGGCTAATACCTCCTATAAAATCCCGGAATGATAAACATGACGATTAAATCTCGGGATTTAAGAAATTATGAATTATATAATGTACTTTGAAAACATTCGTAACAAATTAAATATTAATAATAAAACAATAGATAATTCGCAATTTCTATATCCTGGGAAATAAGAAATTGCGAATTATTTATTTCACTTTGAATACATTCGCAACAAATTAAATATTTATAGTAAATAATAAATAATACAGATCGCACAAGAAAGAAAGGTATGGAAGGGAAAAAGGGAGGCCTTTCCCAGCAATGGGACACAAAATAGGCTAGCAAAAAAAAAAAAACCTATAGTATAGGTCCTATACCAATAAAAACCGGTCAAGAGCGTGTCGAACCACGCACAATGAAGGGTTCCGTAGTTGGGATGAAATTATCCCAACAAAAACTTAACATTGTAGTTGAAAAACATGTTCTCCCATACATTCCAACTACAAATGTCCATAGTTAAACGAAAAGGATCCAACCCACATTACACATAATGTGGGTTGGATCCCTTTTGTTTAACCTTGGACAAATGTAAGTTTGTTCGCACAATATTGAGAGATTTACCATGTTGTTTTAAGACCATCGACTTCTTATAGGTTTTCCTGTAATATTTAGGTATTGAACTAAATTTTATATTTTTTTTCAAAATTTTAGGCTCAGTACTTTTGGAGATAAAGGGTGGTCAATTTTCGTCTATTTTCTTAAATAACTTTAAAATGATTTATTTTAAAATTATAAAAGAAATACATTTGAGACTCTTATAGTAAGTTCTTTCATTTGATACGAGTATGTCACACGGTACAGTTTGCAAAACTTTTTTTTTTTAATTTTCTTATTTGCCCGCAAAGTTGACCCCCATATTCAAAATTTATTTATTTAATACGTTACATGTCCGTGTTTGGGTCACAAAAATATATATGTGTACCAAATTTAAACTTAATCGGTCCATTAGATTCGGAGCAAATTGGCTGTGACAGACGGACAGACAGACAGACAGACACACGAGTGATCCTATAAGGGTTCTATTTTTTTCTTTTTGAGGTACGGAACCCTAAAAAACAGAATAGAATAGAATACTCTATATTATGTACGAGGGGCCTGTGGCTAAGTAATGCTGCGCCACTTTCTCACAGGCCAGACCACGCCAGGTCAGGCCGATAGGCCGTGGGAACTGTCGGCCTGCGGTGGCCTGTCGTCGCCTGTCCAATCGAATGTATGAGACAGGCCTTGACAGGCACGGGCCGCGACGGGCCGTGCAAACGCGACATTATAACAGCCGCACGGGTCGATCGATCAAGCTATGCTTGCCGTGGTTGTTCCGTGGATGGGTGACCATCTTTACACTTCATCAACCAATCCAAACTACAATCACCTAATATGAAATCAAAGAAAAGTCCAACAACTCGTAAAACTATTTCATTCCTTCAGGAATCTTCTGAAAATCTTCATGAATATTATTTAAGGTCAAATCGGGTAAATCGTCAAGCCTTCCAATAACTAGGGATATGGCAATGTATCGATATACGCACTATGATCGGAATAAAACTATCGAGTACTGACCAACTTTCGTCTGTAGTGATAAGTAAATATTTACATAATTTTAAAGTTTTAAAATAATAATATGTACAAGTATATAAAAAAGGAAGGGGAATAATCATAGGGCATCAAAAAAGTCCGCACCGCTGTCAACAGAAAAAGTGCCCAAAAGGCTGGTAGCATTGCCACGTTGTATGGCAATGCTAATTCTTTGACTGAAAAATAGGCCAGCCCACTGGTCACGACGTGTAGAGTAAACCGACCGCTTGGTGATATCTTGAAAAACTTAGAGGGCACTTGACCCCATGGCCCTAGTATTTCCATCCCAAACGGCTCGAACATATAAGTGCCAATAATATTGGAGTATTTGCACCGTCAAACCACCACTAATAGGCCACCGCGGTTGGAGGCCCTGTTAATGAATCAAACGCCTGCGATTGGACACTCTTCATCGAGACCACGACCGCTCTGTCAAGTGCAAAGCGAAGAAGAAGAAGAATCACCCAATGATGTTCCCACTGCTGCGATACAGACCTTCTTTCATTGAGGGAGTAGGCCGTAATCCAACACGCGGACCTAGTGCGGGTCTTCGAATTTTTGGTTCTAGGCATGACAGTTTCCTCACTATGTGTTCTTTACCGTTTTGAGAGCAGTGGTTATTTATGAAATAATTTACACAAAGTAAAGCGTCTGTCAGGGTTCGAACCCATGACCTACAAACTCGTAAGTCACGGCTGTTACCACTGGGCTACCACTACTTGTAAAAAACGTTGCACCAAACATTGTTTGGCTAGCGAGGGACATATTTTCTGAAGACAGTGCGTCACAAGGAAATTAGTAGTTTTAATTCATCAGTATGAGAGTAGACAGACAAACAGAGGAGCTTGTGGCTAAGTAATAAAAGCCGTACGAGTCGATCCATCAGGTACGCTGCGCTTGCCGGGGTTGGTCCGTGGATGGGTGACCATCTTTACGTACCAAGACTCAATCGTGGATCTTAGACAGTCGTTTCGGGTCGACAGAAGCCCGAAAGTCTGACAACCAGACCAAGGTACCAATTATCCAGTAACTGGGTTGTGGCGGTCAGATAGGCAGTCGCTTCATCTTAAATACTGGTATTGAGCTGCATCCGGTTAGACTGGAAGCCGACCCCAACATAGTTGGGAAAAGGCTAGGCAGATTGATTGAGTAGAAAGACAACCAGCCATATTACATTCAAAAGACCGCAGGAAAACCCGGATGAGACAAGCACAAACCAAGGAAGCATGGTACTTAAGAGTGGTGGTTTTAACTTAGTTGTGGATGGAACGAAGCTGCCAATGATGATAAAAAAGAACGAGCAAGCAGAAGAAACAGTAGTCGTAAATGATGTGTAACATCTGACATCTGTTGGGATTGGACCATCTGACGGCCAGCTCTAGCCCTGCACGCGCTCATTGGTCAAATCAAATAGCGCGCGTTTCTCCCGCTTCCTGTTACACACTTCCGTCCCTTTTCACGAAATCACTCCCAGAGATTGCTGGACAGCGACAGGAAAGATGTTACACATCAAAAAAGAAAAGTTATTACAAGACCTATTGAAGTTTACGGGAATCCACATGGCAAGCTTCGGTAGTTCTTGTTTAGTAGCGATGCAGCAGGGTGGCTTATGTAAAAGACGGCGAGTGCACACATCCTATACCTACTGGTAACGAGCACAAATACAGTATTTTTATCTAACGAAGCGATGCGCCCTTTACGTGTGGTAGACAAGTATAAAAACACGCTGTGAATGTGTGTGTAAGCACAGCGGTGCCGTCCAAGACACGGGTGAATACGTAAGTGTTTGTGTGTGTGTGCGTATTACGTGCTGACGCTACTCGTCTTAAAGCGTGTTTGTACACTTGGTTACCACAAGTAAAGCGCGCGCCCCTTCGTGAGATGAAAATACTGCACCTATTAAATATCTCAACAGAAGTATCGATGTTGTTATTATCGATACTTTTTCGAGTACCCTACAAACAACACCCTGATATATTAGGGCTGAATTTGCACGATCGGAAAGTTTCCTATCCGATCGATTCGGTACGGCTATTACTATAACTTCGCCCTAACTTCGTGATCAATGTTAGCCGAGTTTTTTTTTTGTGATATTCTAAGTAGGCATTGTGAGGTGGAATGTGCGTTTGGTTTGACTTTTTGAGGTTATGAATTTTATCATGAATGCGAATAAGTAGATTTATCTAAATTGAATAAGGGGAGGGGCTCGTGGCTAAGTAATAACAGCCGCACGTTTCGATCGATCAGGTTAAGCTACGCTGGCCGCGGTTTGTCCGTGGATGGGTGAAAGCAGGTTAAGCTGTTGGTCCCGGCTGTCTTATGTGGATCTTTGACAGTCGTCAGAAGCCCAGAAGTCTGACAGCCAGTCTTACCAAGGGGTATCGTATTACCTAGTACGTAACTGGATTGTGGATATCAGATAGGCTGTCACTCCATGTAAAAAACTGGTATTCAGCTGCATCCGGTTATACTGGACGCCGACCCCAACATAGTTGGGAAAAGGCTAGACTCATCCACGATCCGACCGCGGCAAGAGTAGCTTTACCTTCGATCGACGCGTGCGGCTGTTATTATTTTGCCACGGAGAGATATATTAGGTTCCCATAAAGTGTTTGGAAGTGGTACTTGTAATAGTGTTTTGGCTTAAATTATGTCGAACGAGGCTAAAATATATTATAATCAGAAGTAATTCTAAATTCAAAATTTAGCCATGATGGAGCGACGTCGTCAGTGACAATGTTCCTTATTAGAGATGAAAAATAAAATTCTTTTATTTTATTTTGTATCTTTATTTCTCGTGTCAGTAAGAGATAAAGAGAAGAGAATATTGGCTACAGCCGTGGTAACAAGATTACATCCGACCGTCTTGTCGAGAGAATATTGATACCTGTCAGTTTCATGGTAAGGAATATGTGGTTTGCGAATTTAATACTCAATACTTTAATGTATTCCATAATGTGTACATATTGTTGGTATGTTAAAACATCGAATCAATTATGGACCCTGTCGAACACAGCAAAGTTAATTTTTAATAGAAGAGAGGAAAGAGGTGCTTTTAATTAAGAAAAAAAAAAACTAAAATAGTAGTAGGTAGTAGTAAAGTATCATTTATTTGCATTTTTAATCCTTACCTCCTCCTTTTTAGGGTTCCGTACCAAAATGATAAAAAGAAACCCTTATGGTGTGACTCAGTCTGTCTGTCTGTCACAGCTAGATATCTCAAGAACTACTAATGCTATCAACTTGAATTTTGGAATAGTTTTAGATGACATTATCATTAGAACTTAAAACGGGATATTTACCATGTATATTAATTGATTTGAGTTTCCGATATTTCGATTGAGATGACTAAATATAAGAACTTCAACCGTGAGGATGGGTTTCAATTGTCGAGAGCCTGGAATCCAGTGGTCCAATTGTGTAAAGACCGCAAGAGTACCGAAAAAAGTTCGCGAGTGGACACAGTGAGTTTTGTGTGTCGAGAACAGAATCGAGTTGTGAGTGTAACAAGTGACAATGGTAGCGGTGGCAATCGCACTAAACGAACAAGAAAGAGGGTAGACCGTTTTGTCTGCTCGTAAACATCCACCCGCAATAACTTCAGTTTATCCGTGATCATGGCACTTGCAACAGTGCCGAAATATCGGAAACTCAAATCAATTAATATACATGGTAAATATCCCGTTTTAAGTTCTAATGATAATGTCAGTGACCATGTCAGTTTAAAAACTTATATAGTTTTAGATGACGTTTGCCCATTCTGTATTAATAAATTGAAACAGTAGCACACAATGTTTTTAGGTTATATGTATAGTACGAAATTGTCAGCTGAGCATTATCTTCTGAGATACAGGCCTCGCCTAGTTCAGAAGATAGAGTCAATACCCTATGTTAACCTCTCTTTACGGTGGTAGAGAGAGGTTAACATAGGGTATTGACTCTAATGTGCTGGTAGCTGTTTGGGCTAAGCAATGGTTTCACGTTCAATGAAGTCTGAGTTCGAATCTTAATCACAATGTTGGACTGGTTGTTAGGGTTGTGGAAGTAAAGACTGAGCCGGTTTTCCATGGCCCTCCCGTCACGGCGATGTGGGAACACCGCTGAGTTTTAGTGGGTATACTGCCACTCTGGCAGGGAGTCCCACATACTCCGTGTCGTCCCCCGACGAGCGGAGATGCGTAATGTCATTCCTCAGCGACAAAAAAAAAAAAAAAGGGTATTGACTCTATCTAGGGTGATGACAAATGCTGCTGGATGACTAGTATATAATGTACATGTTATTCCTATTATTAAGTGCTTTTACTATGCTATGTTTTAGTATTTTAATCCTTGTTGCTATGCTAGTGAGAAATAAACTATTATTATTATTAACTATTTTGCAAATAAGAAAGAAAAAAAAAATAAAAAAAAATGCAACAGGATTGAACGAGTGTCTTAAAAATTCGAAGTGGGGCTTCTAGGACATGTGGGGTATCATATGAAAGAGCGCTGTTTGCACATTCTCAAACATTTTTCTTTTTAGGGTTCCGTACCTCAAAAGGAAAAACGGAACCCTTATAGGATCACTCGTGTGTCTGTCTGTCCATCTGTCACAGCCAATTCTAATAGACCGATTAGGTTGAAATTTGGTACACTTATGAATTTCTGTGACCCAAAGACTGACGAGTAACGTAAAACAAAAATTTGAATGTGGGGGTCAACTTTGGGGGCATATAAGAAAATTAAAAATAAAAATTTTGCAAACTGTAGCGTGTTATATATCAAATGAAAGGGCTTACTGCAAGAGTCTCAAATATATTTATTTTATAATTTTAAAGTAAACTAATTTAAAGTTATTTAAGAAAATACACGAAAATTGACCATTCCCCCGTTATCTCCGAAACTACCGAGTTTAAAATTTTGAAAAATACAGAAAATAGTTCTATACCTATAGATTACAGGAAAACTTATAAGAAGTCTATGGTCCTAAAAAAACATGGTAAATCTCTCAATATTGTGCGTACAAATTTACATTTGCGGTTGGAATGTGTGGGTGAACCTGTTTTTCAATTACAATGTTAAGTTTGTTCTTAGGATACATTTATTCTAACTACGGAACCCTTCATCGTGCGTAGTCCGAAACGCACTTGGCCGTTTTTTTTTAGGCCGCATAGTTTTTGCCTTTTGATGAAAAACGTAAAAATGACCGTTCCCCCTTATCTCCGAAATTAGCATAGAGGAAAATCTGAAATTATTCTATGCGATAGAAATTCATGTAAAGATTACAGGAAAATAAAACGATGTCTCTAAATTGCACACTTTTTTTTAAATATATGATGGTATGTAACCCTCGGTGCGCGAGTCCAACTCGCTCTTGACCGGTTTTTTTACTACTAGAAATTGTCCAACTGACAGGTGTCAGGAACTCATTCTTTCGACGGCCGGACTGTAGCCAGTCAGCACGGAATCGCATTTTTTCTTGCTCTATGCTTTTCTATCTCTCAGGATCGTCATTTGCTAGAGCGAGAAAGATTGAGTGCGCGTGGTGGATACGATGATGATTTACTTTAAAGACAAATGAGTTCGCTTTCGAATTGTGTGCGCTCACTTGAGTGAGGCTCCAAGTGAACTTTACAGAATACAAAATTGACGGATGAGGTAAAACTGTAGATATATCTTGTTATATTATGGCAACCTTTATTACCCTCGCTCTTGGTACTTCTTGCTTGCTAAAAAACCTACTTTATTTATTGAAAGAACCACACAATAGACCAGTATATGAATTATTCAAGAATGAGAGTTATTTGACCAAAAAAAATATTTAATGTTATTATCAGACTATTAACTTTAACTACTGAACATTTGCCTTATAATAGAGCGATTACGACTAGTGAGATAATTATGCCATAGTGACTCTACTAGTAAAGTGGTTTGGAGATAGCAAAACCAATGTTACATTTGGCTTTTGTCCTACAGTCTCAGAGGGTCAAGTAAAGGCTGGAATATTTTACATAACATCACAGCTTTATATCGCAAAAGATAAGACAGAGGTGTTTATAGTACACCCACGTTAAAGATTTATGTCCCTAAAAAAGACGAGTCTATTATCATTGGTACCCATATTTAAAAAGTTAACTTTTTCAACGAAGCGCAAAACATTTTTTAAGGTACTGGAATTAGAATCTATACAAACAAATAAAACTGGAGTGTCTGTTTGTAATGTGAAAATAACAGCTTTTACTAAATGCATGTTATGAAAGTATATACGGTACTTATAAAAAAGGAACAACTTTTAGAATTTTTGTATGTCTGTCTGTCTGTTTGTTCCGGCTAATCTCCGAAATGGCTAAGCCTATTTGGACGGGACTTTCACTGGCGGATAGCTGATGTTATAAGGAGTGATTAGCCTACTTTTATTTTAGAAAAATAATTAGGGTTCCGTGCAAAAAATGAAACATCCGATTCAAATAGGGAAGTATTGACATACACGCGGGCGAAGCTGCGGGGAACAGCTAGCCTTTACCGTAATTATTGGCTTAGTAACTTCTCCTAGAAATTATAGGTAAGTTTAATAATTATATTAATTAAGAAACTTCAAAGTCCCAATATTATATAAGTTATTATAAAGTCACAAACGTGTGCCGAAAGTAAAACTAATTTGATTGAGCAAAGATTTAATGTATTCATTAATCTTACTAATATTATAAATGTGAAAGCTTGTGAAGATGTTTGGATGTTTGTTACTTAATCACGCCAGAACGGCTAAACGGATCTGGATGATATTTAGCACATAGATAGATTATAGTCTGGAATAACTCATAGGATACTTTTTATCCCGGAAAAATGTACGGTCGCTGTGGGATAATTAAGCCGCTGGCAAAAGCTAGTTAAATATAAAAAAACCGGCCAAGTGCGTGTTGGATCATGCACAATGAAGGGTTCCGTAGTTGGAATGAATTTATCCCAAGAACAAACTTAACATTGTAGTTGGAAAACATGTTCTCCAACATTTAAACTGCAAATATAAGTTTGTACGCACAATATTGATAGATTTACCATGACATTTTAAGACCATAGACTTCTTATAGGTTTTCCTCCAATATATAAATATGTATAGAACTATTTTCTGTTTTTTTTTTTTTTTTTCAAATATTTAGGCTCGCTAGTTTCGGAGATAAGGGGGAATTGTCTATTTTCGTCTATTTTCTTAAATAACTTTAAAACAGTTTATTTTAAAATTATTTAAAAAATATATTTGAGACCCTCACAGTAAGCTTTTCATTTTGATATGTACATGGTACAGTGTACAAAACTTTTTTTTAATTTTCTTATTTGCCCCCCAAAAGTGCGTTACACGTCCGTATTTGGGTCACAGAAATTCAATGTGTACCAAATTTCAACTTAATCGGTTCATTAGATTCGGAGCAAATTGGCTGTGACAGACGGATAGACAGACACACGAGTGATCCTACAAGGGTTCCGTTTTTCCTTTTGAGATACGGAACCGTAAAAAATACTAATAACATTTTATTTTTCATTGGAGTTTTCATAACGAATTTCTCAGTAGCAGTCTGGTGCTTGTTTGGTGAGGAGCTTGTGGCTATGTAATAACAGCCGCACGGGTCAATCCATCAGGTTAAGCTACGCTAGCCGGGGTTGGTCTGTGGATGGGTGACCATCTTTTCATACCGAAACTCCTCCATGCCTCGGAAAGCACATTAAGCCGTTGGTCCCGACTGTCATTCGAGGATCTTTGACAGTCGTTACAGGTCGTCAGAAGCCCGAAAGTCTGAGAACCAGTCTTACCAAATGGTACGGAGGTGATCGGCGGCGGCGATCTCTCGCGTCCGAGCCTGGTCCAGGCCATGGTGCGGAGCAAGAGTGCATGGGAGGCCGTCACCTCCTTCTGCGAAGCGGTAATGCTCGCGAAGGAGGAGGCGGAATGCGTGAGGGAGAGGCAGCCTCACGCCCTCAGTCGCCACAGGAGACGCCCTGGGCGGCGGGAATCGATAGCCGATTCCCGGCCACCGTAGGCGCGGGCTTGCGGACGGTGAGTAGTGGGTAGCTCGCCGTCCGGTGAGGACCAGGCCCGGGTCGACAGCGCGTTGTGTTCCACGCGCGCCTCAAAGAGATGTCAGCAAAAGATGGGGTCCAATAGGGCCGATGCCGCTGGGGTCGCGGGTTGTTTGAAAAAGATACCGTGGCCCTGGCATAGGCAACTGAAGGAACACGGGTGGGTTTTAGTCAGTAAAAGTCTGACACGCCCTTACGCTCCACCCAGAGCGGGAGAAGTTAAAAAAAAAAAAAAAAGGTCGTGGGTTCGATTCCCATCATGAACATGTCTGTTTGTTCTGAGTCTGGGTGTTATTATCTATATAAGTATGTATTTACAAAAAAAAAAAGTAGTATATGTAGTATATCAGTTATCTGGTTTCCATAGTACGAGCTCTGCTTAGTTTGGGATCAGATGACCTCGTGTGAATAATGTCCCAGGTTATTATTATTATTATTTCCTCTATTTAACTCTTTACATATAAATTATATTTTTAAATATCAGAATAAAAATAAAAAAAAAAACATTTAAAAATATAGAAAATAGAAATCCACCGGCATGGGGAGCAGGGTCCAAGCTACCGGTGGTTAGGGCCCCAGAGACAGGAACCTCCTCACAATACGCGCCGTATCAAGGAGGACTGCCTTCTGAATCAGGCCCTTATTATTATTATTATTATTATTATTCCTTCACCGTTTTGAGAGCAGTGATGGTGAAATCATTTATACAATAGTAAAACACCTGTCTAAGTTCGAACCTATGACCTACAGCTTGTACGGCCGTTAAATTATAAATGATTTTTATTTCTGTAAGTCAAGTAACTTTTGTACAAACACTTTTACAAGTCCCTGACTACTCTGAGAAGAAAGGCTGAAACAAACTCAGAGGTCACAGTCTCTTATAAAGTCCAGACATAATCTTGGTCAGTTCATGTGAAGACCATGTAGATTGGTGTCTGAAATGGTCTTTTGAGGAAAGAACCACACAGATTGAGAGGACCTGTCCAGTGATTGCACGCATTTGTCAGTAATCGCGCAGCTCAACTTGAACTTAAGGAGCTCAACGTTACCACTAGGCCAACACTGCTCTATAAAAGTACATAAACATTTTATTCGACAAACAGAAAAACAAGTCGTGTTCCATTGCCTTCGCTTGCGCAATAAAATAACAATTTCTGTGAATTTATGGCGCGAACGAGGAAAGAAGGAATGAGACTTGAATTATTACACGAAATTGATTTATATTTTGTTATGTTACCAGTCTTACCACGGGGTATATCGTGTTACCCAGTAACTGGGTTGTGGAGGCAGTCACTCCATGTAAAATACTACATGGTATTCAGCTGCATCCTGTTAGTCTGGGAGCTGACCTTAACGCAGTTATTTAACTCGACCTCGGGATACTGATGCCCGATTTCTGAGATCCATTCGATAGTGATTATTGGTTCGAAATCGTGTTTTTGAGTAATTCGATAGGGAAGAATTTAGAAAGAAAAAAAGGAAAATACATATATTTAGCACAGATTAAAAAGCACACAAAATAATACACAGCAGATTAAAATAATAATACTAATGATAGTGTACGGGGAGCCATAATTTTATCAAGAACTCGGGGTCAACGACCACGAAACACGTGTGAATTTTGGCCGCTAATTTTTGTCTAATTGTCTAAAAGACAAAAACATTTTATTTATTGATGAAGCTACATTTACACGACTGATATTTAATATGCATAATGAACATTGGTAGAGTAATGAAAATCCCTAGTTCTGAGATCGCTAGCGCAAGGATGCATACACGTTGCGAGACTTTTTGCGAAATTTTTGGTATGGTTCTGTCTGTTATTTATCAGTGTTTTTTTTTTTTTTTTTTTGGTAATATTTTTATACATTACATGAACTATTGTGGGTTTGAATACGTCCCTCGTTTAAACTAGCATATTCTATATAGGATGACTGGTACTTAATGTAGTAATACTTAAAAGCATGATTGCACTCATGATAAGAAACGACTTTTCCATATTAAAAGCTTGTGCCACAGTAGAGGTTTGGTCCCATAGGAACAAACCTGAAATCGTGGACAAAAATTAGCTGCTCTTTACATTTTGACGAGTTATGGGAACATGAACATATGGGACAGCAGATTCTTTTTTCGCGAATTCAGGTTTGGTCCCATAGTAAAAGTTGTTTGTGTTTTAATGAGTACACAATCATGCGTTTAACCTCTCGAATGTCGGAGACTAAATTGACTTGACTGAAATTGTCAAGCTGTCAAGCTGTATTAGGATTACATTATCATAAAGGTCATTTTAATATTTTCACTTGTCAATTTAGTGTAACTGTCCGACTTAAGACACTTGGAGCATTTTTTCTTATGTCGAACTGTGTAACATAAGACATTCGAGAGGTAGTATCGGTCACTAATTACTAGTCACCCTAACGAATATTATGTACATAGGTATAGGTATATACGAATATTGCTCATTTAATATATAGGATAGAATAATGGCAGATTATGCATTCGATCTCAACAATTGACTATTCATATCTGTTGTATTCTGTCATAACCTAATATTAATTATTAAATTAATAGTAGATATTCGAGCTCTCAGTCTTACCAAGGTCTCATCAAGGTCCCAGTATTACCCAGTAACTGGATTGTGGAGGTCAGATAGGCAGTCGCTCCATGTAAAATACTGGTATTCAGCTACATCCGGTTAGACTGGAAGCCGACCCCAACAAAGTTGGGAAAAGGCTAGGCAGATTGATTCGAGCTCTCAGTGAAGGGGCTCGTCTGGAGAAGCCATTACCATATTTAAGTATATAAGTACTATTTAAGTTGCTAAGCAGCGTTGCTGTGTGTCGAATTGTATGGTCTGTGCAAAAGTATCTGATAAAAAAAAACGTGTCGAATTGAGAACCTCCTCCTTTTCGTCGGTTAAAAATGTAAACAAATTAATCGGAAAACGTATCTGTAGATGGTAATTTTTTGTGCCACTTACAACTTGAATGCTTTAATATTCTTTAGCATATTTACACCAATTTTACGTTTTAAGTAAACTTTTATATAAAAATCTGCATAAAAAGCTAAACATACTGGATTTAAATAGATATATGTTAAAGAAAGAAATAAGTCAATGGCTATTGCAACTGGACTATTTGGCGACAGAGAATCTACTAACTTACATCTCTTAATATACATGTATCACATACATACTTTAAAGATCACATCTCTCGCCTTATATCTAATTATTATGTATTTATTACATTCACGGAATCATTGCCCCTCCCCACTCACAAACCCATACACATACACACACACACCTACACAAACCACATACACCTACACATACATACATACACATGCATGTCTGCGATCTGTCACGTTTTTTATGTCACTTAGGATTAGGTTTGTTTTTTTTTTTTTATTTCTTTACTGTCATCATTCAATCATTGACACTGTCTTCGCCTGTTTTTGGTTGTAAATATTAGCAGAATCCATTGGCTGAACTCTATCTTTTAAGATACAGGCTAGTCCTAGTTTAAAAGATAGAGTCTACTATAGCATAATAATCCAAATATTATTTCAAACTATATTTTCAGTGCAAAGTGCTATGTTTTGTGAAATAAATACTTATTATTATTATTATTATTATATCTATGTGTATTTTAGTATTTTTTTGTTGGTATAATAACAGTCCACAAGGCATAGAACTACTAGACCTGCGCAGTACCAGATCCGGGGGACGATAAAGAAAGGCATGATTTAGTCACAAAATTGCAAACCCATAGACACACCCACACATGCTACAAAAGATACAAAATGTAGATTTGCTTTTCCGAGACCAGTTTCTAGTGAAACAAGAATTTTAGATGACGAACAAACCGTTAGAAATAAAGGAAAGTTTTTATTTTAAAAATAAAGAATTCTGAGACCATGATTAATGCATACAATTCAGAAATATTGAAAATGTGGTCTGCTAATATTCTTTGGCGTAACTATTTTGGTATATTTTTTTTTGGCATAATATTACTAGGCTAATTTACCTGACCTGAAAAGCCTAACCCTAGACGGTCGATGCTAGGGACAAACCGAAGTTCGGTTTGGTTAGGTTCCTTCTTATTTAAATAATTATGCGTAAGCTGTTATGCATACATTTAATTAAGATAAACAAAAGTATGCCATGTTATTATTATGGTTTAAAATTTTATGCAAATGGGTAGTGACCCTTTTAAATCTCCATTAAGATGTTTTTCATTTGACAATTGAGGTTAATTTTTAACCTCAATTTTCGTCAATGTTTTTTCAATTACATATTAATAATGCACATATCAATATGCTTTTTCTCATAGTTGTTAATAGATTATTTTTTTATATCAGTTTTACTTAAAATTTAATGTACCAAAGTAACTGAAATGTAAAACGATGCCCTGAAACACAGGTTTGAATAAACCTCGCTACTTTTTTTTTGTGGATGGGAAGTCATCAAATAACTTCTCCCTCTCTGGGTGGAGCGGGAGGGCGTGTCAGACTTTTACTGACTAAAACCCACCCGTGTTCCTTCAGTTGCCTGTGCCAGGGCCACGGTAACTCTTTCGAACAACCCGCAACCCTGGCGGGCATCGGCCCTAGCAGACCCCTTCAGCTAGTGCTGACATTTCTTTGAGGCGTGGAACACAACGCGCCGTCGGCCCGGGCCTTGTCCTTACCGGACGGCGAGCTACCCATTGCTCGCCATCCGCAAGCCCGCGCCTACGTTGACCGGGAATCAGCTCTCAATTCCCGACGCCCAGGGCGTCTCCTCGCTACCTAACATTCTAATTCCAAACCATCATTAAAAATATATTTAAGTATTAGTTTATTATTATGCTCTATAATTTATTGTATTGGAAATTTACTACTATCTGGCGAAATGTAAACTTTTTTAAAACATTTTTATTAAATAAATTGTTATTATTATTAATTAATAATTCGAACAATAATTATTGGATAAAGTGGTGATATAAGTTTGAAACTTTCTAAATACAGATGAATACACGTGACCATAACAATTAGGCGCATTACAGCTATGAAGTTATTATAACTAGGGAGGGACACCGGAACGGTGATTGATATTGTACGTATTATCGTCACTGCTGAAAGTGAGTATACGACTGCACGTCACTACGGGAAGCGCGGGGATAGGTGAGGGTGCGGGCGCCGAAAGTTCGTTGATGCCTCTGCTATAGATATCCTGGGAACGCGAATCGATAAATTCTTTAAAGGCGTTTTTCAGCGCCTTGTTGGATTTTAATTTTTTCCCCGGGGCTCATTGTAAATATCGAAGTTTCCAGAACGGAAGCGATCAAACCAAAAACGCACCGTGCGTTCACTTGCGTTACCTTATGCATTGGTGCCGTGGCGTTGGTGCCACGACGGAACCTGTATTCGAAAATAGCGCGCAATTTTGAATTTCCATGGTTACAGAATCATCGATTTAAAGAAAAGTCGAACGGCGAGAAAACAATTGAACAACTGATTTTTTTAATGTCATTTTATATTATAAAATTAATTTGAATTTGGAATTCTAAATAGAATGAAATATATTGATCATCACACTAGGCCGGTATTAAAAATCGGCAATTTCATAGGTAAAGACTTATTATATTAATCAAATCAATTAGCTGGCTTCTTCTTTTGTTTAGTTTTAAGAAGGTACTTGCGCTTGACGAATTAGCTTCTTTGATAACTTTAAGTTACCTCAATTACTAAGTTTATCAAAGGATAATTGGTAAAGTTTAGTACTGATCGTTTCATGGGAAATTGTGTGCCTTTTGTCAAGGTTTCAAGTTTGAAACCGAGTCACTCAATAAACAGCATTAATTCCTGAGAATAATAAACGTACACCATGATGGAATTTTTCCATTTTATAGAAATGTTATTTTCAAATAACAGTAATGCTATTTTGTAAAGTTCACTTGGAACCTGACTCAAGTAAGCGCATAGAATTCGAAATTTAAATAGAATTCATTTGTTTTTAAAGTAAATCATCGCGGATTCGTAACGAGACACCGTTCGAATTTCGAAGTGGAATTTAGAGTATAAATGTATAATACCACAGATTCCAAGAGAATCCAATGCCCAAAATCGGTCCGTTGGCTTTTGGACGTCCACGAAAACGTTATAATGCTTAATTAACTTCAAAAAGTTTCGCTCGCCATGCTCGTAATTCAAGTCAAATTGACTGGTACTAATGAAAGTTGGTTCCAAAAATAATAATTAACATTTTCGCTGTCTGCAATTAATATAATTTTTCGTGGCAAAGTGATCAAAATGTCGGAAAATAATTTGGAAGTGGGTAACGTTTCAATAAGTCATATTTAATTTTAATAATGTTGTTGTTTTGATGAGGTTTAAGACTGCATAAAAAAATGAATTGCATAAGTTAATATCACACCGGTTTTCCCGGTAGGGGTAGGTAGAAGCCTTTTCTTTTAAAGTTTGATTTAAAATAGAATGATCATCTACCTAGCCTTTTCCCCACTATGTTGGAGTTGAGCGACTGCCTATCTGACCTCGACAACCCATTTAATGGGTAATACTATACCCCTTGGTAAGACCAGTTGACATACTTTCGGGCTTCTGACGACCCGTACCGTCTATCAAAGATCCACGAATGACAACCGGGACCAACGGCTTTATTGATTTGCTTCTTTTAAAGACTAAAATTCAAATGGAAATCATAAAAAAGTTGGAGGAAAGTATACTTTTTCGTACAAAAGACCATTTAAGACTTAATTTGTTAACAAAAGGCTGGAGTTAGCAAACATGAATGTAATTCTCATTTGCTTTTACGAGATTCTGTGAAACCATCTAACGTTAACACCTAACCTAACATTTCTTCAAATTGAACCGTTTTAGGAAACAATTCCGAAACTACATATTTCTTAGACACAGAGTTTGCAATTTTGAGGAGCTCGTGGCTAACTAATAACAGCCGCACGGGTAGATCCATCAGGTTAAGCTACGCTTGCCGGGGTTTTTCTGTGGATGGGTGACCATATTTTCATATCGAGACTCCTCCGTGCCTCGGAAAGCACGTTAAGCCGTTGGTCCCGGCTGTCATTTGTGGATCTTTGACAGTCGTTACGGGTCATCAGAAACCCGAAAATCTGACATCCAGTCTTACCAAGAGATATCGTATTATCCAGTAACTGGGTTGTGGAGGTCAGATATGAAGACACTCCATGTAAAATACAGGTATTCAGCTGCATCTGGTTAGACTGGAAGCCAACCCCAACATAGTTGGGAAAAGGCTAGGCAGATTGAGAGTTTGCAATTTTCTAATTTAATCTAAGACACTTTAATTAATTTTATATGAAAGAAAATCTAGCTTTGAAAACCTAGATTTATTGGAAAATATGAAAAACTATACAGCAAGCGAGGTAATTAATGTTTGTCACTTTTACGATCAATTGTTTTTGTCCTGGAGTACGTGAACAACGTACAGATCAATCAATCAATCTGCCTAGCCTTTTCCCAACTATGTTGGGGTCGGCTTCCAGTCCAACCAGATGCAGCTGAATATCAGTATTTTATATGCAGCGACTGCCTATCTGACCTCGACAACCCAGTTACTGGATAATACAATACCCCTTGGTAAGACTGTTTGTCAGACTTTAACGGCTTAACGTGCTTTCCGAGGCACGGAGGAGTCTCGGTATGAAAAGATGGTCACCCATCCACAGACCAACCCCGGCAAGCGTAGCTTAACCTGATGGATCGATCCGTGCGGCTGTTACTACTTAGCCATGAGCTCTTGAACAACGTACAGATAAGAGTACAAAATAATAAAAATTAAGTTGTTTAGCTTTCTATCGGCAACTTCGAATGCATGAATTTTGGACTTTCCGTTGAAAATTCTAACAACGTATTTTAATTATTTTTAGGGTTGATTTTATTTAATAAGTATTTCTGTTATTCATTCTCAGGGCTTAAGCTACCTCCATACCAACTCTCATCAAAATTTGTTCAGCGGTTTAGCCGTGAATACGTGACAAACATACAGAGTTACTTTCACATAAAAAACCGGCCAAGTGCGAGTCGCACTCGCGCACGAAGGGTTTCTTACCATTATCTATAAAAACGGCAAAAAAATCATGTATGGGAGCCCCCTTAAATATTTATTTTACTCTGTTTTTTTTTGTATTTGCAACAGAAATACATCATCTGTGAAAATTTCAACTGTCTAACTATCACGGTTCTTGAGATACAGCCTGGTGACAGACGCACAGCGGAGTCTTAGTAATAGGGTCCCGTTTTACTCTTTGGGTACGGAACCCTAAATAAAAGTTATTCAGAGCATAGTAAAATTCATAATAATATATACTTATTGAAGACTCGGGATTAAAATTAGTTTTGGTGGTTATAAACTTTAATTTTGTCGGAATAGAGTTCGAAATTGAAAACCGGCTTCTTCGTTTAAATCAGTTTAAACCTAGGCCAAAGAATAAATCGTGTTTTGTAATAAAGGCTGACAGTGTTCCTTTTAGACTTTGACATTAGTTTGGATGTACTGTTAACTAAACGATACGGTAATCTTAAATCACACAAAACCGAACCCTCCCCCCACTTCTCATTCCAATTTCAAGCTCCTCAAACCCCCCCCCCCCCCTTAATTCTAACGGAAACTCACCATCTTCCACTATCAACATCCTCCAACGGTTATTAGGGTTGGCAGAGAGCCAAGCTATCAACAAGTTAGATTGACGAAAATTGCTTTGAATACGAAGTAGTCTTGTTTTGGTGGATATTGTTGGAAGAATCTGTTATTTTTTGGTTCCAAGACATTCAGGTTTAAAGGTTGGACCCACAAATCTTGATATGAAGACCGACAAACATGACGTTGTTGCCTTGGAGGGTGGGTAGGCCTCTGGTGTGGGACGCAACCTGTGTCGACACCCTTGCGACATCTCATGTTCCAAACTCGGCGTGCTGTGCTGGCGCCGCTCGCTGCTGCGGCTGCTGAGACCCTCAAGCGGCGCAAATATTGTAACCTTATGGGTAACTACAGTTTTGAGCCGTTTGGGGTCGAAACGCTCGGGTCATGGGGCCCGAGTGCGCGTCTTCTTTTTAAGGAAATTTCTTGCCGACTGATCGACACTTCACACGACCAGAGGGCTGGCTCTTTCTTTGGTCAAAGAATTAGCATTGCCATTCAACGTGGCAATGCTGCCAGTCTCCTGGGCACATTTCCGGACGACAGCGATGCGGACGAGTACTTCGACGCGTAAAATTCCTAGTTTTTGTATTTATTTGTATATACAGTTAGTTACGTAGTAATATTCCATTATCCATTGTATCCCTTGATGTACCCTAGATTATTTGTACTGGGTATGGTAGGGTACAACGCGTTGAAGGTGCGACGGGACTTTGCACTCGTAGCGTATGTAGTGAAGCTACTGCGTGGCGAGGTGCATAACCCGGGAGTGCTGCGGCACCTGGAGCTTTGCGTGCCAGACCGGTACGTGTGGAGGCGGCGACGCCCGTACCTGCTTGCTGTGCCTGCAGCCAGAACCAATCTACTGGCGAGAACTCCTCTCACTAGAGCCCGTGTGGTGAACGAGGTTCACGAGAGGGTTGATGTGTTATGGTGCAACTTGAGTGAATTCGCAAAAGTTACGTTGTATATAATATGTTATTTAGATTTAGGTTAAGATTTAGGATATAGTATGTAATTTTATAGGATGTAGATTAAGGAGTTAGCATGTAAGGCCACTCTATCGCATTGGATCGCAGATCTGTAATGGTAGTTGTAGGTAACATTTACGTAAATAAATAAATAAATATAATTTTGTACATGGTATAAATAGTTATAAATTATAGATAAATAAAAAGCGACAAACTATACCATAATTATAAATTGATGTGGATAAGCCAGTGGGCGTCATACCCAGAATGACTAAAACAGGCGTAACAAAAGACGCTGAACGTCATTAGGGGGACAGATTGCTAAAAAAGAAACTTTTTTTTTTTTAGTGTATGTTCTAAGACTCGGCGCAAACAGGCCACCGAACACAGCCACCGGTGGCCAACGACCACACTTTCATATATTTTGTATAGACGCACCGCACACGTGTAGCCGCTGGCGGCCACCCGCTACAGCCGTACTCAACACCGCAGAAAGAGGCGACATAGCTACGGAAGTCGGTGGCATAAAACGAAAATACAAAACCAAAGACACCGACTACAGAAATTAAAGTTATTTTTCACTTTGTAGTGTTTTGATTTGTCGGTTTTATTTTTTGTTAAAAAGTTTTTTTATAAGTATTTATTCATTCATTATGAGAACTTGGTTAATAATATCGAGTATGACTGAATACAGAAAGAAGGAACCGAGTTTTTTTAATTATTTAATTTTATTTTCTGGCTCTTGTCACCGCTGTGGTGCCAGCTGTTTTAGAACCCAATAGCTTGGCACGCGACGATGGGAAGAGGCCAGACGGAATGACCATAATGCCTTGGAAGTTGGGTAGGCCTTTGGTGTGGGATGCAACCTGTGTCGACACCCTCGCGCCATCCCATCTTCTTAGCACGGCGGGCTGTGCTGGGGCGGCTGCTGCAGAAGCAGAAAACCTCAAACGGCGCAACCTTATTGGGAGCTATATGTTTGAGCCGTTTGGGGTTGAGACTCTAGGGCCTTGGGGTCCGAGTGCTCATCGAGTATTTCGGGACATCGCCAAGCGGTTGGTCTACTCTTCACGGGACCAGAGGGCTGGCCTATTTTTAGCCCAAAGAATCAGCATTGCAATCCAACGTGGCAATGCTGCCAGCCTTTTGGGCACTTTTTCCATTGACAGCGATGCGGATGAATTTTTTGATGCCCTATGAGCTTTTCAGCTTTTTATTTTTATGATTTTTATATACTTGTACATAATATACATATAATATATCTTTTAGTGTTAGCTTGTACATATAATCTAGTTTCTGTTTGAAATAAATAATATATACTTTGTTATTTACAATAAATCAGTATTATTTATTTATTCAAAATCGGTTTTTAATTACGTGCTTTCCGAGAGCAAATGCACAAGTTAAGTACTTTAAAATACCCAAATCGCTATAGGTATGCCTATAAAATTTGAGGGTGTCCCTCAATTTCCATGGGATCCACTCATCAGCTTCTGACTTGGTGGCAATGGGCCCACCTCGAAAGCATACCTTTTCAAACAAAGAAAGAATTTTGCAAATCCGTTTATATATGACGGAGTTATGCCCGAACAAACATAAAAAAAATATATAAACAGAAATATGTAAACAGTAGTGCTAACTATTGTGTAAATACTGGGAAATTGTAACAAAATCAAAAAAATCTTTCACAATTTTTAAAACCCAATAAATTACTGGGATTTTTCTATACCTATATCAAAAATCAATCTGCCTAGCCTTTTCCCAACTATGTTGGGGTCGGCTTCCAGTCTAACCGGATGCAACTGGATACCAGTATTTTACATGGAGCGACTGCCTATCTGACCTCCACAACCCAGTTACTGGGTAATACGATACCCCTTGGTAAGACTGGTTGTCAGACTTTCGGGCTTCTGACAACCCGTAACGACTGTCAAAGATCCAGGAATGACAGCCGGGACCAACGGCTTAACGTGCTTTCCGAGGCACGGAGGAGTCTCGGTATGAAAAGATGGTCACCCATCCACAGACCAACCCCGGCAAGCGTAGCTTAACCTGATGGATCGACCCGTGTAGCTGTTATTACTTAGCCACGAGCTCCTCCTATACCTATATATAAAACTGAAATAATACGATTTGGTGAATGACAAACTAATAACGCACCACATGAATTTTGAAAGAAAATTATATTTAGAAGATAATTAGTTATTATATACTGTCTAAGAATGCGCCAAAAAGCCCAAAGACTTTTCTGAAAATCAATCACCAAGTGGTTCAAACAGGACTTTGATTCATGAAACAAATGCACGGAAAACAACCATTTATCAAATAAAAGATTCTCCAAACACTACTGCAAAAGTAAAAATCGGCGTTTCAGGAATGTTTAATTAACAGTTTGCAATGTAGGCAATGTTCAGGTTTTACAGATTTTTTTTTTTTACTATTTCAATGCTGAAAGCTGGTAGCTGTGAATTGAATTTTTTGCACGAGAACTGTGTGTGCGCATGAAGTACTTTTATTTAGTGCCTGCCAGAAAGCTTTTTGCTAGCACAAACTCGTACAAAAAAAAAATGTTTATTGGTGCCAGAAAAACATTCACAATACTTATTATTATTTCTAAATACAAGGTACATACGTTCATCGCAAAAGTTGATGATACTGGTTCCTAAACTAAGCTGTCGCTTGTATTTTGGGACACAATGTTCAGCCGTGGATGATGTTAGAATTTGGTGTATTTAGGTACATTTGTTGTGAATGTGAATAGGAAAAATTTTTTTTTATATATTTATTTTAATAATTTAAAAAAAGTTAAGGTAAGGTAAGGTGAAAAGGTGAGTGTGTGTGCGTGTGAGTGTTTATGTGTAAGTGTGTGTGGATTTTTTTTTAATTTTTTTTTATTTGTGATGGGTTTGCTCTTGACTCTAGTCTAGGTCAGAGGTGACAGAGACAAAGTCGACGATGGAGTGAGCTTACCCAGAAGAAGCCTGTTCACTCTCACTTTGAATAGATTAGGGTTGTATACGTTCGGAAACACAGACGCAGGTAGTGAGTTCCACTCTTTTGCTGTGCGCATTATAAAAGACATTTGGAAGCGCTTAGTGCGAATTGGTGGAATATCAACCAGGTAGGGATGGTAACTGGCAGTGCTAGCGTAGTGGATGATAGAGATCATGGATTACACAGTAAATTTAAGTAAATCTTCAGTCTTTTGATAGTCCATTTTGAGTAGCCACTCAGTAACTATTTCTTTTGCTTACACACTTTTGCGTACAAGTGATGGCATACAGAAGCATTTTTAAACCCTCTACTAGGTGTCAATACAATCCGTCCTCATCACGACGAAGATAAATAATTTATTTTTCTCTCCTTCGTGTTCCACATGCACGAGCGTAATACGCGTCAGTGCAGACTTAATGCAGCCTTATTCTGTCCAGCATTACGCGCGTGTTTTCATTAAGCAAGTACAATAGTAACCCGCGTGTTCAGTGAAAGTTGAATGCAACTTTAGCAGGAGAAATGTAATCCTGCATGCAAGCTGCAGGTTGCATAGTGCATTTAGGTAGTTTATTGTTGATATACAAATATTAAACTACTTTCCTATTATTTATACGTAGTTCCTATTATTTTTGCTGTGAAAAACCGCTGTTTACAGTAGCGCGAATTGTAACATACGGAAAACATTCTGCTTACAGTTGCGTTCAACAGTACAAGGGATATTTTACTAGCTGTTGCCTGCGACTTCGTCTGCGATCCAGGATAAATAATAGCCTATGTCCTTCTCCAGGTCATGGTCTACCCATGTGCCAAATTTAATCCAAATCCGTTCAGTCGTTTTAGACTGAAAGCGTGATCAACAAACAAACAAACACACATTCGCATTTATAATATTAGTTAGGAGGATGAAAAGCCAGTCTTCTATCGACACTCTAGGCTCACAAAGTATTTGGTACATAAATAAAAAAAAAAACTCTTAAGACACTATTAAATTTTTAGTTCAGTTCAGTAGTTTAGGCGTGAAAAGGTAACAAACAAACAAACAAACTTACTTTCGCATTTATAATATTAATAAATAATAATAGTTAGGAATAATAAGGATTATAGTTAGGATAACATTTGAAACTTTCGTAAAAAAACCTTAACAAAAAGTCGGAACTTATATCGACGGGAAGATCAAGTGACTCGCGTCTTTTTACATCCGTTATTGTAGGCATGTACTAGGTACCTATCAATCAATCTGCCTAGTCTTTTCCCATCTATGTTGGGGTCGGCTTCCAGTCTAACCGGATGCAGCTGAATATCAGTATTTTACATGGAGCGGCTGCCTATCTGACCTCCATAACCCAGTTAAGACTGGTTGTCAGACTTTTGGGCTTCTGACGACCCGTAACGACTGTCAAAGATCCACGAATGATAGCCGGGACCAACGGCTTAACGTGCTTTCCGAGGCACGGAGGAGTCTCGGTATGAAAAGACGGTCACCCATCCACAGACCAACCCCGGCAAGCGTAGCTTAACCTGATGGATCGACCCGTGCGGCTGTTATTATTTAGCCACGAGCTACTAGGTACCTATGTACTACTTAAATTAATAACTGTCCTACCTACTCACTCGCATGCTACTAATAAGTCACGACCCAAGATTGTTTAATGGTAATGCTGGTCATTTTAATTAGCACTAGATTTGGGTGGAGTTTATAGTTTGAAACGTTCATAGAGGCAAGACCCAAACTTTAAATATCTTGGTGAATTTCGAGTAGTACAAAATAGTTGATCTAAAACCTTTTCTTCAGACGTTTAGTATCGACTCAACTGGGTAAATCTTGTTAAGAATTTTTTTTTGTTTACATAATTTAAAGTAAAGAAAATCACGTGTCATCAAGGGTCAAGAAATGAGGGTTTTCTAAAATGACGTTCACTAGTGGCAGCACTGAGGCTAGGTCCAGGCAAAGTGTCAAAGCACCTTATTTTCTTTAGTCGTAACTGAATGATGAACGAATTAATGAGACGAATGATGAACGTCTTCATACATTTTATATTCATTTTCAAAATGACGCCAACTGGTAGCGCGATTTTTTATGAAACATGGTTTTTAAATTTTTTGTGCTAGCAATGTTAGTTCTTTTTTCCACAGTTTTTTAACCCAAAGTTCCACCTTTTTCCTATTTAGATTAATGTGGTCACGGTTTCCAACAGAATGAGTTAGTATCCCGGGTCACGAGGGTGTCTTTTTGTGCGATGTTTTTTTTATCACAACATTAGAGCATACTCGTAGGTAAAAATAGTAATTTATTATGGTGTTTAAATACACAATAATCGACGATTTAACTAATATTATTTGTGGGTTACAACATTGTTATTTTTAAATGTTTTATCCTTTTTAGTTATGGCAAGCCTTGGATGACTTTCGATAACGTAGGAAAAAGGCGCGGGGAATAAAATTCATTCTCATTTATACAAGGTTGTCCAGTAAAGAATGGTTAACCTTGACATAGTATATAATAGACCTTAAGGCCGTTCTAAAAAAAAGTATTAAAAAAAATACATATATAATATATCCCAAGTAGTAACCAAGATAAGATTTTATTAAAAAAAATACTGTGAAATTTCTAGTCACACTATTTACTGCCTCCTATCGGCGGCATAGTTAACATACAATATTAAAACAATAAATAACCGATGAAATTCATTCACTTGTGGTCGTGGTGAGAAAGAATGTAAAAAAGTTTAAAAAAAAATCTAAAAAAATGTACTTCCTGGGTATATACAAGGTTATTGGTAAAACACCAACAACCTCTTAAGGGGTCATTGTACTCATCATTATGAACAACTTTTACTATGGGACCAAACCTGAAATCGCGAAAAAAAAAATTAGCTGTTAGCATAATTCGTCAGAATGTACTGAACAGCTGATTTTTTTCGCGTTTTCAGGTTTGGTCCCATAGTAAAAGCTGTTCATAATGATGAGTACAATGACCCCTTAAGAGGTTGTTGATGTTTTACCAATAACCCTGTATATTATTTTGTATTTTTTTTAGATCGGCCATAAGTATATGCTATTTCAAGGTTATCCATTCTTTACCGGACAAAAGCGGTCTCGAGTTACAATCTAAGATGCTAAGTACCAATAAAGCGATTTGTACAAGTATTCGAGTGTATAATAATAATTCTTACAATGGTAAGTGAAGTTAATAGTACAGTCAATAAATTAAGGGACTTGAATTTATTTTGGAGGGTGACCGTAAATGTCATCTGCCATCAAAGAAAGTTTGAAGTAACTGTGCAACTGTAAGTATGGTTTTAAAAGTTTGTGAATTCATCGTTCATTCTCATCTGTCGCCTCGGGAGACTAGTTAAGCACTTATTTTTATTGGATTAAAACTTTACTTCCATGTTACTCAAAAAAAAAAAACACTTAAATAACGTGGCAACGTTATATTAGTGCATTGAAAAAAAAAACAATCAACAACAAATAATCCCGAATTCAATCAACTCAAAGTAACATAAGTACGTATAATACGAAACTAACGAGCAATTTCACTTGGTCGGGTTATATTTTAGTGATATAAAGCGCTGTCAATAATGTTTTGTGGTATTGGAATGCGTCTGACTTATGGAACGTAAACATTTGGGCCGCCATTTTGGGTAAGTTCACGCTGACGCTGTCAATGCTGTCATTCGAGTTTCGAATGCGTCTCTGTTTGTGTTGTTTTCGCGGATTAGGTATATTTATTGTTTGTTACTAATATAATTATATCCAAAAATCATTACAAAACTTTTTTTTTATTTGGTCTAAAGGTACCCAAAGGTGGGGCGAAGCCCTGAATGTTTGTTTACAAAATTTATAGCTTCTCGTGACGCGAATTATATAAAGTCTTACAATGCGACTTAAGAAGCCCCCGGAGCATGCGTAGTTCATACTTGAACGAAATACCAAAATAATTTGTAAATCAAACACATTCTAATAGTAGAGTGTATTATTTCCGATTGGATTGCAAAATATCTTGGTTCCCAAATATATATTAAATAAGAACATTGATTTAAACAGGAAATATGAGAAAAATTCCTCATATCTCGTCTTCAAATCAATGTCCTTTCAATATACGGTAAACCGGGGTTACTTTGATATTACGGGGTTACTTTGATATCGACTTTCGACTTATGAAAAACATATTTTTGTAATATCTACAACGCCTTACTATCAGTAGTTGGCACTTCTGATAGTTTCTTTTTTAATAAGGCGTTGTAGATATTACAAAAATATGTTTTTCATAAGTCGAAAGTCGATATCAAAGTAACCCCGTAGTATCAAAGTAACCCCAGTTTACGGTACCTAAGATATTCTGTAATCCAATCGGAATAAATAAACACTACCTTAAGAATACGTTTATTTTACAAATTATTTTGGTATTTTCGTATGTATGAACTGCACAAGCTTCGTGGGGCTCTTAACAGCATTTTTTTAGATTCATTAAACATTAAATATACTACGTATAATCATCCTACACCTTAAGGTGAGTATTTTTGTCGACGCGTAGTCCCATACAGTCGTCGCACGGACCCATTGCGTTTAGTAAAAATTAATTATTATTTAAAAATAAAAAAATGCACCGTTGTTAGATAACTGATATACTAATATTATCGTCGCTAAGCCGTGAAAATATCACTTGTATTAAGCAGTAGCGAATTTAAAGTTGAAAACAACCTCTTTTTTTTGTATGCTATTTAATGTTCCTTAAAATTTTCAAATGTTCAAATTGAAGTATTCATAACAAAGTTTCATAATTATATATTTTTTCTAGAATTTGCTGTAGGCCATTTAAAAGCATTAAGCTCTCAAAAACGACCATTTACACGCCGTGCCTTAGTACCTACATTGTCCCAGTTTTCCGTATATTCTCGATACCATAATACCGAGATACCGGTTTAATTCCCGAAAGCACAAACTTCACACCAAGTTACCAGCGGTAAGCAGAGTTGTCTACTTGGCAATATGCCCGCCACTTGGCAGGAATTAATTGCCAAGGCGGCCAAGCTTGGCGAGTTTATATTGAGATATTTCGTATTGTGTTTTCTTGGTGTGTTAGTTTTAATTAGATTTGAAATTGCTCGTGCATATCTAGGGTGCAATTCCCGCATTTTTAAGAACTTTCTCATCCTACATAATCTAATATCAGTCTTAATCTGTCAAAAATACCTACCTGTATTGTTTGATTTTTCTGCTATCTGTGGGGAAATAAACAAAATGGCGAACTTACTTCATGAAAATAGAGCTGTGGCGAGCTTACACATACTTTTTCTCTTTGTGGCGAATGTAAAACAACCCTACATGTTTGACAAGTTTTTAATAATGATTGTCACTAAGATGAGATTGCGATGAGATTTTGAACGTTTTTAATTACGGGAATGGGTTTTTGGTTGTGATTTAAGTACTTATAGTTTTTACTTAAAATGACATTACCACTATATTACCCAAAGAGGTGCTGACAGTATAGGAGACCTATTTTTAGGGTTCCTAGGGTGCCGAACGGAACTCTATTACTAAGCCTCCGCTGTCCGTCCGTATGTCTGTCAGCGGGCTGTATCTTTTGAACCATAATAGGTAGACATTTGAAATTTTCACAGAGTGTGTACTATAGCTGCTACGATGGTATGGGACCCTTCGTGCGCTAGTCCAACTAGCACTTGGCCACTTTTTGTTGTTATTATTAAAATTTCGTAAGACAGTAAACGGATAAAAACTCTTTGCAGACTAAAGAACAACTAGTTTATTTTTGTATTTCTTTTGTATGACGGCGCGACACATGACATTTGACGTTTGCTGTCGACGACGTCGGAACAGAATGGCAGCATGACATATGTCAGCTGTCTGTCAGCTGCCATTCTTGCGGAACGTCACACCGGTGGGAGCGGGGCGGCCATCTTGCTCACTTCGGAATCAAGAACCGCCAACGCACCACGCGCTCGACGAATCGCTTACTTCCGACGCCATCTTTACCAGTTTCTAAGTTGATTTAATTTAGTATCGTTATATATGCCTAATTAAAGAGTGTTAGCGTTATATTTTGTTAATCTGTGAAGTTAAGGAGAAATAAATCATTGGAGAATCAATTTGTGACTTTGTGCGAGTTTCTGACCCACGTGAAACATGGAAGATTCTGATATAGGCCATCCTGAGTCTATATGTATTAATATAACGGGTATATTTTTTATGAATATTTTCAGACATAATGCTGTAAAAATTTTTAGTTATAATGAATGCAAATTTTATCATTTTCAATTTTAAACTCTTTTGAGACTGACTGTACTTAGTCGTTATTTTTCAAAAGAAAAAATATTTTCACAAAAAATAGTTAAGTGTTTTCTATCTTAAAAGATTCATGTTCTATTTATTTCATAATGTATTGTTTCTATAAATGTTATCAAAGAAAAACAAATATAAGACTAAGAAAGGCGTATTTCAATAAATTATAGATACGTGAAACTGTTCCCAATATTTGCAAAAGCCAGTGAAAACTTATAAATATTACGGCTGAAAAGCAAAATCTACTCGATTTTAGACCTTAGAATTGAGCACAAGAGTCTCAAATTCTGCTTACAAGACATTTTTTTTTTGTTTGTGGTGGGTTTGCTCTTGACTCTAGTCTAGGTCAGAGGTGACAGAGACAAAGTCGACGATGGAGTGAGCTTACCCAGAAGAAGCCTGTTCACTCTCACTTTGAAGAGATTAGGGTTGTATACGTTCGGAAACACAGACGCAGGTAGTGAGTTCCACTCTTTTGCTGTGCACATTATAAAAGACATTTTGAAGCGCTTAGTGCGAATTGGTGGAATAGCAACCAGGTAGGGATGGTAACTGGCAGTGCGTCTAGATGTCCGATGGTAGAAGGGGGCCGGTGGAATGAGGTCGTGGAGTTCTCGGGCACACTCACCGCAGTACAATCTGTAGAAGACCGACAAGCAGGCAACCTTGCGGCGATGAGCCAAGCTATGAAGCTTGGCATCCAGCAGTTTTACGTCGCCAATGAGCCTCTTCGCTCTGCGTTCCACCGAGTCAAGCGCAAATACTTTATTTCTGTAGTCCTGTGGACTCCAGAAAGAGTCCATGAATCGCGAATCTTGGGCCAGCATTTAGCCACGCTATGACTACCTACATAACAGAAATAACACCAACCTCCTTATAATATAAATCACGTAAACTGTTTCAAAGTTTTTCTTTCTAAGTGTTTCAAAGACAGAAGTATCATCTGGTATCCTTGTGGCGTGTCGAAGTTTGTAACCTGTTCTTGTATCAAGTTTTTTTTCCAAGTGAAAGTTTATGTAAGAGGTGAGATATTTTCAGTCTTTACTGATATCCAGGCCTCGTAGCTAAATAATTACTATGCTTGCCGTGGTCGGTTCGTGGATGGATGGCAATCCATTACACATCGAGACCACTCCATGCCTCGGAAAGCACGTTAAGGCGTTGGACCCAGACAGTCGTAACGGGTAGCCAGAAGCCCGAAACTCTGACAACCAGTCTAAACAAGGGGTATCTGGTTACCCAGTAACTGGGTTGTGGAGGTCAGATAGGCAGTCGCTACATGTAAAATACTGGTATTTAGCTGTATCCGGTTAGACTGGAAGCCGACTCCAACTTAGTTGGGCAAAGACTAGGCAGATTGACTGATGTCTACCAAGCCGCACTGGCCCACTCGCTCTCACAGAGAGGAAGACTGTGTCCCAGCAGTGGTCACATTTTAGGCTTATTATTTGCGAGCTATTTATTAAGAAACTAGCAGCGCCCCGTGGTTTCACCCGCGTGAGTCTCGAACCCGTAGGAATTTAGGGATACAAAGTATCCTATGTGTTAATCCAGATTATAAACTATCTGCGTGCCAATTTTCATCAATATCCGTTAAGTAGTTTTTGCGTTAAAGAGTAACAAACATCTATCCATCCTCACAAACTTTCTCATTAATAATATTGTAGTAGGATTTACAATATGAGAAGCTGGCACTTTCGCAACTATTATATCTTCTGAAAATCTTTATACTGAAACACGTGTAAGCTCTAAGAACAATCTATTCTGAAGACAACACTCCTCAAATGTTCTCAGGGGAGATGCCCTATTTTCCGGGTTCAGAACTTGTAGCAGGAAATACAAATTGTTTTCTACAATACCTACCTTATTTAGATACCTATTAACGTTTTAAAGGGTTCCGTACATCAATAAACTAATTTTGAATATAGGTGTCATTTTTGGGGGCAAATAAAAAAAAAATTGCAAACTTACTGTATGACATATCAAATGAAAAGGATTACTGTGACAGTCTCAAATAGATTTTATTTTACAATAAAAAAAAAATGTTATCTAAGAAAGTAGACGAAAATTGACAACATAAACTACAGAAAATAGACCTATCTATAGATTACGGGAAACCTATAAGATGTCTATTAGTCTTAAAATAACAAGGTAAATCTCTCAATATTGTGTGTAAGTACAAACTTACATTTGCAGTTGCAATGAACATGTTTTCAACCACAGTGTAAAGTTTGTTCTTGGGATAAATTCATCCCAACTACGGAACCCTTCATTGTGCGTCGTCTGACACACACTTAGTCGGTTTTTAAGGCACTGTACCCTGTGCCAATGTCTTGTTCCCGAGCTCAAATTCATAATAAGGATCTGTTTCTTTGAAAAACAAATTTCTTCTGGTCAATACGGTCGTTCTAAATTTAGTCAAGTCACAGACATCTGATTTTTTGGGCTTTTGGTTACCCCTTTTTTTTCCCGTGGAGAAATGCTCATGCATTCTGTACTACAACGGGGAGAGAGTGCAGTTATGTGGGACTACAACCCACTAAAACTCCACGGTTTCCTTCTCTGTCGCTTGTGGCGAGAACACGGGCGCGCGTTAGCACTAACTGCGAACCCGCCGCGGCTGTCCGTCCAAACCAGCACATGGGTGCTAGACGACACCGTATCTAGGCACCTTGGTCCCCCTGCGAGCGGTAAGGTTAGTGCCCTAGCCGCCTACCACTTTCCGGCCGCAGAGGATAGGGTGAGCGGCCAACGAAGTACTGATACTCCTCCTTTCCTTCTGCCACACCGAGTCCGCCATAGACGGTGGCGACCACGTCAAGATTGCGGAAGGTAGGGAGAGCAATGCACCGCAATACCGGCACTCCTCTCCCGCCGCGGCCTCCTACCCTCAGTCGCGATACCTCCCATACGACATCGCGGCCCGCCACAGTTGCGATGTCGCCCAAGCGGCACCGCAACCTACTTGTTGGCTGCTACGTCGTCGGCTTCCTGGCAAAGCCCTTACACATCGTGGGTAACAAAGACACGGCTACTGAGCCCCGTCCCCGCCTTGCCAATGCAGAAACCCACCGGGGGAGTTTGGTTACCCCTAAAGGTACAAGTCCGTAGCCAACTACAGGCAGCAACAGCAGGCAACGTCTCGCCGCGACACTAATGGTTTCAATGTATGTCTATGAAATACCTTCCATAGCTAGCGATACGTCGTTTGTAGAGGTATAACCTTTCACTGATGGCACTCAGGCCTCCTCTTTATGAGAGATAGTGGACCAAAATCCACTACACGGGCCGTGTTGGTGAATGTCACAATGTTGTTGAATTGTTGGTCAATATCTAGCTCGAGCCATGGTAGAAATATTAGCCAGCCAGCAGCATGGTAGCGGGGCCACCGTCCATTTTGTGCCGACTGACATTTTGCTCCTAAACTTATCACAATCTATCATATTTGCGGTAGGCGCAAAATATCCTCTTTTCCATTCTTCTCTATTAGTCATCATCAAAATCAAAATCAAAAGTCATTTATTCAAACTAGGCTGAGAATCAGCACTTTTCGAACGTCAAAATTACATAAGACAGTCCCCCAAAACACCCGCCCTTCATCACTTCCTAGTGCTTTAGATGGGGAGAAGAAGTGGCGCAACAAACTCCCCAGCAGGACAGCTGTCTGTTCAGTTAAAAAAAAAATAATAATATTCAGCACTGCGGAAAATTACGCAACAAAACATGAGATTAAATTAAATTCATTGCCATAAGTCAGCTAGCACACGCCAATATACCAAAAAAAATGAAAACAAAAAGGAATAATCGAAAACTATATTCAAGCAGAAATAAAAATATGTCGGGATGGGCTCAGACATCAGAAGTAAAACACCAGGATATGTACGGTTATAAATAAATTGATTTATTAATTTAAACCTATTAATTATTAATTACTTAATAAAGAAGCTGACACTAAATGTCAGCAATAATTTTGTAGTAGATGCACACACAATCAGTATTCACATAAATTATATAATGAGACAAGATTTTACACAAGCCAAATAGTAAGTAAGGGTACCGACTAATGGCAGTGAGGGAGGCAGAGACTCGTACTGAGACAGCAGTCCGTGCACCGAGACGTATTCGTTAGAAATGCGTGCCATTACAACGGAGCGGCCTGTTTTATATTCTCCAAGCGTAGTGGGAGGTAGGTAGGGGCAATGACGTCCGGTGCACGTGCTGCTAGCGCATGATATCGCTGTCTCTTTCTTTCATTAAATGTCAGCTGCCGCCGTCACGGCCATTCTGACAATCGCACGTCCTCGTGCGCAAAAGTTTCTTAATCTAGAAAAAAACATATAATTTTCAAAATTAGATATGAGTCATAATGTGGTACTGCTGGACTGGGTCATCGTCTTTCAAATACATGGCGATACCCCTACAGCACATATTTGCTGGTCTAGATAATCATCCCATGGATGATATCCCTGCAGCTTACAAAGCGCTGGTCTAGATAATCATCCCATGGATGATATCCCTGCAGCTTACAAAGCGCTGGTCTAGATAATCATCCCGTGGATGATATCCCTGCAGCTTACAAAGCGCTGGTCTAGGTAATCAACCCACAAAAGCAGGTGAAACCCCTTCAGCTACAACTGGGCTAGGTCACAACTCGTGCAACCCCTACAGTATAAACTAATTTAGTCATCCAGCAAGGGATTTTGTACCGGTACTGGGTTATACAGATCAGAATCACAGGATACAGTCGCCTCAGAATCTATAGATAAAGTATCTTCAGAATTAATAGTTACTGTTTGTGAACCAATAGATAATGTTTCTTCAGATTCTGAGACTCGACTGGCATTTAAGTTTTGAGAACTATTATCTCTTAAATATGGCGAAGAGTTTTCCACTAATTCGCCTGAAGCAACATTATATAAATCATAATTTATATTACTACATACATTATCCGCCGTCATGGACCGTTCATCATCATCAGACTCATAATTTTCAGAAATCTCAAGAAAACCTTGTTGACCTCTAGGTACTTCTCTCAAATTTTCATGCGCGTATTTGTAAATCCTATTAGAGCCATTAATATGTTTTAGTTCATAACGATCGTTATCTAAAACTGTAATAATTTTGAAAGGTCCCTTAAATTTTTTATCTAATTTGCTTTGGTGTCTTTCCTCGCATTTAAGAAAGACAAAATCACCCACTTTGAATGGTTTTATTTGTGCCCTCCCCCGATTAAACCGAATAGTATCAGCACTAGCCAATCGTTTTATGTTGTCTGATGCAGATAAACGGGCCGTTTCAACATCCACCCTGGTTGATTCAGATGAACCAGGAGATATTCTAGCTAGGTTCAAGGAATTTCCCTGAATACCGAACATTAATTCTGTAGGTGTGAAACCTGTAACACGGGAGCGAGTGCTATTAAGAGCTAGCTGAATTTCTCCCAGTTGATCCTGCCAGGTATTATTAGAGTTACATTCTATTATAGTAAGGATATTTTTCAAAGTTCGCATGACCCTCTCCACCTGCCCATTGGCACGACTAGATCCTGTAGCTATCAAATGAAGTTCTATATTATTTTCTTTACAAAAATCTTTGAATTCACTAGAATCATAGCAGCGGCCTCGATCAGCTATAATACGTTTTGGAGCACCAAAAAGATTAACGGCATTTTTTATGGCTTTTACTGCATGAGAGGAAGTTAAAGTTGGGGAATATTCGAGAAGAACAAATTTTGTAAAAGCGTCTATCAACACAGAGCAATATTCTTTTCGATGACTTTTACCACTCAATTTTCCAGTAAGATCCATGTGAATAGTGTGCCATGGTATTGGTTCTTTAGGAATTGGATGAAGCTGCATTTGCTGAGCACCGGAAGGACCCTTGGAGGATTTGCAAACAAAGCAGCAATTAATAAACTTTTTGACAAATTTAGACATGTCAGGGAACCAATAAAACTCGTATAACTTGTCTAATGTTTTATCGAAACCTAAATGTTTAATTTCGTTATGTACATGACTAATGAGAGACCAAACGAGAGAGCGGGGTATGATAGGGAGCCAACTAGTTACTGCCCTGCGCACGATTTTTCTATATAAGATGTCTTGTCTTAAATCATACGTATGGGCTATATCTTCTGGTAGTTGATTGTTACGAAATTTAGATATTAAATCAGACATTTCTGAGTCTCTCTCTTGTTCAACAATCAACCAACCTTTATCTAATTCGAGAAAATTTATTTTTCTGGGTTCACAATTATCATTAGACAAATTTCGCGATAAAAAGTCTGCATGGGCCATTTTCTGACCTTCTTTATACACTATCTCAAAATCGTATGCCTGAAGTATAGCCCACCATCGATGCACCCTAGGAGTCAAATCTCGTTTTGAATGAGAGGCTTTCAGAGAATTACAATCAGAAAAAACAGTAAAATTTCTGCCATATAAATAATGTCTGAATTGTTCCACTGCCTTTACAACAGCTAAAGTCTCCAGCTCATACGAGTGATATCGGCTCTCTGCATCTGTTGTTTTACGACTAAAATATGCAACTACATGAGGCCTATTGTTTTGTTTTTGAATGAGTACTGCACCGTACCCATTAGAACTGGCATCAGTGTGGAGTTCCACTGCTAAGGAAGGGTCAAATATTTTTAAAACAGGTTCAGAGGTCAATATTTTAATAATTTCTTTATGTATTTGATCATGGTTAGCCGTCCATTGGATTTTACCTTTTCCTTTGGTTAATGGATATAACGGTCTTATTAGCTGAGAGAAATTTGGAATAAACTGTCGAAAATAGGTAGCTAGGCCTATAAGTTGTCTGACTTGTGTTACGGAACTTGGAGTAGGAACATTAGTTAAAGCTATGATTTTCTTTGGATTTGGTCTAATTTCGCCAGCCGAAATAACATAGCCGAGATATTCAGTTTGAGTTTTCATAAAAGAACATTTTTTAATATTAAAAGAAAAACCTGCTTCAGACAGTGTTTTTAGTAGTTTATCTAAACGACACAAACCCTCATCGACTGTTTTTGATGCAGAGAGTACATCATCCATGTAGACCTGAATCTTGTCATCAGCTAAAGGCTTAAGCGCATTATTAATTGCTCTCTGAAAAACGGGAGGCGCATTACGAAGACCAAAAGGCATAGTGAGATATTCGTACTGTCCTTTGGGAGTGACAAAAGCCGTTTTTTCTATCGAGTCTTTATGTACAGGTAGCTGATGGAACCCTGAAGCCATATCTATAGTGGAAAAATAATGAGCGCCATGTAACTTATCTATCTGTTCGTTAATCAAAGGCAAGGGATAATTGTCTGGCTTGGTATTACTGTTCAATTCTCTGAAATCGACACACATGCGCTTGGTACCGTCTTTTTTTTCTACTAGTATTATAGGGCTTGCGAAAGGAGACATACTTTCTCTAATAATATTAGCCGTTAATAATTCACTAATTTTTTCATCAACGATCTTAGATTCTTCGAAAGACAACCTGTAGGGCCGTCTCTGTACTGTTTTATGGGGGTCGATCAAGTTTATTTTTAATTCGCCCGTCTTTATACGTGTCGTAGGTAATGTTTCAATAAAATTGCCCGAATATTTAGTTAAGATATTGTACAGTTTTTCTAAGTCGGTTCCAGTTAGGTCAGTATTAATAGAATCGATAATAAGCGTGTTACTTATTTTAGAACATATATTAGTCTCTTTAAGGCGGGTAAATTGCAATTTATTTTCGCAAATTTCAACAGAAATGTTATTTTGGAGTATGTCTCGACCCAATAAAACATTATCTCTCAAATAATCGTCTGGAAGGACATGAAAAGTAACTTCAGTCGAAATATCTCCAATCTTAACTGTACTAGTGATTTGCTCAGTGCTACTGACGCTGCTTTTACCTATACCAGTCATATTGATTAGGTCATGCGATCTTTGCCCATTTACTAAATGCGAACAGCTTTCTTTTATTAAGCTACACTCGGAACCAGAGTCAAAAATAAACTGTAAGCTCATACCACTGCAGTCCATAATGCCACGAACACTCTTGGAGCACACGTTGACTTCCTTGCTCCCTGCCGCCGGCTGCTCCTTTTTTGTGCCATCGGTCCTCGTAGGGCACGTGGAGACCACGTGGCCCGGTTCACCGCACAAGTAGCATGTGACTTGAGGCTTCTGATTGAGGCGTTTGTCTGGAACACTCATGCTTGGGTTGAGGTTTTTCTTTTTGACACGACACTCTGAGGCTCGATGTCCTATTCTACCACAAATATTGCAGTGTCCCCGGAAACTCGGAGTATTCCGAGGACGTTTTGGATCAAATTCATAATGATCAGAAGATTCGTTTTTACGTTTTAAAGAAATTCCACGCAATACACGAAAAAGTTGTGTTTTATTGCTTACAACAGTGGAATTTAATTCACGACGAATTATAGCATCGCATTGTGATAAAACAGAGATCGCAAAGCCAGTTATCACTTTGTCGGATAAATTAGCATCAGGAATTTGTTCGATAAATTGCCATAGACGTACGCATGCTTGTACTGGAGTTTCTTCAGATTTTATTTGAAATTTCATAATTTGATCAAAATGATCCTGTACAAGCATAGGCGGGGCAAATTGAGCCTTTAAAAGTTCCTTTACTTTGGTCCATTCGAATTGATCAGGACGAATTTTCGTTAGAAATGTTGCAGCCCGCCCTTTTAGACAATGTGTTAGTGCCATTATTAGGTCTACCCCTTTTATTTTTTTATTTTCAACTATAATGTCTGATAGCTGACACCAACCCTCTATATCTGAATTGGGGTCGTCTGGGTCGAATGAGACTAATGGACTTAGTGTACTGGGGGTAGATGACAATTTTTCAGCGATTTTAGAAAATATGGCTTCCATGCCGTTACTAAACGAAAGCATTTGGTCTTGCATGGTATTGGAAGCTGAGTCTCCAGAAGTGGGGTGGTCTTCGTATCCCACTTCTGATGTCGGGATGGGCTCAGACATCAGAAGTAAAACACCAGGATATGTACGGTTATAAATAAATTGATTTATTAATTTAAACCTATTAATTATTAATTACTTAATAAAGAAGCTGACACTAAATGTCAGCAATAATTTTGTAGTAGATGCACACACAATCAGTATTCACATAAATTATATAATGAGACAAGATTTTACACAAGCCAAATAGTAAGTAAGGGTACCGACTAATGGCAGTGAGGGAGGCAGAGACTCGTACTGAGACAGCAGTCCGTGCACCGAGACGTATTCGTTAGAAATGCGTGCCATTACAACGGAGCGGCCTGTTTTATATTCTCCAAGCGTAGTGGGAGGTAGGTAGGGGCAATGACGTCCGGTGCACGTGCTGCTAGCGCATGATATCGCTGTCTCTTTCTTTCATTAAATGTCAGCTGCCGCCGTCAAATACAAAACTAAAAAGGTAAACAGAACTTTATAACTAAATAAATAAATAATAATAATAATAATATTCCACAACTATCACACAACGCCGTCTAGCCTCAAGCTAAGCAGAGCTTGTGTTATGAGTACTAGACAACTGATAAACATACTTATATATTTCTAAATACATACATATATAGATAAATTACACCCAGACACAGAACAAATGATCATGCTCATCACACAAACATTTGTCCTGGGTGGGAATCGAACCCACGACCTCCGGCATAGCAGTCAGGGCCACTAACCACTAGACCAACAGGCCAGTCAATGCCTCTTAGCCTCCAGGCATAAAGGTCGTGCCCACTTACAGATAGCCATCTCCGTAGTCACTTTTTTCCGTAGTCGTTTCTAGCCATATAATCTTTCACAAAGTCCATCCATCGTTTCGTGTGCCTTCCCCTACTCTTATAGCCATCGAAATTCCTACTCAAAACTTTCTTCACGACATTTTCTTCATTCCTCCGCCTCACATGTCCATACCATGACAACCGATTTCCACACAACTTTTCAGTCACCGGTTTCACTTTCAGACTTCCTCTAATGTACTAATTTTTTATTCTATCCATTCGTGTAACACCACACATCCCTCTTAGCATTCTTATCTCAGCTGCATGCAATTTTTCATTTTTTCATTTTGCCTTTCATTCAACCTACTAACAGACATAAATATCTTGTAAAACTTATCACAATGTGATAAGTTTTCCCGAAAAACATCTGAAGCATGAAAAAATAAGTAGATCCCATTAGTAACACTACACAAGTCGAATATCGTGAAATATGGCCACAGTAGGTAATTTGCTACCGACTGACAGATTGCCACAGTCAACAAGTTTGCCGATATATACCAACTATTATGAATTTTGGGAGAAATTATAATATTATAAGCAGAAAACGGAATAGATAGAGTATTAATACCTAAACTTCAAGGAAATAAGTTACAAGAGTGGTTAATACCTCCTATAAAATCCCGGAACGATACATGTTTATCATTCCGGGATTTTTTAGATTAGGATTTAAGAAATTTTGAATTATGTATCGTACTTTGAATACATTCGTAACAAATCAAATATTTATAATAAAATAATAAATATTTCGCAATTAATAAATCCCGGGAAATTAGAAACTGCGAATTATTGAATTCACTTTGAAAACATTCGTAACAAATTAAATGTTCATAGTAAATAATACATAATTCGCAATTTCATAAATCCCGAGTTTTAATCGTCATGTTTATCATTTCGGTATTTTATAGGAGGTATTATCCACTCTTGTTACATCTTTCCTCGAAGTTTAGGTATTTATGCTCTACCTGTTCCGATCTCTGGTTATAAGTTTTGGTTTTATTATTTCACTAGTTTTTGCGAAGTGCCTCGCCCGCGTGGATGTCAGAAATTATCCCACGGGAAATTACTACCGGGATAAAAACTATCCTGTGTGTTAATTCAGGTTATAAACTATCCACATGCCAACCATCCAGCAGTGCTATTCTATAAAAATCTCACCGTGAAAACTTAGGTGAGGTGAGCGTGGAGTGAGCTGTCAGTAGTGTCAATCCCTAGCATCAGCTGGACTGACAGCTCCCTTCAAGCTTCACCTACGTTTTCACGGTGAGATTTTTACAGAATAGACCAGCAGATCCGTTCTGCCAACTTTGCGTGATTGAGTAACAAACATCCAAACATCTAAACATCCATACATACAAACATTCACATTCATTATATCCTGTTACGATCCTGACTTACTCCTTTTGCCTCGTTTACAGATCTCGCACGCCGGTTGCGAGTACTACGCACCTGACCTTTCCTAAGAACATCACCAATAAGGTCACTATGTCCTCCTAGGGCGTCCCCTCCCTTTTCACTCACATCTGCCTTGTAAATACCTTTTGTTACTCGCCTTTCATTCATCCTCTCCAAACCATCTAAGCATACTCTCTTCAATTTTTGTCACTACACCATCTTTTAAGCCGCACCGTTGCCATCATCACATCATTCCTCAGCCTATCATGGTAAAATAAATAAGAAGTCGGGAGGTGTCGTAGGACACCAAGAGCTGCAGTCTGGACATAGATAGCGATCGCTTGACGACCAAATTCGGTCGCAAAGTCATAGCGGCGTCCCTAGGCGGTCAAAATTGCATGACAAACACTAAAAAATCAAATTGCTTGTCAAGCAATTTTGACCGTCTAGGCACGCCACTAGGACAGTGCTACCGAATTTGGTCGTCAAGCGATCGCTATCTATGTCGTGACGGTAGGCCTTGCTTAGAACGGAGTTCCTTTGGCTGTAATTACGTATTAATACCGAGCCATCTAGTATGGTCTCAAGTTTCAAGTGTCAAAAAATTTTGTTTTTGTATTTAAAAACAAAACGTTTAACACTTCAAACTGACAGCATAGCACTTTTTCGTTACGTGACAATTTCCGCCAGTTTACTCTGTTTTTGAAGAACTTATTTCCAAAAAGATCACTTCAACTTATTTTCTACCAGAGAAAATAAATAGCCACGATCTTTCATGTGTAAAACCCTCAATATGATACCTATTATAACAATACGTGACTTCAAGCCTTCGCCAAACAGAAAAAAAGGCAAGCTAAACGAAACAGAACAAAAAAAATACTCCTTTTATTCTTCAAAATGGCTGAATTAGCATACAAAGATCTCGCGGGTCGTCTCTTAAAGTAATAAGTAGGCGAGACAAAATTGTGAATGTGCCACAGACTGAATAAAAAGATAGACGTTCCTTCACGTTTTTTTATTTATTCGTGTTGGCATAATAACTAGAATAGCTGATCCCGTGGTCAATGATAAGCAGTTAGTGAGGTTGATAACTAGACAATTTAAAATGCGTCAGATACCTATGCTTGAATATCGTCACTGGTAGAGGATATTTTTATCGTGGCCGTTATATAGTTACATAAAAACCGTAATATATATATATATATGAAATTCAAAATTCAAAATATCTTTATTGTGGGCATATGTTAGTTACAGGTCTTAACAATAAATTAAAGTTCCAATATGTCCTACCTAATAGGCATACAATAATTATGAATTGGCATTTAAGTTAAAATAATTTTACATGGCAAATTTAGTTATTAAAAGTGTCAAAATATCAAAATACGGTGAAATGAATAATAATAATAATTAATGGTTAACAATTCAAGAAATCTTGGATCGTGTAGTATGCTTTACCAATTAAAAAGTTTCGTAATTTATTTTTAAATACTGGAAGTTCCTTAGTGCTCAGAATGTCAATAGGTATTTTGTTATATATTTTTGATGCAATGCTAAATAGAGCCGTTATATGTGGTACATTAGAAATTTTTAAACATATATCTTTTCGATTTGAGTTTTTCAAACAGATTTTTATTTGTTTTTATAAATACGGCTACTTCAAAAATGTAAATTGCAGGAAACGTCAATATTTTAAGAAAGCGGGTCATATCTATCCTGCTAGAAATGTAACTATGATACGAGCATGATGTAGTAATATAAGTATTAGGGCATTCCGACCAAATAGGTTAGGTTAGAACGTGACCGTCGAAATTGGTCGCAGTAACAAAATTAGAAAGAAAGAAAAAATGTTTATTCTGCACAAACAAAACGCACATAAAAAAAATAAATAAAACGGACCTTAAATTAGTACACACATGCAAAGCAGGCAAAAGATAATCGTATTCAAGCAGTCTATAATTTGTCCATTGCTTGATGTTAGGGCCAGCCAGGGACCAAAGACAAACTACATTTCTTCTGTGCTGACCGTAGTATCTCTATTTAGTCTGTGGTTGCGACACTGGCAAATGACAACAAACTTACAATCAAAACAAAAACAAAAAGCCTCCAAGTGATTGTGGCATAAGAGGAAACGAATATGTTGATGCTCTTGCTAAGGATGCTGTTACGTTCCAGGCTGTTGACCTAAATACTTCCAATGTCAGGACTACAATTTGCTGAGCCTTCCCAAAAAGAGCTTGCTAACCTCATGGCAGGTGCAGTGGCAAAATTCAGGCAAACGGAAAGGTGCTTTTTATCATGCAGTACAGCCAACATTACACCCAAGCCTTGGTTTTATCGCTACAAAAAAAAAAATCCAAGAAAGTTTTGTCTATTCTGTGCCGCCTCCGTATAGACCATTGCTGTTCTCCGGTCTTTTTACATAAACCGGGTCAGAGATACATCTCTCTGCGAATGTGGGTTAGATGAAGGAACTTTGGAGCACATCTTTTTAACTGTTCCAATAACAACCCAACCCATGACTTGTACAGTCATCTCCCTAAACTAAAGATCCCTGTCCCAACTAACTTTCCATCCCTACTAACACGTTCTTCCCCAAAGCTCTTGGAGGCTTTGATGATTTTTATCCGCATGTTAATGATATCATATAAGTATATACATGTACCTACATATTTATTAATGTAACGACCATTATCTGTTTGTTTCAGTGTGATAATACCCGTCAACAAGTTTCACAGTAAATTCGTTCCTTCTTAATTTTTTTTTATTCCTTTTTTATTATTAGTTCGCACGTTTTCTCATAGTACATCTGACATTGGCAGAATTGTCGACATCGGCACCATTGCCATAGAGAAAAATAGAATAGAAAACAAAAAGCCGAATAAGGGCACTCCGACAGTTATCATGTAACTATGTTACGGTATATAGCTATATCCCTAGGGATATAACTATATCACGGCTACAACCATCTTCTCGGCGACATATCCAATTTTGGATTACAACAGGTCTAATGCCGCTGTCTACTCAAATAATGTAGCATGTCGTATTTTCGTCACAGAAAGTTGTTAAAATCTGTTGTGTCTTTATATACACTATTATTACCTACGATTAGCATTTCCCTACCAATGGGCCTGAGTTACGGTCTAAACTGATGTGGCAGAAAATCAATATTTGAAGGTAAAAAGAGATACAGCAACAAAGATGCAATCAACCTGCACGCGTAGCAGGGCCATTGTAGAAACAGAAGAATCGAAAGTCGAGACAGATTGTAGAAAGATTTCTACGACGCGACGTTAAAAATGATGAAAATAAAAAAGTCACTTTTAATAGAAAGGTCATGGCTTTTAATAGAAGTCATGCTTTGCGTGCTGATCGATTGAAATGTTCAGTTTCAACGACTGATTTTGAGTAAACCTCCTTATGCTGGGTATACCTACCTCAGATCAATTCCCTAGTCATGTTCAATGACCTAATCTGTATAAAAAGGCTCGTGGCTAAGTAATGACCTAAGACCATCTATACGTTTTATCGCTCTGTGAAACGTACATAGTTTTATAAGTTTTAACAAAAATTCCTTGAAAATTATAGCAGAGTTTACTGAAAAGGAGAGAGCATAATAATTTACTAGGCCCAGGTGTAAGCGCTGAGTTAAGGACCTTGAATTTAGGTTCTTACTTTTTGTAGTTTAGTCTTAAAAAATCTTGGTTTAGGATAGGCTGTGTCATTACTTTTAATGGGTGTCCTGAGAATTTTTGAAATATTGTAGCTTTTTAGTAGCTTAGGTGTATTTTTTAAGGTTCTGTACCTCAAAAGGAAAGAAAATGGAACCGTTAGAGGTTCACGCGTGTGTGTCTGTCTGTCTCTCTGTCCGTCTGGTACAGCCAGGATTGCTCGAATTTAATGGAACGTTAAAGTTCCAATTTGGTACACATATGAATTATTGTGAACCTAACGCGGACGTGTAACGTAAATAAATGAATTTCGAATATGGCGGTCACTTTTGGGGAAAATAAGAAAATAAAATAATAAGTTTTGCAAACTGTACCGTATGGCATATCAAATGAAGTAAGAGTGTGAGAGTCTCAAATATATATTTTTATCGTTTTAAAATAAATAGTTTTAAAGTTATTTAAGAAAATAGACGAAAATTTACCATTTCCCTTATCTCCAGAACTACCGAAGCCTAAAATTAAAAAAAAAAAAAACAGAAAATAGTTCTATACAGTGGATAAGGACGTTTTATGCTATCGGATTCAAGATGTCAAGTACCCACGTGACTTCTTTGTAATTAGGGTTCCGTACCAAAATGGTAAAAAGGAACCCTTAAGCTGCGACTCAGTCTGACTATCTGTCTGTGACAGCTGGATATCTGAAGAACTACTAATGCTATCTAACTATAACTTGAATTTTGGAATAGTTTTTGATCACGTTTGCCTAACTATTTCGCAAATAAGAAAGAAATAAAAATGTATTTTTTTGCAACAGGGACTGAAGGGATCTTAAAAATTCGAAGTGGGGCTACTAAGGCATGTGGCGTATCATATGAAAGAACGACGCTGTTTGCGCATTCTCAAAAATTTTTTCTTTTTTTTTAGGCCGCATAGTTTTCGACTAAAAAATACCGTTCCCCCCTCTCTGAAGTTTGCATAGAGAAAAATCTGAAATTATTATGTGTTATAGAAGTTTTTGTAAAGATTACAGGAAAATAAAACAATGTCTGTAAATAGCACACTTTTTATATATGACTAGCAGCGCCCTGCGGCTTCAGCCACGTAAGTCTCGAACCCGTAAGAACATCGGTATAAAAAGTATCCTATGTGTTGATTCAGTTTATAAACTATTTGTGTGCCAAATTTCATGAATATCCGTTCAGTAGTTTTTGCGTGAAAGAGTAACAAACATCCACCCATCCTCACAAACCTTCGCATTTACATAATATTAGTAGGATAGTAGGATAGGAAGTAGGACAAGTAGGAAGTAGGATGGTACGGAACCCTCGGTGCACGAGTACGACTCACTCTTGACCGGTTTTATTTTAAGTCAAAATCTTTTGGAAATCTAAACTTCATAGTCATAATTTTCAATGTTAGTGAATTCGTATAAAGCTCGTTCGTACTTTGTACAAGGTGAGCCAAAAGAAATCACCATATTGGAAGATGCTTTCATTTTTGCAAATGGCCGCCAATGTCAAATCTGTTTTGACATTTGTGGAATAGACAGATGCAGAATACAAGTGAACAAGCCATGGAGCTATAAAGCTTTGGTTTGACACAATAACGGCTGACCAAATACAGAGCGTTTTTTGCCACCTGAATATCAAATATTGGTGAAATGGACAGATTTTCATGACGGCCGTTAAAAACAAGAAAAATATTGAAACACAACACACAGACATACAACAACATTGATTGAACATTGTTTTGTTTTTGTTTTTGCATTGCATTGTGTTGATCGTCGATGAAAGAACAGCTCTTCTAGGCAACCATAACGTAAGAAGAGTTTTTGACTTACGTTATGGGATAATATTATATTTAAAGTCTGTTATTATTAGTAGACAATAATATTAGATTGGACAACTAGTGCATAAAGAAGCCATTTTACCCCGAGACGTTTATATCCTTACTAGCAGCTCCCCTTGGTTTTACCCAAGTAAGTCTCAAACCCGTAAGAATATACGGATAAAAAATGTGTTAATCCAGGTTATAAACTCTGTGTGCCAAATTTCACAAAAACCAGTTCAGCAGTTTTTGCGTGAAAGAGTAACAAACATAAAAACACACACTCACAAACTTTATAATATTAGTGTGTTATTAATGTGGATAGTTAAGTCGAGGGGTAAAATGACTCGTTTATGCCCGAGTTATACACTCTGCTTTATACTTCGATTGTGAGAATATGAAACAGGCATACAATCTTTTTTTCTCTGTTCAAAAAGGTTTCAAAATTAAAGAAGAGAATATTCCCACAACGAAACTTTTCAGTTTTTTTTTTTTTTTTCATTTTCAACATGTGTCATTCGACTTGTGTACCTACTTCATACTGCCAAGTCATAAAAACGTTTCTTTGCGTTTTTAAATAATAAATGACAACTATTTTACCTTGCCTACGCACAACATAAAGATGAACTTTAAAGAACATAAGAAGTTAAAAAAAAAAAATTGGCGGGAAGAAAATGGATTTATAAAAACATTTTAATCACTATCACCATCTGCTTAGCCCCTTCTCAACGATGTCGTGGTTGGCTTCCAGTCTAACCGGATGCACCTATCTGTCCTCCACAACCCAGTTACTGGGTAATACGTTACCCCTCAGTAAGACTGGTTGCCAGACTTTCAGGCTTCTGACGATCCGTAACGACTGTCAAAGATCTACGAATGACAGCTGGGACCAACGGCTTAACGTGCTTTCCGAAGCACGGAGGGGTCTTGGTATGTAAAGATGGTCACCCATCTACGGACCAACCGCGGCACGCGTAGCTTAACCTGATTGATCGCTAAGCCCGTTTTAATCACCATCTGGTTGATTATTTCTTAGGGAAATCTAAGTCTCTAACGACTCAATCAATAACAAATTTGAGAAATCCTTCATATCAATCAGGAGAATTTCTGAGAAACAGTAATATATTTCCTAATTAAATTTCTAATTACTGAATAGACTTTCAAAGTAAATAGTAAATTCTGCTAGACGAACGGCGGTTTTGATTTACAAAATGTAACTGGAAATCTTTAATTAGAATTAGTAGAAGTACCTACACGACGTGTGTTTCAATGTAAACAGTTCAAAGGGTTTCAGTTAAATTACTTTTGTTTAATGTATTTAGGTATTTGTATGTATTTGGTTGTTGTCTAAATGTCAGTCAACCACGTGAATCAATCGACATTCATGGTAAATTCCCAGTTTCTGAGATGCTCAGATAAAATTCTACAAAGTGCGTCATTTCTCTAAGCTGTAAACAACACGTGCACCGAACTCGCCATCGACAAGTACATCACTCGACCACTCCTACCACCCCACTACTCGACTTCTTTTGATATAAGTATAAAGGAGCGCGCAGCGGGGAAACAAAGCCTTGACAAGACCATCGCTTTCGATGATGTCGACAAGGTTGAATGCCTAGCCGACAGTCTTGAGACTCAGTGCTCACCCAGCTCTCAACCTGTAGAAGCTCACCTCTCTGAGGTCGACGCGGAAGTCGAACGTAGAGCCTCCCTCCCTCCCGTTGAAGACCCTGATTGTCCTCTGCCCCCCGTCACTCCAGACGAGGTGCAGGACATAATCAAGGGTCTTAAACCCCGTAAAGCCCCCGGCTCAGATGGAATTACCAATAGGGTGATCCAACTCTTCCCCGCGCACCTTATAATGCTCATGGTCATCATCTTCAATGGTGCCATGAGCAACAACATCTTTCCTCAAGCAAGGAAAGAGGCCACTGTAATTGGCATCTCCAAGCCCGGTAAGCCCAAGGCTGAGCCCTCTAGTTACCGCCCCAACAGTCTGCTCAATGTGCTCAGCAAAATCTATGAGAGGCTTATTTATAAGCGACTCAGAGACTATGCCGAGACAAAGGGTCTCATCCCTAACGGCTTATTATATAAGCTCTACCAACTTGGCGTGCCGGATCGTCTCGTACTCATCTTATGAGACTTTTTGTCGAATCGCACCTTTCGCTATCGCATAGAAGGAGCGCTATCCTCCCCCATCCCATCCGTGCAGGAGTCCCACAGGGCTCTGTGCTCGCTCCCCTCATCTTCACGCTGTTCACCAGCGATATCCCGAAAAGTAAAAAGGCGCAGTTAGCTCTGTTCGCAGACGACACGGCCATTTACTACTCGGGCAGGGACCAACACCCGATATCTTACACTCTCCAAACCGCTGTCTCTCCTTCGCTGAGCTTTTGCTCTCGGTAGACTCCACTCCGTTCTGAATGCACGTAGCAAATTGTCACTTAGGTGCAAATTGCGCATTTATACAGCGTGCATTCGCCCCATCATGACCTATGCGAGTTCAGTGTTTGCGCACGCAAAACCTCACCTCATTCATAGGATGCAGGCCCTCCAAAACCGTTTCCTCCGAAAGTCAACGGGAGCCCCTTGGTTCGTTCGGAACGAAATCCTCCACGTAGATCTCGACATTCCCACCATCTCCCAGTTCTTGAAACGCAATTGCAAGCGTTTCTTCGACTCAGCCACCAACCATCACAACCCTCTGGTTGTCGAGGCGGCTAGCTATGTCCCCTCTCGTATTAGTAAGGTCCGCCGCCCTAGGTTTGTCCTCTCAGACCCCGACGACCCCATAACTCTTCTCCAGGAGAGCAGTAGGGACCGTAGGAAGAAACACAAATCGACATTCCGACCTCGCCGCCGAGGTCCCTCGCGACGACCCCGTAATAATCGTCCTCCCCCCCGTCCCTTGCTCGGGTATGAAGTGCCAGCTGGTGGCGTAGATGAGCCAGTAGCTTTAAACTCCCCTGACAATAATCATTCAAATTTGATCCAGCCTGTCCCATCTTGCTGTCCTCCCCCCAGCGACGCCCTAAGCCGAGGCCCGTTCCCCACAGGGGGAGCCCTTAGCGTGTAGTCGCTTAGTCTGTAAGTTTTATGCCCCTGGCTGGAGGCTTTGACTCATCTTAAGGCAGCCACAGGATAGTCCGGTTAAGTAGTCACGGCCTCTCTAGGTAAACTACGAGATGCCATACAAAAAAAAAGGGGAACAAATCAGTCTTGGCTCTGGCGTGGGACGGTGCCCAGGTTGTACTTAGCTGATCCTTGATTCCCGATAATTAATTTGAGGATTCGAATTAATTATCACTTCAATTACCAAATTGTCATCGTATGATTTATGATCAATTAATGATGATTATTTGTAATTCCAAAATAAGATCATTTTTCTTGACATATTTGACATTATATTTTACCATTATATGATTGCTTATACGCTTCAACATATCTGATGACAAGGAGTTAGACCGGTTCCTTGTCAGCACCGGCATACGTAGTAGCTACGGACCTCCCAGATAGTGCAATTGGTAATTGCCACAATTAGTGACTTAGCTGTACCAATTGTAATTATTATAATAATAAAAGGAATAGTCCAATCTATCTTCTGCCTATCATTTGATTGAGTCTGACCCCTTTTGCCTACATATACATTTAGGTATTTATTTATTTAAAAACTTTTTAGCAAAAAATAAAACCGACTTCCCAAACAAAACACTACCGTAAACTGGGGTTACTTTGATACCACTGGGGTTACTTTGATAACAACTTTTGACATATTAAAACTTATTTTTATAACATATAATCTACAACGCCAAAAAGAAACTATCTTAAATAGATGTATGATGCTTTGTAGATATTATTAAAATAAGTTTTTCATATGTCGAAAAACGTTAACAAAGTAACCCCGTAGTATCAAAGTAACCCCAGTTTACCGTACAAAGTGAAAAATAACTTTAATTTCGGTAGTCGGTGTCTTTGGTTTTGTATTTTCGTTTTTTGCCACCGACATTCGAAATTAAAGTTATTTTTCACTTTGTAGTGTTTTGTTTTGGAAGTCGTTTTTATTTTTTTGCTAAAAAGTTTTTATTTTTCACTTTTTAGTTGTGGAACCTACCCCACACAAATTCGAATACATAATTGAGCACAATAATTGTAGATATAGCCATGTAAATAACAGTGGTAGGAAGTTATTAAAACATCATCACATCATCCAAATAAAATAAGTGGGAAATATACGTATTATTGAAGCTAACTCAAAAACTCCCCAAGCAAAGTTAATAAAATTTATATGGGACCACCTCGGACGTATACCCTTTCAAACAAAAAAAGAATTTTCCAAATCGGTCCATCCGTCTTTGAGTAATAATAAAAAAGTAAATGCTATCATGGCAACCCAGGGTAGTTACCCGGCCGCCCGTGTGAGGGCGCCCGCGCAAGCTCGAGTAAGTTCTCAGATTGTATTCGTCAGTTAGATAAGTAAGCTACCCACCAGCGAGCGAATGTGCGCGCGTTGCTGAATTGTAATCTGTGTGATCCGAGTGATTACAGTGTGATTTCTAAGTACGTGCATTTCTTTTACACCCGTTCCCTGACTATAGGTGTAATTTTAATTACCGTTAACCTCTTAAGGGGTCATTTTACTTATCGTTATGAAGAACTTTTATTATGGGACCAAACCTGAGAAAAAATCAGCTGTTCCTTACATTTATGTTCGCATCACTCGTCAAAATGTAGGGAGCGGCTGATTTTTTGACTATGTCCAGCAGTGGATAGTGAGACTGGAGTTTATAGGGATAATCAGGAACCCTTCTCTCAATTGGTAAATCTTTCTGAATTCGAGCATTTGAGCTTTGTCGGGTAAATATAAATTAAAAGTCAGATAGCATGTACCATGTGAGCGGAAATGCCGGAAGGGGACGCCCTAGGAAGAAATACTGGATGTTTTTTTTACCATCTTGAAAAAAGTAGGGTATAATAGGTAAACGGAGTAGAAGCCTATGGCATTAACTAGTTTTCTGTTATTTTGTTTTTTCAATAGCCTAGACAGAATTTGCTCTATCAATAAACACTACACATTTGAAGTAAACTAGAAAAATAAAAACAGAAATTTTGAAAAACATATAGATCGTCTAAAATATCAAAAATCAAATCAAAAGAAATCATACGCACGCAGGGTGCGTAGTGCGTATGATTTGAATTTCAATATTAATAAAAAAAAAAAAAACTAAGTATGCCATAGGCTTCTACTCCGTTTTCCTCCGTTCTACTCCGTTACCCTATTTTTTTCAAGACTGTAAAAAAGTCACCCAGTATACATATAAGTATATAGCGACCATATTGGTGATGTTCCTCATAAAAGTCAGGTGCGTAGTACTCGCAACCGGCGTGCGTGTATGACCACATGTATGAATGTAAACGAGGCCAAGAAGAATCGTAAGAATCGTAGTTCTGTAGGTTCTGACTACCCCGATGGGGAGAAGACGTGCGTTTATGTATGTACGTATGTACCTTGTCTTTTTAAACGATTTCAAAAAAAGAAGGAGGAGATTCTCAGTTCGTTGGATTCTTTTATATTTTTTTTTCATGTGTTCCGCGATTACTCGAAGATGGCTGGACCGATTCGGAAAATTCTTTTTTTTTTTTTTTTTTTTTTTATTTGTGATGGGTTTGCTCTTGACTCTAGTCTAGGTCAGAGGTGACAGAGACAAAGTCGACGATGGAGTGAGCTTACCCAGAAGAAGCCTGTTCACTCTCACTTTGAAGAGATTAGGGTTGTATACGTTCGGAAACACAGACGCAGGTAGTGAGTTCCACTCTTTTGCTGTGCGCATTATAAAAGACATTTGGAAGCGCTTAGTGCGAATTGGTGGAATAGCAACCAGGTAGGGATGGTAACTGGCAGTGCGTCTAGATGTCCGGTGGTAGAAGGGGGCCGGTGGAATGAGGTCGTGGAGTTCTCGGGTACACTCTCCGAAGTACAATCTGTAGAAGACCGACAAGCAGGCAACCTTGCGGCGATGAGCCAAGCAATGAAGCTTGGCATCCACCAGTTTTACGTCGCCAATGAGCCTCTTAGCTCTGCGTTCCACCGAGTCAAGCGCGGCTAGTTGGTACTTAGCTGATCCATCCCAAAGGTGACTGCAATACTCCATGCAGGATCGGACTTGCGCTTTGTAAAGGGTTAAAAGCTGTCCAGGCGTAAAGTATCGCTTCACCCTATTTAGGATGCCCAGTTTCTTGGCCGCAGTTTGGGCCTTGTACTCGATGGTGGCGCCGAAGTTGAGACCAGATGTCAACTCCATGCCTAGGAGCTCAAGTCGATCAGTTACAGGAACAGATGTACCTCGAAAAGTAGGAGTTAGGGCGAAACGACTCTTTTTAGCGGTAAAAAGACACGCCTGCGTTTTGGTGGCGTTAAAAGAGACCAGATTATCATCACCCCACTGGGAGACAAAGCTTAAGGTCAAATCTGTCCGCTCTACCATGGCCTCTCTCAAGGAACGAACTTCAGCCCCGCTGGTTTTTGCGCTGGACAAGTATCTCTCTGAAACTGTACTGTCATCTGCGTACCCAACAATACCAGGCCGAAGCAGGTCATTGATGTGCAGCAGGAAAAGAGTTGCAGAGAGAACAGACCCCTGAGGAACTCCGGCATCAATAGCCATAAGGTCAGAAGAGCAGCCATCAACAACTACTCTAATCGACCGTTCACTAAGGAAATCTGATATCCAGCTACAAAAATCAGGTGGGATGCCATAAGCAGGAAGCTTGCTGAGCAGAGCAGCGTGCCAGACCCTGTCAAAGGCCTTCGAGATGTCAAGCGATACAGCCAGTGCTTCGCCGTGTGCTTTTTTGTGTGAAAGGGTACTTACACTTTCTAGTTAGTCTCATTGTCATCAGGTCAGTATCCGATGATGAAATCCTGGAGAAATCGACGGAACTCTTCAAATATTATAGGCACACCTATAGATATTTGGGTATTGTTTATAGTAACTAATGATGAAGATCACAGATGGCCACTGGAATTACTCAATAAGAGTATTTCTAAAAGTATTTCACGCGTTGCGATTCGATTAGGAACTTTAATAATTGTTGCTAAGCAATTTATGCTCGTCACAATGGCTTACCAGGAGAACTCCTCAACAAAAAACGTCCCTGCATCAGGAAATGCAATATTTTGTAAATGGTGATGAGGCTTCACCACCAGCTCCAGTTCTTCTGGTTTTTATTTTGTGATGGGTTTGCTCTTAACTCTAGTCTAGGTCAGAGGGACAGAGACAAAGTCGACGATGGAGTGAGCTTACCCAGAAGAAGCCTGTTCACTCTCACTTTGAAAAGATTAGGGTTGTATGCGTTCGGAAACACAGACGCAGGTAGTGAGTTCCACTCCTTTGCTGTGCGCATTATAAAAGACATTTGGAAGCGCTTAGTGCGAATTGGTGGAATAGCAAGCAGGTAGGGATGGTAACTGGCAGTGCGTCTAGATGTCCGATGGTAGAAGGGGGCCGGTGGAATGAGGTCGTGGAGTTGTCGGGCACACTCTCCGAAGTACAATCTGTAGAAGACCGACAAGCAGGCAACCTTGCGGCGATGAGCCAAGCTATGAAGCTTGGCATCCACCAGTTTTACGTCGCCAATGAGGCTCTTAGCTCTGCGTTCCACCGCGTTAAGCGCAGCTAGTTGGTATTTGGCTGACCCATCCCAAAGGTGACTGCAATACTCCATGCAGGATCGGACTTGCGCTTTGTAAAGGGTTAAAATCTGTCCAGGCGTTAAGTATCACTTCACCCTATTTAGGATGCCCAGTTTTTTGGCCGCAGTTTGGGCCTTGTATTCGATGGTGGAGCCGAAGTTAAGGCAAGATGTCAACTCCATGCCTAGGAGCTCAAGTCGATCAGTTACAGGAACAGATGTACCCCGAAAAGTAGAAGTTTGGGCGAAACGACTCTTTTTAGCGGTAAAAAGACACGCCTGTGTTTTGGTGGCGTTAAAAGAGACCAGATTATCATCACCCCACTGGAAGAGAAAGCTTAAAGTCAAATCTGTCCGCTCTACCATGGCCTCTCTCATGGAACGAACTTCGGCCCCGCTGGTTTTGGCGCTGGACAAGTCTCTCTCAGGTCATTGATGTGCAGCAGGAAAAGAGTCGCTGAGAGAGTAGACCCCTGAGGAACTCCGGCATCAATAGCCATAAGGTAGTTACAAGGAGAACTTTTTTTTATAATATATCCTAATATTCACACACGCTCATTTAATCCCAATCTAAGCAGAGCTTGTACCATGGAAACCAGATAACTGATATACTACATCACTACTTTTTTTTTTTTGTAAATACATACTTACACCCAGACTCAAGACAAAAAGACATGTTCATGCACACAAATGTTTGTCCTGGGTGGGAATCGAAGCCACGACCAGCGGCATGATGGTGGTATCTTAACCAACCACGGCATCTGGCCCGCCAGAACTCCTCAACAATTGACATCCCCGCATCGGGCAAAGCAATATTTTATAAAATGTGATGAGCAATTGACATTAGGCTATTGTAACTTAGATAAATTAAAAACTGACCCCCATAAAAAACTGAAAAATTAAAAAATTAAAAAACAACCGACTTCCAAAAAAAAAACACTACAAAGTGAAAAATAACTTTAATTTCGGAAGTCGGTGGCAAAAAACTAAAGTACAAATCCAAAGACACCGACTTCCGAAATTAAAGTTATTTTTCACTTTGTAGTTTTTTGTTTGGAAGTCGGTTGTTTATTTTTTATAAGTTTTTATTGATAGATGATTTTAGTAAAAAATTACGAAAAAATATTGGAGTTTAGGACTTGGTCGCCATAATAATAATTATGTATTCATTGCTTAAGGGCCATCCAAAAATGTGACACGGTTAGCTAATTTTCCCTAGAGAAGTTGCTTCAACCCTCTTTTAAACCCTAACAGCATAACACTTAATATTTTAAAAGCATCATATTAATAATATGTCAAAGTTCAGTAATTAATAAGCCCTCGGAAGCACAACCGCTGCCCAGCCCCAAACTTCATTAAAATAAGAGCGATTCATGAGGGACCTTTAAGTTACCGGTGGTACAAGTGAAAGCGATTAGCCAACAACATACATAAATCGTGCACACACATCCACACACATGAACACACACACACCTCAACACACACACACGCAAACACACACACACACATAAAAACACACATATTCTTTCTTTCTTCCTAAACTAGTAGGCTTGGCCCCTGATGCATTCGCCACGCCTCACTTGTCGCTTAAATCTTAAAATATAAAAAACATATTAATGGCCAAATCACTGTCTCTTACAATACAGGTCTTCCTAGTGTAAGAGGCAGGGTTTACATTGTCTGCACATAGATTTATGTCCTCTAGAGTTAAGCTCCTCAGTTATGTTTTTGGTTTTTCTTTTCTTGTATCTATGTATTATTGTTGGCAAATAAATATTATTATTATTATTATTACATATTACGTAAATAAAAAAATAAAAAATAATTCATTTCAGAAAAAAAAAACACGGTATAATATAAAAAAAAACGTACCCAACGATTAACGAACAATTAACGTACTCAATGATTTTTCAACACACAGACACCAAAGAGCATATAAGCCAACTCTGAGCTCCGCTATCACCTCGCTATATTTTAAGCCGATCAAATCTGCCTAGCCTTTTACCAACTATGTTGGGGTCGGCTTCCAGTCTAACCGGATACAGCTGAATACCAGTATTTTACATGGAGCGACTGCCTATCTGACCTCCACAACCCAGTTACCCAGTTACAGCAACCCAGCCCCTCCTCGGGTTCCTCTTCGCTTCACCATGGGTGACCAAGCCACTGCTACTGAGCCCCCCTACCTCGACAATGCGGGTACTCACCGGGGGGACAGTTTAATAGCCTGAATTTGACTCCTGTAGAATGTTCTTTAGCGGTATCAATAAGCCTATAATTATTGTTATTATAGTCAAACTAATGATATTAAAAAGACCATGAAAATAAAAATGACTGAAGAAGAAGCAAGAATTGTAGTTATCTGTTTTAATTTCCGCTTCTAGCTTAAATCGCTGTCGCCCATACCTTAAGCCTCACCCATGCTATGATGAAGAGGTAAAACAATTAGGCCAAGTTATTAATAGGACCAGGCATAGTTATTACCTCTACGTAACTGCTATCTTGAAAGTCGGTTAACACCTACCAGGGTATCGCTTCCGCCAGGGTTCATGTTGCTATGAAGGGTTCACGAAGATCGAATACCGTAAACAGTTTTGGGAAAAAAATTAAGACTTTAATATTATTTCTATACAAAGGTATAGGTCAATCTTCAAGGTTAAGCAAGGCTTACTGAGATCAATCCGTGAATAGACGATGAGAAAACCATCCATTATATACCGGACTCCTCTGTGCCTCGGAAAGCACGTTAAGCCGTTTGTCCGGGCTGTCATTTGTAGATCTTTAACAGACGTTACGGGAATGCAGAAGTTTGAGAATCAGTCTTACCAAAGGGTGTAGTTTTACCCAGTAACTGGGTTGTGGAGGTCCGACAGTAAGTCGCTCCGTGTAAAATAGTGGTATTCAGCTTCATCCGGTTAGACTGGAAGACAACTCCAACATAGGTGGGAATCCATATAGATGAAAGTACACTTTTACTGCCTCTGATATCTGACTGTGATCTTTGACAGCCATTAACAATTGGGTAGTCTTAAATCCTAAAGTCTGACAACCAGTTTTACCAAAGGGTAAATCGTATAACTCAGAGACTGGTTTGTGGAATTCAGATAGCCATTCATTCTACGTAAAATACTAGTATTCATCTGTATCTAGTTAGACTGGAAGACGGCTCAGAAAAAAAGAAATGCTAGGTTGATGGTGATGAGCCTGTACAGTAACAAACTGAACCTTCTGATACAGTATGACATGTACCAGGGGGGCTGAAAAGTTTTGAGCCTAAGTATCTTCGAGTGTCATTATTGTTTCGCGCTGCATATTACTAATTTGCGAATACCCTCATGTCATAAGCTTCATTACGCTTTTCGTAATTAATCCGTAAACATTATCATGTCTCAGTCATCTGCGGCCCATCCCTAGGCACAAAACCTTTCAGCCCCCGGTACGCTAAGTTTTTTAAGCAGTGTTACATGCGGTAAATCGGTGGGGCTGAAAAGTTTTGAGTCTAGGAATGGGCCGCGTATGACAGAGCAATGATGATGTTAAGGGGAAGCGCCAAGGTAAACCGCGAAATTCAAAATTTCTTACGTGTTTTGCAATTTACTTATCAGTATTAGGTTGTATGTTGATTAAAGTATGATTCGCGATGGTGAAAAGTATTTATTTACAAAGAAGATGTTTCAAAATGGACCAGGTCTGTGTACACTACCTCAAAAAAAACTTTTTAGCAAAAAATAAAACCGACTTCTAAAACAAAACAGTATACATTTACAGTGAAAAATAACTTTAATTTCGGAAGTCGGTGTCTTTGGTTTTGTATTTTCGTTTTTTGCCACCGACTTCCGAAATTAAAGTTATTTTTCACTTGAGTTAGCTTCAATAATTGAAGCTAACTCAAAAACTCCTCGAGCAAAATTAATAACATTTATATGGGACCACCTCGGAAGTATACCCTTTCAAACAAAAAAAAGAATTTTCTAAATCGGTCCATCCGTCTTTGAGTAATCGCGTAACAAACATACAAAAAAAAAAAACATACAGACGAATTGAGAACCTCCTCCTTTTGGAAGTCGGTTAAAAAAAGTGAAAAATAGAATTCGGGAAAAATACAAATAATTCATTTAAATGTATACTGTTATGGTAATTATGGTTCATTTAAATGTCCACTTTCAACATGGCGTCTCACGGACTTAGTTACTCTGTGCATAAAAACAATGACAGTAAACCATATAACGACCACTGATCATAGAAAGAGGACTATCAGCTATTACAACAATATCACTTCAGTCCTCTTATTGAGTATTAAATACGTCAAACGTCATTAATCTATTTATTTATTTATCAGGAACAATTTATATTGTGTGTTGATATATTACAGTATTCAATATTCGTTATTATATTCTAAAAGTAAACATGCAGCAATATAAATAAAATAAAATAAAAAAAACAAAAAAAAAAACATGATTAATAAAAAAAACAACAATAATAAATAGCATTAAAATTAAATAGAAAATTTGAAAATGACAATGAAAATGACAGCTTACCACCATGACGGGTTTCTATTGTGTGTTGCAATTTCAAGTATGCATCATCAACTGGATTACCAGAAAACAAAGCCATTTTAAAGTAATTGGACAGTTGAGAACTGTTTTAAATGTATTACCCTATTTTTATGTATAGTGCACACGTACCTGGTCCAAAGTCCATACATTTTGGAAGGTCTCCTTTATAATCATAAGAATCAGTAATAAAACTCCTAAGTTAGTATAATCCTCAAATGTCAAGTTTTCATGAAAGAGTCATTCATTAAGATTATCAGATCTTAAAAAGTTTTATTAATGACTTTAATAATTATAAGTCTGTAAATACATACTTGTTACGGTCGCGAATCGTATTTTGATAAACATATAACCTATTACTGAATTACAAATTGCAAAAAACGAAATAAAATTTGAATTTCGTGGGTTACCCTGGCGCTTTCGCCTTAACGGACCTTTACTAAAAGCGTAATGATGCTAATGGCATGAAACTCTGTGTTTATACTAAAGAGGGTATTCGCAAGTTAGTAATATGTAGCGCGAGACAATAATGACACTTGAAGGTACTTAGGCTCAAAACTTTTCAGCCCCCCCCCCCCCCAGGGGGATGACGACCCCAACATAATTAGTTGAAAAAAGGCTAGGCAGATGTTGATGAGCCTGTATATAACATGTATCCCGAAATAAACTGAGTGGTTCCAAAATGAAACGAGTGTAGATGTCAATCGTGCAGTCCAATACAGTGTGGCCACTCAAAACTCTGGTGTAATTGGAAAACCGAGTGTAGCTACACAGAATCCTCTTGTTTTGAATTTCGACAGTTTTTAGGGTTCTGTACCTCAAAAGGGTTCCGAACCTTGTAGGATCACTCATGTGTCTGTCTGTCTGTCTATCTGTCCGTCTGTCACAGCCAATTTGCTCCGAATCTAATAAACCGATTAAGTTGAAATTTGGTACACGTATGTTTCTGTGACCCAAACACGGACGTGTAATGTAAATTAATGAATTTTGAATATGGGGTCAATTTTGGAAGGCAAATAAGAAAAATGCAAACTGTACCGTGCGATATATCAAATGAAAGAGTTTCTTACTCTAAGGGTCTCAAATATATTTTTTTTATAATTTTTAAATAAACTATTTTAAAGTTATTTAAGAAAATTGACCATTCCCCACCCTTTATCTCCGAAACTACTGACCTTAAAATTTTGAAAAGAATACAGAAAGTAATTCTATAGCTATAGATTACAGGAAAACCTATAGGCAGTGGTCTTACAACAACATGGTAAATCTCTCAATATTGTGCGTACAAACTTACATTGTCCATAGTTAAACGAAAAGGATTGGATCCTTTTCGTTTAACTATGGACATTTGTAATTGGAATGTATGGGGGACCATGTTTTTCAACTACAATGTTAAGTTTGTTCGTGGGATAAATTCATCCCAACTACGGAACCCTTCATTGTGCGTGGTCCGACTCGCAATTGACCGGTTTTTTTTTTTTTTGTTACCAATTTAACTCTCCATACTGAGTGACACACAATACAATTTTGAAGGCTATATCTGTAGTTCTATCTCATATTGACGTCCTTTAGTCTTCTACTGCAAATTGTTATTACACAGAGATAATCAAAACTCTGTGTGTAGAACGACAAAGTGGAAGAGAAAAACAAACCGGCCAAGTGCGTGTCGGATCACGCACAATGAAGGATTCGTTAGTTGGGTTGAATTTATCCCAAGCACAAACTTACCATTGTACTTCAAAAACATGTTCTCCCATACATTCCAACTGCAAATGTATGTTTCGGAGATAAGGAGAATCATCAATTTCCGTTTACTGTTTTAAATAACTTTAAAACAATTTATTAGAAATTAAAAAAAAATCGAATTATCCTCACAGTAAGCCCTTTCATTTGATACGTCACACGGTACAGTTTGCAACTCTTTTTTTTTTAACGTTCTTATTTGCCTCCCAAAAGTGACCCCCATATTCAAAATTCATTTATTTACGTTACACGTCCGTGTTTGTGTCACAGAAATTCATACGTGTACCAAATGACAGACACACGAATGATCCTATAAGGGTTCCTTTTTTCCTTTTGAGGTACAGCCCCCAAAAACAAATCCTAGAGTTGTAAAAGGGGTATTGAAGTTTTCATTCCTCTTGACCCACATCACCACTTTGCCGTTGGACAGACGAATGCTGTTTCTTGTTTTATGCAAACTTGAGGACTCTGTTGTCTATCTCCTTGAAATAATCCCTTTGTTGCTTTTACAAAACCCACGAAAACAGAGAGTTTGAATTATTTAACATCGGAAACTGTTGGAATTTATTTATGACTGCAAAAGCATTCGGCAACCTTAATAAATCAATTAAGAAGAATCGTTTAAGGGAGAAGCGTCAGGGTAGCCCGCCGACTTCAAGTTTTCTTGGGATTTTTTGCAATTTGTATGTTGAATAAAGTATGATTCGCGGCCGTAACAAATATGTATTTACAGAATTATAATCATAAGAATCAGTAATACAACTCCTTAAGTTAGTATAATCCTCAAATGTCAAGATTTCATAAAATAGTCATTCATTAGAATTACCTGGTCTTAAAGAGTTGTATTGATCACTTCAATCATTCTAACTATAAAAATACATACTTGTTACTGCCGCGAATTATATTTTGATCAACGTACAATCTAATACTGACTTGTAAATTGCAAAAAACGTAAGAAAATTTGAATTTCGCGGGATACCCGGACGCTTTCGCCTTAAACAGTAAATATTCGTACAATTTCATCGCAATTAGAAAGACGCTATGGCATTATAATTTAATTAATTAATGTTCTGTATTAAAATTACAACTGCGGAACAATTATACTTATGTATTTCATATTTAAAATAACATAGTAACATCACGCCTGTAATCCCCGAAGGGTTAGGCAGAGGTGTACCTTTAGTACACCCACATTTCGAGAGTTATCTTTAAGTCCCATGTAATAGGGGGCTAGCCTATTGAATTTAGACTTCGGGCTGCTACTTTCCCAGAATTCCCAGATGGAAAAACTCTATTACACTTGGCCCGACCGGGGAATCGAACCCAGGACCTCATGCTCAGCAGTAGCGTTTGCGGTCACTAGACCAACTGATTAATATCCTGTATAATAATAGGTCTTTACCTATGAAATTGCCGATTTTGGATACCGGCTAGTGTGAAGATCTTTCTTTATATTTAGAATTCCAAATTCAAATTATTTTTTTAATATAGCATGATATTTGAAAAAAAAAATCAGTTGTTCATTTGTTTTCCCGCCGTTCGATTTTTCTTTGATATCGATGGGAAAAATCGCAATTGCGCGCCATTTTCGAACACGAATTCAGTCGCGGCACCAACGCAACACAGACAGCACGCAATATTAACGACGTTTATGGACAAGGTACTGCAAGTGAACGTACGGTGCGTTTTTGGTTTGATCGCTTCCGTTCTGGAAATTTTGATCTCCCCGGGTGTCAAATCTAACGAGGCGGTGAAAAACACCTAATTAAAGAATTTATCTATTCCCGTTCCCAGAATATCTATAGCACAGGTATCAACGAACTTTCATTAAAATGGCAAAATTGCATCGACAATACTTCTTTAAAAATTATTTTTTTTATATGTAAGAATTGCACACACATGATATTTCATGTTTAAAAATACTGAAAATTAAAAGCGAAATAATATTTACTGTACCAAGAGGAGCTTTACCGGTTAAAGGCCTGTCCTCACTGCGAGGATTTGAAAACGTTCACTTGATTAAGTCGATCACTATTTTGCTATGCAGATTCAGAAATGTAGGTTCACACAAAATAAATGCTTTGTAAAGTTCGGTAGAACGTTCCCAATGCTCAAATACTCAAAACTGAATGCTCATTACCAGCGAATGTTCGCAAAAGGGTACCCACTTGTCTTTTGACGCCACTTGTAACTGTGTTGAAATCTGCCGTTATAAGGAAAAAAGACGTATCTGACATTTTTTTAGAAATAGAGTTATTTACATATTCGGAATCAGCAAAAAAAGACGCATTTAACGCACTTAACGAGGAGTTCGTGGTTAAGTAATACCAGCCGCACGGGTCGATCTATCAGGTTAAGCTACGCTTGCCGGGGTTGGTCTGTGGATGGGTGACCATCTTTTCATACCGAGATTCCTCCGTGCCTCGGAAAGCGCGTTAAGCCGTTGGTCCCGGCTGTCATTCGTGGATCTTTGACAGTCGTTACGGGTCGTCAGAAGCCCGAAAGTCTGACAACCAGTCTTACCAAGGGGTATCGTATTACCCAGTTACTGGGTTGTGGAGCAGTCGCTCCATGTAAAATACTGGTATTCAGCTGCATCCGGTTAGACTGGAAGCCGACCCCAACATAGTCGGGAAAAGGCTAGGCAGATTGATTTAACGCACTTAACGAAAACCTAATAATTATTACTGTTAAAAGACGTATCTGCCTTTGTATCTTATAGTTTAAACAGGACCAAATTTTTTTTTCTCCATTTCAATATTTTTGTAGATATGTCCTTTTTCCTTACGGCGACAGTATGTATAGTCGTTGATAGAATACTCGTAGTACGCTTATGAAACAAAATACACACAAAGCTTACAAAGGTTAGATTGGGAAAATCTAGCAAAAAGGGTAGATTGTTATAAAAGGACTAGCTGTTGCCTGCGACTTCGTCCAGGATAAATAATAGCCTATGTTTTTTTCTAGGCCGTGGTCTACCCACGTGTCAAATTTTATCCAAATCCGTCCAGCCGTTTCCGCAAAAAGTTGATATAATAATATAATCCAATCATGATTCGAAAGACACGTGGCGCCATCTATTATCATAAGAAAGTTATTGTTGTTTTTCTCGGGAACAGTACTTTTTTTCGGGATGAAAGGTACCCTATGTCCGTTTATGTACACGTGACAACGTATATGCAAAATTTCAGGATGGTCGGTTCAGTGGTTTAGGCGTGAAAATGTAACAAACAAACAAACAAACTTACTTTCGCATTTATATTATTAGTTAGGATTAGGATATACCAAGCCCAACAAATGAGTTATGAACCTTATGAAGAAACTGAGCATGTAATTTGTCCTTACATCTCTCAGACTAAGTATCCTGTTATTTCTGGTATTTTTGCCTTACGGCGGCAAAAATAGCAGAACCAGTAAAACTTGCGTTCAAAAAACCACATCTAGTAGTTGAATTTACTTGTGTTTTAACTCTAAATCAGAAGCTAGTTTGATAGTCGATTAACAAGAAGTGAGAAGAGCTAGCAACTAAAAACTAGTTGGCGATCAATGAGCAGCGAGTGCGCGAAGGCGACGAGCTGGTTAGCGTATGTACCAAGTGTGAGTCGTCCAGCGAGTGTTCTACCCGCCAAGCGAGCGTCGCTCAACGAGTTCTCTCTTTGATAACTCTGACAAACGAGTACTCGCCGGCGGTGTGAACCGTCAGCGATCAACTATTATAAGCTCAGGCACTAGACCTACCGCAAACGATGAGCGAGCAGTAACTAGACATAGAAACTAGAAACGAAACGAGCGTCGCTGAGCGAGTACTCTCATTGTTAGCTCTTGTCGCTGCGACAAACGAGTACCTACTCGCCCGTAGTGTGAACAGTCAGCGAACAACTACTAATATAATTATGCATCTCTTTCGTTTACACAGAATCTATATCTATTGTACAGACGCCAGCACTTCAAGCTACCCGAAACTGTCAAATTTTTCCAATCAACCTTGAACCTAATGCTTTAGCAATAAAGTTGAAACTCTATTAAAGAAATTTGACAGAATGTAGTAGCTTGATGTGCTGGCGTCTATACGTTTCTTGAGCGAGAAAATAGCCGATAGTTAGTCGCTTCTTGCCAGCCGTTAGACAACTGCTTAAATATAATTGTGTCCCTTTTACACGGAACCTTTTATACGTTTCCTGTGCCAGAAAATCGATGATAGCAAGTCACTTCCCCGTCGGCGCGGCGGTGGTACAGGCGCCTTAGTAACTGTTGTTAAGGGGAATGCGTCAGGGTAGCCCGTGATATTCAAATTTTCTTACGTTTTTTGCAATTTGCAAGTCAGTATTAAGTTGTATGTTAAATAAAGTATGATTCGCGGCCGTAACAAATATGTATTTACAGAATTATAATCATTAGAATCAGTAATACAACTCGTTAAGTTAGTATAAACCTCAAATGTCAAGGTTTCATGAAATAGTCATTCATTAGGATTACCTGGTCTTAAACAGTTGTATTGATCACTTTAATGATTCTAATTACGTAAATAGATACTTTTTACGGCCGCAAATTATATTTTGATCAACGTACAATCTAATACCGACTTGTAAATTGCAAAAAACTTAAGAAAAATTTAATTCCACGGACTATCCTGACGCTTTCGCCTTAATATTTTACTGGAGCTTCAAGTTAACCATAGTAATGTAATAGTAATCACAATAAAATTTAAATGAACAAGTCATCAAAAAAGAACCTACACTTGTAATAAAACTATCTACCAAACTAGTTTAAACGTAAATTGCTACCAATTTAAGAAAATTGCTACCAATTTACTGGGACGACGCAAAGGACGAATTCTTTGAAATAGTATAAAAACCGGCTAAGTGCGTGTCGGACCACGCTCAGTGAAGAGATCCGTAGTATTTTCGACCTCAAAATAAGTTTGAAAATAAAAAAAAAAAACTGTGAAAAACAAAATTATTTTTGCAGCTGTAAACGATACAATACCATTCCTCAAGAATAGTCATTTGGTCAAATCAATCTGCCAAGCCTTTTCCCAACTATGTTGGGATCGGCTTCCAGTCTAACCGAATGCAGCTGAATACCAGTATTTTACATGGAGCGACTGCCTACCTGACCTCCACAACCCAGTTACTGGGTAATACGATACCCCTTAGTAAGACTGGTTGTCAGACTTTCGGGCTTCTGACGACCCGTAACGACTGCCAAAGATCCACGAATGACAGCCGGGACCAACGGCTTAACGTGCTTTTCGGTATGAAAAGATGGTCACCCATCCACAGACTAACTCCGGCAAGCGTAGCTTAACCTGATGGATCATCCCATGCGGCTGTTATTATTTATCCACGAGCTCCTCCAAGAATAGTCATTTGGAAACAACATAATCTATTTAATTTCAGTATTTAACATTACGCCTCACGCCTATGTGCATTCAATTATTTTTTTCATCCCTCCAACGTATGTGAAGTGCCACCCCTAATATTTGTTTTGTTATTTCACTATACCATTGCTTAGCGGTGCACAGAATACACCTTTATAATGTTCACCGATAGTACTAATTCTTTCCGAGTAAAATGGCTGTGTGACTACAGTAGGCCTAGCCAAATGGCATTCGCTTCGGAGCAATTCTATTTCTACAATCGCTATCGTTGCGCATCTCTATGGAAATGCTGATCTATGATCACGTGACATTTCGATAGCTTATGTCAACCCCATACATTTTCGCCTTTTCTACTAGAATCAATTGCTAATCGAATGTTACTTTGGCTAGGCCTGCAGGACAGCTAGAGAGGGACAGCGGTATAGACTCTGTTCCGCTGTCCCTCTCTAGCTGTAAGTACCTACACTTATAATTTTGTCATGTCTATCTATACTATAGTCGAACATGACAAAATGAAGGGTTCAATTTTTGCCATTTGGCTACGGAACCCTAAATAAGATAGCAATCTAATGATTTGTGAAATTGTCTTTTGGAATACGTTTCTGTTCAATCTCTTAAGACTTAGGAAGATGCATCTGTCTGGAGGATAATAATTTTATATACACCCATTATTTAAATGTTTAAATAGTTTTATAAATAAATTAAAAAAAAAAATAATAAAATCATAAAATAAAGAAAAAAACATTTAAAAACACCCACCAAAAACGGGGGAATCAGTAGTAACCTGCAGTCATTCTCTAATTTAAGGCGTTTTCGGGCTCATAGCTAAATAATGCAGCCGCTCGGGGCTATTGAAGGTTAAGCTACGCTTGTCGCTGTCGGTTCGTGGATGGGATATCATCGATTATACAGGATGACTATGAAAAAATGCGACAAAATTTAAGGGGTTGTTCTATTTCTATATGAGTAACTTTTACTATGGTACTAATTTGTAACTCGCAAAAAAATTCTACCTTCTACAAAATTGTCCAATCGGGTTTGTACTCGTATCAGGTTGGTGGAAAAATATTGCACAAGAAATTGTAAATTACTAGAATTTTCCGGAATATTTAGTATTGATCTGGGATACGTAAGAATATTGTAGAAGGTTCTCGAAGCTATCACATCAAAGGTATATAAAGGCGCGCTAGTGAGGATTTGGTTAGTTTGTGAAAATGATTAGTGAACATCAACTTTGAACGATCATCTTTTACGAGTGGCGTCAGGGACATAACGTGAGTGGCTACCGCTAACATCAGCAAAGCGTTCGGTGAATGTGTTGTATCGCGATGGAAGATAAGCCGCTGGTTTGCTCGCTTTGCATCGGGAGATATAACTCTTGAAGATCACGAGCGATCTGGGCGACCATCCACCTTCGACAATGAGGAATTACTCCGCTGTTTAATGGCTAATCCAGAAATAAATACGCGTGATTTGGCAGAGACTCTTGGCTGTCATCATTCGACCGTCGAGGCTCATTTACACAAACTCGGCTATCGTAAAGTAATGGCACGATGGATTCCACATCAGCTAACTGACAGTCATCATCAAGTCAGAGTTCGTATTTGTGAATCGCTTATTTTTCAGCCACATCGGAAAGAGTTTCTTGAAGATCTATCTGGTAACCGGCGATGAGAGCTGGATTCTCTATGATAACAACACACGGCACGCCGTCTGACTTCCTTACGACGCAGAGCCACCAACGAAGCCAAAGCCGAACCGTCACTCACGCAAGCATCTTGTCTCCGTTTGGTGGGATGCGAAGGGCCCACTCTATTACGAGCTTCTTCCTGCGAGAAGGACGATTACGACTTCCATTTATACAGAACAGCTTCAGAAACTGGCTGACGAAATAAGAGAAAAACGACCGAGACGTGTAAATGTTCACTTACTCCATGATAATGCGCGACCTCATGTCGCTTCGGAGACTTGACAAAAAATCGTAGAGCTTGGATGGCACCTGGTTGCCCACCCACCGTACTCACCGGATCTCGCGCCATCCGACTGTCACTTGTTCCGATAACTAAAGCTTTATTTGCGTGAGAACATTTTTCAAAACTACGAAGACCTCAAAATGGCTGTGGACAATTTCTTTTCTGCACAGGCTCCGGAATTCTGGGCGCAGGGCATCAACAATCTACCAACTAGATGGGCCAGAGTAATAGAGTTATTTGGGGATTACATTATCTACTGATTAATTATTGTAAATATCAAAGTTATCAATAAATTCATTAAGTCTTATATCTTGGTGCAAGACTTTTCCGCCAACCTGATACTTTTACATGGGAATTATAATAGCTTTTTTGCGAATTCGTAGTTAAATCACGGAAAAAAAATTTGCGGCTTCATACAAAAGTTCAATACCTACTCGACCAAAATGTATGAAACAGCTGATGATTTTTCGTGATTTCAGAGTTCGTCCCATAGTAAAAGTTGTTCATATTCATGAGTAGAACACTCTATAAAAATTTGCGCACTGCTTAAAAACTTTTCCTGTATACTTACAGTCCGTCTCTTTTCGATCAAGCCAAATCAACTCGGAAGCCATACATTTGATAGGTGCTCTATTCATCATCATCATCATCTGCTTAGCCCTTTTTCCCCAACTATGTTGGGGTCAGCTTCCAGTCTAAGCAGATGCAGCTGAATATCAATATTTTGATACACTACTAACACAACCTTAATATTTTGTAACTCGAACGTTCAACATCACATTTATCGCTCAAAGTATCGAGGCCGCTATTTCCTGCAACTATGTCGAATCTTCTAAAATATTACGTCGGACAAGTTATAACAAAAATGCTTTTGACGTAAACATTCCATTTCTGGAACAGCTAGTTTGATTCGGTTAGTAAATTCTGGGTTTTATTGAGTGGAATTTTGTACTGAGTTTTAAGAATGTTCTGTACCTTCAGTCTTAGGGCCTGTTCACACCACGTTTTTTAAACGCGCCGTTGACGCGCGTTGGTAGCGATACAGACGCGATACGCACGCAAGTCAGACGCAGCCTGTAGACCTTTGCACACCTGTATAAATTCAAATACGCGTTTGAATCGATACAGACGCGCGTGTGTAACGATACTGACGCGATTCAAACGCGCGTGTGTAGCGATACAGACGCGATGCAAAAGCGCGTGTGTATCGATATAAACGCGTTGGCATTTTGCGTTTTTAAGCAGAACCTCGTCAACAGTAGTAAGATGGCATCGGTCGAGACAGAATTGATTGCATGCGCTTTGTTATTAATTTTTAAAAAAAGGAAGAAGAAAAATTACCGACGTTTTTGGGTACACCCATTTACAAGCGAGAGAATATGAATCGATACAAATGCTATACTAACGTGCGTGTGTATCGCTACACATGCGCGTTAACATCGCGTTTGTGTCGATACAAACGACAACAAACTGCTCTGTAGGATAAAAGCGCGCCGTTGACGCGCGTTTCTAAAACGTGCGTCGACGGCGCGTTTAGAAAACGTGGTGTGCACAGGCCCTTAGAAGTTTCCATTATTGGCTGTTTTAGTATGTCTCGTATACAAGATACCACCAACGTGCCAACACCGCACCGCCACAGTACCTCTGCGCTGTGTATACGAGACGCGTCCGCGCCGCATCCGCGCCGCGTCCGCGCCGCCTCCGCGCCGCCTCCGCTCCTCCACCACGCCGCCATTGCGTATTGCGTATTGGTATGGTGAAATCTAGCGGCGACAGCACGGTGACAGCGCAAACACGTCTCATATACACAGTGTAGAGGTGCGGCGGCGGTGCAATGTCAGCGCGGTGACTTCATCGTGTACATGAGCGCGTAAGTACGGTATGTATAGTTCGAGTCATGTAAGTTTGCCGCTCTGAAGTGGGCTACAAATGACTGCGCAGTAATCAATATCTATACTACGCCTTGCCATGCGCATTGGAAAGCCTAGTTTCGGAGCGGCAAAGTTATGTGACGCGAACTGTACTGTGTAAGTAACTATAAAATTAAATAGCTGACTATAATTTAGCCAAAAACAAAGTTAGATGCACATGACTGACAATCTGTATGCTCGTCTGGCACTTGGCTCTTTCTCCGAAACGGTGACAGTTTATGAGTAGTATTGTAGAAATTATAGGAAAAAATAAGGTAAATAAGGTAAATAAGGTTAGTGTGTATTTTCAGTGTCCGATATGTACTCACCGGATCGGAATAGGTAGAGTATAAATACCTAAACTTCGAGGAAAAAAGTAACAAGAGTGGATCCTATAAAATCCCGAAATGATAAACACGACGATTAAATCTCGGGATTTAAGAAATTGCGAATTATTTATTATTTACTATAAATATTTAACTTGTAACGAATGTATTAAAAGTGAAATAAATAATTCGCAATTTCTTATTTCCCGGTAAATTCCCGGGAATTATAAATTGCGAATTATTTATTATTTTATTATAAATATTTAATTTGTTACAAAATATGTATTCAAAGTACAATAAATAATTCACTCTTCCGATCTCTGGTACTCACACTGCAATTTGTTTAAGTTATGAAGAATTTTAATGGCACAAGAAATAGTAAATGGTCACAATAAACAAATTGAATTAGAAAGTCAGTTTTTCGAAAATTAATTATTCAAAGGACTATTATTTTACATTAGATCTGACTTTAATGTTGTATGCTTTATATAAACGTAAAAGGTCTTTTGGTATCTAGACCTTGAAAAGAAAATTAAAGCACTTCTTTAGTCTCAAGTTAGTCAAAGAACTTATTCTAGGTACTTACAGAGATTGAGACAAGTACTTGGACAACCCAAGCTTAGAGATCTTGCTCCCTTTGATACCTTCGTTCACAATGTTGGTCACGGTCAAAAAGTTCTTCGTCATTGTCGATTCTTGTGACGTCACTATTGTCACACAAAACCACACACAAATTAAATTATAAACACTGGCAACACTTTTTTAACAACAACAACAACAGCAAACAAGAGCCCAACAAAAGAACAAAAGGAATTTTTATTTCACTTCGAAAAGGGAACACTGATTTGAATAAGGAATTATTTGTAATTGGAATAGCAACACTTACTTTTTAAATTGAGAACCCAACATCGAACGTAATTTTTTTTAAATCGCAACAGATAACACGCGAAAAAATGTTTTTTTTTTTTAACTTTCAACAAAAAGGTGTTTGTTTTAAAGAATTCTCTCTTTTTATCACAGACACGATATCTCGATGTTTTTGTTTTACAATACAGCTTCCATAACAGTTGGCAGAATGTTTTCACAGACCTGAAAAGGAAGGTTTTCTTGTTCATTTGTTCTTTCTTGAATATTTCCCAAAAGTACTTCGTTTGATTATCTATGGAGACGAATCTTTGGTGAAATAATTTAATGGACGTTTGAAGGCATTTAGAGTGTTTTTTTTTTTAATTTATTTTGTTTTGATATTGCTAGGTACTTATTTTGAGTCAAGTTATGTTTTATTGTGTTTGTACTACATACTTCAACTAGCAACCTCAGTATGTAATATAATTAAAAAAAAAAAATGTTGAACGTCTCCGAAACTGTAAATTTTTTTAACAAAATTTTCGGAAACAATAATAATTCTTAGCAACTAAAACAATTATACACATAGAATTTTGATTTGCGATTACTAAAGGTACAGGCGACACGTGACAAAAATAGCTGTTAGCTATATTTCTGCTCGCATAACTCGTCAAAATGTAGGGAACATCTGATTTTTTATCGCGATTTCAGGTTTGGTGCCATAGTAAAAATTGTTCATAATGATGAGTACAATGACTCATTAAGAGGTTGTGCGTTATTTAAGTTACCTTGTATAATGTCAAATTCTGCCTAGATTTATCCGTGTGATTTCAGCTTATATTTTTATCGGTGTCGTAAGAGCCGAGTTATTAACTAAATTTCTAAAAGGTTGGTTCATGCTTCTATAAACCCCTTTTCTATTAGAAAACGTGGTTATAAACAACCTAACGAAAGACAAACTCTTCATACATCGTATGCTTCGTTTCAAGTTTATTATAATGAAGACCTTTGACATTTGGGTGAGGACACAGTGCTAGAGTGGAGCGAGTATGGTGAAAATCACAACGCATTTAAATAAGGTATGTTAAAATAATCATGATGTTTTATTTTTTATTTTTTCTGAATTCTTGATGAAGGAGTCGGAAAGTCGAGATTTGTTAACAGTGTATAATAGCATGTGCGAGACTGGGGTATGTAACAGCGTTCATGCTTCGGCTTCGGACGCAGCCAGGATGATGCTGTACAGACTCGTAAACATTGACATTAGTCGCAGAGGTAGTGTAAGACGATTTTTAGTTGTGTAGTAGTATGTACAGACGCCAGCAGATCAACCTACCCGAAACTGTCAGATTTTCCCAATCAACCTTGAACCTAATGCTTCAGCAATAAAGTCGAAAATCTATTAAAGAAATCTGACAGATTGTAGTAGCTTGATGTGCTGGCGTCTGTACATAAAGTCGATTTGTAACGATGAGGGTGGCATAATCTGTCCAGATTAAAACCCTCTATAAATAAATAAAGGAAAAAAAATATGATGCTTTGTAAGAATTTTGAGATTCCAAATGCCAAGTTTATCCAAGTATACGTAATTTCCACTGCTGAAAAATTACTGCCATAACATGGCCATTCACTTTCAATCAATCAATCTGCTTCCAGTCTAACCGGATGCAGCTGAATACCAGTATTTTACATGGAAGGACTGCCTGTCTGACCTCCGTAAACCAGTTACTGGGTAATACGATACCCCTCGGTAAGACTGATTGTCAGACTTTCGGTAAGACTGATTGTCAGACTTTCGGGAAGGACCAACAGCCGAAACCAACAGTTTAATTTTCGGTATGTAAAGATGGTCACCCATCCACGGACCAACCTCGGCAAGCGTAGCTTAACCTGATAAATCGACCCGTGCGGCTTTTATTACTTAGCCACGAGCTCCTCATTTACATCCAATCAAACAATAAAAATAAAAAATCAGGTTTTTAATACGGCAAGTAGCCCCCGTGATAAGCAGTGATAGCTACCACTGGCATCGATCAACTGTCATTTTTACTGGCAGCTGTAATACCCAGGCAAGGAAGGAACTACAGGCAATAGTAACCTACTCCGGGTTTTACTCCGACTTAAATTCAACCAAAATTTTCTCTTGCCGCTACCTCTCCTACTACACCCGCTACCGCTTATCACCAAAACCACTGCCTACTCAAGTGATATAAGCCTGATATATTTATAATTTTTATTAAAATGAGGTCACATACTCAATGATTGCACGCTTTTGACGTAAAAGTCATGCAAAACAACATTTTGTGCAGATTTTTTTATTTTAAAGTTTATATTTTTATAATTTTTTTTTATAATTACGTTGCTAGGGAAATGTCAAGAGCTTTCTACAAATGTTGATTTCTTTAATGATGATTTTTTTTGAGATTATGATACAAATGATGGTGGAACTTTTATTAGGTCCGTTAAGGCGACGATAACCGACTTTTAATGATTTTAAACTGAAGATTACGTATAAACGAGTAGTGTTAATGATTTGGAAAAAATATATATTATGTTAAAATATAATAACATAAGTGGAGAAACGTGGGTGGGTGGCTATAGGTACACTTCTACCTAAAGCTTAGAGGAAAACCAGGCGTCCACCACGCGAGCCCAGTGCGGATTGGTGGATGTCTCTTTGAATTTTTGGTTCTAGAACGTGCCGGTTTTCTTACGATGTTTATGTGATAAAATTATTTAAGCAAAGTAAAGCGCCTGCCTAGGTTCGAACCCACGACCCCTAAGCCACGGCCACCAGTCCACCACCGACCCACGACTCGTAAGTTGGGGCCGTGACCACTGGGCCCCCACTGCTCTCTGCTAATGTTAGGTGTATGTCAGTAATTATACGGTTTCAAGGAAAAGAAAGAAAGGAAAGTATTTATTGAGACTCGCACAGGAAGATCACAGATTAAGCTAAATACACTTAAAAATAAAAATAAAACTCTCCAAGTGCGTGTCGGACTACGCACAATGAAGGGTTCCGTAATTGGGATGAAACCCAAGAATAAACTTAACATTGTAGTTGAAAAACATGTTCTCCCATACATTATTACTGCAAATGTAAGTTTGTACGCACAATGTTTCATTGAGAGATCTACCATGTTGTTTTAAGACCATAGACTTCTTATAAGTTTTCCTGTAATCTACAGTTATTGAACTATTTCTATATTTTTTTCAAAATTTTAGGCTGAGTACTTTCGGATAAAAGGGGGGGGGGGGGTATTGTAAATTTTCGTCTATTTCTTAAATAACTATAAAACGATTAATTTTAAAATTACAAAAAAATATATTTGAGACCCTCACAGTAAGCCCTTTTATTTGATATGTCACACGGTTAATGTAAGACCATAGACTGCTTATAGGTTTTCCTCTAATCTATAGCTATAGAATTATTTTCTGTATTTTTTTTTTCAAAATTTTAAGGTCTGTAGTTTCTGAGATAAAGGGGGCAATGGTCAATTTTCGTCTATTTTCTTAAATAACTTTAAAATAGTATATTTAAAAATTATTAAAAATATATATTTGAGACCCTTGCAGTAAGCTCTTTCATTTGATATATCGCACGGTACAGTTTGCAAATATTTTTTTTATAATTTTCTTATTTGTCCCCCAAAATTGACCCCATATTCAAAATTAATTTATTTACGTTACACGTCAGTGTGACAGAAATACATAAGTGTACCTTTCAACTTAATCGGTCCATTAGATTCGTAGCTAATTGGCTGTGACAGACGGACAGAGAGACACAGGAGAGATCCTATAAGGGTTCCGTTTTTTCCTTTTGAGGTACGGAACCCTAATAAAAAACAAATGTTAAATAAAAACGACCACCCATCCACAAATCGACCGTAGCAACCGCTGCTTATCCTCACAGATCGATCATTCCGCAATTCTTCAGCCATGCACCTCTTTGTAGCCTATCAAACTTCACATGGTCACTTCAAATTAACATCATTATGCAAAATCAGAATTTACGACCCAAAATAACTCACACGTGTGACCAAACCCGTTCCATAACAAAGAGCAAGTTTAAACGAGTCAGCAGAAACTAGCTTCCCCTCGCCTTCTATATGAATTAGCAACCAAGTGTTTTTGAACTAAAACCACAGATTAATACGTACAGATGGGACACTCCTCAAAATCATTCAAATAAAAAGCAACTCTTGCTGCGACACATTGAAGTCCAATTCAGGTCGCAAAACGCTTATTACCTACAGTTAGTTCACCTACAAGTTGCTTCAGTCCGCGGCAATCCTACTGAATTGGCCCAGTACCTACGTCTTTTTCGGGTGACCACTGAAAAACAGCGCTGTGCTGTGGCCCCCCCATAGCACAGCATCATGCTGAGCGGAAGCCTTCTTGTCACAGTCATGGCGTGCCAGCAGCTGCTGACTTTTGTTTTGTGCTCGTGATTTGTGTTTTATTTTTCTTTTTGTAAAACTCGAGTTAATTATAATTTTGTATGCACGTGTTTCTGTGACAAATAAACATATTTTTCTTTCTTTCTTTTAGTGAAATAGACCTGCCGCGTACTGTCCCGCGCCGCGGAGTGTCCCATCTGTATTAATCTGTGATGAAACGTCAACTTTGCTGGCGATGGCGACCAAATTTTCAAGTATAGGTGAAAACTTTTGTACCTGGGTAGTGGTTATACGTAGTTTGGTATGAGGGCTACAGAACTATTTATTTATAGTACTTTAAATTGCACAATAGAAAAATAACAAAATGATATCGGAACTTAACTAAAACTATTCACAAACTAAAATATGGCGTTGAAAAATTCATCCGCATCGCTGTCGACTGGTAATGTACCCAAGAGACGGTATGAGGGTAAATGGGTAAAAATGTTGTTTATTACTACTACCTTCAGATCAATAAAAAAGAAAGATAGAGCGCCGCGAGCATCAAAAGTGAAGCCAGCTTTTTATCTATGTGTGTGTCGATGGGTTGCCATTTGTTAAATTGTTTCCGTATAATTTGGAGAATAATATTGTATGGGTAAGATGTCATATTTAAATGTGTTTAATCGAATGGGGATTTTTAAATTGTATTATGGCAACCCCTCGCACTTTATGTCGCTGCGTTCGTGCGTTGAGGTTTTTTGTTCTAAGTAACCTAAATCTCACAGTTTATTTAATGAAAAACGATGTTATTTCAAATACTGACAAGTGAAAAGAGATTCCATGAGACTTTTTGCTATTGCTTTTACAAGTTTTCACTACACAGGAAGGTATATTTCTATTTTGTTTAACGTTAATTAGACGACGACTCGTCACGTTCTAAGAGCGGTGAGCATGGTTTTAGTTGTATGTGTGTGCGTGAGCGTGTATTTTACATGCAGCAGCACGGTTTTGTGGTTTCACTTTTGATGTTCGCGGCGCTCCATCTTCCTTTTTTGTTGAACTGAGTTACTACCACAAAGCAATGAAACGGAAGAATGACAAAGCTTATAAAGAGCTTGCAAAATTTATACCTATTTTGGTAGGGTTGGCAATGGAGGATAAAATTAAATAAGTAAGCAAATCGTTAATGTGCTTACGTGTTTCAATTTATAATCATAATTATTCAATCAATAGTAGTTTGGTACTTACGTATTTATAATCATAAACACCAATCATCCGGTATTTATTGTAAAAATAATGTTCTCAAATATTCGTTATTTTTGCTTTTGAACGCACCGTTTACGAGATAGGTGTAGGTTTACGGATAGATCTATTCTGTACCTTACTAAAAAAACCGGCCAAGTGCGTGTCGGACCACGCACAATGAAAGACCCCGTAGTTGGGATGAATTTATCCCAAGAACAAACTTAACATTGCAATTGAAAAACTCCGTTTTCAACTGCAAATGTAACTTACATTTTTATACGGACAAACAACTTTTACTTAAATATAATATAATAAATATATCAGCTTTAGTACATACATGCATACAAAAGAGATTAAATAGCTTTGTTTTAAAGAGATTAGTTAAAATTCTGCCTTTTATAACCAGGTTTTATTTAGTTTCACCTGTCCCTATGTCTGTCTGTCTTTCTGTCTGTGATCAAATCTTGCAAGTTAAATTTGACCCACTTCCCGGTTTCCGATTGAGCCGAAATTTTACATGCATTTGTGAATCGGATGACAATGCAATATTATTATGACATGGAGATGATCTGATGATGAAGCTGGAATGGGAACTCAATAATAAAACGACGCAACCCTATCAAGTTTGGGCTCGTTTGATTTGTCTTGACAAAGACTCTGTTCTAGACGATATCCTGATTAATAACACCTTGGTTAAAAAAAATAAGAAACTTGTTGTTATATCAAAATAATTAAGTAATATCAAAGTAAGTATTATGTCATCTTGTTTTAGAAGTATAATATTTTGATAATTACATCACAGCCAACTAGATTAATTACCCTTTCAATTAAACGGCGCCGTTCAAAAAGTGGCTTGAATGATATTCAATTGTAGGTTAAGTTGGAATTGTGACCAACCACGTGCGAGCTGAATTGGTCGTAGTAACTAAGCCAGGGCACCCCGACCAAATGGGTCAGAACTGTGACCAACAGTGTGCGAGCTGTGCGAGCGATGCGAGCGGTGCCACGGGAGCGGTCGGCGAGTGCTAATTCCAAAGGCTAAGCTGTTAACTAAAGGTCTAATTAAGGGGCAAGATTCAGGTAGCCCGCGAAATTCAAATTTTCTTTCCTTTTTTTGCAAGTCAGTATTAAGTTCTATATTGATTAAGATTGAAGATTCGCGACCGTATCATATATGTATTTACAAAACTATAATCATTAGAATTAGTAGAAGGCAAGATTTTGTGTAAAAGTTGCAGACCACCCACATTTGGTGGTTGCGTACCTCTAGTTTTAGTTATACGAGTAACTTTGTAACGTATCAGGAGGTCCTTATTTAATTGATTTCTTCCCTTCAGCTTATACCTAATAAATGTACTTAGGTACAGCTAGGAGCAATGGTCTTTCGGTAGGTTCTACCAAAAAATTATCCCAAAAAATAGACCATATCGGTAGAACGATATGGGATAATTTTTGGGATATTTTTTTACCTACCTGTTTTGGGTACAAATCTATATCTACAATATTTGTGGGCAACTCTATCGATTTGGCCTTGTGACGTTCGAGACCACTGGCTAGGAGTAGTCTGACATCATAAACCGATAACATCTTAGGTTTATCCACAAATATCTGTAACTACCAATTACCAGGCTTAAAGTTCTTAGGGCGTCAGGGTAATCCGCAAAATTCTAATTTTCTTACGTTTTTTTGCAATTTGCAAGTCAGTATTAAGTTGCTTGTTAATAAAGTATGATTCGCAGCCGTAACAAATATTTATTTACAGAATTATAATCATTAGAATCAGTATTACAACTCCTTAAGTCATTAGGATTGCCTGGTCTTAAATAGTTGTATTGATCACTTTGGTGATTATAATTATGTAAATACGTATTTTTTAAAACCTAATATTCACTTGTAAATTGCAAAAAAGGTAAGAAAATTTGAATTTCGCGGGCTACCCTGATGCTTTCGCCTTAAGATAGTATAATCCTACATGTCAAGATTTTCTGAAATAGTCATTCATTAGGATTATATGAACTTAGAGAGATGTATTGATAATTTTAATGATTATAATTCTATAAATACAGATTTCTTACAATGGCGAATCATATTCAGATCAACATACAACTTGGTACTAACCCGCAAATTGCAAAAAACTTAAGAAAATTTGAATTCGGTCTACCTGGAGCTTTCGCCTTAAGCTAGCTGGCTGCAACAGCCCTAGTTGTGCGTACGCCTCCATTTATATTAAACCTTCCAACCCTCATTTTAAAACTCAGTAGTTGCGGGTAGTTAGTAGCCCGAAAGTCAGACAACCAGTTTTACCAAGAGATATCGTGTTACCCAATAGCTGGGTTGAAGAGGTCAGACAGACAGTCGTTCCATGTAAAATACTAGTATTCAGCTGCATCCGATTAGACTGGAAGCGGGCGGCTTCCAGTGTAATCGGATGCAGCATGATGTTTTCTGCAGAAAGTAACACGGAAAAGTTCAGTCTGTAAGTAAATGATGAGGTAGAAATAAGACGGTAATATAAATAAAAACCGTCTCGTTGGTCTAGTGGTCGCAAGCACTACTGCTGAGCATGAGGTCCTGGGTTCGATTCCCAGGTCGGATAATTTTTTTTGGGGTTTTTCTATCTGGAATTTCTCAGTAGCAGTCTGGATTCGTGCCCGGCTGATGGCAATAGGCTGGCCTCCTATTACTTGGGACTTAAACATAACTGGCGAATTGTGGGTGTACTATAGGTACACCTCTGCCTAACCCTTCGAGGAAACAGGGCGTGAAGTTATATATAAAATCACTATACCCTGAGTCTCTAGCTCAGATATTTTGTGTAAACAAAGAAACGTCAAGAAATTTAACTGTCAAAATGACAGAACAGTGGTACAAAACATTTTATCATAAAATTTAACTGTCAAAATGACAGGACAGTGGTACAAAACATTTTATCATAAAATTTAACTGTCAAAATGACAGGACAGTGGTACAAAACATTTTATCATAAAATTTAACACAACAAAAAGAAGGAAACAACAAGATGAACAAGTAACACGATGATAATAACTCAACAACACGACAAAATTAACAAACACGCAGCGAAAAACTCGATCGGGGTAAAGAAAACGAATGAATTGTAAATACCACGGGAAAAGACGCAACTTTGACGTACTGTCAAACGAAATTTGAAAATTAACTTTGTTTAAAATCGAAAATTTAAAAAAATGAATACGGTGTGATAATTTTTAAATTATTATTTCTAAAATTAGTACTTAAAAGAAAATCTAACACTTTTTCCGCCATTTTTTGGGAAATACCATAAAGAAGATATTTTTAGGGTTTCGTACCTCAAAAGGAAAAAACGGTACCCTTATAGGGTCACTCGTGTGTCTGTCTGTTTGTCCGTCTGTCATAGCCAATTTGCTCCGAATCTAATAGACCGATTAAGTTGAAATTTGGTACACTTATGAATTTCTGTGACCCAAATACGGAGGTGTAACGTAAATAAAAGAATTTTGAATATGAGGGTCAACATTGGGGAGCAAATAAAATTTAAATAAAGATTTGCAAACTGTACCGTGTGACATGTTAAATAAAAGGGCTTACTCTGAGGGTCTCAAATGTATTTTTTTTAATAATTTTTAATTAAACCATTTTAAAGTTATTTAAGAAAATAGACAAAAATTGACCATCCCCCCTTATCTCCGAAAGTTCCTAAAATTAGCCTAAGAGTTTGAAAAAAAATACAGAAAATAGTTAAATTCCTATAGATTACAGGAAAAGCTTCATGAAGTCGATGGTCTTAAAACACATGGTAAATCTCTCAAAATTGTGTACACAAACTTACATTTGTAATTGAAAAGTATGGAAGGACATGTTTTTCAACTACAATGTTAAGTCTGTTCTTGGGATTCATCCAAACTACGGAACCCTTCATTGTGCGTAGTCCGATACGTACTTGGCCCGTTTTTTTGGTCTGTTATCACCTTTGTTTACAAAAATTATCTGAATTAGAGTCTCAAATTCAACCTTTAAAAGCAAGTTATCAATTCGAACTCAATTTAAACCTAAAAGGGGCCTACATTTTATTTTAAACCGTCCCATTTTACAGCATCACTTTCGCCTATAAAAGGGCCTGAAATATCTCTACTTTGTACGACGGTTTCCGTTTCCGGTTAAAAATGGTAACATTAAGTCACTTATGTAACGGAAGTAGGTTTAGAGTAGGTACTTATCTATAAAAAGTTAAAGGCGCCATCTTTTCGAATGTACTAATGGGTACCTTTATGCGTATCGCTGCGTTCCGGCTGGTATGGGGCCTGGTGGCATTACAGGCATCATTATCTGCCTAGCCTTTTCCCAACTATGTTGGGGTCGGTTTCCAGTCTAACCGGATGCAGCTGAATACCTGTATTTTACATGGAGCCACTGCCTATCTGACTTCCACAACTCAATTACTAGGTAAGTCTGGTTGTAAGACTTTCGGGCTTCTGACGACCCGTAACGACTGTCAAAATTCAACGAAAGGCAGCCGGGACCAAAGTCTTAACGTGCTTTCCGAGGCATGTAAAGATGGTCATCCATCCACGGACCAACCGCGGCAAGCGTAGCTTAACCTGACTGATCGACCCGTGCGACTGTTATTACTTAGCCACAAGCACGGTAATTACAGACACACGAGAGTTTTCAGCTTTGTCTCTGGGATAACAAATTAGGCAACGCATTTACAATGCCTCTGAGGGTCCGGACAATGTGACATTCTATCAGCTATGACGACGATGGAAATGTCAAAAATGTATGTGGCTAACAAGAACTACCGAAAAGCTTATGTCAATCCTGGAATATCGTTGTAGACATACCAGACGCGATAGCGATTGTCACTTGTCTTGATCCTCTGGTTTTGCAAATCTGTGCTAATAATCTATGTACAGTACAACTATTTTCTTAATGCCACTCGGCAGTCTTCGCATTTCCGAATACAAACGAATGCTAATTTCCATGTCCATCAATTATTAGATTTATCGTGTATACTAATTTGAATTCAGAACTAAGTACTTTATTGTTGTTTTGTATTGATTTGACAGGCCAGATGGCATGGTTGGTTAAGATACCACCTATCACGCCGCAGGTCGTGGGTTCGATTCCCATCCAGGACAAACATTTGTGTGCATGAACATGTCTGTTTGTCCTGAGTCTGGGTGTAATTATCTGTATAAGTATATATTTCCAAACAAAAAAAGTAGTGTATGTAGTATATCAGTTATCTGGTTTCCATAGTACAAGCTCTGCGTAGTTTGGGATCAGATTACCGTGTGGGAATAATGTTCTAGGATATTATTATTATTAATAATAAAGTACTTAGTTCTGAATTCAAACTATTATACACGTTAAATGTAATAATTGTAAGACATGGAAATAAGAATTCGTTTGTATTCGGAAATCCGATGATTGCCAAATGGGAAATTAAGAAAATACTTGAATTGTACCTATACTATATAGGTTTCTGCCCGCGACTTTGTCCCCGTGAAATTTCTTGTTGTAACATAAAATATATCCTATAATACTCGGCAACACTGTAGCTTCAAATTCATGATAGAATTTTTGGAATCGGATCAGTATTTCCGAAGATTACCCCCTATATACAAACTCACAAATTTTACGTCTTTATAAAATAATAATAGTATAGAGAAAAAGCTGAAGAGTTTCTTTAAATGCGCTAATCTCTGGAACCACCAGTTGGATTTGAAAAATTCTTGAGATTCGCTACGACCGTTGTAGAGCTGAGAAAAACGACAAAAAGTCAGAGAGAACGCTAAGCGAAAACGAAGTAATAGCTCTGGCAGGCGATGCAATGCGACAAGGCAGGCCATGGGATTAATAAATTTCACGCGGACGAAGTCGCTGGCAGAAGCTTGTCTCTAATAGGCGATGGTGACCATCAGGTGGAGTGGCTTGTAGTTTTCCAGAAAATAACAAATAAATCTATGTATAGTACATTCGCGTTAAGAATGCAGTGAGTCATAATTGTCCGTCGGCCTAGCCCCGCCCCCTAACCAATCAAATCTTTTTAAATTACAAAGTCAAGTTCACAGTGACAATTCTCCGTTTACCTCCATACCATTGCAAACTGAACCCCATTGAGTTGGTGTGGACCCAAATAAAAAATTATATTGCTGCCAACAGTACAACTTTTAAGATGTCTGACGTGAAAAAAATATTTTATGACGCAATTCGCTTAGTGGACGCTGATTAATGGAAGAAATGCTGCTACCACGTCTTACAACAAGAAAATACCATGTGGAATTTAGATGACGTCATGGAACTCGCTGCAGAAAATACTTTTGTTGTAAATACTAACGAGGATACTAGTGATGGTGATTAAAATATGATATTAATGATTTAATTTTGATTTTAAACTGTTAAGTGTATTTTTATAAATTCATTAAATTAATCTTTTAAAATATACTTTGTTTGAATTTAAATATTGATAGGTTAGCAGTTAGGCCAAAGACTACCTCATTAAAAATACCTAGAGTTTTATTTCAGACATCCTTGAAATGTCTCTCCAATAACCCTTCAAATTAAAACTCAGTAATGCAGCGTGGCTACTTTTATATGCCTACATCATTCCTTATCATACATTTTGACAAGTAAATAAAGACCAAAATCGCAAAACTCACAACTCAAGCAGTAGGCCTTTATTAACAGCTAAAAGAAGAAAATATGACACAAAAGTAACATTATGAACCAATATATAAACTAAAGAAAAAAGAAGAGAATCGTCACGTGCGTGTAGAAACGTGAGAACCGTTTGAAATACGTGTTTTGTCATATGAAACTAGACAATGAGCTCACTCAGGGCTACGATTGAGCTATATTTATACCCAAGTTATTACCTAGTTACGTGGGTACAGTGAGAGGGGCTCGTGGCTAAATAATAAATCTTTACGTATGAAATTGCTGTTTTTTGATACCGGCTAGTGTAAAGATCAATAATATCTTTCATTCTATTTAGAATTCCAAATTCAAATTAATTTTATAAAAAAAGAAATCAGATGTTCATTTGTTTTCCCGCCGTTTGACTTTTCTTTATACTTATCAATTTTTCTATAACCTGGATAAATTGAAATTTCGCGCTGGTCGAATACGAGTTCCGTCCTGTTACCAACGCTACCGCAAGTGAACGCACGGTGAGTTTTTTGTTTGATCGCTTCCGTTCTGGACATTTTCATCTCAACTATGAGCCCCGGGGAAAATTTCAAATCCAACGATGTGGTGAAAAATGCCTTTAAAGAATTTATCGATTCCCGTTCCCAGGATATCTATAGCAGAGACATCAAGGGTAAGGACCTAATATTATAAAGGGTCCCCGAAACGATAAATTGAAATTGTAAATTTTTTGCGTGATTGATACGAACTCGTGGCTAAGTAATAACAGCTGCACGGGTCGATCCCGGTCGGGAGGTTAAGCTACGCTTGCCGGCGTTGGTCTGTGGATGGGTGACCATCTTTTCATACCGAAATTTCTCCGTGCCTCGAAAGACACGTTAAACCGTTGGTCCCGGCTGTCATTCGTGGATCTTTGACAGTCGTTACGGGTCGTCAGAAGCCCGAAAGTCTGACAACCAGTCTTACCAAGGGGTATCGTATTACCCAGTAATTAGGTTGTGGAGGTCAGATAGGCAGTCGCTCCATGTAAAATACTGGTATTCAGCTGCATCCGGTTAGACTGGAAGCCGACCCCAACATAGTTGGGAAAACAACATAATTGTAGCTCTTTCACTCATCAATTTAAAGCAGATGTCATCGAATCCTTATCTAACAAGCCAAGCTCTATAAAAATAAATTAATTTTTCAAAACTTAACTACGTGTCCCGCCGGCTGCCCACATGGCGTGTTGCACAAAGTTGCACAAAATCTAGCGTGCAGTGGTGTAAAAGGCATTGCATGGCCCGCGCGCCGCCCACTAGGGCTACTGTTCTAGAAAAATCTTAAATGTGTCTGGTGGTGGAAGTGTTAGAGAAAAAGATAGACCAAAAAAATTCAACACACAAGTGAAATCGCGGCCACATCTAGTAATCCTATCATGTTATTCCAAAAAAAGAAGTTAAGCCAAGATACATACTGAAGTAGGATCCTTTTACCCCCTACTGGAATGAATAATATTTACATTCACCCTTTAACTTGCGGAAACATTCGCCAATGTTATGAAACATTACAAAACATGATGATGGGCTACCAAGTGATTATGAAAATAATTTAAACTTGGTTGTTTGAAATTACTTTCGAAATGTGGGAGTATTAAAGGTACACCTCTCTTTAACCCTTCAGGATTACAGGCGTGAATATATGGTTAAAAATAAGGTGACGGTTCCGTACTTTGCTACATCCATCAATCTGCCTAGTCTTTTCCCAACTATGGTGTGGGCGGCTTCCAGTCAAACCAGAGGCAGCTGAATACCAGTATTTTACATGGAGCGACTGCCCATCTAACTACAACCCACTTACTGGGTAAAAGGATACCCCTTGTTAAGACTGGTTGTCAGACTTTCGGGCTTCTGACGACTCGTAATGACTGTCAAAGATCCACAAATGCCAGCCGGGACCAACAGCCTAACGTGCTTTCCGAGGCATGGATAGGTCTCGATGTGTAAAGATGGCCACAGACCGTCCGCTGCAAGTGTAGCTTAACCTGATCGATCGACCAGTGCGGCAGTTATTACTTAGCCACGAGCCCCTCGTACTTTGCTACATTTACTTTTAATTTTAGCAGTGTGATTGATTTAAGGATGTTGTTTCAATATTAATGTAGGTAAAACCTGTAATTTGGCAAGCAGGTATTCATTTTAGTGGGTAAAGATTTTTAGATTTTTTAAGTTTTTTTTTTTTTAGAATAACACTAATACAGACATTTCGTTAGATCAAATAAAAGTACACCCTAATTGCATAGACAAGACACTTCCAAAAACCAATCTGCCTAGCCTCTTCTCAACTATGTTGGGGTCAGCTTCCAGTCTAACCGGATGCAGCTGAATACCAGTATTTTACATGGAGCGACTCCCTATTTGACCTCCACAACCCAGTTATTGGGTAATACGATACACCTTGGTAAAACTGATTGTCAGACTTTCGGGCTTCTGACGAATCGAAGATCCACGAATGACAGCCGGGACCAGCGGCTTAACGTGCTTTCCAAGGAGGAGTCTCGGCATGTAAAGATGGTCACCCATCTACGGGCCAACCCCAGCAAGCGTAGCTTAACCTGATGGATCGACCCGTGCGGCTGGTACTACTTAGCCACGAGCTGTGAATGTGAGTGTGTATGTACATTACCCCGCTGGTATTCCAGACATTCATGCTTGGGATGACTCTCATTAACTTTGAACTTTAACTGGTAAATAACTTCAAGCTTCTACTGTTACTGAGAATGAGCCTTGTGACAGATAAATCAAGTCAAAATCGTTTATTTGCATAAAATGTGGTGGGTACAAAAGATGTTAGTACGTATAATTCAGTGCAAGATATATTCTGCCATGCAGTGATGGCGTGCAAATATTTAATGGATGTTAGTCAGTCCCCTCAAATGTCGGGCGCACACCAAATGTGCGTAACAATTTTTTTTGAAATCTTTACTTAATATATAAACGTATATCGTATACAGGGAGAATTTTTCAAGTGGGCGTGGATGGCCAAATCCGTAACTATGAGGAATAGCGAAAAATACTCAAAGGAGTTACGGGCTCGATTTTGATGAAAACTAAAGCCTGCTTCATTGGATTTTTGAAAAATCAATATTTCTAACCAGGATTCGAAACCGTTGATTTTGAAAAAAAACACACTTTATTATTACACCATTCGATAGTGTCGCTAATAAGGATCGAATTCTGGTTAGTCATAATGACATACTGATTTCTGGTTAGTAATGATATGAATCCTGATTAGTAACTAAAGGAAAGAGCTCATTTTTAACAAAATCCTTTTTTTATTTATTTTCGTTATGTTACCTACCTATTCAATCTTGATATTGATTTTTCAAAAATCCAATGATGCAGTTTTAGTTTTCATCAAAATTGAGCCCGAGACTTCTTTGAGTACTTTTCGCTATTCCTCATAGTTTCAAATTTGGCCATCCACACCCGTATATAAACGTAAAAAAACATCACCCTATGGCGACCGCTGGCTTACAGTAGTAGTGAACTTCCATAGGACCCCATGGTTCGGCCGACACTCGAGCACACATTGACATGACCTTAAATAAATGTATGGGGATTTGCTGACACCTTACCTTACTTTACCTGACCGGTTAAACAGTCAATCAATCTGCCTAGCCTTTTCTCAACTATGTCGGGGTCGGCTTCCAGTCTAACCGGATGCAGCTGAATACCAGTATTTTACATGGAGCGACTGCCTATCTGACCTCCACAACCCAGTTACTGGGTAATACGATACCCCTTGGTAAGACTGATTGTCAGACTTTCGGGCTTCTGACGACCCGTAACGACTGTCAAAGATCCACGAATGACAGCCGGGACCAACGGCTTAACGTGTCTTCCGAGGCACGGAGGAGTCTCGGTATGTGAAGACGGTCACCCATCTACAGACCGACCCCGGCAAGCTTAGCTTAACCTGATGGATTGACCCGTGCGGCTGTTATTACTTAGCCACCAAAAATAAATACAAGTAAATATCAATTTGAATTATTTTAAACACACTACGTATTTAAATAGTTAAGGTAAGTGGCTAGCGACAAGGTAATATATGACCATCGTAGGCTTAGTTTTAGTAGTAGGACGAGGTTATCAATCTGGTATCGTGAAATAGCCAAGACAGTTGGACGGAGCAACATCACATTCTAAGCAAGGTCTCGATCGGTTTTCGTGAAAGAAACCTGTGACAGACAGACGAGCTTCAAAAACGGTTCGATACGGAACCCTAAAACGGACTGAATAATAAACCGCTTATTTCCACATGCATCTCCCAAATACTGCCAGTATAATTTTTAAACGATAATTAATTTGCCTCTCCTTGGAAACTCACTCACTTGAAACTCCGCTGGCCCCGAAGTGCAAAATTTACGGCCCTTGAAAACAACATAAATTTTCTATTCTACTAAGGGTCAATGCGTACGGTTTGGCAAATCCCAGAGCACCCAGGTTTTCACTACCTAATCAAACATTAACCTTGCAAACATAAAAAACAAATTAAAGCAATATTTCGTGCAAAATATAACCTAATAATATATTATGAGAAGCAAAAATAACACCTAACCCTGATATCAAAACAAAAAATGGTTTATGTATGACATTTTCTTAATTCTATCAAAAAAAAAAACAAACTCTCTAACAAACAATCTAACACTTAAATAAAGTTACAAAAATAATATCCTAAACAACTAAAACTATTAAAAAAAAAAACTAAAATATGGAGTCGAAAAATTCATCCGCATCGCTGTCGTCTGGTAATGTACCCAAGAGACCGGCGGCATTGCCACGTTGTATGGCAATGCTTAGCCTCTGGCCAAGGTAAAAGCCTGCCCTTGGGTCACGGGAAGTGTCAACCAGCCGTTTGGAGATTTCCTTGAACAAACCATGAGCACACGGACCCCACGGCCCGAGGGTTTCAACCCCAAACGGCTCGAAAATATAGTTACCAATAAGGTTATTATACTTCCGCCGCTTGAGGTTTTCCGCAGCCGCAGCAGCAGCGCCAGCACAGCACGCTATGCCGGGAAGATGGGGAGGCGCAAGAGTATCGACACACGTTGCGTCCCAAAAAATTAATTAGGAAAAATTTACTATTACTAAAAACATACTAGGTAGTTTGAGGAACAACCTGTATCTGTTCAAAAACATTCCTCCGCCACTTTTCTTTTAAAGACGGGCGGTCAGATTGGTCACCCGTGTTTGCTCGCTAATGGTATTGGCTAACTGTTACTATTTAGCTTACACCCTCATTGCAATTTTAGTTGTTAACCAAGTACCTTCTTAATTATATATAGTCGATGATTTTCGTGCACGGTAAAACTCTAATGAGTTTATGTTGGCACCAATTTTATTGTGTGTGAACTATGGAACGAATAAATACTCCTAAATAAACATTTAAATTAGAATTAAAAAAATGTCATCATCTGCCTAGCCTTTTCCCAACTATGTTGGGGTCGGCTTCCAGTCTAACCGGATGCAGCTGAATACCAGTATTTTACATAGAGCGACTGCCTATCTGACCTCCACAACCCAGTTACTGGGTAATACGATACCCCTTGGTAAGACTGGTTGTCAGACTTTCGGGCTTCTGACGACCTGTAACGACTGTCAAAGATCTACGAATGACAGCCGGGACCAACGGCTTAACGTGCTTTCCGAGGCACGGAGGAGTCTCGGTATGTAAAGATGGTCACCCATCCACAGACCAACCCCGGCAAGCGTAGCTTAACCTGATGGATCGACCCGTGCAGCTGTTATTACTTAGCCACGAGCTCTTTATTAAAAAAATATAAAGTCAAATTAAATTAGCTAACGAAACTCCATATCTAATCACGATAAAAAAGAAAAAAATGTTGATTTTTTAGGATCAACGACCGCAAGAAGTGTTTTAACTTAAGGTATGAGTTTTAAAAAATCGTTTTTTTTATTTACCATGTTTGTTTTGATGTAGCCACCACGACTGTGTGGTTTCGCTACCTCATTTCACTTGTCTGAAAGAGACGGAAAGAGGTACGCGGTTATTTATTTTCGACTTTATTTCAAAAGTTAGAATGTCTAAATTTACTTGACTGGGAGAACGGCGCTATCCTACGCTTTGACAAGTCTGCGTCGGCTTTAAAAGGTTTCCGTTTTGAAACCATGACCGACAGTTATGTAAAGTGGAATTTGAAACAGCATTCTGTTACCCGTAACGTTATTAACATAGATAAAAAATTACTTCCAAACTCTCTATAAAATTTACTATGTAATCTATCGGGTTGGCTAATAAGTAATGAGCATAAATTTGAAATTTCATATACCTAACTTTAGAAATGCTGGCTATCCTATACAAACTTTCAGCCCCTATATCACCCCCTGTAGGATCATTTTTGAGACATAATCCGATCTATAAACCTTGCCAAATTTTATCGAAATCTGTTCCGTGGCGTGAAAAGGTAACATACAGACAGAGAGACAGAGTTACTTTCGAATTTATAATATAGTATGAATTTTCTGACAAAAGAACCTAAAGAATAAGTAATATATATATAAACATTCCTAGATCCAATTAAGTTTCCCTTTTTGGCAATAAGAGCAACATCCTCAAATTCAAAAGGGATAGAATAATAAATGGGCTTAAACTAAACGATTGGCTGAAGTAAGGCCGGCCCTAAAATATATATAATGACGTAAGTGGCCTCGGCAAGCCTTTGGATACTTCATCTGTATTGATATTTCTGATGGCTTTTTTTTTCTTTCTTTCTTTACACACTGGATAAACTTCTTATTCTAAATTAATTAACACATTATTAAAATAAAAAGATAATATCAAAACTTAAAACTACTAACAAACTAAAATATGGCGTCAAAAATTTCCTCCGCCTCGCTGTCAATTGTATGGCAATGCTTAGCCTCTGGTCAGGGTAAAAGCCAGCCTGCAGCCAGCTGGTTGTCACGGGAAGTTTCGACCAGCTGTTTGGAGATTTGATTTAAGATATAATATTAGGTCTTTACCTATGAAATTCCCGATTTACATAGAAAAAATCAATTTTTTTTTTAAAGAAATATTGTCGATGCACCTTTGGCATTTTAATGAAAGTTCGTTGATGCTTCTGCTGTAGATATCCTGGGAACGGGAAACGATAAATTATTTATAGGCGTTTTTCACCGCCTCGTTGGATTTGAAATTTTTCCCCGAGGCTCATTGTAGAGATCAAAATTTCCAGAACGGAAGTGATCAAGCCAAAAACGCACCGTGTGCTCACTTGCGGCACCTTGTCCATAAACGTCGTTAATATTGCGTGCTGTCTGTGTTGCGTTGGTGCCACGACGGAACTCGTTTTCGAAAATAGCGCGTAATTTTGATATCGATGTTTCCATGGTTACAGAAACATCGATATCAAAGAAAAATGGCATGCTATATTATTAAATTTCGTAGGTAAAGACCATTGTCAATGATTGAATAGAATAGAATAGAATAGAATTCAATGTAGGTACACGAGGAACTTTGGCTCCTGAGATACATGTATCTTTTTGCTTAGTTCAGTAGCCAGCTGTCCAACCTATTTTCTAGCCATATCGTCTTTCACAAAATCCATCCATCGTTTCTTTGGTCTTCCCCTACTCTTATAGCCATCGACATTCATACTCAAAACTGTCCTCACGACATTTTCCTCATTCCTCCGCATCACATGCCCATACCATGACAACCGATTACCGCGCCACTTTTCAGTTACCGGTGTCATTTTGAAACTTCCTTTATGTAAGTACTCATTTCTTATTCTATCCATTTAGATTTTGACCATCACTTGTACAACCATATTTAGCGTATCAAACCAAATCAAATCAAAAGTCATTTATTCAAACTAGGCTGAGAATCAGCACTTTTTGAACGTCAAAATTACATAAGACAGTCCCCCAAAACGCCCGCCCTTCACCACTTCCTAGTGCTTTAGCTGGGGAGAAGAAGTGGCGCAACAAACACCCCAGCAGCACAGCTGTCTGTTCAGTTAAAAAAAAAATTGAATGTATACAACACTGCGCATAATAATTTAGGTACCTACATTACGCAACACAAAACATTAAATTAAATTATTTGCTATATGTAAGCTAGCTCGAGGAGCTAGAGGAGCTCGTGGCTAAGTAATAACAGCCGCACGGGTCGATCCATCAGGTTAAGCTACTCTTGCCGGGGTTGGTCTGTGGATGGGTGACCATCTTTTCATACCGAGACTCCTCCGTGCCTCGGAAAGCACGTTAAGCCATTGGTCCCGGCTGTCATTCGAGGATCTTTGACAGTCGTTACGGGTCGTCAGAAGCCTGAAAGTCTGACAATCAGTCTTACCAAGGGGTATCTTATTACCCAGTAACTGGGTTGTGGAGGTCAGATAGGCAGTCGCTCCATGTAAAATACTGGTATTCAGCTGCATCTGGTTGGACTGGAAGCCGACCCCAAACATAGTTGGGAAAAGGCTAGGCAGATTGCTATACGTAAGCTAGCACACGCCAATATACCAATAAAAAAAAAAAGCGTATGACTAACTTTATACTCTTTGTACAATAAACAAATGATTTGTAAAAAAAAAAAATTGCACCCCGAAGTATATATAGAGTTCATTTAGCTTAGAAAGCCTCTTTAAGTCATTTATATCATGTTCACGCTGTAATTTCTTAAAATCCAAATTTTAAGATTATAAATTCGAAAGTAAGTTTGTTTGTTTGTTACCTTTCACGCCTAAACCACTAAACCAATCATACTGAAATTTTGGATATACGTTTTCATCCCGAAAAAAAGTACGGTTACCGAGAAAAATCAACAATAACGTTCTTATGATAATAGATGGCGCCACATGTTATTTGAATCCTGATTGAATTTAAAATAGGTATTATTATAGAAACTTTAGTAGTGTGTTAAGAGTTTCTTTTTTTTATTTAAGTACTTAATACATTTTGTGGATAGACCGGTTTTTCATAATACTATAAATGCGAAAGTGAGTTTGTTTGTTTGTTACGCTTTCACGCTAAACCGCTGAACAGATTTGGATGAAATTTGCCACATGGATGGACAATGACCTGGATTACTTTTGATCCTGGTAGTACGTTCCTGTGGGATAATTTCGGTCAACAACGCGGGCGAGGCCGCGTGCAAAAGCTAGTTGTTCTATAAAGAGCAAGACAGAAAAAATATTTTTCGTCGGTATTCATTTACAAAACGCCTTTCTAAAACACATCCATCTAATCATCAACAGAACAACACAAAAAGGCACAAAAAAAAACTATGGCAGACTATTTACAGCCTACATTCCAGCTGTATAAATAAAGAGTAAACAACGTTTTATAGGACTTCGCCCTCAGGCTAAACACGGAAATATAATAGAAAACAAAAGCGCCCGTTGACACACATTTCCTTACAATAAAAGTAAGTGACCCCACAAATCCTTCACTTCTAGGAATGGGCTATAATGAAAGCGGGGAGCAATAGAGTTGATCTCTAAACATCACTTCGAAATTCAAACTGTGTCTCGTTGTAAATTCGCTATGATTTACTTTAAAAACAAATGAGTTCACTTTTGAATTGTGGGCGCTCACTTGAGTAAGGTTCCAAGCGAACTCAAGAGAAACTACGAGTCAAGACTCCGGCCGGTGGAATATCGAGTTGAACCAACTTTCGTTCTTGAAGCTGGGTAAGTAAAACAATTGATCTTTTGTGCTCACACATTGCTAGATTTGTGAACATAAATGAAACAAACATTACGAGAAGATCTCATTTTGAGATATCTAGGTTAGAAGCTGAAAAATAAAAACATGGGTGAAGAGGTAAATCTTTGTTTTAAAGACGTCGATTCGTAACGGAACAGATCGCTTTTTCTTTCTTGGATAATACCAACCTAGATACGCGGTTGTAAATTTTCAGAAATATCTTTTGTATGACCTTGGTTATAAGTAGAGATAGGATAATCGAATGCACCTAAAGTTAAATTTTTGCTAAGAAATTATGGAAGCGGCTTCTTAATTTTTTTTTCCTAATGTAAATCCCGGGATTCCAGAAAATCCGGGAATGCACAATTAATCGGATACTGATATTGTTTACTTAAAATTCATTTTTAATTACTTATCTTGACGTTTGCTACGCCGTTGGCTACATATTTTACAACATTAGCTAGCATTCGATTCTATAGTCAAAAAGTGAAAAATTTATCAATTCCGGATTCGCGAGACTTTTACGATCGATACAGCGATTCTAATTCTTCAATCGCTATCGACGCGCATCTCTATGGAAATGCTGATCTATGAACACGTGACATTTCGATAGCTTATGTCAACCCCATACATTTATGCCTTTTCCACTAGCGTTAACGCTAATCGAATTTTACTTTGGCTAGGCCTGCTCTTTTGTCAACCTCGGAATCCCGGAATTTTTTCGATACAAACGTGCAATCTATATGAGTCAACACCTGAACATACCTAAGTAAATATACATTCGATTCTATAATCAGAACTCTAAATTGGTCGATCCTTCCGGGATCGACCAATTTAGAGTTCTGATTCGGGATTATTTCGATACAAAACCCATTCCATTTTAGCTAACACCTCAACTTTAGATAAATAATTATGCATCCAATGATCTGATCTTTAGTTATAAGAATCCTCATTCACCTGCCCTTATCCCAATTTATTTGCGGTCAGCGCAATATGTCCCTTTTTTCCATATACCTCTATTAGTCGTCATCTCGGTAGTCACCCCCTTTCTAGCCATGTCATCTTTCATACAGTCCATCTATCATTTCATTGGTCTTCCCCTACTCTTATAGCCATCCACATTCATACTCAAAACTTTCCTGACGACATTTTCCTCATTCCTCCGCATCACATGTCCATACCATGACAACAGATTTCCGAACAACTTTTCAGTCACCGGTGTCACTTTCAGACTTCCTCTTAAGTAAGAACTCATTTCTTATTCTATCCATTCGTGTAACAGCACACATCACTCTTAACATTCTCATCTCAGCTGCATGCAATTGCCTTTCATTAATCCCTTTTGTGACCCAACATTCTGATCCATATAAGACAGTAGGTGCCGTATTATGAACGATTAACGCCATCATGATTCCGTTGCGAAAAAGGGATGGTGCTATAGGCCATGTATAGCTCCGTCTCTCTCTAGCATTGGAAAATGATGGCGTTAATTGTTCATAATACGGCACCTGCTGTCTTGTGTGTTGGTATAATTGACAAAATTATTTATTTTGGCTTTGCTACCGCTCCCGCTCCCCGCTCCGCTTACAACCCGACCTATCCTTACCCCAGACAATAAGAACTAGAACCCTGTACGTAAACAAATAATAAAAGCCAATGTACAGGAAACTGGTTATTACGTCACGTTGTTTTAGCTGACGTCACTTATTCTTCAAATGGTAAGGCCTGTCGTCCACGACACTACTAAAGTAACCAGTTACAAACTCATATCACCAATGAGCATTTTAGTATTTTAATGGCGGTCCGCACAAGATGCAACTCCCCCGCCCCCTTGCTCGGTAATGCAGTGCCAGCTGGTGGCGTAGCTGAGCCAGTAGCTTTAAACTCCCCTGATAATGTCGCTTAGTCTGTAAGTTTTATGCATCTGGCTGGAGGCTTTGAGTTCGCTTAAAAGGCAGCCACAGGATTGACCGGTTAAGTAGTCACTGCCTCCCTAAGCCAACTACTCTAAATAAAAAAAAAAACTACGAGATGCCATTAAAAAAAAAAGATGCAACCAATCACAAACTAGTTAAGACGCAGATATATGCCAACGGCGTTGAGTGGTTGGGGTGGCGTAGCTTGCGTGTTCTGTGCTGAGCTCACGCAACGCGTCGTACGTCCAGCCAGTAATAGGGCTCGCTCATGACAAATTATTAATTTATCCTAACTTAATATTATAAATGCGAAAGTAAGTTTGTTTGTTTGTTTGTTACCTTTTCACGCCTTAACCACTGAACCGATCACCCTGAAATTTTGCATATACGTTGCCAGGTGTACAGACAAGGACATAGGGTGCCTTTCATCCCGAAAAAGGTACTGTTCCCGAGGAAAATAACAATAACTTTCTTTATGATAATCGATGGCGCCACGTGTCTTTCGAATCATGATTGAAATATATTAATATAGTAACTTTAGTAGTGTGTTAAGAGTTTTTTTTTTTATATATGTACCTAATACATTTTCTGAGTGTAGAGTATCTATAGGTCGGCTTTTCATCTTCCTAAGTATCCTAACTAATATTATAAATGCGAAAGTGTTTGTTTGTTTGTTTATTGATTACGCTTTCACGCTAAAACGGCTGAAAGGATTTGGATGAAATTTGGCACTTGGGTAGACCATGACATGGATAAGGACATAGGCTACTATTCATCCTGGATCGCAGACAAAGTCGCGGACAACATCTAAACGAAAAAACAAAAGGTATTTTATTAAAACATGTACATATACTTAAAGATAAATAATTCAATTATCTTTAAAATGGCGACAGTTTTATATAAATACGTTTGATAGTTTTTGTGTGATTCTTGGTTTTTATGCGCGTTAGACATAACTTTACTAAGTCCCTCCCCTAAAAAATACAAAAAAAGTTGTTAAGGAGTAGCATTGTAGTAGGAGTGAAAAAAGTTCTAATGCTAACAGGGGGACAGATAATGTTTTTCCGATCTGTTCCTCTAAAGGGAGAGCAGGGAGACAGATCGGAATAATCCGTCCCATGTTACTTGAGGTCGACGCGACACGTTTCCTTCTTCAATTCTCCCCTGTCAATCGTGATGCTAACTTTAACTGTTTTTACATTTTTGAAAAAAAAATACAGAAAATAGTTCTATACCTATAAATTACAGGAAAACTTACAAGAAGTCTATGGTCTTAATATAACATGGTAAATCACTCAATATTGGACTCAGTTGGAATGTATGGGAGAACACGTTTTTCAACTACAATATTAAGTTTGTTCTGTTGGTCTGTGGATGGGTGACCATCTTTTCATACCGAGACTCCTCCGTGCCTCGGAAAGCACGTTAAGCCGTTGGTCCCGGCTGTCATTCGTGGATCTTTGACAGTCGTTACGGGTTGTCAGAAGCCCGAAAGTCTGACAACCAGTCTTACCAAGGGGTATCGTATTACCCAGTAACTGGGTGTCAGGTAGGCAGTCGCTCCATGTAAAGTATTCAGCTGCATCCGGTTAGACTGGAAGCCGACCCCAACATAGTTGGGAAAAGGCTAGGCAGATTGATGTTTTTTTACCACGCGACTAAAAGCATTTCAAACGAATCGAATTCAATACTGAACAAAAAGCTAAATAATTATATTACCCTAAACCACCAAACGTTTACACAGAATGCATTTACCAGTTGTAATGACCATAAACACTAGGTAACAGCTTGTCTGACCGAGCTGCGTGGTTTGCTTCGCCGCCAGTGATATTAGTTTGTAGTACAAGGACATTGGATTTTGGTACCTATAGATAATAATGTAGGAGGCGTTTAGAATAAATACCTCGTATTTGAGCTAAAGAAACAAACTATTTTTTGTGTAAAGTTATATTTGAATCTCACTCAAGTCATAATCATCTTCTCCTTAGCCCTTTCCCAACTATGTTGGCGTCAACTTCCAGTTTAACTGGGTGTAAAGTTTACTCATCTTCCATAGAAAAGGGAGGATTCTCCAACCAGAGGGGTGTTGTGTCTGGAGGGCAATTGGCCGATGATTGATGTTTTTATTTTTTGACTGGCATCTCGCAGTTGGCCTTGAGAAACCGTGACTACTTAACCGGTCAATCCTGCGGCTGCCTTAAGCGAACTCAAAGCCTCCAGCCAAGGCATAAAACTTATAAACTAAGTGACTGCACGCTAAGGCCACCCCCTGACGGGAACTAACCTCGGCTTTGGGCGTCGCTGGGAGGAGGACAGCAAGATGGGACAGGCTGGATCAATTCTGGGTAATTATTATGATCAGGGGAATTTAAAGCTACTGGCTCACCAAATGACACTTCTTCACCGAGCAAGGGAGTCGTCGCGAAGGACCTCGGCGGCGAGGTCCTTCAATGTAGCCCAACGATTGATATCGGGATATGGTATATAGGTATAGGTATATGCCAGTCGCGCGGTAACCTCTGCTTGCGCGATGCAGGATTTGTGTGACGTCAGGTCTTTGATGTGTAGTCCGCATGTGGCGTTGTAGATGCCACCATATCACTCCCCTGCGGAGACCAGAGGTCGATAGTGGGCTGAGTCAGTGCATATTGTGACGCTTGCCAGGGCCAGTTGTAGTTCCAGTGAGTCGGAATCGGGTGCCGCATTGTTCACGGTGAGTCGGAACTGTCTGCGGAGATTCGGTTCCGACTCACTGGAAACAAAACTGGCCCTGGCAAGCATGACAATATCCACTGACTATCTATCTGAACTCCAAAACCCAGTCTTTTCTCAACTATGTTGTCTTCCCGACCCCAACATAGTTGGAAAAAGGCTAGGCAGATGATGACTTTGGGACTACTCACATTTATTCAGCTCCATTTGCGTTTCGCTGAACGATTTTGATCACACTTATATAGTTCTGCTTCTATCAGCCGCGTATAGCGTCGTAAGAATGAGAAAAGCCGTCATAGCGTGTTATCTCATAAAAGTAAAAAATAAAAATATTATTACTTTAAAAGACGTCCGAACTCTCTCAATCCTTGCGTGCATAATGATTATGTAATAATAAATCAAATCTATGCAGGAACTATGCAGCTTGTCGACAAGGAGTTAACAACCATCTGTGTGCAGCGCTGTTCCGCCGCGTTCGACCCTGAATGCAGCGGAATAACGCTGAACGTGGCAGAACAGCGCTGAACTCTATCTATAGCACTCGCACGATAATAACACATATGTCCTCATTTTATACTTGTTTGCCGCGAAAGCTGAACGGATGCGTACGCTTCTCCATACAAAATCGTTGTTTTCTATGGGCATAAGCTGAATAGAGCTGAATAAGTGTGAGTAGTCCCTTTTTCTTGTCGAATTAAATATTAGGCTTCTTTCAGTCGATTCAGATGTTTATTAGCACCAAAAAACGTCACTCAATGAAAAATTTTAGTACCTGTATCGGTTAATTTTGATGCGTAAAAATTAAGCTTTTTTAGTTAGTTTTTTTTTAGGATCAAAATTAAGCTCTTACTAAAACAATGGCTAAAAAACCGATTGGCTATTATTACTTCCTTAAGTTTGCCGTTTGTCCCCCTTCTACCGATATCAGTCGTGACTCAACAGTCGCATTGTCTGCAATCGACAATCCCCCATTGACACGAACGAGCTGATTGATCGCGGGTTCAGAGTTAGGTAAACTATTTGTTCGTGTCACTTGCAGAACTACAATTTATATTGATAAGTAGGTAGGTAACAGAAGCCTGTTTCGAGTCTGAAACTACAATTGCCTAGTGCGCAAAACTGTGCTATTCTGTAAAGTTTACTTGGAACCTCACTCAAGTGAGCGCACATAATTCGAATGCGAACTCATTTGTTTTAAAAGTAAATCATCGCGGATTCACAACGAGACACCGTTCGAATTTCGAAGTGATGAAGAGAATAATGTTTGTTTTTGGTTTTGCAACGTTTGACTTCCTAGTCACGTGGAGGTATTGTTGTGTTCAAAATGATTAATTACCGTGGACTGAACGTGGTAATCCTAGTTTAACCTTACAGATTGATCAATTTGCGGGGCTATTTAGCCATAAGCCCAATTCGATAGAATGTTTCTAAATAAATAATTGAAAAATAAATTAATCAAGAAAAGTTACGACACGGCTGGTTTAATAAATATTTCTTTTGGTACAGACGCCCGCACATCAAGCTACTACAATCTGTCAAATTTCTTTAATAGATTTTCAACTTAGGTCAATTCATCTGACTCGAGTAGCTGTTCCGCTACTCGAGTCAGATGAATTGACCTACTGCCTCTTTCGGTTTCGCGATTTCGCAGCGAAGATCTGCTAAGGCCCGTCAAGGTAGCCCGCGAAATTCAAATTTTCTTACGTTTTATGCAATTTACATGTCAGTACAGCCCGCGGCACGTAAGTTGGCAAGAGTCGTTAGATGCGCAGAAGTCATTTTTTAGATCTCTTTGGTCGCGAGCGGGACGCGGGGAATGAGGTAGCATCATTCCGAGCGCGCGATTGGTTGGTCAGTCGACCCTTGTCTCTCGCGTCGCGTCCACGTTCCATTCGCTCCCGAGTACACTTGCGTGCACTAAAATTGTAACATTTGTTTTTGTTGACCTTTTGTTACAAGTTCTTGTTATTGTTTTGTTTGAATTTTTAAATTTAGATAATGCCACAAACAAATACCATTTTACGTAGACATGCCAGAAAAATGGTTTATGATGTGTACTGTTACATATTTTGACGAATTATGCGAACATAAATGTACTGAACTGCTGATTTTTTTTTCGCAATTTCAGGTTTGGTCCCATAGTAAAAGTTGTTCATAATGATGAGTACAATGACCTCTTAAGAGGTTGTTGGTGTTTTACAAATAACCCTGTATATTTTATTTATTACTCCTAATATAATTCACGAATTCTTCTCCTTTCTTTAACTTTCTTCTAAATAGTTATGTTTAAAAATAAATTATGGTAATAACCACAGAATAATGACAAGCAATAAAAGTGACCATTTTTTTGTTGCAATAAGTGTAGCATGCGCGAACTTACCCCCACTACGCCAAAACCTTGCCAACTTACGTGCCGCGGGCTGTATTAGATTGTACGTTGATCAAAATATAATTTGCGGCCGTAACACGTGTCTATTTACATATTATAATTAGAATAATTAAAGTGATCAATACAACTCTTTAACACCAGGTAATCCTAATGAATGACTATTTCATGAAGTCTTGACATTACAGGATTTTACTAACTTAAGGAGTTCTATTACTGATTCTGATGTACATAATTCTGTAAATACATATTTGTTACGGCCGCAAATCTTATTTTATTTAACATACAACTTAATACTCTCTTACAAATTGCGAAATACGTAAGAAAATTTGAATTTCGCGGGCTACCCTGACGCTTCCCCCTTAACCTGATCGCTTGTGGCTAAGTACTGATGACTTGTCAAAATACCGAGAATTCATTGCTATATCTCAGTGCTATATCATTAATAGTCAAATCCGTACAAGGCGTGAATAAGTTGATAAGTCGACTTGCACGAAATTTTGAATTTTATACAATTAAAAATTACTTGTAACTCGACTTATCAAGTTATTTACGCCTTCTACGGAAATATTATTCTAATAAAAACATTAACCTTCTAGAATACATTTTATAAATGATGGTGAAAACTTCATCAAAATCCGTTGTGTAGTTTTAGAAGAACAATGCGGTCACACATGCAGATACGAATGCACCATGTATCTATCACATAATTAATGTATATATCATTGCTTCATTTCTTAATTACTTTTACATATAATGGTGTAATTATTTTATTCTAGGTCTATCGTCTATGATACTATACAATGTGTTTCACAGACTATACAGTGTGGTATAGACTATCAAACTGAACAACTTTTTCCCAGGGACCAACATAGTAATCGTAAAAAAAAAATGTTGTCCCATACAAAACTTAACCAAACCTACTTGACCAAATGTATGGGACGACTGATTTTTTTTTACGATTACGATGTTGGTTCCCGGGAAAAAATTGTTCAATTTGATGGTCTGTAGCACACCCTTAAGTTTGAAGAACTCGTCTGTGAAACACCTTGTATAATACCATGTTATAAGGTTAGGTTGTCTCACTGAAACCGCCTTCTCAGTAAAAAGAGTAAGTAGGTAAAACAAGTAGGAACGAAAACCCTTCATCATCTGCCTAGCCTTTTCCCAACTATGTTGGGGTTGGCTTCCAGTCTAACCGGATGCAGCTGAATACCAGTATTTTACATGGAGCGACTGCCTATCTGACCTCCACAACCCAGTTATTGGGTAATACGATACCCCTTGGTAAGACTGGTTGTCAGACTTTCGGGCTTCTGACGACCCGTAACGACTGCCAAAGATCCACAAATGACAGCCGGGACCAACGGCTTAACGTGCTTTCCGAGGCACGGAGGAGTCTCGGTATGTAAAGATGGTCACCCATCCATGGACCAACCCCGGCTACCGTAGCTTAACCTGATGGATCGACCCGTGCGGCTGTTATTACTTAGCCACGAGCTCCTCTAGGAACGAAAACCCTTAAAAGTAAAAAAAACTAATTTCGCGTAACAATAAAACAATGACGGCACGAGGGAGGCACGTGGCGGCTAGCGCGATAGCACGCGTGTGGGCAGCGGACTGTCTGCCTGTGGCCAGTGTTGCCACTTAGGAAAAAATAAACTCGCCAAACTTTTACTAAAATGTCACTAGATTGGGTGAAAAAATAAATTCAAAAAGTTACTAGAAGTCACTAAATTATTTAATCAATCATGGTAATTAAGAACAAATATTATTATGAAAAATCAATGAACGAAATACGCCTTTCAATTTGAATTAATCAAATATTTAATTCGGTTTAAAAAATAATTTGTTGAATGAAATCCTCATCTATTATCACTATTATCATCTTCGTCCGGCATGGTGAGAGAGGATTGTTGCTCTGTAGTTGCTGTGGAAGTTGAAGCTTGTGGTTGTATTAAGGAAGTAGATGACGCAGTTTTCTTATTTATGCTTTATGCTTTTCGGCTGGTTGACACTTCCCGTGACCCAAGGGCAGGCTTTTACCTTGGCCAGAGGCTAAGCATTGCGATACAACTTGGCAATGCCGCCAGTCTCTTGGGTACATTACCAGATGACAGCGATGCGGATGAATTTTTCGACGCCATATTTTAGTTTTTTTTTAATAGTTTTAGCTGGTTAGGATATTATTTTTGTAACTTTATTTTAGTGTTAGCTTGTTTATATTATAAGTTTGCGTCATATATGCAGTAGATATACAGTAAACGAAATGACCCATATTAAATAAATACAATTATGAAATTTATGCTTTTAACGGTTTTCGTCATTTGGGACAAGACTTCACTAGGTAAAACATAAGTTTTGAAGGTTTTTTTTTAATTTTTAGCAACTATTTAAATAATATATAACTGCTGTGTTGATCATGAAAAAGTCGCTAAAAGTCACCAGACATCTTTTTGTCATTTTTTTTTTTTTTTTTTGATGGGTTTGCTCTTGAATCTAGTCTAGGTCAGAGGTGACAGAGACAGTGTCGGCGATGGAGTGAGCTTACCCAGAAGAAGCCTGTTCACTCTCACTTTGAAAAGATTAGGGTTGTATGCGTTCGGAAACTCAGACGCAGGTAGTGAGTTCCACTCCTTTGCTGTGCGCATTATAAAAGACATTTGGAAGCGCTTAGTGCGAATTGGTGGAATAGCAACCAGGTAGGGATGGTAACTGGCAGTGCGTCTAGGTGTCCGATGGTAGAAGGGGGGCCGGCGGATTGAGGTCGTGGAGTTCTCGGGCACACTCTCCGAAGTACAATCTGTAGAAGACTGACAAGCAGGCAACCTTGCGGCGATGAGCCAAGCTATGAAGCTTGGCATCCACCAGTAAAATCATAAAAATGTCACCATAAACAGCAAAAACTCACTAGATCTGGTGACAAAGTCACTAAAACGGCAACACTGCCTGTGGCACGCGCGTCGCCAATTGCCTTCTTCGTAACGGCTCGGAGAGGGAAGGAGACGAAATAGATTTGCTTACATAACGTATCGTGACGGCACGCGACCACGCGATGCTCTGACTGGCCGAGCTTGTATACAGGGTTATTTGTAAAACACCAGCAACCTATTAAGGGGTCATTGTACTCATCATTATGAACAACTTTTACTATGGGACCAAACCCGAAATCGCGAAAAAAAAATCAGCTTTTCAGTACATTTATGTTAGCATAATTCGGCAAAATGTACTGAACAGCTGATCATTTTTTCGCGATTTCAGGTTTGGTCCCATAGTAAAAGTTGTTCATAATGATGAGTACAATGACCCCTTAAGAGGTTGCTGGTCTTTTACAAATAATCTGTATATGTTGCTACAATGTTTTAATGCAAATAAAATGAATTGAATTCACATATACCTACTTAATTATTAATAATGTATATTGATAGTATATCTACCACTGTGCTCAACCTGTGTTTGTGTGTTACTTTGGATAAATAAACATTATTATTATTATATAATTAATTAGCTCCTGTCCGCGCTATTCGTTCGTTTTCACTTAGCGTTCTTTCTGACTTTTTTTTTTTTTTTTGGCTCTTAAAGGTCCAGGCATGGTGATAAATAGCTTTACCCTTCCCCAAGAGTTGGGCTATCAAATGCAAAAATAATTTTTCAAATTCGACAGACAGTTCCAGAGATTAGCGCATTCAAACATACAAACAAACAAAACAACAAACATACTCTTCAGTTTTATTATTAGATATGTACCTATGCCTCTATCAATATTTGTGATTATAAATTCATTTTGAGCAAGAAATTTTTTATTAAAAAGTAGAAAACAACTGTGGGAAATTTAAAAATTTGAAAAGTGACGCCATTGTTCAGAGCGAATGTAACGTCTAGTCTATGATAACAATAAATGTCAATGTGTTTTGTAGGAGTGTTTGCGATTTCATGTTTGTTTGTTGTCATAGACTATGACGTCACACTAAGCGTTCCAAAATGAAGGGCATTTAAGGTGCCTGTGTCGGTTGGCTATTTTTAACTTCTTTTTAAGTACTTTTAATGGCTTTATGGCGTTTAATTTTTTTTATTGGCTATCATATAATATAAATATATTTAATAAAAATATAAAAAAAAATAAATACATGCACATTCTCTATTGCTTTGCAGCAGCATTCCTAGACACAATGTTAAAATAGCTCATGTGCCTGTGATGACACCGGCACCCATACCTTTCAAACCAGAACACAGCAACGCTATTTTGTGGCAGTTAGTCCCATACTTAAGTAGGGTGGCATTTATAATGGAATAAATCACACACACATACACACACACACTCTCTCTCTCTCACACACACACACACACACACACACACACACACAAACACACACAAACACACACACACACACTCTCACTCACTCATTTTTATATTTTTATTTAATGAGATTATTTTATTTTATTTAATTCTAATTTTAGTTTTGGTATTCTATTTTTAATTAAATTAAATGTTTATTATTAAACATTATTTTAAGTTAGATCATTTTATCAGCTTTTGCTGTCCATGCAGCAAAAGGTTTGATTAATTGTTACCAAACTGGAAAAAGTCATTGGCTCCTGAATTACTACCTGTATTTCAGGAGCCAGTGACTTCTTCCAGTTCTCTCTAACCTAGCTATGGAGCCAGGCTCTCAATTTTTGCTGTAACCTGTTTAAGGCAATAAATAATAATTATTTGTATTACCTCTCTCTATTTACGACTCACAAAACTTTACTACACCCTATACATCCAAAGTAACGCCACCCAATACCATTTAATTGCATTCTGCAATAAAAGTCTGACCCAAATTGATGCGACATACTCTAAGTATAACACGCTGTATATGCGTCTGTTTCGGAACACGCTGTATATGGGTCGAGTGTATAGTGGTCAGTTATTGCAGTACCCGTCAGGATGTGTGACGTCATTGAAGTAACGTCAGGTCGAGAGGTCAGCTGTGTGCTTCGCCATTTAATTTTATTTTCGATTTAAAATTCGAGTGAAGTGGAACTATATTGTGAAAATATTTGGTTTCCGTATTTATTTTATTGAAAGTTAGGAAGGTATATGACGGAAGCCTTTATGACATTAACCATAAGGTTTAAATTACAATAAATAACCAGGACTTCGTGAAATAGTTGGTAAACGAGCTTCTATGAAACGTCTTGACTTTCTATTTTCTATACTACTCGTAATATATATAATTCTTCTGTACGTGTGTTTGTCACCTAACTCCTCCTAAACGGCTGGACCGCTTTGGATGAAAAGTTACTGGATGGTTTGAAAACACATTTTTCTTGTTTTCATTCTTATTTTAGATGGGTTTGCTCTTGACTCTAGTCTAGGTCAGAGGCGACAGAGACAGAGTCGACGATGGAGTGAGCTTACCCAGAAGAAGCCTGTTGACTCTCACTTTGAAGTGATTAAGGTTGTATGTATATGCGCTCGAAAACACAGACGCAGGTAGTGAATTGGACCCGGTAGATGGCGCTGCTAAGGCGGTACGAAGTTCACCGGGTCAGCTAGTATAGCTAGTAATTTACTATAATTATTATTAAATTACTAGCGACACGCCTCTTCTTCATCAAGATTTCTGAGTTAAATCTAAATTAAATATTCATGAATATACATAACATATCTTTACGCCTTTAATCCCTGAAGGGTTAGACAGAGGTGTACCTATAGTACACCCACAATTCGCCAGTAAGTTTTTTTTTAAGTTCCATGAAATAGGAGGCGAGTCTATTGCCATCAACCTGATCAATATTATTTTGCCCAACACTATTTTTTTTATTCGTAGAGAAATCCCTATGGATGTCTGGGAAGAACGGAGGCTAATGTCGGACTCCATCCAACTAAACACCAACTGTTTATTTTACTTCGATGAGTCGGGGATTTTGCCCAACCTAAGATCTAACACAAGTTCCTCTGCTTCGCAGTCGCTCTAAAAAAAAAAACTAAAGTGTCTCTTTTTAATGTCAAAATAACAGCTTTTTTCTAAATGCACAATTATGAAAGTTATAAAACACAATTTTTGAAATTTTTGCCGCCTGTTTGTTCCGGCTAAACTCCGAAACGGCTGGGCCAATTTTGACAAGACGTTCACTGACAGATAGCTGATGTTATAAGGAGTACCTATACTGATTGCGCTGTAGCATGGTTCCTTTTCATTTTTGATCGTTATCGCGATTTACAGCCATGATTTTTATTTTTTTTTGACAGTCCAGATGGCGTGGTTGGTTAAGATACCACCTATCATGTCGCAGGTCGTGGAATCGATTCCCATCCAGGGCAAACATTTGTGTGCATGAACATGTCTGTTCGTCCTGAGTCTGGGTGTAATTATCTATATAAGTATGTATTTACAAAAAAAAAAAGTAGTGTAAGTAATATATCAGTTATCTGGTTTCCATAGTACAAGCTCTGCTTAGTTTGGGATCAGATGACCGTGTGTGACTGTGAACAATGTCCTAGAATATTATTATTATTTTAGCTGCATCCTAAATATCATAGCCGTAAAATACGGAATCAGTAATACGTGTAATAACTGTATTACATTAAATAAATTTACCCTCCCAAAATTGTATTGTCTACAAATAAAATCAAATTGAAAGAAAAATGGGGCAGTGTTATGCGTGTGACGTCATGCCATGCATATGTTTAGTGATGGGATGTATTGTTAGGATTGGGTAGTCGATATTTTTTTAAAGACAAGTAAGTCTGCTGTATGTATTTTTATTTTTTTGTTGTTAGACATATCACTCATACTGACGCAAAATTGGCGTCGACGTACCGCGCCACATGCCAAGTTGTTACCATAAAAACATATAAAATATATATATATATATATATATATATATATATATATATATATATATATATATATATATATATATATATATATATATATATATGTATATATATATATAATATAATATCCTGGGACCTTATTCACACACGGTCATCTGATCCAAACTAAGCAGAGTTTGTACTTTGGAAACCAGATAACTGATATATACACTACATTTTTTGTAAATACATACTAATATATATAATATCACCCAGACTCAGGAAAAACAGACATGTTCATGCACACAAATGTTTGTCCTGGATGGGAATCGAACCCACGACCAGCGGCATAACAGGTGGTATCTTAACCAACCACGCCATCGGGCCTGTCGAATATTTATCGGTTGTGCTTGAAATGTGATTTTTTAAATGTTTTGTATTAAATACAAGAATTTAAAATAAAATTCATAATATTAAGATATATCAAACACATTTTTAAAATTTTAATAAAGAGAACGAGATTTTTGCTGTGAGACTCGTTATCGATTAAATTGAATTGCACAATGTCTCTGACCTAGTAATGCGATGCTGACATAATATATGCCACCCGCAAACAGCGCATATAGCGCAAACAGTGTAAACAGTGTAAATAAGGTTAATTTTATTTAAAAAAAGAATTAGGGTTCTACGCAAAAAAATAAAACCCATGAAATTTTGAACAAAATTCGATTCAAATAGAGAATTACTGACATCATAGTTAAAGCCGTATCCGTGACTTACATAATAAACTACTTCCAATAATTTCTGTTCCGAAATAATATAGGTCATTAACCTCGTATCGAATTAATTTGGGTCAGCTTTATAGCGAAATGCAATTATTTGGTCCCGCGTTTCGCTAAGTGAATTCATGAAAAGAGAAAATTGTATGGATTCAATATTGGATTATTATTGGCTTCGCTGAGTTATGCAGGTCTGATTAACAGTCTTTCCATGATAAATACTCCGACTCAGGTGTGGCTTTTTTTTTTTTGTGGATGGGAAATCATCAAATAACTTCTCCCGCTCTAGGTGGAGCGGAAGGGCGTGTCAGACTTTTACTGACTAAAACCCACCTGTGTTCCTTCAGTTGCCTATGCCAGGGCCATGGTATCTTTTTCAAACAACCCGCGACCCCAGCGGCATCGGCCCTATTGGACCCCATCTTTTGCTGACATCTCTTTGAGGCGCGCGTGGAACCCAACGCGCCGTCGACCCGGGCCTGGTCCTCACCGGACGGCGAGCTACCCACTACTCACCGTCCGCAAGCCCGCGCCTACGGTGGCTGGGAATCGGCCTTTTCTATTGTTCCTACTGAGCATCACTGATTAAAGCTTGGTGAAACTGTTTTTTTTTTAGTGGTCAAGCTTTAAAATCAGTCTTATATAATTCAAATTATGTTTGAACGATTGCACGTTAGTATTATTCTCATAGGAATCTAATGTGTAAAAGCATTTTATAATAAATATATTTTTATTTCACTAAAATAAAATTATTTTTTTTCTTAATTAATGCCTTTTAGCTATTAATCATACCTTAAAATAAGCAGGTGTTATTATACGTTTATTTTGAATCAATGTCACATAATCAAAAACAAGTATTTTATTTTTCTCTTATGGTCGTATCTTTTTTTCACCGTGATAGATTTTTTTGGTGCCATAGTAAAAGTTACTATTAACGATACGATCTATCAATTACAATTGGTTTCATCTTTGGGCAACATGTTTGAAAAATTTGGGCCAAGCTTCTAGGGAAGAGTTGCATTGTCCTTTCATCTCAATCTCTTTCTTTAGTTGAAAGATTTGACCCGAACGTACATAGTACTTACATACAAACAATGCAAGTTAAATAAAATACTGGTGTTCAGCTGCTCCGGCTACACTGGAACCTGCTTCCAACGTAGTTGCGAAAGGGCTCAGCGATTAAAGTGACCGAGCTTTCAAAAACCTCCATAAATAATACTCTAATAGCTAGCTTTATACGAAACATTCTTCATCTTGCAGGTAACAACAACACATCGTATAAATAACCAAGTACCGTCGCAAACTTGTGTCCTACTTAGGTACCTACTTTAGTATGTAGAACACGCGAATATATGTCCCAGAATATGATAGAAGGTCGGCTCCATACCACGCGCAGATCTACGTTTTCGCTCAAGAGGACGTAAATTTTCCTCTCTGGAGAACGGGGGACGGGGGGTTGTGTAGATTTCCCAAGTCGTGAAAGCCCTTTTTATCCGTCTTCAAAATAGGAGGAGGTTATAAAAAAAAAACATCAGCACCTATTTCCCGTAAACTCAACAATGCGTCCTCTTTTCGAGGATGACTACGATTTATCTACAAATTATATCTTAGTAGTGAAACTTATATTTATGTCTAATTTACAGTTATGTAGTGGAGAAAATAAAGGTAAGTCAAAGTCCAGGGGTGAGAACTCAGTAGCCATGGCTTGAGCGAAGAGGAACCCGAGGAGGGGCCGCTCGTCAGGGCTTTTCCCAGGAAGTCAACGACGTAGCGGCCAACAGGTAGGCGGGCCGTGATGTCGTATGGGAGGCATCGCGGCTGAGGGTTGAAGGCCGTAGCGGGAGAGGAGTGTCGGTATTTCGTTGGCCGCTCTCCCTATCCTCTGCGGCCGAAAAGTGGTAAGCGGCCGGGCCACTGACCTGACCGGTCGCAGGAGGACCAAGGATGCCTAGACACGGGGTCGTCTAGCACCCATGTGCTGGTTTGGTCCATGGGGTGGTCACGGCGCGCAATGTGTTCTTGTGCGCCTGTGATAGGGGGTGCTCCCCAGAGGAGGGTCCGGTGACGGATAGCCGCGGCGGGTTCGCGATGAGTGCTAACGCGTGCCCGTGTTCGCGCCTCAAGTGGCAGAGGAGGACACCGTGGAGTTTTAGTGGGTTGGAGTCCCACATAACTACACTATCTCCCCGTGGTAGTGCAGTATGCATGAGCATTTCCCCAAGAAAAAAAAAGGGTAGAAACTGCATTCGATCCCCAACCCGTATCCGCACCTGCTCCATAAAACGAGTAAAAACAGGCGCACCGTCACGTAGGCACGTATTTCAAACGTCAAACTTTATGGCGGCTCTGAAGTGCACTACGAGTACTCACTGCGCAGTACTCCACCCCTCGCCCCCGCTGACACGTGAATTTGTTACTGCGCACCGACTAGCGTCGATGTTCCGTGCTATCATAAAGTTTGCATCTGGCTTTATGGTGTACACAGTGCGTGCTGATGACTGGACAGTAGACAGCTGCTCGCATTGTGTACTCGTTTGTCAGTAGTATGGCTTGCCTTGGCTGTTTACATTATGAGAGTAGCGGCCTAAATCTCTTCAGAGTGCTGGATTGGGATATCGTACAATGTCGACCCCTTCTTTTCGTATAATGTTTTTTATTATCTAATATTCTTTGTATTTTTTGGCATAACTGTTTGCCATAATTGTTTTTGGCATATAGTTTATTTATGTTGACATAATTATCTTGTAGACTAATTTGCCTGACCTGAAAGCCTAACCCTCGACGGTCGACGTCAGGGGCACACCGAAGTTCGGTTTGGTTAGGTTCCCTATTATGCTTTAAATAATTATGCGTAAGCAGTTATGCGTAGATATAATTAGGATAAACAAAAGTATGCCACGTTATATTATGGCTTAAAATTTTATACAAATGGATAAAAAAATTTAAAAAAAACTGTCATGAGGTCTATGACCACAATACTAAGCTTTGAATTTAAAAATGCTTATTAAAAAAATAAAAAAGGGACCAAGAAGGATTTAGATAAGATATTCGGCTGAGTGTTGAGCTACTGCCGAAAGCATCCAAACGATGCGTGGATGGTGGGAGGCGAGCAGGCGAGTGAAAAGAAAAAAAAAACGATCAAGAGCGTGTCGGACCACGCTCAAGGAAGGGTTCTGAAGTTGGGATGAATATATCCCAAGAACAAACTTAACATTGTAGTAGAAAAACATCTTCTCCCATACATTCCAACTACAAATGTCCATAGTTAATGGAAAAGGATCCAACTCACATTACACCTAATGTGGGTGGACATTACACACGGCGATCTCTAACAAATGCCGGTCGCGAGTGCGGTTACACTTACTATACGTTATGTTCGTCTTTGTGTGTGCGTTTTCGCTCTTAGTATGGGTATGGAGCTAACTTTCTGTAGCTGTCTATATTGTGACTATGCTTTACGTATGTACGCAGATTCAAAATGTATCGCAAAGGATACGGTAACCTCTTGAGACTGTGTTACTGTCTACAAATGAAGTTAAGAGGGCCCTTCCCGGCCGCGTCTATCGTCAACGCGAGCATGGTCGAAAAGCTTGTTGTTTCATCCAGCGCAACGCCCATTGACTAACAAGCAAATGAGAACGCGATAACATTGAACGAAAAATAGTGTGCGGAAATTTTATGAAACTTGTTCAAGGAAATACGTGTTTTTTAGCAAGCCTTACAAGTTTGTGAAATGAATCTTTGTCATTTAGAATTTCCATTACATGTGTGAGGTTTCTATCGATATGTTTTCTTTACTTTTACAATATATGAGTACATTATGAACGGTCAAAGATCAGGTAAAAATGGTGCAAAAAGCAGATTTTTGGAGGCTTATATTGAAAATATTCTTCAAATTTTTATTTTTCGCTTTTATAGAAACCTAGATATAGTGCACAAAATACCTATTCGTTCAAAAAATTCTTAGAAAGATATGGTAAATCGCTATAATCACGTACGAGCGTTTATATGAAAAGTAATCCCTTAATAGTCCCCTCTTAATGTTAGCTCACGAAGCTTTTGTCAGTCCTAAGAGTCAAAGACACGTACAAATAGGTCATTTCTGGGCTAGAAATGCTTTTCTGTAAAGTTCACTTAGAACCTCACTCAAGTGAGCGCACACAATTCGAAAGTGAACTCATTTGTTTTTACCGGATTGCCCCAGAAGGAAGGTAAAATTTTTGAGAGTATGCGTGTATTTAGGTATGTATGTATGTCTATTTCTTTGGCATGCTCTGTAGCCTAAACGGCTTTATGGATTTTAACATATGAGGTGTCGTTAGATTCGTCTTAATTGTGGGAGCGACATAGGCTATTAATATCTATATATTGGAAATACAAAAAAATGAACAGGAAGATTAAAAAAAAAATATAACAATATTGGTACCTATGAAATAAAGCTAGTAATGAGTCATTTTCTCAAGAGAAAGACAAGCATATATATAAAAATCTCGTGTCACGGTGTTTGTGGTCGCTCTCCTCCGAAACGGTTCGACCCATTTTTGTGAATTTTTTTATGTATATTTGGTAGGTATGAGAATAGATCGTAAAGTATATTTCATATCACTAGTTAATGAAATTTGGACAGGACAAGGTCTCGCCGGTCAGCTAGTAATATATATATAATATTGGTATTACAGGAGGGTGAGAAACCAACAACCTGTAATAAATATGGCGTAACTTTTGTTTGCCCCCGCTTGCGATACCAATATTCTATAGATTATAATAATAATAATAATAATAATAATAGTAATTTATTTTCTCTCAAAAAGGTACAATTTTGGTACATAGTTACAAAGTTACATGCAGAATCAAACCTTAGTGAGAGCTGGAGTCTATACTGGGCTCGGGGCCTGTATTACAGATCTCCAGGCTCACACCCTTAAAATTACAATATTAAATTGCACTTACGTACTACAACAATATATATATATATATACATATATGTATTAATATTTATAACAAATAGATGTACTATATGTGTCTTTGAAGAGTGCAGTGTGTCCGTGAGTACAATAGGTCCCCACACTCAGCGCCACGATGGGCAACTGGGTGCGAGCATCCACTTGCCCGAGAGTGTGTGTGTGTGTGATTGTGTGTATGTGTGTGCGTGAGTGTGTGTGTGTGTGTGTGTGTGTGTGTGTGTGTGTGTGTGTGTGTGTGTGTCTGTATGTGGTTAAAAAGGAGAAACGCAATCTAAGATTTAAATTAAGTAAATGAATATTTCCGGTAGGCGAGGTTATTTTAGAATATATAGTAAGTTTTCAGTCTCTGCATAATCCAATTCAAGTAGCCATTTAGTGATAGTTTTTTTACATTTGGATCTGCACATAGGGTATATATTTAAAATTGTATTAGCCTTGTTATAGACGTAGCTACTGAGGAAAGGGAAACTACGTTGGGCCGAACGACAATTTGTACGAAAGGAAGGACAGACAGTATGTTTTCGGCGTTTGGAGTCAAAATTGCACGGAGCGTAGGGAGTTTGAGAGTGGGTGGCTAAAACAAGGTTAAGGATAAACAATTTGCGAACAGAGAGAACCGCACATGTTTTATAAAGATCGGTGGTAGGAAAGCGGAATGGTAAACGCCATCCAACTTTCAGGAGTGCCCTTTGAGCACGTTCCAATTTCAGCATGTGAGTTTTTGCAGATCCGCCCCATGTAATTATACAATATTGTATAAGCGATTGGCAGAGGGCGATATATACAAGTCTTAGAACCGTAGTGTCTGCAGCATGACGAAGTGACTTAAAAATGTAGATCAACCTACGCAGTCGTGAGGAGAGTGTGTTTATGTGTGTAGAGAATGACAGGCAATCATCAATTTGCACACCAAGATACTTGACAAAATTGATGCGGGAAAGGCAAGGACAATTACAAGCTGTGTGGTGTTCCGAAATACAGGAGTGTGCAACCAAAGAATAAGGAGAGCACGGAGGTTTCCCAGCGGCAGTAAAAGAAAAGGTTAGGTAATTTGTTTTATCAACATTTACAGTGAGGAGGTTTTGAGCCAACCAGTTAGTGACAACGTTGAGCCCGGATTGTGCATGTTGGAAAACCAGCTCCCAGGAGTCACCATGGAATAATAGGGCAGTATCATCGGCATAGGTAAAGATGGATGCATTGGGAAGCGTTAACCGGCAGAGCTCATTTATGTAAATTAAAAAAAGGGTCGGGCCGATGATGCTGCCCTGAGGGACCCCGTAGGATATAGGGAGCTCGTCGCTTGTCCAATCCCCAATTCTAATGCATTGCCGTCTGCCCGTAAGGTAGCTCTCGAAGAGAGCAAGTTGAACGCCTCTAATACCTATCCTTTCCAGTTTAGCAATAAGATTGGGGACAGAAATCGCATCGAAAGCCTTTGCCAGATCCAAGAAAATACCAATTACCTTCTGCTTTTTATCCAGATTGGAGAAGATGTTAGTGGTTAGGTCTAACACAGCATTATTTGTGGAAATACCGGAACGGAAACCATATTGAGAGGAAGAAAGAAGATGCTTTTGCTCTAGGTACTTAAGCAATCTATTATTCATAACCCTCTCTACTAATTTTGAAAGTGTAGGCAAAATTGATATAGGTCTGTAATTATTCAATCGATCTCTGTCCCCACCCTTATGCACAGGATGTACTATTGCCAGCTTAAGAGCATTAGGAAAGATGCCAGAGGAGAAAGCCAAATTACATATATGAGCCAGAAGGGGGGTGAGCTGATTTTTGAATTTCTTGAGAAACGTGCCCGATATTCCATCAGAACCCACCGCACAATCGCTTCTTAGTTTCCCAATCAAAATATCTATCTCAGATTCGTCTGTACCCAGCATGACAAAACTGTTCTGATACGGTAGGAGATTATCGGATTGTGGAGGTGAGTAAGTGGAGACGTATGGTACGTTTTCAGCTAATGTACGTCCAATGTTAGCAAAGTACGAATTCACTTCATTAATAGAGCGCTCTGGTTCGGAGGATGACAGAAGAGCGTTGGCATGTGATTTAACTTTTGACGTGTAAGTGATAGATTTTACAGCATTCCAGAGCTTTTTATTATTTTTTTGAGCGTTAGTTATAAGGGCTTTATCATAATTTGTTTTAGTCGTTTTTAGTATCTTAGAGCAAAAATTCCTGTATCTTTTGTAAGTTGTGAGAAGAATTGTATTTTTGGGATTCTTTTTTAATTTCTTATGCATATTGTCTCGATTTCGTAGGCATCTAAGCAGACCTGGAGTCATCCAGGGCTTACTCAGCCTTTTACGGTTGGGCACAATTTTCAGAATAGAGTCTTGAACTATGATACGGTTAAGAGTGTTAATAAAGAAGTCGGTTGCTTCATTAACATCTGTGGTACTATAAATGGGACTAAAATCGGTCTGAAGTAGGTCTAATTCAATCTTGTCAAAATCCAAAACTCGGGTCTGTCTAGCTTTATTCAGTGAAATATTGGCCGGGTTATTGTTCTCCAAAAACAATAAAACAGTGTCATGATCAGTGACCGAAGTGTTGGCGATGAAACAAAAAGCAGCTCTTCTCGTTTTTAAAATTAGATGGTCGAGACAGTTACTTTGTCGTGTAGGAAGAGTGTGTGCCGGTAGCATACCGTGATAGGCGAGCATTGTCAGATACTCCGCTGCGCGTGAGTCATTACTATGGTCAGAAATATTGATGTTTATGTCACCGGTTATGATTATATTTTTGTATGAACATAACGATTTAAGTACTTCATCCAAAGAGTCCACAAACGCGGAGACATTCCGAACAGCAGGCGGGCGATAGACTGCAATCAGGGCGGTATCATTATTAAGTATTAACAACAAACAGTTGGCATCCTTGATCAGGGGCTCCGAAACAGAAACTTGAAGGTGAGAACGGAAAAACACCACCACACCCTCATTCTGCGAACTATGTAGACTGGTAGTGACGCAGGTATAGTCATGGATTGAAGGTAGGGGAGGAGAGTTGAAAATTATAATGCTTGATTTTCTTTTTTCAGTTACCTATGTGTTTCTGCAGTCCAGTTTTTTTTTTTAAATGAAAAGTAAATCATCGCAGATACACAACGAGATACCATTCGAATTTCGAATTGATGTTTAGAGAACAAGAATGAATTATGAGTAACTCTTTTTTAAATAATCTGGAATCGCCAACCGGAGCGGTGATCAATGCTCGTCCCTTCTCTATATAAGAAGAAGCTTATACCCTGCACATATAATCAGCCTATAACTTTCGCACGCAAGTACTTGTCACCGCCTGAGCTATCTAAGCGGCAAGACGGAGAGGAGGGCGCGATTGACAAGATTGAAGATTGGCAGACTGAGTTAGCTTGACGTTTGTCTTTTTTTTTAGATGGGTTTGCTCTTGACTCTAGACTAGGTCAGAGGTGACAGAGACAAAGTCGACGATGGAGTGAGCTTACTCAGAAGAAGCCTGTTAACTCTCACTTTGAAGAGATTAGGGTTGTATGCGCTCGGAAACACAGACGCAGGTAGTAAGTTCCACTCTTTTCCTGTGCGCGTTATAAAAGACATTTGGAAACGCTTTGTGCGAATTGGTGAAATAGCAACTAGGTAGAGATGGTAACTGCAGTGCGTCTAGATGTTCGATGGGAGTTCTTGAGCTCACTCACCGAAGTACAATCTGTAGAAGACCGACAAACCAGTTTTACGTCGCCAATAAGCCTCTTAGCTCTGCGTTCCACCGAGTCAAGCGCGGCTAGTTGGTATTTAGCTGAACCATCCCAAAAGTGGCTGCAATACTCCATGCAGGATCGGACTGGCGCTTTGTAAAGGGTTAATAGCTGTCCAGGCGTAAAGTATCTTTTCACCCTATTTAGGATGCCCAGCTGTTTGGACTTTTTACTCGATGGTGGTGCCGAAGTTGTTGTCTACCTCCTCCTTCTCATTACTCACATACCTCAGGCGGTGCCTAGCACTTGCGCGCACACTATGGTTCACAGGCCTCCACAGGGAGTGGCATTCACCACACGGGCACAGCGCGGGTTCGCTTGCAGTAGGACAATTCAAATTCGATTTGAAATTCTTTATTTGCTTAAAACATGGTGTTTATAGGCCTTACAATTAAACAGGAGTACAAACATGTTTAGCTGTTGGAACTATAGCATGTAAAATCGAATCTTAAAATTATTTCAAAACAATCAATCAATCTGCCTAGCCTTTTTCCCAACTATGTTGGGGTCGGCTTCCAGTGTAACCGGATGCAGCTGAATACCAGTATTTTACATGGAGCGACTGCCTATCTGACCTCCACAACTCAGTTACTGGGTAATACGATACCCCTTGGTAAGACTGGTTGTCAGACTTTCGGGCTTCTGACGACCCGTAACGACTGTCAAAGATCCACGAATGACAGCCGGGACCAACGGCTTAACGTGATTTCCGAGACACGGAGAAGTCTCGGTATGAAAAGATGGTCCACAGACCAACCCCGTCAAGCGTAGCTTAACCTGATGGATCGACCCGTGCGGCTGTTATTACTTAGCCACGAGCTCCTCAAAATGATTTCAAAACAATAGTCAATGGAGTCATTGCTTAAATTGAGTCATAATTTATTTTCAAAAAATGTTTTTGGGAGTAGAAGTTGTGGGCTTTCAGCCATTCCAACAATTTATTCTTAAACAGTCTATTATTTAAGTTTTTAAGTTCTCTAGGTATCTTATTATAAATTCTTACAGACATAGACAACTTTTTCTGTATTGTACACTCCCAGATTGTCCAAAATCTGGGAGTGTCAATAAAAACTAATCTATTTTGGTCTCTGCGATTTCTAGAGCTTACATCAGACACTTTTACAAAATATTCTTTATATTTCCATACAAACATGCATATTTCATATACAATACCTACCTACTTGTAGGTATTGAAGTTTTATATGGGACAACAATTTTTTTTTTTACGATTACGATGTTGGTCCCCGGGAAAAAGTGGTTCAGTTTGATGGCCTGTACCACACCCTTAAGTTTGACTCGTCTGTGAAACACCTTGTATATAAAGAGATTGTAGCGGTAATATACGAAGTTTTTTGAATATTGGCTCGCAAGACTCATCAGACCTGATGCATTTTTTTTGCGCAACAAACGCTTCATTTCGTTCAGTACTATTTCCCCACATTATAAGCATGTATCTCAGAATCAATTGTATATACGCGTGGTAGCATGATATGGCTGTTTTTATGTCAATAATTAACAAGCTGAAATTAAAATAGGTCTGTTCAAACAAAAGGTTTTCATAAGCCTATTGTAATAACAAAGAACATATAATAACGATAATTTCGGACAAAATTCCATCCTTTATCTTTGAATATATCTTTAGAGAATAAACGTAAAATTTTATTGTGTTGTATTCAGCCATTTTATGGTGTTTCAGCGTTAAATGGTACTTTGAGACACATTTGGTGAATTCGATTGGATTTTGTAATGAACGTTATCGAATTGACTGGCTGGCTGTAAAGAGATATCTACATTGTTAGATACTCGTACTACTTATGTGATTTAGGAAAGCGGACGTATGTTTTGTTCTCAAATGTAGGTACAGTGGCCTTAGTGAAGGTTTTTAAACTTACTCGATAACGTTCACGTATACTTCTTTACACTGAAGCTTAAGGCAAAAGCGTCAGGGTGGCCCGCGAAATCAAATTCAATCTGCCTAGCCTTTTCCCAACTATGTTGGAGTCGGCTTCCAGTCTAACAGGATGCAGCTGAATACCAGTATTTCACATGGAGCGACTGCCTATCTGACCTCCACAACCCAGTTACTGGGTAATACGATACACCTTGGTAAGACTGGTTGTCAGACTTTCGGGCTTCCGTCCCGTAACGACTGTCAAAGATCCACGAATAACAGCCAGGACTAACGGCTTAACGTGCTTTCCGAGGTACGGCGGAATCTCGGTATGAAAAAATGGTCACCCATCCATAGATCAACCCACGTAGACGAAGCTTAACCTGATGGATCGACCCGTGCGTCTGTTATTACTTAGCCACGCACTTAGTGATTTTCAAATTGCCTTACGTTTTTTGCAATTTACTGACTTCAACATCGTTGGGCTAGGCAGATGATGATTTCGGTTTTTAATTTATATTTCCACTTAAATTGTCAAAGCTGTCCTGCTGCAGCCTGGCTGAAAAGACGGGAGCGCATCTCATATAGGCCCACTCGGGTGCTGACCGGGCACGGTTGCTTCGGTGAATACCTGAACAAGATTCGCGAGAGGCCACGGCAAATTGCCACCATTGCAGAGGCGGCTTGGATTCCGCATAGCACACGCTCGCGGAATGCCCTGCGTGGGCTTCTGAAAGACGGATCCTGGTCGCCAGGATCGGGCGAGATTTATCTCTGCTGGCAGTATGCTGGTCTATGCTGGTGGAGTCGGAGAACTGGAGGGAAATGGCCTCCTTCTGTGAGACCGTGATGGTTCAGAAGGTGACTACTGAGCAGGATCGTGACAGGGCTGATCCCGCTCGGAGAAGAAGGCGTTGGGGAGGCAACGATGTCTCGATGTCTAACACGCCAAACCTGCATCTTTTAAGGCAAGCGGGAATTTGAGGTCACGGGTGCTCAGAGTGGGGACTTAGCCCGCCCACTGAGTGACCTCAGGGAAGACGGCGCAAAGAGGTCACGTGCTGCCATTTGCATAGTTAGGTTTCGAGGAGACCCCTTTACTTTTCTCTTCCATGTGCAGGTGGTGACCACCAGGGTGGTTTTAGTGAGGTAAAAATCCCACACTCCCCGGTCTTTTCTCCAAAGCCCGGGCGCCTTTTGAAAGTTACCTCACGAAAACAAAAAAGGTGCTTTGCCCCATTTGCCTTTGGACCACTACGTTTGAGACACCCTGTATTTTATGATTAAGTATCTTCACTTCACCGTAATGGATCCAGCGATGATTATACACTTTTAACTTAAACGGTATTACTAGGTTTACAAAAATGTGTATAGTCACTCCTGCAGTAATAAAATTCAAGAGAAGTACGAGTAGGTAGGTATATTTGAAACGCTAGTACCTACGTTCTAACTTGTGGAGACTGAGAGAAGTCACGTATCCAATACCTGTAGGTAAATGCAGTAATCGTAGGACAGGATAAATGTATATGACTGTGTGAAAGAGATAAATGCAAAGGTGTAAGCGCGACAGCGAATGTATAGTCGATCTCTTAATTGCTTATCACTAACGCTACGTTTACACGGATACATCAATTTCTAAGCCGTATCAGATTTTTGCAGGATACGGTTTAGTCACAATAGGACTGTTTATTTCAAACAGTGACTAGAATATATGTACAAGCTAACACTAAAAAATATATATATTATGTACAAGTGTATTAAAAAATCATAAAAATAATAAGGTGAATAGCTCATAGGGTATCAAAAAAAAAAGTTCCCAAAAGGCTGGCAGCATTGCCACGTTGGATGGCAATGCTGATTCTTTGGGCTAAAAATAGGCCAGCTCTCTGGTCCCGTGAAGAGTAGACCAACCGCTTGGCGATGTCCCGAAATTCTCGATGAGCACTCGGACCCCAAGGCCCTAGAGTTTCCACCCCAAACGACTCAAAAATATAGCTCCCAATAAAGTTGCTATATTTGCGCCGTTTGAGGTTTTCTGCTCCTGCAGCAGCCGCCCCAGTACAACCCACCATGCTAAGAAGATGGGATGGCGCGAGGGTGTCGACACAGTCACAATATAATTTATATGTATGAGTTTACACGTGTATTCGCTTTTAAGATCCGGCAAATAACCGAATCGGGCAAAACCGATTCGGTTACACGGCAAAATACCGAATACTGTTCAGTGGCAATAGCATTTTAATACATACGTTCACTCGAGCACAGATTCAGTTTTTTAGCAAATGCCGCAAAAAAACCAGCTATGGCAAGTCGGGTGGTGGGCGCTCACGCGGTGCGGTGGGGTGGGGCAATTGGAATTAACCAAAATCCCTTTCTAGGACGCCTCTGATGGCGATAATACCAGTATAATAAGATAGCAAAAGTGTTCACATCCATCGCTTCCAAATGTTAGTGAGAGACTGAGCATTTTCCTGCAAAATCCCACCACCATTCAGTGTTTTGCAGAAAATCAAAATTTGCCGTAAAAAAAGAGCATTCGGTGCTACCGTATACGGTAAAAATCCGATCCGGCAAAACGACTCTGTGTGAACAAACCGTAAGTTGAAACTATCTGACGCATTGGCGCCGATTCCCTTGTTCACAAATTAATTTTAAGTTCAGTGTATCTTTTTCTTTCTATTTCATTAAGAAAAGTACAGAAGATAAATATTAATTTAGTCCTATCAAATTAGTCAGCGCCTGATGTAAATTGACGTATTTTAATCACGTCTAAACTTGTCTATTGAGTATCTTAATTTGACAGGACAAAATTAATATTTCTCGTCTGTTCTCTTCTTAATGAAATAGAAAGAAAAATATGCACTGAATTTAAATTAAGTTTAGTTTGTAAAGAAGGGAATCAGCGCCATTGACAAATATACTTTTTGGTTGTATGACATGCTAGTGACATTCAACCTTAGGGTGATAAATCAATTACTAGTTTGATTAGACACTATTGAACGTACCCCTTTTAATTTTTAACCACAATACTTGTCTACTGTCATTTCTTTTGTTTATCAGTCTTACCAAGGGGTATCGTATTACCCAGTAACTGGGTTGTGGAGGTCAGATAGCCAGTCGCTTCATGTAAAATACTGGTATTCAGCGGCATCCGGTTAGACTGGAACCCACCCCAACATAGTTGGGAAAAGGCTAAGCAGATTGATCGATTTGTTTACTATATCAAACATAAAGAAACACGAATGTTTACAATATTGTATCTTAAATCAAGTACCTACACAAACATTTTCAATATGACTTCAAAATATAAATGTTTACAAAGGACGAGAGTAAAATAAATATCTGTTTTGACATGAAATAGGGGCCCCAACCTAACCCTTTTTGCGTTGTAAGGTTTCTGAATTTTAAAACCGTATTAGATTTGATTTACACGAAAAGTTCGGGTCAAAATTAAATTAACATACATAAATATGTTTAAGGGTGCAGGCATACCAAGGGTTAAGAATTACGTAGAAAATAAGGACCTACTTTGTGCTTGTTTCACAGTTTGACATAGCTTGTACAGAACTATGCAAATAGTTGGTTTACCATTGTGACAAAATCAATATCAGACTGAGAATCAGCACATTTCGAACGTCAAAAATTACATAAGGCAGTCCCCAAAACGCCGGCCGGCCTTTCACCACTTCATAGTGCTTTAGCTGGGGAGAAGACGTGGCGCAACAAACTCCCCAGTAGCACAGCTGTCTTTTCAGTTAAAAATTTTGATTCTTTGACAGTGCACAAAATAATTCAGGTACATTGCGCAATACAAAACATTAAATTAAATTATTTGACATTCACCAATCAGAAGTTGATAAGGCTCTCGACATGCAAGCTAATTGCCTACTTTTGTGCAAGTTACAGGCGAGTGTAATCCCGCTCTTGCGGAAGAGAGGAGACGGATTTTATAAATGTAATTGTAGCTCCATGAAACTCACTGCCAGATAATCGGGACTATCATTTATTATTGGTAGAAAAGAAACGTTTTTTATATTCGGTTATTTAGCGTTAAACCATCATCTTCCTAATGCTAAGTGATATTGCAAAGCGATCAAAACGCTTTCATGTAAAATTTGCATGCCGACATTAATGGCAGAAAAAGAGATTCATATACCTTATCTTTAAGATCCCTCTGCACCTTATTTACGCAAATAAATGATTTTGATTTTTATTCTTCCTTAAGGGGGAAGCGTCAGGGTAGCCCGCGAAATTCAAATTTTCTTACGTTTTTTGCAATTCGCAAGTCAGTATTAAGTTGTATGTTAAATAACGTATATGTATCTACAGAATTATAATCATTAGAATCAGTAATACAACTCCTTAAGTCAGTATAATGCTCAAATGTTAAGTTTTCATGAAATAGTATTATCATTACGATTACCAGACTCTGGGATGCCACTGAGAAATTCCAGATAGAAAAATTCAAGAATACTTTGCCCGACATGAGAATCGAATCTAGGACTTCATGCCGCTTTCGACCATTAAACCAATGAAGCAGTAATTCGTTCATTTAATTTAATGAATAGAATTCATTAGCTTAATTACTAATTTAACATTTTAGAACTTTGCCCAGACGTGGTAGGAACTACTAATGAGAGGACAAGCAATTCGTTTTAAAAGCTAAATATCGGTACATTTGGCGATAAGCCAATAGCTACACTTACAGCCAAGATTCAATGACGATATCGCCACTTTAAACTGGGTTGCAGCTCTCTAAAAGTCACTTTGAAACGATCGAACGAACTCGTTGTGAATCCACGATGATTTACTTTAACACGTTCGGCCGAGCAACGTCTTATAACGTCAAATTTGTACAATTTACTATTAACACAACGTCTAATCACGTCAAATAAAAATGTGATATTATTTGCACTACGTCTCACAACGTCAGGTAGCCATAGTAAATTCCATTACTTGAACTTTGCGCTGCAACACTTGCGTGTCAAACACCTAGAGCCACAACAAATCAAATTTTGGCGGTTCAATGTTGTTGTCTACTACAAACTCGCACAAGCGCGTAAGCACACATACGCAACGTCTGAACACGTCGTGCGCAAGACGAACGTTGACGGGAACATATGTTGTGTCCAAATTGTACGCAGTTGTGTCCACCGTATAAGGACGTTGTGGTTAATCTTATAAATAACACTATAGGATACTTGAAGAGGAAGGTTTGTGAATGTATGTCCATTTTGTATGCAAAAATATTGTGTTATAAATAACGTGCGCACCTCATGAGAACGGCGCGGGGCCGAACGTTTTGAAAACAAATGAATTCGCTTTCGAATTGGGATATTATTAATTGCACATCAAATAAACAATGACCTATCAATTTATTTCTATCATTTATATACTTTTTTACATCAAAAAAATACTGACTGCACAGCAAATTAACCAGAGCGTACATACATAATACTCAGACTCATAGCAAAATGACATGGTGACTAATATTAACTCCGAGGTTAGGTTTGGTTAGGTTACTTTAAACCCTTTACACATAAATAGGAGCTCCGTTCTAGGATGCAAGAGCGAGCAAAGGGCACGAAGGGTAAGTTAAAATAATAAAAAGCTTTATTGCGGTGCGCCACGAATATATTTTTTTTCTTATTTAGTTATATTTTGAGTTGAGTATTTTGCTGTGCAATCAGTAATTTTGATTGGAATTCGGATTATTTTTGGATACAAAAAGTAATATTTTGATTTGCGTTTAAATACTACCCTTTCGAATTGCGTGCGCTCACTTGGGCGAGAAACCATGTGAACTTTACAGAATCTACTATTAAGCTCTTACAGTCGACAGTCGTCATAATAAAAGCTGATTGCCCCGTCGAGGACGAGTCCCAGATCGGGCAAAGTGTTGTTGAGTTTTCCATCGGGAATTTTTGACGTGAAAACGTCTTTTCACTCGGTATACTGATGGTAAGTTCAATATTTCTGACCGACAAAAACATGTAAGATTTCAACCGCTAATAACTATGAGACTTTTAATTCTAGAGTAATGGTTGAGCATTCAACAGATAGGTCAAATTGATAACAATTTTAAAGCCGAATGTAATTCTATATAATCTACATGGTCTTCACATGAAGTGACCAAGATTATGTCTGGACTTTATAAGAGACTGTGACCTTTGAGTTTGTTTCGGCCTTTCTTCTCAGAGTAGTCAGATAGTAAACGCCGACCTCATCTAGTATAAAAAAAAATAAATAAAAAAATATTGACTTGTAAAATTGTTTATACAAACCTACTTACAGAAATAAAAATCATTTATGTGTGCATGCGTGTGACGTCATACTGCGAGTGCACGCGCATGCGCGCGAGCCTCAACTTTTCACTATGTGTCAAAATATCAATTCGAATACCGCAAACACGTGTTTAGCTAGATGAGTTATTCGGGTGACTTTGTCAAGAGTTGACGAAGCACTACCAGAACGTAATATTTTAGTTTCTCTTTACGTTCTGGTAGTGCTACCAGAACGTAAAGAGAAACTAAAATATTGGAAAAAATAGGGATAAAAAATGAATATGGAATTGACAATAGCAAAATAATGTCAGATGTCGTCTCATATCGGCCGTAAATTTGCTAAGAAATAAAAAAAAAACAGCAATCAAAGAAAGCTTGCATGAAAAGAAATGCAATATAATATAATAATAATAATATCCTGGGACATTTTCACACACGGTCATCTGGTCCCAAACTAAGCAGAGCTTCTACTATGGAAACCAGATAACTGATATACTACATACACTACTTTTTGTAAATACATACTTATATAGATAATTACACCCAGACTCAGGACAAACACAAACACAAATGTTTGTCCTGGATGGGAATCGAACCCAAGACCAGCGACATGATAGGCGGTATCTTAACCAACCACGCCAACTGGCCTGTCAATGAACCTAAAGAGTCTAATGCCGAGCAAATACAACAGCTACGGCAGTGTCAGAAACCGTAAGAAAATCTGTTGCAAATAGCAAAACTGAAACATGTCATAATTGGGGAAAGTGCAAATACAGTGGCTACAGCAGGATCGGAAACCATAGTAAAATTTCAATCTGTTTTCACGTAAATAAACGGCGAGGACTCGAACTGCGCCAGCTATTTTTTAGGGTTCCGTAGTCAACTAGGAACCATTATAGATTCGCCATGTCTGTCTGTCCGTCCGTTTGTCCGTCCTCGCTTAATCTCTGTAACCGTTAGCACTAGAAAGCTGAAATTTGGTACCAATATGTATGCCAATCACGCCGACAAAGTGGTAAAATAAAAATTGGAAAAAATGTTTTATTAGGGTAGCCCCCCTATATGTAAAGTGGGAAATTATTTCTTTTTTATTTCAACCCTAACGTGTGATATATTGTTGGAAAGGTATTTAAAAATGAATAGGGGTTTACTAAAATCATTTTTTGATAATGTCAATAATTTCCGAAATAAATCGCTCCAAAAGTTAAAAACAATGTGTCCGCCCTCTAACTTTTGAACCATAAGTTTAGAAAATATGAAAAAACTCTGAAAAGTAGAACTTTATAAGGACTTTCTAGGAAAATCATTTTGAACTTGATGGAAACAACAGTTTTTGTACAAAAAAGACAAAAAGTTGTACAAAATAATTTCTGGACTATGTTTGTAGTATAATCGTATATGCAAGCATTTTTTTTAACTTCGTTTACATATTTTATTATATTTTTACGGACGGGAAACTATGGAACCCTACACTGAGCGTGACCCGACACGCTCTTGGCCGGTTTTTTTTTTTTAGTAACAGCCTGGAGTTTGAAAGTCGGCGTTGTGATACCCCCGTGCTTCGGAAAGCAAGTTAAGCCTTTGGTCCTGCACCTGATCTCACTCCAATCATGTCAGATTGCCGTCCCATTGGACTATGAGAGTAAGGGAAGTGAGAGTGCACCTGTGTCTGCGCACTCACTAGTTCACTATAATATCTCCCGCGTCGATTGTTAATCTCCGCTGAGATTGGTCGCCGTAAGGAAAAAGAAAGTATGTAAAGAAATATTGAAATGGAGAATAAATATATTTTGTCCTGTTTAAAGTACAAGATATAAAGGCAGATACGTCTTTTAATAGTAAGAATTATTTGGTTTTCGTTAAGTTTACGCCAATATAAAAATACTGGTAGATGCGTCATTTTTTAACCGACTTCCAAAAGGAGGAGGTTCTCAATTCGTCTGTATTTTGTTTTTTTGTATGTTTGTTACGCGATTACTCAAAGACGGATGGACCGATTTAGAAAATTCTTTTTTTGTTTGATAGGGTATACTTTCGAGGTGGTCCCATATAAATTTTATTAACTTTGCTTGGGGAGTTTTTGAGTTAGCTTCAATAATGCGTATATTTCCCACTTATTTTATGTGGATGATGTGATGGTGTTTTAATAACTTCCTATCACTGTTATTTACATGGCTATATCTACAATTATTGTGCTCAATTATGTATTCGAATTTGTGTGGGGACCTACCCCACACAAATTCGAATACATAATTGACACACCACAACCAAAAAGTGAAAAATAAAAACTTTTTAGCAAAAAATAAAACCGACTTCCAAAACAAAACACTACAAAGTGAAAAATAACTTTAATTTCGGAAGTCGGTGGCAAAAAACGAAAATACAAAACCCAAGACACCGACTACCGAAATTAAAGTTATTTTTCACTTTGTAGTGTTTTGTTTTGTCGGTTTTATTTTTTGCTAATTTGCTGATTCCGAATATGTAAATAACGCTATTTCGAAAAAAATGTAAGATACGTCTTTTTTCTTTAACGTCAGTCTTATATAGGAAATTTAGGTCCATATTTTACTAAGACGGCAGAAAATCAAACGGACTAATTACTTAAATAATTTTTACTATCTGCGTAAATGCTAAATAAAATTAATTTCGTGTTTAAAATAAGTATAGTCTTAGTATTAATGAATGCATTAATTTTATTGTTTAGTATAGCTCGTGGCTAAGTTATAACCGCCACACGGGTCGATCTATCAGGTACAGCTATGCTTGTTGGAGTTGCTCCGTGGATGGGTGACCATCTTTACATACCGAGACTCCTCTGTGACTCGGGAAGCACGTTAAGCCGTTGGTCCCGGCTGTCAGTCGTGGATCTTTAACAGTCGTTACGGGTCGTCAGAAGCCCGAAAGTCTGACAAGCAGTCTTACCAAAGGCGGTACCCCTCGCTCTGATGACATGATTGGGATAAGGCTAGGCAGTACCTATAGATTACGCAATTCTATAAACTTTTTCCAGTTTTGTTCCAATAATAACATATACGTATAAAAAAATCTTCTTGACCTCCTCTAACTATAATAATTATGATCCCAATACCATATCCTACGGCACTTAAATCCCATCCACTTTCAGACACTCTTGCCCAAACTCGAGCAACGCTCGTAGAATACTGATCTCACTTATATTTTTCTTTCCCATTCAATTAATGAAGGCAAAACATTAAGTTTTGCTATTGGCTAAAAATATATTCTGGTGTACGGCCATTGTAATACCCTCATTCCTGGTTAATGATCGAGGACCGCAGAGTAGTAAGTAAATGGAGTAATAATGTGATTTAATATTGCATAACTGGTTGTGACCACTGTATATCGTAAAATAAGCGCGACATGAAAGTGTAAAATTACTTTTCGCACATTTTGTTCGATCCGAGTAGAGCCGTTGCTAGCCAGAAACATAGTAATCAATGCGTAAGTATTATAACATAAAAGCAATCGTAGTAATTTAACGATATCAGTAATTCGTTTATTCTTTTTTGTTTGAAAAATTTGTCTATTTGAACGTAATATTCCGAAGGCCAAAAAGACCAGTTAACCAGTTAGTGTCTTTAGTGCCTTAGCATTTGACAGTATTATAGACATAAATATGATAGTCATTCAGTAGAAACTTTATAGACATATAACCGCATCTTCAAACCAACATACTATTTCAACAGATTTTGGCTACGAAAAAATAGACCTAAGTATAAAATTTATTTTTTTGCTACGCGCTCGTGTAACCTTTAACTGCGGCCCTATTAAAATGAATAACGTGATCACTCCATTCACTTCCTCTTCCATGTCACCAACGATCAGCCCACGTACCCAATGGCAGTTACGCAACGTTGTCGGATCTAATTGACCCGGTACTGCCTTATTTTCGTTGTATTGTGTTTCAGATATACACGGGTATAAAGGACCAAAGTTGAATGTAAGGACTTTTGTCGGTGTAGAAAGTTAATTCTGGGTTCATAATAAAACCGGTCAAGAGCGCACCGAGGGTTCAAAGTCAAAGTCAAAGTCTTTTATTTGTTGAACATAGGCATAAATTTGTGTACACAGATTTTACGACTTTATAGATTTTTTTTTTATATCGTCGGGGATTTTTTACTGGAAGGGTACTTCCTTCAAAAAGGTACAAAAATAGGGCTACTAGAAATCTCCGCTTTATGAGATCCTATTTCGATGGTTCTTTCTTTTATTTGGAAGGTAGTAACTTTGAATTGGTCTCATAAAATTTGTTGAAGTTCTGATGAGAATCTTCGGCGTGATGAGCAGCCGTAATAGCTTCTGAAAATCTAGTAAGTTGCTCACTTTTCAAATCAAATCAAAAGTCATTTATTCAAACTAGGCTGAGAATCAGCACTTTTCGAGCGTCATAATTACATAAGACAGTCCCCCAAAACGCCCGCCCTTCACCACTTCCTAGTGCTTTAGCTAAGGAGAAGAAGTGGCGCAACAAACTCCCCAGCAACACAGCTGTCTGTTAAGTTACAAAAAAAGTCTATACAACACTGCGCAAAATAATATATCTAAGTACATTACGCAACACAAACATTAAATTTAATTAAATTATTTGCTATAAGTCAGCTAGCACACGCCAATATACCAAAAAAAAAGAAGAAATCAAATAAAAAAAACTCAAGCAGAAACAAAAATACAAAACTAAAAACGTAAGCAGAACTTTATACCTAAATAAAAGCCTCCAGTAATAAAGGGTGTGCCCACTTTCATATAGCCGTACATGTAGTCGTAACTCTTTTAGATTTCTTCCAGTGAAAAAGGTCCTTTAACTGCTAGGTAGGGATTGATGGAACACCTGGGACCACGTTCTCATCACAAAACTAGAGAATTCTGAAAATAATTATCAGAATTCTCTAAAACAAATCTTTAAAACCAATATTATTGTTACGTTTTACAATAAGGTCATTCGATTGCTTTTACCCTAGTAAAAGCAGTATCACCTATTTTTTGAATTCTAGGGGTTAAGGGACCATGGTGCACAGTAGCGCCATCGAATGACCTTATTGTAAAATATAACAATAATATTGGTTTTAAAGCTTTCTTTTAGAGAATTCTGATAATTACAACTGTCTCCGTCCCGCCCACAGCCAGCATTATTTTTTTTTAACTTTAACTACTAGGTAGGGATTGATGGAGCACGAGGGACCACCTTCTCATCCCAAAACTAGAGAATTCTGAAAATAATTCTTAAGCTCTACTGTTTGCAGAACTATAAGTTAATTTATTAAATGCTTAGTTACTTAGCTTTATCACCTTCCTAGCCTTTTCCCAACGATGTTGGGGTCGGTTTCTAATCTAACCAGATGCGACTGAATACCAGTATTGTACATGGAGCGATTGCCTATCTGATCTTTACAACCTGGTGTCTTAGTACGCTTATTGACTAGGCAATCTTGATATTTAAGTCAAAGAGCATAAACGTTATTTTAGCACCATTCGGAGTTTTAGACGCACTGCAGAATACTATCGTCATTTACCAACTCATTTGATATCTTGACAAGTTGCAATAACCTTTATTAAGCCAATGTGTGGAAATGCCTTTCCAAAGCCTCAAAAGACAAGACTTCAATGCATAGCATGCAGAGAAAATTGACACGTGATTGCCTCCATTACAACGAGTTACGGATGAAAATTGCATGCAAATTGTGAACTCAATTCAAATACTAAGAAAGTTTATAATATTCTGAACTGAGAAATCTGGGAACAATTTAACTTTGAAAACATTAACATATAGCAAATTAACAACACATTTTACAGCTAGGTATGTGTTACCCAATTACTGGATTGTGAAGGTCACTCTTTGTAAAATACTGGCATTCAACTGCATCCGGCTAGACTGCAAGCCAACCCTACAGAGTTAGGAAAAGGCTAGGCAGATGATGAGTAGTTTTTAATTTTTTTATTGCTGACTGGGCCTACTCTTGACCTCGATTATGCTTTTGGATAGCGATGGATGAGGTCTATGATGGCACGAGCGTGCCCAGAAGATGCCTGTTCACTCTTGCTTTAAAGGCAGACGAGTTATATGTGGAAGGGAACACAGACGCTGGCAGAGAGTTCCACACTTTGGCTGTGCGCATTATAAATGTGGAGGAAAAGCGCATTTAAACTAGTGTTTTGCTAACTACATGAAGATTGCTTACGCCGTGGTATATTAGCTAGTAGCGGGGCTAACTATAATCGCCGCCTTAAGAACTGAGTTGTCGGGTCATAAACCATTGTGGAGTTTATGGAGTTCCATAATGCTGTGCGATAAGAAGCAATGCGTTGCTCAAATGCTCTTTTGACATCACTATAGGACCCTAGCTAAAGCCCAAGTCAAGTAACGATACCCTTTGGGGAATGTTACATGAGGTGGGGAGCCCTCGGCCAATGTAAGCGCGTTGGTTTTAAAAGATATAATATTGAAAAAATACATGTCTTATACGCGATCAGTGTATTTATTTATGGGTAGTATTTAAACGCAAATCAAAATATTACTTTTTGTATCCAAAAATAAACCGAATTCCAATCAAAATTACTGATTGCACAGCAAAATACTCAACTCAAAATATAACTAAATAAGAAACAATTTATATTCGTGGCGCACCGCAATAAAGCTTTTTTATTAATGCGCTAATAATGACTAGCGCAGAATGGAGAACGGAGCTCCTATTTATGTGTAAAGGGTTTAAAGTAACCTAACCAAACCTAACCTAAGTTAATATTAGTCGCTATGTCATTTTGCTATGAGTCTGAGTATTATGTATGTACGCTCTGGTTAATTTGCTGTGCAGTCAGTATTTTTTTGATGTAAAAAAGTATATAAATGATGGAAATAAATTGATAGGTCATTGTTCATTTGATGTGCAATTAATAATATCCCTTTATTTATCATCCTAGATCCCGAAGTAAAGTAACGATATCCTTCGGGGAATGTTATAGTACCTAGCCTACCTTTTTTTTTTTGTGGATGGGAAATCATCAAATAACTTCTCCCGCTCTGGGTGGAGCGGGAGGGCGTGTCAGACTTCTGCTGACTAAAACCCACCCGTGTTCCTTCAGTTGCCTGTGCCAGGGCCACGGTAACTCTAATACCTAGCCTACCTAAGACGTTATTTTGGTCACTTTTTAGTTTGTAAATTGCTCTGTACAACGCCTTGGGATTCTATTCTGTAATTCACATGAAAACTTAAATAAATAAATAAATTCTTATTGCTACTGACATTTATGGCTCAACGATTCATAACGCGAGTATATCGAATTCAGTCGCAATGTCCCAGTGGGGTAACTAGACGGTTAAAATTGCTTGACAAGCATGTGATTTGTCATGCAATTTTGACCGTCTAGGTACCCCACTAAGACTTTGCGACCGAATTCGGTCGTAAAGCGATCGCTATCTATGTCAAAACTGCAGCCCCTGGGTGCGTCAGACGTGCATCGCTATTTGTGAAAGCTACTTTAATACCCAGAATCTCTAAAAGAATTTAATTGAATGTAAACGTTATGAGTTCACGATTTTGCTGACTGAAATAAAATTTCTGTTATTTTAATACCAAAATATCTGGGTCACACTTCAATGCATTCAATTGTTTCGATAGTCGACACAATTTTTTAATAAACTGGACTTTTTAATAGCTTTTTTCGGTTCATTAGTCTTTTGTTTTGAAATAATAATAATAATCCGCCAGTAAGTAATTCTTCCACAGTAGGACAAAGGCCTTTCTCATACAGAGATCGAACGATTATTATTATTGACTAGCTTTTGCCAGCGGCTTCGCCCGCGTGGATGTTGGTAATTACCCCACGGGAACCGTACATTTCCAGACTATTATCTATCTCTATGCCAAATTTCATCCAGATCCGTTCAGCGGTTCTGGCGTGATTGAGTACCAAACATACAAACTTTCGCATTTATAATATTAGTAGGATCCTTTATTTTAACCAATATGGCCCATAAAATACAATACATATCGTCGCTTAGGTAACAATACCGCGTAAGTCGAAAATTGGTCATGTGACGTTTTATACTTCATTGGATAGATTTTGTCGGCGCGCATCGAATGAAGTTAATTTGTTTTTGAAATTATCCAATCGCAGCGCGTTATTCAAGTAGATCTGGCACCGCGCAAATCGTTTGTTGTGTCACAACCGCGTAAGTCGCCAGTCCGCCATACTATCTCGTATTGATGTGTGACCGCGCAGCAAATTTATTGTATTTTTTTGTCTATTACGGTTTTATCAGAGAGACAGACACTTCAGATACACCAAAAAGGTAAGCCAACTCGATTATTCATTATGTTGTAGTATAGTAGAGTGTTATTACTGTTATTTTAGAGATATTATACACGTCAATACATCGGCGGTTTTTCAGTGTAATGCTCATTGACTTAGGCGGTATTGTAAACTTTTTTATTTTGACTTACGCTGTGTTCCATAAACATTTTAATGGGACTTGAGCGGTATTAAACAGACTTTAGGTGTAAAGTTTTTATTATATTAACTTACATTTTTATAAATTAAAAGGAATAATAATTATGAATTATTTTGGGTATAATTACGATTTTTTAGTCATTCATTACCAAACAAATTTATGAGTATGCATTTACATTTTATAAGTAAATATTATATTAAGCTTTTTTTTTCAGCTTATGAAAATGACCGAGCACCTTGATGATATCGCTTGCAGCATGAACGGAGAGGAAAAAGACGTGGAGACTCAAGTTAAAGTCACGACTTTACTCGATTTAAAAAAAAGGCGGGAAGCGTTGTTGGCACAAAAAAATAATATCTTAAAAAGGAAAAATTGGGAATAGCTGGCACAGGTAACAATAAATAAACATAATAAAGTTTACTCCAAATCAATTGATTCTATTTCTGATTCAACTGAAGAAACTATAATGGAGGACTTACATCAAGCAGTTGGTAGTATCAATGATGAACCTGCCGGCTTTGATGACGAAAAAATTGCACAAGCTGATACAATTACATTCAGCAGCAAGGGTATATTATTTCCAGATAAAGTAAAAATTAACGAAATAAAGGATAAGGAGAATGACGTAAACATAATTAACATTGACAACTTAAAATTTATAGAAATGATAGAGAATTCTTCATTTAATTTTACGGACATTAGCAATAATTCAATAATGGACATTCCAACGAATGAACTTTTACCTGATATTTCCTCAACGAGCAACATAATATTATTGACAGAAACTATTACAGATATTGGAAACTCAAATCCTCAAGTCAATTTAAATATGATTGCAAATGATATTCCCAGTGTATTGAATTCTACTGTTGTCACTGTTGGTGAGATATCAAGTATCCAACTCGATGAAATTACCACTGTTGGTGAGATTTCGACTCCCCAACTTAATGAAGTAGCCGCTGTTGGTGAGACATCGAGTCCCCAACCTAACGAAGTTGCCATTATTGGTGAGGCATCTTACGACCAACCTGATGAATTGACTTTTGGTGAAACATCTAACCCTCAACCTGATGGATTAGAAAAAACTGATACGTATCACGGAGATTTATCAATCAATAGGAAACGACAAAATAAAGCTAATAAAGAACCGGGTAAGTGGAAAAAAAACTTGAATAAAAATTTAAGAATGAAAGGAGAGGCTTATTTAGGCTATAGACGAGTCACGGATACTAATCATATGAAAAAAAAAGTCCATCATGATTTCTTAAGGCCTGCAAGAAGTATGAAACCTACTTGTATTTCATCATTTTGTAAGAAATCAAAACTGAGAAGCTGTGATAACATAGATGAAGATAAAAGAAAGGAGTTATTTGAAATATTTTGGAAAACAATGTCATGGGAACAAAGAAAAACTTTTGTATGTTGTCATGTTGTAGCAAATGACAAAAAAGTTACTAAAAATACTGAGTCAACAAGGTCTAAAACTCTAGCTTATTTCCTCACTATTGGAAACATACGCCACCAAGTATGCAAAAAGATGTTTCTACATACATTAGGTATTAAGGACTGGTTTGTACGATATTGGCTTGAGAAAACAAACAGCGCCATGCCACCACATTCACAAAAAGAAAGCCATGCAAAAAAAAAGCCAGCCGCTCATGTCTATGCAGAAGAATTCCTTAATAGTCTTCCTAAAATGCCATCACACTACTGTCGATCAAGTACGTCAAGGCAATACTTAGAGCCGATATTTCAGAACATGGGGCAGCTATACAAGGAGTTTACTAGTAAATGTGAATTGGAATCTGTAGAATGTCTTAGTCGTAGGATTTTTGATAACATCTTTTTAAAGCTTAATTTAAGCCTCTATCACCCGAAAAAAGATCGTTGTGATGTATGCTGCGGCCATGAAGCAGGTAATATTACGGACGCAGAAATAGCACTACATAGAGAAAGAAAAGAAAAAGCTAGAAAGGAAAAAGAGACAGATAAAGATTTAGCCAAAGAAGGAAAATGCCATGTATTTACGCAAGATGTTCAATCTGTTAAATTAGCTCCTATGCTTCAGGCAAGTGCTATATACTACAAGACAAAACTGTGCGTACATAACTTTACGATGTATAATTTGTCTACTCACGAGGCTGTATGTTACTGGTTTGATGAATCTAATGCTTCACTGGAAGCTTCCGTTTTTGCATCTTGTATTGTTGATCAATTGCAAAGTATATTAAATAGGAAATTGTTACCTGTTATACTATTTTCCGATGGTTGCTGTGCACAGAATCGCAATGCTATCTTGAGTAATGCCCTTTTACGTTTGGCAATAGAAAAGCAAGTTATAATAACTCAAAAATATCTTGAGAAAGGGCATACTCAGATGGAATGCGATTCTGTGCATAGTGCCATCGAATCTAAAGTAAAAGGAAGAGAAATCTACTTACCTTCTCAGTATGCAAATATAGCAAAGTCAGCTAGAACTAAACCAATGCCATACGACTGTCGTTATCTAGATTATAATTTTTTTACTGATTTTAGGAATACATTAATTTACAAAACCATTCGGCCGGGAAAGAAAACTAATGATCCCACTGTGACTGATTTAAAGGTTTTAGCTTACAAACCAGATGGCACGATTTGGTATAAATTAAATTTTGATGATCCTCTGCAACTCTTGCCTCAACGTCCACTTAAACTGAGCAATGATGTGACGCCCTTAAGTGTGCTGCCTAAACTGTATGTTGCGAAACTACCAATTTCCCAGCGAAAATACAAAGATCTGAAGATTTAAAAGCGGTGCTACCATCTAACTGCCATTCATTTTATGATGACATACCATTTAAAGTTTGACTTTATACTGTGACCTGATTGATAGATGATTGAGACTGATAATTAACAAGTATGATACACAAATAATTACAGAAATAATTATAATAATTTCTTTAAGTTTTGAGTATAGCTATGTAACCATTGATTATAATGTAACGACGTGTGATTCATGAGTCATGAACTCATGACTTTTAGTTTTGATAGAAACTTTATTTATTATTTTTTTTTTTAGTTTTTCTTGAAAGTTTTTTTATTTTTGTTGAAGTAGTTTTACTATGTTTACTGTTTTACATTCTATAGAAGCTGGATGATTACCAAAACTAGATACTTAAGTAATGTGATATAACTTCATAATCATTCCTATGGCACATCTAGGTAATTATTTTGTTGAAACTGAATAACAGATAAGCTAAAAGCATAGTCATATTTTCTAATATTGTTCCTACTAGCATTATGAAAGCATTGAAAAATATTATTTTTGTTACTTAATTATAATAAAAAAAAGTTTAAATACCGCAGAAGTCTTTCTTTTGTTGAACTAATACCGCATAAGTCAATTTTATACTGATACAGTATTAAATACACAAATATTAACATGTGACATCATAATTGAACCTAATATATACCTATTTATGTATTCAGTACACATGTCTGAAGTATTTCAAAGATAACAAACAGTTTTTTGTCTCTCCTGAAAACTTGTCAAATTTAACTTGCGCGGTATTGTTACCTAAGCGACGATATATAAAAGTATAAAAACAATAATTATAAATAAAAAAATTTAGCAAAAAATAAAACCGACTTCCAAAGTGAAAAATAACTTTAATTTCGGTAGTCGGTGTCTTTGGTTTTTTATTTTCGATTTTTGCCAAAGACTACCGAAATTAAAATTATTTTTCACTTTGTAGTGTTTTGTTTTGGAAGTCGGTTTTATTTTTTGCTAAAAAGTTTTTATTTTTCACTTTTTAGTTGTGGTACATACCCCACGCAAATTCAAATACCACTACCTGCTATGTAAATAACAGTGATAGGAAGTTATTAAAACATCATCCGCATAAACTAAGCGGGAAAAATACGCATTATTGAAGCTAACTCAAAAACTACCCAAGCAAAGTTACTAAAATAGTCCCATATTTTAGTAACTTTGCTTGGGTAGTTTAGTTTACACCTAGGAAGTACCCCTTTCAAACAAAAAAACGGATTTTTCAAATCGGTTCATCTGTCTTTGAGTAATCGCGTAAAAACATACAAAAAAAAAAAACATATAGACGAACCTCCTCCTTTTTGAAGTCTGTTGTAATGCTTTGAGCATTGAGAGTCTTTTGGAAAGTTTTGAGCAGGTGGAAATAGTGATGATGTCTTTCGGAGTTTCTATTCTGTAAAGTTCACTTGGTTTCTCACTCAAGTAAGAGCATACAATTCGAAACCAAACTCATTTCTTTTTAAGGTAAATCATCGCGGATTCACAATGAGACACCGTTCGAATTTCCAAATGACGTTTAGAACACTACAGAATTGGACATTCGCGAAATGATCATGCTGGAATAAAAATTCAAGTCAGCTAAGAAACCAAACGATTTTAAAATTCAAAACAGAGACTCGACGGTCGATTCTTTAACAGGATTGAGTCAATATAATCGTCTGTACAATATTAATTACTGTTTTCCCTTTTGACGTCGAAGACAATTGTGGAAATTGAGAAGTAGCGGTCTGAAGCGTAAATGTTCTTAAAATTTAAATGGATTTGAGGAGAATACCAGCTTTTATTGGATAAGAATAATTTTGGCAAAGACATTGTTTTATTAAGGAAGTTGAATTGAAATCATAATCATGAATCATATCGATTATAAAGTTCTTTATTGTCAGTATAGATCTTAATTGTGTAATTTGGAAATCAAAGAAAAGGTTTTTTCAAAGCAGTTGGAAAGTCATTAACATAAATAGTAAAACTTTCCGGTTTTGAATAGGCTAAAGTTCTACATTATATACGTAAAGTACAGCGTTTAAAATAGGAACTAAGAAATTTTCTTATAAAATCTTTACGTTGTAAATGTTTATTTATGTAGGATGTGCGGACATGGAACGTAAGGATAATGTAATGTAAAGTAAGAATGCAGGAAATGGAATGTTAAGGTGCGAGTGAGAGGGGAAGCGAGGAAAAGGACAGAGAATGGAAGATGGCGGGTGAGCGTTGTGTGTGAAAGACGAAAGACGAGTGGTATAAGTTAGATTAAGAAGAAATAAACTAGAACCAGTGGTATTTGGTGTAGTGCTAAGATTTAAATAAAAACACCGTTAGTTTACAAGCACGTGATTTATTTGCTGCGACCCCTCACATCTACATTTATTTATTTAACCATTTATGCACACACAAATAAACAGACAAGAATAAAGGAACAGAAAAATACGTACAAAGGTGATGCTTATTTCTAAAGAAATCTCTTCCAGCATACCTACCTAATATGGTTGGTTTTTGCGACTTCATCCGCGTGAAAGTCAACTATTGTAAAACATATGTATTTTATGATAATCATTCTCCTGCCTTTATCCAAATTTATTTGGAGGGTAATGTTTTTCGAGAATATGTATGTATGTGTGTATGTCTATTTATTTGGCACGCTCTGTAGCCTAAACGGCTTGATTGATTTTAACATATGAGGTGTCGTTAGATTTGTCTTAATTGTGGGAGTAACATAGGCTATTTATAACATTTATATATTGTATCAAGAAATACAAAAAAAGGAGAGGAAGGTATTTTTTAAAGATTACCACAAAATTGGTATCAAATGATAGCTAGTAATGTTTCAAACATATTAATAAAACTAAATAATTTAAATATAAAAAAAAAAAAACATAAAACCCGACTAAAAAAACACAACTGAAAAGAGAAAAATAAGCATTATAAAGTTACGCCCTGAAATGGGTTATTGGTTTGTCCCCGTCTGCGATACCAAAATTCAATAGATAATAATGCTTATGTTTCTCTTTTCAGTTAGGTGTTTGTGCAGTCGGGTTTGTTGTTTTTGTAATATTTTTTTTTCCATACTTCTCTGAGTCGTCATCTCGGTAGTCACTTCCTTTCCAGCCATATTGGGGTGGTTTTGGGATCTACCTCCTAGTGGTCCACCCCGGGCAACGGCACCACAGGCTTGCCTGTGGTACGGCTGAACGATCCCACTTAGCGGTGGTAGGCTCCGCAAGGGGCCGCCTGGCTCGCGACCACCATCCCACCGGAGTCCGGCGCCAAGCAGCTTGCTGTATTCCGTCGGTGTGTGGGAGTGCCAGTGCCTTTGGGGGAGAAGGAGATTGTCAGTTGCGCTGTTTGGAACCGGTTGTGGTCTCTGAGTCAGCTAGCCGGGTAACTCATTTTGGAGGGTAGCGGGATCCGAAGCACGGTGCCAGCCGTTGGCCGACCGCAGTCAGTAGGGGGCCCAAGTATCACGCCAGCCACGTGCCAAAGGCTGCCCCGCCAACTCGCGAAAAATCCCGGTATGCTCCACCGTGCGAGCCGGCGACTGGATGGGAGGGCCCGGTGGCCATATCCGGGGGGGTTCGGGCGTCCCCGCAGTCTCCAAATGAGTTCTCCGTAGGTTTGGTTGGCTCTAGTATTCCACTTGGATCACTGAGAGGCGCCTCGACAAGTCGACTTTTTCCCCAACAACTCCTCTCAATATGACACACAAAGCGAAGAAAAATGAGGTAAAACAACGGCTGCACTTCCTCCCGCTAAAAGTGCACCTCACTAATATCAGTGGGTTGCACTCCAATCTCGATTCGGTCCATCACCACCTTGAGACTGAGAAGCCGCACCTGTTTTTCCTAACGGAGACGAAGATAACAACCCCGTCGGATGTGGCGTACCTCAACTACCCGGGTTACTCTCTTGAACACAAGTTCAAGAAGCAAGCTGGGGTCTGTGTGTACGTTCGCGATGACATTTGTTGTCGTCGTCTCCGTTGCTTTGAGAAATCGGGTTTCTCTGCCATATGGCTACTTGTGGATACTGGCGTGGAGAAATCTCTCTACATCGGCATCTACCGATCGCATAGCGGTGACCAGGAGACAACAGCGCTCTTTAAGTTCCTCGTGGAGTCGACTGACGTAGCCCAGCAACGGTACCCAACGGCGAAGCTCATTTTTCTGGGGGACTTCAACGCCCATCATAAAGAATGGTTGTTCCCGTACCAGAAAACTGACCATGCTGGGTTGGAGGCGCGCAATTTTGCTTTAACGCTAGATCTAACCCAGATGGTGAATGTGGTAACGCGGGTACCGGATGTTGACGGCCATACACCCAATTGCTTGGACCTTTTGTTGGCATCTGATCCGGACAGTCATTCAGTATCGGTCTCAGCCCCGCTGGGAACGTCTGACCACTGTCTGGTGAAATCCCTATCGACCTGCTCTCCTCCAGATGAGAGCCCTAGAGGCACGAGGCGAGTATGGCGATACGGGTCAGCAGACTGGGATGAGATGCGGCACTTTTTTGCGTCTCATCCATGGGGTGACCCCTCGCGCTGTGCTGACACGGTTGCGGACGTGATTCGGCAGGGGATGGAATATTTTATTCCATTCTCCGACATCCCGCTCGGCGGTCACAAATCCCGGCCTTGGTATAATGCAGAATGCGTCCACGCTGAGGCCCGAAAAGAGACTGCCTACCAAGCCTGGGTCAAGGCCCGCGACCGCAAAGTTAGAGCGCGCAGGGTTCGCGCGACGAAAAGAGCCTTTAATTCTGCCGCCAAGTACTGCAAGCGGGTTTTGCGTAGGGCACGTTTTGATCATGTCGGACATATCGGGGCCAGGCTGGCTTCGCACCCTCCGGGTAGTAAACAGTTCTGGTCCCTGTCTAAAGCGGTTGAAACGAATTTCTGTCGTCCCACTTTACCTCCTGTGATGAAACCTGATGGGTCGCTGGCTCACTCTGCAACTGAGAAAGCAAATTTATTTATCTCTCTTCGCAAGCAATTCACGTCTGGACGCTGGCTCAAAGCAACCGCCTACTGTACCTCATTGTGACTCCTCGATGCCGGAGATCGCAGTAAACATTAAAGAGGTCCGAAGAGTATTGTGCAGTCTAGACGTGAACAAGGCCAGCGGGTCTGACGGCATTCCAGCGAGAGTGTTGAGGCAGTGTGCGCCTGAACTGTCTCCTGTATTGACACGTTTGTTCCGCCTCTCTCTTGAAAAAAGAACGGCGCCGAAATCCTGGAAGCTTGCAAATGTACAACCAGTGCCCAAAAAAAGCGACCGTGCAGACCCTGCCCATTACCGTCCGATCGCCATTACCTCCATTCTGTGCAAAGTTTTGTAAAGGGTACTGAACAATAAGTTGCTGAACTACCTTGAAGACAATGATCTCCTCAGTGACCGTCAATATGGCTTTTGCCGGGGACGGTCAATTGGCGATCTTCTTGTGTCTGTCACGCACTGCTGGGGCGAAGTCATCGAGAAACACGGCGAAACACTGGCTGTATCGCTTGACATCTCGAAGGCCTTTGACAGGGTCTGGCACGCTGCTCTGCTCAGCAAGCTTCCTGCTTATGGCATCCCAGCTGATTTTTGTAGCTGGATATCAATTTCCTTAGTGAACGGTCGATTAGAGTAGTTGTTGATGGCTGCTCTTCTGACCTTATGGCTATTGATGCCGGAGTTCCTCAGGGGTCTGTTCTCTCTGCAACTCTTTTCCTGCTGCACATCAATGACCTGCTTCGGCTTGGTATTGTTGGGTACGCAGATGACAGTACAGTTTCAGAGAGATACTTGTCCAGCGTAAAAACCAGCGGGGCTGAAATTCGTTCCTTGAGAGAGGCCATGGTAGAGCGGACAGATTTGACCTTAAGCTTTGTCTCCCAGTGGGGTGATGATAATCTGGTCTCTCTTAACGCCACCAAAATGCAGGCGTGTCTTTTTACCGCTAAAAAAGAGTCGTTTCGCCCAAACTCCTACTTTTCGGGGTACATCTGTTCCTGTAACTGATCGACTTGAGCTGCTAGGCATGGAGGACACATCTGGTCTCAACTTCGGCGCCACCATCGAGTACAAGGCCCAGACTGCGGTGAAGAAACTGGGCATCCTAAATAGGGTGAAGCGATACTTTACGCCTGGACAGCTTTTAACCCTTTACAAAGCGCAAGTCCGATCCTGCATGGAGTATTGCAGTCACCTTTGGGATGGATCAGCTAAGTATCAACTAGCCGCGCTTGACTCGGTGGAACGCAGAGCTAAGAGGCTCATTGGCGACGTAAAACTGGTGGATGCCAAGCTACATAGCTTGGCTCATCGCCGCAAGGTTGCCTGCTTGTCGGTCTTCTACAGATTGTACTTCGGAGAGTGTGCCCGAGAACTCCACGACCTCATTCCACCGGCCCCCTTCTACCATCGGACATCTAGACGCACTGCCAGTTACCATCCCTACCTGCTTGCTATTCCACCAATTCACACTAAGCGCTTCCAAATGTCTTTTATAATGCGCACAGCAAAAGAGTGGAACTCACTACCGGCGTCTGTGTTTCCGAACGTATACAACCCTAATCTCTTCAAAGTGAGAGTGAACAGGCTTTTTCTGGGTAAGCTCACTCCATCGTCGACTTTGTCTCTGTCACCTCTGAACTAGACTAGAGTCAAGAGCAAACCCATCACAAATAAAATTAAAAAAAAAAAATCATCTTTCACACAGTCCATCCATCTTTTCTTTCAGCTTCCCCTACTCGTAAAGCCATCCACATGCATACTTAAAACTATCCTGACGACAATTTCCTCATTCTTTCGCATCACATTACTAAAACATATCTTATGGCACTCGGAAATGAAGTAGCATCGAAGAGAGAATTTTGGAAGGCGGTTTAGTAATTCCAGAGATTAATTACATTTTTAATTTTAAATGAAATATAGGTAAAAATCTTTTTAAAAACAAGCTTTTATATAAGACTAACGTAAACATAAAACTTTATCAAAAGCTTGAGGCGTGAACGTCCTTCTTACACTTAAAGATATGCCTCAAGCTTTTACGAAAATATTAAAATTCTATACGTATTTACGTAAGTTTTATTTAGTACTTTTAGTTCAATAAAAGCTTGTTTTTAAAAAGATTTTTACCTATATTTCATTTATTTTTTTGTATTCTTCTCAGCAAACCCTTTCATTTGATACCCATATCATGGGAGTGCACAAAAAAATAATTAGTCCATTGTCTTGGGACGTCCGCCATATTGGATTTAGATTTACCTCACTTAGCTTACCATGCATTGTCATCCAAACTAAACGTATACGCAAAATTTCATCTCAATCGGTTGAGGATAACTGCTTTAAAATTTAGTTGCAAGAGTTGACCCGAACATACATACATACATATAAACATTGCAAGTTAAAAAAAAGCTTGTAAAATCGTGGCTTTTATTAAAGTCATTTTGCCTACTTATTGCATGCAGCAGTAGATATTAACCAACATTATGTGCCATTGGTAAAAGCCGCACGAGTCGATCCATCAGGTTAAGCTACGCTTGACGGGGTTGGTCCGGGATGGGTGACCATCTTTACATACTGAAACTCCTCCGTGCCTCGGAAAGCACGTTAAACTGTTGGTCCCAGCTGTCATTCGTGGATCTTTGACAGTAGTTACGGGTCGTAAGAAGCCCGAAAGTCTGACAACCAGTCTTACCAAGGGGTATCGTATCACCCAGTAACTGGGTTGTGGAGGTCAGGTAGGCAGTCGCTCCATGTAAAATACTGGTATTCAGCTGCATCCGGTTAGAGTGGAAGCCGACCCCAACATAGTTGGCTAGGCAGCTAGATTTATTTATGTACCATTGGTACACAAAACAGTCTAAACGTATAAAGTACTAGAGCGGCATAACACGATTACGAAGCCCAAGTCTAGCACAAAATGTCGACTATCCGCCAATACACACGCCAGTTTACGCATGAATAATTAAACCCGTTCACTGCATCTCCTAGCTATGTATGTGCGCCTAGTACCTACTTTACTAAATTGTGACCTATATAAGTTAACCTATATAAGTTTATTCGTGTAACTTAGCTTTGGGCTCGTTATTGTGTATATAGTGTGCGCGCAACTGCTAGTCACCGTCTGAGGTATGTGACCGGTGAGACTGGGGAGGGCGCGATTGACAAGATTGGCAGACTGAGTTAGCTTGACGTTTGTCCCGCCCATCTCCCGCTCACATACCTACCTCAGGCGGTGACTAGCACTTGCGCGCATACTATAGTAGATTTAGGAACGTTAAAAGAGTGATTCTACCCATCACCTTGAACAATTTTCCAAAGAAATCTCATAGCTTTAGGTTAATCTGCGACCCGTTTCAAAACCTTTGTCATGTTTAATAAATAGTCATAGTGTTATTATCCAAACATCACTTCGAAATTCGAATAGAGTCTCGTTGTGAATCCGCGATGATTTACTTTAAAAACAAATGAGTTCGCATTCGAACTTTATGCGCTCACTTGAACTTTACAGAATAGCATTATGTTTCAAGTAAATACACCAAAACATTATAACGATAAAATACAATATCTTTATAAAAGAAAAATATCTTCTCAAACCGCCATTTTCCTCTTCCCACAACTTGGTACTTGAGAACCGATATATCGCTTTGTGAAACCTCAACAAATATACACACATCTTTTAATACACCACTTCACCCTACAGATGAATTCAAAAGAGATAACAAGCTTATGCCCGCGCCTTCGCCCGCATGGAGGTCGGATCGAATCGACAAAAATAACGTTTAAGTTATCTCACGGAAACGTATTGCCAGATTTAAACTAAACTATGTCCTAATTCAGGTCGTGGTCCATCCGTGTGAATTTCATTTAAAAGTAATTGATTAACATCATCAGACTACAGTACTCTAGACACTCTCGACTCCTGGACATAGGCCTCTCCAATACACGCCTTTCAGCTCGATTCTCAGCAACTCTCTTCCAGCTGTTACCAGCCACCCTGCGAAGTTCATCGCTCCACCTAGCCTAAGGGCATCATCCTACCTTTTACGTTTGATCCGAGGTCTCCACTCAAGAACACGTCTACCAACGGTAATTGGTTTTACGGCTAATATGGCCAGCTCATTGCCACGTGAGCTATGTCGACAAGTTTGGTTTTTCCCTTTGAGAGATTCCAAGCATAGCCCGTTCTATGGAATGGGCTATGCTTGGAATCATTCAAGCGACCTTGAAGTTTATGACGAAGCGTATCGTGAGTGTTCAGGTTTTGGCTCTGTAAGTTAAAACAGGAGGTCGCGTTGATTGAAGACCTTAGTCTTTATGATACATTTTAACTATTATCCAAATTGACAAACACACTTACAGATTTTCACATTATTTTAATTTTGTAAGATATTCACAATGAGAAAGAAGTCTAAGCCTTTTCATATTTCATATCTCACTTACTGTGTTTCCCATATTATTTGACGTCTATATGAAATTCTCGGATGAAAATTTTAAATTTTATGAAACATTTTATCAGATGGTTTTGATATTAAAAGTAATGAAAGAAGTGTCACGAGTATCCGGAGTGCCGAGGGTGTCAGCTTGGTGTACGGAAATTGAAAGATTTGTGAAATATTGCTAGTTGTCGTTGTGTTTTTGTATGATAAAAGGATAAAATAAGCATCACATTTTTTTAAATACAATAGAGCTGACTTATATGCTGACAAGCAATGTGCCCGATGAGATTTCCCGTCGCCAAAAATGATGACCTTTCATACAAACTTTTATACTATATTTTGGGGATGAATTTTCAAAAGTCCTTCCTTTAACTTTTGTTATAGAAACATTGTGTAAAATTTTACGCCCAGCAGTTTCGGCTTCCTCACCGGACACGGTTGCTTCGGGAGGTTCCTATTCCGGTGTTACCATTGCGTGGATTGCCCTGAGGATACGGTGAAGCATACGGTGGAGGACTGCCCGGTTTGGGCGGAGCACCGCCGTGTCCTCGCGGAGGCGATCAGCGGCGGCAATCTCTCGCGTGCCGCCTTGGGCTAGTACGGAGCCAAAGTGCATGGCAAGCCGTCACCTCCTTCTGTGGAGCAGTAATGCTCGCGAAGGAGGAGGCGAAACGCATGAGGGAGAGGCAATCTTTGCGCCCTCATGCCCCTAGTCGCCACAGAGACGCCCTGGGCGTCGGGAAAAGAGAGCCGATTCCCGGCCGTCACAGGCGCGGGCTTGCGGTCCGGTAAGGACCAGGCCCGAGTCGACAACGCGTTGTGCTCCACGCGCGCCTCAAAGAGATGATTGATGGGGTCCGCTAGGGCCGATGCCCGCCAGGGTCGCGGGTTGTTTGAAAGAGTAAGCGTGGCTCTGGCACAGGCAACTGAAGGAACACGGGTGGGTTTTAGTCAGTAAAAGTCTGACACGCCCTTCCGCTCCATTCAAAGCGGGAGAAGTTATTTAATGATTTCCCACCCAAAAAAAAAGCAGTTTAGGCTGTGAGCTGTTTGTCCGTGAAGGAATGAATGAATTTAAGATTTTTAATTCAGTTAATGATTTTGAAAGTCAATTTACCGATCAGCTTGTCAAACTATTACCGTGTGGCCATGTGGTAACGGCCGCGACTTACGAGTTACAGGTCGTAGGTTCGAAGCTAGGCAGGCGCTTTACTTTGTGTAAATAATTTCATCACGACTGCTCTTAAAACGGTGAAGGAAAACATCGTGAGGAAACCGGCATGTCCTAGAACCAAAATTCGAAGATATTTACCAACCCGCACTGGGCCCACGTGGTGGATTACAGCCCACTCCCTCTCACAGAGAGGAGGTCTGTGTCCCAGCTGTGGGAACGTTATAGGCTGATTATGCTATTCTTATTACACCAGTGTTTATGGAATAGTAACAACAGATTTTAATTTGCATTCATGTGATTATACAACATATTAATTAGATTTAAAAAGCTTTGACAATATGATACACATTTGTTTTTAGAGTTCCGTACCAAAATGGTACAAAGGAACCCTTATGGTGCGACTCAGTCTGTCTGTCTGTCACAGCTGGATATCTCAAGAACCACTAATGCTATAAATTTGAAATTTGGAACAATTTTAGATGACGTTTGCCCAAGTATTTTTCAAATAAGAACGAAATAAATACATATTTTTTTTATTACAACAGGGACTGAAAGAGGGTTAAAAAATACAGTCCTCCGTCCTCCCTTACCTCCGAAGTTTGTATAGAGAAAAAACTGAAATTATTCTATGTGATAGAAGTTTATGTAAAGATTACAGGAATAATAAAACGCGATGTCTCTAAATAGCACACTTTTTTATGGTGCGGAACCCTATGTGCGCGAGTCTGACTCGTTCTTGGCCGGTTTTTTTTTATTTTTTATTGCGGGATGAGTCTGCTCGTGATCTCGCCTGAATGAGACCTACAATGGACTGAGCGTGCCCAGAAAATACGTGTTCACTCTTGAATACGGGGCTCCAATCAAATGTGTAATTTCTGAAGCTAAAAACAAATAAATGCATTTTTATAAACAAGCAAACTCAACACGCACTCCTAGTCTAGAAGAAGTTAATCAACTATTAACGTAATCTTACTTGAACCTAAACAATACCCTCTGCTCCCTTGACCTTCCTACATGTCTTTGTATTCTATTGTTCAAGGGATCTATTCCCTAGGCCTCGTTCAGGGTGAACACGCGATGAATGCGGGGCGATAGCGGGCGTGGTGGCGTTCGCGATTGAGTGACCACAGTGCATCGCGAATTGTTTCAGCGGGCAATAGGACGTGTTCCCACAGGGTAAAACAATTGACAATCGCTTCGCGTTTTTATTATTTGAGAGGGGTTTGCTCTTGACTGTAGTCTAGGTCAGAGGTGACAAAGACAAAGTCGACGATGAAGTGAGCTTACCCAGAAGAAGCCTGTTCACTCTGACTTTGAAGAGATTAGGGTTGTATGCGCTCGAAAACACAGACGCAGGTAGTGAGTTCAACTCTTTTGCTGTGCGCATTATAAAAGACATTTGGAAGAGCTTAGTGCGAATTGGTGGAATAGCAACTAGGTAAGGATGGTAACTGGCAGTGCGTCTAGATGTCCGATGGTAAAAGGGGGCCGGTCGAATGAGGTCGTGGAGTTCTTGCTCTACCGCAGGCGACCGCAAGCGCAACGTCATACAATCGCAATGACAGAGAGCAGCGCCTCTGTTCATAACTTCGACGGCAGCAGCATCTCTTCTTCAGTCTCGCAATAATCATTTGTCTATCAAAAAAATAAAGTCTTGTCGCTCAGTCAGTGACAGACAACGACGGCACTACTGGTTTGCAGTCTGCGGTCGATGCCACCCTAACTATTATATATAACATATAATAATAATAAAAATATCGGTGCCTCCTCATCATTTAAAATTATCTAAGGGGCCTCTACGAGTTGGCTTCCGCTCGTCGTACGACTTCCAAAGGTCCGGGACCCCAGAGTCCCGATAAATGTCAATAATAATAATATTATAAATGCAAAAGTAAGTTTGTTTGTTTGTTTGTTACCTTTTCACGTTTAAACCACTGAACCGATCATACTGAAATTTTGCATATACGTTGTCAGGTGTACAGAAACGGACATAGGGTACTTTTCATCCCGAATAAAACTACTGTTTTTGAGAAAAACAACAATAACGTTCTTATAATAATAAATGGCGCCACGTGTCTTCCGAATCATGATTGAATTATATTATCAAAAATGTCAATTAGAATTAATTCATGGTGATATGCAATCGGTTTTTTTTTTTTTTTTGATAATTTAAGATAAAATTTTAACTTAAGTTTTATTCGCTCGCGTTAATTTAGAATTTGACAATCAATTCACACTACTAAACTAAGAAAAAGTAACTAAAAGTAACTAAAACTGTGTGAAAAGCAAGTAGGATATATTTATGGCGTAGTTGACTTCCACGCAGACAAAAGCTATATAGACTTTGATATATTGAGCACGTCTCAGCACCCGCTTAAACTTCTTACTATGGACGAGGCCTTAGTCTGTCATGAGTGATTATCTCGGGAACAATATTAATAAAGGCAACTTGGTATAAAAGCAACAATAGAAGAGTTTAGGTTCTTAGGTTCCTAAGTGACAATGGCGGAGTCAAGCTTTGCGCCTAAAAACTATAACGATTTTTCTGACATTGTTATTTAGAGTGTCTTATTTTTTATTATATTGGATCTTTGATAGTCGTTACGACAGTCAGAAGTCCGAAAAACTCCACAACTAGTCTTACCAAGCGGTATCGTGTTACCCAGAAACTGGGTTGTGGAGGTCAGATACCTAATATAAAATATTGCAGCTACATCCGATTAGACTGGAAGCCGATCCCAACATAATTGAAAAAAGCTAGGCAAATGATGGCTTTTTCATGAACGTGGTGTATTGCAAATAACTTTATATTTTTTAGTTTTTTTGATATGATTTATTTAAATTCGATACTGCCGCAAGGAGAGACGACACTTAAAAATAATCAATCATTAAGTACCTTTAATTGGCCAGCATAATTATGTGATCCAGCATTATTATGCAAACACATATTTTTGTATGCCAAATTTCAGCATATATCGGATACAAGGAGGTTCATAAAAAATGAATTACTCCAATCGGAAAAACATACAATACACAGTACTACGAAGTATGAAAAAAAATGGTAGCTACCATGTTCGAGCTACAATTTCTCCAAGCATTGTCCCAAAAAGTAGTATTATTTGTATTGCTTTTGAAAAATGAGGGTTCGTGAAATTTTATAAAACTATTTTGGGGTCATATTGCCATCCTTCTCCTTTTCTTTTATTAGAGACTGAAAATCTATAACGAATCTTGTCGAGCAAAAATTTTCCCTTTGACCTTTAAGTCACTTTAGGTTGATTGATGTTTAGACAGATAGTATCTTTTTATCTATCGTAGAACATAATTTAAGGATTCATAATAAAAAATAACATTTAAAAAAAAATGCGACACAGAAAGAGAAGAATAAAGTGAGTCAAAACTGAAGTGAGAATTTCCTTAAAATATTACCTCATAAACTATAAATAGTCGCTGAACATACATAGAGTTCGGAAACCATTAGAGAGAGGCTTCTATAATTTTGCTTTGGACCTCGTTTCACCGGCCGGCGTAAAAACTACTAGCCTCCCGCCCCTGTTTTTACTTATGAAATTGTCGATTTACATAGCACATATACATATACATATAGCATACATATTGATGCTCTTTTGCTATTTTAATGAAAGTTCGTTGATGCTTCTGCTATAGATATCCTGGGAACGGGAATCGATTAATTCCTTAAAGGCGTTTTCACCGCCTCGGTGGATTTGAAATTTTACCCCGGAGCTCATTGTTGAGATCAAAATTTACAGAACAGAAGCGATCAAACCAAAAACGCACCGTCCGTTCACTTGGGGTATTTCGTGCTGTGTGTGTTGCGTTGGTGCCACGGTGAAACTCTTATTTGAAAATAGCGCGTTTGAAAATAGCGCGCATTTTTGTTTTTCCATGGTTACAGACACATCGATATCAAAGAAAAATCAAACGGCGGGAAACCAAATGAACTACTGATTCTTTTTTTGTAGATGTTATGCTATAATATAAGTTGACTGACTGGTAATTAGTGACCGATACTTAAACACATGATTGTACTCATGATAACAAACAACTTTTACTATGAGACCAAATCTGAACATTTTGACGACAAACATGAATGTATGGGACAGCTGATTTTTCTTTTTTTGCGAATTCAGGTTTGGTCCCGTAGTAAAAGTTATTTGTTACCATGAGCACAATCATGTGTTTAAGTATCGGTCACTAATTACGAGTCACCCTATATCAAATTAATTTGGGTTTGGAATTCTAAATAGAATGAAAGATATTGATCTTCACACTAGCCGGTATCAAAAATCGGTAATTTCATAGGTATTATTAATTATTATATATTAATTTATATTTGACATAAAACCAGAATAAATTCTCCGAAATGATGGTGCAAATCGTATCAAAATCCATTGCGTAGTTTAAATGAACATTGGAGTCAATACAGGCAGACACGAAAAGCTACATTGCTCTATAATGTGTATAGATATGGATGATGATTAATTAATTAATTATTTTTGAATTGGTGTCAGTTCGTCTGGAGGTTACTTTTTGGGTTCCGAAACAAAATGGTAAAAAGGAACCCTTATGGTGCGACTCAGTTTGTCTGTCTGTCTGTCACAGCTGGATATCTCAAGTACTACTAATTCTATGAACTTGAATTTCGGAATAGTTCTAGATGACGATTGCCTAACTATTTTGCAAATAAGAAAGAAATAAAAATGTGTATATTTTTTTTGCAACAGGCACTGAAAGGGGGTCTTAAAAATTCGAAGTGGGGCTATTAGGGGTATCATAGGAAAGAACGCTGTTTGTACATTCTCAAACATTTTTTTAGGCCGCATAGTTCTCGACTTGTGATGAAAAATGTAAATAAAAATACCGTTCCTTATCTCCGAAGTTGGCAAAGAGAAAAATCTGAAATTATTCTGTGTTATAGAAGTTTATGAAAAGATTACAGGAAAAATAAGACGATGTCTCTAAAAGCACACTTTTTTATATATGACGGTACGGAACCCTCGGTGCGCGAGTCCGACTCGCTCTTGACCGGTTTTTTATTTTATTTATAATAATTACTTTTTTATTTATTTATAATTTACTCTAATCTACGACATTTAGTTTTCTCTCTCGGACATAAGTTCTTACAAGCCCTAATCAATCACCCACCAAAATAGAAGTTAATGCCATTAATTTTTACGTCTACCACAAGAGTAGACTGTGAGTGACGTGCAAATCTCTTAGGAGAATAGAAACCTCAATGCACATAATAGATAGTCCAGAAGGTTGGCTCCATATAAATCCTCATCCAGGCCGAATTTCAGCCTCGACGGCCTATGCCGATAGGCCGCCGAGGCTAGCCATCGATGTGGCAGATGTTATACTGAACAAGTGTGTGCGCAGACACAGGTACGCACTCTCTTCCCTCACTCTCATAGTCCAACGGGACGGCAGTCTGACACGAGCTCAGAGACCGGGCCACTAACCTGACCGTTCGCAGGGGGATCAAGGGTGCCTAAACACGGGGTCGTCTAGCACCCATGTGCTGGTTTGGTCAATGGGGTGGTCACGGCGTGCAATGTGTTCTGGTGCGCCGGTGGTGGTGGGTGCTCGCCAGAGGAGGGTCCGGTGACGGATAGCCGCGGCGGGTTCGTGGTGAGTGCTCCGTGTTCCCGCCACATGCACATAACTGCACGATCTCCCCGTGGTAGCGCAGTATGCATGAGCATTTCTACACCCAAAAAAAAGTGACCAATGGCTTAACGTGCTTACCGAGGCACGGGGCTGTCATTCCGGGAACTTCCTAACTCCAGGCTGTTACTGAGAAATCCCTAATGAAAAAACCCAATAACACTTTACTCGACTTGGGAATCGAACCCAAGACCCCACGCTAAGCAGTCGCACTTGCAACCACCAACTAAGCATTTCGGGGTGTCAAATGCCGGTCACGAGTACACATGCACTCGCTGTACGTGAAGCATGTCTATGTGTGCGTGCGTTTTCGCTCTTTGAATGGAGCCGACCTTCTGTAACTATCTATTTTGTGCCTTATGTATCTGGGAATCTAATCGCTTTTAGAACGCAAAATGATAATGTTTTTTTCTGCAATCAATCTTTTGATGCTTACGCAGTGAATTTGAGAACGTAAGTGTTTGTACTTTTAAGTGGTGAGGATTTGGATTATCTTTTGAGTAAGTGCGTAGTAGACTTGAGTACGTTTATATGAAAAATATTATTGAAAATTTGTTGAACGTCTGTGAAGTTTATTTACAAGGTATAATACATAGTCTTCGTTTTATTTTACAAATGTCTCTCAACTCGCGTAGAGAAGATCTAAATCGACTTTAATGGAAAAATAATTTCGTACTCCAGACACTAATAATATTAGCAGACTATTGAATTGAAGAAGGAATTGGGACGATCCATCAGGTTAAGTTACGCTTGCCGGGATTGGTCTGTGGATGGGTGAGCATCTTTTCAAACTGAAACTCCTCCGTGCCTCGGAAAGCACGCTAAGCCGTTGGTGCCGGCTGTCATTCGAGGATCTCTGACAGTCGTTACGGGTCGTCAGAAGCCCGAAAGTCTGACAACCAGTCTTACCAAAGGTCTTACCGTATTACCCAGTAATTGGGTTGTGGTGGTCAGTTAGGCAGTCGCTCCATGTAAAATACTGGTATTCAGCTGCATCCGGTTAGACTGGAAGCCGACCCCAACATAGTTGGGAAAAGGCTAGGCAGATTGATTTGAATTGAAGAAGAAAATGCCCGTTCGTATACAAAAAATAAGTAACCGTGTACCGGAAGACGTAGCGTTGGAAGGCCGACTGGTGGACCGATGACCTTGTAAAGGCCGCAAGATTCCGCTGTATGTGAAAAGCACAGAACCAGTCGAAGTGGCGGTGCTCAAGGGTGGCCTATGTATAGCAGAGGAGATCATTTAACTAAAATGATGATATTTCAGACTATTCAATCCGTGTACATTATACCTATGACTGAAACTCCATACATTATAATACCTTTATATATATATATATCAAAAATCAATCTGCCTAGCCTTTTCCCAACTATGTTGGGGTCGGCTTCCTGTCTAACCGGATGCAGCTGAATACCAGTATTTTACATGGAGCGACTGCCTATCTGACCTCCACAACTCAGTTTTACTGGGTAATACGACACTCCTTGGTAAGACTGGTTGTCAGACTTTAGGGCTTCTGACGACTTGTAACGACTGTCAAAGATCCTCGAATGACAGCCGGGACCAACGGCTTAACGTGCTTTCCGAGGCACGAAGGAGACTCGGCATGAAAAGATGGTCACCCATCCACAGACCAACCCCGGCAAGCGTAGCTTAACCTGATGGATCGCCCCGTGCGGCTGTTATTACTTAGCCACGATATTATATATATATATATAATATCCTGGGACATTTTTCACACACGGTCATCTGATCCCAAACTAAGCAGAGCTTGTACTATGGAAGCCATATAACTTATATACTACATATACTACTTTTTTTTTGTAAATACATACTTGTATAGATAATTACACCCAGACTCCGGACAAACAGACATGTTCATGCACACAAATGTTTGTCCTGGATGGGAATCAAACCCACGACCTGCGGCATGATAGGTGGTATCTTAACCAACCACGGCAACTGGCCCTTTGTAAATTATTTCTATGATTTTATGTTAACATTTTACCAATTTTTAAAAATGAATAAATATTAATTATTATTTATTTATTTATTATGTAAGGTCATCTCAATGTGTACTCGAATGTCAGCCGAACCCCATCAGTTCACAACTACTGTAAGCCCGTGGTCGCTATAGGAGGTTTTTTTACGTTTATATATTTAAGATATACGTTTATATACCTACTATGTAAAGATTTCAAAAAAAAAATCTTACGCACACTTGGTTTGCGCTAGACGTTCGAGGAGTTAAAGAGGACTTGCATTGATGTAGGCAGGGCTAAATTAACACGTTATCAGTGCAGCTACTAAATGTGAGAGGAGCCCCTCACGTGCAAACACGTTTTTGAGCAAACTTTTTTTATAGTTTATTGTTCACACGTGTATGCAAAAAAATTAAAATAAATCGCACGTGTAAACTATAAAAAGGCTTCAAATTTGTATGGAGTCGTGACCCAAATGTGGTGCACGCACGTGTCAGAGTGACCTCACAGTGACCCACATGTGGTGCACGCACAGGGAACGTGTTAAATTAATTATTTAAAAAAAAAAAGTTTATTTTAACCATAAATATTAACAAAACTTATTTATTTGTCTACGTGCAAATATCCATAAACGATAAACGTAAAATCAATTATTTTCGGTAAATATTATCACATATTCCTACATGTTAACCAAGTATGTACTACTATCGGAAAAACGAACATGTATACACCGTAAGGACCATTCTTGCTTGCAGCGCTCGGCCGTTATCGTAACGCTTGCTAACAGATGTGGTCATCGTGTGCACGGGATTTTGTTTTCAAATAAGTCATATGCAAGTTTCCTCGATAGTACCTACAAAAACTAAAATCAGCCACCTGCTGCTTAAGGCCACCAGGTGGAGCATAACCACAATATCAGAAGTCTGGATATGTGCCAGTGAAATTCTAATACAAAAAGAATTTTTTGTAGAAACCATCTCTATGAATTTGGCTCACGCTTTATCCGCAGACTTTACCTTTAATAAAAATTTGAGAGCATTGATATAGCCTATGTGAGTATCATCTGCCTAGCCTTTTCAGTATTTTACACGGAGCCTATCTGACCTCCACAACCCAGTTACTGGTTAATACGATACCTCTTGGTAAGACTGGTTGTCAGAATTTCTAGCTTCTGACGACCCGTAACGACTCTCAAATATCTAAGAATGACAGCCGGGACCAACGGCTTATCGTGCTTTGCCATTCACAGGGGGTTTGGTATGCGGCAAGCGTAGCTTAACCTGATAGATTGACCCGTGCGCCTGTTATTATTTAGCCGGGAGACATAGCCATGAGCTTATATCAGTAATGATACTTAAATACACAGTCAGCCGCACATGGACGGTAACTGGTAGATACAACAATAACCGCTCTTACGGCTAAGACATAAAGGCGCTGTCAATGCCAAATTGTTACCACTATAAGCAGTTGACCGCCTCAATCTGGACAGTCCACCCCGATTAGGTGACCACTCGTTTTCAGGGTCATGGCCACCATTCTATTCCTAACTACCGCCGCCACTGAAAGCCAGAATCAACATGGGCATTGTCCCTTGCTGTCCACCCCCAGATACGCTCTAAGCCTTGGCTCCACTATACTTCAACACCCGCACGACCCCAGCGTCATAATTTCGCAAAATTACACATAGCGCAAATGACTAATATTAAAGAAAGCAAAAATCCTAACGTTTCAGAAAATTCAGCTGATTTAAAATTGACATTTTACCTCCACAGAATACTATTACTCAAAGAGAGTACGAATTCCACAGATAATGTACGAATTGCACTCCGACGTTGTTCCGTTTTACTTTCAGACAAAGTGACAGCGAATTTTGAATGGTTTTTAGTATAAATATTGTAAGTTTTAAACTTGATTTTAATTTTAAATAGCTGCTACCGTAATTAACTACATTATGAAGCAAATTATATAAAACTGAAAATAGTAAATATTAATTTGTACTCATAAAAGAACGTTGGTAAGGAATGATACGTAATCGAATGTAAGTGAAAGCCAGAATCAACATTGTCAACCACGTGTACCTACGTGATGATGCTCGACAAGTCCCGAAAGTGGAATTCCTGTTAAATAATTTCCTGAATCCCGCAACGAAATCAATTATATTAATAAAGAACAGCATGTGACTAAAAGAGTGATGAATATAAATGTTGATGGATGGAGAGGGAGAGGAAGGTCATAGAAAAGATGGATGGATTGTGTGAGGAATTATATGAAAGAGAAGGGAGAGAATGATAGATAGCGTGACAGGTGAGAACGGGAGAAGAATACGTGGTGCGCCGACCCCACGTAACATGGGACAAGGGCAGGAAGATGAAGGACACCTTACGCGCTTTGAGTAATCGCGTCAGCGATCTAAAGTCCTCAGTAGTAGATACCTGGACCTTGATACCTACTGCTGTGGTACGGGCGTGCGCATAATTAATGCGCTCATTGGCGCAGGCCTGGGAGACGGTGGTCCACAGGCCCTTGTCGTGTATGTACAGTGGCGGAAGGGTGGGCAACTTGGGTGCCGCGGGGGTCGCAGACTGGGTGCCTGGCTTCGGGGTGGCGGAGCGGGAGCTCTGCGAGGGGGCCACTAGTTGAGTGGCGGGAGAAGAGAGAGAAAAAGAAGCGTCTTGCTTGTTCTTTTTAGTCGTCATGGTGGTGGAGACACCCACCATCTGGGACTTGGCTACGCGTTTCCGCGATTTTTTTCCTACCACGGTTATGAAACCGTCGGAGGAAGAGGAGCCGGCCGCATCGTGGTCGGATGTATGGCCATCGTCGGACATGGCCGAGGTGAAACCGACCATATCGTCGTCGGTAGGGGCCGGAGTCGAGGGGCGGGAGCTTACCTCGGGAGTGCTTCTCAGCACTTGTAGGGCCGGGTGGCTTTCCGAGCATGCGAGACATTGCTTATTAAATTGTTTCTATAATAATAAACATAGTTCGTACGGATACAAAACAAAGAAGATTAAAACCATCGATATTATGTTTTCCTTGTACATAAATATACATAACTTACATCTCGTTTAACTTGCATGAATAATATTAGAACACGTGTAATCATTGTTAAGATGGCAAGGGAAAGCATTTAAACTAAAGGATCGCTTACACTTTGTTCATGTTACCAGGGGGGCTGAAAAGTTTTGAGCCTAAGTACTTTCAAGTGTCTTTATTGTCTCGCGCTGCATATTACTTATTAAACTTAAAAAAATTCTCGACAATTTTCGCTAATGGTTAAAACTAACAATCAGGAAACTTTTTCTTTTTACATTTTTTAGGCTCGTGTTTAAACACTATCTCACCTGATTTCACGTGAATAAACTGTTTTTCTTTCTTTCTTCTTTCATGTTACTCGATGTGGTCGACGACGGTGCACGCTTGACATATAGTCACTCGAGATTTAAGAATCATAAGTTATATTTCCTTAGAAGAGTTAATCCTTACTATCCTTACTAGTCCTTACTTCTTTATCTTCTTTACTAATATTATAAATGCGAAAGTAAGTTTGATTGTTTGTTACCTTTTCACGCCTAAACCACTGAACCGATCATCTTGAAATTTTGCATATACGTTGTCACGTGTGAAGAAACGGACAAAGGGTATATTTCATCCCGAAAAAAATTTGTGTTTCCGAGGAAAACAACAATAACTTTCTTATGATAATAGAAGATGCCACGTGTCTTTAGAATTATGATTGAATTATATTATTATAAGAACTTTATTAGATAAAAGAAAACTTAACACACTACGTGTTAAGTTTTCTTTTATTTATTTAATTACCTAATCGCTAATTACACATGGGATGAAATTCATCCCATTTTTTTTATTTAAGTAGTGGTTCGTGGGAGTAAAGTCATCCCACGCAAATCTGCTTTTGGTTTGAACCTTGTTCCACCACTATTAAGGAGTCCTTTCTAATTACATACATTTAGTTTGATGCACTATCTATTTCCGAGGAATTTGAGGTACGCCAACTCTCTATGCGACTAGTCAATCATCTATGGAAAGATTATTTTTAGTCTGTAGTTGCAAATCTTTTTGTAAACAAAAGGTTTTTGTTCCAATTGGAATGCTTGCAATTAATGAAAATTGTGTTAAGGTAAGTGGTTTTATTTATGTTTCGTGCTAAGAATAAACACACCATGCATTTTAAACCCTAAAACATATAGGTCATCGCTTGTATTATTATCTTTTGGTGTTGCCCGAGTTATAAGCTCGAGAGGTGCTTGTGGCTAAGTAATAACAGCCACTCGGGTCGATTGATCAGGTTAAGCTACACTTGCTGCAGTTGGTCCGTGGATGGGTGATTATGTTTATATACAAAGACCCCTCCGTTAAGCTGGTCCCGGTTGTCATTCCTGGATTTTTGACAGTTATTAGGAGTCGTCAGAAGCCTGAAAGTCTGACAACCAGTCTTACCAAGGGGTATCAGATAGGCAGTCGTTCTTTATAAAATACTGGTTTTCAGTTGCATCCGGTTAAACTGGAAGCCGACCCCAACATAGTTGGGAAAAGACTAGGCAGATGATTTTATGTTATCGAGTTACAGATACGAAATTGGTTCATGTAGTGGCGAAAAGAGCCAGTCAGTGACATTTTGTAGCCAGGATAATAAATGTTTTAGAATATGTCCCACATTCTGAAATATTGTTACAAAGTTATAAAACTTTTATAGTGTAGTGCGAGAACTACATGCAGATACTTTTGGCACAACACCAACATATATTTCGCTTTGAAGTAACTGGTCTTATGCTTTTTGTTAATTTCTATTTAAACGAAATTGCCGTTCAAAACCCAGCAAGTACTTATTACGATTATTATCGGTCCAACACACTTGAAAATAAACTTTCTTATTAAACTGAAGCGTGTCTTTTTTCCGCTAAAAGGAGTCGTTCCGACCAAACTCGACAGACCACCTCGAGCTCCTAGGCATGGAGTTGACATCCAGTCTCAACTTCGGCACCACCATCGAGCACAAAGCCCAAACTGCGGCCAAAAAACTGGGCATCCTAAACAGAAGCGATACTTTACGCCTGGACAGCTTTTGACCCTTTATAAAGCGCAAGTCCGATCCTGCATGGAGTATTGCAGCCACCTTTGGGATGACTCAGCTAAATACCAACTTGCTGCGCTTGACTTAGTAGAACGCAGAGCTAAGAGGCTCACTGGCGACGTAAAACTGGTAGATGCCAAGCTTCACAGCTTGGCGCATCGCTGCAAGGTTGCCTGCTTGTCGGTCTTCTATAGACTGTACTTCGTTGAGTGTGATTAGGAACTCCACAACCTCATTCCACCAGCCCCCTTCTACCACCGAACATCTAGACGCACTGCAGGTTACCATCCATACCTAGTTGCTACCAATTCACACAAAGCGCATCCAAACATCCTTCATAATGCACACGGCAAAAGAGTGGAACTCACTACCTTCGTCTGTGTTCCCGAACGCATACAACCCGAATCTCTTCAAAGTTAGAGTGTTCTTCTGGGGAACAAGACAAGTGACAATCGTTTTCAAAGCGTTTCGTAAATCTGCAATGACATTTTTACCCTCTGAGTATATAAGAGGTAGTCTGAAAGTGACACCGGTGACTACAAAATTGTGCGGAAATCGGTTGTCATAGTATGGGCATGTGATGCAGAGGAATGAGGAAAATGTCGTCAGGAAATATTTGATTATGAATGTGGATGGCTATACGAGTAGAGGAAGACCAATAAAACGATGGATGGACTGTCTGAATGATGCTGATGCGAATGATGAGAAGTATGAAAGAAAAAGACAAGTTGCGGCTACCCCAAATAAATTGGGACAACCCTGGACCTTTCTACATGTTTTTGTAGTCCATTATTCAAGGGATCTATCCCTTAGGCAGGATTGACCATAAGTCGTGTAATATAGGTCATCTACCCAACACTAGATACGGTAGAGACTGTAGGAGGTATGATGTAGTTGGTCCTATAAAACACCTCCTGCCATCTCTCGGAAACTACTTAATCCGATCCACCCTGTCCCTTGCTGTCCTCCCCCCAGTGAAGTCATAAACCAAGGTGCCTTAGCGAGTGGTCGCTTAGTTTTTAAGTTTTTTGCCCATTTTTTTTTTTTTTGGGTGGGAATCATTAAATAACTTCTACCGCTCTGGGCGGAGCGGGAGGGCGGGGCAGACTTTTACTGACTAAAACCCATCCGTGCTCCTTCAGTTGCCTGTGCCAGGGCTACGGTAACTCTTGCAAACAACCCGCGACCCTGGCATGCATTGGCCCTAGCAAACTCCATCAGTTAATGCTAACATCTCTTTGAGGCGTGCGTGGAACACAACACGCTGTTGACCCGAGCTTGGTCCTTACCGGACAGTGGGCGTGAGGCCTTAATTTATTGAGGCACCCACAGAGAAGTCCGATTAAGTAGCCGACAACCTCTTAGGATGACCTGCGAGATGAAATACCCAAAAAATAAAATCTCGTTTTAATTTTGATAAATAAATTAATAGGAGCTCGTGGCTAAGTAATAACAGGTCCATCAAGTTAAGCTACGCTTGACGGGGTCCGTGGATGGGTGACCAACTTTTCATACTAAGACTCCTCCGTGCCTCGGAAAGCACGTTAAGCCGTTGGTCCCCGCTGTCATTCGTGGATCTTTGACAGTCGTTACGGGTCGTCAGAAGCCCGAAAGTCTGACAACCAGTCTTACCAAGGGGTATCGTATTACCCAGTAACTGGCTTGTGGAGGTCAGATAGGCAGTCGCATTTAAAATACTGGTATTCAGCTGCATCCGGATAGACTGGAAGCCGACCGTAACACAGTTGGGAAAAGGCTAGACAGGTTGAAATTAATACAATCTTGAAACAACAACTCATTATTCAGCTCATCCTATATGTAATTACTTCAAACATATTGCCCTACTTGTGACACAACTCGTAATCTTCATATTTTATTTAAAACGTAATCCTACGACGCAGACAATTTAGTTCTCGCTCAAATTTTCAAGAGATTATTACTTCACACTTGATGCGCAAATAATTTACATTTTTAAAGTTCAACGAAGTGTAAAAGAGTTTGTGTAAAATTAAAAGTGAAATTGTATTATAAATTGTCTCTTATAAGACTTTGTGCTTATTTTAGGAGAAAGAGAAGAGTAGCAATAGAACCATTTTTCAATTATTATTTCGCGATTACTTATTAGGTCTTTACCTATGAAATTGCCGATTTATATAGAAAAAATCCAATAATTTTTAAAGAAATATTGTCGATGCACTTCTGCCATTTTAATGAAAGTTCGTTGATGCCTCTGCTATAGATATCCAGGGAACGGGAATCAATAAATGAGCTAAAGGCGTTTTGCACCACCTCGCTTGATATGAAATTTTTGCCCGGGGCCAAGACGAACGAAAACAAGAATCATCAAAATCCGCTTAGAAATGCCGGAGATACAGTACGATTATGCATATAACTTATAAATACCCAATGTATTATACACTAAAACCTTCCTGAAAGTATGCAGGTTATGTTAGTGAAAGAATCATCACAATTGGTTTATTCGGACATACAAACATACAATCATGCGGATCGAATAGAGAGTCTCCTTTTTTGAAGTCGTTTAAAAATAATCGTAATTTCGGTAGTAATGTTAAAATGACATTTTTAACTAAAAGTGCCAAAACATCCTTCACGAATTCTTCATTTATTTTTATTTATGAATGCCATTTTAACTTCTAAGCTTTGCCGCGCAATTTGAGCGCGAGCTAAATTGCCCAGCGCTTCAAAGGCGATAATATTTTCATAATTCGTAACACTGTCAGCGTCTACGAGGTGTGACGAATTCGTTGGTATTATAAAGTAAGTATGACTGAGTAGTTGAATTTTGGGTTGTATCTCTTATTTAGATTTTCATAAAAGTTGTTGTGATTTATGCACCATCGTATAGGTAATATTTAATTAAATGAGTAAGAGCGTAGGCCGGATAGCACGGCATTCTAGCATCAATGATATCTTCAGTCAAAATCAAAAGTCATTTATTATATATATATATACTAGGCTGAGAATCAGCACTTTACGAACGTCGCCCAAAACGCTCGCCCAGAAGTGGTACAACAACCTCTCCAGCAGCACAACTGTCTGTTCAGTTAAAGAAAAAGAAAATGATACACAAAACATTAAATTAAATTATTTGCCACAAATCAGCACACGCCAATAAATCGAAAACTATACTCAAGCAGAAATAAAAATACAAATCAAAAAATTTAAACAGATCTTTATACATAATTATACCTAAATAAAAGCCTCCTCGGGGGAGCCTGGGTCGTCTCAACGCTTATGTAAAGGTACATCAGCGGTGAGACGACCCGGACTGCCAGGCACTTCTTCTCTTGCAACCGAGCGGGTGGGCAGGTTGCGGATAGCCCAACTCCGGGGGCGGGATCGGCGGATAACATCGACCCCGCGCCCGGAGCATCTCGTTAGAGATCCCGGACAAGAGAAGTTCCCGAAGGCCAAAACCCAGGCTTAGGGTAACCCATGAACCTTTTCCCATGTATCCATGATCCAAATAAGCCGTTCCCTTCCTATCCTTATTATCCCGTAGTTCCTAAATCCCAGGCCAATTCCCAGACCTGGGTAACCTTTCAAAACCCTGGACCTTATCCACAAGACATCTTCCCTCCCATCCCTATATCCCGTCGTTCCCAGAGGAGGGGCAACCTCTACTCCAAAAAAGCCCACCACCTTATCACCATGAAGCAGCAGGACAAAGTTTTTACCCAGGTGGGTCCCGGCCAAGCCGGGGAATCCCACATCGCTTCGGCGGTCAGCCCCCAACGTAATCTGGGGGGGGCACCCCACTGCAAATTGGTGCCGCGCTCTTCAGCGCGGCCGGCTGCTGAACAAGCGCCAACAACCCAGGCTGCTGAACAAGCGCCAATAACCCAGACCACGGCTGCGACTACCGCGCCAAAAGACCCTACTCCGGCTGCGACTCACGCGCCGTCCACGAGCCTCTGGCAACAGAGTATCGTGAGGAAGAGTGTTACTTATAACCCTGACAATGACCAAGACCAAGCACCCATTACGAGCCTGGACAGCGAGCTTCGCACGTTGGCATCCCAACGTGAGAGGATCGAGGTCAGGCTAGACGACCTAACACACGCACAGAAAGGGTCGGGGAAGGAGGACGAGCCTGGCAGCTCTACCACGCTCCCGACTGATGAAGTACGCCTGCTGCGACAAAAGCGCGAAAAAATCAGGGCCCGGGAGAGAGAATTAGGCGACCGAAAGCGCAAAATCTGCGTAGGCACTAGCCGGCGCGGAGCGCGATCGGACGCCGAAGGGGAAGTACGCGACCAGCCGCAAGTACGCGAAGGGGACACCCAGCGCGAAAAGCGGCCGGACGCGGAAACATGTGGGCGGGGACAAGTCCGTGTAGGGAATACCCGGCGCGAAAAGTCCCCGATGACAGAGCATGCCGGGGTAGCCAGCCGACCTCAGGACCCTGACAGAACCCAAGACCGAACTCGACCCAGACACAGGAGGAAAAGGCGGGCTGGAGCCTCGCATAGGAGCTTTTTGGCAGCCAACACCTTGCCAAGCACCTCAAAGCCGCAGCCAGGACCAAGTGGTCCGGGGCCGGTAAAGAGGGAGCGCCCCGACGACACGGCTTCTCCGAGCACGATCCAAGGGGACGCAAAACGTGCGAGGGTCCACTCTGCTCAGGGAGAGCGGAGAACCTACGCGCGGGCCACGAAGGATATCCCTGCGAGGCTAGCCGTAGCAATCTGCTTTCCTCCCCCCTCCAAAGACCTGACAAAAGAGGAAGCCGAGTACATTAAGACTAACCTCGAGAACATGCTGATGGACACTGACGCGACCACACCACTCCCGGCCTTTCGCGGATACCCACGGGTAGCGGAGGGCACGGTGCAGATGTGGTGTGAGGACGACAATGCCCTAGCATGGCTGACCCAGAATGTACCCAAGATTAGACTACCTGACACTGACCTTACATTGACAGTACTGAAACAGTCTGACGTACCCACTCGTGCCCGGGCCTCGCTTTTCGTCCCTCGATACCGAGGTGACGTAGCTCGACTCCAGAATATTCTGGTTCGCCAGAATACCTGGTACGACATCGCCAGATGGTCACTCTACAGGGCAACAGCCGTCGGTGGTGACAACTATGGGACATTTTTGACCCTGGGTGTGCCACCGGAGGAGGTTGAAAGGGTTTTGGCCCGGGAGCGACGAATATCGTACCTACTCGGGTCGATATACGTTCGCTTCTGGCCCACGGCCCAACCCTCTGACACCCAGACTGACAGCACGGACACACAGACGCCACAACCGACGACACAGACGAATGACGCGGCCATTGCCCAACTTGAGGAGGACATGGCCAGAGCGGCAATGGCCGACATAGACCCCACACCGACTGCATCACCCGACTGGAGCGAGCAGCTCTTAGCCTCGTCGCCGGGTGACCCACATGAAGACCAGAACAGGGTAGAGTTAGAGGGAAAATCGTCCGATGGATCCAGCTCCGACTAACTCTACCCCACCGCCGTCATCACCCCTCAACTTCATTCAAACCAACCTCCAGCACAGCCAAACTGCCACAGCTAGCTTACGCAGGGCACTGGAGGTAAAGCCCCAAACCATTGCACTGATCCAAGAGCCATGGATCAGGAACAACAGAATATGTGGCCTCGGTAACATCGGAGGTAAGCTAATCCTCAACACACACGGCTCAGACAAACCAAGAACATGCGCATACATACCCAAACATATTCCCAGCACACCACTCACCCAATTCTGTTCCAGAGACTTGACGGCTGTCAGGCTCCAGACTGCAGGTGACATCCCAGACATAGTACTGGCCTCGGTATACATGCCGGGGGAGGACGCAGACTGCCCTCCGAAGGAGATGGCCGACCTGGTGCAGCACTGCGAGCACGCCAAACTTGATCTAATCATCTGCACTGACTCGAACGCCCATCACCCGCTCTGGGGCAGCGACGCACCGAACCCCAGAGGAGAGGTATTATCCACATATTTATTCTCTACTAACCTTAACATTGTTAACCGCGGCTCAGAACCCACTTGGGTCACAGTTCGAGGTCAAACAATCATAGACCTGACACTTGCTACAGAAAACGCGACTAACCTTATCACTAATTGGCACGTATCAGACGAGCCCTCTTGCTCAGACCATAGAAGGATCCGATTTACACTAACAGCCAACACAAGGAAACCAGAACCGAGACGCAACCCACGGCGCACCAATGTCCCAGGGTATAAACGCCTACTAGCCTCACTACTAGCTAGGCACCTATCACAAATAACCATAAAAGACCAAGCACAATTAGAATATACCGTGACAAAATTATCAGAATATCTAACCGAAGCTTACTATGCATGCTGCAAGCTAAGGGCGCCACAACTCAAGGGCGAGAGAAACCCTTGGTGGAACGCTGAACTTAGCAAACTCAGAAATGCACTACGTAAGCAATTCAACAGAGCTAAAAACACTAGACTCCCGGATGACTGGGAAATATATAAAGAAACCCAATACACATACAAAAAGCAGATCAGAACCGCCAGAAGAACTGCGTGGCGTAAATTCTGCGAATCCATTGAGACGAACAACGAAGCTGCGAGGGTAAGGAAGATCCTATCAACCGATCAGGACCGAACCCTCGGCGCGCTGAAAAAACCCGATAATTCATATACTTTAACCGACCAAGAAACCAGTAAGGTCCTTCTGGAGACTCACTTCCCAAACTGTAAGCTCTTGGAGGACAGGACGTGGGGGGCTGAACCAGAATGGACCCCAACGGATCACGATTGGACTAGAGCCCACAATATAGTAACAAAAGACCGAATAAAGTGGGCCATAAATACCTTCCAGCCATACAAGTCCGCAGGACTGGATGGCATCTTCCCAGCCTTACTGCAGTGGGGGGTAGATCATCTGATGCCATGGCTGGTGGAAATCTACCGCGCCTGCTTAGCATTTAGATATATACCCCTCGCATGGCGCGAAGTGAAGGTCATTTTCATACCCAAACCTGGAAAGACTGACTATACACAACCCAAGTCTTACAGACCTATAAGCCTCACATCCTTCCTACTGAAGACCCTCGAGAGACTATGTGATAGATACATCCGAGATGGACCTCTTAGGATAAAACCACTACATAAACAACAGCATGCGTACTCCACTGGCAGATCAACGGAATCTGCACTACACACTGTGGTTTCCAAGATTGAGTGCGCAGTGGACCACAAATGCTCAGCACTGGCCGCCTTCATTGACATTGAGGGTGCCTTCGACAAGACCATGTTCAACAGTATTGGCATGGCACTAGATAGACACGGCATAGACTCAACCCTGAGTGGCTGGATCACAAACATGCTCAAACTGAGAGCTGTACAAGTGACAGTGAACGACACTACAAGGGCCATTGTAGCAAAGGGCTGCCCGCAAGGGGGCGTCCTTTCTCCGATGCTATGGAACCTGGTCGTAGACAGCCTTATTAAGACACTCAATGATAAAGGATATTTCACTGTTGGCTACGCTGATGACATAGCCATAATAATAAACGGCACCCACGAAAACACTCTATGTAATCTCATGCGTCAGGCCTTGAAGATAGTAGAGGACTGGTGCAATAAACATACACTATCAGTGAACCCTACCAAAACCGAGCTGATTCTTTTTACAAAAAAGAGGAAGCTGACAACACTACAACTACCACGATTCTTTGGAACTACCCTAAGCCTATCGACTGAAACCAAATACCTGGGCATCTTTTTGGACAAGCAGTTGAACTGGGCTAGACATACTAATTACATCACCACAAAAGCCAGCATAGCCCTGTGGCAGTGTAAGAGACTGCTTGGCAGGAACTGGGGGATTAACCCCAAGGTCACTTACTGGCTATACACCGCAGTTATCAGACCGATCATTACTTATGGCTCACTAGTCTGGTGGCCCAGGACAGACCTGAGCACAACCCGGAAAGATCTCGAAAAACTACAGCGATTAGCCTGTATGGCAATCACTGGCTGCATGAGAACCGCACCTACGGCCGCACTACAAGCAATGCTTGGACTGCCTCCACTACATCTCATTGTGAGGGAGGAGGCAGCCTTGGCCGCCTTTAGGCTCAATATAACCGGAACCCTGAGCAAAGACTCCAGGGTTAAACACATACGCATTAGGGAGGATGCGATCAAAAAACGGCCAATGATGGCATCAGCCTGCGACAGAGCCCCGAAACAGCATTATTTTAAAAAACATTACAACATAATACTCACGGAAGAACAGCGTGACCACTCGGGCCCGAACGAGCTGAGGGTTTACACTGACGGGTCAAAGACCGACTCCGGAACCGGTGCCGGAGTTTTCTCGCACGACCTCAACATAAACATATCCAGCCCGCTGGGAATGTTCAACACTGTCTACCAGGCAGAATGTGTGGGCATTATTCAAGCGGCGTATGCCATAGAGGCCAGGAGAGTTACGGACACCCATATACGTATACTCTCCGACAGTGCCTCAGTACTCCAAACCTTAGAAAAAAAATATATTACTTCAAGATTAATACTAGAATGTCACAATGCGTTAGAACGAGCAACGGTACCTAACCGCAACACAGTGACACTGCAATGGATAAAAGGACACAGTGGGTCTTTGGGTAACGACGCAGCGGACGAACTTGCTAGGAGGGCATCCAGTGCGTCAGTCTATGGGCCCGAACCAATCATACCCATCCCCTTCAACCAATTACGCAGATGGCTGCAAGAGATCACCCAAACAAAAGCAGAGGAGTGGTGGTCCTCGGCACCAGGGTGCAGGCAGTCCAGGGAGGCTATGCCAAGCCTGGATGGCAAACTGACCAGGCGACTCTTACGCCTGGATAGGAACGGCCTGCGCCTGATGACGGGGACCATCACAGGAAACTGCTCGCTGAACAAACACTTTTACACAATGGGCATAACGGACAGCCCTCTGTGCAGAGCTTGCATGGAGGCTGAGGAAACCGTTCCGCATGTGCTCTTCGAGTGCACAGGCGTTGCCCAGATTAGAACAGAAACCCTCGGGACACCCAAATCTTTAACAGATGTTCTGAACAGACCAGAAGCCGTGACCAACTTCTGGAGGGAGGTGGGCTGGTTGGAATAAACCCCGACGGCCGCTATGGCTCACGCACAATGGTCCACTTGAAGGATTAAGTGCGGAAACCAAACCCAATAACATAGAACATAACATAGAACATAGAAAGCCTCCTGGCATATAGGTCGTGCCCGCTTACATAAAGCTAACTATATGTAGCCGTAACTCGAAGTCACAAGGTCGGGCTCTTGTCACCGCTGGGATGCCAGCTGTTTTAGAACGGCTTGGCAAGCGACGATGGGAAGAGACCAGACGGAATGACTATAATGCTTTGGAAGGTAGGTAAGTCTTTGTAGTGGCATGCAACGTGTATTGACACCCTAGCGCTATCCCATCTTTCTAGCACGGTGGGCTGTGCTGGGGCGGCTGCTGCGAGTGCGGAAAACCTCAAACGGCGCAAATACTCCAATATTATTGCCACTTATATGTTCGAGGCGTTTGGGGTTGAAACAGGGCCATGGGGTCCGAGTGCCCTCTTAGTTTTCGAGACATTGCCAAGCGGTTGGTTGACTCCACGAGTGACCAGTGGGCTGGCCTATTTTTTGGCCAAAGACTAAGCATTGCCATACAACGTGACAATGCTGCCAGCCTTTTAGGCACTTTTCCTGTTGACAAATGTACAACCAGTGCCCAAAAAAGGCGACCGTGCAGACCCTGCCCATTACCGTCCGATCGCCATTACCTCCATTCTGTGCAAAGTTTTGGAAAGGGTACTGAACAATAAGTTGCTGAACTACCTTGAAGACAATGATCTCCTCAGTGACCGTCAATATGGCTTTCGCCGGGGACGGTCAACTGGCGATCTTCTTGTGTATGTCACGCACTGCTTTGGCGAAGCCATCGAGAAACACGGCGAAGCACTGGCTGTATCGCTTGACATCTCGAAGGCCTTTGACAGGGTCTGGCACGCTGCTCTGCTCAGCAAGCTTCCTGCTTATGGAATCCCAGCTGATTTTTGTAGCTGGATATCAGATTTCCTTAGTGAACGGTCGATTAGAGTAGTTGTTGATGGCTGCTCTTCTGACCTTATGGCTATTGATGCCGGAGTTCCTCAGGGGTCTGTTCTCTCTGCAACTCTTTTCCTGCTGCACATCAATGACCTGCTTCGGCCTGGTATTGTTGGGTACGCAGATGACAGTACAGTTTCAGAGAGATACTTGTCCAGCGCAAAAACCAGCGGGGCTGAAGTTCGTTCCTTGACAGAGGCCATGGTAGAGCGGACAGATTTGACCTTAAGCTTTGTCTCCCAGTGGGGTGATGATAATCTGGTCTCTTTTAACGCCACCAAAACGCAGGCGTGTCTTTTTACCGCTAAAAAGAGTCGTTTCGCCCAAACTCCTACTTTTCGGGGTACATCTGTTCCTGTAACTGATCGACTTGAGCTCCTAGGCATGGAGTTGACATCTGGTCTCAACTTCGGCGCCACCATCGAGTACAAGGCCCAAACTGCGGCCAAGAAACTGGGCATCCTAAATAGGGTGAAGCGATACTTTACGCCTGGACAGCTTTTAACCCTTTACAAAGCGCAAGTCCGATCCTGCATGGAGTATTGCAGTCACCTTTGGGATGGATCAGCTAAGTACCAGCTAGCCGCGCTTGACTCGGTGGAACGCAGAGCTAAGAGGCTCATTGGCGACGTAAAACTGGTGGATGCCAAGCTTCATTGCTTGGCTCATCGCCGCAAGGTTGCCTGCTTGTCGGTCTTCTACGGATTGTACTTCGGAGAGTGTGCCCGAGAACTCCACGACCTCATTCCACCGGCCCCCTTCTACCACCGGACATCTAGACGCACTGCCAGTTACCATCCCTACCTGGTTGCTATTCCACCAATTCGCACTAAGCGCTTCCAAATGTCTTTTATAATGCGCACAGCAAAAGAGTGGAACTCACTACCTGCGTCTGTGTTTCCGAACGTATACAACCCTAATCTCTTCAAAGTGAGAGTGAACAGGCTTCTTCTGGGTAAGCTCACTCCATCGTCGACTTTGTCTCTGTCACCTCTGACCTAGACTAGAGTCAAGAGCAAACCCATCACAAATAAAAAAAAAAAAAAAAAGCGATGAGGACTTTTTTGATGCCCTATGATTATTTCCCCTCATTTTTAATATAATTATACATATTATTATTATTATAATTTTAAAACTGTTAGCTTTTAAGTAATGTAAAAATAGAATAAATGATTCCAAATAAAAAAGCAGTTGGTCCCGGCTATCGTTCGTAGATCTTTGACAGTCGTTACGGGTAGTCAGAAGCCCGAAAGTCTGACAACCAGACTTGCCAAGGGGTATCGTATTACCCAGTAACTGAGTTGTGGAGGTCAGATAGGCTCCATGTAAACTACTGAAAAGGCTAGGCAGATGATACTCATATAGGCTGTATGAATGCTCTCAGATTGTTATTAAAGGTTAAGTCTGCGGATAAAGCGTGAGCCAAATTCATAGAGATGGTTTCTACAAAAAAATCTTTTTGTATTAGAATTTCACTGGCACGTATCCAGACTTGTGATATTGTGATTATGCTCCACCTGGTGGCCTTAAGCAGCAGGTGGCTGATTTTAGTTTTTGTAGGTACTGTCGAGGAAACTTACTTATGACTTATTTGAAAACAAAATCCCATGCATACGATGACCACATCTGTTAGCAAGCGTTACTATAGCAACAGATTAATACAGATGCGACACTCTACAAAATCATATAAATAAAAAGCGACTCTTGCAACGACACAATCAAGTGCAATTCAGGTTGCACAACGCTTATTACCTACAGTTGTATTCACCTACAAGTTCCTTCTCTTTCTATCGCGTAACTCTTATACCTTCTAACTCGTTAGGGTTGTCTTCTTTTACGACGCGGCGTGTGAGTGAGTATCGAACTGTCCGTGCGAGCCGGCCGGTGCGCGGTAGCCCGCATTGAATTGGCCCGACAAGTCGAGCCTGCCGCTTACTTGTAGCTTCATACCTAAACTGCGGAGTGTCCCATCTGTATTAATCTGTGCTATAGCGGCGGAGCGCTGAAAGCAAGAATAGTCCTTACTGTGTATACATGTTCGTTTCTCCAATAGTACATACATTGTTGACATGATGTAGGAATATGTGAAAATATGTAGCGATTTTAATTTATTTTACGTTTATCGTTTAACAGGTTACCTAATATCTGGGTTATGGATAAATGATTTTATTTCTGTAAGTAGGTTTGTATTTGTACAAACACTTTTACACGTCAATCATGTTTTTTTTTTACTAACTAGATGAGGTCGGCGTTTCCTATCTGACTACACTGAGAAGAAAGGCCGAAACAAACTCAGAGGTCACAATCTCTTATAAAGTCCAGACATAATCTTGGTCAGTTCATATGAAGACCATGTAGATAGGTGTCAGAAATAATCTTTTGACGAAAGAACCACACATATTGAGAGGGCCTGTCCAGTCAGAGCACGCATTTGTCAGTAATCGCGCAGCTCAACACAGAACTTAAGGAGCTCAACGAACAATACCAAAGAAAGGACATTTGGCTAGGCCGCATAAATTACTCAAACTGCCAGGCCGAAGTTAGATAGAAAGTCGCTCCAAGTAAAACACTGGTATCAAGCTGCATCAGGTTAGACTGGAAGCCAACCCTAAGCCTGTTTGTCCACCGCAACGGGAACACGACGTCAACGAGAAACCAGATTAATCGGCTGTAGTAAATATACTGTCGCTGCTTCGGCACCGTCATCTCTTTTCGCGTTGACGTCCTGTTCCTGGTGCGGTCCACACACAGTGTACAGTTATCGCCGTAAATATTGCACATGGATTTTTAGTTACCGGCCGTAAATTTTGCACATGGATTTTTACAGTTACTGGCCGTAAATATTGCACATGGATTTTTAGTTACCGGCCGTAAATTTTGCACATGGATTTTTACAGTTACTGGCCGTAAATATTGCACATGGATTTTTAGTTACCGGCCGTAAATTTTGCACATGGATTTTTACAGTTACTGGCCGTAAATATTGCACATGGATTTTTACAGTTACTGGCCGTAAATATTGCACATGGATTTTTACAGTTACCGGCCGTAAATTTTGCACATGGATTTTTACAGTTACTGGCCGTAAATATTGCACATGGATTTTTACAGTTACTGGCCGTAAATATTACACATGGATTTTTACAGTTACCGGCCGTAAATTTTGCACATGGATTTTTACAGTTACTGGCCGTAAATATTGCACATGGATTTTTACAGTTACTGGCCGTAAATATTGCACATGGATTTTTACAGTTACTGGCCGTAAATATTGCACATGGATTTTTACAGTCACCGGCCGTAAATTTTGCACATGGATTTTTACAGTTACTGGCCGTAAATATTGCACATGGATTTTTACAGTTACTGGCCGTAAATATTGCACATGGATTTTTACAGTCACCGGCCGTAAATTTTGCACATGGATTTTTACAGTTACTGGCCGTAAATATTGCACATGGATTTTTACAGTTACTGGCCGTAAATATTGCACATGGATTTTTACAGTTACTGGCCGTAAATATTGCACATGGATTTTTACAGATACTGGCCGTAAATATTGCACATGGATTTTTACAGTTACCGATCGTAAATGTTGCACATGGACAAGTAATTGTGTTAAGTCCACTTACACCGCAATGACCATTATCGCCTGCGCTATATGGGCTGCCAAAGTTGCCAATGTGTAGTATTGTCAAACGTTCTTATAGAAGAAGGTCATAAGTACAACTAATATTGCTATGCCATAGTTTTGTGAGATTGCTAGTCGACTTCTGACTGTTATAGTACCTAATATGACACATCGAGCGTTAAAGAAAGTCTTTCACACAAAATTACCTGTGACGAAGACGACTCTCTACAAAGCTCAATATTTTCTAAAAATCCCATGTGCAATATTTACGTTTATTGTAACATAATTGCCCCATAAGTAAGTAGCATAACTCCCAGCCTCAGAAAATTTAAATGTTACATTCTCGAACGAAGATTTACTGAATGGAAAATTTACCTAAATATTTGACATAATTGCCTATAAATCAATACAATACTAATTTTGACTTATATAATTAAGCTCTTTTACAACTATTGTTCAATTTATTCGTAATTCTGATTATTAATAATTTAATTTTAATGTAATGCTAACCTTTAATATGACCAACCATATTAATTTTGTATGCCGGAAACGGCAGAATATTATGATCGTAATACATGCAATAATGTACATAACAGTTTTTACAATATTCTGACAGATAAAAGTATTCTATTCTATTTTATTCCCTGCAAGCGTAGCTTAACCTGATGAATCAACCCGTGCGGCTGTTATTACTTAGCCACGAGCTCCTCTTACTAAGGGGTATCGTATTACCCAATAACTAGGTTGTGGAGGTCAGATAGGCAGTCGCTCGGTTAGACTAGAAGCCTACCCCAACATAGTTGGATAAGGGCTTGGCAGATGATAAGGTATATATTTTGGCGCTGTCTGCGGTTTGAAGTAATTGCAAACTTTGCTTGTCAAGTAATTTTTAATTTAGTTTTAACTACTTATTTTGATATTCACAGGATTAGACCTAATAGATAGACCAGAATCTCGAGAGTTTGATTATTGAACATAGTAGGGTACTTCGAGATATTGACATCCACAACAGCCAGTAAGGAAAAGTTGAAGTATATGATTATTTTTATGAACTTTTTAGTTAGAGTCAAAATCAGTTTGCCTAGCCTTTTCCCAACTATGTTAGAGTCGGCTTCCAGTCTAACCGGATGCAGCTGAATACCAGTATACGATACGATGCCCCTTGGTAAGACTGGTTGTCAGACTTTCGGGCTTCTGACAACCCGTAACGACTGTCAAAGACCCACTAATGACAGCCGGGACGAACGGCTTAACGTGCTTTCCGAGGCACGGAGGAGTCTCGGTATGAAAAGATGGTCACCCATCCACAGACCAACCCCGGCAAGCATAGCTTAACTTGATGGATCGACCCGTACGGCTGTTATTACTTAGCCACGAGCTCCAAATAATACTTCAGGTGCAACAAAATACATTGTTTAGAAGCGGCGTTTTCTACCAAACTTAGGGTGCAGAAGAGACAAAAATTATTTAAAAAAAAATGCTGTGTCTATGTTGAAGCTTCGTCAGCATGATTTTTAAAAGCTTTTATTAATGAAAGGGATCGTAATTATAATCTTTTCAGACCTAAAAATATTAGTTGCTATTTTTATTCCACAAATCCTTTCTATCAATATCAAAACTGGTTGACTAAAAACTCTTTGAATGTCAAAGTTTGCAGTTTTAATAAATATCTTAAATCGCAGACTAGGTAAACGTACACAGACTGAAATGTAAACATCTATTTACAAAACTAATCTTGGAGACTTCGGCATCGCCGTAGTCCTTGTATTACAAATATTTACAGAATATTGTAGGTATGCACGTGTTGTTGTGTGTATCTGGTTACACTAGAAGCTGACTCCAACATAGTTGGGAAAAGGCTACCTCTTGGAAAGACTGGTTGTTAGACTTTCGGGCTTCTGACGACCCGTAAGGAGTGTCAAAGATCCACGCTGGGACCAACGGCTTAACATGCTTTTCGAGGCACGGAGGGGTCTTGATGTCTAAATATGGTCACCAATTCACGGACTAAACGCGACAAGCGTAGCTTAACCTGTTCGATCGTCCCTAGTGGTTGTTATTGGTGTAAAATGATTTACTCGAAGGTTTATTTGAATATAAAAAGGAAACATCAAAGAACTCACTGTAGATACTGAGCATTAGTAGGAAGAAATATCTGCAGACGTCAGAGTGTAAGTTATTCAAATGTAAGTAAGTGCTCATAAAAGAGCAGCACATTACAACGGCAGAGGCAACAAGACGTCAACACTCGTCGGCTCCAGTTGCCTCTGTCGTTGGCAATGTGCCGATCGCGTATATGAGCACAAAATAGTTACTTACGATTGTGGCGGATTTTTCATAAACACTTAACGCAAGGATCTGTTTAAAAAATAAAAAGCGGCCAAGAGCGAGTCGGACTAGCGCACCGAAAAATCAGTACTATCAAATAAAAAAGTGTTCTACTAAAAGACATCGTTTTATTTTTCTGTAATCTTTACATGAACTTCTACAACACAGAAAAATCTCTTTAATTATAATATAAATCGAGTTTATGACGTCACTATTTTTCTAACTAACAGATATAAATAGCTACTATTATTTTCGCAAACCAAATACACATTTACAATACAAAAATCCTTCATACGGAAAAAACATCTATAGGTCAAACGAATGTTTATATAGACGGGTGAAACTTGACCTTGAGTTCAAACGATCCCCTTACTTCGCCTTTACCACTGATTTAAATATAAAAAGAAAAGTTACGTTATCTGCCGAGGGTGCGGGTGGTATTGAGTTTGAATTTAAGTTTTGAAAATAAGTTCTTAGAATGATGTTTTGACGAAGTGTTTAATTATAATTAGGTTGGTTCACTTGTGCAAAGCGATGGCGAAGTAGACCGGACTGTTAAGCACAGAATTAACACTGGATGGATGAAATGGCGGCAGGTCACGGGAACAATCTGCGACTCCCGCATTCCCCTTAAACTCAAGGGGAAGATTTATAAAACAATGGTTAGACCTGCTGTCTTGTATGGATCAGAATGTTGGGCCATAAAAAGAATGAATGAAAGGCAATTGCATGCAGCCGAGATGAGAATGCTAAGAGGGATGTGTGGTATTACGCGAATAGATAGAATAAGAAATGAGTATGTAAGAGGAAGTCTGAAAGTGACACCGGTGACTGAAAAGTTGTGTGGAAATCGGTTGTCATGGTATGGGCATGTGATGCGGAGGAATGAGGAAAATGTCGTCAGGAAAGTGTTGAGTATGAACGTGGAGGGCTATACGAGTAAGGGAAGACCAAACAAACGATGGATGGACTGTGTGAAAGATGATATGGCTAGAAAGGGAGTGACTACGGAGATGACGACTAATAGAGAAGTATGGAAGAAAAAGACATGTTGCGCCGACCCCAAATAAATTGGGACAAGGGCAGGAGAATGATGAGAATGATGATATGTTAATAGGTCACTCAAAACAGTAAAGTAAAACATCAAAAGGAAACCCGCATGTCCTAGAACCAAAAATTTCAACTCGCACTGGTCGCACGTGGTAGATTATAGCCCACTCCCTCTCACAGAGGAGGCCTGTAGCTAAGTAACAACAGCCGCACGGTTCGATCGATCAGGTTAAGCTACACTTGCCGCGGTCGATCCGTGGATGGGTGACCAACTTTACATAATAAGACCTCGGAAAGCACGTTAAGCCGTTGGTCGCGGCTGTCATTCGTGGTTCTTTGACAGTCGTTACGGGTCGTCAGAAGCCCGAAAGTCTAACATTCTTAACAAGGAGTACCGTATTACCCAGTTACTGGGTTGTGGAGGTCAGATAGGCAGTCGCTCCATGTAAAATACTGGTATTCAGATGAATTCGGTTAGACTGGAAGCTGACCCCAACATAGTTGGGAAAAGGCTAGGTAGATGATATACTTATACGTAAATCTTTATAAAAAAAAGACACAATTCTTTAATAATAATATTTCAGCGATCGACCGACTTACACAAACGCACAACCTAAACAAACTGTAGTAGATGATTATAACATCTTTATTGTAAATGGGAATTTAGTAAGGAGAAGAAAAAGTTAGGATTTCTGGGCTGAATCAGCCGGTGATTAACGGGAAATTGAATCAGATTATTTTTTTTAAATGTCAGTGGCATTTTTTATAACTAGGCTAGAAAATTACACATATTATCATTGTTATAATTATGGTTTAACCAAGAGTTTTTGTTCAAGTCAATTGACTTGAGTCCACAGTGAAAGGGTGAAGTGTAAACTTACGTATATTCTCTCGTCCTCTTGCAAAATAATCCAGTTACAAGGCAAAAATTATTACAGATTTATAACCGACTTTTATACCAAACCTCAAACGCTTCTGAGGTGGATCGCACGTCCATTACAAATTTATATTCACAGTTAGGCTGGCAACCACGCATACATAATAAAAAAACACTAAATTTTTGAAGACTGCGCACAGTCACCTGAGGAATGAATTATTACTGATGCTCATTTCCATTTCACTTATAGCCTCACTCAAGTGAGCGCACACAATTCGAAAGTGAACTCATTTGTTTTTAAAGGAAATCATCGCAGATTCACAACGAGACACCGTTCGAATTTCGAAGTGATATTTAGAGAATTAAAATAGATACGGAGTGGTTTGTGCGAACATAATAATAAGTCTTTACCTATGAAATTGCCGATTTTTGATACCGGCTAGTATGAAGATCAATATCTTTCATTCTAATTCCAAATTCAAATTAATTTTATAATATAGCATGACGTTAAAAAAAATAGGTTGTTCATTTGTTTTCCTGCCATTCGATTTTTCGATCGAAGAATCGAAATTGCGCGCTATTTTAACTCGTGGCACCAAAGCAACACAGACAGCACGCAATATTAACGATATTTATGGACAAGGTACCGCAAGTGAACGCACGGTGCGTTTTTGGTTTGATCGCTTCCGTTCTGGAAATTTTGATCTCAACAATGAAAACCCCCGGAAAAAATTTAAAACCCAATGAGGCGGTGAAAAACGCATTTAAAAAAAATATCCCCGTATCCCGTTCCCAGGATCAGGAGCAGAGGCATCAACGAACTTTCATTAAAATGGCAAAATAGCATCGACAATATTTTTTGAAAAAAAAAAAAAGTTTGATTTTTTTTTTAATGTTAATTGGCGATTTCATATGTAAAGACTAATTATATGGATACTTTATTATGTTATTTACGTTTCGTTATATTACCGGGTTTCTCGACACTATTCCGCCATCTCTAGTGGTTGTACAAGGTGACTAAGTGATTATGTCACTAAGATGGATTCAGCGTCCTTCTGGCTAGTAATAACAACATATTATGCGGTCATCGATTCATCTAACAAGAGAGATTATAGCAATTTCCCCTTTTATTTCTCATTCGATGGTATGGCTATGAAGAAAGTCAACACAGGCTAAGTTAACAAACGTTACTTGGGGCCGGTTTTTTGATCTGTAGTTAACTCAACCAATTGTTGTGACTAATGGTTGAATTTTGGCTAAATGTGAAAGGCTACATGAATGTATGAATGTACCTATTCAATAATTTTTTTAAGTTTTTTTTTTTTACCCAAGCACGTGCGTCTCGGTCTGAGATGACGATGACCATCTTCATTCAGTTTGTTAGACAATATAACCATGTTTAAAAGTGTTTAAAATTCTAAGAAAGGACCAAGGCCAGATTATGCAATCAACCATAACGGCAGGCATTATATTTCTGCAGTAAATACTACGCTCATAATGCTCAATTTTCGTATCTTGACTTTACGTTACACAATTGACATAAAGTTCATTATGCTTTTTACAATTTCGTTACAAAAATTCGCTTCCATTCCGCGGCAATGTAAATTGAGCCTAATATGGGTGTAAGTGTATAAGTGATTCGGGTATAGTAACCCGAATCACTTAACCAAGTATGGAAGAAAAAGAGAAACTGTACCGTCTCCACAAACATACAATAAGGACATGAGGATGACGACTTTCAACAACAATCGTTCACAGGCCATTATGAATACAATATCAACAAAAGTTACCGGAGTCTCAAAGAAAGAATATTAGAACACAAGCTAAGTGATTTTATACTTGATCAGTTTTATAAGGATTGATAAAATATTGATACATTTATTTGGCAACGACTTGTAGAAAGATATTAATGTAAGCAATTCTTCTTTGTGGAGGATTTGAATAAATATTGTGTTTGTCTCAGGTGTAATGAATAATGTACGCTTTAGGCTAAAAAAACCGGACAATTGCGAGACGAACTCGCGCACGAAGGGTTCCGTACCTTTATCTATAAAAACGGCAAAAATACCACGTTTGTTGTATGGGGCCCCCTTATTCTCCTTTTTAGTATTTGTTGTTATAGCGGCAACAGAAATACATCATCTGTGAAAATTTCAACTGTCTAACTGTCACGGTTTATGAGATACAGGTTGGTGACAGACGGACAGCGGAGTCTTAGTAATAGGGTCCCGTTTTTACCCTTAGAGTACGGAACCTTAAAAACAAATGTATTTAGAAAACTGGGCATCCTAATATTTTGTTTATTGTTCGATTATAATCGAGTAGCTGTGTTGTGGAGGTCTGAAAGAAAACGAAATGATATTATAATAAAATTGGAATTTTAAATAGTTTAAGTATCAATGTTTTGGTAATGGAAATAATTTTATTTCATGTCTACGTGTCCTTCTTATTAGAATTGATGATAAAATAAAATAATGTTAGACTTCACGATCTTTTTTATTTCTAAGACCAAAAGTTTATATATTATAATATCGATTAGTAGAATAAAATAGTGAGTGTTAATTTTTTGAATTTATATCTAGTTTGATTCCAGGTTTAGGTAAGTTTTTCGAGAAAACTGTGAATGCAGTTTTGTTTTTTTTTTTTTTAAATAAAGGAATGTTTGCTTTAAGTAGAATAATCTATCTTTTGGATGGTGGTCTTTTGGGTAAAGTGGATCCCTTCAGGACCCATTGATTTTTTCCATCCTGTATAGGTACCTAATTATTTTTTTCTGCTAGAGTAGATTTGAACAAACAATTTTACACGTCAATCATATTTTTTAAAACTAGATAAGGTCGACGTTTCCTATCTGACTACTCTGAGAAGAAAGGCCGAAACAAACTCAGAGGTCACAGTCTCGTAATTTCGTTATCACCCTAAGGTTGAATTTCATTTGCACGCCATAAATGGATAGTATTTTCAGTAATACAACTCCTTAAGTTAATCTTAAGTTAAGTTAATCCTCAAATATCGAGATTTCATGAAATAATCATTTGATAGGATTACTTGCTCTTATAGAGTTGTATTGATGGCTTTAATTCTGTAAATACATATTTGTTACGGTCGCGAATCATATTTAGATCAATATGCAACCTAATACTGACTTGCAAATGGCAAAAAACGTAATAAAATTTGAAATTCGTGGGCTATCTTTGGCGTTATTGTCTTAAGAAATGATGAGTTCGATTATATCCTTATAATTACGTACTATAATAATAAAATTAAAAAAAATTCGTACCTTCAAGTAAAACATATGCTTTACAATAAAAATCGGCCGATGTCAGATTTGCAGCCAATACCTAAGCTAAGAGGAGCTCGTGGCTAAGTAATAACAGCCGCTCGGGTCGATCCATCAGGTTAAGCTACGCTTGCCGGGGTTGGTCTGTGGATGGGTGACCATCTTTTCATACCGAGACTCCTTCGTGCCTCGGAAAGCACGTTAACCCGTTGGTCCCGGCTGTCATTCGTGGATCTTTGACGGTCGTTACGGGTTGTCAGAAGCCCGAAAGTCTGACAACCAGTCTTACCAAGGGGTATCATATTACCCAGTAACTGGGTTGTGGAGGTCAGATAGGCAGTCGCTCCATGTAAATACTGGTATTCAGCTGCATCCGGTTAGACTGGAAGCCGACCCCAACATAGTTGGGAAAAGGCTAGGCAGATTGATTGATTGACCTAAGCTAAAATAAATTAATATCTTGTAATTATAGGTATCAGCACCCACCTTCGATTATCATTATATCCCATGTTATTGTACCTAACTTGTAGAATAATTTAAAATGAATGAGAAAAACATCTTCCAGCAACGACATAGGTGATCAGTGATGGGTATGTCGGGGGTCGGGTTGTCTCCTTCCCTCAAATATGGCGAGGGGGGTAATGGCTGATCTTTGCGTTATACTCGTGAACGGGTGCTGCTTGTGGTGACAGGTCGTCTTGCTGACCTTGGTTTTGTTTATTAGTAACTTAACTCGTTGTTGATTTTACTTCGATGGTCCTAGTTTATCATCTGTGACTTTGAGTTACGACTACATGTACGGCTATATGTAAGTGGGCACGCCCTTTATTACTGGAGGCTTTTATTTGGGTATAAAGTTCTGCTTACGTTTTTAGTTTTGTATTTTGTTTCTGCTTGAGTATAGTTTTCGATTTTTTTTTTGGTATATTGGCGTGTGCTAGCTTACTTATAGCAAATAATTTAATTTAATGTTTTGTATTGCGTAATGTACCTAAATTATTATGCGCAGTGTTATATAGAATCATTTTTTTTTTTAACTGAACAGACAGCTGTTCTGCTGGGGAGTTTGTTGTGCCACTTTTTCTCCTCAGCTAAAGCACTAGGAAGTGGTGAAGGGCGGGCGTTTTGGGGGACTGTCTTATGTAATTTTGACGTTTAAAAAGTGCTGATTCTTTGCCTAGTTTGAATAAATGACTTTTGATTTTGATTTTGATAAAATGTGTATTTCAATTACAGAAATATTTTTGAAATATCCTATTATTAGCCTTTATCGTCACACTGTTAGGCAAAGCCTCCTTACTCTCTTTCCACCTCTCTTTATCCACAGCTTCCAAGGACCAATCTTTATTAAAGGAGTCCAGCTCATCCCGCCATCTCTGTTTGGGCCTGCCGCGATGTCGTTAGCCATTAAGCAGGACCCACTGGGTCGTAAGTTTGACCTATTGATCGTCTGACATGCGGCAGTTGTGTCCAGCCCAATTACATTTAAGCGTGGCAGCTTACCGAGTGACGTCAGTTATTTTAGCGATGGAACGGATATATGGAACGGTTGTATTCTTAACCCAGTCCACAAGTTTAATACCCTGAATAATCCTTTCCATAGCTCTCTGGCAAACCCCGAGCGTAGACCTCTGCTAAATAGTCAAAGACCATGTTTGAGAACCATTCGTGAGGATGGGAAGAATACACATGTCGATGCGTGTTCTTTTGAGGGATAGAGGAAGATCTTTCATGGCCCAATAGCTCTTCCAGGCATTCTTGGTGCGTATTGCAAGTTCTTTGTTTTGTCTTGTCTGGAAAGAGACTATTTGACCAAGATAGAGATACTCATCGACATATTTAACCTACCCATCCGTCACGGTGATCCTGCGATGTACGCTGTTCGTCATCAACTTGGTCTTTGACATATTCATTTGAATTCCGAGTAGGCTTGCCGTGTTAAGTATTTCTAGCATCTGAGTCAGCTCGGAGACTGAAGACGAAAAAAGGACAATATCGTCGGCAAAACGAAGATTTACAGACGATATTGTCCTTTTTAGAAATATCTTGATGAGTTCAATTGTTATATGAGTTTAATTATTTCAATTTAATAAGTTGAATTTTAGAATTGTTTTGTAATGAGCACAAGAATTAGGAACTGTTTAGGTGCAAAACATAGAATTAAGATTAACAAAGAGAAAAATAATAACAGATTTAAACGAAGTGTGTTGGTGAGTGTAGGGGGTTAATGCTTACTAATCATAGTTTATGAATTTCATTATTCAAATAAATCATATATTCGCTTACTTATTATTGACAATTAATGAACAGTGTCATTTAAGTTTTTCTGTAAGTAAGTAAGTAAGGAAGTAATTAACAGAGATCGGACTAGGTAGAGCACAAATACCTAAACTTCGAGGAAAGAAGTAACAAGCCTGGATAATACCTCCTATAAAATCCCAAAATGATAAAAATGACGATTAAATCTCGGGATTCAAAAAATTGCGAATTATTTATTATTTACCATAAATATTTAATTTATTACGAAAGTATTCAAAGTGAAATAAATAATTCGCAATTTCTTATTTCCTGAGAAATTCCTGGGATTTAGAAATCGCGAACTATTTATTATTTTATCTTAATTTTTAATTTGTTACGAATGTATTCAAAATACAGTAAATAATTCACAATTTCTTAAATGCCGAAATTTAATCGTCATGTTTATGATTCCGGGATTGTATAGGAGGTATTATCCACTCTTGTTACTTCTTTCCTCGAAGTTTAGGTATTTATGCTCTACCTATTCCAATCTCTGATAATTAAGGAAATACCATACTACACTTAAATCATTTTATAATGAAGGCTTGGTTTTGAACATGTTTATTGTTAGTAGTTAAAGACAAAAGGAGCATGTAAGGAGAGCAGGTGGCATTGTTTCTGCCTACCTCCATTGGAAGAAGGCGTGAATCTATGTATGTATGTTACACACTTGCTCAAAAAAAAAAATGGTAAAGTAAAATATCGTGAGGAAACCCGTGAGGAAAAAAAAATGTCAGAGAGAAATTAATTCTCTGACGGCATGTGTGAAGCTAAGTCAGAGGCCGCGGGCCCCCGGTGACAAAATATGCTGCAGATTAAAATACTATTTAATAGATAATAGGTTTAAGTAGTCATGAATAGAGAGAGGTCTTTGTCCTCAACTATGACAAAACAGGCCTGTACCGCCGGCACCTCCGATTTTCCAAAAAAAGTCGTAAATTCACAGAATTAAAAAAAAAACAAAAGTTAATTAAGATAGATCTAAATTCGAAAATTAAGCTTTTTAATTTTGTATTTTGGTATATCGTTGTACGCAAGCATTTCAACGGATGCGCCCCTTGGGGATAAAACGCTGACACCATTAATGTTTCCGAATCATTTTCGGAATTTTTATTACAATTCTGTATTTAATTACACTGAATTCATTTATTTTTAAACCGTAGAACTCACAAATCTCGAATAATGCGTGAGTTGAATTAACTAAATTAAATTGACGAAAATAATTTGTTATTATATAGGTACAATGTTTATAACAGAACATTAATACAAAAACTCTTAAACGTGCTAAACACCCTAAAATTTCATTAATAACAGCCACCCGCAAAATTTAAAACTCACTCTAAATATTTAATCAAACAAAGTACTTTTGGGGCGAAAACTCTCGCTACACAAAAAAATAACCTGGAAATACTCATCATTTCATACATAAAATGAGCCTCCAAGTTATTTTACATAAACAAACTTTATATACTTACTCATTACATAACAAACGGAGGCACGATAACAAACAGTTTGAAAAAATATAAAAAAAAAACTAGCACAAACGTCACTGAACAACGAACTCGATTTTTTGCTTCAAGACGAATAGAGAAAGACTTTTTTTTCACAAGAAGAGTTTTGAAAGCGAGAGAAAAAACGGGAACACCCTGTCGCTTCGACACTCGGAATGTAACTAAAGCCCGTAGATGCGCGTAGCGGGATGCTACGGGACGCTACGAATCTCGTAGAGGCACTACGAAAACTCGTAGAGGCGCTACGCCAATTTCGTGTGATGTCACTTCATATTTTAGGGGTTGAATTTGCATTGTGTAAGAGGTACTTTTACTTTTATGGTTTTTGAAAATATATTTTAGTATTATATTGGATGTTTTTATTATAAAATTCGAATTTTATTGTTATTTTAATCAGGATAAATTGCTGTCAACAACAATAAGTAGGTAAATAATAAAAAAAAATCAACTTTACATAATAATCGACTATCCCCCCCCCCCTTCCTCGGGAACCAAAGATTTTTTTTTTTATATTTAAGATGGGTATGCTCTTAACTCTACTCTAGGTCGGAGGCGACAAAGACAGAGTCGACGATGAAGTGAGCTTACCCAGAAGAAGCCTGTTTACTTACTCTCACTTTAAGGGGAAGAGATTAGGGTTGTATGTGCTCGGAAACACAGACGCAGGTAGTGAGTTCCACTCTTTTGCTGTGCGCATTATAAAAGACATTTGGAAGCGCTTAGTGCGAAGTACAATCTGTAGAAGACCGACAAGCAGGCAACCTTGCGGCGATGAGGCTTGATGAAGCTTGGCATCCACCAGTTTTACGTCGCCAATGAGCCTTTTAGCTCTGCTTTCCACAGAGTCAAGCGCGGCTAGTTGGTACTTTGCTGATCCATCCCAAAGGTCTACTAAATAAAACATTTGAATGACAAAAATAATATTTTCAGTCAAACAATTCCATTCCTTCGACTCTCCCAAAGGGATTAGAAGTAGAATATTTTTTTAAGAGACTTATTAGATCTGAGAAATTGAATTAAAACGATTTTTTCTTGTTGTATCTTTATAATGGCAGCTGTTTTTGTCTGTTGCGTATGCAGTATTTGTTTGCCAGATTTAAATATTGTGAGGAAACCAGTCTTCTCTAATTCCTACAGTAGCTTTACTCCGCGTTTACGTCACATGTTTTGACAGGCCAGAAGGCATGGTTCGTTAAGATCTCACCTATCATGCCGCAGGTCGTGGGTTCGATTCCCATCCAGGACAAACATTTGTGTGCATGAACATGTCTCTTTGTCATGAGCCTGCATGTAATTATCTATATAAGTATGTATTTACAAAAAAAAGTAGTGTATGTAGTATACCAGTCGTCTGGATTCCATAATACAAGCTCTGCTTAGTTTAGGATCGTGTTGTGAATCGTGTGTGAATAATGTCCCAGGTTATTATTATTATTATACTTTGGTATAAAACTCTCTAAGGAGCTCGTGGCTTAGTAATAACAGCCGCACGGGTCGATCCATCAGGTTAAGCTACGCTTGCCGCGGTTGGTCCGTGGATGGGTGACCATATATACATACTGAGATTCCTCCGTGCCTCGGAAAGCACGTTAAGCCGTTGGTCCCGGCTGTCATTCGTGGATCTTTGACAGTCGTTACGGGTCGTCAGAAGCCCGAAAGTCTGACAACCAGTCTTATCAAGAGGAATTGTATTACCCAATAAGTGGGTTGTAGAGGTCAGATAGGCAGTCGCTCCATGTATAATACTGGTATTTAGCTGCATGCAGTTAGACTGGAAGCTGACTCCAACATAGTTGGGAAAAGGCGAGGCAGATTGATTGGTATAAAACTCTCTCTTTCTCTCGTCTACTGTTTTAGTCTATCGTTTACACCTAAAATAACATGTTTACTTTAATTTACATTCTTTATGGCCTAAGCCTAATTTTTCAATCGTCAGATAACGGTACGGATACGTCAAGACCCCTACCAGCACCATACTGGAATACTTCCTTCCTCCGAGCACGTTTGCTCTTGCGAATCTTCACTCAAGCCGGCCAATAAAGGCAAGAAAGATGTGGGAGCTCTGTTCCTCGTCAGTGTTCACTCCAGCCAGCCAATAAAGGCAAGCTAGAGATGAGGACAAGATTTCTCTCGGGAGATAGGGTCCGTGGGGTCGCTACTGCCCAACAGCTCGCCACATGCTGCCCTGCGGATTTCTGTATATCTATTATATTATGTTATTAGTGTATATTATATTATTAGATATTATTAAGAACATAAAGGGAAATAATATAACATTTAGAAATTATGGCATTTCTAAATTCCTTGAGCTTTTTAGTTTAATTATTATTATTATTTTTATCACATCTCTGAGAATACTTGTTAACCTAAAATTCCCAACTCTGGCTACCGTTACTTATACCTAAACTATATTGTATACAGAAGCTGTTGGTGTACCTCTAAGATTAAAAATGTCGGTCCATGCACAATGAAAGAATCCGTAGTTGGGATAAATGTATTCTAAGAACCAACTTAACATTGTAGTTGAAAAACTTGTTCGCCCATACGTGCCAACTGCAAATGTAAGTTTTACGCACAATATTGAGAGATTTATCATGTTATTTTAAGACCATAGGCTTCTTATAGGTTTTCCTGTAATCTAAAGGTAAAGAACTATATTTTTTTGTTCATTTTTTATTTTAGGCTCAGTAGTTTTGGAGATAAGGTCGAATGGTCAACTTTCGCCTATTTTCTTAAATAACTTAAAACAAAATGTTTTAAAATTATAAAAAAATACGTATTTGAGACCCCCACAATAAGTCCATTCATTTGATATGTCACACGGTACGGTTTGCTAAACTATTTTTTTCTTATTTGCCCCCCAAAATTCACACTTCCGTATTTGGGCACAGAAATACATACGTGTATCAAAATTCAGCTTAATCGGTCCATTAGATTCGGAGAAAATTAGCTGTGACAAACGAACAGACAGACACACGAGTGATCCTATAAGGTTTCCGTTTTTCCTATTGAACTACGGAACCCTTAAAAGTTATAAAGACTTGTTTGTGTATACAACGTCGCAAAAAGTTGATTTTACTTTGTTAAGTAAATAGGAAATCGAATATGTACGTAGACTATTTTTGCATGTAAACAAACTTAAGACTAAACGGGAAGTCGCTCCCATTCATTGTATATTTTCGTCCAGAATCCTGTTTTCCCAGTGACTATGACAAATGAGGGTCATGTCAGTTTGTACTGCGAAATATCAAGCGGCTTCGGACGTTGAGCTGATTTGCTTTTGTTTTTAGGGTTCCATAGATGGAGGGTACTTATGGGACCCTAGAGCAGGGGTCGGCAACCTTTTGAGACGGAAGAGCCAAAAGTTACAATTCACAAAATTTCCCAGTTTTTAAAGAGCCACTCAAATGTTCGTTTAATATTAGTTGATTATAAATATTTTATTTATGAATAATTATTTTTGCGTTTGGAACTGGAGAGCCGTAAATTGACATCGAAAGAGCCGCATGCGGCTCGCGAGCCGCAGGTTGCCAACCCCTGGCCTAATGTGATTGTGAAGACAACAATATTTGTCTGCTTGTCGAGAAAGAATAGGTTAAGGGGGAAGGCCAGGGTAGCCCGCGAAATTCAAATATTCTTACTTTTTTTGCAATTTGCAAGTCAGTTGTATGTTGTATGTTGATTAAAGTATAATTCGCGACCGTAATATATGTATATGTTTTTACAGAATTATAATGATTAGAATCAGTATTACCATTCCTTAAGTTAGGGCCGGTTTTTTGATCCGTAGTTAACTCAACCAATGGTTAAACACTGGCTAAATGTGAAAAGCTAAACATGAATGTATTCATGTTAATTCATTCATTCAAAAATACTAAATAATGGCATTTTGGCAAATATATTTAGCCAAAATTCAACCATTAGTTACTATGTTTAACCATTGGTGTAGTTAACTACGGATCAAAAAACCGCCCCTTAGTATGATCCTAAATGTCAAGATTTCATGAAATAGTCATTCGATAGGATTACCTGGTCTTGAAGATTAGCATTCATGACTTAAATGATTATAATTCTGATATATATTTGTTAGGATCGCGAATCATATTTTGATCAACGTACAACGTAATATTGACTTGCAAAAAGCAAAAAACTTAAGAACATTTGAATTTCGTGGGCTACCCTGGGGCTTTCAGCTTAATGACTAATAAGTAGGTAATTGTTTAATTGAAATTGTGAATGTATTTTCATAAAATAAATAGGTACACAGTGGTTGTAGATTGGTACTTAAAAACATATCATCATCAGTCTATAGAAGTACAATTATGATGAAGACATGATGAATTCTCTGTGGTTTGTTCTAGGACATTTCATTTTTTCATTAAATGCTTGGTTTTGTTATTGTTATTAGTAAATAACTCTTTATTTATTTTACTTCGATAGTCCTAGTTTATCATTTGTGACTTCGAGTTACGGCTCCATATAGCTATATGTAAGTGGGTACGCCCTTTATGCCTGGAGGCTTATATTTAGGTATAAACTTCTGTTTACTTTTGTAGTTTTGTGTATTTTTATTTCTGCTTGAGTATAGTTTTCGATTTTTTTTTGGGTGTTGGCGTGTGCTAGCTGACTTATATATAATTTAATGTTTTGTGTTGCGTAATGTACCTAAATTATTTTGCGTATTATGTATATAATCAAACTGGTTTAACTGAACAGACATCTGTGCTGCTGGGGAGTTTGTTGCGTCACTTCTTCTCCCCAGCTAAAGCACTAGGAAGTGGTGAAGGGCGGGCGTTTTGGGGGACTGTCTTATGTAATTTTGAAGTTCGAAAAGTGCTGATTCTCAGCTTAGTTTGAATAAGTGACTTTTGATTTGCTATTGTGTTTGCTAATAACATAAAATACCATTACTGATTTATCTGCCAAAGGAGGTAGGTGGAGATCAGTAATTATCTCACGGGATACCGTACTTGCGAGATGATAAGTTTTCTATGTTCTAACCTAGGTGATGGTGCCTAACATACAAATTCATTTCGACGTAAAAAACAGACATATACCGAATGACTTTTTTACCGTCTAGAAAAAAGGGGTATAATAGGTGAACGGAGTAGAAGCCTATGGCATATCTAGTTTTTTTTTTTTTTTTGAAAGAAAATATTTAGAAAAGAAGATATTTTCTACGATCTATAAAGTTTTTTCAAAATTTCTGTTTTTATTGTTCTAGTTTACTTCAAATGTGTAGTGTTTATTGATAGAGCAATTTATGATTTATGTTTAAGCTAATGAAAAAACAAAAAAAAAAAAATACTAGGTATGCCATAGGCTTCTACTCCATTCACCTATTTTACCCTATTTTTATTTTTCAAGACGGTAAAAAAAAGTCATCCATTATAGATAGAATTACCTTCGCAATACAATATTAATGGTATGGATGAATAGCATACTTATGTACCACAGTGCCTTTAGCGATCGTCTAATAACTTTATTCATCCCTCTCACATTTCGACATTTTTAGGGTTCCGTACTTCATGAGGAAAAAACGGAACCCTTATAAGATCACTTCCGTCCGTTTGTCTGTCTGTCTGTCAGTCTGTCAAGACCCCTTTTCTCAGGAACGCGTGGAGGTATCAAGTTGAAATTACTATCTAATACGTAGGCCTACGGATTCTTAGAGCTCTTACAAAAGATCAAGCTTAAGTCAACGCATTAAAAAAAACGGCCATCTAAGCGACAAATAATGATACTCGCAAATAAAACAAAACCTATAGAGTACTTCCCATAGACCTAGATTCATGAAATTTGACAAGAAGCAAGGTAAAGACAAAAGTCCAAATATTGTTAATTTGTAGTTTTATGACACAAAAAAAGAAACTGTTTGCGTTTACAAACTTATATTTGCAGTTGGAGAATTGACCGTGACGTATATTGATGTATTTTTTTCAACTTTTAGTTTTTAAATAAATAATGTATAGCTTAAAATGGGTGATCATCTTTACATACCGAGACTCCTCCGTGCCTCGGAAAGCACGTTAAGCCGTTGGTCCTGGCTGTCATTCGTGGATCTTTGACAGTCGTTACGGGTTGTCAGAAGCCCGAAAGTCTGACAACCAGTCTGACAACCCTTACCAAGGGGTATCGTATTACCCAGTAACTGGGTTGTGAAGGTCAGATAGGCAGTCGCTCCATGTAAAATACTGGTATTCAGCTGCATCCGGTTAGATTGGAAGCCGACCCCAACATAGTTGGGAAAAGGCTAGGCAGATTGATTGAATGTATAGCTTAAAAAAACCGGCCAAGTGCGTGTCAGACTACGCACAATGAGGGGTTCCGTAGTTGGGATGAATCTCAAGAACAAACTTAACATTGTAGTTGAAAAACATGTTCTCCCATACATTCCACCTGCAAATGTAAGTTTGTATGCAAAATATTGAGAAAATTATCATGTCATTTTGAGACCATATATATTGACTGTAATCTATAGATATTGTACTATTTTAAGTATTTTTTTCAAAATTTTAGGCTCAGTACTTTCGGAGACAAGGGAGGGAATGTTCAATTTTCGCCTATTTGCTTAAATAACTATAGAATTTCACTTTAGATTCATTTTAAAATTATAAAAAATATATATTTGAGACTCTTTTGAGACCTCTCATTTGATATGTCACACGGTACAGTTTGCAAAACGTTTCTTTTTTTTAATTTTCTTATTTGCCCCCTAAAATTGACCCCCATTTTCAAAATTCATTTATTTACGATAAACATCCGTGTTTGGGTCACAGAAATACATACGTGTACCAAATTTCAACTTAATCGGTTCATTAGATTCGGAGCAAATTGGCTGTGCCAGACGGACAGACAAACAGACACAAGAGTGATTCCTATAAGGGGAACCCTTATAGGAATCACTCTTGTGTCTTCTTTAACTCTTCTTTAACATAATAAAACTTTCGACTGATTTTTAGGGTTCCGTACCCACCTAAAAATCAGTCGAAAGTTTTATTATGTTATGAACAACTAAATATTTCGGTTATCGTTGAAGAAGATAGTGCCATACCATTTATAGTATCTTTCCTACTATTGTCGCTGTCCATCCAAAGAGACAATATGAATAATAGAACCGGAAAGATAGTCTTACGTTTTTTCCCTATACGTCACAAAGGAAACTATTTATGTAAGGGCGGACACGAGTCCGTGTACGTATTATGTGTAGATAGATGGACTTACATAAATGTTACATGTCGTCTGGAAAGTTTTCAGTATGAATGTGGATGGCTATACAAGTAGGAGAAGACCAAGGAAACGATGAATGGACTGTGTGAAAGATGATATGGCCAGAAAGGGAATGACTACCGAGATGACGACTAATAGAGAAGTATGGAAGAAAAAGACATGTTGCGCTGACTCTAAATAAATTGGGATAAGGACAGGAGAGTGATGAGATGGACTTACATAAGAAGTAAGTGCTCAAAAGAACCACGAATATCTTTATTTACATACTAGCTATTCATATCTTTATTTACATACTAGCTATTTGCTGTGTATTATTTTTGTGTGCCTTTTAGTCCGTTCTAAATAAATCTATTTTCTTTCTTTCTTTTGCCCGCGACTTCGCCCGCGTGGTTCTTGGAAATTATCCCACAGGAACGCACTACCGGGATCAAAAGAATCCTATGTCCTAATCAAATGCCAAATTTTTGCCAAATCCGTTCAGCGGTTTTAGCGTGAAAGTGTAACAAACATAAAAAACTCACTTTCGCATTTACAGTATTAAGAAAAACCGGTCTATCTACAGTCTAGACTCACAAAATGTATTAGGTACTTAAATAAAAATAAAAACTCTTAACACACTACTAAAGTTTCTATAAGAATATAATTAAATTATGATTCGAAAGACACCTGGCGCCATCTATTATCATAAGCAACGTACTGTTGGTTTCCAAGGGAACAGTACTTTTTTTCGGGATGAGAGGTACCCTATGTCCGTTTCTGTACACCTAACAAAATATATGCAAAATTTCAGGATGATCGGTTGAGTGGTTTAGGCGTGAAAATGTAACAAACAAACTTACTTTCGCATTTATAATATTACGATAGTAGAAAACTCATAGTTCTTCAAGAAAACCTCTAGATAGGTAATTGCTGTTAGGACGGGGAGCAAATGAAAGAGTGGACTGTATTTTAGGTAATGGTTTATTGCCCTGCTTATTACAAGAGATAAACTTTCCCGAACAAATTGTTAAATTAGAGAGTAGTATCGTCCTTGGAAGTGAGAGAAAATCGCGCCGAGTCGTGTCGCCACCGCGCCGTGTCTCAGCTTGCCGATGTCGCGCTAATCGCGCTGTCTACCCGTGTAGATCGCATATAAAGTGTTGTGTTGGGTTCCAACAATTGCTTTATGATCTTTTTCCTATGTTTTGGAAAACAATTTCGAATGTTTAAACCGTAAGATAAAACCGTAGAAAATTCCTGAAGAGGAAACACATACTTAGCTGTTGGTATGTGCACTCGCACATACCAACAGCTAAGTATGTGTTTCTTCATGGATGCGATTTCATTAGTAGCAAAGCTTGTGGAAAATCACTGGAATTTAATTAAAGTAACATGACTAGATATTTGCTTTTTCATTAGATTTTGAACAAAACTTTGTACTTACTTATGGGTGTTTCGCATATTTCGTGCAAATTCTCAACGATTCCAAATTTCAAATTTATTGATGAATTATTTGGGTTTTTTTTTGCAAATATCATTAGTATATAATTAATCTTTGAACAATTAGTAGTTTCTACTTTCTTTTAATTAGTATCGATGAAATTATAATCATTTCTAAAATAAAGAAACGAGGGTAAACGAACGGAATGAGGAAGAAGGTAATGAGGTTTGATTACTTCGTCCAGTTTTTCTTCAAAAATATCATAATTACAAATCTAATACATGTACTAAACTTCGAAGGTAATCATTAAAATTGATAAAAAGCTACGTAATAAATGAAATCATATATACTCACTTTCTAATACGGACGATAGGAAAGAGAACGAATCCAGAATAATCACCTCCCGCGACACTTAACACGAAAATATTTTTTTATTTTTTTATAAAAGTATTATAAATAATACTTTTATCGACAAAATAATATAGTAACTACGTTTGCTGGGGTTGGTCCGTGGATGGGTGACCATCTTTACATATCGAGACTCCTCCGTGCCTCGGAAAGCACGTTAAGCCCTTGGTCCTGGCTCTCATTCGTGGATCTTTGACAGTCGTTACGGGTCTTCAGGGTCAGAGAACCAGTCTTACCAATATTACCCAATAACTGGGTTGTGGAGGTCAGATAGGCAGTCGGAACATAGTTGGGAACAGGTTACGCAGATTGAGGTAATTGCGATTACTAATATAGAAAACAATTACTTTTCACGTTCCTTACCGCATGATTACACCAAGCTATAAAATATGTATTCAACATGTTGTGTTTACTGTTTTAGTTTATCTTTTAGAACTTAAACAAGTTATATAGGTACAAAACTTGTAGAAAATGTAAATTGATAACATGTCATAAATAAATAAATAAATAAATAAATGTCTGACACCAAGTCAATACATGTAGGAATTGGACCTATTGGATACATGTCTTTACACGACATGTTTTTGAAGTCTCGAAGTCTTTCACAAGACTTGTTGAAAACAAGTATTACAAGTTGTGTGTTGGTGTAAACGAGTTACGGCTGACTTTTCAATAACCAGATAACTTTTATCTGAATAATAAATACGATAGTTTGAGATATTTTCTATACAAACGCTGTCAAACCGCCATATTTATTCCATAAATAAAAGTTATCTGACAATTGGAAAAAACTTTTTGACAAAAAAAGAATACAACTGACTTCCAAATAAAAACACTACAAAAGTTTAATTTCGAAATTCGGTGTCTTTGGTTCTGTATTTTCGTTTTTTTGCCACCGAGTTCTGTCACTACTTGCTAGATACTAAGTAACCAACAGTAACGGGAAGTTGTTACATACACTAAGTGCACATCAACATCAACATACACTAAGTGGAAATAATACGTCTTATTAAAGCTAACTCAAACACATTAAGTTGGGCGGCCACAGTCCATAAGTTAAAAGGTACCACCCTCGAAAGCGCTGTGATCGAGCTGGGTAAAAAAAAAACTTTGCGAAAGAGCAAATATACATCTTGCTAAGTCGTCTCAGAAGTTTGGAAGGCATAGTTTTGTCAGATTTGGACGCCAACAAATTATTAAAGCGTGCTCACACTACGATGGATCATTGACGGAAATAACAAACCTACGAAATCTGGCTCGTGACAAACAAAGTCACACTTAACATACGACTCAAGTAGCGCAATTTGATATTACCATTAAAATCATCTACAGCCAAAAATGCATCACATGACAATTCCAATAAGCCCAAACACGGCTAGCATACATTGTTTTATTACGGAGTTCCGGTGCCTACCTTCCGAATTCATCATCAGATCGGTTCGATGGTACCGTTTCATCAGAACCATTAATTTAAATTTGCTACGTCATAGTCACTTAACTATTTTAATCAAGATATCTTATTGCCAGCCGTGAAATACTTATTACCATTGAGGAGTTCCCGTGGCCATCTGTGGTCTCCTTCATCGGTTCCACTTCACCAAATTATACTTTCTGAATGCAAATGCTTGACTTGATGATTAAAAAAATACCAAAATCGCTATATCTATGCCTATAATATTTGAGGAGTTCCCTCAAAACCTCATAGATCCCATCATCAGAACTAGATTATGATAAAAATGGGACCAATCTGAAAGTATATTCTTTCAAATAAAATAATAATTTTTCAAATCGGTTTATAAATGACGGAGTACTGAGGTAACAAACATTAAAAAAAACATACAACCGAATTGATAACCTCCTCCTTTTTTGAAGTCGGTTATAAATGAGCCCTTACATCGCTAAATTAATCGCCTACACTAAAAAAAAGTGTGCAGTTGAGGGACTTCCGTCAGGAACGAAGTTCTTTCTCACGTTTGATTTAAAACAAATCGCAGCCGCCATCTTGGATTTACATTTTGACCTCACTATCGATTATAGCACCCTCCAAAACTATAAAAACGACACCCATGACGAAAAATTTGAATATTTTTGCAGCCGCCATCTTGGATTTTCATTTTGACTTCACTATCGGCTTTAGCACCCTCGAAAACCATGAAAATTTAAAAAAAAATTCGCAGCCGCCATCTTGGATGAGATTCTCGAGAGAGAGAGAAAATTGCATAACGCTTTTTCGTTACGTGACGTCCATTCCTACCACAAGTTGCGTTAAAGAAAATCGTTCATAAAACAAGGCTTAATACTCAATATTTATTTACTTACATTACAAAATATGAACTTACGTAGGTGGAAGGTTTTACAAAGTCGTGATCATGTTTACCGCAAATAAACGTATTTTTTACTTTAATTATTTCTTTCTATCATTGTGGACCTTCCCGGGCACAGCAAAGGAACGACATTTTATTCATAAATCAAATACATATAAAACCTCCTAACACTTCTCTCATAACATTCTTAAACTATTTACGTCACACGGATCCAATATGACGTCGAAAGAACATTATTTTTATCTCGAGACCATTGCCTGTCAGTAACGTCTTCTAAAATACTATTCAGTCTTAGAATATCGGATATTTACTCTTCTTATCTTTCTATTAGCTCCCTTTTAGGTGAAAAGGTGTTATCGGTATGTACTTTGGGTTATCAATGTCGTTTGGTACCTATGTGTTGGTACTTGAATATCATACTAAGGTCGTGGAAATCTGAGGCTAACCAACTTACATCTGCATAATTATGAAATTTTGTGAACTTTTTAGTTAAACTAAAAGATAACTGGAAAGAGAGAGACCAAAGGAAGACTTTGCCCAGGAGTAGGACAGAGCATGCTAGGAAAATTAAAAAGAGAACAGTTTAAAAAGAGAACAGTTTAAAAAGAGAACAGTTTAAAAAGAGAACAGTTTAAAAAGAGAACAGTTTAAAAAGAGAACAGTTTAAAAAGAGAACAGTTTAAAAAGAAAACAGTTTAAAAAGAGAACAGTTTAAAAAAACCGGCCAAGTGCGTGTCGGAACACGAACAATGAAGGGTTCCGTAGTTGGGATGAATTTATCCCAAGAACAATCTTAACATTGTAGTTGAAAAACATTTTCTCCCATACATTCCAATTGCAAATGTAAGTTGTAAGTGGACGCACAATATCGAGAGATTAACCTGTTATTTTAAGACCATAGATATGTTATAAGTTTTCCTGTAATCAATAGGTATAGAACTATTTTCTGTATTTTTTTTTTCAAAATTTCAGCCTCAGTAGATTCGGAGATAAGGGGGGAAATGGTAAATTTTCGTCTATTTTCTTAAATAACTTTAAAATAATTTATTTTAAAATTATAAAAAGAACATATTTGAGACCCCCGCAGTAAGTTCTTTCATTTGATATGTCACACGGTACAGTTTGCAAAACTTTTATTATTTTTTATTTTCTTATTTGCCCCCAAAATTGATTCATATATTCTAAATTCATGTATTTACGTTACACTTTCGTGGCTTGGGTCACAGAAATTCATATATGCACCAAATTTCAATATAATTGGTATATTAGATTCGGAGAAAATTGGCTGTGACAGACAGACAGGCACACGAGTGATTCTATAAGGGTTCCATTGGGTTCCATTTTTGAGGTACGTAACCCTTTTTTTTTTTTGGTTGGGAAATCATCAAATAACTTCTCCCGCTCTGGGTGGAGCGGGAGGGCGTGTCAGACTTCTACTGACTAAAACCCACCCGTGTTACCCGTGTGACCCCTTCAGCTAGTGCTGACATCTCTTTGAGGCGCGCGTGGAACACAACGCGCCGTCGACCCGGGCCTGGTGAGGTACGTAACCCTAAAAAATGACAATAGATATTTACAAAATGTAGGTATTGTAGAAAATAATTTGTATTTCCTGCTACAAGTTTTGAACCCGGAAAATTGAGCATCTCCCCTGAGAACATTTAGGAAGTCTTGTCTTCAGAATAGATTGTTATTAGAGCTTACACGTGTTTCAATATAAAGACTTTCAGAAGATATAATAATTTGGAAAGTGCCAGTTTCTCATATTGTAATAACTCGCAAATAATAAGTCTAAAATGTTCCTACGGCTGGGACAAAGGCCTTCTCACGAGTGATCCTATAAGGGTTCCGTTTTTTTCTTTTGAGGTACGGAACTCTAAAAAAGTATTAGTAAAATGGGGAGTTATCTACATATACAATTTTCCATATGTACCCCGTTTTGTACATGAAGTATAGATAACAAAATCATTACAAAATATCGCTCCTGTATTTCCAGCTCGAGGGGCACACGCCTTGCAAGTGAGCCCATAAATATCTTCATTAGCTAACCTATTGCTATTAACCAGGAACATATTTAACGGCGCAGCAAGTGGCGCCACCTAGTACCTAGTTTAGGACGAGGTCGGATAAGACTAACACTGGCTGATTACTGTCACTTTGGGAGAGCGTCCGTCGCATCGATGGTTGCGTCATTGAGATAGAATGACATAGAGATGGCATATTCTATTAAAGGAAGAAAGGTATACAAATATCTGTCATATCGACACAGACATGTCCAAAAGCGTTTTGTTTCTTTTTTTTGGGTAGTATTTAAACGCAAATCAAAAACATTACTTTTTGTATCCAAAAATAACCCAAATTCCAATCAAAATTACTAATTGCACAGCAAAACTCTCAACTCAAAATATAACTAAATAAACAACAATTTATATTTGTAGCGCACCGCTATTTATCTTAAAGTTTTATTTTTATTAATGCATAGCTAATAATGTCTAGCACAGATTAAAGCCTTTTACCATTCTTGAGAAAAAACAATTATTGTATTACCCTTCGTGCCCTTCGCTCGCTCTTGCATCCTATGTCGACGGAGCTCCGCTTCGCGGGGCTCCTATTTCTGTATAAAGGTTTTAAAGTAACCTAACCAAACCTAACCTCGGGGTTAATATTAGTCGCCATGTTATTTTGCTATGAGTGTGAGTATTATGTATACGTACGCTCTGGTTGATTTGCTGTGCAGTCAGTATTTTTGATGTAAAAAAGTATATAATTGATGAAAATAAATTGATATGTGATTATTTATTTGATGTGCAATTAATAATATCCCCTTTTTTTTAACTAATCAAGAGCTGCGTATGAAAAGAGAGACATCTAAATGTTTGTCAGTGACTAAATTTAAAAACACTATTGTGTGACGTCAAAATTGTGTCTATGCGTGAATCGTCGCCATGTTAAGTGCTGAGTTTTGTGGTAGATGATTGGTAGATGTACTGTCAAACGGTTACTTGCTCTCTCTCTAGCACTCGCAGTTACAAACCTACGAAAGGCGGCCATGTTGAGAGCCGGATTTTTGTAAGTATGCACGCTAATTTTGTAGTTAGGGCAAGTCCATGTGTACGACGATAGTCTATACACTTTGTTCAAGCGTACGATGATTGTTCTATACACTTGTGATGATGGAAACCCGGGGATGAAGAAATAAACCGCCCGTGTTGAGGTAAAATCATTGATCTATTTTACTTAGCCAGTTCACTAAACGACCGCGCGTATGCAAACGCTAATGTAGCTTAACCTACTTAATCTTATGACATGTGCGGGTTCACCGTCCACCATGGGTTTATAAGTCAGTGGGCGGCTATCTTCTGATGACAGATGAAGTCCCCGACATACTGCTATATTTTGGCATCTTTAATACGATGACTTCTTCTTTTTTTTGTCTGTGATGGGTTTACTCTTGACTTTAGTCTATGTCAGAGATGACAGAGACAAAGTCTACGATGGAGGGAGCTTACCCAGAAGAAGCCTGTTCACTCTCACTTTGAAGAGATTCAGGTTGTATGCTTTCGGGAACATAGACGCAGGTAGTGAATTCTACTCTTTTGCCGTGCGCATTATGAAGGATGTTTGGAAGCGCTTAGTGCGAATTGGTGGAATGGCAACTAGGTATGGATGGTAATTTGCTGTGCGTCTAGATGTTCGATGGTAGAAGGGGGCCGGTGGAATGAGGTTGTGGAGTTCCTGAGCACACTCACCGAAGTAAAGTCTATAGAAGACCGACAAGCAGGCAACCTTGCGGCGATGAGCCAAGCTGGGAAGCTTGGCATCCACCAGTTTTACGTCGCCAATGAGCCTCTTAGCTCTGCGTTCTACTGAGTCAAGCGCAGCAAGTTGGTATTTAGCTGAGCCATCCCAAAGATGGCTGCATTACTCCATACAGGATCGGACTTGCGCTTTATAAAGGGTCAAAAGCTGTCTAGGCATAACGTATCGCTTCGCCTTGTTTAGGATGCCCAGTTTTTTGGCCGCAGTTTGGGCTTTGTGCTCGATGGTAGCGCCGAAGTTAAGACTGGATGTCAACTCCATGCCTAGGAGCTCGAGCCGATCTGTTACAGGAATAGATGTACAGACGCCAGCACATCAAGCTACTACAATCAGTCAGATTTCTTTAATAGATTTTCGACTTTATTGCTAAGGCATTAGGTTCAATGTTGATTGGGAAAATCTGACAGTTTCGGGTAGGTTGACCTGCTGGCGTCTGTACCTCGAAAAGTAGAAGTTTGGTGGAAACGACTCCTTTTAGCGGTGAAAAGACACGCCTGCGTTTTCACTTCTGGTGAAGGCTGCGCAATGACGTATTAAAAACAGACGCGTCATAAACGAACATTAGTGCACCCAAAAACGGCGTAAGCCATGAATGTAGCTACATACTAGTACATACAATCATTCAGTGCGCGAAGAAAAGGGAAGACCTATACTAATACCTGTTGTTAGAAAGAGATGAACATACATAATTAGTTACGTCACTAGGTGCTGCATGTTCAAATGAACGAATATTTCATGTCTTGGAAATATTATTTATTATTGTTTCCTTTCTCATTCCGCTTCAGGAACTGTAAAAGGGAAATATAATATGGTTTACGAGAGAGTTGGTAAGTAATAGAAGGCTCAGAAAAGGTTCTATTGATTACAATGGGTGTTTGATTATTGAAGAATGAAGAAAAAATAGTCAAAAATATTAGTAGGTAAGCGCAGTTCGAGTCCGCGCCGTTTGTTTCGTGAAAACTGACTGAAAGGAGATGTTTCAAAATGCGCCAGGTCTGTACACTACATCCAAAAAAAAAAGAGAAAAATCCGTAGAGTTCTGGAAAAATACAAATAATTCATTTAAATGTATAGGTATTGTGGTGGTAGGGAATTGATATTTATCAATTATTTTTATCGACTGAAACATGGCATCTCACCGATTTAGTTACTCTGTGCATAAAAACAATGACAGTGAACCATAGATCGACCATAGACCATAGAAAGAGGACTGTCAGCTGTCACAACAATGTCTCTTCAGTTCTCTTCTTGAGTATTATAAACATTTCAAACGTCATTAGTCAATCAAAATGACAGCTTGTCGCCATGACGGGTTTTGGTTGTATGTTGCAATTTCAAGCGTAATTAATTGTGGTTTACCAGCAAAAAAGGCCATTTTAAAGTAATTGGACAGTTGAGAACTGTTTTAAATGTATTTCCCTATTTTTATGTATAGTGTACACGTACCTGCCCCAAATGTATGGAACATTTTGGAACATCTTCTTTTACTACACTTTCCGATACTGCCGTAGTCATTGTATTTACTCGACACTAGACTTTTAGGCTCATTACATTCCTTTTGAGGCAAGCTTTCTTCTATTGGGATATATTTCATTTCTGAACAGATTACGGCTGATATGAGACGACATCTGACATTATTTTGCTATTGTCAACTTCATATTAATTTTTAACCCTATTTTGGCCAATATTTCTGTTGTTTCTTTTTAAGTCCTATAGTTTGACCAAGACCGCTATACCGCGCCGTAGGTATGTGCGCGGCGAGACGGGGGGCAGTGCAGGCCGCTCATTCGTCAACGCTCACGGCGTCCCACCACTCATTCGCCAGCACTGGCCCCCGTCTAGCCGCGCATTCCTAAGGCGCGGTACAGCGGTCTTGGTCAAACTATAGGTGTGCTTTGTTAACTCTTGACAGAGACACTAGAACAACTGATCTACCTAAACACGTTTTTGCGCTATATGTATTGATATTTCGACACATAGTGAAAAGTAGAGGGTAGCGCGCATGCGCCTGCGCTCGCAGTATGACGTCATAAGCAAATTATATCCGGCTTTAAAATCCTTCCAAAGGGACATGTTGCGCCGACCCTAAATATATTGTAATATGGGCAGGAGAGTGATGATAATGATTTAAAAAAAAACCTAACTAATATTATAAATGCAAAAGTAAGTTTGTTTGTTTGTTTGTTACCTTTTCACGCTTAAACCACTGAACTGATCTTTATGAAATTTTGCATATACGTTGTCACGTGTATATAAACGGACTTAGGGTACCTTTCATCCCGAAAAAAGTACTGTTCCCGAGTAAAACAACAATAACATCATTTATGATAATAGATGGCGCCACGTGTCTAACGAGTCATGATTGGAAACTTAAGGTAGTATATATAGTTTTTTTTTTTAAATTTAATTTAAGTACCTACCTAATACATTTTGTGAGTCTAGAGTGTGGATAGACCGGTTTTTCATAATACTTAATACTGTAAATGCGAAAGTGAGTTTGTTTGTTTGTTAGGCTTTCACGCTGAAACCGCTGAATGGATTTGGATGAAATTTGGCACATAAGTAGACTATAACCTGGATTAGGAAATATAAATAATACTTTTGATCCCGGTAGTGCGTTCCCGTAAGCAACCACGAGGGCGAAGCCGCGGGCACAAGCTAGTGGGAAAGCTAAAGCTATAAATAGGACACACAAAGAATAAATAATGAACATGCAAAGTGCGGTGCGGGGCGAATGTTGCACTAAATGGGAGTGCAGCTCAGCATGCGTCAGGAAAAATATACGTGACGCTAATATTCTGATAGATCCCTGCCGTGATATACGGACGTCGAGGTGACGAGATAAGTATGCGAATTATTAATTACAAAAGACATTATTTATATTTCAGTCTTACCAAGGGTATCGTGTAACTGAGTTATGGAGGTCATAAATAGGCAGTCACTCTATGTAAAATACTGATATTCCGCAGCTGCATCCGACTAGAGTGGAAGCCGACAGCACAGTATTTTCTACTACAATACTCTTTGTAACTGGCTTCATAGTTTGATAATAATGGTTGAGTCTCCGCTGTAAGGAAAATTATCTTATTTCCTAAGGAAAACGGAGCATGAAAATAAATTACTCGAATTTAATTTGATCCCTTTAACTCATTTTCCTTACTCCTATAATTCACGGGGTATATTTTCAGGGATTTTGTGCAAATTCAGCATAAAAATCCGGCCAAGTGCGTGTCGGACCACGCACAATGAAGGCCTCCGTAGTAAGAATTAATTGTCCCAAGAACAAACTTAACATTGTAGTTGAAAAACTTGTTCTGCCATACATTCCAACTGCAAATTTAAGTTAGTTGGTGATAGTTCTGGAGACCAACTTCTTTCTTAATCTTGAAAAAAAAATCTGTATTCCCATACAAAACTTAAATAGTTACCTACTTGACCAAATGTAAGGGACGCATGATTACGATGTTGATCCCCGGGAAAAAAATGTTCAGTTTGATGGTCCCTTAAGTTAAGGCGACACTCTCTTTCTCAGACCCCCTGCATATAGATACTACTGCTGTATTTTTTTTTTAAACAATCATTTAACTGGCGGGGGCGGATGGAAAAGTTGACTCTAACAAAAATTAATAATTTAAAGCTTAATATTACTCAAACGGATCCCTGAATCGAAAAATGGTTGCCTCAGACCCGCAATATTTTTGAACGGCTTATCTAACGATACCCAACACCAAAGAATAGACGAGAAAAAATAATCATCCATCCCCACTTTACGTGGGGAGGTACCCCACAACATTTTTTTTTTTAAGATTTTACTTTATCACTTTTTCAGCGTGATTATATGTATATACCCATGCCAAATTACAGCTTTCTAGTACTAAGAATCTCTGCGCTAACATGCACCCTAATTGCGTAACACGCTATCGATCGGAATCTGAATCATTTTGAAGCAAATTGCAAATCTATTGCTTCATATGTTAGAAAATTTTGCCTGCTGAACAACGTACTCGTAAATAACGCAATGAATGTTGTTGAACTGTCAAAATGAAGCAAATTCCGATTGATAATGTGTTTAAAGCAATTAGTCTACTGTGGACAGACAGACGGATATGGCGAAATTTTAAGGGTTCCTTGTTGACTAAGGAACCTAAAAACGATATTCGTAATACTGAATAATAAGACTAGAAATAAATAAATAAATAATACCATTTATTTTCGGAACAATTCATGACAAGCCACGGTATACCAAAAATATATATATATATATATAATGTACGAATTTTGATAGGTATAGTCGACCAGTCGACCTCGTAATTCCTATATCACCATAAGGTTGAATGTCACTGGCATGTCACAAAACGACGATACTCCATTCCAAATAAGATTAGACATTTAAATAAACCTTTTTTAGAGTTCGTTCAACGGATTTTGACTTCTATTACGTTGACGGTATGACAAATGGCAGCTGCAGTAAACAGTTGGTACTGTTTTTGCTTTTAATGCCATCTTTATGCCTACGGAATACAAGTCAAAAACGGTTGAAAGGACTGTAGAAAGATTTAACTAAATGTCTAATCTTATTTCAAATGGAGTATAGCTATATTGTTTATCAATACGACAGTGATATTTTCAACCTTATTGGAGTTTCAAGTTTGTGGTTATTGTTGTCAAAAGTGGTAAAGACTTTACCATACCTACAATTTTTGTATTGTACATATAAAAACAACCATATTATTGGCTGTTGTTTGCAAATAGTCTTAAAACGTACTTGAAAATTAATATCGTTGGCCCTGTTTTATTTAGACCACATTACCTACCGACTTAATCCAAAGCATTTTGAAATTATTGTTAACTCCAAAAATAACATACCATAACAAAATCTTTTAAACAAAACCGAAATATCTAAGCGATAATCCGAACATAAAGTTATCGTATCCGAAAATGAAATCGTATTATCATCGAATAAATTTGAGCAATCATAGAATCTATTGGGACCTTCAGGGTCCCAAAATTGACCTCTTTAACGTAACGCTTAAGGGTTCAAATCGATACGACCCCTGAAAATTGGAAGAATGCTACCCGTTAAATTACGAGTATGTTAGAGTGGTGCCTTGTTGTTCGATAAAAGGATGGAATTGACAGGATTTCTGAGTGGGAATATTGTGTTTTTAGAATTAAATAATGATAATACCAGTCTAAATATTCCTAGGCCTCCTCTCTGTGCCCCGAGTGGGCCCGGGCCGTAAACTACTACGAGGGCTCAGAGCAGGTTGGTGAATGACACATGACTTTGATTTTTTTTTTGTTTTTTTTTTTTTAGGACATGCTGGTTCACGATTCACGATTTTTCCTTCACGTTGCGAGAGCAGTGGTAATGAAATTAAATACACAAAGTGCCTGCCACGGTTTGAACTCACGACCTACAATTCGTATGTCGGGGCTGGCAACACTGGGCTACCACAACTCTGGAGAGAAGTAATAGCTAGAAGGTAAAGTGGACCGTTCTAGACTGGAAGCCACCCCCAACATAGTTGAGAGAAGGCTAGGCAGATGATAATGACGTGTTAGTAAACCAAATAAACTATTGCAAAGAACAAAGAAACAATGTAAGGATTGTGTGAAAGATGATATAGCTAGAGAGGGGGTGAATTCTAAGACGACGGCTGATAATTATGTATGGAAGAGGACGACATACTGTGCCGACTGTGTAAATGGGAACAAGGGCATGAGGATGATAATGAGTTAAACAAAGATGGGCTAGACCAAAGGAACAATGAATGTGTTAAAGATGATTTTGCTAAAAAGGGTGTAACTACTGAGATGACGGCTGATAGAGATGTGTGGAAGAAGAAGACATGCTACACCGACCACAAATAAATTCACATATGGGCAGGAAGTTGATGCGACTTAAAACTGATTGATCAGAGACCTCCACGTGTAGTAGACCTCGCAATTGATATTCTAGTTTTCTTAGTTGCTTTCAAGACCAATGTGAAAGTTAGATAATTTAAACTTTTTTTTTTTTTTTGCCAACGAATCAGCCGGTCTATTCTGAAAAAATCTCACCGTGAAAACATAGGTGAAATGAGCTTGAAGTGAGCGGTATTGACAACTCACTCCACGCTCACCTCACCTAAGTTTACACGGTGAGATTTGTACAGAATATCACTGCAGTATTGCCATTCAACGTAATGATACTAGCCTTTTGGGTACTTTTCCTGTTTACAGAGATGCGGAAGAAGTTTTTGATACTCTATGATTATTTCCCCACCCTTTTTATGTTCTTGTCCTTACATATTATTTTTAATATTTTAACACTGCTAGCTTTTAAATTAAAAAAATAGTTTTAAGTTAGTAAAATAGTCATAAGAATATTTCATTAAGGTTCAAAATTGCCTGGCGTAATTTTTTTCTTACGGATTTTTTACTTCGTGCGTTTGAGCTCTATTATTCCAAAGACGGTACAAAATTTATTAAGTCTAAATCTATTAGATTAGACATCGTACAAATGAAAAGCCTGCCTAAGTGCATTTTCAATGTACCCGAAGGTCGTGTAGAGCACAAGATCTGTGATTTTTTTTTTTATATTAAAAGCAAAATATTTAAATCATCTTCGTGTTTTTTCAATCTAAGATTAATTAAAAACGACAGGTAGTCAATGAGTAAAAATCACACTGAATTGAAGCTTATAAAAGTCAGTATCACAGTGTCTTTTTAAGCAGTAAGTCAAGTCAGTGCTTCTTTTTAAATTTTTATTTAGCTTAAAAATGTCATGACGGTGATGACGGATAAGAGACAGACATGCAACCATATTTAATACCTTCGCTTTTTTTTAAGCTTAGAAACCCAAAAAAACTTTTTAAAAACGTAACTAGCCAAGCTTTATTCAGCAGTTTTTCTAAATTCAAGCAACATTTTATTTGTTTTTTTTAAGTAAAACGTATTCTCTGTAGGTAGAAGCAAAAAGTTTGTAGGTACTAAAGTAAACCACAGCCTGAGTCCTTCTCAGAAATACGTTTCTGCTAAGTAACTTGACTATACATTTGACTATACATAGGAGAATATATTGGGGTAAGTTCGGCGCTGGAATAAGACCGTACAAATGCGATTCTGCCCCGAATGTCGGCATTAAAAAATATTTCCAAATTAGCCAGCAACTAGATTTATACGGTCTTGTGAAAGGCGACTAACACAAGGTATTTACTAGGCAGATATTTGTGGAAAGGCCAGGTGAAAAAAAGGAAAAGAAGGTTTATTTATCACAGAAACACGTGCATACAAAAAGAGAATTAAGTTATTAAATTAGGGAGGGAACGCCTACATACCTACGTTAGCTTTTATCTCAACGACGAAGATAATATTTATCCTTCCAACGTTAGTGTGCGAGGTAGATCAACAACCTTTATATGAGTAGACTTTTACTAGATGTCGGTACAATGTTATTTTATCTAGGAGAAAATGGCAGTATTTATATTTGACCGTTTACGCTTTTGTAGTGTTACGGGAGTGAGTATAGAAAATGTTGGTGTTTTTGACATTGTCTTTCCTTTTGTCTTTAAAAGATTTAACGTACGGATTCATTGTTACTCAAAAGAAGCTACTATTAGAATGTGGGTTTGATTAGATACTCATTCACAACAAAAAATTTTTACAAAAAAATAAAATAAAGTAAATCACCAGCTTCCAATAAAAATACTACAAAGTGAAAAATAACTTTAATTTCGCAAATCGTTTTGGTTTTGGTTTGTTGGTATTGTCTTTGTATTTTCGTTTTTTGCCACCAACTCCCGATATCAAAGTTATTTAAAGTCGGTTTTTTTTTTTTCTCAAAAAGTTTTCATTTTTCCCTTTTAGTAGTGGTATATCTACCCCACACAAATTCGAATATAATACCTACCTATCATACCTATTAAACCTACTATGTAAATTCCAGTGCCAGGAAGTTATTATTACATCATCTATATAGGCTAAGTGGGAAAAACATACGTACCATTGAAGCTAATCCAAAAACCTCTCATCAGAACTTGACTAAATTTATATGGTGGTCCCCACATCATTTGAAAGCATATCCTTTCAACTAAAAAAATTTTTTTTATAAAAAACTACGCCAGCTATTTGAGCTAAGCTAAACTAACGTAGCTTAGTTTTTGGTCTGCAACCCGCTTTGGTAAAACACATTCACAAACCCAAATAATACCGAATGGATGTGGCGAAGCCACTGAACAATGAACTGACCTGAACTACATTTTGGAACTAATTAAAAGTTAGTTTAAAGGTAGCCCGCGAAATTCAAATTTTCTTATGTTTTTTTTTTGCAATTTGCAGGGCAGTGTCAGGTTGTATGTTGATCAAAATATGATTCGCGACTATTACAAATATGTATATTTACATAATTATAACCATAATATTCATTAATACATCTCTCTTAGTACGGATTTCACTAATGAAACTGAGCACATAAACCACGTCACTGACAGCTCTTGAACTCGGTATAGTTGTGCTGATCGCGTTCAGTTTCATTGGTGAAATCGGCACTTAGTTAGATTTGTTCTAAAATGTGAGATAGTCTAGAATATTTGTGTAAATGACAATCCTGCAGACAGACGTGAAAATTATAATGTAATTGGGTTATATTATTTTTTAATTTTTACCCGGCAAATTAAAATTGGGAAGGAAAAAATGGTTATTAATGGGGATTTACCCAAAGTTCGGGTTTTTTACCGGGTAGAAGCCCGTCTCTAGTTTCGAATTATATTTTGATCAACATAGGTACAACCTGACTCCTGACCTGCAAATTACAAAAAACGCAAGAAAATTTGAATTTCGCGCGCTACCGTAGCGCATCCACATTAAAGTGTGTAATTGAGTTACATCTTACTAAGATTTAAAAGCGTAAAGAAGTGATTAGGTCTTATATACATATCGTAAATTAAGATAAATTCATTTTTAAGCAAGTTGACTACCTAATTAAATTGTCAGTCTATTCAAATCACAAACCTTTGACAGCTGAAATGGCTGTAACACGGCAAATTGACGTAGGTTGACAATTTACTTTAGAATTAGTTTTATTAACTGTACCTATATGTAATGTATCATCACCTACAGGTTAGCTTATGAATACAAAACAACAAAAACAAATAAGCAACAAGCCAAATTAATCACAAAACACCTCGTTTTAAATTCACAACGAATTTCACAAAGATTATTCCGCGACACAGTGTTGATCTACTGAATATTTTATACTGTGTGCCCTGGGCTCGAATTAAGGGCAAGCCACGACCGTGAATGGCTGAAAAGAGGCTGTAATTACGGCCTGAAATATTCAGCCGGAATAAACTGAGACACCGGCTGTGACGTCATCGGGTAGGGTTGGCAAAAGAGATGTGTGTCACTATAATGTTGGAAATTTTTTTCAACGTCTTTCTTTCTTTTGAGGGTTATATACCTCAATAGGAAAAAATGGAGCCCTTATAGGATCACTTCGTTGTGCGTCTAGTCTGCCACGACCCTTTTTCTCACAAACACGTGGAGGTATCAAGTTGAAATTAATATCAGATACTTAAGTCTACGGTACCTTAGAGCTCAAAAAACATCAAGGTTCTAAGTCAACTTAATAAAAAAATGCGGCCATTTATGCGACGTATTTTGATACTCGCAAATAAGCAAATACAAAATCAAGTAAAGTCTAATTTCCTTTGACCTAGAATCATTAATTTTGGCAAGAAGCAAGGTCTTACAGCACGAGTAACGGAAAAAATCCGAAAATCGTTCATTTGTAGGTAAACCACATTAAAAAAATTGCGATTACAAATATTTGCAGTTCGAATGTAATGGAGAACTGTTTTTCAACTACAAAATTAAGTTTTTTTTTAGGACAAATGTATCCCAATTACGAAACCCTTCATTGTTTGTGGTCCGAAACGCACTTGGCCGGATTTTTTCGTTTTTTCGTTTTTTTTTCGCTTCTACGATAATGGCGGCGGCGATATTATCAATTCTTTGGCATGGTCTCTAGTCACAGAGTACGGAGATCCGTGCTATAAGACTATAGTACATTCGCGTTAAGAATGCAGTGAGTCATCATTGTCCGTCGGCCTAGCCCCGCCCCCTAACCAATCAAATCTTTTCAAATTACAAAGTCAAGTTCACAATGACAGTTGAAGGCATTGCTTCGAACGCAACGGTTGGTTGGATCTTGCAGTTGCACTGATGACTCACTACATTCTTAACGCGAACGAACTATACAGACCATGGTAAACATTGAGGGGCATTGCCCAGCACAGCCTAAAGTTTAATGCTTGTAGTATTTACTACCTAACTACATAACAATAAACTCTCTACGGGAATCGCATCAAGTAATAAATTGAGTGAATAACAGCTATATCGGACTTTGTATTGCAAACATTTCTACTATAGTTTGATCAAGACCGCTATACCGCGCCGTAGGTATATGCGCGGCGAGACGGGGGGCAGTGCATGCCACTCATTCGTCAACGTTCACGGCGTCCCACTGCTCATTCGCCAGCGCTGCACCCCGCCTCGCCGCGCATTTCTAAGGCGCGGTACAGCGTTCTTGGTCAAACTATATAGACGAGTACAGCAGAATCCGTTTATTATGTCTCCACCTATATTGACCAACCGCTTATTGTGTAATGAATTTTCATATGAAATTATTTATTACAAAGTTCAGAAATAATGACTTCGCTTATAGTGACATGTCACACTAAGAAAAAAATAATCAATTTTGTTTTGTGTCAGCTCATATTTCTTTTTCTTGTTGTATTTGTATACGATTATATTATTATATATATATTATATTATTATTATTATTATCTCCTTTATTTATTTTTTAAACTTATTTTATTACATTTTTAAATATTTTTATACGAACATTAAAAAAAAAATACATTTAAAAATATAAAAAATAGTGATCCGCCGGTAGCGGGTGCAGGGTCCAAGCTACCGGTGGTTAGGGCCCCAGAGACAGGAACCTCCTCACAATACGCGCCGTATCAAGGAGGACTGCCTTCTGAATCAGGCCCTTCACCCAGCCACCCAACGAGAGCCTCTTGAGATGTTGGTCGAGGCTCTTAGCGATAAGGCCATTGACCGTAACGACTATCGGCACAATGATTGCCGAGTCCACATTCCACATAGCGACAACCTCGTGGGCTAAGTCGAGATACTTCAATTGTTTCTCCTTCTCAGCCTTCACGAGGTTCTCGTCATGCGGGATAGTGACATCGATTATCATTGTGCGGCGCACTGATCGATCTATTACCACTATATCAGGCTTATTGGCTACAATAGTCCTGTCAGTGATAATAGATCGATCCCAGTATAACGTGACATGGTCATTCTCGAGAACTGGGTCGGGCACATACCTGTAATACGGTACCTCAGAGTCCACAAGGCCGTATTTCAGAGCAAGTTGCTGATGGATAATCCTGGCTACTTGATTATGCCTGTGCAAATACTCGCCGTCAGCTAAACGAGAACACCCAGAAGTAATATGTCTGATAGACTCACCGGGACAATGGCATGCCCGACATAATATGTCGATCGTCCCGTCTTTCATTATATACTTCCGGTAGTTATTCGTTAGCATAACTTCATCCATAATTGCACAGACTGAACCTTCGGTTTCCCCAAAGAGGTTACCGAAGCGTAGCCAGGCCACGGACGCTAAGAAATCTACGTCGGGCCCATGAAGGGCCCGGAAAAAGCGTCCGTGAAGCTCCTTGCTTTGCCATACTTCCTTGCGGTCATTGGTACTAAGCACCACAGGTTTGCGCCAGTTCTCTTTAGCCAAGGACAACGGGGTGAGTCCCTTGTCCACTGCAACCACATATCGGTGCATACCCACGTCAGCCTTGAGAAAATATTCTCTGAGACTGCACACCTCGCGGTTGTGGAGGGTCTTAGCATTTAAAAAACCTCGACCCCCGCACTTCCGCGGAATGTACAGCCTCATGACAGACGAACGTGGGTGATGCATCCGGTTTGCGGTCAACAGTGACCGGACTCTCCTATCCAGGGCGTCTAGTTCCGTCTGGGTCCACTTTAGTATGCCAAAGGAGTACATTAGGACCGGCATGACCCAACCGTTAAAGGCGCGTACCTTGTTGCCGCCTGACAAAGAACTATTAAGTACCTTTTTCAGGCGACCGAAGAAGCGCTCCTGCAACGATTGTTTCACGTCAGGTCCGTTAATGCCTAACCCCTCTGACATACCCAGGTATTTGTAGGTATCAGTTGCGGAGAGTGATCTCAGGTTTATAGAATCTGAGAGTTGTAGTCCCTCAGATTCCACAATCCCGCCCCGCTTTACATGCATGACTGCACATTTATCTACACCAAATTCCATCCTGATGGAATCACTAAAAGTTTTAGTTACTTTTAGTGACTCCAGCAGTTGCAATTTGTTGGTGGCAAACAGTTTCAAATCATCCATATAAAGCAGGTGGGATATTACCTGACCCCCTCTCCGCAAAGGACAGCCCAGCCCTGTACCCTCCAGCAGAGTGCTAAGAGGGTTCAAGGCTAAACAAAACCACAGTGGACTCAGACTGTCGCCCTGGAATATTCCCCGCTTAATCCTAATAGGTTCGTTGCTCCCCTGAATTTGTCGGCATCCTGGATAGCGAAGAACCGTCCTCCACTGCCCCATACACGTCGTTAGGAAGGTGCTCAGAGTTGTATCAATTTTGTACAACTCTAACACCCTCAAGAGCCATGTATGCGGCACCGAATCAAAGGCCTTCTTATAGTCTATCCAACATGTCGACAAATCCTTTCGGGATCGACGGACCTGTTGGCTTATGGCCATGTCAATGAGGAGTAGCTCCTTGGTGCCGCGGGACCCATTCCTACATCCATTTTGAGAGACAGACATAATAGAATTCTTTTCTAAATGAGAATTAATTTTCTCTCTCAAAATGGATGTAAGAAGTTTATAGACCGTCGGCAAACAAGTGATCGGCCTATAATTTTTGGGTTCCGTGGCATCACCTGACTTATGGAGCAGGTGGGTAACTCCTGTTGTAAAGAGCTGTGGCAGCGACCCAGACTCTAAGGCCGACTGGAATTGCGATGCTAAGCACGCGTGTGAACTTTGCAGCCATTTAAGCCAAAAATTGTGCAGTCCGTCCGGTCCCGGAGATTTCCAGTTCGGTATCGGGCGGGCTGCACTGGCTACATCGGAGGAAGTAATTATTACTTCCTCCATCTCCGGTATGGCGTCACACACGCGCTCAACATCCCGCATCCATTCAGCCTCAGTATGGCAAACGGGCACCGACCAGATGTTACGCCAGAATATGCTAGTGGCATCATCATCCGGGCGGCATACGTCTGCCACATTTTGCTCAGGTCGCTCCCATGCTCTATACACCCACCTTTGATTACGCTGGAATATGCGATTCTGGGTATACCGCTCAACCCGTCGCTTATACCTACGGATACGGCTTGCCCATGCACAGACCTTCTGCTTCAGGAAGTCAATGCGCTCTGTGACACGGGACATATATTCTTGAGGACTGATTCCAGTCCCCGAGAACGCCCGCCTCACAAAGCGCATCACTCTAGGGCGAGTATTGCCCTCCCTGAAGCAGTATAGTTTGCCGATGAGCACCCTGGTCCCCTCGATACGCTGCTCGATCCTGCACTGCCAGGCTGGAACAGCGGGTTTTGGTCGTGTAGCTATGTCACAATTTGGAAATTTGACATTGGCTACACGACACGCCGCAATAGCCGCGCAATACAAGATCGAGTGCGTATCTACGAGATCTTCGCTGCTTTCAAAATAAAAACCAAGCAGCGAATCCAAGGCACACACCATCGCCCTATTCGTTCTGTGCATAGGCAAGCGAGGTAAATGTGGTCTAAGTTGGACGGGGGCAGTTCTAAACTCCCGAATCGCATCCTCCAGCGCGCTCCTCAATCGTTCGTTACACTGGCTACTTACCGTAACAATCTCATCGCCCCCCTCCTCATCATTAACATAAGACCGCGGTTGGGTTATGTCACTGACTAGAGGTTGCACCGCGGTCTGTGACGGGACAGGGACGATACGATTGCTCAGTACCTCTGAGCGCAGCCTATCAAGCGCGGCGTCGTCCAATCTGTGATTCCGTTGGATAACCCGCACCTGATCCGAAAGTCGTTGGGCCGAGACGTTGATGGCTGGTTGAAGCGCCTGGAACAGAGACAGCATCCTATCGCGGTACGCAGTGAGGTTAGTTCCCCCCTCTGTAGCCCCGTAATATGCGCGCATGACGTTCTCATTCATTTGTTGAGTCCATTTCATGCGCTGCACACAACCACCGGCAGCGGGGACCCGGCTCGGGGCTGGATGGCCCCTAAGTCCCAAGCTTCTCGGTGGCCGGCCTCTCCCCTGCCGACGTACAGGTGTTGGCGACGTCGGCGGGGAAAAATACTCGTCGCTCGAGCTCGACGCAACTACCGCGGCCGGTGTCGTCACAGCGCTCACGGTGGGGCTGGGTACCGGCGGCAGCGAGACGGAGCCGAGCGAAGAGTCCGGAGGTGGTAGGCGTGCTCGTCTTGCAGCTGCTCTCGTCAACATTTTTTTATTTTCATTTGGGTTTGTATTGTTTTATCGGAGGTGACATGACAAATGTCACCTCCGATTTGGCAGTTTTTTATGTATTTTGTACATTTTGGTAATTGCTGTATTTAAATTATCTTGATTATTTTTTCTTGCAGTGGCGTGTGGGTTTTTCTCAGGAAATAAAAAAAAATAAAAAAAACTGCGACTAATATTAAACTGAAAATAATATAAAACTGAAAATATATGAAAATAAATTTTGACGTGTTGACGTTGGTGTTGCCAGCTTATTATTATTATTATTATTATACGATTTGTATTTTTTTTTTCTATATTAAACTTAATACCTAACAAAAATAGGAAGTTGTTTATTTTCTAAGACAATGCTTTATATGATGTCCGCTTAGTAGGACGTGTTTGTCAGTTCTCTTCGATGTTCTTATAAGCGGATTCTACTGTATACTCAAAACTATATAAACTTGGGTACTTATCTAGGTAGCCGATCGAACATAAGTTGTTTTAAGTGTCAATAATGTTCGAGACAGCTATTTACTATTGGATATTAAGAGGGCGTTGCACTGAGGTAGAATGGCGATGGCTTTATGGTCAAATAATGTGCGTTATCAACCTAGATCGAAGTTCTATCTGCGTTTGATTTAATTTTAAGTACCCCTCTTTATTTACATTACCTACCCTTCTGGGACGAAAGTGGTAAGCATTTTTTTTTAATACATTCCATTCCCGCATATAGGGAACTTTTCAGAACTGTCATTTTCATTCATGATAAATAACTCGTCTGACAATGTAAAAAGATAACTTTAGGTGATTCATATTTTCATTCCACTTCTGTAATTTCATTCAATACGGCGGCAGTATGGTTCCATTTTAAAAAGTAAAAAAAATATATATTTTCAATTGTTACAATATGGGTATTAAATTGAATGCCTTGATGAGCACATTCCAAAAAAAACTGGTCACTACAATGTATAAAATAAAAATAAATGAATTATACAATTAAAAACGCGACTGTTTTGCCAAAATACGAATTAAAAAGTAAAAAACATATTGTATTAGTTAATCTGTATAATTACAAAGGAAAAGGTTACTTAAAGGTTAAAGGTTAGGCATTTACTGGGATGACTAAACACATAAATAAAATTGTAAATGCAGTCTTCTTAGATTGAAAAGTGTTTCACAGAATTGTCATTGCTGTCAGTAATGACAATTTTATTTATCTGTTTAGTCAGGAAGTAAATGAGTGAGCTTTTGCTTTTTAATTATACAGATTAACTATTACAACTTGTTTTTTTTTTAATTTTTAGTTCCTTTCGTGGTAGCGCAGCCATGCTATTATTTTTTTAAATTATTTATTTTTTATCTGCTTTTTTTATCTCTTTGCCAAAATAAAATTTCTTCAAAGAGATTTATTTATTTTTATAATAAAAATATGATTTAAACAGCAAATTCATTGACCTTTATTAGGTATGTAATATCCTTTTGTCCGATGCCTTTTATGTCAAATGAGAATACTCATGCGAAAAGTTTTCATTCTCCACTGTGTGCGTGATTACATTGAAACCCTACGGGGATTGCTGGGTATAATGAATACTACTATTTGATTTTCCAGTTAAATTAAATAAAGTTGTTTCATGACTTTTGTCTACCCGTGGGTATTGACTGCTGTATATGAGATTTTATAACGCTATAATGAATATATATTTATATATAATATATAATAAATATATTTACATGAAATAGGTAAGGTAACACACTACACTACAAATTGGTAGTAATCTCTGATTGTTTTTTTTTTTGAGATGTGTTTGTTCTCTACTCTAGTCTAGGTCAGAGGTGACAGAGACAAAGTCTACGATGGAGTGAGCTTACCCAGAAGAAGCCTGTTCACTCTCACTTTGAAGAGATTCGGGTTGTATGCGTTAGGGAACACAGACGCAGGTAGTGAGTTCCACTCTTTTGCCGTGCGCAGAATGAAGGATGTTTGAGAGCACTTGGTGCGAATTGGTGGAATGGCAACTAGATATGGATGGTAACTTTCAGGGGGCCGGTGGAAGGAGGTTTTGGAGTTCCTGAGCACAATCGCCGAAATACAATCTGTAGAAGACCGACAAGCAGGCCACCTTGCGGCTATGAGCCAAGCTGTGACGCTTGGCATCCACCAGTTTTACGTCGCCAATGAGCCTCATAGCTCTGCGTTCCACTATACAATAGAAAAAGCTTGTCTACCATTCTCGAAATCTCTTCTTCCCGAGCACGCGGTCACACTTAGACTCGGGTTTCTTCGTAGACAGTGATTTTTCTATAGCGACGGTCGTTGCTAGTGTAATAATAATAATATAATAATAATACTAGTGATGTGTATTACTACCCAATTTGACCGTATTTATGCGTTTCGTTCTCAAACAAATATAATATGAAGCAAAATGTTTTGACCGAATCTTTCTTCAATAAAAAAAAACGCAAATGGTCTAATCGTTATGTCTGTAGATTGAGATCTCCACTGACATACTGCATAGATTTATTGCACTCAACATGTTAATTTCAGCCTATTATATAAAAGCAACAAAGTTTGTTCTTGGCATAAATTCATCCCAATTACGGAACCATTCATTGTGCGTGGTCCGACACGCACTTGACCGGTTTTTTATGTAGACTATTTACGAAGAAAGTTTTCTATCCCAAACTGTCAAAATCGGAGAAAAATTGTAAGTCTTGCTTCACGTTGTGTATTTTTTAAGATAGTAAGACACTTCTCTTCACATTTGATTTTGTAATCGCCATGTGAAAGGCTAAAGACAGTAGTAAACTTTGTAACTACTGTCTACAGCAAACGTCATTTTTGTCTTCCTTTCGGTCGACAAATCTTTTCTACGTTTCTCGTGCCAAGCCTGCTGTAGGTCTAACAAATGTCATTCGCTTCGGAGCGATTCTATTTCTAGAATCGCTATCGACGCATCTCTATGAAAGTCATCGTTGGACGCTATCAATTCGTTGACTTATGATCACGTGACATTTCGATACCTTATGTCAACTCCATACATTTTGGCTTTCTACTTGCGTCATCGCTAATCGAATATTACTTTGTATAGGCCCGCTGACGTCACAAACATCCTGCATCATCACACGACTGACACATAGATTTTGGCCACGCTAACTATGCATAAGTGAAAAAAATGTGGAATTTGAAAATTTATAGACGGCAACACCGACTGTACTACGGAAAAAAGAATTTGATACTTGTTGTTTTTTGTTATTTGTTTTTGATAGGTTATTTTGTATATATTCAGCTTGAATATAAGGTTTTAATTATTTACTTATTCTACCTGGAGCTTACAAATAATAAGTACATGTTACCGCATACACGATGTACGACCTTCTTTTAAACAACCGAATAACTTAACTTTTATGATACCGAGATGTAACTTTGCGATTTCATTACCAAAACTTGTTAGCACAGGTGGATTGTTGAGGAAAAGTATTTTTGGTATGGCACCGCCTATTTTTAACCACATTCCTAATTCCATAAAAGAGGAACCAGTAACAACATTCAAAAAGAAACTCAATGCACTTGTTAGGGTTCCGTGGAAAAAAAAGAAAAAACGGAACCCTTATAGAGATCACTCATCTGTCTGTCAGTCTGGCTGTCCGTCTGTCACAGCCAATTTCCTCCGAATCTAATAGACCGATTAAGTTGAAATTTGTTACAATTATGTATTTCTGTGACCCAAACACGGACATGTAAATTAAATTACATGTAAATTAATGAATTTTTAATATGGGGGTTAATGTTTGGGGGGCAAATAAGAAAATTAAAAAAATATTTGCAACCGTACTGTGCGATATACCAAATGAAAGGGCTTACTGTGAGGATCTCAAATATATATATTTTTATAATTTTATGATAAATTGTTTTAAAGTTATTTAAGAAAATATTCAAAAATTGACCATTCCCCCCTTTATCTCCGAAACTACTGACCTTAAAACTTTGAAAAAAAATACAGAAAATAATTCTATAGCTATAGGTTACAGGAAAACCTATAAGAAATATATGGTCTTAAAATAACACGGTGAATCTCTTAATATTGTGCGTACAAAGGAGATCAGCAATTCCTGGCCCTGATAGACAAAGTATTAGACCATACGAAAAAATATTTAAATAATTATAAGCCCTACTTTAATTTATCATTTCCTAAAAAAACCTAGGAAAAACGAATTTCTAAAAAAAAGGCAATTAGTGTATTCTTCGCGTTGCAGTTGTTTTAATAACAACTGATGTTGCCATATTATGCTTTTTTAAACAAAAAGGTTTTTCCCCATTAAAAGATTTGTATTATAATATTCGATTTATTTTCATTTTCACTTAAAAAAGTATTATACGAGTTTATTGCGAAACAATGATTAAAGATACAGTATTTTTTCGTTGTTGTTATGTTATTTTAATGATTTTATAGAAAAATCGATTTGCATTTTTGTGAACTGCAACACTCGATACGGCTGTCACTTGTCAATCAATCGGTTGTCAACAACGGATTGCCGTCATAACGTTTCTCGCTCGTGTTGCAGACTTACTTTTTATGTTTATTTTGTGTGCTACATCTAATTACCGACCCTTGCTGTGTTTTTAGACAATTGTAACTGCCTGACTCCGATTTTGCCTTTTGATATTGTAAGTAAGTTTCACCTCTTATTGAAAATATAGAGCCTGGCAAAGTACTTTTAATCTTTCACTAAAACTCATAACCTAATAAAAGACCGGGAACAAATGATAATGGGGTTTATTGAATACGGTCTAAAATAAAGTTTTTTATTTTTATTTTCATATCCCATGTTATATCGAAAAAGTAATTGCACGGGGCAATAGACTAATATTACACCTTGAAAACCCAAATTATTTTATTTTTGTTTATTGAGGCCTAATTTATTAGGACTGTTTGCGGATCTCCTTTCATTTGTCCATAGTTAAACGAAAAGAATCCAACCCACATTAGGTGTAACGTGGGTTGGATCCTTTTCGTTTAACTATGGACATATGTAGTTGGAATGTATGGGAGAACATGTTTTTCAACTACAATGTTAAGTTTGTTCTTGGAATAAATTCATCCCAACTACGAAACCTTTCATTGTGCGTGGTCCGACACGCACTTGACCGGTTTTATTAAATAAAGGTTACTACTCTTTATCGGATTTTCTAGCTGATAAATTTTAGTTGTGTATCAATGCGTGTATGTTTGATGATGAACTGCATCAAAATGTACAAGGAATCTTGAATATTACTGTAACGGCCTTATTGCAAATACCTACATTCTGAGCAAATAAATGAGTATTCTATTCTATTCTATTCAACATGAACAGGCGTAAGACTATTCCAAAAAATATTTTTAGATAAATAATCTATTAAACAAAAATCAAAAGGCAAAATATCAAAATCATTAGATCTACTTACACGTCAACTTTTAGTATGTATGTAAAACTATTTAGAGTTGCCCATTTATTCCAATGCAGAGTTAGCGTGGCCAGACTTTATACACACATCCCGACATCAATAGTCGGGCAGTAGCCCACCAGCAACACCCATCTAGTCGGAGGATCCTTTGTTTTCTATGGAGGATGACTAAACTTTACACCCTGAGTGTTCCTCATACCTCTATAAAACTGTCAAGAAATGACAGTTGTGATTTGAATTTGAACAATTTGTTTATATGTTTTTCTTGACATAGACGGTTGTCCTAAGCAGCATTTTCAGTGTTTTAACTTGGCTATATTTTACTTATTCATTACATTCGCTGTTGGTGGATGAGATTTTACGAAAAAAATATATGTCAGTCAATCAATCTGCCTAGCCGTTTCCCAACTATGAAATGTTGGGGTCGGCTTCCAGTCCAACCGGATGCAGCTGAATACCAGTATTTTACATGGCGCGACTGCCTATCTGACCTCAACAACCTAGTTACTGGATAATACGATATCTCTTGGTAAAACTGTTTGTCAGACTTTCGGGCTTCTGACGACCCATAACGACTGTCAAAGATCCACGAATGACAGCCAGGACTAACGGCTTAATGTGCTTTCCGAGGCACGGAGGAGTCTCGGAATGTAAAGATGGTCACCCATCTACGGACCAACCCCGGCATGTGTAGTTTAACCTGATGGATCGACCCGTGCGGCTGTTATTACTTAGCCGTACGAATCTGTTTTGTATGGATTTTTTATTTGCTCAATCAAAAAAATTATTTAAATTTTTAATTACTTTTTTGCAAACCCTCCTCTCTAGTGTTAAGTTCTGCATTCATATCTCGGCAGTCACGTGTGAACCTAGCTCTTTGTCTAACCCCACCTATTAACATATATAAAGCAAAACAATACGCGCTCTTAGACTATTTTTATATGCAAACTAAAAGCGGTCAACGTTACAGATTATACTAGGGAAGTGTCGGAGTCTTTTTTGTGTTGAAGTGACTTTAAGCGTTTTATGTCATTTTAAATGTGGTTTCCCTAATATTTTTTTTTTATTTGAGATAGTTTTGCTCTTGACTCTAGTCTTGGTCGGAGGCGACAGAGACAAAGTCGACGATGGAGTGAGCTTACCCAGAAGAAGCCTGTTCACTCTCACTTTGAAGAGATTATGGTTGTATGCGTTCGGAAACAGAGACGCAGGTAGAGAGTTCCATTATTTTGCTGTGCGCATTATAAAGAAATTTAAAACGCTTAGTGCGAATTGGTGAAATAGTAACTACTTAGGTAGGCATAATATTTTGGAGTTGACCAGATGTGTTTGAATATCAGTATTTTAGTAGCGGTGACTCCAACAACAGCCGAGATCCACAAGTCGGTTTTTATCTTGCAATATCGATAGTATGGTATGTCATCGGTTTGAACTGCCAGTAACGTCTGTCAGGGTTCATTGTAACACGCGGTTGCAACAATCATATTATATAATCAATTTAATTCTAGTAATAATGAGATTAATTAGTGTTAATAATGAGATTCATAAGTGTGTACTTCGGTGAGTGTGCCCAAAAACTCCACGACCTCATTCCACCGGCCCCCTTCTACCATCCGACATCTAGCCGCACTGCATGCTACTATCCGTACCTAGTTGCTATTCCACCAATTCGCACTAAGCGTTTCCAAATGATATTTATAGTGCCCACAGCAAAATAGTGGAACTTTCTACCTGCGTCTGTGTTTCCGAACGCATACAACCCTAATCTCCCTCTCGAATGTCTTATGTTACACAGTTCGACATAAGAAAAAATGCTCCAAGTGTCTTAAGTCGGACAGTTACACTAAATTGACAAGTGAAAATATTAAAATGACCTTTATGATAATGTAATCCTAATACAGATTGACAGCTTGACAATTTCAGTCAAGTCAATTTAGTCTCCGACATTCGAGAGGTTAAAAGTGAGAGTGAATAGTCTTCTTCTGGGTAAGCTCACTCCTCCATCGTCGGCTCTGTCTCTGTCACCTCCATCCGACCTAGACTAGAGTCAAGGGCAAAACCATCTTAAGTAAAACAAATTAATAAAAAAAAAACAACGGGGCGATGTTCCGGATTCCAATGAGATATTCCGATAAGAATTTCCAATTCTCTCGACCCTGGGAACAAAATAAAGCTATATAGCATGATCAGCCTATAATGTTCATAGACCTCCTTCCTCTCTGTGAGAGGGAGTGGGCTGTAATCCACCACGCGAGCCCAGTGAGGGTTGGTAGATGTCACATGTCTTCGAAGTTTTGGTTCTAGGACAAGCCGGTTTCCTCACGATGTATTCCTTCACCGTTTTGAGAGCAGTGATGAAATAATTTACATAAAGTTAATACACCTGTCTTGGTTCGAATCTACAACGAAAGCCGCATAACTTGCCATTCATTATAGTCTACTGTACATTATGAAATAATATTTATTCAAGGAATCAATCTGCCTAGCCTTTTCCCAACTTTGTTGGGGTCGGCTTCCAGTCTAACCGGATGCAGCTGAATACCAGTATTTTACTTGGAGCGACTGCCTATCTGACCTCCACAACCCAGTAACTGCGTAATACGATACGCCTTGGTAAGACCTGGTTGTCAGACTTTCGGGCTTCCAACGACCCGTAACGACTGTCAAAGATCCACGAATGACAGCCGAGACCAATGGCTTAACGTGCTTTCCGAGGCACGGAGGAGTCTCGGTATGAACAGATGGTCACCCAACCACAGACCAACCGCGGCAAGCGTAGCTTAACCTGATGGATCGACCCGTGGGGCTGTTATTACTTAGCCACGAGCTCCTCTTCTCCTCAATATTTATTCAAGGAAACCCTCAAATAACATCAAAGGATATTCTAAAAACAATTAAGTCTATGCTACGAAACTTACTAAACAATTACAACTGCGTCCCCTATCCATTTCATTAAATGTTCCGTACAACACCAATGGGATCAACGTTTAAGTTACAGACCCGATTAGTAACACGACAGATTACCTTGATTGAAGAGGTCGTGACTGAGTAAGTTAGTGAAGATGTTGAGAAAATGGTTGTAGTTTTTGAAGTGGAAATTTGGAGCACTGCGCTCTTCCTGTAATACAAACGAAATTAAACCGTCACGCTCGGGTCAGTGACGCTGAATCGGGTATACTCGGCTCCTGTCGGTCGGTGACGCTGAATCGGGTATACTCGGCTTCAAGTCGTAAGTTTTCTCTTCTATCGTGTAGTCATAAGTACATACCCTCTTTTTTAGAGCTCTGTATCTCAAAAGGAAAAAAAAACGGAACCATTATTAAAAAAAAAAGTTTTACTAACTTTTTTTTTTATTTTCAAATGGCTTACTGTGAGGGTCTCATATACTGATATTTATTTCTTAAATAACTTTAAAACAATTTATTTTAAAATTAGACGATATATTTCCTCCCTTATCTCCGAAACTAATGAGCCTAACATTTTGAAAAAAAAAATACACAATATAGTTCTATATTTTATAGGTTAAGGTTAAACCTATAAGAGTAGAACTTTGAATATGGGGGTATCACTTTCAGGGGGGCAAATATGAACATTTAAAAAAATGTTTTGCATAATGTACTGTGTGACATATCAAATAAAAGGGCTTACTTGAGAGTCTCAAATAGATTTTTTTAACAACTTTAAATATATTGTTTTAAAGTTATTTAAGAAAATAGACGATAATTGACCATTCTCCCTCTTATCTCCGAAACTACTGAGCCTAATATTTTGACTTAGTTCCATTTTTGAGCTGTACGTGTTATTAAGACGTATTTAACACGATATGTAATGGTAGAATGTAATTGGGCCCAAATAGCCTTAATTTCTTAATTTGTACCTACATTCTAGCAAATAAATTAACTTGAATTTGAATTTGAAAACGAGGAGGTTTCATTCATTAGTCATCTGTGTCTATGTATCTTTAGCAATAATTCGCGATAATCCACGTGAACCAATTTCAACGATGGATTTTTATTAGAAAGGGGATACCTTAGGGATAGTCCCATACATATTTTGTTGAGCTCCGGTGACTGGTGTTTGAGTAAGATTCAATAAGCTACTGAGATTTTTAGTAGATACATTATACAAGTTATAACGCACAACTTCTTAATGGATCATTGTACTCATAATTATGAACAACTTTCACTATGGGACCAAATCTGAAATCGCAAAAAAAATCTGCTGTTCCCTACATTTTGATGAGTTTATGCATGACGAGATATGTATGACGAGTTATGAGTACAATGAAATTAAGAGGTGGTGCGTTATTTAAGTTATACCTTGTAGATACTTTTATACATCAGGACTGGCTGCTAGCCAATCTGACCTACATAACTTGACACCTAACTACAGTACTTAAAAAAATATATCTTTTTAGAACTACCCACAAAATTTATAGCATGCAATACGGTGAAGGTTAGCAGTAAATAACTAACTAAACAAGCAACACATCGCTTCGACATGGCATCCATCTTGCCTCACTCTGCTAGGAACGGAAAAAATATTCTGTGTGCTGTTTTAGACAGAAACTGAGAGTTTGAGAATTCATTTAAAAAAAACTTAAAGACCAGTTCAAGGTGAGTATAGTCATTGACCCGTCGACTCGCTAGTAAATATTTTTAAATTTCTGCTGTTAAAGTTGCGTTGTGTAAGAATTAATTATTATTTTAAAATAAAAACGTACAGTTGTAAAATAAGAGATTTATCAATATTACTGTCGCTAAGCCGTGAAAATATCACTTGTAGTTTAGAAATAGTAGCGAATTTAAAGTTGAAATCCACCTCATTTCAGTATTTTTATTGCATGGTATTTAATGTTACTTAAAATTTTCAAATGCTAAGATTGAAACATATCAAAGATTCATAATTATATATTTTTCCTGGAATTTTCTTTTGGCTCATTTAAAATCATTAGGCTCTCAAAACCGATCATTTCACGACTATACTCGCCTTAAGGCTCCCGCAGACAGGCTCGATCAACTCTAGTAGAAAACTTTATGGAAATCTTTCTACCAGAATTGTGTCGCACCGTCGCGTGCTCCTGTTTGCGGGAACCTCAATTAGTTTTATTTTATTTTATTTGTGATGGGTTTGCTCTTCACTCTAGTTTAGGTCAGAGGTGACAGAGCCAAAGTTGACGATGGACTGAGCTTACCCAGAAGAAGCCTGTTCACTCTCACTTTGAAGAGATTAGGGTTGTATGCGTTCGGAAACACAGACGCATGTAGTGAGTTCCACTCCTTTGCTGTGCGCGTTATAAAAGACATTTAGAAGCGCTTAGTGCGAATTGGTGGAATAGCAACCAGGTAAAGATGGTAACAGGCAGTGCGTCTAGATGTCCGATGGTAGAAGGGGGCCGGTGGAATGAGGTCGTGTAGTTCTTGGGCACACTCTCCGAAGTACAATCTGTAGAAGACCGACAAGCAGGCAACCTTGCGGCGATGAGCCAAGCTATGAAGCTTGGCATCCACCAGTTTTACATCACCAACCAGCCCCTTAGCTCTGCGTTCCACCGAATCAAGCGCGACAAGTTGGTACTTAGCTGATTCATCCCAAAGGTGACTGCAATACTCCATGCAGGATTGGACTTGCGCTTTGTAAACGGTTAAAAGCTGTCCAGGCGTAAAGTATCGCTTCACCCTATTTAGGATGCCCAGTTTCTTGGCCGCAGTTTGGGCCTGGTATTCGATGGTGGCGCCGAAGTTGAGACCAGATGTCAACTTCATGCCTAGGAGCTCAAGTCGATCAGTTACAGGAACAAATGTACCCCAAAAAGTAGGAGTTTGGGCAAAACGACTCTTTTTAGCGGTAAAAAGACACGCCTGTGTTTTGGTGGCGTTAAAAGAGACCAGATTATCATCACCCTACTGGGAGACAAAACTCGAAAAAGCAAAGGTCAAATCTGTCCGCTCTACCATGGCCTCTCTCAAGGAACGAACTTCGGCCCCGGTGGGTTTTGCGCTGGACAAGTATCTCTCTGAAACTGTATTGTCATCTGCGTACCCAACAATACTAGGCAGTTGGTTAGACATAGACAAATTTATCTGGCCAAACTGAACTGAATGCTGCTCGGTACGTAGGACGAAATTCACTTTGGCTGATTATGCCAACTAACTTATATGGAGATGTTGAGATTGGCGTCAGTCAAGCAAATTAATGCTGCGTTAAAAAATATGAAACGGGGTAGGTTGCCTGGGCATGACGGTCTGAGTGTTGAGCATTTAAGGTCCGCTGGGGTACACCTGCCCAGGTCACTCACCATGTTATTTAATTTTTGAGTGGGTCACTCTTATTTACCTGAAGATCTGGTTAAAACTGTCGTAGTTCCCGTACCAAAGAATAAAAGAGGTGATTCATCCGACAAAACGAATTATAGACCTATATCGCTAGCTACGGTCATTGGCAAGGTGTTGGACAGTCTGCTTGAGAGGCAGTTGAATGCGCACATTACAATACTAAATTGCGCGCACACGACGCGCAGTTTGGTTTTAGAACCGGTCTGTCTACTGAAAGTGCAATTCTGTGTCTCAAGCAGACTGTGCGGTACACAGACAGGAAGACACCAGTGTATGGCTGTTTTCTTGACCTGTCAAAAGCCTTTGACCTGGTAAATTATGACATTCTGTAGCAAAAATTGTCGGATGATACTGATCTGCCTACTGAGAGCATTCATATTCTTAAAAAATTGGTATGAGAGTCAGAAGAACTGCGTTAGGTGGGCAGACGCGCATTCAGTTTCATACGTACTGGATTGCGGAGTGAGGCAGGGGGGTTAACTTCACCCAGTTTGTTTAACCTGTATATGGACCGGATGGTGCGTGAGCTGAGCAGCACCATGGTTGGATGTTCTGTTGATGGAAGGATGATCAATAACATAAGTTATGCTGATGACATGGTGCTGCTCAGCCCATCAATCTGCGCTCTAAGAAAACTGCTGGCCGTCTGTGAGAGTTATGCGGAGGCTCATGGATTGAGGTATAATGCCACTAAGAGTGAGGTTATGGTGTTCAAAGTACCTAAAAATACACCCGCAAATATTCCACCTGTAACGTTGCGTGGAATTCCGTTACAGGTGGTCACTCAGTTTAAATATCTCGGTCATGTAGACACGGATGGTCTTACGGACGACCAGGATATTGCTAGGGAACGTAGGGCGTTGGCGGCCCGATGCAATATGCTTGCTCGCAGGTTTGTGCGGTGCACGAAGGAGGTAAAGCTAACTCTTTTCAGAGCTTATTGCCAGACGTTTTACTCGTGCAGCCTGTGGGTTAGGTATAAGCAGAAGGCCTACAGCGCCCTGCGTGCCCAATATAATAACGGACTCAGGATGTTGTTGGGACTGCCTCGGTTTTGCAGCGCATCAAGCATGTTTGCTGAAGCGAGACTGGATGACTTTTATGCCATCATGCGCAAGCGAAGTGCATCTACTCGTATGCTGCGGCGATTCCGAGGTAGTCCGGACAATAATTTGGGAACACTGGCGGAAAAAATAGATGGGCCGTTTATTAGACTCTGGGCTGGGAGACATGTGCGTACGGACGTACATATGCAAAATTAATTGTCATATCACTTTTATTTTAATTTATTTTTAATTTTCACTAACAATAGGTTAAGGCAATACTAACACATTATGGATCCTGTAATCTGAATTAAAGAGTTATTATTATTAAAAATAACTTTAATTTCGGAAGTCGGTGTCCCTGGATCTGTGTTTTAGTTTTTGGCCACCGACTTCTTTATTCTTTATTTTTAATTCGGTTGAATTTTTTGTAAAAACGCTTTTATTTTTCATTTTTACTGCGTCAGTTTGTAATTTATCAAAGTTACAATAGCCTATGTCAATTGCTCATCACCTTTTATAAAATATTGCTTTTCCCGATGCAGGGACGTTGCTTGTTGAGGAGTTCTAGTAAGAACCAAGAGAACTGGAGCTGATGGTGAAGTCACCATCACCATATGCATTGTGACGAGCATAAATTTCTTAGCAACCATATCAAAGTAATCGAATCGCAACCCATGAAATACTTAGGTACAATTGAGTAGTTCCGATGGCAATCTGTGGTCTTCATCATCAGTTCCACTTCACTAAATGGTGTTTACCAAAATTAAATGCACGTGTTACTATAAAAAAAACCTAAATCGCTATAGGTGTACCTATAAAATTTGAGGGTTTTCCTCGATTTCCATTGGATCCCCTCATCAGATTCTGACTTGGTGGCAATGGAACCACTTCGAAAGCATACCTTTTCAAACAAAAAAGAATTTTGCTAATCCGTCTATATATGACGGAGTTATTCCCGAACATACATTTAAAAAAATGCAAACATCGGAATTGAGAACCTCCTCCTTTTTGGAAGACGGTGAACAAAACGGCAATTTATCATTTATTTGAAACATAGATCCTGCCATTTTATCCCCACATAAAATAGCAGCACTTTCAAACAGTCGTTTCCTAAAATAACAACGCGATTGACACAGCCATTCGGTCATTCATAGGATGGCCTAGTTAAACGGACAGAACGTGCTCGGAATCAAAATAGCTGGTAAACCACCTGCTTCTATTATCCACGAATTGGCCTGAAAACAATGCTTTGTTTCATTAATATGAAGTTCGTAATTAAATTATAAATAAACGAAACTTATTCTATATATTACTGAATTTTGAAAAACTTTTTATGTACAAATTACAACGTTATGTACAAAATACACGAGTAGCCTGTGGGTCTCGTACACGCGCAGTCAGTACAATGCCCTGCGTGTGCAATATAATAATGCATTCAGGGTGCTGATGGGGCTGCCCCGATTCTGCAGTGCTTCAGGGATGTTCCAAGTAGACTGTCGCCGGGTCGCAAGTAGACTGTTTTTATTCTACTATGCGAAAGCGATGCACATCTCTGGTGCGCAGGGTTCGGGCTAGCTCCAGCGGCATCCTGAAGCTGTTCGCGCAGAGGTTCGATTCTCAGTACCTGAACCATTGCTGTATGGTTCACATACTGAGCAATTGAAGCCTGTAATCGTTGTGTGTTATGTAGTCTTTTTAATTGTATGTGCTTTTGTTTTATTTTGTTTTATTTTATTTTTTGTGTATATGATCCTTTGTTGGTCGAAATAAATGTTTTATTATTATTTCCTTTATTCAATAGTTAATACATATATAAATTATATTTTTAAATATTAGAATAAAAAAATATAAAAACATTTAAAAATATAAAAATTTATTATTATTATTATTATTACAATTTTGCATGCCTTAATACGTGAATATAAAAATAATAACAGCTGCACGGGTCCGATCGATCAGCACTGCTATTCTGTGCAAATCTCACCGTGAAAACTTAGGTGAGGTGAGCGTGGAGTGAGCTGTCAATAGAGTCAATCCCTAGCATCAGGTGGAATGACAGCTCTCTTCAAGCTCACTTCACCTACGTTTTCACGGTGAGATTTTTACAGAATAGATCGGCAGGTCAAGATCGGTAAGCAACGCTCGTAGCGGTTGTTCCGCGGAAGGGTGACCATCTTTACATACCGAGACCCCTTCGTGCCTCGGAAAGCACGTTAAGCCGTTGGATCTTTGACAGTCGTTACGGGTATATTTATGATAGGCCAGCTGGCGTGGTTGGTTAAGATACCGCCTATCATGCCGCAGGTCGTGGGTTCGATTCCCATCCAGGACAAACAGTTGTGTGCATGAACATGTCTGTTTGTCCTGAGTCTGGGTGTAATTATCTATATAAGTATGTATTTACAAAAAAAAAAGTAGTGTATGTAGTTTATCAGTTATCTGGTTTCCATAGCACAAGCTCTGCTTAGTTTGGGATCTGATGACCGTGTGTGAAATATCCCAGGATATTATTATTATTATATAAATCTGACAATCAGTCCTACCATTACCAAGTTACTTGGTTTTGGAGGTGAAATAGGCAGTCGCTCCACGTAAAATACAAGTATTTAGTTGAATCTGATTAAACTGGAAGCCAACCCCAACATAGTTGGGAAAAGGCGTAAGTATATGATGAATTCGAAGAACATAGTGAACCTTCTTTGTTCAGGAACAAAGATATGATTTGATTATTTTGTTTTTAAATTTACTTTTTGTTTCCGTTAAACCGGCTCTATAGTATCATCTCGCCTCATGTAATTAAAATTAAATGTAAATTAAATGTAATTACATACCATGTAATAGGGAGCGCGACTATGGTATTTGACAGGCCAGTTGGCGTGGTTGGTTAAGATACCACCTGCCATGCCGCTGGTCGTGGGTTCGATTCCCATCCAGGATAAACATTTGTGTACATGAACATGTCTGTTTGTCCTGAGTCTGGGTGTAATTATCTATATAAGTATGTATTTACAAAAAAAAAGTAGTGTATGTAGTATATCAGTTATCTGGTTTCCATAGTACAAGCTCTGCTTAGTTTGGGATCAGATGACCGTGTGTGAACAATGTCCTAGGATATTGATGTTAACCCACATCCCCATCACATACCGCATTGCAGGCAGTTTTCTTTCGCCACTGATATGTTTATTAACAGTTTGAAAGTCTCGTGCTATGATTGATATCTCCAGAGCCATCTTGAAATTTGATCTGCGAGTTTCGTTTAAAGTTTAAGTTATGTATTCAAAAGGAGCGCTTTTGAATACATAACTTAAACTAATTAACTTCAAATTCAAATTTGCTCCTAATCTGATGAATCAATCTGCCTAGCCTTTTCCCAACTATGTTGGGGTCGGCTTCCAGTCTAACCGGATGCAGCTGAATACCAATATTTTACATGGAGCCACTGCTTATCTGACCTCCACAACCCAGTTACTGGGTAATACGATACCCCTTGGTAAGACTGGTTGTCAGACTTTCAAAGATAACGACTGTCAAAGATCCTCGAATGACAGCCGGGACCAACAGCTTAGCGTGCTTTCCGAGGCACGGAGGAGTCTCGGTATGAAAAGATGTTCACCCATCCACAGACCAACCCCGGCAAGCGTAGCTTAACCTGATGGATCGACCCATGCGGTTGTTATTACTAGCTAGTTATCTGATGGACCGATTAAATTGAAATTTGGTACATATTCAAATTTTTGTGACCCAAACACGGACGTGTAAAGTAAATCAAATAATTTAGGATACTCCTTTTTTGTCACTTTTGGGAGGAAAATAAGAAAATTTAAAACCAAAGTTATGCAAATTGTACCGTGTGAAGTAACAAATGAAAGGGCTTTCTATGAGGTTTCAGATGAAAACTTACTATCCCCCCCCCCCCTTATCTCCAAAACAACTGAGCCTAACATTTTGAAAACATTACAGGAAATAGTTTTGTTAGTTTCCTATGCTCTGTTTTTACTGTTTGTATTTCCTGTGCGTGTCCAAAATAAAATATTTTTCTTTCTTTTCTTTCTTTCTTTCATACATATAGATTACAGGAAAACTTATAAGAAATCTATGGTTTTATAATAACTCGGTAAATCTTTCAATAATGTGCGTACAAACTAACATTTGCCGTTGGAATTTATGAGAGAATAAATATGTTTTTCAACTACAACGTTAAGTTTGTTCTTGGGATAAATTCATTCAAACTATGGAACCCATCATTGTGGTCCAACACGCACTTAGCGAGTTTTTTTTTTATAATTTGAAATAGCCAATCATAGCGCAGCTTGCTCTTTCCCCGCACCGAACAACAATTCAACTAACAGTATCTAGAGGGGGTGAAGTGAGCATTAACCGCACACAAATCCAGACTCCTGACAGCTGCTAAGACATTCCCGACAAGGATACCGACTGACTAAATTGTAAAGTATAAAATAAAAATTATTAACAATATATTCAAGATCCCATCAACATTGAAATTGAATGAATAATAAAATTAAAATTATGCAAATATTACGTAAAAAGAATACAGTTTCTAGATTACAAATTTTGTACATATTTTATAACAAGTTCAGAATAAAAACATGATGAAATGAATAATTCAGGCAACTTTATGTAAGGAGATACTGAACCTTAAATAGGTGCTTCTTACTGTAAGCATTTATTTTAATATTTTTTTATTCTACTGTGTCAAAACAAACCTATTTGAAAAAATTATAAAATACTTAAATACTCTTACATCCATACTATAAATCCTCTATAAAAGTTTCTGAAACAGTCAGCTTATTGCAAACATTAAAACAACCAGTGTCATAGTAACCATAATATCATCCGAACGAGTGTTATAATGTTGAACTAAATTTCATTATGCAACTCCTTTGCTTTTCGATCCCTTCCTTACTCATCAAACAGCCACATTATCACTACTCAATTCGTGGTATCTTTATGAATTTCAAAAAAAGAATAATTTACCACTGCGCCGTAATTTCAAAATTCCGAGTACATCAGGATCTGCCAACATTCAACAAGATGCAAATATTCAAGTGCATTTCAACAATTGTGCGATCCAAAATGTAAATAATTATTATTATAAGTATTTATATTATTACCTATAAATAGTTTGTTTAGTCAGCAATTAAACTTTCCATGAATTTACATATTGTTCTTACCACAGTGTACAATACCCTATGGTTTCAGAAACTTTTATAGAGGATTCATATCATGGGTGTAGATAAAGTATTGTATGCAACTGTACATAATTACCCCTTATTATACAACAGTTGCATAAATAACTATTATTGCATTCTATACCTAAAAACAAACACATCTTAAAAAAAGAGTTAACTCTTTTCTTTTTTTTTCTTTTCGGCCACCGCTCTTCTAAGATTAGTAGCTTTCTACGGATCCTAGAAGAAAGGTGGCCGCCACTAACGGCCGCAGTTTCGGCTGTCATGAAGATGATGGCAGTGGCAAAAATTTAAATCGTTAGATACGTCCGCTCTACTGCGTGAAAAGATAGTCTCATTTGTAATGCCCTGTTTCTAAAGAATTCTTAAACGGAGTTTAAACTATTGATAGCTATTGATTCGACTAAATTATCTATTAAGCGATTTCCTCCGTTATGGTCGGTTTTTGAGGTCCTCAGATAAACCCTCGATACTAATTTACTCAACTTTTAAGCTAAATTCTTCCATAACGAAGTGTTTAGAAACACGATTTCGAACCAGTAATCACTATCGAATTAATAAACTCCGTTTAAAAACCTCAGAAACCGGACATAATTCGTTTTGACACCTCTGACAAATGACGCAGTGACTACACTTGGATTGTCATGGAAACACTGTTTAATAATGTGAGAGCTCACTCTTCTCTGTATGGACACTTTGAGTGACTAAATACGGTGAGGGCAAATCTAGCGATTTAAATCTTTGAGTCACACCCCGCCTGGTTTGACTTAATGTCAAATACTGGTGAAAATGACAGATTTTCATGGTGGCCGTTATGACGGAATCGCTTTTGTAGGAAAGCAAAGCTTAATACAAACAACATAATATCACAACTGTAATCCTCGACGGGTTAGACAGAGGTGTACCTTTAGTACACCCACATTTCGCCAGTTATGTAAGTCCCATGTAATAGTCCGGTTTAGGGGAAGGCAATAAGCAGATTTATCGCAATCAGCGTTTTCTGATAGACAAGTGGTCAGAATTAATGATAATAAATAGTTAGTGGCGCCGATTCCCTTGTTCCCAAAATAAACTAAATTTAAGTTCAGTGCATCTTTTTCTTTCTATTTCATTAAGAAAAGGACAGACGATAAATATTAGTTTAGTCCTGTCAAATTAAGATACTCCATAGACAAGTTTAGACGTGATTAAACAATTGGCTACTAAAAGTACGTCAATTTACGTCAGGTGCTGACTAATTTGACACGACTAAAGTAATATTTATCTTCTGTCCTTTTTTTAATGAAATATAAAGAAAAAGATACACTGAACTTAAATTTAGTTTAGTTTGTGAACAAGGGAATCGGCGCCATTGGCCGCTTTATTTTAATGACAAAGTAGACCCGCACTTATATTATTATTCGTACAGAAATATACAGGCGGTGCTGAGATTGACCCAACTCAACGCATCATATAGTACTTTATCTACACCCATGCTATAAATCCTCTATAAATGTTTCTGAAACAGCTTATTGCCAACATTAAAACAACCAGTGTCATAGTAACCATAATACCCACCGTAGGCGCGGGCTTGCGGATGCCGAGCAATGGGTTGCTCGCCGTCCGGTAAGGACCAGGCCCGGGTCGACGGCGCGTTGTGTTCCACGCGCGCCTCAAAGAGATGTCAGCACTAGCTGAAGGGGTCCGCTAAGGCCGATGCCCGCCAGGGTTGCGGGTTGTTCGAAAGAGTTACCGTGGCCCTGGCACAGGCAACTGAAGGAACATGGGTGGGTTTTAGTCAGTAGAAGTCTGACACTGTCGCTCCACCCAGAGCGGGAGAAGTTATTTGATGATTTCCCACCAAAAAAAAAAAAACCATAATACCATCCAAATGAGTGTTATAATGTTGTACTAAATTTCATTATGCAAATCCCACAGAGTGCCTACTCTTTTTTAAATAGGGTGACTTACGCTTAGCTTAGATTTAGCTGATTTTTTTGCGATCTCAGGTTTAGTCCCATAGTAAAAGTTGTTGTTATCATGAGGACAATCACGTGTTTAAGTATCGGTCACTAATTACCTGTCACCCTATAATTGTATAGGTAACTCCTTTGCTTTTTCGATCCCTTTCTTATCAAATATCCACTTTCTCACTAATCAACTCGTGGTAACTTTATGAATTTCAAAAAAAGAACATTGTCATTCACGAGCATTTCACTACCACAGCGCCGTAATTTAAAAAAAAACTTATACATACGTATAGTTTGTTTGTATTAGATACTCAGCAATTAAACTTTCCATGAATTTACATAGAGTTCTTACAACACTGTACAACACCCTATGGTTTCAGAACCTTTTAATAGAGGATTCATATCATGGATGTAGATAAAGTCTTGTACATAATTAGGTATTAAAACACTCATGTGATACTATTATCACACGAGGCAAAGCCGAGTGTGAATCAAATCAAAAGTCATTTATTCAAACTAGGCTGAGAATCAGCACTTTTTGAACGTCAAAGTTACATAAGACAGTCCCCCAAAACGCCCACCCTTCACCAGTTCCTAGTGCTTTAGCTGAGGAGAAGAAGCGGCGCAACAAACTCCCCAGCAGCACAGCTGTCTGTTCAGTTAAAAAAAAAAAAAAAAAGATTCTATATAACACTGCGCATAATAATTTAGGTACATTACGCAATACAAAACATTAAATTAAATTATTTGCTATAAGTAAGCTAGCACACGCCAATATACCAAAAACAAAAAAAAAATCGAAAACTATACTCAAGCAGAAACAAAATACAAAACTAAAAACGTAAGCAGAACTTTATACCCAAATAAAAGCCTCCAGTAATAAAGGGCGTGCCCACTTACATATAGCCGTACATATAGTCGTAACTCAAAGTCACAGATGATAAACTAGGACCATCGAAGTAAAATCAACAACGAGTTAAGTTACTAATAACAAAACAAAACCAAGGTCAGCAAGACGACCTGTCACCACAAGCAGCACCCGTTCACGAGTATAACGCAAAGATCAGCCATTACCCCCCTCGCCATATTTGAGGGAAGGAGACAACCCGACCCCCGACGCTACTGCAAGCAGTGACATCTAAGGGAGCATGACGAAAAACATGGTGATAAACCTACACCAGTGTTTTAATACCCCGCCTTATACCACAGTTGCATAAATAACTATTTTAGTGTACTTTTGACCGTTGGTCTCCTGGCTGCAAACGTGACGGTTGAGCTTGGGGCCCTGTGTTTGATTCCCAGGTCGGGCAAAGTGTTTTTGGGTTTTTCCTTCAGAAATTTCTCAGTAGCAGTCCGGAGTTCGGAAGTTGGCGTGTGATACCCCCGTACCTCGGAAAGCACGTCAAGTCGTTGGGCCCTGCGCCTGATCTCTCTCCGGTCGTATCGGATTGTCGTCCCATCGAACTATGAGAGTAAGGGAACAGAGAATGCACATGTGTCTGCGCACACACTCTATAATATCTCCCGCGCCGAAGGCTGGTGTCCGCTAAGATTGGTCGCCATGCCCGAAATTCGTTCTGGAGGACTGTTGTTACTGCTGTCTAGTGTGGAGAAATCTAAAACTATAATGTAATTTGTCTCTAACATCTACGTCACGGTTCCTTAGAACAAATTATTTATCTACCTCCAATAGTTTCAGATTCGTTGGTACTGAATAATCTCAACAGATCACCCTGTATAAATTCCTGAGAAAATAAAATAAATAACGCCAGTCGCTAGCTAATCCACACTGACGATAAAGCCACCGTACCAAACCTCGCTAAACCTCCTAATCTATGAGTTAGTTCATTCTTTATTCGAAAGGAAGGTAATTTTAACTAGAATACGTAATAGAACCCTCACAGTAGCGTTTTAGATAAAATTTCTTATTCAAGCTAAGTCCACGTAAAACGACAGACTCGTAAAATATTTCTGGCTGAGTTTGCAAAAGAAATATATATAATTATAGGGTTCCGTACCTCTGGGCACGCCACAATTGCGGCGATAAGTCCCCTCTTTGAGGAGTGGTTGGAGAGGCGTCATGGCACCCTCACCTTCCGCCTGACGCAGGTCCTCACCGGACACGGTTGCTTCGGGAGGTTCCTGTTCCGGATAAGGCGGGAGGAAACGCCCGGGTGTTACCACTATGTGGATCGCCCGGAGGACACGGTGGAGCATACGGTGGAGGTCTGCCCGGCTTGGGCAGAGCACCGCCGCGTCCTCGCGGAGGCGATCGGCGGCGGCGATCTCTCGCGTTCGACCCTGGTACAGGCCATGGTACGGAGCGAGAGTGCATGGGAAGCCGTCACCTCCTTCTGCGAAGCTGTAATGCTCGCGAAGGAGGAGGCTGAACGCGTGAGGGAGAGGCAATCTTTGCGCCCTCACGCCCCTAGTCGCCGCAGGAGACGCCCTGGGCGTCGGGAATCGATAGCCGATTCCCGGCCACCGTAGGCGCGGGCTTGCGGATGGCGAGCAACGGGTAGCTCGCCGTCCGGTAAGCACCAGGCCCGGGTCGACGGCGCGTTGTGTTCCACGCGCGCCTCAAAGAGATGTCAGCACTAGCTGAAGGGGTCCGCTAGGGCCGATGCCCGCCAGGGTTGCGGGTTGTTCGAAAGAGTTACCGTGGCCCTGGCACAGGCAACTGAAGGAACACGGGTGGGTCTTAGTCAGTAGAAGTCTGACACGCCCTCCCGCTCCACCCAGAGCGGGAGAAGTTATTTGATGATTTCATATCCACAAAAAAAAAGGGTTCCGTACCTCAAAAGGAAATATGGAACCCTTATAGGATCACTCTTGTGTCTATCTGTCTGTCTGTCCATCTGTCACAGTCAATTTGCTCCGAATCTAATGGACCGATTAAGCTGAGGTACACATATTCTGAGACCCAAACACGGACTTGAATAAATGTAAGTATATTGAATATGCTGTTTCCTATCCGAATACTCTGAGAATTATATTCGACTTAAAATTAACTTTACAAACCCATCGACTTGCGTGCCTGTTATTTAGCCATGAGCCCCTCAAAAAAACCACTCACTACACTGGAAGCAAGCCTTATAGTTATTAAAAAAACATAGTTTCCTTTTACCAAAACACTACCTACACAACTTGCATCTGCATCTTTTATTGACTTCCCCAACTCGAAAGCGCGGATGTATTCCAAAGGCTGTCCTGTTAAGGCAGATACTGACTTGTAACGTTTGCTTGTAATGTATCATTCGAGGCGAGCTTGGTTATAAAACGGCGATACACAAGACGCGGCGAACGCTTGCTTCGAGCATATGGCTCAAGCGCGCTCCATTACTTGTTACAAAACGGCACTTCTTGTTACACTAAACGTGGCGAACGCTCGCTTCAAGTATTCTTGACTCAGCTTGCTCCGTTTGTATTTAGAATGTCGGTAAACATGCGCCCGCAATGCTCGCATCGAGCGGCTCGGCTCGCTGCACTGACTGCAAGGCGTTTCAAAGGAATTCACGCAAAAACCGACAGTCGAGTGGAGGAACCAGCATTCACATCGAGCGTTACAGAAGGCGGCTCGCTGCACTGACTTCTGTAGCGCGATACATAAACTCTATACATTACAAACAAACGTTACAAGTCAGTCTCCGCCTTTAGATATCACAATTGAAATAGACAATTAATTTTTCCTTACTCCAATATCAGTGACTATCCGTCTGCAACAAGTATAAAAAAATCACGAATAATTTAAGTCAGTATCCGCCTTAACACTTTAATTTTCTGATCAATTCCGTGTTAGAGATTGCTTATACTCGCAGGCAGTAAGAGGATTTGGGTTCCATTTTAATCGGATGCGGAAAAGCAGCTTTGAAGACGTGCAAAGTTCTGGTTAGATGAGCAATTTCTTGCTTTATATTTTTTGCGCAAAGGTTGCCCGTGTAATTTAAATTTTCTTCCGTTTTTTGCAATTTTATTTCCGAAATGATGACAATTTAGAACAATTCTAACTTACGTATTGATAATTCTTATGTTTATAATTATGTAAATACATATTTGTTACAGTCGCGAATCATATTTTGATCAAGATACAACCTTTTTTTTTTTTTTTTGTGGATGGGAAGTCATCAAATAACTTCTCCCGCTCTGGGTGGAGCGGGAGGGCGTGTCAGACTTCTACTGACTAAAACCCACCCGTGTTCCTTCAGTTGCCTGTGCCAGGGCCACGGTAACTCTTTCGAACAACCCGCAACCCCGGCGGCCATCGGCCCTAGCGGACCCCTTCAGCTAGTGCTGACATCTCTTTGAGGCGCGCGTGGAACACATCGCGCCGTCGACCCGAGCCTGGTCCTTACAGGACGGCGAGCTACCCGTTGCTCGCCATCCGCAAGCCCGCGCCTACGGTGGCCGGGAATCGGCTATCGATTCCCGACGCCCAGGGCGTCTCCTGCGGCGACTAGGGGCGTGAGGGCGCAAAGATTGCCTCTCCCTCACGCGTTCAGCCTCCTCCTTCGCGAGCATTACAGCTTCGCAGAAGGAGGTGACGGCTTCCCATGCACTCTCGCTCCGTACCATGGCCTGTCATGACGAAAAAAAAAAGATGGCATCTAAATATTGGAACCTACTTTACGCTAATTGATGAAAAGATAGGATCAGCAACAGGATGTAGATAACTGGAGCTGTGTCATAGCTTGGAAGAGGCTTATGTCCAGCAATTTACGGCGATAGGTATATCATGGTCCCGCAATGTCACTTGAATAAGACCTGCAGTAGCCCCAAGCGTAGCGTAAAATGCATCAAAATTAAATACTACTATCTAGATGCGGAATCCTTCAGGTTCTCCTGTAGGAATAATGTTCGTGGACGATGGAGAACCGGGTAGTTTGAAGCAATTTGGGAGATAAATAACCAAGTATTGAAAAAGATTAAAACAAATTTGGGAAATGTCTTTTATAATTGACTGTGCCAGCGAAGTGAGCGAAGCTTCTCTGCTTCAAGTCTGGCTAAATTTGCTTTCCTCTGTCAGTTTGTTGGTACAGGTTGTATTTTACAATCGTTCGGAACGAAACTTAGTTTACGATGTTTTTGTCAAAAAGGGGGCAAAAAGGTGGCTACTAGATATCTCCGCCTTATGAGATCCGATTTCGATGGTTATTTTTTTTATTTCAAATGTCACTTTAGTTGAAAACTTTTTTAACATTAACATTATAACCTGAAAATAATATAACAAAAAAATACATAAAAAATAAAGTAAAAAAAAATTGTGCTCGCGAGGTCTACTGTTCGCAGAACTAATATTGTAATTACTGTTACAGAATAATGCTGGGGAGTTTGTTGCACCACTTCTTCTGCCCAGCTAAAGCACTAGGAAGTGGTGAAGGACTGGCGTTTTGAGGGACTGACATATGTAATTTTGACGTTTGAAAAGTGCTGATTCTCAGCCTAATTTGAATTCAATGACTTTTGATTTTTGATTCTTTATTGATGAATGATATGAGGATGATGATAAGTGATATGTAGTTTTGTAAATTGGTTCAAAAAAAAACAAGCGAGCCTTACTACAGTAGTCGCATATGACGTGTAACATCTAACATCTCACCTTGGTAATAAGGAACATTAACATTATAACCTGAAAATAATTATTCAGGTATTCCAATAGTTATTTCTCTATGGAAAAAGTACTATCTAGTTCAATTCCAAATAAGCAACATTTTAAGGTGCGGCAACATTTCAATCCAAAGAGCAAACATTAAAAAAAAAAATATACTTTTCTTATCTGTGAGTCGTTTGTCATGTCAGTGTTATTATTCCACCAAAAACCCTTTTACACGTCAAAATTAAATAAAGTTTACTAAAACCTAGATGAGTTCTGTTTTTTTCTAATTGACTACTCTGAGAAGAAAGATCGAAAAACTCAGAGGTCACAGTCTCTTTTAAAATCCAGACATAATCTTGGTCAGATCGTATGAGGACAATGTCTGCACCTGTAGCCAAAGTAACTTTCGATTAGCGATGACGCTAGTAAAAAAGGCAAAAATGTATGCGGTTGACATAAACTATCGAAATGTCACGTGATCATAGATCAGCATTTTCATAGAGATGCGCGTCGATAGCGATTGTAGAAATAGAATCGCTCCAAAGCGAATGCCATTTGGCTAGGCCTACTGAAATGTTCCAAGTACGTATTTTATTAGTTTACCTAAAAATAATAAATCTGCAATTGACAGGTTATTCGTTACAATCTTCGATTACCACTTCACATCTGCAGGCGATTGGGCCAATCAATAATCTTGTTTTGACAAAACGTCGTACTGCTCGCGTCATCACAAAATAAAATGGCTGCTTTTGATGTAGCTACTAATAGAGTAGCGAATTATGGCTCGTTCGCAATTTGATAGAATAAAATCACGAAGAAGACCTACCTCTAAAAAAGTCTTTTATCAATTAAAAAACATATTAATAATATATGTAATAATTCTGATTTTAACCTACTTCAAAAAGGAGGTTATGTTTGTCAGATTATTTCAATACATAGATCCAATCAAAAGATTTTTTTATTTACCAATTGTGACAACGCGCTTTTTTGTTGAGCTTCAACGGACCACTCGTGTGTCTGTCTGTCCGTCTGTCACAGCCAATTAGCTCCAAATCTAATAGATGGATTAAGTTGAAATTTGGCATACGTATGTATTTCTGTGTCCCAAACACGGACATGTAATGTAAATTAATGAATTTTTAATATAGGGGTCAATTTTGGGGAGCAAATAAGAAAATAAAAAAAAAGTTTTGCAAACTGTACCGTGTGATATATCAAATGAAAAGGCTTACTGTGAAGGTTGAGACCTTCACAGTAATATATTATTTTATAATTTTAAAATAAATTATTTTAAAGTTATTTAAGAAAATATACGAACATTGACCATTCCCCTTATCTCCGAAGGTATAAAAAAAGAGAAAAATTGAGCCAAAAATAAAAAAAAATACGGAAAATAGTTTAATACCTATAGATGACAGGAAAACTTATAAGAAGTCTATGGTCTTAAAACAACATTCTAAATATCTCAATATTATGCGTACAAACTTACATTTGCAGTTGGAATGTATGGGAGAACATGTTTTTCTACAATGTTAAGTTTGTTCTTGGGATTTAGCCCAACTACAGAACACTTCATTGTGCGTAGTCTGACACGCACTTGGCCGGGTTTTTTGGGGTCATCTACCGCCGGCTATAAGTAGTCACTTAAAATATCAATTTAAAAATCAGTTTTTTTGTGTAAACTTCACAAACATAAAACAGACTTTATTAAGTCAAACTTCAAGTAAATAACAACACTACCTGACTACCCACGGTCATTGACCCAAAAATCATCAAATCGTTTTATTTTTATTTTGTCGTGTAGATGTCAGTCAGTCGGCAGAGTTTCGCTATCCAATTTTATTTGACCCTGACTAAATACGATCCTATTTATCTTTTAGTTCGCAACTGAGAGGTTACTTCAAGCAGATTAAGAACTAAGTCGAAAACACTTTGCACAGAAGCGTTTGGGTATGAATGTTTACTTTATTTATTTTTGTAGGACAAAAAGTTGGTAGTAAAGATAAGTTATTCAAGGTTTTTGTTTAGCACGTTAAGCCGTTGGTCCCGGCTGTCATTCGTGGATCTTTGACAGTCGTTACGGGTCGTCAGAAGCCCGAAAGTCTGACAATCAGTCTTACCAAGGGGTATCGTATTACCCAATAACTGGGTTGTGGAGGTTAGATAGGCAGTCGCTCCATGTGAAATACTGGTATTCAGCTGCATCCGGTTAGACTGCAAGCCGACCCCAACATAGTTGGGAAAAAGCTAATCAGATTGATGGATTCAAGGTTTTAGTATGAGTAGAGCCTTTTTGATATTATTAGGGTTCCGTACCAAAATGGTAAAAAGGAATCCCTATGGTGCGACTCAGTCTATCTCTCTGTCTGTCCGTCTGTCACAGCTGGATATCGCCAGAACTACTAATGCTATCAACTTGAATTTTGGAATAGTTTTAGATGATGTTTGCCCAACTGTGTCGCAAATATGAAAGAAATAAAAATATATATTTTTTTTTTATGCAACAGTGACTGAAAGGAGTCTTAAAAATTCGAAGTGGGGCTACTAGGCCATGTGGGATATCATATGAAAGAACGCTGTTTGCACATTCTCAAACATTTCTTTCTTTCTTTTAGGCCGCATAGTTTTCGACCTTTGATAAAAAAAAATACCGTTCCCCCCTTATCTCCAAAGTTAGCATAGAGAAAAATCGAAAATTATTCTATGTGATAGAAGTTTATGTAAAGATTACAGTAAAAATTAAAGGATTTCTCTAAATAGCATACTTTTTATTTATTTGTATGATGTTAAGAAAACCTCGGTGCGTGAGTCCGACTCACTCTTCACCGGTTTTGGTAAGCATGAATTAAAATTCGGAGGTCTTTGATTCCATAGTATGTTCGGAATCATTAAGGCGAGGATAACCGACTTTTAATTATTTTAAATTGAAGGTCACGTCTAAACCAGTAGTGTTAAGATTTCTAAAAAATACTCGTATATGTTAAATTAGAGCAAATACTGAATAACATAATATGTGCACATTATAGATTATGTTTATATTTAATTACATAGTGTAATTAATTTGTAAAGCTATGTATAACGCAGATAAAAAAACTGACAATCCCGCAAAAACTATCAAGCGTATTTTTATGAAACCTTCACCATTTTAATAATTTATACATAAATCACAACTTTTGAATTATAGAGACATAATTTGAAATTTTAAGATTTCTACTTTGAGTCATAAAATGATCTTGCATGATTATCTTTGTCGACTCTTATTAAAAACAGAGATTTATTGTGGCGTAAAAAGGGACAAACTTATACTTCGGTCCCTTTCACTCCCCTCTCTTATATTAAAATTTCAAAAATAGGTCTCTTGATTCTAAAAGTGCGATCTTTAAATTTCAGATTGGGTCTCTATTATCCTAAAGGTGCGATATTAAAATTTCAGATTAGGTAGCTATAATTCTAAAGGTGCTATCTTAAAATTTCAGATTAGGTAGCTATAATTCTAAAGGTGCGATCTTAAAATTTCAGATTAGGTAGCTATAATTCTAAAGGTGCGAAATGTGTGTACAAACGTGCTTTCGCGACATTCGTTTCACGTCGCATTTGATAGTGAAATTAGTTGCGCGACATTACTATTATCAAAAATCGCGCTTGGCACAAAAGTATTTAGATTTCATGAAATTAATGCATGCGTCATGAAATCAGAACACGTAAAATTGTTAGTGAAATTATTTATTTATTTATTTAACCATTTATGTACACACAAATAAACAGACAAGAATAAAGGAACAGAAAATTACGTACAAAGGTGATGCTTATTTCTTCCTGCAGGAACAGGGGATAAAAAGATATGTAGACACCGTGTGTAAGAATAAGAGAGAAAATAAAAATACATAAAATCTAAAAAACAATTCACTAAGCTAACAAAACATATAACAAATACTTAAATACATACATACTTCTAGAATAAATATCACTAAAATAACTATGACGAAATGGAAAGATAGTGTTCTTTCACTCTTCTTTTAAATACTGCAACAGTTTGGCAGTCCCTAATGTCAGGTGGAAGTGAGTTCCACAACCGAACCGCGTGCACAGTGAAGGAGTTGGAGTAGAAGTCAGTGGAATGGGAAGGAAATTTTAGGAGGTTTCTAAGATGCGACCTGCAAAGCACATCAAAAGGACGGGCATAAGAAAAGCGTTCCCGAAAATAGAATTAATGTCAAGAAAATAATTTTATGCCACTAATTTCGTAATGTGAATCCAAGACAGTAGAAGCTGTTTCACGTGCAATGCAAGCAATGGTTTGAAATCAAACTCACGACCAGTCTGACATACATTGGATTGTTTGGTCAAGTCTTGGTGTAAAAACGTTTTTCAGTTTGTTTGTGGTTTGTTTGAACTTTGGTCGTCTTTGGTTTGGTTTACACAAAAAAATAAAAACCGGCCAAGTGCGTGTCGGACCACGCAAAACCAAGGGTTCTGTAGTGGGGATGAATTTATCCCAAGAACAAACTTAACTTTGTAGTTGAAAAATATGTTCTCCTATACATTACAACTGCAAATGTAAGTTTGTACGCACTATATTGAGAGATTTACCATTGTTATTTTAAGATCATAGGCGTGTTATAGGTTTTCCTGTAATCTATAGGCTTAGAACAATTTTCTATATTTTTTTCAAAATTTTAAGCTCAGTAGTTTCGGAGATAGGGGGCGGAATAATCCATTTTTATCTATTTTCTTAAATATCTTTAGAACAATTTATTTTAAAATAATAGAAAATATATTTGAGACCGTCACATTATGTCCTTTCATTTGATATGTCACACGGTACAGTTTGAAAAACTTTATTTTCAAAATTCATGTATTTACGTTGCACGTCCGTGTTTGGGTCACAGAAATTCATATGTTTGATCCATTACATTTGGAGCAAATTGGACATACACACGAGTGATCTTATAAAGGGTATGTTTTTTCCTTTTGAGGTACCTACGGAACCCTAAAAACTTGAAAATACTCGTTAAGCACATAATGTTTACTTAGTTTTAAGACTTTGTTGCAGAAAAGAATCCAAAATGCTATAGAACAATTATATTACTGTATTTTAGAGTAAAAAATCGAACGCTACGTTTACGTCTCGAGTTCGTGATAGAGCCTCTGTCTGAGAGCCATTATGGTGTTCACAGAGTGACAGTAGCTACGCTTGTCGCGGTTGGTCCGTGGATCTTTACATACCAAGACGCCCGCCGTGCCTCGGAAAGCACGCTAAGTCGTTAGTCTCGGCGGTCATTTGTTGATCTTTGACAGTCGTTACGGGTCGTGAGAAAACCAGTCTTACCAAGGAATTCGCACTAAGCGTTTCCAAATGTCTTTTATAATGCGCACAGCAAAAGAGTGGAACTCACTACCTGCGTCTGTGTTTCCGAACGTATACAACCCTAATCTCTTCAAAGTGAGAGTGAACAGGCTTCTTCTGGGTAAGCTCACTCCATTGTCGACTTTGTCTCTGTCACCTCTGACCTAGACTAGAGTCAAGAGCAAACCCATCACAAAAAAAAAAAAAAAGAGTACCTAGGTAGTAACTGGGTTGTAGAAGCCAGATAGGCAGACGCTCCATGTAAAATACTGGTATTCAGCTGCATCCGGTTAGACTGGAAGCTGACCCCAACATAGTTGGGAAAAGGCTAGGCAGATGAGAGCGACAGTCTGTCCAATAGACAGTCTTGACTCAATCTGTTCACAGCTCTGTACTATTACTATTGACAGGCCAGATGGCGTGGTTGGTTAAGATACCACCTATCATGCCGCAGGTCGTGGGTTCGATTCCCATCCAGGACAAACATTTGTGTGCATGAACATGTCTGTTTGTCCGGAGTCTGGGTGTAATTATCTATATAAGTATGTATTTACAAAAAAAAGAGTAGTGTACATACACTACTCTGATATACTACATAGTATATCAGTTATCTGGTTTCCATAGTACAAGCTCTGCTTAGTTTGGGATCAGATGACCGTGTGTGAATTGTCCCGGGATATTATTACATCTTATATAATATTAGTAGGCGAAGTTCGAGTTCGCGCCGTTGTTATTTTTAGTTTAGTTATTTACTTATTTATTTCATAAACAAACATACATTTTATGTCGAAATATATAATAACACTTTAACAAAAAAAAAAGAACAAAAAATTGACATTTATGTTCCTATAAATGTCAATTTTCTTAATTATTACATGTCATGATATTTTTATTGATAAATGAAATTATTGCACTACATTCTAAAATTAATAAGTTACCAATAATTATTTTTTATGCTTACACAATTCGTCAATACAATAATAACATTTCTTAATTAATAATGTCCTCAGCTCATTTCTAAATATAATCAAATTCGGAATATTCTTTAATTCTGATGGTAATTTATTAAATATATTTATATACTGCACACTTGATGAGTGTTTTACAACATTTAGTTTTGCTTGGAGGATAGTAGGCAGGTCTTTTCTCCGAGTTTTTACTCTATATTCTCTCTCAGTGTCGGTTTCTAGCTTGTTTAGATTTTTATGTAAATGAGTAAGGAGAATTAAAATGTTTCGTGAAAACTCAATGAAATTTTACTCCAGTTTCCGATACTGCTTACGCATTGTATTATGATAAATGATAAATGATTTTTATTTCTGTAAGTAGGTTTGTACAAACACTTTTACAAGTCAATATTTTTTTTTTTTAAATTAGATGAGGTCGGCGTTTCCTAACTGACTACTCTGAGAAGAAAGGCCGAAACAAACTCAGAGGTCACAGTCTCTTATAAAGTCCAGACATAATCTTGGTCACTTCATGTGAAGACCATGTAGATTGGTGTCTGAAATGGTCTTTTGAGGAAAGAACCACACAGATTGAGAGGACCTGTCCAGTCAGTGCACGCATTTGTCAGTAATCGCGCAACTCAACTCAGAACTTAAGGAGCTCAACGATTCGACGAACAATACCAAAGAAAGGACATTGGGGTAGGCCGCATAGATTACTCAAACTGCCAGACCATGATTAAAAATAAGAGAAAAAATAAAACAAAAAAAAAGCAATGACCTACATAGTCTTCACATTCACAATAAATAAAAATAATATAATAATTACAAAGTTAATATTCATGTCAACATTTGCTCGACATTGGCTCATTGCATTCCTTATAAAGTAGGCTTTAACCTATTATAATATTTTTCAGTTCTGAGCTGAGCAGAGTTACGGCCGATATAAGACGACATCTCAAACGTTTTTGCTATTTGCAACAGATTTTCTTACGGTTTCGGACAATACCGTAGCTATTGTATTTGCTCGGCACTAGACTTTTTAACCGACTTCAAAAAGTAGGTTCAGTATTCGACCCGTATGTATGTATGTAAGTTTGTATGTCCACGATTTTCTCAAAAACTGATGAACCAATTTTGATAATTCTACCACTAACGTGATTTACAAACTCTCAGGAAGGTCTTAGTATATAATACATTAGGTAATTATGTAATTGTAAAGGCATTCAACTAAAAATGAAAAAAGAAATTTACTTTAATAAAAAACACCGACTTTTATTATGAAAGTTATTTTATTCGTTTTAGGTTTTTCAAGTCGGTTTTTACTTTTTTTAAAGTAAATTTATAGGCTCATTACATTTCTTTTGATGCAAGCTTTCTTCGATTGATTTTTTTTTTTCATTTCTGAGCAGATTTACGGGCCGATATGAGATGACATCTCACATTATTTTGCTATTGTCAAATTCATATTAATTTTTAACCCTATTTTGGCCAATATTTATATTGTTTCTTTTTAGGTCCTGGTAGTGCTTTGTCAACTCTTGACAAAACACTAGAATAACTGATCTAGCTAAACACGTTTTTGCGCTATACGAGTTGATATTTCGACACATAGTGAAAAGTAGAGGATCGCGTGCATGCGCCTGCGCTTGCAGTATGACGTCATAGGCAAATTATATCCGGCTTTAAAATTGTTATAAATAAGATATATCTTTTGAATGCTCAACCTCAACCAATGCTCTATCATTAAAAGTATCGTAATTATTACCGGTTGAAATCTTACATGTTTTTGTCGGTCAGAAATATTAAACATACCACCAGTTGTGCTATTCTGTTCAACTCTCACCGTGAAAACTTAGGTGAGGTGAGCGTGGAGTGAGCTGTCAATATAGTCAATCCCTAGCATCAGGTGGAATGACAGCTCACTTCACCTAAGATTTCACGGTGAGATTTGTACAGAATAGACCAGCAGGACACTGAGCGAAAAGACGATTACACGTCAAAAAATAAACGCAACCGCAATTTTGTAACTGATATAAAACAAAAAGAAATAAAAACTTTTAAGCTTTATAATTGTATCATCCATCTCTGTGCAGCCAGATAGTTACTCCACTACGTAATTAAAAACCTAGAGTCAGTAATAGAACTCCGTCGCTTGGTCATATCGTGTCTGTCTAGTTATCTCTACTAAATCAAATTGTGGGACTAGACATTTGTTTTAAACGTCACTATTTAGAGATTACTAAGATGAATAGCTGGGGTTCGGGTGAAAGGACATACGGATGGACGGATTGAAAAGCCAAGTATTATCATTTGCCTAGTCTTTTTCAAACTACGTTGGGGTCGGCTCCCAGTCTAATTTTAGCTGAAGCGACCTCTCTCTTACCCTTAAGAAATCAGTGGGCCCAGACGAGACTGCCCAAATTTTGCAGGTAGATAAAACAACAGTTCGAATATAGATAAATTTTAAAACCCAGACAAAAATTGAGATTTTATATTTTAAGCGAGATATTTCCTTTAGTAAATTAAGCCAATAAAAAGTTAAGTTTTCAGTAAACTAGGCGTACGTGTCAGCCACGGCGACCACATGCCCGGAATCATGTTCAAACATTAATGCCATAAAATTATCTATCCAATAAAGCCAATTTCATGGATGTTAAAAACATTTTTCTGTGTTTTATTTCAATTTAAAGTTCTCCCCTTTATAAAAAAACACCCGATATAAGTAAACAGTAGAATATCAGGCAAACTGTTACGGAAAACGCGTCCAAAAATATCTTTACAGGTAAAGGTCAAACCAAGGTCAACTTATACGTAGGTATTTTTGTTCATAACAATGTCTTTGATAGTCTGAATCGGTTATTTATTGCAGGTATTTTGGGGCTTATATTTAAACATTGCTTACATAAAGTTAAGTAATGATCAACGCCTGCTTCACCATCTATTTTTTGACGTTTAAATATCCCTTGACGTCACGGACACTTTCGGCCGTTTGGGCGTTTCGACTGAGTAACTTCGCGGTAACTTTCACAAATGCTCTTTACCTATCAATTTTCCTTACATAGAAAATCCTGGCAAAATAAAGACTCAACAAAATGCTCAGCCAATCAGAGCCTCAGTGTATCACAAGAGTTGCTCCAATCAACAAAGTTTGAACTTCAATTCAATCAGCTAAGATTGGAATTTGCATGGCGATTCAATCTGTTAGTTTCGTAACGAAATTATAGAGAACGCTATGAATAATGTAAAGTTTCAGTGGCAATTGGATTTGTAGTAATCTGTTTATTACTGAGAGAGTAGGCAGAACTTTCACAGTATAAAAACTTTGTTCCAAAAAATTCAACCGACTTACAAAAAAAAACCCCACAAAATGAAATAACTTTAATTTTGGTCGGTGTGTTTGTAAAAAGTAAAATACAGATCGTATTTTACTTTTTTGAGACTGTTTTCCGAAATTAAAGTTATACGAGTAGTATAGTTCATATTCGTTTTAAAAGTGGAAATAACATTGTTATTAGAACAAAAAAAGGTTTAAATATATTTTAAGTTTTTTTTTTTTTAGAAACTTCAATTCATACTAATTCTTTAATAATATTACCTTAACTGCTGAACGGATTTCGATGTAATTTTTCACTTAGATAGGGGTTAGGGCAAAATATATTTTATTATCTCGCTAGTCCGTTTCCGTGGGATAAATTCTCACCTCCATGCGGGCAAAGCTGCTTGGTTCGTTCGGAACGAAATCCTCCACGTAGATCTCGACATTCCCACCATCTCCCAGTTCTTGAAACGCAATTCCAAGCGTTTCTTCGACTCAGCCACCAACCATCGCAACCTTCTGGTTGTCGAGGCGGCTAGCTATGTCCCCTCTCGTATTAGTAAGGTCCGCCGCCCTAGGCTTGTCCTCTCAGATCCCGACGACCCCATAACTCTTCTCCAGGAGAGCAGTAGGGACCGTAGGAACAAACACAAATCGACATTCGTCCTCCCCGCCGTCCCTTGCTCGGATATGAAGTGCCAGCTGGTGGCGTAGCTGAGCCAGTAGCTTTAAACTCCCCTGACAATAATAATCATTCTAATCTGATCCAGCCTGTCCCATCTTGCTGTCCTCCCCCCAGCGACGCCCTAAGCCGAGGCCCGTTCCCCACAGGGGGAGCCCTGTAGTCTGTAAGTTTTATGCCCCTGGCTGGAGGCTTTGAGTCATCTTAAGGCAGCCACAGGATAGTCCGGTTAAGTAGTCACGGCCTCTCTAGGTCAACTACAAGATGCCATTTATAAAAAAAAGGGCAAAGCTGCGTCCGAAGCTAGTAAAACATAAAATCCTCAATATTATAACCAATCCGATAGAAAACTGATAGAATCACTGATCTGTAGATTGCCTTTATTTATGAGCTAAAATCCTAGACTCAACAGATTTCACCCATAAATATTGGATCCCTTGAAAGACGATAACTCTTTTAATAATTCGGAACAAAACATTTTCTGGGAACGCTTGAATTTGGCTCATCTTTGCTTTGTTTTTAGGATTCCGTACCTCAATAGGAAAAAACGGAACCCTTATAGGATCACTCGTGTGTATGTCTGTCCGTCTATCACAGCCAATTTGCTCCGAATCTAATGGACCGATATAGTTGAAATTTGGTACAAATATGTATTTCTGTGACCCAAACACGGACGCGTAACGTAAATAAATAAATTTTATATATGGGGTTCATCTTTGGGCGGGCAAATAAGAAAATTAAAAAAAAGTTTTGCTAACTGTACCGTGTGACATATCAAATGAAAGGGCTTACTGTGAGAGTCTCAAAAGTATTTTTTTATAATTTTAAATTAAACTATTTTAAAGTTAGTTAAGAAAATAGACAAAAATTGACCATTCCCGCCCTTTATCTCCGAAATTACGGAGCCTAAAATTTTGAAAAAATATAAAAAATAGTACAATACCTACAGATTACAGGAAAACCTATAAGTAATTGATGGTCTTAAAACCACTTGGTAAATCTCTCAATATTGTACGTACAAACTTACATTTGACCATAGTTAAACAAAAAGAATCCAACCCACATTAGGTGTAATGTGGGTTGGATCCTTTTAGTTTAACTATGGACATTTGTAGTTGGAATGTGCTTTTCAACTACAATGTTCAGTTTTTCTTGGGATAAATTCATCCCAACTACGGAACCCTTCATTGTGCGTGGTCCGATACCCTCTTGACCAGTTTTTTCATATTGTGATTACAGTGTAATTAATATTATTCCTACCCAAAATCAAGCTAGCTAATTTCAAGGACATCAAATACACACAAAAAAGGATAAATATTTTATTCTATGCTTATATTTCACTAGATCACCAGGGAGCTGCTTTTCAGCCAAAATTAAATTTTTAAGGCTTTTTTAACAATTGTTTTTGTAGATAGAAAGGTACAACCTACTTTTTTTTGCATGCTCAAGTCAATTTTTTATCAGAATTAAAATAATATTTACGTAAATAATAACTTATACTTAATTAATTAATTAAAATAACAAAATTATATCCTAACTTAACTAAAACTAATTTAACAAACTACTGACTGATAACTACTACTGGCCAGGAGACTGACTTTTTAAATATAATAATTAATAAAAATAATAATAACCTGGGACATGTCACACACGGTCATCTGATCCCAAACTAAGCAGAGCTTGTACTATGGAAATCAGATAACTGATATACTGATACACTACTTTTTTTTTGTAAATACATACTTCTATAGATAATTACACCTATGCTCAGGACAAACAGACATGTTCATGCACACAAATCCTGGATGGGAATCGAACCCACGATCTGCGGCATGATAGGTTGCTATTAAGCAACCACGCCAACTGGCCTGTCACAAACCAAACCAACAATAAAACAAGCCATAACAACGACAGCGTAACTACAGTTTCGAACGCATTCAAAATTGTGTACAGTTTTACCTATGTAAAAGAAACATTTGAACCAGTCAGGATTTGTTTCGGAAACCATCTTGACAGTATAATTCGAATGGGTTCAAAATCTGGCTATAAACCACAGGCATAAACAAAACATCCAGGTTTGGTCCTATAGGTACGAAATATCATATCGTTTCCAATACCACCAAACCCAATCCTTTTAAACATCGTACCCGATATACTCACCCAATGAATTTAACATCAAATTCATGTAGGTCAAGAGTTGCGCTCTCCCGCCAACAGATGGCGATGTAACGGCTGCATCGCACAAGCGTTGTACGTAATGAATTATTGAAGAACCTATGACTTTGTAATCTTATACCATTAGATTTAAAGGAAGGATGGAGTATTTTTGTAGGACATTTTGAGCGTTTGCCGAGTTCGTTTTAAAAACGAGAGTTGATTTAAGCTTCTATGTTGATGTTTTTACAAAATGGCGCTATTCTGTTGGGGTTCTAGATCATTAAGGGAGAAGCTCCAGGTAGCCCGCGAAATTCAAATTTTCTTGCGTTTTTTTGCAATTTTCAAGTCAGTATTAGGTTGTATGTTGATTAAAGTATGATTCGCGACCGTAACATTTTATATGTATTTACAAAATTATAATCATTAGAAGCAGTAATACAACTCATGAAATTAGTATATTCCTAAATAGGACTATATGAAATCTTTTTATTTCCAGTTATAAAAATCCACACATAAATAAATTAACAAACATACAATATCATAACTAAATAAATAATACACCTACACATTATACACACGCACACACGCCAATTAGGTAATCGGCGTGTCTGCCACCTTATATGTAAGGGGCTGTGGTTCCATTCACGTACCGCCGCCACCAATAAATTTTCCGATCGATGTATGGCGATGCGCGCGACAGCTGACCGGCTCTATATATGAACTCTGGAGAGTTGTATTGATGATTTTAATGATTATATTTCTATAAATTTAGATTTGTTACGGTCGCGAATCATATTCAAGTCAACATACAACCTGATTCTGACCTGCAAAATGCAATAAACGAAAGTAAATTTGAATTTCGCGGGCTACCTGGAGCTTTCGCCTTAAGAAAAATATGGAAGTTATTGTTGTGAGGAAGGGTCGAAAGAAAGAATGAAAATGCGTTAATTTGCGATAAACATGACAAAGAAATAAAATAAAATAATTAAAGAACAAGTTTGGGGAAAATTTGCGTCACATTCACGCAAAACGGCCGTCGCTCAGCATAATGCCGCGACCCCATACGAGACAGAGCCCCAGCGCTGGTTTTCAGCGACAGCCGGCGTTGACGTAATGACAGTCAATGGTAACATGATTATTAGACACAATATTATGACCTGGCTTAACCATTCACGCACTTATTGAAAGACAACGCACACCTTAAACCGCTATGGTCTAGAATCATTGGTTCCCAACCTTTTATGGACTACCGCCCCCTTGGATCTATGCGGTGCCAAAAACAACTCAGAGGTTAAGAACCAATGGTGTTCAGCATACCGAATGAACGTGCCGAACAGATCATTACTAGGGCCGGTTTTTTGATCCGTAGTTAACTCAACCAATGGTTAAACATAGTAACTAATGGTTGAATTTTGGCTAAATTTGTTTTTCAAAATGCCATTAGTTACTATTTTTAACATTAATGAGTTAGCATGAATACATTCATGTTAAAAAAATATGTTTAGCCTTTCACATTTAGCCTAAACCCTCATCACATTCAACCTAATATGTTTAACCATTGGTTGAGTTAACTACCGATCAAAAAACCGGCCCTAAAGCCAAACAAACACATGGTTACGCATGTTCGTAAATATTTGGCTATAATTACGATACGCTCGCTTTAGTAAATATCCAATGTTTGTAAGTTTAATATGGTACGAAACCTTCTTCAATGTCCTATTAAATTTAGGGAAGGCTAGAGTTCCAATGAATTATTGAACATCCTATGACTTTATAATCTTTTAAAGGCTTTTCTATGTTATGATCGGAAACCTAAATAATTAAACGAGATACTGCTTTTATCTATTTCCAGACTCTGTGGTGATCTGGAGTTTAATCTTCAAATCAATGCGTTTATTTCAATGAAACCAATTACTGGCACTTATGTATTTTCATGGGAAAGATGAAGCTAGCCAATTCCAAAGCAAAGTGGATCCCTATGGATAAGGACGAGCAAGCTACTCCATGATCAATCTTTTGAAACAAAATAAAAATCCGGCCAAGGGCGTGTGGGACGACGCACAATAAAGGGTTCCGTAGTTGGGATAAATTTATCTCAAAAACAAACTCTCCCATACATCGATATACGTCACGGTCAATTCTCCAACTGCAAAATTAAGTTTGTAATAACAATTTTCGGACTTTACTTGTGCTTTAAGACCTTGCTTCTAGCCAAATTTCATGATTCTAGATCAACGGGAAGTACTCTATAGGTTTTGATTCCCTTGTGAAATCGCAAATGCGAAAATATGCGACAGAAACGGTCATAATAAGGTTATATAATAAGGTCGAAGCGATGGAACGCACCGTTGCGTGTTCCATTTACCTCTACGAATTACAGGCAGAATTCATTTATAGTGCGTGCAAGTAGAAACTTTAATGACATGTGTAAACAGCATGTTATTGATCCTTTCAATACCGGTGTATCCTCGGCCAGAAAATGCCTGAACCTTGGCTTTTTTAATTAAGATTTTGTTGAATACCTATGTAATGTTAAACTATTTTTTCCTCTTTTTTTTTGGTAGCAGTATTGTGATGTTCGCACTCTTTATTTACATTTTGTTTTTAGAAGTGATGACTTTTAATTGGCTGTCAGTCTCACATCATATTTTTTATTCTGTTTGCTTTAGCTGTAAGTCATCCATAGTTGATAAATAAATAAATAAAATAAATAAATATCTTTTGATCGCGTTGATTTACAAGTTTGATTTTTTCATGGCTGAAAAAAGCTAATAGACCCAAGTAATTGATATAAATTTCAACTTGTTACCTTTACGCGTTCTTGAGAAAAAGGGTCTTGACAGACAGACATACGGACAACAAAATGATACTATAAGGGCTCCTTTTTTCTTTTGAGGCACAGAACCCTAAAAATAGGTAAAGACTGTGACTGATCAGCAAAAAACACATAGCATACAAAGTTCTCATAGACGGTGTGTAAAACTGGGTGAAGTGAAGAGAGAAAATGAGGATAGCTAACCCCACTGCCATGTGCGTGGGATGAGATAAAGGGGAAAAAAAGAGCGACAGCGTGTTCTGGCATACTATCTCTGATGGTGTCATTTGTAGACACCAGTTACCTAGGATAGATTAATGAAAAAGAAGAACTTTAATGTAACAGCGGTTTTGGAGAATTGCTTTTAGAATGTACAGACTTGAATGACTTTAGCCTATTTTCAATGAATTCATCATCGTCTGCCTAGACTTTCCCCAACGATGTTGGGGTCGGCTTCCAGTCTAATCGAATGCAGCTGAATACCAGTATTTTATATGGAGCGACTGCCTATCTGACCTCCACAACCCAGTTACTATATACTGGGCGACTTTTTTACCGTCTTGAAAATAATAGGGTGTAATTGGTGAACCTAATAAAATCCAATGGTATGCCTAGTTTTTTTTTTTTTTTTTGAAAAAAAGAATATCGAAATTCAAATCATACGTACTACGTACCCAGCGTAGTGCGTATGATTTGAATTTCGATATTTTTAACAATCTCTAAAGTTTTTCAAACTGTTTTATTGTTCAAGTTTACTTCAAATGTGTAGTAGTGTTTATTAATAGAGCAATTTCTGTCAAAACTATTGAAAAACAAAAAAAAAAAAATAGGTATGCCATAGGCTTCTACTCCATTCCCCTATTGTACCCTATTTTTTTTTTCAAGACGGTAAAAAAGATCAGTCAGTATATGATACTCCTTGGTAAGACTGGTTGTCAGACTTTCGGGCCTCTGACTACCTGTAACAACTGTCAAAGATCTACGAATGACAACCAGGAGCAACGGCTTAACGTACTTTCCAAGGCATGTAGGGATCTCGATTTGTGGTAATGGATGGTCACCCATCCACGGTCTGACCACGGCAAGCGTAGCCTAACCTTCGATCGACCCGTGTTATTATTTAGCCACGAGCTCCTCCCTATTTTCAATAAATTACACTTATTATTTTGATTTGCTTCAAAATAAGACTAGAATATGTACGCTGATATGAGATTCCGTACACAAAGTCACACGAAAATCCATCATTGTAACCAATTCTATAGCCCTTCAGTATGCACCCCTATCGTAAACCGTTACACGGATCGTTTGAGGAGGATATTGCCGTGCGGGAGACGAGCCCCAAGAAAAGAGATAAAATTACTTATTCGTAGAGCCTGCCACGTATACTTTGTAGGGTAACTGATGTATTATTTGTCTCTTTTGTCTTGAGCCTAATTTCTAGTAAAAAAGTTAAAACCGACTCCAAAAATTTAAAATGAATAAAATAAATTTCTTAAAAAACTTAACAGCTTCTGAAGTCGGTGCCAAGCAAAGGTGCATTGAAAAATTAAAGACACCGATTTCAGAAGCTGTTAAGTTTTAAGTTGAATATACAATTACATAAGCCCAACACGAACGTAAAGAAGAATCATCAATATCCGCTTAGAAATATCGGAGATACAGTACATTTATGCATTTAATTTCGTAAATAATAATAATTACTTATTATACAAGGCGTAACTGAAATAACACACAACTTCTTAAGGGGTCATTGTACTCATAATTATGTGCAACTTTTACTATGGGACCAAACCTGTAATCATGAAAACAAAATCAGTTGTTCCCTAAATTTTGTAGAATTATGCGAACATGAGTTACACCTTGTATACTAAAACCTTCCTGAAAGTATGTAGATCACGTTAATTAACGAATAATTTGAAATTGGTGCGTTCGTTTTTGAAATCGCGGACATACAAACATTCATACATACGGGTCGAATACAGAACCTCCTTTTTTAAAGATATAAGAGAGAGAGAGATTTAAAGTCGATTAAAAATAGCTGTTCAAGTCCCTAATTAGCCATTTTATTTTTTTTTAATGTTTGACGGCGTAGCAAGTGGCGCCTCGCTGCCTCCGCACCGATTTGTTACAAAGTGACTGGAATCACTGAAAAGGTCGGATAAGGGACACTGGCTGGTGAGAGTCACACTAACAGAGCGTCGCATCGACAGTTGCGTGGCGGATATCTTCTGATGACAAAAGAAGCTGTCAGAGAAGCCTCAGTCGTATGTACAGACGCCAGCACATCAAGCTACTACAATCTGTCAAATTTCTTTAATAGATTTTCAACTTTATCGCTGAAGCATTAGGTTCAAGGTTGATTGGGAAAATTTGACAGTTTCGGGTAGCTTGACCTGCTGGCGTCTGTACCACGTCCACGACGAACCACTGAGATAGTAAAACATGGAGATGCCATATTCTACTATAGGAAGAATAGTTATACAAATATCTGCCATATCGACACAGCTATGTCAAAAGCGCTTTGTTTCTTTTTAACTAATCAAGAGCTGCGTATGAAAAGAGAGACTTCTAAATGTTCGTCGCCATGTTGAGTGGCGAGTTTTGTGGTAGATGATTGGTAGATGTGCTGTCAAACGGTTGCTTGCTCTCTCTTGCACTCACAGTAACAAACCTACGAAAGGCGGCCATGTTGAGTGCTCGATTTTTGTAGGTATGCACGCTAATTTGGTAGGTAGGGCAAGTGCATAGGTCTATAAGTCAGTGCGACGAACTATCATATTCCGGCACAATCCTGATGGTACTAAAGCTCCTGAATCACTAATACGATTACCATCTCTGGTAAAGGCTATCCTGCTCCGTCATGTTGTTCATCAATTTTGATTTACTTACTAAATTTATTACTAAATTTTCTGACTAAGTGTGTTAACACCCTTATTCATTTATAAACAAGCAATTACTTAAGTAAGCTAAGTAATAACACAACAATCCTACAAGGCTCAAGAAAATAGGTGGCTCATTCAGGTGTCAATATATTTATACGCTTTTATAATAAACTTTCAAGCCACGTTCATGATCTAGGCCTTAATAAATTCAAATCATTCATTAAACGCAAGTTATGTCGGAAAGATTTTTATACGGTTAAAATTTATATTGAGGACAAAAAGGCTTGGGATTGAACTGCTCCAAATTTCCTTTTTTCTCTTTTTATTTTAGCATACTGAATGTTGACATGAATATTTACTTTGTAAAGTATTATATTATTTTAAGTATTGTGAATGTGAAGACTTCATTGCTTTTTAAGTTTGTTTTATTTTTTTTTTTCGCAGATACTTTTAATCATGGTCTGACAGTTTGAGTAAATTATGCGGCCTACCCAAATGTCCTATCTTTGGTATTGTTCGTCGAATCGTTGAGCTCCTTAAGTTCTGAGTTGAGCTGCGCGATTATTGATAAATACGGGCACTGACTGGACAGCTCCTCTCAATCTGTATGGTTCTTTCCTCAAAAGACCATTTCAGACACCAATCTACCTGGTCTTTACATGAAGTGACCAAGATTATGTCTGGACTTTATAAGAGACTGTGACCTCTGAGTTTGTTTCGGCCTTTCTTCTCAGAGTAGTCAGATAGGAAACGCCGACCTCATCTAGTTTAAAAACAAAAAACATGATTAACTTGTAAAAGTGTTTGTACAAACCTACTTATAGAAATAAAATAATGTATCATTTATCATTTATTTAATTTCTCAGTGAAGTCATTACTTGAGAATATAATTCTTCATTATAAAATCTTATTCTATAGTCGAATAATAAACGTTACGTACTAGAGTAAAAACTTCAGTAAGGATCAAAGTCCCATTGCAAAATCAAACGCCAAATGGTCGAGTTCTCAATTCTTAAGTAAAGAAAATGGTGACTATTACTTGACTAAGAATTCTAACCTTTAACGGTTCTAACTTCAAGCAATTAATTACTATATAATAGAATAAAATCGTTATTTGAGTAATTACTTTTATTGATGTATCACTTTTACTTGTTTATAAATACGGATGTAAGTACTTACTTTAAAAAAAAATGGTTTTCGTGGATGTTTGCGTGATTGTTTAGATCTTCTAAACTATACAATGGATTTTAACAGTGATAAACCATCATTTACAGCATATATTTATTCCGAAAGGTGATTTGTATAACGCAGATGGATTGTAGAATCCGCTGTTTTACAAAACCGCTAGTTTTTTTTACATAACAGCGCTGTTATGTATACGAACAACAATTGCGGGGCTTGCAGCTCAACGTTTATTGCATTATTTACGTTGTTGAGCAGACAAATTTTTCGAACATATGAAGCAATGAATTAGCAATTTGACAAGCCAGTTGGCGTGGTTGGTTAAGATACCGCCTAACATGTCGCAGGTCGTGGGTTGGATTCCCACCCAGGACAAACATTTGTGTGCATGAACATGTCTGTTTGTCCTGCGTCTGGGTGTAATTATCTATATAAGTATGTATTTAAAAAAAAAAAATAGTACATGTAGTATATCAGTTATCTGGTTTCCATAGTACAAGCTCTGCTTAGTTTGGGATTAGATGGCCGTGTGTCAAATGTCCCAGGGTATTATTATTATTAATAATTTGCTTCAAAATGATTCAAATTCGGATTGATAGTTTGTTACGCAATTAGGGTGCAGAATGACGTTTAGTGGTTTCAAAATAATACAAACATAGCCGTATATAAGCTTATAAGCATAGCAACAAACCCATATGCCTAGGCTTTTCCCAACCATGTAGACGTCAGCTTCCAGACGAACCGGATGCAGCTGAATACCAGTATTTTACATGGAGCGACTGCCTAGCTGAACTCCACAACCCAGTTACTGGGTAACACGATACCCGATGGTAAGAATGTTTGTCAGACTTTTAGGCTTGTTTATGACTATCCGTAAGGACTGTCAAAGATCTACGAATTGTCATTCGTATTGCCGTTGCATACGTGCTTTCCAAGGCACGGAGGGGTTTCGACATGTAATGGATACTCACCCATCTAAAAACAAACCGCGGCAAGCGTAGCTTAACATTCGATCTTTATTATTAAAGCCATGAGCCCCGCGACCATAGCAAGAAAACACTTTGTTTTAATACAACCCCTGATTCATTTTAAAACAAAATGTAAACAAACCGAAGTAGAAAATACCCTTTATTTCTCAGCAGACTATTTTACCTACTCCTTTGTCCGTTTTCTTGTAATTAATCTTCTTAGACTTGTTCTAATTAACTTGACTGGAACAAGCTCGTTGTTTGTTTTTTTTTTATCTCGTCTTAAGTGTGATGTAGATTGTAGTTGATAGGAAATTAAATTATACTCTTTCAAACATTGGTTTATAAAAACCGGCCAAGTGCGTGTCAGACCACACACAATGGAGGGTTCCGTAAGTTATAAGTAATTTTTCAATGGAATTTGTGCAAAAGGAGATGTTTCAAAATGGGCCAGGTCTGTGTACACTCCTCAAAAAAAAGAGAAAAATCCGTAGAATTCAGGAAAAATACAGATAATTAATTTAAATTGTTGAAGGGAACTATTGTGGTAGGGAACTGATATTTATCAATTATTTTTATCGACTTTCAACATGGCGTCTCACCGATTTAGTTACTCTGTGCATAAAAATAATAACAGTAAACCATAGATCGTCAGCTGTCACAACAGTGTCACTTCAGTCCTCTTCTTGATTATTAAACATGTCAAACGTCATTAATCAATCAAAAAGACAGCTTACCCCCATGACGGGTATTTTTTTGTGTGTTGCAATTTCAAGTGTAATTAATTGTGGTTTACCAGAAAACAAACTCATTTTAAAGTAATTGGACAGTTGAGAACTGTTTTAAATATATCTCCCTATTTTTATGTATAGTGTACAAGTACCTGGCCCAAGGTCCATACATTTTGGAACATCTCCTTTGGTACACGTATGTATTTCTGTGTTCCATGTTCCACAAATGAAGGAATTTTCACTATCTGATTTCTGCATAATATTTTTAAATAAACGTGATTTATGATGTGTACAGTTGAATTGTGTGTAATGTGTGTGTGTAGTGTTAGCGTACCTCATGTGTTTTTTTTTTTTTATTATCTTAAAGTAAAAGCTTGTGTTTCTGTAAAAAAAAATCACTTTGTATCTAAAAAATATATGGAATATTGATATACTTTCAATTTTAGAATCTGCATTAAGGGGACAAGTTTAAAAAAATATGGGCAGTTAGGTTTCCATACATTTTGTTTTACACCAGACGAACTCAAACTTAGCAGAAAAACTTCGTTGCGAGGCTTGGCATTTTTGTACATATTATGTTTTTGGTGGGATCTCATTTCTTTTTGTAGGTAATCTTCCTTTTTTTCTTTTCTGCGGTTTATCTGCGGTATCGTAGAAGTTTTTAAGTGCCAATTACCTATTTCATTAATGTAAATGAAGTGTAATTGTGAACTGTAATAGTAACTTTTACATACAATTTGTGTAGGATTACAAAGTTACTTATGCAGTTTGTATAACAAAAAAATCAAAAACAGTGACGACGACATCTTTAAATATTGCAAAGTAATGAATGTGTTCAATAAACTTGAATTTTCTACTCTTGCGGAAGTCAAAAGACCTAAACTGCTAACCGAAAAAACAAGACCTGATTTTCTGAGAACGATACCACTTAAAAATAAATACATCCTACCAAAATTCAATAATGTGTAAGGGATGAGGATTGCAGAATATTTAGTACCTTTTTTTCTTAATAAACTTCCAGAAGACTTGCAAACGTTATACAAAACGAGTTCGAAAAGTTATAAGTACAAATCAAAACGTTTCTTTACACAAAATTTCTCCTAAATTATGTATTGTTTATTATGTATGAATTATTATCACCATTCTAATATAACATTGTAAAAAAATAAATAAATGAACGGCTCGCCAGCACACAGATAAACCCTGAGAGGTTTGCGTTGTGTGGCTGAAACCAAATATATGTATTAGGCTAAGTGTTTTAGAAATAAATAAAAAAAAAAAATCTAGAAAACGGGACTAAAATTCAGAATGTCAGAGTTTTTCCTTGCTTTGTAGGCTACACAATAACTGTGGACAAAATTTGGAGTTTTTGGGTCCGCTAGGAGTACCTTGGAATTTTGATGATCGGTGAGTCAGTGCAATAATTCTTAAACTACTGGTTCAAATTTATTGTAATTTGGAAATATAATAAATGTAATGCCGTCTTGGTCGCTGAAAATTTAGGCTTCTAGTTTTTTCCACAACGAAGTTACAGGGGATCGAAAATGGTCCGAATGGCTTCGAGAAAAGGATGGTACGGCCGTGCCTTTGTTTTGCTCGACTTGGAGGGGATACTTCCGTGCCCCCAGATCTGAAGAATAAATATGACAGTTTGACATTACGTTCTATAAAAAAGCTGTCAAACAGCCATATTTATCCATAAACAAAACTTAAGTGACTATTGAAAAATAGCCCTTAGATAAGAATATTACAAAAGCGGGTTTTATTCGTGCACGGAGCCTTGAATCAAGGTCTGGTGAACCCTTTTTTTGCGTGGAGAAATGGTCACGCATACTGCACTACCACGGGGAGATAGTGCAGTTATATGGGACTCCAACCCACTAAAATCCTCAGTGTCCTCCTGACCGGCGCACCAGAACACATTGCACGCCATGACAACCCCAGGGACCAAACCAGCACATGGGCGCCAGACGATCCAACGTCTAGGCACCCTTGGTCCCCTAGTTTGGTGAACCCTATATATTTTTACCACGAGATCAGCAATTAAATTGTAGTTTACCGAATCTGTCCACAAATAGAATCATAATTTTGCCAGCTACCATTTCTGTCTGAATGTCTGAAAAGTACCCATCTCTAGAATCTATAATAAACCCACTCATAGATAAATATAAACTTAGATAGAAACTTAAATTAATCTGAAACTTACCTAGTCATTTAATCAAGGAATATTTACCTAATTTAGCTCTGGGCCTTGATATATCTGTATGAAAATTTAACCTACATACGTAAATATGTGCCTTGATACATAAAACAAAGGATTCGGAAAGATTTGGGGAAGGCATGTGCTCAGCAGTGTGACAATGTAGGCTAACATAAAAAAAAAAAAACACAAGGTCCCTTCTGCTGTCTGTCTGTGTGACCGCTTAGATCTTCTAAACTACTCTTTGGATTTGGATAAGGTTTTCACTATAGAGGTGAGGAACAGGGTTTAACGGTCACTCATCCTCTATAGAAAAGAGAGGATCCTCCGATCAGACGGGTGTTGTGTCCGGCCGTTGATATCAGGATGCAGCTGAATACCAGAATTTTACATGGAGCGACTGTCTATCTGACCTCCACAAACCAGTAATAAAAAAAAATCTTAATGGCGGTGAGAAACGTATCAAAATCCATTGTGTTATTTTATTTATTTATTTAGGGACAACAAACAGCAGTGTAATACTAAGTAAACATAGGTTAGAACTTAATAATAGAGGTAACAAATACACTACTCACAACGTCATCCACGTATTACTAAATAGATCTACTAGTTGTTAGAATGATCGATATAAAAATAAACAGAATAAAAGTAAACATTACTTAATAAGTAGGGTTCTGATCGCTTAACATAGTAACAATTTATTTTCTAAATATAGCCTTGCTGAGAAACATAATATCAGATGAGCCAAACTGCCTATTATAGGTGTCAACTAAGCGGTTAAAAACGACTTTGTATTATACTAGGTATGTATCTACTAGTGGCGCGCCCCTGCTTCGCATGATATTTACGACTTGACAAGACATCTAGAATTCTTTATTCAATCGTAAGTTTAATATGTTACACCTTCCGAAATAAATTATTAAAATAATAGTGATGCGGTGGCCATCTTTGTAGATGGCCACCGCATTCGCGCGTCACTAGTAGATACATACCTAGTATAATACAAAGTCGTTTTCAACCGCTTAGTTCTTCAAAATATCACAATTGATTTTGATACGTTTCTCACCGCCATTAAGATTTTTTTTTGTTACTGGTTTGTGGAGGTCAGATAGGCAGTCGCTCCATGGAAAATACTGGTATTCAGCTACACCCGGATAGACTGAAAACCGACCCCAACATAGTTGGGAAATGGCCAGGCAGATAAATACTAAAATAAATAAGTAAATAAAAATAGAATAAAAATGTTTATTTGTATATACAATAAAAATATGACAGACACTCAAAGACACATCTTACAAAAAATGTATTACAAGGAATATTGATCCTAACTCCCAAACTATGCTTAGGCCTGTATTTTAGGATGATGATTAAGAAAATTTATTCCGAAAAGTTGTTGTGTACAATACATTAACCCCTCAAGAGTCTGAAAATCCCCATAGGTACATTATATCAAATATTCACCTCAATTCTCAATTCTTTATTGCATTCCATATGTATTATATAGATGGTATCAAAGTAAAAGATCAATATGGACCCTGTCGGGCACAGCAAAATTAGGAGAGAGGAAGAGGGCTAAGTAGCAATTCAAAAAATTTGATATTATTATCTATGATCGCGTTACATTGCGCGCAATAAAAAATCGCTGTTTTTTTTTTTTTTTCAAATAAATGTCGTTTCCCAGCAATAATTTTTGCGCAAAGCTACTTAGATTTACAGTACTCGTATGCAGAGTTGACGGCTTATTGATGTGTCTTTTTACACCCTGTATAATAATTTCTGCCTATACAAACTGTCCTGCTAAAGGGACAAAGTACTAAATAGAAAAGTCATGAATTCGAACCCTACTCAGTGCACCGGTTAATGACAAAAACGTCTGTGACAAAAAGTCTTACGCACGAGTAATCTTATTTATTTATTTATTTATTTATTTATTTATTTATTTAGGGACAACAAACAGCAGTGTAATACTAAGTAAACATAGGTTAGAGCTTAATAATAGAGGTAACAAATACACTACTCACAACGTTATCCACATATTACTAAACAGATCTAGGTACTAGTTGTTAGAATGAACGATATCAAAATAAACAGAATAAAAGTAAACATTACTTAATTAGTAGGGTTCTGATCACTTAATATGGTAATAATTTCCTTTCTAAATATAGCCTTGCTGAGAAACATAATATCAGATGAGCCAAACTGCCTATTATAGGTGTCAACCAATCGACGCAGCGGTGAGCGTACGCCTGAGTTGGTTCTACAAAAAGTAGTAGCAAACAAGTGTCTCGAGCGAACTTCTTATATACTTATACTGAATTTATTGTTCTATTTATTCTTTCTTGTATGGAAACATACAATAACAAATTCTGTTCCTTAAGTTTTCACCTCATTTGGCCGCAAGGAAAGCTATATGTATTTCCACTGCAAACAACACAATAAATCCACAAACCCAATACAAAAATAAGTAATGCAATAAACAATAAAATGCAAACCGGAGACCCAAAAATATTACCCAAGGGAAGAAATACAGAGAATTCTTCCTGTGTACAGCCGTCCATACTGCAAAAGTAAATGCAAAACAAGACATGTCTGTTTGTTAGTCTATCAGTAACTTTCGGGTTAAACTCTAAACCGGTTTTGATGAAAGGTATGCTGGGTTAAATTAAATTAGCTAGTGAAACTCAACGGCTGTACTGGGCATCGATACTTACATAATCAGCCTATGATATTCCCACAGCTGGAACACAGGCCTCCTCTCAGTGAGAGCGAGTGGGCTGCAAACCATCACGCGGGCGCAGTGCGTGTTGGTAGATGTCACATGTCTTCGAAGTTTTGGTTCTAGGACATGCCGGTTTCCTCACGATGTTTTCCTTCACCGTTTTGAGAGCAGTGATGAAGAAAATTTACACAAAGTAAAGTGCTTGCTTGGGATCGAACCCACGACCACTGGTAAGTCGTGGCCGTTACCACTAGACCATCGTAAACATCATTAAACCAAAAAGTTTACCGACCGCTGATTGATACCTGCGGTCGGTCGGTCTGGATTTTAAAAGCAACTGTGACTTAGTAACTATAATTAGTTCCTAACTCTAATTCTCTCTCAACTCTAACTAATAATAATAATAATAAAAACCGCTACCGGCGGATCACTATTTTTTATATTTTTAAATGTTTTTTTTTTAATGTTTTTATAAAAATATTTAAAAATGTAATAAAATAAGTTTAAAAAATAAATAAAGGAGATAATAATAATAATAATAATTTATTCTTCAAAAAGTACAAAAACGTTACAAGAAACAATATTTTTCATCTTTTTTAGTGAGGTGAATGTACAGAGTCATTTTAATTTAAGACAAACGACTCCCAAACTGAGACTTGCTCGTATCTTGGGTAGTCGGTGGTCAGCCGTTTTAGATGTTGTATATCACCGCCTTATTTTGTGCTATTATTAACTCTTTCTAACTCTTTTAAAATCCAGACAAAATGGTGCCGATTCTGTTGTGCATAAACTAAATTTAATTTAGGCTATTGCTAGCTTTTTCTCTCTAATAAAACAAGAAAGAGACGGACGTAAATTAGAGCTGTCAAATTTTGTTGTACTAATATTTCCAGACAAATTTAGACGACACGTAAAAACATGTCACGGTGAAGCAACAGATTAATACTGATGGGACACTCCGCAAAATCGTTTAAATAAAAAGCTTGCTACGATACAATAAAGTGCAATTCAGCTCGCACAATGCTTATTACCAACAGTTATATTCAACTACACGTTGCCTCTCTTTCTATCGCGTAACTCATATACCTTCTGACCGCGGCAGTCCTACTGAATTGACCCAGTGAGATAGGCCCGCCGCGTACTTGTAGCTTCATACCTAAACTGCGAAGTGTCCTATCTGTATTAATCTGTGGTGAAGCGCAAGGCTTTAACTAGATTAACATCTCTGACTTAAATCAAGTTCTAAGCTATAGACGTCCTTCGCGCTGCCTGTCAGTAAATGCTAGCGATTCTTTAATTTTAATTTAGATAATGAACAAGAGAATCGGCATCAATATCTTGGTCAGATCATATGAGGAGCATGCAGATTAATGTCTAAGAAGGACTTTTCAGGAAAGAACCACACAGATTAGAGTGGACCTATCCAGTCAGTACTTTCATATTTGTTAGTTATTGTTGTCAATGATTATGATGATGAAGATAGTTTAAACCTTATGTAATTTTATTTAGATCAACACGTCATCAACTCCTTTTCCCAACTATGTTGGGGTCGGCTTCCAGTCTAACCGGATGCAGCTGAATACCAGTATTTTACATGGAGTGACTGCTTATCTGACCTGCACAACCCAATAACTAGGTAATACCCCTTAGTAAGACTGGTTGTCAGACTTTCGGCCTTCTGACGACCCGAAACGAATGTCAAAGATATACGAATGACAGCCGGGACCAATCGAGGCACGGCGGGGACTGGGTATGTAAAGAGGTTCACCCATCAACAGACCGACCGCGGCAAGCTTAGCTTTACCTTCATCGATCGACCCGTGCGACTGCCTATCTGATCTCCACAACTTGGGTAATAAGATAGCCCTTGGTAAGACTGATTGTCAGACCCGTAACGACTGTCAAAGATCCACGAATGACAGCCGGGACCAACGGCTTAACGTGCTTTCCGAGGCACGAAGGGGTCTCGGTATGTAAAGATGGTCACCCTTCCGTGGAACAACCGCTGCAAGCTTAGCTTAACCTGATCGATCGACCCGTCTGACACGTCGTTACGGATCCCGTAACGACTGTCAAAGATCTACGAATGACAGCCGGGACCAACGGCTTAACGTGCTTGCCGAGGCACGGAGGGGTCTTGGTATGTAAAGATGGCCACCCATCCACGGACCAACCGCGGCAAGCGTAGCTTAACCTTATCGATCGTCCCGTGCGGGTGTTATTACTTAGCCACAGGCCCCCATTAATATCAACAAGTAAAGGAATGAAAATATAGAGTGTTGAATTCTGTATGGGATTTGGAATTCACACAGGCGAAGTCGTGAAAAAAAGAGCTAGCAATAATATAAATCTGAGCGAAAATAGAATCATCTCGCGGTCTCGCTTGTCAATCACAGAGTACGTTTTGGGTCCAAATAAATTCTGCTTTTTATTTGTTTGGCCTTGAGGTAAGGTAGGGGCTTGAGAATGGTGAAGGCGGGTAGCGGGAGGTATACACACACTTCTAAAGTTTGCGATCAGTTTGAAAAATCAAAATCTTTTTTGTTACGGTACACTATATTATAATTTCTTCTTCTTTTAGGTTCTTTACTTAAAAATATAGAATTAGAATATAAAACAAATTCAATTGTTTTTTCGTATAAAATGGAATTCAATCCAAGCTTACGCTCATTCAAAAATCTGACTAACGGATTTAAAATATTTTTCCAAGAAAAGATGTGACTTACAAAATGCCAAGAAGATTGGTTTTACGAGCAAGAATTTTAACTTCGAGGGAAGAAGGATATTCCAAGAAAGAAATAGCACGCAGAGTTGCTGTATCCCAATACTGTGTCGTGGCCACGTTGCAGAGGTACCACGGCATGGATAATTTAGCAGACCGACCCCGCAGTGATCGCCCAACTGCTCTGACTGCTGCTCAGAAGCGCTATATCAGATTATTGGCATCCCGTGACCCAACAATCAACACCACTACAATAAAAGTAGAAATGCGGGCCGCCTCTGGACTTGAAGTTCGCACTCAGACCATTCGGAATTGCTTACACCAGACTGGACTACGAGCACGGAGGTCTTGGCGAGCACCTCTGAATTCACGGCAACGTCAGCAACGGAGATTGCAGTGGGCTAAGCTCCGGTAAAATGAAGAAGATGAGGAGGAAAACATTTGGTAAAACTGTCTCTTCGTTGACGAATCGCGAATCAGTGCTCGTCCAGATAACCGACGTGTCCGTATCTGGAGACGCCCTGGAGACTGTGAAAGGCAAAAAACTGCCACTGGAAATCCTTTGCGTTGAAATTCGTCAGTTATAAAAAAAATGCTGTTTCCTTCAAAAGTGCAATTCCTGCGCGTCCAAAATGTATGGAATGAACAGGATTTTTGTTTTAATAACCGACAAAAATTTCAACTCCGGGGGTCCAGAATCATGTACTTATTGAATCCAAGGTGACATGTAGCGCGTCGATGTCCTTGCTACCCTGTATGCACTGATCTTTTCAATGCCAATTCAACATGGCGGAATACTGAATGTGCGCCAATTCAGTAAGTCTGGTGCTCTAGGTAGTCGCTCTCAGATTTGGCATTCCTAATTTCATTAATACTAATCAATGCACTGAATAATATACTCAGGATGATGTCCATATTGACAACAAGGGCGGCACTGTATGATAGCTGTGACGTTTGCATGTTTTATATGAAAATGGTCTGCTCCTAGCTATTTTTGCGCTAGATGGCGCTGAAGTCAACATCTTTGGTTTCTTTTGTTTTATGTATAATTGGAGCATAAGTAAGTCGTAGTAGTCATTTTTGCAGTAATCGGATATTACACTTTATTGAACTTGGTCATAACATCGTTACAACATTAAAATCCACCCAATTCGACACATCCCTAAAATAACATCTGCCCTTGAATACAGGTCGTTTACACTCACAGACGTAAGCGAGTACTTCTCTACGTTTACAAAGAGAGACCACTAGGTGGCGTGTATTTAAAAAAAAATGGACTGAATTATTTAGTAGCAGAACTACAGAATGGTTCCGTAAACATGTGTGCACTTAACGATGTGTAATTTAGGTGTAGTTTGATGTAAATGTGTGCGTGCGAACATATACACAGAGCGAGGTGTAGTTTTGGGAATGCTCCATTGCATTGACTGCTAAGTAAATGTGAGGAAATAGGTGCCGTATGTACAGACGCCAGCACATCTAGCTACTACAATCTGTCAAATTTCTTTAATAGGTTTTCAACTTTGATTGGGAAAATTTGATAGTTTCGGGTAACTTGATGTGCTGGCGTCTGTGCTTCATTTTTGTACCGGCCGCAATAATGACGTACTGCTTAGAATATGAGATAGCCGTATTTTTGGTATCTATCGTCAGGAAGGCTGATTTTATCTTCTTTGCTCCGGGTTCCCCTGCATCCTGTCACGCCCTCTCAGTCCCCATTGCACAGCACCGTTCTTTGCTAGCGCGCCGCGAGCTGCCATGTCGGTTATTTTTGTGTGCGCCGGAAGGGGGGAGTGGAGATTACTGGAGGCTTTTATTTTGGTATAAAGTTCTGCTTACGTTTTTAGTTTTGTATTTTTATTTCTGCTTGAGTATAGTTTTCGATTTTTTTTTTTTTTGTATATTGGTGTGTGCTAGCTGACTGAGAAATAGCCAAATGATTTAATTTAATGTTTTGTGTTGCGTAATGTTTCTAAATTATTTTGCGCAGCATAGAATATTTTTTTTTTTTTACTGAACAGACAGCTGTGCTGCTAGGGAGTTTGTTGCGCCACTTCTTCTCCCCAGCTAAAGCACTAGGAAGTGGTGAAGGGCGGGCGTTTTGGGGGACTGCCTTACGTAATTTTGACGTTCGAAAAGTGCTGATTCTTAGCCTAGTTTGAATAAATGACTTTTGATTTTGGAGCGGTTAGTGTTTTAGTGTAGATTATTATATATTTATGAGTGATTATTGTATTTCAAATCGTTTCATTTCAAACAATTAGCTACTATAAAATAGTGACAATGTTAGTTCTAGCAATATTTACCATTATTTTATGTGTCTCTGCACTTTCAGAAAAGAATAAATGTATGAAAATGACGAATCATCGAACTTGTATATCTTGGCTGAGAGCAATCCTCCAACTTTGGTGCCACATTAAATTAACTATTGCTTCAAATGACCAATACTGACCAATACAATTCAATACTGACCACACGTACCATTTTTTTTTTGGTGGTCGGCACTTTTAGGAAAGGCCCAAAAATGTATGCAGCCTGAATAATCTCCTTTAAATTTTGTACCAAACATGTTTAAATCTTAAATTGGCTCCTGAACCGGCCGACGAATATCGTCACTTTTTATACTGTTCACACAGATACTCCTCATATTATAATGACGTACTAGTATCAGCATTCTTATTGTTCATTTTTTGTAACCATAACTCGTCTTTGAGCGGCGATACATAATCATTTGGCTAGCCGCATGAGGGTAGACCTTCACCACTCTCACCAGAGGAGGGCCCTACACCCATCACCAAATACTGAATCATCCTTCCTGGCGATAGATACCAGGCTATCTCTTGTAATAGCTGCTGGTATTATAATATATTAATTTATCGAATAGATATGCTATATTTTTATAATATGTAAGCTGTCACAGGCCAAGGTCGCTGTTTTAGTAAATGGGGACGCTTAAGAAGAATCATAATGAACATTGGCGCCGATTCTCTTGTTCAATAACTAAACTAAAATTAGAGAATCGCTATATTTTACTAACAGGCAGCGCGAGAAAAGGTCGGCTACAGCTATGAAGTAAGTTAGAGATGTAAAACTATAGTTTACGCTTTGCGCTTCACCGTGTTTTTAGTCGACATGTTTATACGTGTCGTCTGAATTTGAATGGAAATAATATTAATTCCAACAAAATTTGACAGCTCTAATTTACTTCTGTCTCTTTCTTGTTTTAGTAGAGAGAAAAAGTTAGCAAATAGCTTAAATTAAGTTTAGTTTGTGTGAGAAAAAATTGGCAGCACACGACTAACTCACCAAATATTCTGAATATTTTGTGCATTTTCCATTTTACACGACCCAATCTATCCAGACATAATATTTTACTCACATTCCTACGTGACTTTTCACAGTCACCGACTTCTAACTCAAACACTTCAATCCGCTCCCGCTAACGCCTATCAACAAATCCTCACCCGTACTTACTGAACCGTGCTCACCCTCACTCTTGCTCCCATGTCGCGAGTACTCTGACATATTCCACCGAAATATGTAAACGTATAATACAGTTCCTATGGAGGCATTTCTTAATAACATGTGGATATACGTCGTTTTACAGCGTATCCATTATATCGTATTTCCCTTCTCTCACATTGGCAGTCAAATAGAGGAGGGAAATGGAGATGGATGGATGGAGGGAGAGGGGTGGAGAGGAGCCTAAGAATAATCAAACTATTGTTTCACGGCACGACACTAGTTTCATAATAGAACCCGCTTAATAATTTATGTGGGAATATAAATCAATTTCTATTGGTTGATAGTCACATTTTATTCGCTATACGAATATTTCGGTTTTTCCGAACATAAACGATGAAACCTTTGAACCTTGTCGTACTCGTTGTATATTACTAATTTGTGAATACCCTCTTTAGTATAAATACAGAGTTTCATGTCATTAGCATCATTACGCTTTTAGTAATTAATCCGTAAACATCATCATATCTCAGTCATCCGCAGCACATTCCTATGCTCAAAACCATTACTTTCAGCCCCCCTGGGGGAGCTGAAAATGTTTGAGCCTTTATTATTAAAAACCGGTCAAGAGCCAGTCGGACACGCGCACTGAGGGTTCCGTTACATCATATATAAAAAAAAAAACTCAAGTCGGCCAATAAAGGTAAGAAAGAGGTGGGAGCCCTGTTCCTCGTCAGTATTCACTCCAGCCGACCAATAAAGACAAGCCGGGGTGAAGAACTTTAACTAACTTCTCCCAATTTATTTGGGGTCGGCGCAACATGTCTTTTTCTTCCATACTTCTCTATTAGTCGTCATCTCGGAAGTCACTCCCTTTCTAGCCATAGCAACTTTCACACAGTCCATCCATCTTCTACTCGTACAGCCATCCACATTCATAATATTCTGCAAAAAAAAAAAAATACAAACCCACCTAAATGTTACCAGCTGGATAAATTAATGAAAGGTGAGCACATCACAAAAAGACGATCATTGAGTAAAAAAAAGACGATTGGTTATTGGTTAGTATTTTTAGGAAATCGTAATGGGAATTATTTAGGGATCAATTAGTTGTGTTATCATACATTATTCATCACAGCAACATTTTAAACGTTTGTTGCCACAAGAAAAAAAAAAGAAAATTCTATGACGATACTGGAAATCCTTCTAACATAAAAACAAAACTACTTTTTACCTTACAAATGAGGGTAAATATACCTAATCCGCTTTGTAATCGAACTGGTCAAATAAAAAAGGGTACCTACCTAACTAATGTAATAAAACGGGTAATAGGTATCCAATTTCCAGTTTTATGAGGCAACTCCCAAAGGAACGATTTCTTTGGGAGTTGAGAAAGGTCTTCTGAGGGTATTTTATTACTTATCAACTTACTTACTTGTACTTAATTCGACCGTCCCTATTAACCATGTCGGATATACATTTTTACCAATATTCACTTTTTTACATAAATCGAATTTAAAGCTTATGTCCCATAGTATGAAGGTATGGGAGAAAATAATAGAGAAAAGATTGCAAGAGGAGAGTGAGATTACCCCAAACCAGTTTGGGTTTATGCCAGGTCGAGGAACAGTGGACGCCACTTTTGCACTCCGCCAATTGTGCGAGAAGTACAGACGTGCACGCAATAACTTGCACATGGTGTTCATTGATCTGGAAAAAGCGTATGATAGGGTACCTCGGGATGTCTTGTGGTGGGCCTTGAAAGAGAAAGGTTTGCCCGGGAAGTATGAAGAGTTAATTCGTGCTATGTACAGTCAATCTTGTACCTATGTCCGGTCGGCTGCTGGCAACACCGACGAGTTCAGTGTGGCGGTCGGCTTGCACCAGGGGTCGGCTTTAAGTCCTTACATCTTTCTGTTGATTATGGACGCTCTGACAGCGGACATACAGGAAGAGGCACCCTGCTGCATGCTATTTGCCGACGACATCGTTCTTGTCGGTGAAGATGGACCTGAGATCCAGAGCAGATTGGAGAAATGGCAACGGAAACTGGAGAATGTCGGCTTGAAAATCAGCAGAACCAAGACCGAGTATATGTTCTGCGATTTCGGCGGTCTCTCCAGTGCTGGAGCCATAGCGCTTGATGGCGCGCTTCTCCCGGTCTGCTCCGACTTCCGGTATCTTGGTTCACTTGTGCAAAGCGATGGCGAAGTAGACCGGACTGTTAAGCACAGAATTAACACTGGATGGATGAAATGGCGGCAGGTCACGGGAACAATCTGCGACTCCCGCATTCTCCTTAAACTCAAGGGGAAGATTTATAAAACAATGGTTAGACCTGCTGTCTTGTATGGATCAGAATATTGGGCCATAAAAAGAATGAATGAAAGGCAATTGCATGCAGCCGAGATGAGAATGCTAAGAGGGATGTGTGGTATTACGCGAATAGATAGATTAAGAAATGAGTATGTAAGAGGAAGTCTGAAAGTGACACCGGTGACTGAAAAGTTGTGTGGAAATCGGTTGTCATGGTATGGGCATGTGATGCGGAGGAATGAGGAAAATTTCGTCAGGAAAGTGTTGAGTATGAACATGGAGGGCTATACGAGTAAGGGAAGACCAAAGAAACGATGGATGGACTGTGTGAAAGATGATCAACGATTACTTGAGCGATAAGAATAGTTGGTCGCTGTGTTTAGCTTAAGACAATGTTTATGTTCTTTCTCCAGAATTAGCATAGCTACTGACAGGTTATATGAGTTCATATAATTATTTATTTTGTTTGACTCTCAAGGTCAATTTATTTTAATTTTATTTTTATTTATTATTGACATAATCTACTCATTTCAATGTTTATTTATTTTTATGAGTGGTATTGCAATATGTGGTTAGCTAGTGACCTCGACAATTGATCATAGTTTTTCTTGCCCGAGCAACCGGCAGCAAGTTCGTCATGCTCCCTTAGATGTCACTGCTTGCGGTAGCGTCGGGGGTCGGGTTGTCCCCTTCCCTCAAATATGGCGAGGGGGGTAATGGCTGATCTTTGCGTTATACTCGTGAACGGGTGCTGCTTGTGGTGACAGGTCGTCTTGCTGACCTTGGTTTTGTTTTGTTATTAGTAACTTAACTCGTTGTTGATTTTACTTCGATGGTCCTAGTTTATCATCTGTGACTTTGAGTTACGACTACATGTACGGCTATATGTAAGTGGGCACGCCCTTTATTACTGGAGGCTTTTATTTGGGTATAAAGTTCTGCCTACGTTTTTAGTTTTGTATTTTGTTTCTGCTTGAGTATAGTTTTCGATTTTTTTTTTTTTTTTTGGTATATTGGCGTGTGCTAGCTTACTTATAGCAAATAATTTAATTTAATGTTTTGTATTGCGTAATGTACCTAAATTATTATGCGCAGTGTTATATAGAATCATTTTTTTTTTAACTGAACAGACAGCTGTGCTGCTGGGGAGTTTGTTGCGCCACTTCTTCTCCCCAGCTAAAGCACTAGGAAGTGGTGAAGGGCGGGCGTTTTGGGGGACTGTCTTATGTAATTTTGACGTTCAAAAAGTGCTGATTCTCAGCCTAGTTTGAATAAATGACTTTTGATTTTGATTTTTTTTGATTTTGATGATATGGCCAGAAAGGGAGTGACTACCGAGATGACGACTAATAGAGAAGTATGGAAGAAAAAGACATGTTGCGCCGACCCCAAATAAATTGGGACAAGGGCAGGAGAATGATGACATAAATCGAATTACAATTTTCAAAAAATTCTTCACTGTCAAAACAACTGAGGGCAGTTCAAAGTTTGCCCTAACGATAAAAAAGAATCTTTATGATATTAACAATGTCAGTTCTGCGAAAAAGACCACTGTTCAGTAGGAACTAAACAGTAGTCTCCCTGCAGAACTGACATTGTTAATAGGGACGGTCAAATTATTAAATAAATAACGACGTCACAACATGGCGTCCGAGCATACGTGATGACCTATTCAAAATACAGGCTCCTATTATACATTTAAATCTGGTTTCGGGTTGGGAGTGCAGGACTCAAACTGGTTTATTTTATGAGTAGGGCTAGGTTTAGGGGCCACAAGACTTACAGAAATTACCTTATGAGTCCCCTGAATGTAGAGGCGTGAAAAAAAAGGCATAAGTCAATAACTGCTAAATACATTTTTTAATATTTTTAATTGTACTTTCTTTACTTGATTTTATTACTTTGTTGAAAAACTTGACCTCTATTTATTTGCTTACCTTGATATTTATTGCAAAGGTATCGATTGCGTTACATTTCCTAACACATTCAGGTACGTAGTTAAGTAAAATGTAGGTTAGTACCTACCCAAACTTTCAGATACGTAGCAAAGATACGAGGCATACATAGGTTACGTAACAAAAGTCTGTATTTATTTACGACCACAAAAAGCGAGTAGGTATAAAAGAGACATGCCTACGATTCGACAATGAATGTTGTTTGTTTCTCCTGACAAATATCGATTATAACAAATCGTGTTTTCCTGAGTAAGCAAAGTAGTAAGAAGATTTCCTACATATCTAATATAAAATATACCTAGATTTTGATGCATCGAGGTAATTTTCAAAACTAGTCAGCAAAGCGCCATCTATGATTTACTGCGCAAACTAATTCGGAACCAACCTTGTGAGTTAGTTTCACTTTTCATATCTAGATGGCGCTCAACTAACGTAATAACATAATGTTTCTTACATGGCCGGCTTCGTAGTATCATTTGTTAAAAAATGAGTTTTCAGTTTTAGATTTTACATCAAAATTTGTATAGTTACCAGAAATAGCAAAATAAATTATTGTTCTTCTTTGCAGACGATTTCAAAAGGAATCAGTAAAGAAGTGGAAGACACTGTTTGCGTGGAAATACTTATAATATTAGTATTTAGATCTAAACTTACCCAAGAGTCTTTGTGCTGATCAGGGGTGTCTTCAGATTGAGGAAACCATTTAGCCTGCTGGTGTTCTTCTCTCTACCTCCATCGGAGGAAGACTGGTCAGTCCTGGTGACAAAAGAAAGTAACAATTGAAAAAGTTTCAAAAATAATAACTTTCCGAGTACTTATTAAAATATTAATAATGAGATTCCGAGTGCTTATTAAAATATTAATAATGAGATATATCCTACATCTCAAAATTGCTACAAGAATCTTGCAAGTGCTGCCATCTATCCTCTAAACGCAGAATCACAATGAAAATAGGACGCCAAAAAGTTGACAGTAGATAAGTTACGGCTGCGTTTAAAAGATGGCGCTTTCAGATATATCAAAAATGGCTGGAGAAGAAAAAAGCATTATTATCAACGACCAACGACACATTCAAGAAAATAATAATTATTTAATGTCGCACTTCAATTAACTTTTTAAAATTAATCAATTACGTTATTCGCCATCGTCTTGTTTCAAAATTAGGTTACTGAAACATAATTGTGATTAAAATTGCTTTTGTAGATGGTACCTACTGTATATAAATCCATTCAGGCCACCAGTTCCAGCCATAATAATGAGCAACGAATATAATCAAATCAATACCCAAACTAAAGGGATTACAATCGGAAACCTTGAATACTTAATTGGGTATAATTTCATAACAAAATAGGTCTTACTCCTAATTCTCGCACCTAAGAGGAATAAATTGTTATTTCCACAAACAACTATGTAAACCTCGAATAAATCGTTTAAATGTAATTACGAGTATTATCGACTAGCTTTTGCCAGCGTCTTCGCCCGAGTGGATGTTGGAAATTATCCAACAGGGACCGTACATTTTTCCGGGAAAAAAGTATCCTATGTGCTATTCCAGACTGTACTCTATCTCTGTGCCGAATTTCATTCAGATCCGTTCAGCCGTACTGGCGTGATTGAGACCAAACATCCATAAATCCATCCATCCAAACTTTCACATTTAGAATATTAGTAGGATTTGCATACCAACCAATTGTTTTGAATATTGTAATCTAACTGTTGGCATAAAAAAGGCTCCGTTTTTCTGAACTAGATAGGTATCTACAACCAATAGGTATCTAACTGGGTTGTGGAGGTCAGATAGGCAGTCGCTCCATGTAAAATACTGGAATTCAGCTGCATCCGGTTAGACTGGAAGCCGACCCCAACATAGTTGGGAAAAGGCTAGGCAGATTGATTGATAGGTATCTACAACCAAAGGTGTCATTAATAGCTATGTACACACGGATATATATCAAGCTATACATTTCCAGTTCATAGTGGTGTTCTCGCATTGTATAGGATTTTTAGATTGTATACGTCATTGTAGGGGCTTGTGGCTCCACGGCGTCCTCACCTTCCGCCTGACGCAGGTCCTCACCGGAAACGGTTGTTTCGGGAGGTTCCTGTTTCTCATAAGGCTGGAGGAAACGCCCAGGTGTCACCATTGTGTGGATCGCCCAGAGGACACGGTGGAGCATACAGTGGAGGTCTGCCCGGCTTGGGCAGAGCACCGCCGTGTTCTCACGGAGGCGATCGGCGGCGGCGATCTCTCGCGTCCGAGCTTGGTCCAGGCCATGGTGCGGAGCGAGAGTGCATGGGAGGCCGTCACCTCCTTCTGCGAAGCGGTAATGCTCGCAAAGGAGGAGGCGGAACGCGTGAGGGAGAGGCAACCTCACGCCTTCAGTCACCGCAGGAGACGCCCTGGGCGGCGGGAATCGATAGCCGATTCCCGGCCACCGTAGGCGCGGGCTTGCGGACGGTGAGTAGTGGGTAGCTCGCCGTCCGGTGAGGACCAGGCCCGGGTCAACGGCGCGTTGTGTTCCACGCGCGCCTCAAAGAGATGTCAGCAAGAGATGGGGTCCAATAGGGCCGATGCCGCTGGGGTCGCGGGTTGTTTGAAAAAGATACCGTGGCCCTGGCATAGGCAACTGAAGGAACACGGGTGGGTTTTAGTCAGTAAAAGTCTGACACGCCCTTCCGCTCCACCCAGAGCGGGAGAAGTTATTTGATGATTTCCCATCCACAAAAAAAAAGGGGCTTGTGGCTAAGTAATATTAGTTCGGGTTGCCTCCTTCCCTCAAATATGGCGATGGCCCCTCGATGGCTGATCCTTGTGTTATGCTCGTGAACGGGTGCTGCTTGCGGTGACTGGTCGTCTTGCTGACCTTGGTTTTGTTTTGTTATTAGTAATTAACTCTTTGTTTATTTTACTTCGATGGTCCTAGTTTATCATTTGTGACTTCGAGTTTCGGTTTAAAGATATTTATTCTCATAAAGAGTTTCGGCTTTATATACGGATATATGTAAGTGGGCACATCCTTCATTACTGGAGGCTTTTATTTAGGTATAAAGTTCTGCTTACGTTTTTAGTTTTGCATTTTTATTTCAGCTTGAGTATAGTTATCGATTTTTTTTTGGTATATTGGCGTGTGCTAGCTTACTATAGCAAATAATTTAATTTAATGTTTTGTGTTGCGTAATGTACCTTAATTATTATGCGCAGTGTTGTATAGATTCAATTTTTTTAACTGAATAGGCTGTTGTGCTGCTGGGAAGTTTGTTGCGCCACTTCTTCTTCCCAGCTAAAGCTCTAGGAAGTGGTGAAGGGCGGGCGTTTTGGGGGATTGTCTTAAGTAATTTTGACGTTCAAAAAGTGCTGATTCTCAGCCTAGTTTGAATAAATGGCTTTTGATTTTTTTTTTAATAGCAGCCGCACGGGTCGGTCGATCAATTTAAGCTGTTAAGTTATGCTTGTCGCGGTTGGTCCGTGGATAAGTGACCGTCTTTACATAACAAGACCCCTCCGTGCCTCGGAAAGCACGTTAAGCCGTTGGTCCCAGCTGTCATTCGTGAATCTTTGACAGTCGTTACGAGTCGTCAAAGGCCCGAAAATCTAACAACCAGTCTTACCAAGGGATTACCCAGTAACTGAGTTGTGGAGGTCAGGTAGGCAGTCGCTCCTTGTAAAATACTGGTATTCAGCTGCACCCGACTAGACTGGAAGCCGACCCAACATAGTTGAGAAAAGGCTAAACATATGATGTGTACTAAGAGGGATCTTGTCATGATGACCCAGTGGTTAAGGCGTCCGCCTCATATGCATGAAGTTGTTGGCTCTACTCTAGGCAAGTACCAACATAACTTTTTCAAATTCATGTGTAGCTGGTTTCTTCATTACCTATTCTGAGATAGACTTATTGGCCGCGCACAGATCTTTTTAATTTTTTGTTTTGTTTATTTCAAAAAAATAAACTAGTATTTTTTGCAGTTTATATTTCCTGAGTACATAAGAGGAAGTCTGAAAGTGTGATTGAACAGTCGTGTGGAAATCGGTTGTCATAGTATGGGATTGTGTTGCAGAGAAATGAGGAAAATATCATCAGGAAAGTTTTGAGTATAAATGTAGATGGCTATTCGAGTAGGGGAAGACCAAAGAAACGATGTATGGACTATGTGAAAGATGATAATATGGCTAGAAAGGAGCGACTACCGATATGACGACTAATAGAGTAGTATGGAATAAATAGACATGTTGCGCCGACCCCACGTAGATTGGGATTAGGGCAGGAGAATGATGATGATTTCCTGTGCGTGTCCCAAATAAAATATTTTTCTTTTTTTATTTTCTTTCTTAGTTTATCGTTCAGTCTATCTCTCTGTAGAATGCGCTCCCCCAGGAAATCAGGATGGCAACCAACCGATTTTCCTTTAAAGTAAAAATTCGTGAGCACATTCGTAAGAAGCTGGTTAATGTTTCTCCATTGTTTGTCTTATTTGTTTTGGTATATGTGCTTATATTTATATATAATTAGGAATACAGGGTGAATGTTTCAAGTTGGCATGGATGGCCAAATCCGAAACTATGAGGAATAGCGAAAAGTACTCAAAGGAGTCTCTGGCTTTATTTTGATTGAAATTTATTGGAATTTTGAAAAACCCACAGGCTACTTTGGTAAAGTTTGGCAATACGCTTTTTATTAAACAAGGTTAGTTTTATCTCTCTACTACAACGAGCAAACCTGCGGACCAACATATTAGCTCTCACAGCGAGAGCTCTGCGTTCCCGCTCAATATCTGCATGATCCTTAAGGTCGTCCGTTACACAGCTAATATTCCGACTCGGTTCGGCTAGTATTTAGTCTTGCTCTTTTCACCGAACTTAATCATAACTGATGGCATGTCAATGTCTTTTACACATCTCCCGAATCCTTCTGGCAATACTGGCTTGACGTCACGTTATTTTATTTCATCATCTGCTTAGTCGTTTCGCAACTATATTGAGTTCGGCTTCCAGACTAACCAGAAGCAGGTTAATACCAGCATTTTACTAGGAGCAACTGCCTATTTGACCCAGTTACTTACTGGGTCACACTATAAGTACTACCCCTTGGTAAGACTTGTTGTAAGACACACAGACTTCTGCCTTACCCGTTAGAAATAATACTCTTTTATTTACCAACTAAATTGTTACCTTTCATTTCCTCACTAAAATTCCAGTTGACATGACGAATGTTAATCACAATCTAATGGTTTACAGCCTACTATATCCCTTTGTAACTACCACAGAGCACGGAATCGCATCGCCGTCAGCGTCTACATAAACTCACGCCTTCTTCCCGTGGGGGTAGGTAGAAACTACAGAAAGCCACCTGCTACGATCCTCAAATACTCCTTTTGCCTCGGCAGTAAGTAATAAAACTCGTGACGCTGAAAATGCGTTGAGCGTATAACTTCTGTCAACGACCGCCTTCAAAGCCGTCAGTTTCTATACGTCATTTGTGTATACAATATGTAAAAAAAACCCTGTTGTTCCTTTTAGGGACGTATACATTTACCTACAAGTACAACACTGAATTAAATAAAAAATAAGCATTGGCTAGTCGAGAGGGCAAAGTCATATAACTATTAAAAACAAAAAAAAAATGTTAAGAGTATCTGATTTTACAAGTACATCAGGGCGCACGGGCCCCGGGTCGCGTCACGTTCCCCTTTACCCCGCCATTCGCCGCCCTGTGAATCACTTACTTAGTCCCCCGCGCAGGTTACTTTCGAAAGGATATCGCGTCATCGCTTCATGCAGAATTGCAGAGGTAAGAAGAGAGTTAAACATTACAAATATTAATCATTAACTATTTTTGATGAACAGGTTTTATTTTTATAAATGACTTGCCTTGTATACCGATTCTTAAAACGTAGGTAGAAGGAACAACAGGGTTTTGTTACATATTGTATATTATTTATGTATTGGTCTATCTATTCATACACGAAATATCTTAAAGGGTAGTTACTCATCATTATGAACAACTTTTACTATAGTGGCAAACGTGAAATATCGCTAAAAAAATGTTCATACATTTTGACGACTTATGTAACTAAATAAATGTAGGCAACAGCTGATTTTTTTTCGCGATTTCAGGTTTGGTCCCATAATAAAAGTTATTCGTAATGATGAGTACAATGATTCCTTAGGAGATTTAGTGTATGAATAGATAGACCTTATATTGACATAGCTGGCAGATTAAGCGAGCTGTATTGGCAGTGGGCTAGCCATGTTTGACAAAAGACCGATGGTCGATGGAGCAATGAGTCCTGGAGTGGAGACCGCGTATCGGCAAGCGTAGTGTAGGGCCAGCTAGATGGACCGACTACCACAAAAAGGTGGCTGGGACAGATTGGATACGGCAGGCGGAGAATAGGGTGTTCTGGCGAAGCCTGGCAGAGGTCTATGTCCAACAGTGGAATGCGAAAAGCTAAGTTGTTTTATGACGTAAGCAGTTTGAGTAAACGGTGACGCGTTTGGATTTTATGGAAAGAGTTAACAATGCCGCCTCTAGCAGCTGCCTCCTCTAGGCGTCTCCGAGCTCTGTGGTCTACAAACCCCATATCTTTATAGCTACCATTAAATACCAAGGCCAGGCCACTTTGTCATGGTATTTGTGTTACGCCTATAACAGCCGCTTCCTTTGGAGTAAAATATTATGGTGTTATAACGTTTCTTTAGATTTCACGCTTGGTCATGATGAGAAGGTGGATTTTTCTTTTGAATGGGGCCTTTTAATGGTGGATCGTTTGAAAGGAAGGTTTTTGGGTCGGGTTTTTTCGATCTCTGAAAATAACGTGAAATGTGGAAGATATGATATTACATAGTATATTATATAGATATATATATTGTCGACCACATCATCGCTCATCATCCGGTGAGATAGCAATCAATAATAATAATAATAAATCCCGGGAGAAATCTTGTCCTCATCTCTGGCTTGCCTATATTGTCCGGCTGGAGTGAACACTAACGAGGAACAGAGCTCCCACCTCTTTCTTGCCTTTATTGGCCGGCTTGAGTGGAGATTCGCAAGAACAAACGTGCTCGGAGGTAGGAAGTATTCCAGTAAGGTGCTGGTAGGGATCTTGACCGTACTTCCGGGATTGTCCTGATAGCCGTGGAATACCCCTCCACTCCTCTCACTCTCAGGAAGTGGTGCCCCCTTGTCGCTACGTCACTATGTGCTATCAGCCGTTTCCAGGGGCCCATTATTGAGTGTGCAAGTCACCCGTGCCATTTTATCCGTGTATAATATATTATATAACATTGGCCAGGCAGGGGACATAGTTCTTCCATAATTTAAGTTACCCAATCCACTTTAGCCACCCAAACCCATAGCCCAAATATGTTTTGTTTCCACGTACAGCAATAGTCCTGCACCAACCGGGGGTTGTCCTTCGGTGCATTTGCATAGCGCATATAGGTATAATCGTCGGTTGGTGCCTCCTGATCATTTAAAATTGTCTAAGGGGCCTCTGCGAGTTGGCTTCAGCTCCTCGTACGCCTTCCAAAGGTCCGGGACCCCAGGGTCCCGAGAAATTTAAAAAGTAAAAAAAAAAAATAATAAAAGGAAGATTATTTTGAAAGTGACTGTAAGAGATTGCCCATTGTACATTAGTTTTAAGGCGAAAGTGTCAGGGTAGCCCGCGAAATTCAAATTTTCTTATGTTTTTTGCAATTTACAAGCCAATAAGTCGTATGTTGATAAAAATATGATTCGCGACCGTAACAAGTATGTATTTACATAATTATAATCATTAAAGTGATCAATACAACTTTTTAAGACCAGGTAATCGTAATTGATGACTATTTCATGAAATCTTGACATTTGAGGATTATACTAACTTAAAAGAGTATTACTGATTTTAATGATTATAATTCTGTAAATACATACTTGTTACGGTTGCGAATCAGATTTAGATCAAAATACATCCTAATACTGACTTACATATTGCTAAAAACGTAAGAAAATTTGAATTTCGAGGGCTACCCTGACGCTTCCCCCTTAAGTCTTTGCGTGTCGTATGAACGCCACACTACAGGTTCATACACAAAGGCTTTGTAATTTTTTCTGTAATTACGATAGGTATGTTTTCCTTGGTTAACCAACTACAAAAAAAGAAGAGGTCATCGTATGTTCATCGATATGTTCATCAATGGTGAACCGATTTTGAAAACTCTGGTAGAGGAAGCTTAAATTGCGCGGTGGTCCCATAATAATATAACGAGGGTTCACGGGCTATTTGTATTAAGCGACATGTTTGGAACTTTACAGGAGAGCATTTCAAAGCTGCATTATTCGGAAAAAAAGAAAATTGTAAAAAAGTATCAATATTTTTACGAAAATGTGGCCTATCGACGGTTAAGAATCAATAGTGTCTATCTACGATTTTTACGTTTTTCACTTTTTAATGCAGGTAGATATGATTATACGAGTAACTCAATATCGGCCAGGATGTCGCTTAATACAAATAGCCCGTGAACCCTCGATATGTAAATATTTTTAAATTTTGCTTGGGTTAGCTTCGATAGCACGTATTTAATCAACTTTGTGTATCTTGGTGATGTTATATAATACTTCCTGCTGCTATTGTTTACATAGCAAGTAGATCCAAAGACACCGACTTCCGAAATTGAAGTTATTTTTCACTTTGTGTGTGTATATTATAGTGTTTAATAATTATATAAATACATATTTTTCTGGGTTTATCTTTTACTATACTAATTATAGCAAAAGATAAACCTGTTGTGATGTGTTGTGTTTTGTCCTATTTGTATTTGTTCGATTTGTGTCGTTTAGAAAACGTTTATTACTTATATAATTATGAATTTCATCAGATAAACTGTGATAGGATTTTATTGCCGGTGCGAGCCCATCTCAAAGACAAGGCTGATATGGGTGTTTCTCCGTTTTTGCTAAAAATACATCATTAGTGGCATATGATTTTTTTTTTCTGTAAACAATAAAGTAAACATAGACTGTTTCGCTAAAAAATTTTGAGTATGGTTGTACTAAACATTAGATTGACAACCAATCCGTTCAGAAACATAAAAAATGTTTCTGAACGGATTTACTTCAGTTTCAATATTTACAGCACTGCTGAAAAGGCTGAAACGGCGGCATCAAGTCATTGCCTATTAGGTATCGCCTGAAGCTTCACTCGGCTGTAAGTGAAAAACCATGTCCAGGCTATGCTTATAACACAGACGTTAGAGTATTCATATGACAAGCTATAGAGTATCGATTGTATTTATTTATTTCATTAAGGTTCACCAACAGTTGCAACAGATAGTATTTTTAACAGTTATTTTAAACAGTTATTATTTTTATCTGACAGAAACTTATTTATTAGGTATATGCATACACACGTTGCAGAATAAAACTGGTTTACATCCGTCACCTCACACTTCGGGTCCAGTTGAAAACCAGCGTCAGGCATTTTTGCTGAACTGGGTCTTTTTTGGCGCAGCCGTGAGGCACACAGTTCTGCATTGTTTATTTGTTTACATTTTATTATATATATTATATACATTTTATTTGTGTATTTTTTATAAGTATTGCAATCTGCTGTGTATTATTTTGTGTGCTTTTTAGTCTGTGCTAAATAAATGTATTTTCTTTCTTCTTTCTTAGATATACTACAGATAGGAACATACAAGTACATTTATAGTACCTACAGTCAGAGACATACCTTAAAGACTGAATATTAAATATCGAATATCGTGGGACCATTACGGTGTTTTTTATCTATAATATACTTTTCATAATATAATAAATATATGTCGTAGACGGTCATTAGTATGGACACTAAACGAAACGCAAGCGCGCCCTCTGGTGGCGTTATCGTGGAACTTCATTTTGGCGCGCGTCGGCAGAGTCGTGACGTTACGAGCGGCTCCGACACAGCTCACTTGGGATCGAGTCGTCGAGCAGCAAGAACGTTGTCACGGAACTGCCCCCCGTTTCGCGTAGTGCCTAGTTTTGTACCTAGTACCTGCGTAATTGTTAATTGTAATTCGGTTCTGTGCTACAATAAAACTGCGGACTAAATTATAGTGTGTTCTCATTGCACGATCCCTTATTTCTGCCCACATGATGTCTGATGGCCGGGGTCTAAATCCTGACGATCCTACATATAAATCATTAATAAATCTCTTCTGAAACTTTGTTCACCAATTAATGTCACTGACCGGCTTAATGTTAGTATCTAGACAGAATGGATGTCAACCTATAAATGACCATAGCTGAGCATCAATATCAGAAAAAATTAAATAATAAGAAGTGCACCTAGATATTATCCGGCTTTGGTAACTACAAAATTATAGGTTTTACGTAATTTACTCAGAGGAATTACTGCAATACTGTCGTGCTTGGCAGACAGATTGTGATTATAATTTGTCAACATTTATTAAAACAAATTATGAAATATCTGTATTATGAAATATTGATTATGAACTGCAATAATTGTTCTCGTACTACTAAAACTGTTACAACGCCAATTTCAGTGTTATTATTGAAATTCATCATCAGTGATATTAGACACAGCGATTTTTCACAATTTCATTTATTATTTTAAACAAAATTAATCAAAACAGCGAAATTTTTGACAGACATTTGCGACGTTACCAACTTGAAGGCCGCGTCCTATTTAGAAGCGATCGTTGCGCGATTAAGCGTTTGGTCGCGTGCATATGTCACTTTTTGTTTGGAAAACCGGAATGCGGCCTCTGTCGGCGTAATCACGTGTTCAGGTTCTCTCAACAAAAAGTTCAAACGATCGTAAATTCACGCGACGATCGCTTTTAATTTTTTTTTAAATGAAATTGAGTGGAATTTATCGAATAAGTCCAGTGCAAATACCACGGTGTCGATTAAAAGGAAAATAAGACAATATGGACTTTAATAAAACGTTGTTACAGAAGTTAGTTACGTAGTATGGAAGCCGACCCCAACATAGTTGGGAAAAGGCTAAGCAGATTGATTGGACTTTAATAAAACGTGTAAGCACAGTCGGTCGTGGATGGTGGCGTGTAACTGGTGCAACAGCTGACTAGTGTAGCTCGGGAGCTAGCGCTGGGCCGATCAGCCGGCTGTCTCGCCGCTGTCCCCGCAGCCCTCGTTCACTGCTGCGAACGGTGCGATGTTGAGGGGAGCGGTCTCAACACAACTTCTTATCGCGCTCTACAGCTAAATCATACTCATTCGCACGATCCAACCCGTATCTGTCTGTCGCTAATCTAGTTACATCGTGATGAAGATACGTAACAGATATGTAGTCAGGTGCCTACAATATGCCATAGATATACGAACATGCTTAGGAAACGAAGTTTGAAAATAAAAAATAGTTTTCCGATACTTTCAGTTCTTTGATTAGGTTCCTAATAATAATCTTTCCGTTATGCTCGTGGACGGGTGCTGCTTGTGGTGACTGGTCGTCTTGCTGACCTTGGTTTTGTTTTGTTATTAGTAATTAACTCCTAGTTTATCATTTGTGACTTCGAGTTTCGACTTATAACGGATATATGTAAGTGGGCACATCCTTTTTTACTGGAGGCCTTTATTTAGGTATAAAGTTCTGCTTACGTATTTAGTCTTGTATTTTTATTTCTGCTTGAGTATAGTTTTCGATTTTTTTTTTGTATATTGGCGTGTGTTAGCTTACTTATAGCAAATATTTTTAATTTAATGTTTTGTGTTGCGTAATGTACCTGAATGATTATGCGCAGTGTTGTATAGATTCAATTTTTTTAACTGAACAGAGAGCTGTGCTGCTGGGGAGTTTGTTGCGCCACTTCTTCACCCCAGCTAAAGCTCTAGGAAGTGGTGAAGGGCGGGCGTTTTGAGGGACTGTCTTATGCAATTTTGACATTCAAAAAGTGCTGATTCTCAGCCTAGTTTGAATAAATAACTTTTGAATTTTTTATTTTTATTTTGAGTGAGCTCTTTCGTGAGCGCTTTCTCACAGGCCAGACCGCGCCAGGCCTGGCTGACAGGCCGTGGGAACAGTCAGCCTGCGGTATGCCTGTCTTCGCCCGTCCGATCGAATGTATGGGTTGATCCGTGAAATGCTCGGCACGGGCCGCGACAGGCCTCGTCGGACCGTGGGAATGCGGCGCACTGTAATTCGACTAGTACAAGCTAGCGGGACAAAATTCATGACGTCATATCCAGGAATTCGTGATAAAAACTTGTAAACAACCCTTCCCAGGTATGGAATTCTAAGAAATAATTTGTTTGTCACCTCACTAAGTAATTTTGTGGAGGGGCCAATGTTAATTAAAAAGGGAGTGCAATTTGCATTTAAAAAATAGTTGCATTTATATAGACGCAGCTAATTAGACTCATCAGGGATAACAGTAAACAAAAACAGCGTAAGACACCTTAAATGTACATAAACAATTAAAATGAGTAAAAAAATAATTTTGTCCCGCTAGCTTGTACTAGTCGAAATACTGTGCGGCGTTAGGAAGCCTAGATGACACTCAGACTTGTATAATCCAATATATTCTACACATTTTACAAGGGTAGGCAATTAGTGTTCCACAGTCTGGTAGTCCTTGGAATCGTGTCAGAACGTAAGTTGAATTCCATTTAGCTGGGTCTTGTATTTTGTGTCTGGTTGAAATTGTGATAAACTCATAGGTAACTGTTTTTTTTTACCCCGTCTAAAGCTAATAATCTGACGTTTTATTACTATTTATTTCATCTATAATGATACATAATTAGGGTTCCGTACCAAAATGGTAAAAAGTAACCCTTATGGTGCGCCTCAGTCTGTCTGTCTGTCCTTCTGTCACAGCTGGATATCTCAAGAACTACTAATGCTATCAAATTTAATTTTAAAATAGTTTTAGATGACGTTTGTCCAACTATTTTGCGAATAAGAAAGAAATAACAATATTTATATATATTTTTTAAAATTCAAAGTGCATGTGGGAAATGATTGAAAGAGCATTGTTTGCACATTCTCAAACAACTTTTTTTAGGCAGAATAGTTTTCAACCTTTGATGAAAATTGCAAAAAAAACCGTTCCCCGTTATCTCCGAAGTTTGCATATATAAAAAGCTAAAATGCTAGAAGTTTATGTAATAATTACAGGAAAAATAAAACGATGTGTCTAAATGGCACACTTTTTTTTGATGGTACGGAACCCTCCGTGCGTGAGTCCGACTAACTCCTAGCCGGTTTTGTTTTACTTTAACATAACACCTGCCAAATTGCAAAACAATTTGTCGGCAGTCTGACCTCCACAACCTAGTGACTGGATAATACGATACCCCTTGATAAGACTGGTTGTCAGACTTTCTGGCTTCTTACAACCAATAAAGAATGTCGAAGATCTACGAATGAAAACCGGGACCAATCGAGGCACGGAGGGCACTCGGTATGTAAAGACGTTCACCCATCAATAGACCGACCGCAGCAAGCTTAGCTTTACCTTCATCGATCGACCCGTGCAGTTGTTATTATTTAAGCCACGAACCCCTTAATTTCAAATGATATTAGTCTATTAAACCCTGGTCAAATTGAGATAGATAAATTAGTGTCAATTAACTTACGGAAGAGTTAATACTGGCGTGAATTTTCGCTTGACTTTCCGATCATTAGAACAATAGATCGCGTCCTGCGCGATAGAGCAGTGCTTTCACCCAGGTTTGTACGGGCTTGAATCGTGCACAGGATTTTCGACTCTCAATGTTCACCCCAGCATTGATAATCTAACAGAGGGTATCTAAAAACTACGCTGTTGGATTTTCAATTCTCAGCGCTAAGCAGTGCGTCGAAAATCCAGAGCGTGATAAAATATCGCCTATGGCTACGAATGCTTACTCAATAAATTGCATTAAGGTGAAATGGTATTGTAACGTGGTTTGGAGCGTGCGTTGGTATAGCCAAATGGTGCATAATTTTTTTTTTTTTAATATATAGAGTATTCGACCACGCAGGCCCAGTGCGCGTTCCTGGATTTTATCTGTCTTAGTTATTATCGGTTCTAGGATATGCGGTTTTCCTCATGATATTTTCCTTCACCATAGATAAAATATGCGTAGTTTATAGTATGTTTATGTCCATCACCATTTGTACATGTCAAGAAGCAATGTTGCGTCATATGTCGGAGCGGCAACACTGATCTGGAAATGTCCAGTAGTGATCCTACTTGGGTGATGTCAATATAGGAAGTGGCAGCTCTTGCACTGGGTTGAAGTGACAACACTGGGGTCACCCCAGTGTTGTCACTTCAACCCAGTGCAAGAGCTGTCAATTGTCGGTTGACATTTGATATTTTTGAAGTTTATTCTATATCTGATAATCTAATGGCATTCTGATAACGAAGTAATACAAATGCCTTCAAATAACTTTATTGTTTATTTCAATTTCTCAGTAACCGTAACAAATAAGCTAATATCAGAAGCTTTCCTCGAGTAAATGATTCAAAATATAAATATATAAATATACTAGGACATTGTTTACACACGGTCATCTGATCCGAAACTAAGCAGAGCTTGTACTATGGAAACCAGATAACTGATATATTACATACACTACTTTTTTTTTGTAAATACATACTTATATAGATAATTACACCAAGACTCAGGACAAACAGACATGTTCATGCACACAAATGTTTGTCCTGGATGGGAATCGAACCCACGACCAGCGGCATGGCAGGTGGTATCTTAATCAACCACGCCAACTAGCCTGCAAATCAATATCAAAAGTCATTTATTCAAACTAGGCTGAGAATCAGCACTTTTTGAACGTCAAAATTACATAAGACAGTCCCACAAAACGCCCGCCCTTCACCACTTCCTAGTGCTTTAGCTGAGGAGAAGAAGTGGTGCAACAAACTCCCCAGCAGTCAGTTAAAAAATTGCATATATACAACACTGCGCATAATAATTTAGGTACATTACGCAACACAAAACATTAAATTAAATTATTTGCTATAAGTAAGCTAGCACACGCCAATATACCAAAAAAAAAAAATCAATATTTCAAGCAGAAATAAAAATACAAAACTAAAAACGTAAGCAGAACTTTATACCTAAATAAAGGCCCCCAGTGATGTGCCCACTTACATATATGAAGATTGTATATGAAGCCGAAACTCGAAGTCACAAATGTTAAACTAGGACCATCGAAGTAAAATATACAAAGTTAATTACTAATAACAAAACAAAACCAAAGACAGCAAGACGACCAGTCACCAAAAGATTCACTTGAGCGAAGTTCAATTTTTGTTACTTTCTAAGTTTACATGGAATCGCCAAAATAATATAGTAATGAACGTTCATTTATTCATCTCATTTCAATTTTCGTTCATTCAGAGCGCAAGTGAAAGATGAAATCCAACACCGTTGGATCGCTTCACTGACGAATGAGGGTTTTCATGGAAATGGCTGCCACCAGATGGCGCCACTTTGACAAGAGGTCTTCCATTTCGACAATGGATATAAATTAAATGATGACGGCTTAAGCAAATATAGGCGCTTTGACACTTTTGACAGGTGTCCGGGCCTGAAGTCTCAGGGTTGCCACCTAGTGAACGTCATTATTCAGAAAATCCTCATTAATTTTAACTTATGACTCATCTTGTGTTCTGACGTTTCACTTCGAGTAAAAAGTGCCGTATAAATGCCTACTTATAGTGAAGCGTCTGGTAAAAAACCGGCTGAGTAAAAAGCACGTTATCCCAAGAACAAACTTAACATTAAAAAACATATTCGACAGCAAATGTAAGTTTGTACGCACAATATTGAGAGATTTACCATGTTATTTAAGGACTATAGACTTCTTATAGGTTTTCCTGTTATCTCTAAGTATGTATATAACTATTTTCTGTATATTTCTTTTAATTGTAAGCTCAGTAGTTTCGGAGATAAGTCAAAATTCGTCTATTTTCTTAAGTAACTTTAAAATAGTATTATTTTAAAATTATACACAAAAAAAAATCTATTTGAGACCTTCACAGTAAGCCTTTTCATTTGATATGTCACACGGTACAGTTTGCAAAACTTTTCTTTTTATTTTCTTATTTGCCCCCCAAAAGTGATCTTCATATTCAAAATTCCTTTATTTATGTTACACGCCCGTGTTTGGGTCACAGAAATTCATATGTGTACCAAATTTCAACTTAATGGTCCATTAGATTTGGAGCGAATCGGCTGTGACAGACGGATACATGCGTGATCCTATAAGGGTTCCGTTTTTCCTTTCGAAGTACGGAACCCTAAAAGTAAGTAGTCTACCCAAAGAAACAAAACACAATTCTTTTAACGTTCCACACTCCACAATTCACTTACATAAGTTAAATATTACATAGAACAGTGGCTTACATGACACTCAGACTTGTATAATTCAATATTACCCACACATTGTACTGGGGAAGGCAATTAGCACGTTCTACCGTTCTTGGAATCGTGTCAGAATATGTGGAAATCGTAATATAACATCACATCTGTATTCACCGAAGGCTGGGGAGCGTAATAGGTTGTCAGTAGCTATATGAACTTGATACGAGCTTACAAGCGCGTCTACACTCGTAGAAGATAAGCGCGTGACGTAAACACACATATATTATGTTGAGCGTTGAAAATCGAGCAGCAAAAAAATACCAGTGTGTAACCAAGTTCATAGTCAAAGTATTACTACTATTAGAGGTGACAGCCTCTAATGAGATGCGTAATCTTCCTAGACTTTTCCCAACTCTGTTGGTGTCGGCTTCCAGTCTAACTGGATGTAGCTGAATACCAGTATTTTACACGGAGCGACTGCCTATCGGGCCTCCATAACCCCAGTTACTGGATAACATGATAACCTAGTGTAAGACTGGTTGTCTTATTTTCAGGATTCCGTCTTCTCGTAACGACTATCAAAACTGTTTTTAGAAGTATAGAATACTAGCTGTTGCCCGCGCCTTCGTCTGCGATCCAGGATGAATACTAGCCTATGTTCTACTCCAGGGCATGGTCTACCCATGTGCCAAATTTCATCTAGATCCGTTGAGCCATATCCGCAAAAAGTTTCTATAATAATATATTTCAATCATGATTCGAAAGACGCGTGGCGCCATCCATATTAATAAGAACGTTATTGTTGTTTTCCTCGGGAACAGTACTTTTTTCGGGATGAAAGGTACCCTATGTCCGTTTCTGTACACCTGACAACGTATATGCAAAATTTCAGGATGATCGGTTCAGTGGTTTAGGCGTGAAAAGGTAACAAACAAACAAACAAACTTACTTTCACATTTATAATATTAGTGAAGGGCGAAGTGGTGAAGGGCGGGCGTTTTGTGGGACTGTCTTATGTAATTTTGACGTTCAAAACGTGCTGATTCTCAGCCTAGTTTAAATAAATGACTTTTGATTTTGATTTTTTAAGTTTATAGAATATGTAAATAGCTACTAGAGTCAGCTAACCTCTCCCCCACTTGTACGGAGGTGGCATTCATTAAGTACGCGAGGCGTTTAGGGGGCATGTCGACCCAAATCTCACCCAATCTCACGTGGGGTCTCGGCAAATATCACGTATTTATTTTTTCTCAAGAAAAAGTTTAAAATTGCGAGGGAAATGCGTACTTATTCATTATAATAAAAAAATATGTTATGAAAAATAACTAAGCAAATTATGTCTTTTTAAATTTAAATCCAACGCATTCAAGCACAGATAAACGTATTTACACAAAAAACACGCATTTACGGGTACCCACGACAAATACAGATTTTATTGCAAAAATGTTGCATTAATTAAAAATAAAACAGCCACCTAATTTATCCCAATTTTTGAACTCGTATTTGACAAGGCAAGCGGCACCAGGTTGTTTGTTAGTTAAGTACGTCACCGACAGATGTCGCGCCGCTTAGCACTGGCTTTATTAGCTGTGAGGAGCAAGTTATAAGATAATGGCGCCGATTCTCTTATTCAATAACTAAACAAAAATTAGAGAATCGCTATATTTTACTAACAGGCAGCGTGAGAAAAGTTTTGAGTATGAATGTTGATGGTTATAAGGGTAGGGGAAGACCAAAGAAACGATAGATGGATTCTGTGAAAGATGATATGGATAGAAAAGGGGTGACTACCGAGATGACGACTAAATAGTTAAGTATTGAAGATAGCGACATGTTGCGCCGACCCCAAATAAATTGGGCTAGGGGCAGGAGATTGATGAATGACCCTGCAGACGTGATGGATATCGATATCTTAATATGATAAAAAACCGGCCAAGAGCGAATCAGACTCACGTACCGAGGGTTCCGTATCATCAAAAAAAAAAGTGTGCTATTTAGAGACGTCTCGTTTTATTTTTCCTGTAATCTTTACATAAACTTCTATCACATAGAATAATTTCAGATTTTTCTCTATGCAAACTTCGGAGATAACGGGGGTGGGACGTTATTTATTTTTACATTTTTCATCAAAAGTCGTAAACTATTCGGCCCAAAATAAAAGGAAAAAATGTTTGAATATGTGCAAACAGCGCTCTTTCATATGATACCCCACATGCCTTAGTGCACTTCGAATTTTAAGGCTTCGAATTTTACTTCGAATTTTATTTTTATATGAATTTTTTGCAACATGGACTGAAAGAAGTCAGTCCCTGTTGCAAAAAATTCATATATATATATATATATATATATATATTTCTTTCTTATTTGCAAAATAGTTGGGCAAACATCATCTAAAACTATTCCAAAATTCAAGTTGATAGCATTAGTAGTTCTCGAGATATCCAGCTGTGTCAGACAGACAGACAGACAAACAGACTGAGTCGCACCGTAAGTGTTCCTTTTTACTATTTTGGTACGGAACCCTAACAAAAAAAAAAAAAGGTTTTCACAACTCATACTCCAAGTAACGATAAGTACAGCGACAATGTTCAAAGGTTAAATCGTGTATTTTCTGAAAAACTTTGCCGAATTAAATGGATTGGTCCAATAAGGGAGTGAGTACGCACTAATTAGTGCATCAATCAATCTATAATCATTTAAATGGGAACATAAATCAATTTAGCAATAGGCTTAACTTTGAATTCTTCAAAATTAAATCTCTGGTTCTTATTGTATTTTATTTTATTGTAGTTTCCTTATGTTTGGTGGTACCGATTTGACGATGGTGCTCTTCTTTTCTTGATGTGTATAAAATGTCTTATTATAGTACTGTATAGCCTACCCGTGAAAACCTACAATAGGGATGATGCCTGGGTAAAAAAAAAGAATTTCTATTTAGTCCGTCAGTCGGATAATAAAAAAAATATTAGACACGTATTTTTTTCTTTATCATATTAATAAAAAAAACCGGTCTAGAGCGAGTCGGACTCGCGCACCGAGGGTTCCGTACCATCATATATTAAAAAAAAAACTGAGCTACTTAGAGACATCTTTTTATTTTTCCTGTAATCTTTACATAAACTTCTATCACACAGAATAATTTCAGATTTTTCTTTATGCAAACGGAGATAAGAGGGGAACGGTATTTTTTTTACATTTTTTATCAAAGTCGAAAACTATACGGCCTTAAAAAAAGAAAAATGTTTGAGAATGTGCAAGCATCGCTCTTTCATATGTTACCCCACATGCCCTAGTAACCCCACTTTGAATTTTTAAGACCCCCCTTTAAGGCCCTGTTGCAAAAAATATATTTTTTCTTTTATTTCTTCCTTATTTGCTAAATAGTTGGGCAAACGTCATCTAAAACTGTTTCAAATTTCAAGTTGACAGCATTAGTGGTTCTTGAGATATCTAGCTGTGACAGACAGACAGACTGAGTCGCACCATAAGGGTTCCTTTTTACCATTTGGGTACGAAACCCTAAAAATTACTTAGATAACACGCATTAAAGTTGGAAGTGGGGGCTCGCTACGTCACTTCTACGTATAAAATCTACCAAGGCGTGACGTCATGCCACATTTTAACTCAATGTATTGCCATAACCTTTTGATTACGTAGAAAAAGAAAAAAAATTGTGTCCAATATTTTATAATAAAAAACACACAACAAGCGGTCTGCAATCGGAAAGTTGTATCGGCTATACAGAGAAGATTGTGGTTTCAATAAAATTAAATATTCAACTGCAGAACAATTTCACTAGTGCACACTACATTTTCCTGTTGGTTTTATGCTTTCTATTAACCTTGTAAATATATAAATCTATGATTATCGAAAATTTATTTATTACTAACATTTTTCCGCGGCTTGGCCCGCGTGGAGGTCGAAAATTATTCCAATACTTGGATAAAAATTATCCTAAGTCCAAACTCAGGTCGTGGTCTACCTATGTGACAAATTTCATCTACATGAAGTCCATTGCACGAGTGCACACCACATTTTCTTGCAGGTTTTATGCTGTTGTGTAATCCTTGTAAATAGCAATCAATGATACCGCAATAGTAGTTTTTGAAACTGTTGCATTATGAGGGGTATTAAAACACGAGTTGTAAGCGAGGTTTTTTAACACGAATGTCTTAATACCTAATTATGTGTAGTTTCATACACTGCTTTATCTACTCTCAAATACATTGGGATTGAACCTAAGTAAATATTTCCCAAGAAATTCAGTACAACAAACCGTATGAATGGCGCCAAAACCCAGCACATTAACGCTAAAGCGGACGCTGCCACAGACAAGTAAAAAATTGAATCAAAACTGTTTTATAATGCTATAAAAATGGCATGCGCGCTTATGCGTCCTATTAGAAAAAAATAATTCATGCAAACTCCTTGGTTTTGACCTGTATCGTAATCGTATAAAAATTGTTTTGTAAAAATATTTTGTTAGAGAAAAAATATGATTCCATTTTTCAATTTCGGTAATTATTGTGTTTTTTTAAAGTATGTCAATGCAAATTCGTTTTGAAGTTTATAATTTGAATTTTATTATAAGAGAGTAGATAAAAGTATTTATTATTTTACAAGTTAAACGAATTATTAGTGTGATTTGTGCCTGCACCCGATTCACACCGCACTAAACTTGGCCACCTCAATAGGTGGCCACCATCCCCAATGGTGGCCACGTTCCCCAATAGGTGGCCACGTTCCCCAATGGTGGCCACGTTCCCCAATAGGTGGCCACGTTCCCCAATGGTCCAAATAGATAAATGATAAATGATAAATGATTTGATAAATGATAAATGATTTTTATTTCTGTAAGTAGGTTTGTACAAACACTTTTACAAGTCAATATTTTTTTTTTAAACTAGATGAGGTCGGCGTTTCCTATCTGACTACTCTGAGAAGAAAGGCCGAAACAAACTCAGAGGTCACAGTCTCTTATAAAGTCCAGACATAATCTTGGTCACTTCATGTGAAGACCATGTAGATTGGTGTCTGAAATGGTCTTTTGAGGAAAGAACCACACAGATTGAGAGGACCTGTCCAGTCAGTGCACGCATTTGTCAGTAATCGCGCAGCTCAACTAGCTCAACGATTCGACGAACAATACCAAAGAAAGGACATTGGGGTAGGCCGCATAGATTACTCAAACTGCCAGACCATGATTAAAAATAACTGAGAGAAAAAATAAAACAAACAAAAAAAAAAGCAATGACCTACATAGTCTTCACATTCACAATAAAGTAAAATAATATAATACTTACAAAGTAAATATTAATGTCAACATTCAGTATGCAAAAATAAAAATAATATAAAATAAAATTGGAGCAGTTCAATCCCAAGCCTTTTTGTCCTCAATATAATCTTTAACGGTATAAAAAGCTTTCTGACACAACTTGCGTTTAATGAATGATTTGAATTTATTAAGACTCAGATCTTGAACGTGGCTTGGAAGTTTATTATAAAAGCGTATACATTGACACCTGAATGACCCACCTATTTTCTTGAGCCTTGTTGGAGGTACAACAAATTTGTGTTTGTTCCTAGTATTTATATTGTGGATATCACTGTATTTTTTAAACAATTTAATGTTTTTATGGGCATATAAAAGATTTTCAAAAATGTACTGAGAAGGCAAAGTCAGTATATTAATCTCCTTAAATTTCTCTCTGAGAGATTGTCTCGGACTTAATTTATAAATGCATCGAACAGCTCTTTTCTGCAAAACAAAGATAGTCTGAATGTCGGCTGCATTTCCCCACAACAGAATACCGTACGACATTATACTATGAAAATAGCTAAAGTACACTAAACGGGCTGTCTCTATGTTGGTTAAATTACGAATTTTCCTAACAGCGTATGCTGCGGAGCTTAGCTTTTTTGACAATTTATCTATATGTGGGCCCCACTGAAGCTTAGCATCCAAAGTTAAGCCCAAGAATACTGTGCTATCTTCAGGATTCAACTCTTCGCCCTTTATCAACACGTTAGTTTTCACCTGCCTAACGTGAGGTAGTGTAAACTTAATGAATTTGGTTTTTTTTTCATTAAGGAGTAAATTATTAACACTGAACCAGTGAACTACTTTTGAGATCGCTCTGTTTACATCATCAGTAACCAGCTGCTGACGTTTAAGTTTAAACAAAAGTGAAGTATCATCCGCAAACAAAACTATATCATGATTATCCTTAATGAGGTAGGGCAAATCGTTAATATAAATAAGAAACAAGAAAGGACCAAGAATCGAGCCCTGTGGGACCCCCATTGTTACTATAGATCCGGGCGATCTTTTTCCATTAACGTCAACGCTCTGAATCCTATTACTCAAGTACGAAGTAAGAAGATCCAGAGCGGTGTTCCGGATCCCGTAATGGCGGAGTTTCCTGATTAACGTTTCATGAAGAACGCAATCGAATGCCTTGGACAAATCACAAAAGATGCCCAAGGCATCGCATTTGTCTTCCCATGCATTATAAATATGTCCTAAAAGTTCAACACCGGCATCAGTAGTTGAACGACCCTTTGTAAAACCGAACTGCTTGTTATGTAATAATTTATGTTTATTAAAAAATCTTTGCAATTGGTCTAAAATTAATTTCTCAAAAATTTTACTAAACGTAGGTAGTACTGAAATAGGTCTATAATTTGTGGGGTCTGATGTACTACCTGATTTAAACAAAGGTATTATTTTACTATATTTCATGAGGTCAGGAAACTCCCCACAGTCGATACAGTTATTAAAGATAAGAGCTAAAGTAGGTGCTACAATGTCAATAATAGACTTAGCAACTTCTACAGAATTACCCCACAGATCTGCTGTCTTTTTTACATTTAAAGTGTGAAAGGTTTTAATTATGTCTCTACAGGTAATTTGTTCAAAATTAAATTCCGAATCGCAAGCATTAACATTTTCCTTAAGCAAAGACTCAGCAACAGAAGTTGATGAGTTTAGGGATTTAGTAGTTGAAACGGGAATATCTGAAAAGAAATTTTCAAAGGCCGCGGCGACTTGTGAGTCTGATTTTATTATATTGTCATTAATAGACAGGCTGTAGTCAGCACTTCGGTTATTAGACCTTCCCGTTTCACTATTAATAATATTCCAAGTCGTTTTAATTACATTACTACTGTTTTTAATCTTCGAACTCAAATAACGCGACTTGGCCATACAACAAACTTTTTTAAATAATTTTGAATAGTTTCTAACATATAAATTAAATTCAGCAGTGTTTACAAAAGACCTTTCATTATATAGTTCATAAAGCCGTGTTCTACTTTTATGAATACCAATGGTAGCCCAATCACTGAAAGACGCGTTACTATTAACCGAGATAGTCTTGGGAATAAAGATGAGATTAAATTGTTGGCAGTACATATTAAAAAAATCATCATACAGATCATTAGGATCAGTATGATTAGCCAAAACTGTTAATTTATTAATGAGTTTAACTTTAAAAGCTTCCAAGCGACTTGTAGTTTTGGGGTTAACAATGATATCCTTTTTAGCCACTTTTTTGTTTTGGTTTTGGATAGTAATCCTTTGCCCGCAATGATCAGAATCTAGTAAATTTATAATTTCTTTATGGCTTGGAATAACATCTGTATAAATATTATCTAGGCATGTGGCACTAGTAGGGGTTATTCTTGTGGGCTCCAAAAATAGGTTTACAAGATTGTATGACTGAAAAAGACTTATTATTTTACTACAAGAACCTGACTTTTCTAATAAATTAACATTAAAATCACCACAAATGATAATAGATTTATTTGAGTTACATATCTTGTGTAACACTTCATCCATTACCTTTTCAAAGCAGTCATACAATCCTGAAGGGGGCCTGTACACACTTAATACAATAAATTGCTCCAATTCTATACAAGCTATTTCAACTGTCCGCTCAACAGATAGGCTCACAATATCCTTACGGTCTTTAAATTTCAGCTGGTTACTTACTAAAATTAATGAGCCACCATGTATAGCATTTACTCTGCTGAACGAACTACCAACCTGGTGATTATTAAAATTGAACATAAACTGGTGGCTTTTAAGCCAATGTTCTGTTATACAAAGAATATCAATACTGTTAAAATTCATAAATAATTCTACTTCTAAATCTTTGTTGAGAAAACCTTGAATATTTTGATGCACCAGGTTAATACTATTTACTAATTTTGAAATTTTATTTGATTTATTCTTGCATTTCTGTACATTATTGCTAGAGGATGCCTCTATTGTCTTAATTTCTAATTTAAATTACTACCAATGTCAATTTTGGATACCAAATTATTGGATGAATGATATAAAATGTCATGGCATTGCTCAATAGAAGCAACTTGTTTAGCCAAATTCTTGGCTGTAATACAAAAATAATATGATAGCGACACAGCTAACTGTCTTTTGCAATACTTTGAAAGATAGTACCTATCCATAAAAAATCTATCTTTTGTCAAATATAAATGATTACCAACATAATTGTTAGTGTCAATTAAATGGAATAAATAAAATAGTATAATATAAAATGTCCCAGAATTAACGCACACTAACAAAAACCCCAATTAGAATATTATGTTATAATCATAATAAATACACTGAATTTTTACTATTATGTATAAAACATTGTTTATTTATTAAATTAGTTATACTGATTGTGGGAAAAATTGTGGTCACATTATAAATCTACGCACGCACACGTATCCTTTATACATCTAGGGAAGCAGGTACTACGTCCATTTTTGTTTATTTTGACTGTACAGCGAAAGTGTGGCTGTAATTATTTACAGTTTTAATTATTTTTTTGATAACAATACTTATATCACACAAATCACACACACATTATAATCACAAAAATCAATTCAGAAAACAATTATAAACAAACTGCTTTTATAATGTGCATTAATTCAATAACACACTTTTTTAAATTTGAGATGGGTTTGTTCTTGACTCTAATCTAGGTCAGACCTGACAGAGACAAAATCTACAATGGAGTGAGTTTACCCAGAAGAAGCCTGTTCACTCTAACTTTGAAGAGGCTGGCTTGTATGCTTTCGGGAGCACATACGCAGGTAGTGAGTTCCACTCTTTTGCTGTGCGCATTATGAAGGATGTTTGGAAGCGCTTTTGTGCAAATTAGTGGAATGGCAACTACGTATGGATGGTAACTTGCAGTGCGTCTAGATGTTCGATGGTAGAAGGGGAAGGGTGGAATAAGGTTGTGGAGACCCTGAGCACACTCACTGAAGTGCAGTCTATAGCAGACCGACAAGCAGGCAACCTTGCGACGATGAGCCAAGCTGTGAAGCTTGGTATCCACCAGATTTACGTCGCCAACATTGTATATGTACCGTCGAAATGAGAAAAATAACTCAGAGGCACTTACTTATAGTTCGCTTCAAATAACTTTGCCGCTCTGAAGTTCGCGCAAATGACTGCGCAGTAGTCTATACTAAAACAGCAGCGCGCCATGCCATGCGTATCGGAAAGCCTGGTTTCAGAGCGGCAAGGTTATTTGACGCGAAATATACCCGACAAACAATAGCAAAACCAAGCGTTTGTAGGCTTTTTTTTGCCAGAAAAGTTTTAAAAGAAACATTTTTTTTTTGGTAACTTGCTCTCTTCCTCTACTGGGGGGAGGCCTCCCTCCACTCCTTACATCGATCGCAAGCCCGCGCGTCCTTTTTCCAGTATATGAAATTGACATCATAATAATTAATATCACCTATTAGTAAATATAGGAGAAAATAATAGAGGAGCTCGTGGCTAAGTAATAACAGCCGCACGAGTCGATCCTTCAGGTTAACTAAATGACCATCTTTATATACTAAGACTCCTCGGAAAGCACGTTAAGCCGTTGGTCCTGGCTGTCTTTCGTGCACCTTTGACAGTCCTTACAGGTCGTCAGAAGCCCGAAAGTATGACGACCATTCTTTCCAAGGGGTATCGTATTACCCAGTAACTGGATTGTGGAGATCAGATAGACAGTCAATCATTGTAAAATACTAGTATACAGCTGCATTCGGTTAGACTGGGAGCCAACCCGAACATAGTTGGGAAAAGGCTAGGCCGATTGATTGACCTATTAGTCAATATGACTACTGAAATTGACGACTAATAAAAAAGTATGGGAGCTGAACACATGCTGCGACGAACCCAAATTCAGTGGAGGATAAAAGAATGGCAAATTTTCTGTAAATATTGAGCAAAAAGTTCAAAACTTATACCAAACATCGTGAATTACGTTCAACAGCAGCGTATTTGCCGACACACGCCTCGTTTATTGCTTTAAACCTTATTTACAAATTCTACTATATAAGTAGGTATATTGACAGCTTGGCACTTCATCTTTGACCCCAAACTGAAAGGGATGATTTAGTTAATTATGTTTTGTTAGTAAGGGTACGTTTACATATATACTGGGTATGTTTTGGACGTCCGGACTGATTTGTAGTACATTCGCGTTAAGAATGCAGTGAGTCATCATTGTCCGTCGGCCTAACCCCGCCCCCTAACCAATCAAATCTTTTCAAATTACAAAGTCAAGTTCACAATGACAGTTGAAGGCATTGCTTCGAACGCAACGGTTGGTCGGATCTTGCAGTTGCACTGATGACTCACTGCATTCTTAACGCGAACGAACTATAGGTCAATGTAGATTTCATCAGTCTCATGACGTTGGTTGGCTGATGCCTCTGAGTGTAGAAACTGTGGTTGTGTGGGTAACTACTCTGTACGTATTCACATGCGGAGTCTCTGCCTACAGAGCCATGGTCTTAGAACTTAGACATAAGTTAAATAGTTAAGTTAAACAAAGATTCGTGCAAAATCCACGAAAACCTACTGCCGACAAATTGCTTTGCAGTTTAGCAGATGTTTAGATAAAGGAAAACGACGTATTATTATGGATGAAACGACGTATTATTATTATTATTATTATTATCCGGCTCGAAGGACCATAAAGAAGAATGGGAATATCCTCCAGGTGGTACGAGGACTAAAACACCGGTAACTTTACAAAAGTGGACTGTATTATAGGATTTTGGAGAACAAATGGTAAACTAAATTTAAATCGGCGAGAAATGAATGAAGTAGGTATGCGGTCGCTCAGTAGCGTGGACCATGACGCAGTGCAGTGCCGGCCAGTGCGCGCTCGCATGTGGAGCGCCCCCTCCGCCGCCGCAGCTCCCGCCCGCGGTCGCCCGGTGCGGCGGATATTCTCGACAATGAGCTTCAGAATCGAAATCAAAAGCCATTTGTTCAAACTAGACTGAGAATCAGCAATTTTCGAACGTCAAAATTACATAAGAGAGTCCCATGAAAACGCCCGCCCTTCACCACTTTCTAGTGCTTTAGCTGGGGAGAAGAAGTGGCGCAACAAACTCCCCAGCAGCACAGCTGTCTGTCCAGTTAAAAAATGTCGCTACACAAAACATTAAATTAAATTAAATTATTTACTGTCAAGTCAAAGTCATCTGGCACACGACAATACACAAAAAACAAAAAAAAATTAAATTATTTGCTTTCAACTCAAAGTCATCTGACACACGACAACATACCAAAAAAAAAAAAAAAATTAAATAATTTGCTGTCAACTCAAAGTCATCTGACACACGACAACATACCAAAAAAAAAAAAAATTAAATAATTTGCTGTCAAGTCAAAGTCATCTGGCACACGCCAACATACCAAAAAAAAAAAAAACTTCGAGAACTAGTTCATTAAAAACAAGTTGAAGACTTCACAAAGCAAAATGATTAATCTACTGCTGTATTATATTATTCTGCTGTTTGTCTCCTCTGAGCAGTGGCGTCCCCGACTTACCGAGTCTTACGGTCGGTGGTTCAAATCCAGACAGGCGCTATAATTTCATCACCACTGCTCTCAAAACGGTGAAGGAAAACATCGTGAGGAAACCGGCATGTCCTAGAACCAAAAATTCAAAGACATGTGACATCTACCAACCCGCACTGGGACCGCGTGGTGGATTACCACCCACTCTCTCTCGAAGAGAGGAGGCCTGTGTCCCAGCTGTAGGAACGTTATAGGCTGATGATGCTTGTCTCCCCAAAAGTTGACTGGTTGAAAATGACTATAGTATTAAGTCTGCCTCTGTACATTTGTGTGCTTGAAGTATTAAATATAAAATAATAAATATTCCATAGATGTTAGCATCTAACACAATTTGAGCTACGCCGTAGAGTAGTGCGAGCTACGCCGTAGCCTAGTGCGAGCTACGCCGTAGCGTAGTGCAAGCTAATCCGTAGCATAGTGTGAGCTACGTCGTAGCGTAGTGTAGTGCGAGCTACGCCGTAGCAAAGTGTGTGCTACGCCGTAGCCAAGTGTGTGCTACGCCGTAGCGTAGTTTGAGCTAATTCGTAGCATAGTGTAAGCTACGCCATAGCAGTGTGAGCTACGCCATAGCGAGTAGAATAGCAACAATTTTTGTGCCTATAATGGTGAACGGGTGAGTACGTGGGAAAAGAAAAAATAATCCTATTTCAATTTATTATTGTTCCGACTAATTATTTCATAATCTGTATTTGCATTTGAAAAAAAATTATAACTTGAAAAGTATCATGCAATTCCCTAATGATTTTATTACAAGTCCCTAGCTATCACCAAACGGAATACCGATATCTACAAACCAGATGACAGTCTAACGATATTAGTACGTATAACTAACTATACTGTGTAGGCTGGAATTGGAGCCGTGCCCAATTAACGATGATAGGCGCAAAGGGACGTATTAAATTCTGTGCTGTAGATATGTGAATAATTAATGTTATTTGGGAAATCTCAGCCTAGTGAGATATGTATGTACACATAATTCTATGGAACTTTCTTACAAAGCTCAATCAATCTACCTGCCTATTCCCATGTTGGGGTCTGCTTCCAGTCTAACCGGATGCAGCTGAATACCAGTATTTTACATGGAGCGACTGCCTATCTGACCCCTACAACCCAGTTACTGGGTAATACGATACCCCTTGGGAAGACTGGTTGTCAGAATTTCGGGCTTCTGAAGACCTGTAACGACTGTCAAAGATCCACGAATGACAGCCGGGACCAACGGTTCAACGTGCTTTCCGGGGTATGGAGGAGTTTCGGTATGTAAAGATGGTCACCCATCCACGGAATTACCTCAGCAAGCGTAACTTAACCTGATGGATCTACACGTGCGGCTGTTATTTCTTAGCCACGAACTTTCTTACAAAGCTCAGAACATAAAATGACAAAAAGTTAAGAGAAATATGTCACTCTGTTGATGATAAAATATCAAAATGATTTTATATGGATTTAAATCAAAGTAGTATTCTGTAAAGCTCAGTTGGAACCTATGATTCAACAGTTTAAAATTTTTAAAAAGAAATATTGTCGATGCACTTTTGCTCTTTTAATGAAAGTTCTTTGATGCCTCTGCTATAGACATCCTGGGAACGGGAATCAATAATTTGCGAAATGTTTCCTCGGGGCTCATAGTTGAGATAAAAATTTCCAGAACGGGAAGCGATTCAACCAAAAACGTACCATGCATTCACTTGCGGTACCTTGTTCATACACGTCGTTAATATTGCGTGCTGTCTGTGCTGCGTTGGTGCCACGACGGAACTCGTATTCGAAAATAGCGCGCAATTTAAATTTTTCCAAGGTTACAGAAACATCGATATCCAAGAAAAATCGAACGGCGGGAAAACAAATGGAAAACTGTTTTTTTTTAAATATTATGGTATATTATAAAATTAATTTGAATTTTGAATCTTCACACTAGCCGGTATCAAAAACCGGCAATTTCATAGGTATAAACCTATTAGATGAAAGCGAACTCATTTGTTTTTAAAATAAATCATCGCGTATACACACTTACTTTACGCTGCTGTTGTTTAGACCCTCTTCCACATGGGACTTAAACATAACTGGCGAAATGTGGGTTTGCCTTCGTTTCCAATACAACAACGCTTTCAGGGTATTGGTGGGAATGCCCCAGTTTTGTAGCGCATCAGGAATGTTGTGTGAATGAGGTGAGCATCCCTAGTGCGCAGAGTGCGGGCCAGCTCCAACATTATCCTGAAAATGATCGCTAGCAGGCTCAATTGCATACACATGAATCACTGCAGCGGCATCTCCCATAAAATAATTAATTAAACTATTGAAATAAATTTAAATTAATATAATATAAACTAACATAGTTCTTAAGTTTTCTAACACAATGAGTCCTTATTACTTAGATAACGAATTTTTTTTTTACATATCTCGGGTCTCTGTGGTCTCGGACCTTTGGAAGACGTACGAGAGGCCGAAGCCAACTCGCAGAGGCCCCTTAGACAATTTTAAATGATGAGGAGGCACCGACCGACGATTATCCCTGTATGAACTATGCAAGTGCACGCAAAGACAACCCCCGGTTGGTGCAGGACTATTGCAGAATGTGGAATTTATCATTATTATTTTAGTTACAGACTTCGGGGATTCGTAGAATATTTTACTAAATACTGTGATCTGTGATACTGTGATGAATCACTCTCAATAACAATACATAAAGACCACATTTTAACAGAATCCCAATACGGCTAAATGTCCCATATAATAAAGATCGTCCCAACGGAGGAATTGATGTAATTTGCAAATTGAACAGTTGCAACACTTCCAACTTTCTGATGTAGTTATTGGGACAAGCTGTTCCATGTATTGTACTAATATAATTATAATAGTGTTGGACAAGTTTTTGTGGATAACGAATATATAATTAATTATGGTATATATAATTTCATGTTTAAAAAGCTGGCTAAGTGCGTGTCGAACTACGCGCAATGAAGGGTTCCGTAGTTAGGATGAATTTATCCCAAGAACAAACTTAACGTTGTAGTTGAAAAGCATGTTGTCCCATAAATTCCAACTGCAAAATATACAATGTTATTTTAAGACCCTAGACTTCTTATAAGTTTTCCTGTAATCTGTAGGTATAGAACTATTTTCTGTATTTTTTTTTCAAAATGTTATTCTCAATAGTTTCGGAGATGACCAATTTCGTTTATTTTATTAAATAATTAAAAAATATATTTTTAAATTATTAAAAAAAATCTATTTGAGACTCTTACAGTACCTAAGTCCTTTCATTTGATATGTCACGCGGTACAGTTTGCAAAACTAATTTTTTTAATTTTCTTACTTGCCCCTCAAAATTTACCTCCATACTCAAAATTCATTTATTTACGTTAAACGTCCGTGTTTGGGCCACTGAAATTCATGTGTTTACCAAACTTCAACTTAATAGGACAGATAGACACACGAGTGATGCTATAAAGTTTCCGCTTATTCCTTTTGAGAACCGGTGTTTGTGGGAACCGGTACCATATGCCCTTGTTGTGATATCGGTACTTAACGTAGTTAGTACATGTACTACGAGTATTGGTATTTCTAATATCGGTTCTGGTATTAGTTCTGTACCGGTACGTCGGTACCAAACAAATATTTCCGTATGTTAGAGTGATAAAACAGATATAGTAAGTACAAATGATAGCTAATAGGCATTAGAATAATAACTTCAAGGTTGCCAACCGTTCCTCGACGAGGTTCCTCATACAAATATGAGATTTGCGGTACGCGCCGGCTACCTGATTTTGGTACCGGTACTTGTTAGGTGGAGTACCGGTACCCGCCTGGAACTGGTACCTGCTTAGAACCGGTACCCATGGAAGAACCGCTAAGTACCGATAAAGAACCTGTACTATTGGTACCAGTTCCAAGCCCTGGTTGTGGGTAAAAGGTAATCTCTGGAAATACTGATACGATTACCAACATTTTTTCACTGATAGAAAGCTATTCTCAAGTGACATACGATAATTTTTCTGCGCATGATACCACGGAGCTCACCAGTTAGTTACAGGCATATATGAGATATTTCAGATTTGTCTCTAGGATGGCAACACATCTATTATAAGCCTATGTTGTCCCAAAAGCCTATTCCTCTTTCCACTTTTCCCGCTCTAATGCAATTGTGGGAAATATTTGGAAAAGGAGCGTTAACTCAATCCGCCATCTTTTTTTTTAATTTGTGATGGGTTGCTCTTGACTCTAGTCTAGGTCAGAGGTGGCAGAGACAAAGTCGACGATGGAGTGAGCTTACCCAGAAGAAGCCTGTTCACTCTCACTTTGAAGAGATTAGGGTTGTATGCGTTCGGAAACACAGACGCAGGTAGTGAGTTCCACTTCTTTGCTGTGCGCATTATAAAAGACGCTTGGAAGCGCTTAGTGCGAATTGGTGGAATAGCAACCAGGTAGGAATGGTAACTGGCAGTGCGTCTAGATGTCCGATGGTAGAAGGAGGCCGGTGGAATGAGGTCGTGGAGTTCTCGGGCACACTCTCCGAAGTACATTCTGTAGAAGACCGACAAGCAGGCAACCTTGCGGCGATCTCGTTCTAGGCCAGCCACCTTGTCGTATTCTTTCAGTTGGGATTCACGGAGTAGTTATTTTTACCCATTCTCCTCTGACATGCGACAGAATGACCGGCTGAGTTCTATTTCAATCCGGCAGCTGTATGGCTAGCGTCAAGTATTTGTGTTGAACGAAGTATAGAGTTTCTAATCCGGTCCTTAAGTTGGACATTAACACACAGTTCGTTCCATAGCTCATTGACTCCAAGAAAAAAAAAAGGAACATCATTTTATCACCATTATCAGTTCAGCCGAGAAACGTCCCCTGCTGGACATGGGCACTGGGGGTGCCTACCACCGCTACTAGCCACCGCCACTTCGACCGGTTCTGTGCTTCCCGCATCCAGCGGATTCCTGCGGCCTTAACCAGGTCATCGGAACACCTTTTTGGAAACCTTTCAACATTACGTCTTCCAGTACGCGGTCGCCACTACAGAACCTGTCGGCCCCATCAGCCAACTGTTCTGCGAGCAATGTGCCCTGCTCACTGCCACTTAAGTTTGGCAATTCTTAGTGCTATGTGAGTAAACTTGGTTTCTGATTCGATCACGCATTGCTCTTTGACTGACTTTTAGCCTTCTAGTAAGGCCTACTGTGAGCGACCACGTTCAAGTAACGTCGTTTATCTGAACCAAAAATCAATCTGCCTAGCCTTTTCCCAACTATGTTGGGGTCGGCTTTCAGTCTAACCAGATGCAGCTGAATACCAGTATTTTACATGGAGCGACTGCCTATCTGACCTCCGCAACCCAGTTATTGGGTAGTACGATACCCCATGGTAAGACTGATTGTCAGACTTTCGGGCTTCTGACGACCCATAACGACTGTCAAAGATCCACGAATCACAGCCAGGACCAACGGCTTAACGTGCTTTCCGAGTCACGGAGGAGTCTCGGTATATAAAGATGGTCACCCATCTACGGACCAACCCTGGCAAGCGTAGCTTAACCTGATGGATCGACCCGAGCGGCTGTTATTACTTAGCCACAAGCTCCTCCGTCGTTTATCTGAACCAAAGTAAATAATAAGGTAAGGAAATCTGCAGGGACATGAATAATTGATCTCCTTGAGACGGGCTGTACCAGTTCATTAATAATGACTTTGTTTTCACACATTTATTTTCCGTAATCAGCACTAGGTACTATGGGACAGTAATTTATTTCGGACTATTAAAACATTTGGAGACAACAGAGGAAACGGAGGAGCTTGTGGCTAAGTAATAACAGCCGCACGGTTCGATCCATCAGGTTAAGCTACGCTTGCCGGGGTTAGTCCGTGGATGGGTGACCATCTTTACATACCGAGACTCCTCCGTGCCTCGGAAAGCACGTTAAGCCGTTGGTCCCGGCTGTCATTTGTGGATCTTTGACAGTCGTTACGGGTCGTCAGAAGCCCGAAAGTCTGACAATCAGTCTTACCATGGGGTATCGTATTACCCAATAACTGGGTTGTGGAGGTCAGATAGGCAGTCGCTCCACGTAAAATACTGGTATTCAGCTGCATCCGGTTAGACTGGAAGCCGACCCTAACATAGTTGGGAAAAGGCTAGGCAGATTGATTGAATTTATTAAAATATTTATTTTTTCGTAAGGACGCTGAGAATCTCATAAAACCAAGTTTGAAGAATAGTTTTCTAACCTTTAGAGGGGCTCGTGGCTAAATGAGCCGCACGGGTCGATCGCTTCGCTTCCCTCGGTTGGTTCGTGGAATCACCATCAATTACATATCGAGGCCCCTCCGTGTCTCGGAAAGCACGTTAAGCCATTGTTCAAGGCTTTCATTCGAAGATCTTTTATAGTCAGTCAGAAGCCCGAAAATCTGACAACCATTCTTACCAAAGGGTGTCCAATTACCCAGTAACTGGGTTGTGGACGTCAGATAGACAGTCGCTCCGTGTACTCGTATTCCGTTGTATCCGGTTAGACTGGAAGCCGATCCCAACATAGTTGGGAAAAGGCTAGGTAGATGATGAAAAACGAATACTAACCTAACATTTTTTTCTTATAAATAACGTTCATCTATCTTAATCATTTGTCCGTAGTTAAACGAAGAGGATCCAACTCACATTAAGTGTAACGTGGGTTGGATCCTTTTCGTTTAACTATGGACATTTATAAGATGGGGAAAATGCAAGAACGTAAATAATTCATTCCCTTGAGACGGGTGCTACCCGTTCATTATTAATGACTTTGTTTTCACATTGTTTTTCCGTATTAAGCACTTTTTTCGGACAGTATTATTTATTTTGGACTATTAAAATATTTTTTCTTTTTTATTTATTGCCGACTTGATCATCAGATCCTGGCTTGATGACAATGGGAACAACCAGAATGTATACGATTTTAGACAAAGAAAGAATTTTCCAAATCGGTCCAGCCATCTTCGAGTAATCGGGGAACGGGGAACATCCCTTAAAAAAAAAAGATTTCGAGCCTCCTCCTTTTTTCGAGTCGATTAATGAGTTCGCTTAGATGATGACTAAAAGTCTGTTTGTTTGTCATGTAGGTTATTAAAAATATTGGACACGTATTTTTATATTTTTCTACATAATCAAAAGATGTGGCATGACGTCACGTCTTGGTTGATTTTATACGTAGAAGTGACGTAGCTAGCCCCCTAACCCGACTTTTAATGCGTGTTATCTAAGTTTTTTTTTTTTTTATTAATATGATAAAGCAAAAAATATGTGTCTAATATATTTTTTTATTATTATCTGACTGACGGACTAAATAGAATTTCTTTTTTTTTAACCAGGCATCATGCGTCACATGAGTGAACTTTACAGAATAGCGATGGACTAAATTAAAGCCAATGCACGTTCAGAAGTTATTTATTTAAGTCTAAGCTTTACTGATTAGGTGTAAACTTGGCACTGTAAATGTAGCAGACTGTGTATTGTTTTAAATGAAGATAATATCTCAAAATGGTGCCAAGAGCTGTGTTGGTACCGTTGGAGCAATTTAGCAGTGGCATATCTGTCTAGGGGTGATATTTTAGACGTCAAGTTCAACCATTTTTTAGGGTCTCGTGCTTCAAACGGACAAAAAAACGGAACCCGGAACAACGAAGTGATTCTATAATCGTTGTTCGTCTGTCTGTCTAAATGATGAATGATTTTATTTATTTAAGTAGGTTTTACAAACAGTTTTACAAGTCAATCATGTTTTTGTAAACTAGCGTTTCCTATCTGACTACTCTGAGAAGAAAGGCCGAAACAAACTCAGAGGTCACAGTCTCTTATAAAGTCCAGACATAATCTTGGTCAGTTCATGTGAAGACCATGTAGATTGGTGTCTGAAATGGTCGTTTGAGGAAAGAACCACACAAATTAAGAGGACCTGTCCAGTCAGTGCACGCATTTGTCAGTAATCGCGCAGCTCAACTCAGAACTTAAGAAGCTCAACGATTCGACGAACAATACCAAAGAAAGGACGTTTGGGTAGGCCTCATAAATTACTCAAACTGCCAGACCATGATTAAAAATATCCAACGTAAAATATAATAAAATGTCTGTCGGTCGAGACCGTTTTTCTCAGGAACACGTAGAGGTATCAAGTTGAAATTAAGTTCGAATAGGTACGTTGGTTCACGGTCCCTTGGAGCTCTATAAAATCAAGCTTCTAAATCAACGCTATGAAAAAGAATACGGCCATTTATTTATGCTACATATTTTGATACTCGCAAGCAAATCAAAACCTACCGTTGACCGAGAATCATGAAATTAAGCAAGAAGTAAGGTTCCAGAACACAAATAAAGGAAAATTGTGCATTGTCCGAGATGCACTTGGCCAGTTTTCTTTTTTTTTTTTTAAACTAGTTGTCGTAATTGAAAAAAACCGGCCACAGTGCGTGTCGCACCATGCACAATGAAACGTTCCATAGTTGAAAAAAAATTATCTCAAAACCAAACTTAACCATACATTGATATAGGTAATAAGTAATACGGGATAATGTCCGCAACTCCACGTCAATGCGCTTACTTTGCGTATTACATTGATATACATCACGGTCAATTCTCCTACTACAAATTTAAGTTTGTAATCCGAAAAAATTTTTTTTTATGTGATAAGATTACAAATTAACAATTTTCGAACTTCTTACTTATGCTTTGAGACCTGGCTTCCTTCCAAATTTCATGATTCTAGGTCAATAGTAAGTATATAGGTTTTGATTTACTTGTGTGTATCAAAATATGTTCCATAAATGGCCGTATTTATTGCGTTGACTTAGAAACTTGATTTTTTTAGAGCTCCAAGGGACCATAGATCTACGTATTTAATATTAATTCCAACTTGATACCTCCACGCACGCGTTTCTGAGTAAAAGGTTCTTGACATACTAACACGCCAGACATACAAAGAGCCACATAGATAACGTAAAGATCCTTTAAGTATTCCGTTTTTTCCTTTTGTGGTACGGATCTCTAAAAACACATTAAGGACATACGATTGATATGGTAATAACTTATTGTTCCAAAAACTGTGTTATACTTACTTTACCACGCTTATGGATAAGCAAAAAGCGTTCAATACAATACAGTACTTAACTTTAGTAAAAAAAATAACCTGTATCCGTTGCTAGGTAAAAAACTGTAACACAGGAGACAGATCCTTCCGTTTAAAACGAGACAGCGTATTTACAATACTGTTGTTATATATTTATAATAATAATAATATATATTTATAAAAATAATAACGGTCCCGCATGACGTGAACCTCGTGATAGTCAAGAAAGATAAACAAATCAAGTAACTTGGCTCGCGAGGTTGTCGACATGTGGGAAATGGACTCGGCGATCATTGTGCCGATAGTCGTATTAGCCAGTGGCTTAATAGCCAAGAGCCTTGACCAACACCTAAGGAGGCTCTCGTTGGGCAGCTGGATCAAGGATTAGATTCATATTGTAAAATAAAATAAAGATAAAAAATATATTTCAAAATAAAGAAACTACCATCTGCCTAGCCTTTTCCCAACTATGTTGGGGTCGGCTTCCAGTCTAACCGGATGCAGCTGAATACCAGTATTTTACATGGAGCGACTACCTATCTGACCTCCACAACCCAGTTACTGGGTAAGACTGGTTTTCAGACTTTCGGGCTCCTGACGACCCGTAACGACTGTCAAAAATCCACGAATGACAACTCGGGCTTAACGTGCTTTCCGAGGTAAGGAGGGGTAACGTGCTTAGTATGTAAAGACGGTTACCCATCCACAGATCAATCGCGGCAAGCGTAGCTTAACCTGATTGACCAACCCGTGTGGCTTTTGTTATTTAGCCACAGGCCCCTTCAAAATAAAAATAACCCGCCAGCATGTAAATGCACTGCGAATCCGCGATGATTTACTTTAAAAACAAATGAGTTCGCTTTCGAATCGTGTGTACTTTACTTGAGGAAACTTTACAGAATAGCACTAATCTATTATAACTAGTACCTACAAAAAACTATCTGTCCACAACTACAGTGGCCATTATTTTGGACGTCGCTTGTCGTGGACAGCCATAACGAATGGTCCAGTCTAGATATTGCAGGCAGTGTTGTTGTGACAGGGGTGATGTGATACAGCTTTCAAAGGGTAAATTTCTGAGATGGGAATGCAGGAATAACAGCAAAATTATAACAAAAATGCAAAGATGTATCTTATATGACAGTCCAGTTGGCGTGGTTGGTTAAGATACCACCTATCATGCCGCAGGTCGTGGGTTCGATTCCTTATCCAGGGCAAACATTTGTGTGCATGAACATGTCTGTTTGTTCTGAGTCTGGGTGCAATTATCTATATAAGTATGTATTTACAAAAAAAAAGTAGTATATGTAGTATATCAGTTATCTGGTTTCCATAGTACAAGCTCTGCTTAGTTTGGGATCTGATGACCGTGTGTGAAAATGTCCCAGGATATTATTTTTATATTTGGAGACTTTTTAATTTTTTACCACTTTCTTATTTTTCCAGGTTTCCTCAAGATCTCTTCCTCCAGCGTAAACCAGAAGTTTTGTTAGCCTAAAGCCTTAAGTCTAAGCAATAAAGCCCTTTTTTTGCCCAATTTTTTGGCGAACAAACAAGATTGCTGTACATAAATTGCTGTTGGTATTACGTTATAATACGAATAATAAAAGTCAAGAAATATAATAACTCAAGCTCAAAAATGGCATCACGCAAACTGTACCGCGGTGGGCGTGGCCGAAAACTGTACCGCGCAGCGCCGACATTTCGCCGGTGAATCCAACCTAGACAGATGTATTGATGATTCTTATGGTTATATTTATGTAAATACATACTTGTTATACTTAGTCGCAAATCATATTTTAATCAACATACAACGTGACGCTGACCTGCAAATTGCAAAAAACGTAAGAAAATTTGAATTTCGCGGCTACCACTGCGGATCCACCTTAAACGGATTAAATTTTAGATCCCTACGATTCAATACTGCAACACATTAAGAAACGTTTTAATTAAAAAAACACTCGAATCTCAAACTTTTAAATAAGTATATTCAAGAATGGTTTAGTTGAATCACAACTAATCAATCCGACTAATATGGATAGTGCGAAAATACAATAATTTTTAGAATAGAATAGAATAGAATAGGACTTTATTTGCTAAGAATGCAGGTACATACAAATAGGATCTAAAATAACATAATAAAGAACCGTGTGCATTCTGCCTTGTTGGCATGCAAATACAATACTTATTATACAACTAAGTTGAATAAGGCAAATAAGTAGTTATAATGTATCATTTAGGAAATCCTGAACAGAATAATAACATTTGTCTACAAGTAATTCTGTAAAACATTTTTTAAATTTCATCAATGGCAAGGTTTTCATGTGTTCAGGAATTTTATTAAAGATAACAGGAGCCATACAGATCACACTTTTTTTTAATAAGCTAGTTTTAAATGTGCCTGTGCATAGTAGGTTTAAAGCCTGTTTATTATGACTTATCCTCTCACACTTATTGCATAACATCGTCCACGCATCTCGCTCTGCAGCAGGCGCGCGAACCAATTACTATTATCTGTCTTGCCGAGAACCAATCACCGCGCTTGCCGGAATACAATGCGTTACGCAAGCGCAGCTAATTGGCTTATTTTCATGTGTGTCTATGTAATGAAAATTGGAGCTGAATTTCTCGTTGATTTTGTTCACAATAATTACGGTTCCTTACTTTTATTTTTCATAGACGTTAGAGTAACTTTACACAAAGGATTCGGCAATCAACTTCACTCTTGAAGCTGAGTGAAGTTGATTGCCGATTCCTTTGTCCTGATTAAAGTGTTTTCTGCCTTATGCTTTTTATAGCTTGCACATTAAACCTAAACTGCAGACATCGTTACACCCTTTTCTACATAAGCGTATGTATTATATAATATATATTTTATATACTTACTAGTTTCATACGGAAATTTTAGAAACCCGACTCGGTTGCATTTTATGTGGAATTTTTCTTGAAAATATCCGCATCGGCCATTCAAGAAGAAATATTGGGATGAGCTTTTAACGTTGAAGTATGTCACTATGCAAATGTAGAAATTGAAAAAGTAATGAAAATATGTTTTGCTTTGTAATTTAGATTTTAGATTGTGATCTTGGGATTCAAATTTTCTTAGCGTATCGACACACCCGATAAATAATATGCGACAAAAATACCGCGAGCCTATGTCATCATTAGAGGTCGGAATTAGATAGAGTTATTTATGTACATACACTGATTTCATACAGCGAAAGAATAAAGTGGGTATGCCTCAAATTCCTCAAATCCCGTGATTTATTAAATAAAAAAGTTATTTACTTTTACACACTTTAAATCTTTGCACGTGCGACGTAGCCAAATTTACATCAACGACATCGGATGTTCGAAGTATGAGTATGAGAATTTGCTTAAGACTTTTACTAGTTCATATTGTGAATTGAATATTGGGTTAGCTAATAAGTAGTGAGCGACATACAACTATTTTATTTGTATTTATTTATTAAATGAATAATTGTTAATCATTAATAATATATTCACCGTCGCTTTCTACTACCATTCGCCATCAATCTGGCAAAGAGTGAATGGCGTCCGCATAGAACTTCGTTGGTTTTGAATTGAAGAAGTCATCTATGTATTGTTTCGAGTGTGGTTCATCGTCAAAGCTTTTTTCCCGTAAATTATTACTAAGTGATCGGAACAAGCTGAAATCAGTTGGTGTTAAGTCCGGCGAATATGGAGGGTGGGGTATTATTTCCCAATTAAGCTCCAATAGTTTTAGCCTGGTACTCTTAGCAATATGCGGCCGGGCATTGTCGTGCAGGAAAAATATTTTGTCGTGTGGTGGACGTTTGCGATGGATGTCAAGCTTCAGTTTTTCGAGTTGATCACAATATACTGTTGCTGTAATCGTAGTATTAGTAGGAAGGAATTCCCAGCTTATTACTCCATATATATCCCACCAGACAGAAAGCATTACCTTGCGAGGATGAAGATCACCTTTTGACGTTGGTTTTCCCTGTTCTTTACATCCCAGTCACTGGCGCTTGTGTGTGTGATTAACATAGAGAACCCACTTTTCATCTCCAGTAACAAGATGATCTAACCAATTAAATGTGCGGCGGAAAGATAAAAGTTGTACACAAATCTCAGCTCGGTAGGTCAGCTGATCTATACTTAATTGATAGGGTACCGAAACACTATATTTGTAAGTCTTTCCCAAACCATGTAAATGATTTTCTATGGTGCCATGAGAGCACTCGAGCTGAACAGCCAAATCGCGTGTAGTTCTTCAAGGATCTTCTTCGATTAATAGTTTTAATTTATCGATATCTATTTCCACGGGGCGCCCAGACCTTGGTTGATCGGTTAAGGAAAAATCGTTATTGCGGAACCGTTGGAACCAGCGCTTTGCTGTTGCTTCGGACTCTGCATCGTGAGCTATCCTTTGACATATATTACGTGTAGCTTCTGCAGCAGAATGCCCAGATTGAAACTCATATAATAAAGAATGTTGTACGTGGGTTTTAATAATAATAATCATTTATTTCAGACTTTCATCCATAGGTAGTACATACATCAGACACGGAAAAAAAAAATAATGAAGGAGAAAAAGAATACAGGAGAAACTGTCCACTGATCACCTCACAGCGTGCAGGGTTATCCAGTGTCTCAACAGTGGAGAGTCCCACCTGTCCGCGAACACACTTAGCATGCTGTTGTGGCTGGATCTAACACGATTCAGCAGCGATGCACACTGCTTCCGAATGAGTGCATGAAAGCCACCCGTATGCGCTAATGCGAACATAGCCGAGGCACTGCAGAATCGCGGTAGCCCCAACAGCACCCTAAACGCGTTATTGTACTGAACACGCAAGGCGCTGTATGCGGCCAGTGTGTAGTTCACCCACAGGCTGCACGTGTATAGTGATTAGCAGTAAGACTTAAAAAGCGTGGCTTTAACTTCATTACTGCAACGCGCAAACCTGCGGGCCAACATGTTACACCGAACAGCCAACGCCCTGCGTGCCCTTTCCATGTCCGCATTGTCCTTGAGGTCCTCAGAGACCCAGTGGCCCAGATACTTGAATTGCGTAACTCTGTTTAAGGCGGTACCGGTTTAAGTGACTGAAGGCACTATTGAGTAACTTTTACCACTCGCCTTAAACACTAGCAGTTCGCTCTTCTTTGAATTGTATCTGAGCCCGTGGGCCTCTGCATAAGACTCACATGTCCGTAACAATTTACGTAACGCCCCAATCGATGGACTCAGCAGCACCATGTCATCAGCGTAGCTAATATTATTAACACAAACTCCGTCAACATAGCACCCGACATTGGTGCTGCTGAGTTCACCGATTAGCTGGTTTATGTACAGGTTGAAGAGCCTAGGCGAGGTCAGCCCGCCCTGCCTCACCCCGCACTGCAACCTGTACACATCCGAAAACGAGCCTGCCCATCTCACACTATTCTTTTGGTTGTTGTACCAATATCTGAAAATCGATATAACCTCTGACCTGCAATCCGTCTCATTTTGCAATTTCTGCCACAGTTTCCCGTACGACACAAGGTCGAATGCTTTCGAGAGATCTAGAAAGCAAGCAAAGGGTGGTGTTTTCCGATCACTATAATATTCAACAGTCTGCTTGAGACACATGATTGCGCTTTCCGTAGACAAACCAGCACGAAATCCAAATTGTGCGTCATGGAGCCTGATATGCGCACTCAGGTGTTGATCAAGCAGGCTGTCCAATACTTTAGCTACAATAGTGGCTAGTGAGATTGGTCTGTAATTTGCCAAGTCAGACGCATCTCCAGTTTTATTTTTAGTTATTGGCACAACAACAGTGTACATTAACTTATCAGGTAAGTAAGAATGACTCATACAAAGATTATAGAACATGGCCAGTACTCTTGGCAAGTGATAGCCCGCATGTTGCAAATGCTCGACGCTGAGGCTGTCGTGGCCAGGTGATTTACCTCTTACCATACTATTAATAACTTTCGCAACATCTTTGGCTGAAAACCTGACCTCAACTTTGAAGTTTTGCTTAAACAAGTTAGCGATTTCTCGTGGTTCGTGTACGCCAGCCACACCCACAGGGTGACCAGGGCTCGGATTCAACTTATTCGTCTTTTTCCAGAAACCTTTAAAATCCTTTTTTTGAGTGGAGGTCCGCAATGATATCCATTTTAATTTTTTGCTCGTTATCCTGACACCACTTCAATTGGGACTTAAAAAGCTTCCTGGATTCATTCATGTCCTTGTAAACATTCAATACCCACAACTGAAAACAAAGCCTGGCCCGCTCATGACTCTGCCTGACGTACCTGTTCCACCCAACTACACTTCGTTTGTGCGTCTTTTTAACATGTGCTGAACATTTAGACGCAGTTGACAGGATACACACTACTTCATCATATAATTTATCTATACAACTTCTATGTTCCGCATTGGAACACATTTTATCCGCACAACAACTCATGTCTGGCGGGAAATCAACATCTCTCAGCTTAACATGACATAGGTTCTTGAATTTACCTATTTGGTTATGATCCCTTTCACCCCAGGTGACTGAATTATTACTAAAATTCGTTAGCACATTCTTAGGTTTTATTAAGCCTACATCACATTCCAGTTGCATAGGATAGTGGTCGGACCAGTATATGTCATAAAGCACAGACACGGAGCTGACAGCAAGTCGCGAGGCATTAGTCACTACGCAGTGATCGAGCCAGCGCCGTGTCCCGTGCGCGTCACTAACAAACGTGTATGTGTCCGACGGCAATAGTTCCCTATCAACGCACGACCACAACTGTTCAGAACAAAAGTTTATAAGTTCATTATCAAAAAGCTCACCTTTTTTTTTTTTTTTGTGGATGGAAAATCATCAAATAACTTCTCCCGCTCTAGGTGGAGCGGGAGGGCGTGTCAGACTTCTACTGACTAAAACCCACCCGTGTTCCTTCAGTTGCCTGTGCCAGGGCCACGGTAACTCTTTCGAACAACCCGCAACCCTGGCGGGCATCGACCCTAGCGGACCCCTTCAGCAAGTGCTGACATCTCTTTGAGGCGCGCGTGGAACACAACGCGCCGTCGACCCGGGCCTGGTCCTTACCGGACGGCGAGCTACCCGTTGCTCGCCATCCGTAAGCCCGCGCCTACGGTGGCCGGGAATCGCCTATCGATTCCCGATGACCAGGGCGTCTCCTGCGGCGACTAGGGGCGTGAGGGCGCAAAGATTGCCTCTCCCTCACGCGTTCAGCCTCCTCCTTCGCGAGCATTACTGCTTCGCAGAAGGAGGTGACGGCTTCCCATGCACTCTCGCTCCGTACCATGGCCTGAACCAGGGCCGGACGCGAGAGATCGCCGCCGCCGATCGCCTCCGCGAGGACGCGGCGGTGCTCTGCCCAAGCCGGGCAGACCTCCACCGTATGCTCCACCGTGTCCTCCGGGCGATCCACACAGTGGTAACACCCGGGCGTTTCCTCCCGCCTTATCCGGAACAGGAACCTCCCGAAGCAACCGTGTCCGGTGAGGACCTGCGTCAGGCGGAAGGTGAGGACGCCGTGACGCCTCTCCAACCATTCCTCAAAGAGGGGACTTATCGCCGCAATTGTGGCGTGCCCAGCACTGGGTTGCGACAGTCGCACTCTCCATGTCGCCATGAGATCCCGCCGGAGCTCTGTCCGCTGTGCCATGATTTCTCGCGGCAGCGGAGTTACGCCCCGGCGTTTTGCCTCCTCGCGCCACTCCCATGTGTATTTGAGGCCTTTTGCCTCCAGATCCCATGGCGGCAATCCGGCAAGGAGGCTCGCCGCCTCACCAGAGACCGTGCGGTATCCCCGAACTAGCCGGATGGCCATGACCCTTTGGGACGCGTTCAACCGGCGGGTTGGTCGCCGCCCCAAAGAACGCGCCCACACTGGTGCCCCGTAAAGGGCCATGGACCGCACGACCCCCGCGTAGAGCCTCCGGCAGGAGGCGTTTGGACCCCCTAGATTGGGCAGGAGCCGCTTCAAGGCAGCCCCGGCCCGCTCCAGTCTGGGAGCCAAACGTCGAAAATGCTCCACGAAGTTCCACCGGCTGTCGAGGACGAGTCCCAGGTACTTCATCGTCGGCTCGACGCCGATGTGAACCCCTCCTACCGTTATTTGGAAACCCGACGGTGGCGCGTTCCGAGGATCAAAAAGCTCACCTGGATGCGCGTTGTAATCACCCAGTATAAATACGTATAATATATGTTGCACATTCGGAGCGTTCGTGTGTCCCATCTCTGACGTAGGTAACCGAGGCGCTCGTCCAATCGCGCATTCGTTAATGTTCGTCACGATTGCAGCCGCTCATTAGCTAACTCACTCGCAGGTTGCACGTCACTCGCAGCGACCGTCAATGAGTCATGAGTCACCAACGTGTTAGACAGAGCGCGATCAGCTGTTTCGTCTTGACCGGTTACCGGTTCCGACCCATTAACCGCTGCGTTTAGTTTGAGCGTCGAAATACCCTCACCCAGTGAATTATTAATGTTACGCTGCTCCTGGGAGGGCTTCATTTTGGGATGCTTTTCTGCATACCGGTATGAGCCACATATTAGAGATAGCCCCATGGGCCCACTCTCGTGCTCGAAACTTGATAACGTACCGGCACCCCGTCTCAAGTTAATATTTCGAGAGAAATTGTTCACATTTGACGCATTTTTAAGCGATTCAAGCTCTGTCCGCACCTCCGTCAGTTGATTTACTGTAGCGTACTCATCAGAAAAACGATCTAATTCACTTCGCATCTTCAGCAGGTCCTTTAGAAGACTGGTCAAATCTACGTGGTCGAACAAAACTGGGGGTAATTTGTGTAAATCCTGCGCGACGAAGATGGGAATCTCTTCAGGATCCGTTTCTTTTAGAAGAGAGACAATGTCATCAATATCACGTACTGTTTTTCCTTGTCTTTTCCTAATCTTTTTACGCCTAGTTGTTGAAATTGAATCAAACAATAAATTTTTAGCATCCACAATTTTATTTTCTGAGAATGCACTGTCACAAATTCGAGTGATACTTTGCTCGTCCATCACATCCAGTTTATTACAGATGAAGGCTAACACTTCATTTATGACAACATTACAGTTAACACACTTAACGACACCCGAAGCCATTGTTTACCACAACACCGAACACAGCACGACCGATCACCGTCGCGTGCGACGCGAACGTTTTAATATCACTCATTTCTTTGTGAACTTTAACGCACTAACAGCCTACCTATCAATAACGCACATGAGCGCGACTCGATCTTTATATTAGCGATGGGCCGAGTCGACTTTTTGGTAACTCGAGTAACTCGAGTTGACTCGCTTACCAACTCGGGTTGCAACTCGAGTTGACTCGACTCGGTCCGTCGGGTCTCCGCGTCGTCCATCCGAGTCAGTAAATGCTCAACTCGGTGCATCGTTCCGCGGGTTGGTAGTTTGCTACGTTCACGGTTCGCCGGGTCGGGTCCGGCGGGCTGCGTGGCGTCGAGTCAATGGGAGTCAAATAAAGTTGAGCCCGTTTAAAAATCAGACGTTTATTATTATTAAAAGTGTTTACAAAGTTTGTAAACATCACATCACAAAACGAACTACTTATGTAGCGCAAAAGAATGGTAACATTTTTACCTATTATAAGAAACTAAAATAAATGTTGGCACTTTATTCCTTAAATTAAATACCGCACCGTTTGGTATTTGGTCATCTATCTATCAACTAACACCTATAGAAAAATCTAATCAACATCTCAGTAATGGCTCTTATTTCTGAATGAATAACAATACCATAACATCCGATTTCCACACAACTGACCAGGAGCCTATGTATTCTTTGAAAATTTCACGTCTGTCAAAGACTTACAAATGACATCTGATACAGTTTATCAACTATGTTGGGGTCGGCTTCCAGTCTAACCGGATGCAGCTGAATACCAATATTTTCCATGTAGCAACTGCCCATCTGACCTTCACAGCCGAGGTACTGGGTAATAATATGATACCCCTTGGTAAGACTGGATATCAAACTATCGACCCGTAACGACTGTCAAAGATCCGCGAATGACAGCCGGGACCAACGGCTTAACGTGCTTTCCGAGGCACGGGATATTGGTATTTAACGCTGGTCACCCATCCGCGGACCAACCGCGGCAAGCGTAGCTTAAGCTTATCGATCGACCCGTGCGGCTGTTATCACTTAGCTACAAGCCCCTCAAGATTATAAAGTATTGTTTTAATAATTAATAGGTACAAACTGAATGCAGTTATTATAATCTAAATTTGAAAATATTATGAACGGCGGCGTTAATACTCTTTACAGAAAAAAAAAAAATATGTGTAGAACTTTTTGAATTGGCACCGAACTGTGTAGAAGAGGCGTATGATTGCTATATACAGCCATTTGTCAAGTGGGCACTGACAAAAATACGCTTACAGTCTTTTCACTGTTTGGGCACGCCACAATTGCGGCGATAAGTCCCCTCTTTGAGGAGTGGTTGGAGAGGCGTCATGGCACCCTCACCTTCCGCCTGACGCAGGTACTCACCGGACACGGTTGCTTCGGGAGGTTCCTGTTCCGGATAAGGCGGGAGGAAACGCCCGGGTGTAATCATTGTGTGGATCGCCCGGAGGACACTGTGGAGCATACGGTGGAGGTCTGCCCGGCTTGGGCAGAGCACCGCCACGTCCTCGCGGAGGCGATCGGCGGCGGCGATCTCTCGCGTCCGGCCCTGGTACAGGCCATGGTACGGAGCGAGAGTGCATGGGAAGCCGTCACCTCCTTCTGCGAAGCTGTAATGCTCGCGAAGGAGGAGGCTGAACGCGTGAGGGAGAGGCAATCTTTGCGCCCTCACGCCCCTAGTCGCCGCAGGAGACGCCCTGGTCGTCGGGAATCGATAGGCGATTCCCGGCCACCGTAGGCGCGGGCTTACGGATGGCGAGCAACGGGTAGCTCGCCGTCCGGTAAGGACCAGGCCCGGGTCGACGGCGCGTTGTGTTCCACGCGCGCCTCAAAGAGATGTCAGCACTTGCTGAAGGGGTCCGCTAGGGTCGATGCCCGCCAGGGTTGCGGGTTGTTCGAAAGAGTTACCGTAGCCCTGGCACAGGCAACTGAAGGAACACGGGTGGGTTTTAGTCAGCAGAAGTCTGACACGCCCTCCCGCTCCACCTAGAGCGGGAGAAGTTATTTGATGATTTTCCATCCACAAAAAAAAAAAAGTCTTTTCACTGTTAATAAAACACACTTATGATATTCAAATGATTATTGTCATTATTTGACAGTTGTATGAAGTGGCTTAACACAGCAAATTGTTAAATAATGAACTTCCCTGGCTGTATGTACCATCGCGGACATTTGCGGTGAACAATTTTTCATCCTTAATACCTTAGCAATAAGGTCGAAAAGTGGTTCACCGCAAATGTCCCAATTGGCCCGTTACAAACATTTTTACCATGGCAAGAGCAATGTTCAAATATCTCATACCTATAATAAAGAAGGAGAGAATCAGAACATTATTCGTGTATTTTTTATTCATGGTCTTGTTCGTCGAATCGTTGAGCTCCTAAGTTCTGAGTTGAGCTGCACGATTACTGACAAATGCGTGCACTGACTAGACAGGTCTTCTCAATCTGTGTGGTTCTTTCCTCCAAACGCCATTTCAGACACCAATCTACATGGTCTTCACATGAAGTGACCAAGATTATGTCTGGACTTTATAAGAGACTGTGAACTCTGAGTTTGTTTCGGCCTTTCTTCTCAGAGTAGTCAGATAATAAACGCCGACCTCACTTAGTTTTAAAAAAATATCTGACATCAAGAAAAAAATAGCAGCTGTTGCATACATAAGTTCAATACCTACTTGACCAAAATGTTTAAACAGCTGATTGTTTTCCTGATTTCAGAGTTTGTCCCATAGTGAAAGTTGTTCATATTCGTGGGTTGAACACCCTGTAAATATTTGCACTCTGCTTAAAAACTTGTCCTGTGTTATTGAAGACAAAGCATGTCTATCATTTTTAACCGACTTCAAAAAGGAGGAGGTTCTCAATTCGTCTGTATGTTTTTTTTTTGTATGTTTGTTACGCGATTACTCAAAGACTAAGTTGGTGGTAAGGACTGATTTGGATTTTTTTTTTGTTTGAAAGGGTATACTAACGAGGTGGTCCCATATAATTTTTATTAACTTTGCTTAGGTAATTTTTCAGTTAGCTTCAGTAATGCGTATATTTCCCACTTATTTTATGTGGATGATGTGATGATGTTTTAATAACTTCCTATCACTGTTATTTACATGGCTATATCTACAATTATTGTGCTCAATTATGTATTCGAATTTGTGTGGTGTAAGTACCACAACTAAAAAGTGAAAAATAAAAACTTTTTAGCAAAAAATAAAACCGACTTCCAAAACAAAACACTACAAAGTGAAAAATAACTTTAATTTCGGAAGTCGGTGGCAAAAAACGAAAATACAAAATCAAAGACACCGACTTCCGAAATTAAAGTTATTTTTCACTTTGTAGTGTTTTGTTTTGACCATATCATTTAACAGGAACACAAATACATATTATGAAATCCACACTATTACTAAAACACGTAAATCTAATATCGATACCCAGCTATCTTTAGTACACCATCAGATTCGAACCGGGGTCTGATCGATATCACTGTCAAGTCTATTTTCGCACTTTATTTGAGAAGGGTATATCAGGACTTAAATCTTAACCCGCGATGTTGTCAGTCTACAGCCTAATTTATTTTGATGTAGGTCTACTTATAAATACTAGACAAGTCTCGTTATTTTTGTCTACGAATTGGCGACTGTTGGGATTTCCGTGGTATACTTATTTTGAGTAATTGAGGGTCTATTAACCACATTAAGCTACGCTTACCGCGGTTGGTCCGTAGATGGGTGATCATTTTTACATACTGAGACCGCTCCGTGCCTCGGAAAGCACGTTAAGCTGTTGGTGGCCGGGGCCATAGAAATATAAAAAAAAAACAGATTGCTTTTGCACAGCACAATGACAGCGACGGTTGTGTTCGTGTGAGTAAGTTGTACGGTACATGGAAAATGCACGCTGTGTTTGATGGGATAAGGTTTATAATTGATTGTGTAGTATGTTCTGATATATGAATTGCGAGTGTGTGCGAGACTTCGTATATATGCATTTACTGAACTGCATGTGTAGTTGTGGCGAGCGGTGGAGACAAAATGGAGTCTCTGGGTTCCAATACATTTTCAACTATCCATATATCCTTTTTTATATCTATGGACCCGGCTGTCATTCGTGGATTTGTGACAGTCGGTAGGTGTCGTCAGAAGCCCAAAGTTTGACATCCAGTAAACCAGGTAAGCAGGTGATGTTTACAAGACTCTAAAAATGTTTATTTTTTACTTGCTTTTACTCGCGGTTTTTGCGCGAACCTTCATGAACCTCATAGTATTTTGGGATAAAAAGTGGTTTGCCAAAATTTTATTTTCCATCAAAATTCTCGTCAGGGTAGCCCGCGAAATTAAAATTTTCTTACATTTTTTTTGCAATTTACAAGTCACTATTAAGTTGTATGTTAAATAAAGTATGATTCGCGGCCGTAACAAATATGTATTTACAGAATTATTATCACTAGAATCAGTAATAAAATTCCTTTAGTTAGTATAATCCTCAAATGTCAAGATTTCGTGAAATAGTCATTCATTATGACTACCTGGTCTTAAAGACTTGTATTGATCACTTTAATTATTATCATTATGTAAATATATACTTGTTACGGCCGCGAATTATATTTTGATCAACGTACAACCTAATACTGACTTGTAAATTGCAAAAAACGTAGAAAATTTGAATTTCGCGGGCTACCCTGACGGTTTCGCCTTAACATAAAATGGCGTCTTTATTTTTTCTCGTCACGATACTACATCCAAAATACCTGAATAACCGTGATCCCATAGAAAAACTAAACTTCCTTGTCAATAACATTATGAACTGCCTAGCCTTTTCCCAACTATGTTGGGGTTGGCTTCCAGTCTAAACGGATGCAGCTGAATACCAGTATTTTACATGGAGCGACTGCCTATCTGACCTCCACAGCCCAGTAACTGGGTAACCTTTTGGTAACACAGGTTGTCAGACTTTCGGGCTTCTGGCGACCAGTAACGACTGTCAAAGATCCACGAATGACAGCCGGCACTAAGGGCTTAGCGTGTTTTCTCTTCTTCACTTATATCCTTGTCGATAACACTTCAATTTATTTCCATAATAGTTCAACGTACTACACAGATACGCTGAAAGGCCATAAATTGCAGACTTGACCGCTAGATGTCCTTAATAGCCAGTTTATGTACGGAAGGGAGGTAGGAAATTGAGTTCGTTTAAGTTTTAGGGGTGGTAGTAGATGATTTATAAGTAAAAAATATCTGGCTTATTTTCGTAACAATATTGCATTAAAATACAACATTACGTCTGCATTCTCCGATAAATATATTGTTGTACATACATACACACTCATACTATGGTTGGTTTACACAGTGCGAGCTGCTGACTAGATAGTAGACAGCTGCTCGCATTGATTATGGTCATTCCGTCTGGCCTCTTCCCACAGTCGCGTGCCAACCCATTGGGTTCTTAATTAGCTAGAACCCCGGCGGTGACAAGAGCCCGAAGGATGATGTCGTTAATGCTGGTATGCCGTGCCATCCGACCAGTGCTAATAGGCCATGGTGTCCGAGGTAGTCGACTCCTTCACCGCTTTGACAGCGATGTGGAGCCCCATAATTTCTTTAATCTGGATTAACAATTGTATCGTAATCATCTGGCACAAAAATCATCATAATCAGAATCTTCATCATCATTGGACAAGGCAATTTTAGTAGATCCACATTTCAATAGTTATGTTAAGTCGCAACATGGAGGCGCACTTCTATAACCATTGATCGGGCACGGACTCTTGCTGCTATCATCAATTGCCTAGCCTTTTCCCAACGATATTGGAGTAGACTTCCAGTCTAACTGGCTGCAGCTGAATACTAGTATTTTACAAGCAGCGACTGCCTATCTGACCTCCACAACCCATGTTACTAGGTAATACGATATCCCTTGGTAAAACTGGTTGTTAGGCTTTCGGGCTTCGGACGACCCGTAATGACTGTCAAAAATCCACGAATGACAGCCGGGACCAACGGCTTATTAATGTGCTTTCGGAGGCACGGGGAATCTTGGTAAAGGTGGTCACCTATCCACGGACCAACCGTGGCAAGCTTAGCTTTAGAATTCCATATTTTTTTCAGGGGTCGTACATCAGACCCCATGTTCAACAAATACTCTCGCGACCACTAGAACAACGAGATTCACAAATAATCTTTTAGCCGGAACGTGGATCTAGTAGTAGTAGTAGATCTATTATAGTCAAGAGAAATCCAATCACAAATAAAAAAAAAAACATAAAATCTACGAGAGACACAATGGATGTTTCATTGTTTCAGTAATTAAGGCGTACGAAAGGTGAAGCCAAAAGACGTCTGCTGCTGGACATATTATGCGTCCCTAATCATAGTCACAACTACCGGTCCTGATCTACCCACACAGCAGCTACTCTCAATCTTCAATTGGTAATAAGTAAGGCGAAAGCTCTAGGTAGCCCGCGAAATTCAAATTTTCTTACGTTTTTTGCAATTTACAAATCAGTATCAGGTTGTATACTTTAATCTGTATATGATACGCTACCGTAAAAAATCTGTATTTATAGCATTATAATCATTAAAATCATCAATACAACTCTCCAAGTTCATGAATGAATATTTCATGAAATCTTGTCATTTAGAATTATACTAACTTAAGGAGTTGTATTACTGATTCTGATAGAATAGAATAGAATAGAATAGAATAGAATAGAATATATTTTTATTGTAAAAACATGAGTATGCATCAAATAGTATGTGCAAGGTCTTAAAATAACAGGTAGATCTGCATGTTTTGCCAGTTTTGGCGTACAATCATCATATTTTTGGTTTAGAATAAACCAGAAAAAATAGAGTCTACACAGAAAACTATGAAATTAATATTTTAATTCTAATGATAATTTAAAAATGTAAAAATAAAGTATTGTTATATAGGTTTGGAGGTCAAATTGTGAAAATGTCGTAATTATAGGAATCTATTTAATTAATTGCGGTCATTTAAAAAATCCGCTAAGGTATAATAGCATTTGGCTATGAGATATTTTTTTAAATGTATTTTAAACAGAGCAGTAGGCATTTCTCTAATAGGTTTTGGGATTTTATTATAAACTATTGGTGCTAAACAAAAAATACTTTTACGCATCAATGCCGTGGTTGATCTTGGTACGCATAATTTATTATTATCCCGTCGATTACGAATAGAAACGTCTGATAATTTCTTAAATAGGTTGGGATTGGTTCTTATAAAATTAGCTATTTCATAAATAAATAAAGAAGGCAGACTTAAAATTTTATATATAATAAAATACTCTTTGCAACTATCAGTTATTTTCAAACCAAACATAGCCCTAATACACCGTTTTTGTGACTTAAAAATGATTTGTTTATTAGTAGAGTTTCCCCAAAATATAACTCCGAACCTCAACATGGAGCCGACAATACCATGGTAGGCAGTTATAAGCGCATTGGTACTTATAATAGGTTTTAGTTTATAGAGGGCATAGGCAGAAGAACATACTTTTTTATTTAATTTTTCTGTGTGTGCTTTCCAGTTCAGACGTTTGTCAATGGTTACACCTAAAAATTTTGCTGTGTCTACCTTTTTTATAACAGTTAATTTGTGTTGAACATTAATATTTGGGTCTTCGAAACGTTGACTGAAGAACATAATTTTTGTTTTCTCAAGATTGATTTTTAAATTATTGTTATCTAACCAGTTAATTATTGAATTGATTGTATTATTAATTTCATTTTCATACCTATCTTTACTTATAGAATTAATAGTGACTGTCCTGTCATCAGCAAAAAGTGATACTGGATAATTAGTTACTAGTGGCAAGTCATTTATATAGATTATGAATAACAAAGGACCCAATACGCTCCCTTGCGGCACTCCATATTTAACTATACGTTTTTTTGATGCATATGTTTCTTTTTTTTTGGTGTTAATGTTTATTTTAGAAATTTCTGTATATTGTTTACGATTTTTCAGATAAGATTCTATGAGATTTAGTACATTGCCTCTAATGCCATATGCTTCCAGTTTACGGAGGAGAATGTCATGATTAACATAATCGAAAGCCTGGGTCATATCGCAGTAAATGGAGCATACCCGGCGTCTTTTTATCCACATTACCCATGACGTTATTTATAAAATCAAAAATAGCCATGTTTATTGTTTTATTCTTGCGGAATCCTTTCTGGTCTTCTGTAAGTATGTTGAATTTTTCTAAATAGTTATAGATTTGATAGTATATATATTTTTCAAAAACTTTCGAAATTATAGGAATAAGTGCAATAGGTCTGTAACAGTTCATACTCTGCTTGTTGTCTTTTTTGAAGATAGGTTTAACGAGCGTAGTTTTTAGAATTTCCGGGTATGATCCAGTAACCACTGGATCATACCCGGAAATTCTAAAAACTTTTTGAAAAATATATATACTATCAAATCTATAACTATTTAGAAAAATTCAACATACTTACAGAAGACCAGAAAGGATTCCGCAAGAATAAAACAATAAACATGGCTATTTTTATGATATGGCTTAGGTGATCACAGATATGATAAGCAATATACTTTAGAATTCTAGTAGAGATCCCATCGTATCCAACACTTGTAGTATTTTTAAGCGATCTTATAATTTGAAGTATGTCATACGGAGTACTTGGTGCCATGAACATAGACTGATTTGATTTGGAAATATTTACGGTTACGTCCTTACCAGCATCTGGTATTGGTTCTATCTTTTCTATAAAGAAGTTGTTAAAAGCATTCGCGATCTCCTGTGGCCTGGTTATAGTTTTATTGTTTGTTACTATGGAAGTGATACTACCCTTTGGTAAATTGAGTTTAGACCTATTTATAATCGCCCATGTGGCTTTGGATTTGTTAGTAGATGATTTTATTTTATGATTGTTTTGTGCTCGTTGTGTTAAATTAATTATGTTTTTATATATTTTAGAATATTTTTTAAATTTAGTTTTATTTACTTCATTACGATTTAGCCTATATTTCCACATAAGCTCTCTCTTTTTTTTGCTACCGATTTTTATGCCACGTGATACCCACTGAGGTTTTACTTTGGTTCTTATTGTAATGTTTTGGAAAGGAAAACATAAATTATACAGCATCATGTAGACTTCTAAAAATGAATTATAAGCTGTGCTAGGATTATTTGTATTATAGATTTCAGAAAAAGAAAAAGTTTTTATATAGTTTTTGAATTTTTACATATTTTCTTTATTATAATCTCGTCTATTTGTTCGCCAATAGTTTATTAAAACTTTTTTACTAACCGGTAATTTTAGTACTTGCGCTGTGTGGTCTGACAGGCCAAAGTCAATCACATCAGATTTACACTTCATCCCCACATTATGTGCAAAATTGTCTATACAAGTGCCGCTCGTGAGTCGAGTTGGCTGATTTATTTCTAGCTTGAAATTATAACTTAAGAGCAAACTTTCTAGATCTATCAAGGTATTATTACGCTTAAGACAGTCAATATTATAGTCACCTGCAATTACGACATTTCTTTTTAAATTTTTGTTACAGATAGTACATAGCACTTTCTCTAATTGCTCAAAAAATACAGGTAAGTTGTTGGACTTTGGTACTCTATATACACAAACAATAATCGTATTATACATTGTCAGATCAATAGCGTAACATTCGAATATTCCATTTATGGAGAGTTTCGCTATATCTTGTAGCTCCTTAAACTGGTGACCTTTTTTTGCAAGGATGCATGTACCACCTCTCTTACTGTCCTTTCTGGAGTAACATGCCGCCAAAGTGTAGTTAGGAATATACAATAATTGTTCATGGCCAGCTATCATGAAGTGTTCAGATAAACAGATTATGTCGATTTCGGTATTTTTCTCTGACATCTCTTCAAGACATACAGTAAGCTCACTGCTCTTATTCAGTAAACCCGCAATGTTTTGATGTATGACGTTAAGGTGCTTATAATCGAAAAAACTGCACTGTCGCTTGTTGTTCATCCATATTGTTAATTTTTCCGGCTTCTGTATTTACGAAGGTATTTTCACGTATGTAGTCCATAAGTGCGGCGATATCTTGGAAAATTATTTGCATGCCGTAATTATTTACTGATCCTGTATTTTGTCGGTACATTTTAAAGTCCCACGTAAGATTCTTATTCGAATCAATGAAGTAGGCATGTTCGTGTGCTAAAATGTCTTGGTACAGCAAATTATTAAAATTTTCTACTCTCATGTTATACAAAGTACTAGTACAATGTCTGTAGGTGACGGCATGCAGAGAACAACATTTGTGTGTTGAATTTTTTCGAGTACTTTTCTTATGTGGAGAATGATACTAGAATATTCCTTAGTAGATATGAAGTCTGTTTCACCAATTAAAATAATACAGAAGTCATTCATAGTGAATTTCTTTAGCTTTGGTTCCAAGTCGCGAAACATATTATTTATTCCTGAGTATGGCGTTAGGTAATGACATAATTCACAATTGTCAAACTTATTCTCTGCAATTGTACGTATTTTATTATATTTATTTTCGCTTATAATACAGATTTTACTAACTTTTTTCTCCGGGTCTTCATTATGGCTTTTTGTATGTAGGATTGCTGGTGATACCGCAGATTCTTCCTTAGACGAACCCTTAGTATCTATTGCAATTGTTTAAGTGCCCTTACTATTTTTCTTCTTGTCAGACGTATTTACTCGCTCCGTTTGTGTAACTTTGCTAAGTAATGATTCCCTTTTTTTTGGAGTAGAAGATGTTTGTCTGGTTTTCTTAGTAGGAGAGTTGGTGATTTTTTTGTAAAGTTCATTTTTCTTTTCCAATTCCTGGTTTGACTGTTTGAGGTTAGTATTTTCCAATGTGAGTATCTCAATTTCTTCTTCTGCACTAGTTAATTGAAGAGTTAGTTTCTCTACTTGTCCCTTTAGTTTAGACATTAGTTCGTGGTCATATGTGTCGTCATTGCACCTCTCGGGTAGACTGGTAGTGGTGTCATCAAGTGTTTCGTTTTCAATTTGACTGATATTACTTTGTGAGTCTGACATTGAACGAGTACGCCGAGTGCCTCGACGAACACGAAACGTAATGTTCTCCAGAAAGTTCATGATACAAGACTCAAATTATTTAATTTTGAGTTTATTTTCTGTTATTCAATAATCGAAAGCCTGGGTCATATCGCAGTAAATGGAGCATACCCGGCGTCTTTTTATCCACATTACCCATGACGTTATTTATAAAATCAAAAATAGCCATGTTTATTGTTTTATTCTTGCGGAATCCTTTCTGGTCTTCTGTAAGTATGTTGAATTTTTCTAAATAGTTATAGATTTGATAGTATATATATTTTTCAAAAACTTTCGAAATTATAGGAATAAGTGCAATAGGTCTGTAACAGTTCATACTCTGCTTGTTGTCTTTTTTGAAGATAGGTTTAACGAGCGTAGTTTTTAGAATTTCCGGGTATGATCCAGTAACCACTGGATCATACCCGGAAATTCTAAAAACTTTTTGAAAAATATATATACTATCAAATCTATAACTATTTAGAAAAATTCAACATACTTACAGAAGACCAGAAAGGATTCCGCAAGAATAAAACAATAAACATGGCTATTTTTATGATATGGCTTAGGTGATCACAGATATGATAAGCAATATACTTTAGAATTCTAGTAGAGATCCCATCGTATCCAACACTTGTAGTATTTTTAAGCGATCTTATAATTTGAAGTATGTCATACGGAGTACTTGGTGCCATGAACATAGACTGATTTGATTTGGAAATATTTACGGTTACGTCCTTACCAGCATCTGGTATTGGTTCTATCTTTTCTATAAAGAAGTTGTTAAAAGCATTCGCGATCTCCTGTGGCCTGGTTATAGTTTTATTGTTTGTTACTATGGAAGTGATACTACCCTTTGGTAAATTGAGTTTAGACCTATTTATAATCGCCCATGTGGCTTTGGATTTGTTAGTAGATGATTTTATTTTATGATTGTTTTGTGCTCGTTGTGTTAAATTAATTATGTTTTTATACATTTTAGAATATTTTTTAAATTTAGTTTTATTTACTTCATTACGATTTAGCCTATATTTCCACATAAGCTCTCTCTTTTTTTTGCTACCGATTTTTATGCCACGTGATACCCACTGAGGTTTTACTTTGGTTCTTATTGTAATGTTTTGGAAAGGAAAACATAAATTATACAGCATCATGTAGACTTCTAAAAATGAATTATAAGCTGTGCTAGGATTATTTGTATTATAGATTTCAGAAAAAGAAAAAGTTTTTATATAGTTTTTGAATTTTTACATATTTTCTTTATTATAATCTCGTCTATTTGTTCGCCAATAGTTTATTAAAACTTTTTTACTAACCGGTAATTTTAGTACTTGCGCTGTGTGGTCTGACAGGCCAAAGTCAATCACATCAGATTTACACTTCATCCCCACATTATGTGCAAAATTGTCTATACAAGTGCCGCTCGTGAGTCGAGTTGGCTGATTTATTTCTAGCTTGAAATTATAACTTAAGAGCAAACTTTCTAGATCTATCAAGGTATTATTACGCTTAAGACAGTCAATATTATAGTCACCTGCAATTACGACATTTCTTTTTAAATTTTTGTTACAGATAGTACATAGCACTTTCTCTAATTGCTCAAAAAATACAGGTAAGTTATTGGACTTTGGTACTCTATATACACAAACAATAATCGTATTATACATTGTCAGATCAATAGCGTAACATTCGAATATTCCATTTATGGAGAGTTTCGCTATATCTTGTAGCTCCTTAAACTGGTGACCTTTTTTTGCAAGGATGCATGTACCACCTCTCTTACTGTCCTTTCTGGAGTAACATGCCGCCAAAGTGTAGTTAGGAATATACAATAATTGTTCATGGCCAGCTATCATGAAGTGTTCAGATAAACAGATTATGTCGATTTCGGTATTTTTCTCTGACATCTCTTCAAGACATACAGTAAGCTCACTGCTCTTATTCAGTAAACCCGCAATGTTTTGATGTATGACGTTAAGGTGCTTATAATCGAAAAAACTGCACTGTCGCTTGTTGTTCATCCATATTGTTAATTTTTCCGGCTTCTGTATTTACGAAGGTATTTTCACGTATGTAGTCCATAAGTGCGGCGATATCTTGGAAAATTATTTGCATGCCGTAATTATTTACTGATCCTGTATTTTGTCGGTACATTTTAAAGTCCCACGTAAGATTCTTATTCGAATCAATGAAGTAGGCATGTTCGTGTGCTAAAATGTCTTGGTACAGCAAATTATTAAAATTTTCTACTCTCATGTTATACAAAGTACTAGTACAATGTCTGTAGGTGACGGCATGCAGAGAACAACATTTGTGTGTTGAATTTTTTCGAGTACTTTTCTTATGTGGAGAATGATACTAGAATATTCCTTAGTAGATATGAAGTCTGTTTCACCAATTAAAATAATACAGAAGTCATTCATAGTGAATTTCTTTAGCTTTGGTTCCAAGTCGCGAAACATATTATTTATTCCTGAGTATGGCGTTAGGTAATGACATAATTCACAATTGTCAAACTTATTCTCTGCAATTGTACGTATTTTATTATATTTATTTTCGCTTATAATACAGATTTTACTAACTTTTTTCTCCGGGTCTTCATTATGGCTTTTTGTATGTAGGATTGCTGGTGATACCGCAGATTCTTCCTTAGACGAACCCTTAGTATCTATTGCAATTGTTTAAGTGCCCTTACTATTTTTCTTCTTGTCAGACGTATTTACTCGCTCCGTTTGTGTAACTTTGCTAAGTAATGATTCCCTTTTTTTTGGAGTAGAAGATGTTTGTCTGGTTTTCTTAGTAGGAGAGTTGGTGATTTTTTTGTAAAGTTCATTTTTCTTTTCCAATTCCTGGTTTGACTGTTTGAGGTTAGTATTTTCCAATGTGAGTATCTCAATTTCTTCTTCTGCACTAGTTAATTGAAGAGTTAGTTTCTCTACTTGTCCCTTTAGTTTAGACATTAGTTCGTGGTCATATGTGTCGTCATTGCACCTCTCGGGTAGACTGGTAGTGGTGTCATCAAGTGTTTCGTTTTCAATTTGACTGATATTACTTTGTGAGTCTGACATTGAACGAGTACGCCGAGTGCCTCGACGAACACGAAACGTAATGTTCTCCAGAAAGTTCATGATACAAGACTCAAATTATTTAATTTTGAGTTTATTTTCTGTTATTCAGTTATGTTGTCTTATTATTTTATGTTCAACAATCGTAAACCACTAATATGAAAACACAATAAGTGATCAGAAGCGCTTACGATTTCCAGGAATTTGATCCGCAGGTGTGCGTCGTAGGTATTGCACGTGCGGACCAGCTGGCCGGCGGCTCTTGTTCACTCAATTTGTGACACTATTTGTTATAACTTTAGGATTGTTTTATTTTGTTTAATGTTTTTCTTTTCGAAATTATTTCTCCGGAGATTTAAATTCACCAAAACACACGTCCACACTTGGACAACTCAAAATATACTGTGATGTGTGATGATTATAATTTTGTAAATACATAAATGTTACGGTCGCGAATCATACTTTAATCAACATACAACCTAATACCGGCCTGCTAATTGCAAAAAACGTAAAAAAAAATTGAATTTCGCGGGCTACCTGGAGCTTCCCCCTTAAGGAAAAGAAAAATAACATAGCCAGGTAAGTCCTTGGTCCACATAAGTATTACGGACATTTACTTTCCAAAACTTGGAATAAATAAATCTTCAGAATTTATTGCTGCATTAACTTTTAAAATGAAAGTGTCAACCCTAGGTACAGCACCAATTTCAAGCGGAAAATTTACGGTCCAGCTGTTTAACAAGTTTCATATGATTTTACACTTTAAATATTATTATATTTAAAGTTTAAAATCATATGAAACGTGTTAAGCTTAGTTCTCGAAAATTACCAAGTCGCGTTGTACTGGGATCGGTCTATCATTACTGGCAGGACTATTGTCGCCAATAAGCCTGATATAGTGGTGATAGATCGATTAGTTCCCCGCACAATGAATGTCGATGTTACCATTCCACATGACGAGAATCTCGTGGAAGCTGATAAAGAGAAACAAATAAAATATCTTAGACTTAGCTCACGAGGTTGTTGACATGTGGAATGTGAGCTCGGCTGTCATTGTGCTGATTGTAGTAACGGCCAATGGCCTGATGGGTGAAAGCTTCGACCAACATCTCTCGAGGCTCTTGTTAGGAGGTTGGATCAAGGGCCAGATTCAGAAGGCGGTACTCCTTGATACGGCTCGCATCGTGAGACCGACACCGGCGGACCACTATTTTTTATAATTTTAATTTTTAATATATAAAAATAAATATATATAATAAAAGCATTAAAATATGTATGAATACGTGATAATAATATAATATAATAAAATACTTTTCTTTATGACTTCTGGAGTTAAAATAAATATAAATATTGTAAACATTTTATTCTGTTCCCACATAAATACATAGATTCAAAATAATGATGTAGATGCTTAAAAAACATAACCCTGAATTTACTTTCGCGCACTTGAGTAAGAAAGCATAAGAATAAGAAGTTTTCTTGTAACTTTTGGAGCTGACTGTACAGTATAAAAATTACGTTGGCGACACGAGACTCAGGCGGGTATCACACCTCCGCTGCGAAACCATAGCAGCAAAACCGCAGTTGGTCCGCCATGACTTTTCCGTTGTATGACAAGTGAAACAGAAGCGAACTGTTCTAACGCACAGATTTGGTTATGATTCTGTTTATTTCCCGCGTGATTTTGCCGATCTGCTCGGAAGCTTGTTCCATCTCTGCGCTCAGCCCATTATTTTGTTGAGCTGCCGCGTTTGTCTCGAAACGACGTTGACTTTGACGTTTGTGTTTATTTGCAGTTGGCAAGTTTATAAAGCGAAACATCTTTTTTTTTTTGTAAAATGGATGTGGATTTTACGGAATAACTAAGTCGAAAGTGACGACGCCTTGTTCCGATTGCTACAATTCAACTGACTCGCAGATGTTCCACTTCTTGTATCGCGACATAATGTAGTAATGTTCCTGAGAGGAATTCGTTAAGTGGTTTCTCATAATTATTTTCGCGTCGGAGGTGTGCTAAGGCCACAGCTAAGAAGATCCAAGAAGATCAAAAAAGTTACGAAACGCCACTTTTGCTTACGTCTTTTGTTTAATTGGTGAATCGGGAAACTTACAGAATGGGAAGTAGCCAGTACGTTTATGTACGAGTATGTGGTATCTATTTCTTGATTCCGTAAGGCGTTGAAAATGAAGGTATGGCTGATGCTATCGTAATCTACGAATGCAATATAAAGTGGAAGCTCCTATAAACTATAAAAAAATCGGCCAAGTGCGTGTCGGACCACGCACAATGAAGGGTTCCGTATTTGGGATGAATTTATCCCAAGAACAAACTTAACAGGGACTCCAAATTATCATAGCGTTTAGAGCAAGCCGTACTCTCTAAAACTGACCATAAATCCAGCGGATTAAGATCGGGACTAGACGACGGCCAGACTTCAGCTCTGATGAAGTCCGAAACGTTCACTTCCAACCAAGACTGCGTGGACCGAGCTTTATGATCCGGCGCCGAGTCTTGTTGGACGGACCATACTTGGTTATTGAACACGGTGTTGTTAAGGGGCTTAACTACCTTCTCAAGAATGGTATCTTGATACACTTGTGCCGATGTTTTGATACCTTTTTCACAAAAATATGGCTCAGTCACTCCTTTATAGCTAACACCCCACCACTGAAGTCGGATAATGCCCACGTTGCACTCTGTCGACTAATTGGGAAGCTTCCTTAGAGCTTTGAGCATAAATACGGTCATTTTGTTTGTTAAAATGTTGCTCAATTGTAAAGATTTTCTCATCCGTAAACAAAATTTTTCAGTGACCTCCCTTTGCGTACCGCTTCAGTAGTTGTTTCGATTTTACCACCCTATTCTTTTTTAAATTATCAGTTAAAAATTACCAGTGCGTCTCTTATAGGCTACAAGTCCTAAGTCATCTTTTAAAATACGCGACATGGTTCTGGGTGCTATCTTCATCTCCCGAGATAAAATCTTTTGCTTTCGGACAGGATTTCTTCGAATTCTTTCCCTTACTGCTTTGACCACCTTTTTCGTACGAACACTACGTGGACGGCCAGATCTTTTTCTGTCACAAACAGAGGACGTCTCATTGTACCTATTAATAGCCAGGTACATAAACATTTGACTAATACCAAGCGTATGGAGAGTTTTAAAAATTGCATTTGCTCCATGCCAACTCAGTGTAATGCAATCACAGCGATTCGGTCTCTTTATCACCCCACTCCATTTTAATATCGCAAAATATTGTACAATGTATTGGCGCCAAAATTAGAAAACTCAATGAACAATCGTATAAAAATGACAGATTCCAAATTCAAATGTAATATCTTTCTTATTTTTAATTGTAACCGTGTTTATGGCCAGACTGTGTATATTTGACCTTAATTTATATTCAATCGGTATATACAGATGCCAGTTGCTCTGAAAATAATATTTATGCTCAAGTCAGCCATCATTATTTCTACTTTATGGGAGCGATAATGTATCGGATATGAGATCCGATACCAGCTCAGATCAGCTTTCGAATGTATATGGGGGAATATCGTTAAGAATATTGGGTTATCTTTGACATTATCATTCTGGACTTTTCTGTAGCGAAAGGAATTGGTTCCAAATAATTGCAACAGTGGCTAATTATTCAAATTTTGTTAGTCGTGTACTGGATTTACTTGCAAATGCCTAGCTTTGAGTTTAAAGGGACAACAGGACCTAAAGCGCGGCCACTGTCGGACTGCATAGAAAAGAAAGAGAAGCGCGATGACACTACGCTGGTAATGTATTGCAAATTAAGTAACAATTATCTATTTACAAAAAATCTATTGATTAGACTAAAAAATTAATGACATGAAATCATTCATTATTATTTTGTAGAGAACTATATACATTTTTGAACACTGTTCAACCATGAACAGTAGTTACACGAGCCAGCTACATCATTACAGCGTCAGCGTTAAGATCGACATACATTCGTTCCGCCGGCAACACCGGCACACCGTCAGCACTAAGAAGTGACCTGCTGAGATCTTCGCTTCATCGGCTCGATACACACACAACACACATGTAAATAGGTATCAATGTGTATTGACCACAAAATTTATATATAATTAAGTTAACTACTGTAATAAAGCAGTCATCAAGCTGGAGTCGAGTTTGATTCATCTCCCGTAACTCCTCTCACTGTGGCCAAGACACCTTTAGCCATCATCGGTCCTATGAGTCTGTGGGACCGGCAGTGAGAAAACCATTTCCTGTGTACATTGCACGACGTACACAAACCCCTATTCCTACCCAAATTCCGTCTGTCACCGTAGGTCTCCTTGTGACAGACTTCCCGCACGTAAAACCAACGTAACTTACGTTTGGTGTGGTTTGTATGATAGGCTAGGGCGTTAGGGTAACTAGGGTGCTAGGTAATTGCTATAGGGCTAGGTTTAGAGTCAGTAGGGTCTTAGGTATTTCATAGGTACCAGACTCAATTGTTGCTAACGTAGCCGCACTGTACGCATTTGGAATAACGGCCGTACTAAGCTGTAAGTCCCGGTGCGTACAAACACTTTTAATGTAAATTGTAGGAGTAATATGGTAAAAAAAGACCTGGGTTTAGTGTTTTTTTCTTTAGTTCTATAAAGTAAAATAGATTTCAGGACAAATGAAATCACTTTATATGTCTTCTAGATGACTGTGTATTATTATTTCCTATCAAAAAGATACTTCAGTTACTGTAAAATATGGACACAAAGTTACATAGTTTCGCTGTATTTTACGGAGGTTCTCTTAATACCTGACCAGCGGTTACGTAGTCAGTAATAACACAACAGTACTATTGATTGCCCAAAAATATTTTACAAAAAAAAAAAACAACCGACTTCCAAAAAGCTATAACTTTAATTTCGGAAGTCGGTGGCAAAAAATGAAAACACAAAGTCACAGACACGGACTTCCAAAATTAATGTTATTTTTCACTTTGTAGAATTTTTTTTGGAAAGCGGCTGTTTTTTTTTTTTTTTGTAAAAAGCTTTTATTTTCCACTTTTTATTGTGGTACCTACCCCACACAAATACCGGCAAAATATTGGGTTGGTAAGAAAATAATGAAACAGTTTTTTAATTATTTATCTATTCCATTTAAATTATTTTTTCTATAGTAAGTACTTCTAGCACTTTGTAGAATACTCTCGAAGGAATACGCAGAAGAGTAAATAAGTGCGGCACGCAAAATTGTTGCGCAATATTATTCGAGATGGACAACAAGTATCTTCGAGCACTCTACTTCTACGAGTTTAAACAAGGTCATTCGACGCGTGAAGCAGCGGATAACATTAACCATGCGTTGGGCCCGGGGACTACTAGTCATTAACCGTGAGTCGTTGGTTTAAGCGCTTTGCCTCTGGAGATACAAGTTTTGAGGACAAGGAGCACACCGGTCGGCCATCCGCTTTTAATGACGACGTACTACTAGAGAATGTGCAGATAAACCCAAATGCAACCACTCGTGAATTGGCCGAAGAAATCGGCTGCTGTCACGTTACGATTGAGAACCGTCTACACGCACTCAACTACAGAAAAGTTCTGTCGCGGTGGATCCCCCGCGTATTGACCAATGCTACAAGAGAAGTCAGAGTTGCGATATGCCAATCTCTTCTACTTCGTTCACAACGTAAAGAGTTTTTAACAAATTTAGTGACGGGAGATGAACACTACGTTCTTTATGAAAACGATACGCGATGCGGCTTCTGGCTTCCCCGTGGACAAGAACCGCCAGTCCAGCCACAACGCAATACTGATTGTCGGAAGTCTCTACTGAGTTGCTTTTTTGATTCTCGTGGAATCCTTTGGTGGGACATGTTGCATAGCAATGACACTATCACCGGGGATGTTTACGCCTCTCAGCTACGCCAGCTCGCTGCTGCGATCCGGGAAAAACGCCGAAGACGAGTCGAGGTTCACCTTCTCCATGATAATGCGCGACCGCACGTCGCTTCCGTTGCTCGTCATCAATTAAAGGAACTTTGCTGGGAAACAGTGCCGCATCCTCCGTACTCTCCTGACATTGCTCCGTCTGACTACCATTTATTTCGGTCATTGAAACAGTATTAACTTGTAAAAAAATTCAAATCATATGACAATCTCAAAAGTGACATAGAGAAATTCTTTCAATCTCAGTCTCCACACTTCTGGGCAAAAGCTATTGAGTCACTACCACAAAGATGGGCAGAGGTAGTAGATACGGAGGGTGATTATATTGTTGATTAAACATGTAACATTAAATAAATAATTAATAAATTCAAGAGCACCTGAAAGTGTTTCATTATTTTCTTACCAACCCAATAAATTAGAGCATCATCCACATAAAAGGGAGAAAATTTCGTATTATTGAAACTAACTCAAAAACTACCCAAGCAAAGTTTATAAATTTTACATGGGACCAACTTTGAGAGATACCCTCCCGAATAAAATAAAAATCTTTCAAATCGGACTACTCTATCAAAAGTTATGCGTGGTCATACATACAAAAAAAAATAATACGTGTTGAATTGAGAACCTCCTCCTGTTTTTTTTTAAGTTAAAAACAAAACGATGAAAAGTGGGTACAAAAGAAATAGATCAATAAAGGTCAAGGTCACCACTACCTTAAAATACTACTTCCGAATATTTTTACAAAACATCCCATATTCTGACTCAACCAAACAACAAGGTATGTTTACTTCCAAACAAAATGGTCACACATAATATTCTTCAAGATATTTACTTTTACTAACAAAATAAAACTCTTGAGAACTGTCGTTAGACTTTTATTCCTTGGCCAAAGATATTGGGCCAAACTTTGTCCATAACTCACAAGTTTACTCCACTCTTCCCCCACTCCTTAGGCTGCCTTTCCATCACAGATGTGCTAAGCTGCATAGCGAAGGATGTGTCACATCAACCAATAGGAACGGTTACTTATACGATACATTTTATGGGCGTAGTTGTGGACATCCACGCAGGGGGGCTGAAAATTTTTGAGCTTAGTGTGTTTTTATTGTCGTATTTTTCATGTTCGAATACCCTCTTTAGTACAAATACAGAGTTTCATGGCATTAGCATCATTACGTTTTTAGTAATTAATCCGTAAACTTCATCATGTCTCACTCATCTGCCGTCCATCCCTAATAGTCCAATGGATATTCTGACTCAGGATAGCCATTTGAGGGCGAATTTTAGCAATGAAACTGTACGAGATCAGCAGTTCTAAACCACGTTGAAGAGCTGTCAGTGTCAAAATATCATAACAATTTTGACACTGACAGTTCTTGAACGTGGTTTAGATGTGCTGATCGTATCCAGTTTCATTGGTGAAATCCGCACTTACTCGTACTCAGAGACTTATTGCACTATATCAATAACAAATTTAATTGTATTCTGTGCATCGGTAAATAATAGTGTGGTGTAATTACGTAAATAATAATTAGGAGTGGAAGTTAAGAACTATATCGATTTTTCAATACTGATATTATACAAGCATGGAAGTATACAGAATGTCCCGTAATTAATAGATAACCTCTTAAAAGGTTATTTTAATCAACATTGTGGACAACTTTTACTATGAGACCAAACCTGAAATCGCGAAAAAAACAGCTTTTCCCTACATTTTGACAAGTTATGCGAATATAAATATAGGGAACAGTTGATTTATTTTTCGCTATTTTATGGCAAATATTGTTTCGTCATGTCTACGTTATTTGCTACGCGCTACGTAGCTCCGACAATGCTACGCTGGCTACGCGAGCTATTTCGTAGCAACAGCTACGAATTTAATTTTAAACTTCTTTTAAGAATTTTGTCAAAATTATGGTAGTAGCGTCTTCCTGTCTGAGCTACTCGTTCATAAAATCTGTCTTCATATTCTCTAAACATCACTTCGAAATTCAAACGGTGTCTTGTAGTGAATCCGCGACGATTTACTTTTAAAACAAATGAGTTCGCTTTCGAATTGTATGCGCTCGCTTGAGCAGGTTCCAAGAATAGCACTAATCTCTGATGCTCGAGAAGTGGGTGTATAACCCTAAGAAAATCCCCAACCAAAAATATTACAAGTAAATTCTATTTGACTATTATTCGGGTAGGTATATCGGGTATAATACAGAAATATAGGTACAAGTTCCTATCACAGATAATAAAATGTCGATTTACTTCCTAAGGTCGTACGTCTGAACCTTGCGTGCAGGAAATAATATAGGGCAAACGCACCTGTTATCGTAACTTCAGGAAATTATTATTAGATTTTGATGTTTGATGTGGGTTTCTATTTGTTTTTTATAAGTTTTGTGGTAGGGTGAACAATATTTGTAGTTATCATGTTATTCATTGCACTAGAAACAACTAGCAAATAGTTTTATTTCTGTAATAGATGCTAGAATTTTATTTACAAATGATTAGATTTATTGATTGCCTTTGAACTATAGCGTAAGTTTTGTTATTACAATCATATAAAAGACATTTACAATTTATACGTCTTGCCGAGTCCAATCCACATCGAAGGGTCACTTCTCAAAGACACTTTGCAAAAGAAGCCGACAGAAGGATTCAGTTGGGTTTGGCATCGCTTGAAAAGTCTTCTCGTAGTCTATTCCGCAATGTTTGAAGATGTCCAGTGCGTTCTGCCTATTATGACATACGGTGCCGAAACGTGGAGATTAACAGTCGGGCTGGTCCACGAATACAAGGTTTATCAGCGCGCTATAGAGCGGGCTATTCTCGGAGTTTCTTTTGATGATTAAATCCAAAATGAAGTTATCTAGAAAGAACTGGAGTTACCGCCACAGCTTGCAGACTTAGGCCAGAACACTGCCACTGATGTTTGTCGATGTTTTGGCGTAGTGTGGCGTAGTGTGTGTGAGAGAGCTCGAAAGAGAATCAGCTTTACTGTTTCAACCATCTGAAATATTGCCATCCAGCAGCGAAGACCAAGATACTATGGATATTACTAGTCTGCACTGAACATCCAAATAATATTTCAACGGCTGGAGTGGTAATTACTGCAGTTAACAGGTACTACCCAATCCATAATAAAAACAACAGCAGTTGATATTAGTGACACTGTTAAACCCTGCTTGATAACCCATAACGATTCTGAAATACCCAGCAATAGAACCCTAAATTCAGGTGATTCGAATGAAGTATCTTATCAGTTAAATGATCAAACTGGTTGCTTAGAGCCTATAGTTCTCGAAAAAGAGAATATTTCTAGGAATATACCTGAAGAAGAGGCATTTACGAGTGATACAAGAAAAAGGAAGAAAAATCAGAAAATGAGGCTTTTGGGAAAACATTATACGGGACATAAGGTCAACAAAGTTGATAGAGTTATAAAATTAGAAGAAGTTTCAAAAAGCGACAGGCAACTAAGAGAAAAGTCATGTACTCACGGGGCAGAAAAGAAATCAGACAGGAGTTATTTGTGTGCTGCAATAAATGATGAAATCAGAAAAGATTGTTTCAGATATTTTTGGCAACTATCAACATGGGACGGTAAAAAATCATACATAAACGGACTAATTCAGGCGAGAATGATATTATGACGACGAAAAACTTCTACAGATGTAAAGAGAAAATCTTTTGGGTTTGATTGCTATTTACCAGGCTTTAACGGTGACAAGGTTCGTGTTTGTAAGGAATTGTTTTTGGCGACGTTTGATTTGAAAAAGATATGTTTCAGCTTTGGATTAGATCTAATATAAATATTTCAGAAAGTAGTGAAGGAACCTCTGTTCGAAGAATAGATAAGGTCCCTAACACATCAGGAACTACATCTAGGACGCTAAGTGGCTTGAATGTGTACCGAAAGTTCCAAGCCACTACTGCCGAGCAAACAGTTCCAGGATATATGTTGAAGAGTCTTTCGAATCTTTTAGCCACATACATTCTGTGTATACTTGTGAGGAGAAAAAAGTTTCAGGAGATTTTAAAAGAAAATAAAGTTTCTATTTTTAAGCCGCGCAAAGATCAGTGTGACATTTGTGTTGGCCACAAACAAGGGAACATTCCTGAAGACGTATATCAGCTTCATATTATAAAAAAGATGAAGCTCGAGCAGCTAAAACAGATGCTATTAACCAAATTTCAGGCGATGTGATTGTAGTATCAATGGATATGCAAAGTGTTTTACTATGTCTTAAGCTACTTGTTTCAGAGCAGTACTATAAAATGAAACTAGGGCTACATAATTATACTTTTCATGTTAACCTCTCAAACGTCGGCGTAACACCATTGGAAAATAAGATTTAATGACTCGAAACGCCGCCGTTACACCATTGGAAAATAACAACTGTCAACACGCATGGTTGTCATTGGACGGTAATATTTTCTATTTATTGGCACTTGCAACACGATCTAGCTGTATCATTCGATTAGTCGATTCATGCTTGACCTATTTTGGTAACATTTAAACAGGAGCGCCAACAAAACGGAAGCAAAAAAATAGAAAGAAATTAGTGCTTCTGTGAAGCTCTGTGACGGCCATATTTGTTGTTTTACGAGTGATTCGTGCGGATGTCTAAGTTTAGAAAAAACGACAAACATGTATATTTATATGTGTGGCATGAAGGAGATGGAGGAGTAACCGCAAACAATATCACTAGTTGTATAATTGATTTCATAGAAAAATATTGTTGTCAATACAAAAAAGTAATTTTGATATCCGACGGATGTGCCTAACAAAATAAAAATAAAACACTTTGCAATTCATTATCTAACCTTAGCACTGCAAAGGGCATATGATAGAGCAAATTATCCTAGAAAAAGGGCACACCATGATGGAGGTGGACAGCGTACATTCAACTTTAGAAAAAAAGTTTAAAGGCCCCATCTACTCTCCATCTGACTATGTATAGCGGATGAGAGATGCCAGACCATCACAACCTTACATTGTCCATCACCTAGAGTACACATTTTTTAAACATTATGAGGATGTTCCCGGTGGCTTTTCAAGTATAAGACCTGGAAGAAAAACCGGCGATGCAACGGTAACAGACATTAGAGGACTTCTTTATTTCAACGCTGATGTGAAGTACAAGCTACGTCACAAAGATGAGTGGAACAATTTGCCGCAGAGGAGGACAAGCACTGCACCCATAAGAGAACCTATAAGTCTTTATGATGGCTCACTAAAAAATTATTCTACCAAATTTAGTCACTTACAAAGTCTAAAGCAATACATGCACCGCGATTACCACCTATTCTACGAAAATTTGAACCATTAATAATGTTCCATATTTTGATCTCATTATAATTGATTTTGTTTGATTCAATAAAGTGATAATGTCATTTGGATATAAAATTTATTGGTTTTTTATTTACTTTCTTATTTATTATTTCTTTCTAAAAAAATAGTTATGTGTCATCGTACAGCTAGTTTCCATAGAATTATAAAGTAGTTATGTGCTCTAAATGCACATAGCTTGTATTTAGAACTCAAATAAATAACTCTATGTGTCAAATTTGGCTATTATGTTTAATTTTGGCATTATTCACAATGTTATCTATCCAAAAGTAATCTAAAACTACGGAAATTTGTTATATGTATTAAAGTAAAAATAAATTATTTTAATAATCTGGGTATTTTTCGAGAAAACCAGTTTTTTGCGTCTCCTGTAAAGTGTGTAAAAAACACACATAGCCACTTTTGCACGCTTGCGCGTGCATATACGATATATTACGTTAAAATTATGTGCTTAAAAAATAAGGGCTTTTTATTCTAAAACTACACATAACATCAAGCCTCGTTTCTCAGAAGGGTTAGGCAGAGGTAAAGATCTAACTATAAGTTTCCCACTTATAAACATATGGAATTCCACATGTTGTGTAAACAATTCACTAGTCGAATAATATTAATAAAAACACGTAGGTAATTAATAACTAAAACCAGAAAATTAATTAATGAGGCTCAAATCACTGTAATAAAATTTAAATTTAACCTATCCTATAATTTTACCTTACCGAGGAACCAATCCTAAACCCTTCTCCATTTTTAGCTGACTACACCAAAACCGGATCGCGACAAATAATTAATGTTTTCCCAAAATTAAGTTTTCCTGTAATTTATGGGCCTTATTTTAAATTAATTATTCTTTTAAACAGTTTATAATTTATAACAACTTTACACTTTAACTTTCTTCGGAAGGAATAACTTCTACCTTCCTAATGTTAATAATGTATCTTAATTATTTCAGCCTTCACCTAAAAGATTCAACTTTCGGTGAATCGATGACATAACAGTAAAGTACAGCTCGGCCTATAATTAGATGCTCTACCCTACTTTGTTAGTCGCACGTAAATAGGAAAATCAAAATGGAGGCTTAAAATTATTTGTATATTTATAAGTTTACTTGGACTTTACTTTAACAGAGGTTTACATTGAGTTTGTTCACGATAAAAATTTGAAAAGAATTTGTAAAAATGTAAAGATAACAACCATCGTGGCTAAGTAAAAACAGCTGCACGGGTCAATCCATCAGGTTAAGCTACGCCGGACCAACCCCGGGTTGGTCTGTGGATGGCTGACCATCTTTTCATACCGAGACTCCTCCGTGCCTCGGAAAACACGTTACGCCGTTGGTCCCGGCTGTCATTGGTGGATCTATGACAGTCATTACGGGTCGTCAGAAGCCCGAAAGTCTGACAACCAGTCTTACCAAAGGGTATCGTATTACCCAGTAACTGAGTTGTAAAGGTCAGATAGGCAGTCGCTCCATGTTAAATACTGGTATTCAGCTGCATCCAGTTAGACTGGAAGCCGACCCCAATATAGTTGACAAAAGGCTAGGCAGATTGATGGTGCGTGTATGACAAGATAGATGCATGGACGTAAAGGAACAAGGATCGTAGTAGTTGCCCTTCTGAAGATTCTGCCTAGCAAAATGGGAAGAAGGCGTGACTTTATGTGTCTTAGTAGCTTTTGCCAGCGGCATCGCCCACGTGGAATTCGGAAATTAACCCACGGAAGCGTACTACCGGGATGAAAAAGTATTCTATGTGTTAATCCATGTTATAAACTATCTGCGTTCCAAATTTCATATAAAGCAAATTGATAATATTAGAATCATTAGTATAATGATTCAAATATTATTAATTAATAATACAATACTTTTTGTTAGGTTTACTGCTCAGAAATTGTGCATAACGTTTCGTGTCTTGAATTGATATACCTGGGCCTGCAGTCTCGACATAGATAGCGATCGCTATACGACCGAATTCGGTCGTAAAGTACTAGTGGGGTACTTTTTTTTTTTTTTTTTTGTGGATGGGAAATCATCAAATAACTTCTCCCGCTCTGGGTGGAGCGGAAGGGCGTGTCAGACTTTTACTGACTAAAACCCACCCGTGTTCCTTCAGTTGCCTGTGCCAGGGCCACGGTATCTTTTTCAAACAACCCGCGACCCCAGCGGCACTAGTGGGGTCCCTAGACGGTCAAACTTGCATGAAAAACAACAAAAAAATCACATGCTTGTCAAGCAATTTTGACTGTCTAGGTACCCCACTTGGACTTTGCGACCGAATTCAGTCGTAAAGCGATCGCTATCTATGTCGAGACTGCAGGCCCTACTATCTTCCCGCCAGGGTTGCGGGTTGTTCGAAAGAGTTACCGTGGGACAGGCAACTGAAGGAACACGGGTGGGTTTTAGTAAGTAGAGGTCTGACACGCCCTCCCGCTCCACCCAGAGCGGGAGAAGTTTTTTGATGATTTCCCATCCAATAAAAAAAAGTCCTGCTATCTTGATTTCATGCAATCCTAGTACTTTTTGTAAGGTTACAGAGGTATTTCTTTCCGACGCGTCATAATAGAAAGAAGGATCTCTAATTTTTTAAAAATAAATTATAGCCTATGTTAATTCCTGATAATTTAGCTTTCTATTGGTGAAAATATGGTTAAAATCGTTCCTGTAGTTTTGGAGCTTACTCGGTACAAACAAACAAAACAAAAAAAAAACTTTCCTCTATAAAGTATATACGTAGAAGATATACACAATGACATATATAAATAAATATCAGCTACATCAGCCCCACACAGCCCACATTCAGAAGTGGGTAACAAATCGATTACAAATATTAGTAATGACGTCAATTTCGATTCAACAGCAATTAAAGTACGATTAGTTAGATAATTTACCATACAAACTTCCGGAAACGAACATCGAATCAATGCTATTCGAATGAAATAATTCTAGTGGACATAATATATATATATATATTTTTTAATTTTCTTATTTGCTCCCAAAATTGACCCTCATATTCAAAATTTATCTACTCGTATTTACGTTACACGTCCCTGTTTGGGTCATAGAAATTCATAAGTATAACTTAATCGGTCCATTAGATTCTGAGCAAATTGGCTGTGACAGACGGACAGACAGTGATCCTATAAGGGTTCCGTTTTTTCCTTTTGAGGTACGGGACCTGTAAAAACGAAACGAGCTAAATCATCGCCTGTAAACACTGAAATGGTTACTAGCTAGACATTCTCACGTATCTCTCGACATACTTATCTATAAAACTATCCTGGTACCTGTATCATCATCATAATTCTCCTCCCCTAATCCCAATTTATTTGAAGTCGGCGCAACATGTCCCTTTCTCCCATACTTCTCTATTAGCTAAGATAAGATAAGATAAGATAGTTTTATTTGTTCAAACATGAGTATACATACAAAAAATCAGCATGCAAGTTGTTAAAAGTATTCTAAACGGGTCGTCATGCTTGCCCTATAAAATGGCATACAAATATTTAAGTAGGTAAAGTATATAATAATAATAATATATAAGAATAAGCAAAAAAAAATTCTTTTCTTTTTTAAATTAGGTATTAAAATTATACAGCGAACAAAATTATTTAAATAATAATATAGCCACAATTCAATTATTCAAATTGAAATATAATAGTCACCGTTCACATAAAATAATAATAATAGGTCTAAAGCAGTAGTCAAAATAAATAGGTCAAAATTATAATAGTCATTCAAAATATTTTTCACATAAAAACTCATTGATGGTGTAATATGCTCTTTCAGTTATTTTTTTTTTTAACTTTCAATTTAAACTGCAGGTCACTTAAAAGCTTCCAACTTTTTGGCAATTTATTATAAATTATAGGAGCCATGCAAAAGACACTCTTCCGCATAAGAGTAGTTCTGGATTGTTGCAAGCAAATCTGAGTGTTGTCACGTCTGTTGCGTGGAAACACCTCAGCCATGCGAGTAAACAGATTAGGGTCCATTTTCTATAATATAAATGGACGGTAATGTTAAAATTTTATATTTTTCAAAATACGGCCTACAACTCTGAGTGGTTTCTAATTTGAACATGGACCTAATACATTTTTTTTGTGCTTTAAATATAGTTTCCTTATCAGTTGAGTTACCCCAAAAGATAATCCCATATCTTAGGACAGATTCTACCAACCCGTAGTATGCGGTAAGCAACGCATCTACACTAGTTATTTCAGCCAGTGTGTACAGAGCATAAGCTGAGGAACTAATTTTCTTAGTAATGGTCTCTATATGTGCTTTCCAATTTAATTTCGTGTCAATAATTAATCCTAAAAATTTTGTTGTGTCAACCGAGTCAATGTTAGTATTATTGTAATTTATGTCCAGTTTATTAATTAATGTCAATGGGCGTTGTCTGAAGTGCAAGATTTTAGTCTTATTTAAATTTATTTTTAAATTATTATTATTTAACCATTTTATTATTGAAACTAAGGATTTATTAATATTATACTCATATTGATTTCTATTTTTACATGGAATCGTCACAACACTGTCATCAGCAAATAGGCTCATAGGTTGTTCTGTGGGCTTGGGCAAGTCATTTATATATAATGTAAAAAGGGGAGGGCCTAAAACACTTCCCTGTGGAACACCATACACTACTTCACCTTCTTGGGATATATGGATTTCTTCTTGTCACGTAGTCAAATTTATCCTAGTAACTTCCGTAATCTGCATTCTTTTATGTAGGTATGACTCAAATAATTTTAAAACATTACCTCGAACTCCATAAGCTTCGAGTTTCTTAATTAAAATGTTGTGATGAACGTAATCGAAAGCCTGCGTCATATCACAGAATACAGCACAAACTGGGATATTATGATCCATATTTATCATCACCGTTTGTAAAAAGTCATAAATTGTCATGTTTATCGTCTTTTTTTCTCTGAAGCCTTTTTGTTCATTGCAAATAATATTATTTTTTTTCAAGATATGAGTTAAGTTGCCTATACATATATTTTTCAAATATTTTAGAAATGATGGAGATCAGTGATATTGGTCTGTAATTTTGCATTAGTTCGCTGTTTTCTTTTTTAAACAGCGGCTTCACTACCGATTTTTTTTAACGCCTCTGGGAATATACCGACGGTTATACTCAAGTTTACTATGTAACTTAGGGGAGTACTTATTTCGTAGGCTACAGCTTTGAGAATTTTCGTGGATATTCCATCATATCCCACACAATAGTATTCCTAAGCGTTTTTATAATTTTAATTACATCATGTGGTGTACTCGGGGCCATAAACATGGAATTTTTTTTTGTTCAAAATATGTTTCGTTACTGCAGATCCTACATTTTTGATGGGTTCAATTTCATCAATGAAATAATCATTAAATAGATCCGCTATGTGGTTTGGCTCTGTAACGGTTTTGTTATTCACCTTAATTTTTATTTACTATAATGGTGTTATGGTCAATAAGCTCGATGGCACAGTACTCGAATACACCAACAGAAGATATTTTCGATATTTTTGGTAGTTCGCGCCATTGGAGCCCGTTCTTGATCAGTATACATGCGCCACCCCTCTTACTTTCCTTCCTACTAAAACTTCCTATTAGTCCTAGAACCTTCCTATTAGTCATCATTTCGGCAGTCACCTCCTTCCTAGCCATATATATCATCTTTCACACAGTCCATCAATCGTTCTTTGGTCTTCCCCTATTTTTATAGCCATCGACATTCATACTCCAAACTTTCCTCACGACATTTCCTTCATTCCTCCGCATCACATGCCCATACCATAACAACCAATTTCCGCACATCTTTTTAGTTGCCGGTGCCATTTTCAGACTTCCTCTTATATACTCGTTGCTTATTCATACGTATAGGCATTGGATAAACGAAATTTAAATTATAGTTGTATTGAATCGTTCGTCACGCTGAAGTAGGTGCACGAAGGCTGCGCTGACGTTTATTAACTCAGGGTCACAGTATTCCTTGCCGGATTGCCGCCATGGCATCTGGAGGCAAAAGTCCTCGCATACACATGGGAGTGACGCGAGGAGGCAAAACGCCGGGGCGTAACTCCACTGCCGAGAGAAATCATGGCACAGCGGACAGAGCTCCGGCGGGATCTCATGGCGAGTGCGACTGTCGCAACCCAGTGCTGGGCACGCCACAATTGCGGCGATAGGTCCCCTCTTTGAGGAGTGGTTGGAGAGGCGTCACGGCATCCTCACCTTCCGCCTGACGCAGGTCCTCACCGGACACGGTTGCTTCGGGAGGTTCCTGTTCCGGATAAGGCGGGAGGAAACGCTCGGGTGTTGCCGCCATTGTTTGGATCGCCCGAAGGACACGGTGGAGCATACGGTGGAGGTCTGCCCGGGTTGGGCAGAGCACCGCCGCGTCCTCGCGGAGGCGATCGGCGGCGGCAATCTCTCGCGTCCGGCCCTAGTACAGGCCATGGTACGGAGCGAGAGTGCATGGGAAGCCGTCACCTCCTTCTGCAAAGCAGTAATGCTCGCGAAGGAGGAGGCTGAACGCGTGAGGGAGAGGCAATCTATGCGCCCTCACGCCCCTAGTCGCCGCAGGAGACGCCCTGGGCGTCGGGAATCGATAGCCAATTCCCGGCCACCGTAGGCACGGGCTTGCGGATGGCGAGAAATGGGTAGCTCGCCGTCCGGTAAGGACCTGGCCCGGGTCGACGGCGCGTTGTGTTCCACGCGCGCCTCAAAGAGATGTCAGCACTAGCTGAAGGGGTCCGCTAGGGCCGATGTCCGCCACGGTTGCGGGTTGTTCGAAAGAGTTACCGTGGCCCGGGCACAAGCAAATGAAGAAACACGGGTGGGTTTTAGTTAGTAGAAGTCTGACACGCCCTCCCGCTCCACCCAGAGCGGGAGAAGTTATTTGATGATTTCCCATCCAAAAAAAAAAAAAAAGGGTCACAGTATAGGTGTGTGAGGAACTAGGTGTAAAGTTCACTCATCCTCTACAGAAAAGGGAGGCTCCGCCGGCCAGACGGGCGTTGTGTCTGGTGAGCTACTGCTCGACGATTGATGCCGGGCACGTGGTATCTATGCTAGTCGTACGGTAAACTTTGGTCACGACGTCAGTGTGATGGGTAGTTCGCATGTGTTTGTAAATTCCGCCACGGTATCGTCGTCCATATGCCGAAGTAATATGGTTGTAGCTGTGATATACTGTAGTTATATCCCTAGGGATATAGCTATCTACCGTAATCCGTAATTTAGTTATATGGAAGCTGTCGGAGTGCCCTAATTTTGTTACTGCGACCAATTTCAGCTCGCTTCGCTTGCTCGGCTCGCACGTTGTAACCTAAGTTGGTCACAATTCTAACCTAACCTAACCTAATTAGACGGAGTGCCCTAATACTTGTATTACTATAATAATAATTTTATAATATCCTGGGACATTATTCACACACGGTCATCTGATCCCAAACTAAGCAGAGCTTGCTATGGAAACCAGATAACTGATATACTACATACACTACTTTTTTTTTTGTGAATACATACTTATATAGATAATTACTAGATCATGGTCGGGAGTCGGGTTGCCTCCTTCCCTCAAATATGGCGAGGGGGGTAATGGCTAATCTTTGCGTTATGCTCGTGAGCGGGTGCTGCTTGTGGTGACTGGTCGTCTTGCTGACCTTGGTTTTGTTAACCGACTTCCAAAAGGAGGAGGTTCTCAATTCGTCTGCATGTTTTTTTTTTTTGTATGTTTGTTACGCGATTACTCAAAGACGGATGGACCGATTTAGAAAATTCTTTTTTTGTTTGATAGGGTATACTTTCGAGGTGGTGCCATATAAATTTTATTAACTTTGCTTGGGGAGTTTTTGAGTTAGCTTCAATAATGCGTATATTTCCCACTTATTTTATGTGGATGATGTGATGGTGTTTTAATAACTTCCTATCACTGTTATTTACATGGCTATATCTACAATTATTGTGCTCAATTATGTATTCGAATTTGTGTGGGGTAGGTTCCACAACTAAAAAGTTTTTTTTTGTTATTAGTAATTAACTCTTATTAAATTATTTATTTCGATTCTATGGTCCTAGTTTATCATTTGTGACTTCGAGTTACGGCTTCATATAAGGATATATGTAAGTGGGCACGCCCTTTACTACTGGAGATTTATTTAGATATAAAGTTCTGCTTACGTTTTTAGTTTTGTATTTTCATTTCTACTTGAGTATAGTTTTTGATATTTTTTTTTGTAGATTGGCGTGTGCTAGCTTACTTATAGCAAACAATTTAATTTAATGTTTTGTGTTGGGTAATAATGCACCTAAATTATTATGCACAGTTTTGTATAGATTCAAGTTTTTTAACACATAGCTGTGCTGCTGGGGAGTTTGTTGTACCACTTCTTCTCCCCAGCTAAAGCACTAGGAAGTGGTGAAAAACGGGCGTTTTGGGGGACTGTCTTATGTAATTTTGACGTTCGAAAAGTGCTGATTTTCAGTCTAGTTTGAATAAATGACTTTTGATTTTGATGCGCGTATTATATTTATATTCCTAGTAATATCCACAGGGATTTAACTACACATATATCACGGCTATAACCCTCTTACTGCGACACATATACACTTCTCCGCTCATTAAACTAAGTCTCAATGCTTCAATAACATCTTTGTGTAAACTAACTACCTTCTGTTGTGTGATGTGTCTCATTGTGTTGTTACGTCATATTGGATAATTGGGACGCGAGACGTCATGAATTTACATGGAACTGTGAATCTTCAAGGTTAAGCAATGCTTGCCGAGGTCAGTCTATGACATACCGACATCCCTCAGTGCCTTGAAAAGCACGTTAAGCAGTTGGTCCCGGCTACCATTCACTTAACTTTGACAGTCGTTACGGGTGGTCAGAAACCCGAATATCTGACCACCAGTCTTCACTAACTGTGTCATGGAGGTCAAATAGGCAGTCGCTCCATGTAAAACACTGGTATTCAGCTGCATCCGGTTAGACTGGAAGCTGACCCCAACGTAAGTTGGGAAAAGGCAGATGGTGATGAATTAGTAGGTACTGCCAAGATAATACTTAGTAATAGATAAAGCTAAAGGGACTTGACTCCAACCGAAATGACTGGCCTGCAGAGGACAGAAGAAAATTGAAAAATGGAGGGGATATTAAATATATATGTATATACTCGTATATATATATATTTTTTATTTGAGAGGGGTTTGCTCTTGACTCTAGTCTAGGTCAGAGACGATGGAGTGAGCTTACCCAGAATAAGCCTGTTCACTCTCACTTTGAAAAGATTAGGGTTGTATGCGCTCGGAAACACAGACGCAGGTAGAGAGTTCCACTCTTTAATAATAGATAAAAAATAGTAAAAATGACAAAATGATATTCTAACTTATGTAAAACTATTCACAAACTAACTTTTGGCGTCGAAAAATTCATCCGCATCGCTGTCGACTGGTAATGTAGGTAATGTATTATGTGTAATTATTTGGTTATCTTATTATCTAATTATTGTAATTGATATTTAATAGTTCATTCTGACATTTACTGTAGTGGATGTTTAATAGTTTTTAATCTGACGTTTACTTTTGACTTCATTATTAATTCATTTGAATGTAATTAAAAATGATGACAATTTTTATTTAATGTTCATATTAAACATTCTTTTATTTTGCTGGTCCTTTAAGTTAACAATACAGTTTGAAATAGTAAATATAACAAAATTTTATCCTAACCTAAGTAAAACTATTCACAAACTAAAATATGGCGTCGAAAAACTCAGCCGGCTCAGCTGTCTACTGGTAATGTACCCAAGAGACTGGTGGCATTGCCACGTTGTATGGCAATGCTTAGCCTCTGACCAAGGTAAAAACCAGCCCTTGGTTCACGGAAAGTGTCAACCAGCCGTTTCGACATTTCCTTAAAGAGACCATGAGCACTCGGATCCCATGGCCCGAGGATTTCAACCCCAAACGGCTCGAAAATATAATTACCAATTAGATTATTATATTTACGCCGCTTGAGGTTTTCCGCAGCCGCAGCAGCAGCGCTAGCACAGCACGCCGAGCCAGAAAGATGAGATGGCGCAAGAGTATCGACACACGTTGCTACCCACACTAAAGGCCTATCCATCAGACATGCCGTCCGGTCTCTAGCCATAGTTGCGCGCTGAGCCATTGAAATCTTCCGGGCTACCAGTTCTGTTAGGTGTACCTCAAGGCTCAATATTGGGTCCATTCTTGTTTTTAGTGTATATCAATGACTTACCATTCTATTTAAAGGGTATCTGTGACGTTGTACTGTATGCAGATGACACCTCTCTTATTTTTAAAGTAGACAGGAATAGACAAAATTTTGACGACGTAAACAGTGCAGTCTCAATGGTTACAGATTGGTTTACGACAAATAACTTAGTTCTTAATGCTAAGAAAACGAAATGTATAAAGTTTGCCTTACCGAATGTTAGAAATCTAGGACCCAACATCGTTTTAGATAAAGAAGTGCTTAAAACTGTAGACTCGACAGTTTTTCTGGGTATAACGGTAGATGCCAAACTTCAGTGGGGCCCACATATATCAAGCCTAGCGGGAAGGCTCAGTTCAGCCGCCTACGCCGTCAGGAAAGTAAGACAAATACACTGACGTTGATACCGCTCGGTTAGTCTATTTTAGTTATTTTCATAGCGTTATGTCATACGGTATTCTGCTCTGGGGCAAAGCCGCTGACATTCAAAATATATTTGTTCTTCAGAAACGATCTGTTCGAGCAATTTACCAGCTCGGTGCCAGAATTTCTCTGAGGATTTTTTTAAACATATTGGTATTCTCACGGTGGCATCACAATTCGGACAAATTACGTGCTCCATTTCACCGGCTTCATAAGGTTCATAACTCATTTGTTGGGCTTGGTGTATCCTTTTATAACAAGCTACCCTCTTCTTTGCTAGATTTGCCTTACAATGCGTTTAAAGCCAAAGTAAAATCTAACCTTTGTTCAAAGGCATACTATTCCATCATAAGAATAGTTGGTCGCTGTGTTTAACTTAAGACAATGTGTATGTTCTTTCTCCAGAATTAGCTTACCTACTGACAGGTTATATGGGTTCATATAATTATTTATTTTCTTTGACTGTAAAGGTCAATTTATTTTAATTTTATTTTTATTTATCATTGACATAATCTACTCAATACAATTTTTTTTTTATGAGTGGTATTGCAATATGTGGTTAGCTAGTGACCTCGACAATTGATCATAATTATTCTTGTCTGAGCAACCGGCAGCAGGTTCGTCATGCTCCCTTAGATGTCACTGCTTGCGGTAGCGTCGGGGGTCGGGTTGCCTCCTTCCCTCAAATATGGCGAGAGGGGTAATGGCTGATCTTTGCGTTATGCTCGTGAACGGGTGCTGCTTGTGGTGACTGGTCGTCTTGCTGACCTTGGTTTTGTTTTGTTATTAGTAATTTAACTCGTTTATTTTACTTCGATGGTCCTAGTTTATCATCTGTGACTTCGAGTTACGGCTATATGTAAGTGGGCACGCTCTTTATTATTGGAGGCTTTTAATATAGGTATAAAGTTCTGCTTACGTTTTTAGTTTTGTATTTTGATTCTGCTTGAGTATAGTTTTCGATTTTTCGATTTTTTTTTCTTCTTTTTTAAGTATTATACTTATTGGCGTGTGCTAGCTGACTTATAGCAAATAATTAAATTTAATTTAATGTTTTTGTTGCGTAATGTACTTGCATGTAATTTGCACAGTGTTGTATAGAATATATATATATATATATATTTTTTTTTTTTTATTTAACTGAACAGACAGCTGTGCTGCTGAGGAGTTTGTTGCGCCACTTCTTCTCCTCAGCTAAAGCACTAGGAAGCGGTGAAGGGCGGGCGTTTTGGGGGACTGTTTTATGTAATTTTGACGTTCGAAAAGTGCTGATTCTCAGCCTAGTTTGAATAAATGACTTTTGATTTTGATTTTTTTTTTATTTTGATGGGTTCTAGTACAGCTGGAACGCCGACGGTGACAAGAGCTCGTCGGATGATGCCACTTATGTGACGTCATCCAACGAGCTCTTAGGTATAAAGAGCACTTATGATATTATGACGTCATATGTACTTCATTAATTTTGTGTTTGTAAACATGACTGTCGAATATGAGGTTCATGTCAGACTAAGGGCTAATTTTTCAATTGTCAGATAACTTTTATTTATGGAATAAATATGGCGGTTTGACAGCTTTTGTATAGAAAATATGCCAAACTGTCATATTTATTCCTCATCTGCTTAGCCTTTTCCCAACTATATTGGGGTCGGCTTCTAGTCAAACCGCATGCAGCTGAATATGTGTATTTTAATGGAGCGAGTGCCTATCGGACCTCCACAAGCCAGTTATTGGGTAATACAATAACCCTTGGTAAGACTGGTTGTCAGACTTTCGGGTTTCTGATGACCGGTAACGACTGTCAAAGATCCACGAATGACAGCGTGCTTTCCGTGGCACGGAGTGGTCTTGGTATGTAAAGATGGTTACTCATCCACGGACCAACCGCGGCGGTCTTAGCTTAACCTGATCGATCGACCCGTGCTGCTGTTATTACTGAGCCACAACCTCCTCCAATAATTTTAACGAGTTTATGAGATTTCAGAAAAAAGTTATCTGACTATTGAAAAATCAGCACTAAGTGTCAATATTTGTACTTATTTCCGGAAAAATAAACACTATAACCAAATAATGCCAATGGTAGTGTAGGCTACTACTTACCTATTTATTTAATTAATAATAATTATGAATACTATACCTAACTAAAAACTTACATATTAACAACACTGGTTTACAATTACTCACATAATAGTATATATTTATTATTATATTTACATTGTTACTTATTTACATTTATTTATTATATGCATTATATACATAACACCAGTTGGTCGATGTCGATAATCGATAATAAGTGCGATAAACTATCGACTCACTGGACATCACTAATCTAACGGTAATATACGCGTCGCTTGCGCACATTGGCGCAGCGGTCACCGTCAATGTCAAACCAGTCGAGACTTACCTACGGCGCGGAGCGCATGTCCTTCGCTCGCATGATTGTGCTGCCGCGAACTGCTTAAACTTGCTTGTAATTCATAGTTGTGCTTTCCATCTGCTCATCTGGATTCTGTCTCATCTTCCTAATACATTGACTATTGTGCTACGCTTGTGCTTATGCTTTATTCCCGTTGTGCCTTCTTAATCATATGGTGTTTGTGAGGATTGTTGGAGAATACATACTATAAACCGTGAGTTGTTTTGATTACATACCACGTCATACACCTATTCCTGCACCCGCATACCTATAGTAGATTCTTGGCTACTGGCATCACAGAAGCAGAAACGTTGTAACAGAAAAATCCCATGAGAAATTTTCCTAATGGTAGACGATAAAATGACATAAATTCTGAATAATAGATAGGACTAACAAATAACAGACATACCGGAACTCAAATCCATTGAGAATTGCCGCAAATATGAGTTACCATTACAGCCGCACGGGTCGATCGAATGAAAAAAACCTGCGTACCTTGGAAAGTACGTTAAGCTGTTGGTCCTGGCTGTCATTCGTAGAACTCTGACAGTCGTTACGAGTAGTCAGAAGCCAGTCTTACCAAGGGATCTCAAGTTAAGATAAAGCACTCACATTTGATCATTGCTACATAAATACGTTACCGAGTTACACAATACCCCTAACCAAAACACCAAATCAATCTGCCTAGCCTTTTCCCAACCATGTTGGGGTCAACTTCCAGTCTAACTGGATGCAGCTGAATACCAGTATTTTACAAGGAGTGATTGCCTATTTGGCCTCGACAACCCAGTTACTCGTTGTCAGTCTTTCGGGTTTCTGACGACCCGTAACGGCTATCAAAGATCCACGAATGACAGCCGGGACCAACGGCTTAACATGCTTTGCTTTTTGAGTCTCGGTATGTAAAGATGGTCACCCATCCACAGACCAACCGCTGCAAGCGTAGCTTAACCGGATCGACCCGCGCGGCTGTTATTACTTAGCCACGAGCTCCGCTCCCTAACCAAAACACCAGTAAAACAAAAAACACACTTCTCTTTTCTTTGAAGTCGATAAAAAACCATCCCTATGTACCTCTTATTTTATTTTTTTATAATAAGCATATATAGAGTGCTCGGAAATTCGACCTATTGTTTGAATGGGATTAAAGGATTCTGGGGTGGTTTTGGGATCTACCTCCTAGTGGTCCACCCCGGGCAACGGCACCACAGGCTTGCCTGTGGTACGGCTGAACGATCCCACTTAGCGGTGGTAGGCTCCGCAAGGGGCCGCCTGGCTCGCGACCACCATCCCACCGGAGTCTGGCGCCAAGCAGCTTGCTGTGTTCCGTCGGTGTGTGGGAGTGCCAGTGCCTTTGGGGGAGAAGGAGATTGTCAGTTGCGCTGTTTGGCACCGGTTGTGGTCTCTGAGTCAGCTAGCCGGGTAACTCATTTTGGAGGGTAGCGGGATCCGAAGCACGGTGCCAGCCGTTGGCCGACCGCAGTCAGTAGGGGGCCCAAGTAGCACGCCAGCCACGTGCCAAAGGCTGCCCCGCCAACTCGCGAAAAATCCCGGTATGCTCCACCGTGCCAGCCGGCGACTGGATGGGAGGACCCGGTGGCCATATCCGGGGGGGTTCGGGCGTCCCCGCAGTCTCCAGATGAGTTCCCCGTAGGTTTGGTTGGCTCTAGTGTTCCACTTGGATCACTGAGCGGCGCCTCGACAAGTCGACTTTTTCCCCCAACAACTCCACTCATATGACACACAAAGCGAAGAAAAATAGGGTAAAACAACGGCTGCACTTCCTCCCACTAAAAGTGCACCTCACTAATATCAGGGGGTTGCACTCCAATCTCGATTCGGTCCATCACCACCTTGAGACCGAGAAGCCGCACCTGTTTTTCCTAACGGAGACGAAGATAACAACCCCGTCGGACGTGGCGTACCTCAACTACCCGGGGTACTCTCTTGAACACAAGTTCAAGAAGCAAGCTGGGGTCTGTGTGTACGTCCGCGATGACATTTGTTGTCGTCGTCTCCGTTGCTTTGAGAAATCGGGTTTCTCTGCCATATGGCTACTTGTGGATACTGGCGTGGAGAAATCTCTCTACATCGGCATCTACCGATCGCATAGCGGTGACCAGGAGACACCAGCGCTCTTTAATTTCCTCGTGGAGTCGACTGACGTAGCCCAGCAACGGTACCCAACGGCGAAGCTCATTTTTCTAGGGGACTTCAATGCCCATCATAAAGAATGGTTGTTCCCATACCAGAAAACTGACCATGCTGGGTTGGAGGCGCGCAATTTTGCTTTAACGCTAGATCTAACCCAGATGGTGAATGTGGCAACGCGGGTACCGGATGTTGACGGCCATACACCCAATTGCTTGGACCTTCTGCTGGCATCTGATCCGGACAGTCATTCAGTATCGGTCTCAGCCCCGCTGGGAACGTCTGACCACTGTCTGGTGAAATCCATATCAACCTGCTCTCCTCCAGATGAGAGCCCTAGAGGCACGAGGCGAGTATGGCGATACGGGTCAGCAGACTGGGATGAGATGCGGCACTTTTTGCGTCTTATCCATGGCGGCAAGTGTGCTTTTCCTCGGGTGACCCCTCGCGCTGTGCTGACGCGGTTGCGGACGTGATTCGGCAGGGGATGGAATATTTTATTCCATTCTCCGACATCCCGCTCGGTCACAATCCCGGCCTTGGTATAATGCAGAATGTGCCCACGCTGAGGCCCGAAAAGAGACTGCCTACCAAGCCTGGGTCAAGGCCCGCGACCGCAAAGTTAGAGCGCGCAGGGTTCGCGCGAAGAAGAGAGCCTTTAATTCTGCCGCCAAGTTCTGCAAGCGGGTTTTGCGTAGGGCACGTTTTGACCATGTCGGACATATCGGGGCCAGGCTGGCTTCGCACCCTCCGGGTAGTAAACAGTTCTGGTCCCTGTCCAAAGCGGTTGAAACGAATTTCTGTCGTCCCACTTTACCTCCTATGATTAAACCTGATGGGTCGCTGGCTCACTCTGCAACTGAGAAGGCAAATTTATTTGCATCTCTCTTCGCAAGCAATTCACGTCTGGACGCTGGCTCAAAGCAACCACCTACTGTACCTCATTGTGACTCCTCGATGCCGGAGATCGCAGTACACATTAAAGAGGTCCGAAGAGTATTGTGCAGTCTAGACGTGAACAAGGCCAGCGGGCCTGACGGCATTCCAGCGAGAGTGTTGAGGCAGTGTGCGCCTGAACTGTCTCCTGTATTGACACGTTTGTTCCGCCTCTCTCTTAAAAAAAGAACGGTGCCGAAATCCTGGAAGCTTGCAAATGTACAACCAGTGCCCAAAAAAGGCGACCGTGCAGACCCTGCCCATTACCGTCCGATCGCCATTACCTCCATTCTGTGCAAAGTTTTGGAAAGGGTACTGAACAATAAGTTGCTGAACTACCTTGAAGACAATGATCTCCTCAGTGACCGTCAATATGGCTTTCGCCGGGGACGGTCAACTGGCGATCTTCTTGTGTATGTCACGCACTGCTTTGGCGAAGCCATCGAGAAACACGGCGAAGCACTGGCTGTATCGCTTGACATCTCGAAGGCCTTTGACAGGGTCTGGCACGCTGCTCTGCTCAGCAAGCTTCCTGCTTATGGCATCCCAGCTGATTTTTGTAGCTGGATATCAGATTTCCTTAGTGAACGGTCGATTAGAGTAGTTGTTGATGGCTGCTCTTCTGACCTTATGGCTATTGATGCCGGTGTTCCTCAGGGGTTTGTTCTCTCTGCAACTCTTTTCCTGCTGCACATCAATGACCTGCTTCGGCCTGGTATTGTTGGGTACGCAGATGACAGTACAGTTTCAGAGAGATACTTGTCCAGCGCAAAAACCAGCGGGGCTGAAGTTCGTTCCTTGAGAGAGGCCATGGTAGAGCGGACAGATTTGACCTTAAGCTTTGTCTCCCAGTGGGGTGATGATAATCTGGTCTCTTTTAACGCCACCAAAACGCAGGCGTGTCTTTTTACCGCTAAAAAGAGTCGTTTCACCCTAACTCCTACTTTTCGAGGTACATCTGTTCCTGTAACTGATCGACTTGAGCTCCTAGGCATGGAGTTGACATCTGGTCTCAACTTCGGCGCCACCATCGAGTACAAGGCCCAAACTGCGGCCAAGAAACTGGGCATCCTAAATAGGGTGAAGCGATACTTTACGCCTGGACAGCTTTTAACCCTTTACAAAGCGCAAGTCCGATCCTGCATGGAGTATTGCAGTCACCTTTGGGATGGATCAGCTAAGTACCAACTAGCCGCGCTTGACTCGGTGGAACGCAGAGCTAAGAGGCTCATTGGCGACGTAAAACTGGTGGATGCCAAGCTTCATTGCTTGGCTCATCGCCGCAAGGTTGCCTGCTTGTCGGTCTTCTACAGATTGTACTTCGGAGAGTGTGCCCGAGAACTCCACGACCTCATTCCACCGGCCCCCTTCTACCACCGGACATCTAGACGCACTGCCAGTTACCATCCCTACCTGGTTGCTATTCCACCAATTCGCACTAAGCGCTTCCAAATGTCTTTTATAATGCGCACAGCAAAAGAGTGGAACTCACTACCTGCGTCTGTGTTTCCGAACGTATAGGTACAACCCTAATCTCTTCAAAGTGAGAGTGAACAGGCTTCTTCTGGGTAAGCTCACTCCATCGTCGACTTTGTCTCTGTCACCTCTGACCTAGACTAGAGTCAAGAGCAAACCCATCACAAATAAAAAAAAAAAAAACCAAAGCTCATTTCCAATAACAAATTAAGCTCTATCAACTAGGGGTCGAAAATATATATTTTTTTTCAAGTAAAAGACATCTTAATAAAAAAAAATAAAAAAGATTTCCACTTAAGTACCTTTTATTTCTGAAATTATGGAAATTAAGAGCATGTTTTTTTTTTTTTAAATGATCAGTCAGAAAAATCACAAATAAAAGAGAGAAGTAGTTATTTTTAAATTATTTATTTTTGGTGACCAGTTTGAAAATTTGAACAATAAACTAAAAACGTTCGTAACTCGGAAACCATTAATTTTCGATACCTAGTTGGTTGGGCTTAATTTGTTGGAAATTGCCTCTAGTGTAACCTTATTCAAGGAATAGTTCGAATTTCCGAGCATCCTTTATATGCATCCTGTATATGTAATACCCTGAACAGACGATGTATGTAAAAGCATTCATACGGAACTAACGCACCCAGTTCTTTCTCTATTTGTATAAAATCGTCGCTGAGAAAATGTTGTTAGAATTTACACATACAATTTTTGGAGTTTACTCCTAAAGAATCGATTTTCATATAAGGTCCACGGTATGGAAATTGTAAGAGAAGAAAAATAATATGAACAAGCGTTAACTTAAAACCGTTACGTTATTCTGCGCAACTTAAAACAAAACGAACGCCTTTACATCTTAAAGTTGCTTTTTGTATAGCACTGATTCATTGAAGAAACCCTGACCGTCCTTCGTTTTCGTCCAACAATAGAAAGTCGGAACGCCAAAAAACAGGAGTAAACTCCAGTCGTGTGTTGGAGCTGACACACACACACACACACACACACTTTTGTTTTTTTTTAATTCTTTATTTAATTAGGGACTTTATGTACGATTTTATTATTGATAGACAATATAATATCACTCTTATTTCGCCGAAGATTTAAGCAGAGAAGTAGCTATAGTACACCCGCATTTTGCCAGTTGGCTAGCTTACATGGTGCGAGCTAGCGTGCGTGTCCGCCTACCGAGTAGCTGCAGTGCAGCAGCTCGCACTGTGTAGACGTATCTTACGAGTTACTTACGAGTTGGTCAATAGCTCGCATCCGAGTAACTTCAACATTTTTTCTTTTCACTCGCCTGCTTGCCTTTCCACGCTTTTGTCAGTAGCTCGCCAGTCAGTCGCAAGAGGATCCTGTAGGATATAGGTTGACGAGAGCATTTTTTTTTTTTAGTTTAGTTATATATTAGTTATTAGTAATTAACTTTGTTTATGGTCCTAGTTTATCATTTGTCACTTCGAGTTTCAGCTTCATATACAATTCTTCATATATGTAAGCGGACACATCCTTTATTACTGGAGGCCTTTATTTAGATATAAAGTTCTGCTTACGCATTTTAGTTTTTTATTTTTATTTCTGCTTGAGTATAGTTTTCGTTTTTTTTTTTTTTTTGTATATTGGCGTGTGCTAGCTTACTTATAGCAAATAATTTAATTTAATGTTTTGTGTTGCGTAATGTACCTAAATTATTATGTGCAGTGTTGTATAGATTCAATTATTATTATTTTTTTTTAACTGAACAGACAGCTGTGCTGCTGGGGAGTTTGTTGCGCCACTTCTTCTCCCCAGCCAAAGCACTAGGAAGTGGTGAAGGGCGGGCGTTTTGGGGGACTGTCTTATGTAATTTTGACGTTCAAAAAGTGCTGATTCTCAGCCTAGTTTGAATAAATGACTTTTGATTTTTGATTTTGATTTTTTTAAAAAGAGTCGAGGCAGCTACTCTCTTTATGAAAACTGCCAAGGCAAGCCGAGCTACTGACATGCGAGTACACATTCGAGTAGCTGTCTACTGTCTAGTCAGCAGCTCGCACTAAGTAAAACAGCCATAACTACCCTGTTATAGCGAGTGAGCCTATTGGAAAACCCTATTGTACTTTGCAGGACCTAGAAAGAGACCCCAGGAACTTAGCAATAGCGCTTGTGAAGGTGTCCGTTATGCTAGCGTACCCATGATGTAATTCACGGTTTTTATTATACTCAACAAATAGAGCGTAAATAGTGCTTAATTAGTGCAAAAGTAAAAAAATAGTGGCTTTGTAGTTTAAGAAATACGGATCATTTTTACTGTGTACGCTGGCATAATGATCAAGCTAGCGTAGCTGTTCTTGAAAACAGTTTTTATTAAAGCAACGAAATTTACACCCAAAAATAGTTCCAAAATAGAGCGCGCGCTATGCAAAATTTCATAATGATTGCTCTTATTGGAACGGAGATATTGAACAAGACTTTTAAATAACATTCCGACAGGCGCTATGGCAGCGTACACCAATTAGTGCTTATAGAAAGCGGACGTTTCTTTTTATAAATGCTATATTATGTATAAATTGTACGTGAAATTTGGCCCCTGCTAGTACATATAGGTACTTTATGTGAATTTGCAGTGGAACAATATAAATAATGTTTGTTAAGTTCTAGGAACAATATTGTATTGTCGAACAGTCGCACATAAAAGACATTTCACAACGCACCGAAACCGGTTTCCGAAACATTTTTTTTATAGCCTTTTCTTTTTTGTCGCCTTCCGCAACTTCTTTTCGGTCGTCTTTTCTTGGGTGCTCTGAAAAAACCCTAAAAAAAGCCTTCGTCGGGAAATTTAACCGCGGCAGCCTCCACCAATATGTAGAACACCGGAGTCCAAGTACGTGGAAACTCCGAGTTTCTACAGGTGTGTAGTTGGGTAATGAGTTAAACTCAAGTGAAGCACTACGAGAGGTATATTAAATCAAACTTAATGAATACAATCGCAAACTTTCTTAGCCGACCCGCTTCCTAGCTCTCAACCAAGTGCCGTCATGCAGGAAAGGAAGTGCAGGCCATGGTACGGAGCGAGAGTGCATGGGAAGCCGTCACCTCCTTCTGCGAAGCTGTAATGCTCGCGAATGAGGAGGCTGAACGCGTGAGGGAGAGGCAATCTTTGCGCCCTCACGCCCCTAGTCGCCGCAGGAGACGCCCTGGGCGTCGGGAATCGATAGCCGATTCCCGGCCACCGTAGGCGCGGGCTTGCGGATGGCGAGCAACGGGTAGCTCCCCGTCCGGTAAGGACCAGGCCCGGGTCGACGGCGCGTTGTGTTCCACGCGCGCCTCAAGAGATGTCAGCACTAGCTGAAGGGGTCCGCTAGGGCCGATGCTCGCTAGGGTTGCGGGTTGTTTGAAAGAGTTACCGTGGCCCTGGCACAGGCAACTGAAGGAACACGGGTGGGTTTTAGTCAGTAGAAGTCTGACACGCCCTCCCGCTCCACCCAGAGCGGGAGAAGTTGACAGAAAGAGACAGCTCTACACTGGCGCGAGTGCTAGAATGTCAGCCAGTACAACATAAGGTTAAAGTCCATTGCATGACTACTGCAATACTCATCAAACAGCCACATTCTCACTACACAATTCGTGGTATCTTTATGAATTTCAAAAAAAGAACATTGTCATGCACGCGCGTTTCACTACCACAGCGCTGAAATTAAAAAAAAATAATTATATGATTACCTATACATAGTTTGTTTGTATACTCAGCAATTAAACTTTCCATGAATTTAACAACAAAAGGCACGGCACAGGGGTCAATAATCGGGCCTACTGAATACCTACTCTATGTTAACGATATGTGCAATACTATAGAGGTAGGCTCTGTATACCAGTTTGCCGATGATACCTGCATCGTGGTAGCTGATAAAGACACTGAAGTGGCCGAGCGTCTTCTTCAAACTAACTTTGACTTACTATGTAAGTGGTCGCATGATGTTGGTCTCGTCATAAATGCTGACAAAACCAAAGCCATGCACATACATTCTTCACATAATCAAGCCACTTAAACACCATCCATCAAAACGCATAACCATGCCTGTCTACACGCAGTATACCGATAGTTGTAGCTGTGAAATAATAGAATTCGTCAAGGAACACAAATACATTGGTCTCATAATCGACTACAAATTTAATTGGGTACCACACATTAACTATCTATGTGATAGACTAAGATCTATCCTGGGTAGAATAATCATACTTAAACATAAAATGCCATATAAAACTTTAAGACTACTATATCTAGCCCTAGCTGAACTCCATAATTAGTTATGGTCTCAGTAGCTATGGGAGAACATACAAAACTAATTTAGATAAAATTTACAAACTACAACAACGAATCCTTAAAAATATTGTACTCGTACCACCTGAAATTAAAACTAAATACCAAAATGATTACTCTGAACTATTTCATTATTGCAACATATTGCCAATACAAAACATGACAAGACTTTCAATACTAAAAAATGAATATGTCAATATAAACAATTTAAATAGAAGAACACGTCATCCTAAATTAAGAACTTTAGCTAACATAAAAACTTTTACCTTGCCCAGATGTAACAATACATATGGTATGAGAACATACACCTACATACTACCAAAAATAATAAATGAACTTCCTGCGGACATACAAAGTGAATACCTCTGTTACCCTAAGAAAGCAAAAAGCTTATTAAAAAAACATTTTTTGCAAATTACAAACTATGAGTATATACTTTAGTTTGATATACTTACTACCATTTTTAATTGTGCTATTATTATATTATATAAAAAGTAATATATAAGTAGTATAATAAGTAAGACTATTTTGATTTTTTGTAAGTAAAACTTAAAAACACATTGTTTCTAGTAGCATATTAGATACATATATATTTTCCGAACTCACTAGCCATATATAAACCATCAAAGGCTTCTGTGGTTTTCTTAGATATTATACAATGATTTAACTCTGCGATATGCATTAAAAAAAAAATACATAGAGTTCTTACAACACTGTACAACACCCTATGGTTTCAGAACCTTTTATAGAGGATTCATATCATGGGTGTAGATAAAGTCTTGTATATAACTGAACATAATCAGGTATCAGGTAATCAGGTATGTGATACTTTTATCACACGGGGCGAATAATATCCCTTATTAAACAACAGTTACATAACTATTAAAAAAATCGGCCAAGTGTGTGTCGGACCACGTACAATGAAGGGTTCCGTAGTTGAGATGAATTTATCACAAGAACAAACTTAATATTGTAGTTGAAAAACATGTTCTCCCATACATTCCAACTGCGAATGTAAGATTGTACGCACAATATTGAGAGATTTACCATATTATTTTAAGACCTTAGACTTCTTATAAGTTTTCCTGTAATCTATAGATGTAGGACTATTTTCTGTATTTTTTTTTCAAAATTTTAGGCTTAGTAGTTTTGGAGATAAGGGGAAGAAATGGTAAATTTTCGTCTATTTTCTTAAATAACTTTAAAACAGTTCATTAGAAAATTATAAAAAAATATATATATTTGAGACCCTTACAGTAAGTTCTTTCATTTGATATATCACACGGTACAGTTTTATAACTTTTTTACTTTTCTTATTTGCCCCCCAAAATTGACCCCATGTTCAAATTTAATTTATTTACGTGACACGTCTGTGTTTGGGTCCCAAAAATTCATATGTGTACCAAATTTGAACTCAATCGGTCTTTTAGATTCGGAGCAAAGTGGCTGTGACAGACACAATAGTGTTCCTATATGGGTTCCGTTTTTTTCTTTTGAGTTACGGAACCCTAAAAATGATGTATGGGTATGTGAAAAACATTATTGGGATAGGGGAAAAATAATAAATAATTCAGCACCTACAATGTACATTAAATACGGCTCCTCTTCCATTTTCCTTAACATACACCATCCACATCCATAACAATGACAACATCAAAGCTTTTCTCTGCGATGTCAAAACAACTATTTCGTTCACAAATATTGTTGATTTTATTATAGTAACTCGATGTGACGTCTCTGTGTGTTCGAGTAGAACAAATAGAATGAATATTTAAATTACATAATGGATGTTAGTAAATGTGTAGGTATGTTTGTAAAGTGGAATTATTCTAAAATAGACAAAGAATAGGGTAGTATTCAATTCAATTCATTTATTCAATAACGATTTTCACATCGTGTCTGAATATCTATAACTAAATATATAAGTAACAGCATGCATGTCATTAAATCATTGATCATCAAATCATTCAATTTAGTATTATTTTAGGCATCAAATCATTAAAATTATCCAAATTACATTAAAATCATAATAGTAATAAGAATTAAACAAAATAAAAGAATAAGAAATATTAAAATTAATGTCACAAGTCAATTCATAAAATTCAATAAAATGTTCATTTCTAGTCAATAAAATTAGGTTACTCGACTTACATTGTCTAAATTTTATAATTCATCAATAGAATAAAGACACTTATCTAACAAGAACCGTTTTAGATTATTCTGAAACCCACTTGTATACACTAGACTTTTTATTTCTGTCGGCAGTTTATTGAACATTTTTAATGAATTGTGGTAGGCGCTCTGCTTTGCAACGTTCAGGTGAGGCACTTGCTTCATCTGGAGATCTTTTCTTCTTGTACTCTCCCTTTTTTGCCTTTCATCTTCAGTCTCATATTCAAAGATATATTTAGATAAGCCAGGGTTTAGGTATTGCCAAAAAAGAAAATTTTAAATGTTTTAAAAAAGGATTAGAACGCAAAGGTTCAAACCATTTGATATTATAATGTTTTAATAACTCCTTGAACTCTTTTTTGAACGTCAAGAATTTATTAGAACCTAATAAACAGTGATCAGCAACAAAAGTCGTTTAGCATTAGCTATTACGAAAACCGAAAAAAAATGATATCAATGTCTGGTTTTTAACCGACCTTTTTAACCCACTTCAAAAAAGGAGGAGGTTGTATTATGTGCGTCTGTATCTGTATTCTTTTACTTTTTGTTCAATATTTTCTTCAATTGTAGACCGATTTAAAAAAAAATATTATTTTCATTTTATAGAGGAAGCTTGCGCGGTGGTCCCATATCCGCTCACGCGAACGAAGACCCGCACAACAAATATGAACGGAAAGCGGATTGACGTCATTGTATCAGCCGGTATGTCTCAGGTGTTCGTGCGAATGTCAATTTTTAGAATTGCGTACCTCAAAAGGAAAAAGCGGAACCCTTATAGGATCACTCAATTGCCTGTCACAGCCAATTTACTCCGAATCCAATGGACCGATTGAATTGAAATTTAGTACACGTATGTATTTCTGTGACCCAAACACTGACGTGTAACGCAAATAAATAAATTTTGAATATGGGGGTCAATTTTGGGGGCAAATAAGAAAATAAAAAAAAAGTTTGCAAACTGTGCCGTGTGACATATCAAATGAAAGGGCTTATTGCGAGAATCTCAAATGTATTTTTTTATAATTTTAAAATAAATTATTTTATAGTTATTTAAGTAAATAGACGAAAATTGACCATTCCCCCCGTTATTTCCGAAACTACTGAGTCTAAAATTTTGATAAATATACAAAAAATAGTTCTGTACCTATGATTACAGTAAAACCTATAAGAAATCTTAAAATAGCATGGTAAATCTCTTAATATTGTGCGTACAAAATAACATTTGGAGTTGGAATGTATAGGAGAACATGTTTTTCAACTACAATGTTAAGTTTGTTCTTGGGATTCACCCCAACTACGGAACCCTTCATTGTGCGTAGCCCGACATGCACTTGGCCCGTTTTTTTTTTGTTGCTGGTAACGTTGCGCTTCGCGTATGTGGGGGTTGGGCGGAAACCCTACTGATAATCGAGCGGATATAAATTTTATTAACTTTGATTGGGTAGTTTTTGAATTAGCTTCGGTAATACACATACACACACACACACACACACACACACAAACGCACAAACGCACACACATATATTTAATCGACTTTGTGTATTTTATTTTTATTTTAATAAGTATAGTGACAGACTACAGACTAAGACATTTCAGTACAGCTATTACAATTTAGGTACAGTACATAAATCTGAAGTCCAATTATTCTGTACACAGCGTTCAATGCCAAATATGTTTCATTAGTGACGGTTAAGGTTAGCTAGTATGGAGAGGTTAATAAATGATAAAGTTGTAATTACAATTTATACAGAAAATTACTAAATTCGTTAAAACTGTTCAAAACTACCTTAGAACACATTACGAGAGGACAGTTCAAACTGACAAATGCGTGCACTGACTGGACAGGTCCTCTGAATCTGTGTGGTTCTTTCCTCAAAAGACCATTTCAGACACCTATCTACATGGTCTTCACATGAAGTGACCAAGATTATGTCTGGACTTTATAAGAGACTGTGACCTGTGAGTTTGTTTCGGTCTTTCTAGGAAACGCCGACCTCATCTAGTTTAAAAAAAAAAAAAAACATGATTAACTTGTGAAAGTGTTTATATAAATCTATATTTACAGAAATAGTATCATTTATCATTTAACAGATAGGAGTGAATAAAGTTGGTAACGGTAGGACAGATCAGACTTTTTTTACGTTTTTTTTCTCTAAGCCACTCTAAGGGGGAAAAGCAGGGTGACAGATGGGATTAATCCCAACAGACTGTTTTCAGAAACAGTATTGTTACTAGCGAGAATACTAAACAATTGTATGTTGATGATGTTACTTCCTGTCACGGTTGTTCACTAAGCAAGTACTGGTATATACAAATTGGTGTTGGCTAGGTACCGTAACTAAAAAGTAAAAAATTACTTTAATTTTAGAAGTTGGTGACTTAAAACTAAAAATACAGGTCCAAATACACCGACTTTGGAAATTAAAGCTATTTTTTATTTTATACTTAGTGTTTTCTTTTTGGTAAAAACATTTTTTTTGCGTTTTTTTTTTTTGGCATAGACGCATTTTGGAACGCAATGTTGCTTCCTGTGGTAGTCGGAGTGGAATCACACAAACCTTGAACGATATTATTGTAACGCATTGAACTATTGAATTACAAAGTTGAAAACAAAATCAATTATTCCGCTTATTTTAAACTAATTCAAAACACAAATGTTTTTATTACTAACTACGAAGCTACGGGAAAACAGTAATAAATGTATTGTGGTTTTAGTAAATTTTAAGACAAAGTGCCTAAGGGTAGGTTTTTGATCAATTCGGTTTATGTAACCAAGTGCTGTTATAGTTTCCGTCAAAGTTAATTTTAATAGTAACATTAACAATGACCATAAAACTTAACTACCTATGCTTGCACCAACATGTAAAATTTAAAAGTTCAAGCTAAAAGGGTGACAAGTGACAAGACGTCTACTAAAAAAAAAAAAATTAAAAAAATAGGCCAAGTGCATGTGAAGGGTTTCGTAGTTGGGATGAACTTATCCCAAGAATCACCTTAACATTTTAGTTGAAAAACTTCTTCTCTCATACATTCCAATTGCAAATGTAAGTTTGTACGCGCAGTACTGAGAGATTTACCATGTTATTTTAAGACTTTAATACCTACTCGTGTAAATGTATGGGACAGCTGATTATTTTTTCTCGATTACGATGCGGAGGAGCTCGTGGCTAAGGAGGAGCTCGTGGCTAAGTAATAACAGCCGCTCGGGCCGATCCATCACGTTAAGCTACGCTTGCCGGGGTTGGTCTGTGGATGGGTGACCATCTTTTCATACCGAGACTCCTTCGTGCCTCGGAGAGCACGTTAAGCCGTTGGTCCCGGCTGTCATTCGTGGATCTTTGACGATCGTTACGGGTTGTCAGAAGCCCGAAAGACTGACAACCAGTCTATCAGGGGTATCATATTACCCAGTAACTGGGTTGTGGAGGTCAGATAGGCTGTCGCTCCATGTAAAATACTGGTATTCAGCTGCATCCGGTTAGACTGGAAGCCGACCCCAACATAGCTGGGAAAAGGCTAGGCAGATTGATTGATTACGATGCTGATCCCATGGACGATATCGGAGCTGTTATTCACGAGCAGCCCTTGGGGTTCTTCATTAAAAAAACTTCAAAGTACGTTAAGTAAATAATATCTAGATATGTAAGTTACAATTGACAGACGTGGTCTCGCGTCGGAGATCGTAGCGGTGTGTGTTATTAAACTGTTTTTTTTTTTATGATTCGAGGGTTCACGGGCTATTTGTATTAAGCGACATGTTTGGAACTTTACGGGCGAGCATTTCAAAGTTTCATTATTCGGAAAAAGAACATTGTAAAAAAGTATCAATATTTTTTACGAAAAGTGGCCTATCAACGGTTAATAATCAATAGTGTCTATCTCCGATTTTTACGTTTTTCACTTCTTAATGCAGGTAGATATGGTTATAACTCAATATCGGCCAGGATGTCGCTTAATACAAATAGCCCGTGAACCCTCGATATATTTCTATGAGTGTGTGTGTGTGTGTGTGTGTGTACGCGGCGGGTGCGAGCCGCGCGCAGCGTACGCGCCTCTCTCGCACCTCAGCCCGGGGACCGTGATGGTCTGTAAGGTGTGGTCAAATATAAAGGTGTGGGACCTTTATATTTGACCACACCTTTCGGAATCACCCTGTATTATAACTACCAGGGTTCCTTATTGGACGTGAAAACCAGGTAGGTACATATTAGATTTTCATCTCATGGCCTATGAATTAATTAGAACCGAAACACCTTGGCTTAGCGTCACCCAAAGTGTAATACATGGTATAATCCACTATATTCCATCAACTTCATTGTTCCTTAAGGGAACAAATGCCATGACATGGCTCTATATTACGTGTGACTCCAGTTATACTAAAACTAAATCCGATTTTATTTTGTTACTTTGTCTTATTTATTCCGTTTAAGGACCGGTTTTTTGATCCGTTGTTAACTCAGCTAATGGTTAAAAATAGTAACTAATGGTTGAATTTTGGCTAAATGTGAAAGGCTGAACATGAATGAGTTATGCCATTAGTTACCATTTTTTAATATGAAGGAGCTAACATGAATTTCACATTTCACATTTCGCCAAAATTCAACCATTAATTGAGTAAACTACGGATCAAAAAACTGGCCCTTAGTTAACGTTTTTGTCGTATTTGGGTTTTAGTTTTTAACTTTCTTTTTTATTTCAATTATTCTGGGATTAGGAATCTTTGAGGGTAGGTAGCAAATGGAAAATAATTCATTAAACAACCTACGTAGGTAACATTTAACAAGATCATTATTTTTTTAAATCAAAAAAAAAAAAAAAAAAATCAAAAGTCATTTATTAAAACTAGGCTGAGAATCAGCACTTTTTGAACGTCAAAATTACATAAGACAGTCCCCCAAAACGCCCGCCCTTCACCACTTCCTAGTGCTTTAGCTGGGGAGAAGAAGTGGCGCAACAAACTCCCCACAGCACAGCTGTCTGTTCAGTTAAAAAAAAAAAATGATTCTATATAACACTGCGCATAATAATTTAGGTACATTACGCAATACAAAACATTAAATTAAATTATTTGCTATAAGTAAGCTAACACACGCCAACATACAAAGAAAAAAAATAATTGTTATTAGTCTAGGTATCATCTAGGACCAGAGTCCTTGTCAAGATGAATTAAACGAGCCCTAACTCGATAGGGTTGCGTCGTTTTATTACTGAGTTCCTGTGGCCACCTTCCGGCTCCATCTTTAGATCAACTCGATGGCGCCAAAATATTGCATTGTCACCAATTCTGCACAGAACACAGGGAAGTGGATCAACTTACATAATTATATTATGTATGTACTTACAAACAAACATTGCAAGTTATATAAAAGCTTGTAAAAAGGGTTTTTTAGTATTGTTTGAAAACAGATGGAGTGAAACAATTGTTTTATTCTTATTTCAAGTTTATTTATGTTTAATTGAACCAGTATATTCTCCTTAAAATATTCCATACCACATTTATTTTATTTTGTAACAACTCCGCACCCTGTATTGTAGTTTCCTACTTCAATACAATTATCTCTCTAACCAAATGTTTTGGGAGCTGCATTTGTGCTCGTTCCACCTAATTTAAGTGGCCAGTTACTTTTAGTTGCTTTTGTTTCGTTCCTCTATCAAATTAAAACTATTTATGAATGCAGTGTGCATTTTCAAATTAGTTCTTTTGTAATGTGTTAGTTAATTACTTATTTTAATTTTATAATTATAAAGCTAAAATGTAAAAGGAAAGCGGCTTTACTATAAAAAAAAAAATTACATAAAAAACTTTTTAGCAAAAAATAAACCCGACTTCCAAAACAAAACACTACAAAGTGAAAAATAACTTTAATTTCGGAAGACGGTGTCTTTGGTTTTGTATTTTCGTTTTTTGCCACCGACTTCCGAAATTAAAGTTACTTTTCACTTTGTAGTGTTTTGTTTTAGAAGTCGGTTTTATTTTTTGCTAAAAAGTTTTTATTTTTCACTTTTTAGTTGTGGAACCTACCCCACACAAATTCGAATACATAATTGACCACAATAATTGTAGATATAGCCATGTAAATAACAGTGATAGGAAGTTATTAAAACACCATCACATCATCCACATAAAATAAGTGGGAAATTACGCATTATTGAAGCTAACCCAAAAACTCCCCAAGCAAAGTTAATAAAATTTATATGGGACCACCTCGGAAGTATACCCTTTCAAACAAAAAAAGCATTTTCCAAATCGGCCCATCCGTCTTTGAGTAATCACGTAACAAACATACAAAAAAAAAAAAAAACATACAGACGAATTGAGAACCTCCTCCTTTTTGAAGTCGGTTGAAAATAGTTATTCTTCTTTTAAATACACACTTCGTACTTGAATCCAAAAGTCCGGTGAGCTCGAATACGTACGAGGCAGCTTTAAAGTCGCACCAATCACTTATAAAATTACCGTAAACGTCTTTTTTTTTTTAAATCAAGTAATTTCTCCTGCTCGGTGCGGAGCGGGAGGACATGTCAGGCTTCTATGGACTAAACCCACCCGTGTTCCTTCAGTTGCCTGTGCTAGGAGCCACGGTAACTCTTTCAACACAACCCGCAACCCTGGCAAGCGTCGGCCCTAGCGGACCCCTTCAGCTAGTGCTGACATCTCTTTGAGGCGCGCGTGGAACACAACGCGCCGTCGACCCGGGCCTTGTCCTTACCGAACGGCGAGCTTCCCATTGCTCGCCATCCGCAAGCCCGCGCCTACGGTGGCCGGGAATCAGCTATCAATTCCCGACGCCCAGGGCGTCTCCTGCGGCGACTAGGGGCGTGACGGCGCAAATACTTCCTCTCCCTCACGCGTTCCGACTCCTCCTTCGCGTGCATTACTGCTTCGCAGAAGGAGGTGACGACTTCCCATGCACTCTCGCTCCGTACCATGGCCTGGACCAGGGCCGGAAACAAGAGATCGCCGCACCCGATCGCCTCCGCGAGGACGCGGCGGTGCTCCACCCAAGCCGAGCTGACCTCCACCGTATGCTCCACTGTATCCTCTGGGCGATCCACACAATGGTAACACCCGGAAGTTTACTCCCGCAAACAGGAACCTCCTGAAGCAACCGTATCCGATGAGGACCTGCGTCAGGCGGAAGGTGAGGATGCCGTGGCGCCTCTCCAACCACTCCTCAAAGACGCGACTTATCGCCGCAATTGTGGCGTGCCCAGCACTGGGTTGCGACAGTCGCACTCTTCATGTCGCCATGAGATCCCGCCGGAGCTCTGTCCGCTGTGTCGTGTTTTCTCGCAGCAGCGGAGTTACGCCCCGGTGTTTTGCCTCCTCGTGCCACTGCCATGTGTATGCGAGGACTTTTGCTTCCAGATCCCACGGCGGCAAACCGGCAAGGACCGAAAACGCCTGAGATGGTATGGACACATTAAAAGGCGCAATCTAGATCATACAAATTGCACTAAATCTAGAATATATACACAGGTATATCCTAAAGCCCTAAAAGTACAGGTACCTATTACGACTGCGCGATTCCGTCGTCCGGCGCATAAATGAGAGCTTATGAATAGTGCTCTAGAACGCACTATTAACCTGGTGGTCAAATATAAAAAGATAACTCAAGAAAGTCCAATTGCCAAAACTAACAACGGTAACCCAAGGAAGAATAACTTGGCGCAGCAAAAGTGAGGTGTCCCGACCCCAAATAACGGGAGCCAGGGATGGAAGAAGAAGAAAAATAATAATAAAAAAACCGGCCAAGTGCATGTCGGACTACGCACAATGAAGGGTTCCGTAGTTGGGATGAATTTATCCCACAAACAAACTTAAGCTTTTGAACTACAATAAGCATGGTCTCCCATACATTCCAACTGCAAATGTAAGTTTGTACGCACAATATTGAGAGATTTACCACGTTACTTTAAGACCATAGACTTCTTATAAGTTTTCCTGTGGTCTATAGGTATAGAACTATTTTCTGTATTTTTTTCTTTCGGAGATAAGGGGGAAGGAATGGTCAATTTTCGTCTCTTTTCTTAAACAACTTTAGAACAATTTATTTTAAAATTATAAATAATATTCAACATTCATGTATTTACGTTTGACATCCGTGTTTGGGTCACAGAAATTTATACGTGTACCAAATTTCAACTTAATCGGTCCATTAGATTCAGAGCAAATTGGCTGTGACAGATGGACAGACAGACACACGAGTGATCCTATAATGGTTCCGTTTTTTTTTTTCCTTTTGAGGTACGGAACCCTAAAAACATTGTTTTGTGTCCTTCAATAAAACTTAGTAATAATCTTACCTCCGTAAACTCATGGTGACACTCCGGTACTTTTCAAATCCACACTCACTTTTTAGTTAGGTACTCGTAATCGTCAATTTTTATTTAGTCAACTGTTACACGTACAACATAAAATGGCTTTTATAAGCACTTCCACTCACACAAAATGAACATATATTTAGAAGCACTGTGAAATAAACACGTAGCGTTTTGTTTCCCCCTCTTGCAATAAAATAACTGCTAATCTATTCTCTTCTTAATGTTTTGCGCATCGCAATGTACCTAAATTATTTTGTGCTCTGTTGAATCAATTTTTTTAACTAAACAGACAGCTGTGCTACTGGGGAGTTTGTTGCGCCACTTCTTCTCCCCAGCTAAAGCACTAGGAAGTGGTGAAGGGTGGGCGTTTTGGTGGACTGTCTTATGTAATTTTGACGTTCGAAAAGTGCTGATTCTCAACCTAGTTTGAATAAATGACTTTTGATTTTGATTTTCTATTGTTTTAAATGGCAAGTAAAGCCGATGTCGACTATTCTGCCAATGTCTAAAGTGAGTTAAAAAAACAAGTGTGCCTGAGAGACCGATCTATTTAATAAACATCTAAGTGTGAAAGAAGAGTACTTGAAATGAGCTGTCAATATGTCAATCCTCATCAAGTGGAATGACGCCTCACTTGTGTCGGTACCAGGATATCATGTTAGGGTTTTGGATAAGTTTATAAAGGGTTATTTTAAATTGGCTAGCTAAACTTTTGTTGAGGAAGTGCATGCACCTATACGGAGGCATCTCGTGCGGGTGATGACTGAGATAGAAGATGGACACTCCGTGACTCGTGGTCGTCCTCACAGTTTGCTTCTCAGGTACAGGCTGTACTAGTTGAAGTGTGTGAATGGTTGTGTTGAGTTACCATGTGGTGAACAAGAATGTACAAATGTCAGTATATAAAAAAATCTTAGGTATGTATTACCTACTTGGGATATAAATTTCTTTTTGTATTTTCTGTTAGAATGGCCGTAAGGTCTATTATATGTGTAATATGCTACTTCAAGCTTGTCTATTATTTATCGTTCACTCTGTATATTCTTGGAAGCTGCAGGTATCTGTGGGAGTTTCTAAATATAGGTAGCGCTACCTAGATTCGTTCAATAGTCACCAATTTATACTGGAAATATCTACCTATTTTGGTTATCCAATCAGAAAATGTAGCTGTTTTTTTCTTCAAAATCATCATCAACATCATTCCATTGCCTTTAATAATACATAATAATAATAATATTAATAATAATAATAATATTCCAGGGCGACAGTCTGAGTCCACTGTGGTTTTGTTTAGCCTTGAACCCTCTTAGCACTCTGCTGGAGGGTACAGGGCTGGGCTGTCCTTTGCGGAGAGGGGGTCAGGTAATATCCCACCTGCTTTATATGGATGATTTGAAACTGTTTGCCACCAACAAATTGCAACTGCTGGAGTCACTAAAAGTAACTAAAACTTTTAGTGATTCCATCAGAATGGAATTTGGTGTAGATAAATGTGCAGTCATGCATGTAAAGCGGGGCGGGATTGTGGAATCTGAGGGACTACAACTCTCAGATTCTATAAACCTGAGATCACTCTCCGCAACTGATACCTACAAATACCTGGGTATGTCAGAGGGGTTAGGCATTAACGGAACTGACATGAAAAAATCGTTGCAGGAGCGCTTCTTCGGTCGCCTGAAAAAGGTACTTAATAGTTCTTTGTCCGGTGGCAACAAAGTGCGCGCCTTTAACGGTTGGGTCATGCCGGTCCTGATGTACTCCTTTGGCATACTAAAGTGGACCCAGACGGAACTAGACGCCCTGGATAGGAGAGTCCGGTCACTGCTGACTGCAAACCGGATGCATCACCCACGTTCGTCTGTCATGAGGCTGTACATTCCGCGGAAGTGCGGGGGTCGAGGTTTTTTAAATGCTAAGACCCTCCACAACCGCGAGGTGTGCAGTCTCAGAGAATATTTTCTCAAGGCTGACGTGGGTATGCACCGAGATGTAGTTGCAGTGGACAAGGGACTCACCCCGTTGTCCTTGGCTAAAGAGAACTGGCGCATACCTGTGGTGCTTATTACCAACGACCGCAAGGAAGTATGGCAAAGCAAGGAGCTTCACGGACGCTTTTTCCGGGCCCTTCATGGGCCCGACGTAGATTTCTTAGCGTCCGTGGCCTGGCTACGCTTCGGTGACCTCTTTGGGGAAACCGAAGGTTCAGTCTGTGTGATTATGGATGAAGTTATGCTAACGAATAACTACCGGAAGTATATAATGAAAGACGGGACGATCGACATATGTCGGGCATGCCATTGTCCCGGTGAGTCTATCAGACATATTACTTCTGGGTGTTCTCGTTTAGCTAACGGCGAGTATTTGCACAGGCATAATCAAGTAGCCAGGATTATCCATCAGCAACTTGCTCTGAAATACGACCTTGTGGACTCTGAGGTACCGTATTACAGGTATGTGCCCGACCCAGTTCTCGAGAATGACCATGTCACGTTATACTGGGATCGATCTATTATCACTGACAGGACTATTGTAGCCAATAAGCCTGATATAGTGGTAATAGATCGATCAGTGCGCCGCACAATGATAATCGATGTCACTATCCCGCATGACGAGAACCTCGTGAAGGCTGAGAAGGAGAAACAATTGAAGTATCTCGACTTAGCCCACGAGGTTGTCGCTATGTGGAATGTGGACTCGGCAATCATTGTGCCGATAGTCGTTATGACTCCTCTCGAGCCTCGAGCCTCGAGACTCGAGCCTCGACCAACATTTCAAGAGGCTCTCGTTGGGTGGCTGGGTGAAGGGCCTGATTCAGAAGGCAGTCCTCCTTGATACGGCGCGTATTGTCAGGAGGTTCCTGTCTCTGGGGCCCTAACCACCGGTAGCTTGGACCCTGCACCCGCTACCGGCGGATCACTATTTTTTATATTTTTAAATGTTTTTTTTTAATGTTTTTATAAAAATATTTAAAAATGTAATAAAATAAGTTTAAAAAATAAATAAAGGAGATAATAATAACGTTTATTGTGTCCAAAAGTTATACACAAACGATTTTGTGTTTGGAGTCTTCATTTAAGCAAATAATGCTCGTATTAAAAGATTCCGCTCCTTCACAACAGTAGGTACTTACTTAAAACACAATAAAAACATAACATGGGTGTAATAAAACAAAAATTATGTGCATGTGTATGTGCGTGTGCATGAGTGCGCATGTGTTGATGAGTGTTCGTGAGTGTTATGGATGTGTGGTTGTATGTGAATGGGTGTGTGAATGTACGTGTAGATATGGGAGAGTCTCTGCGTGTGTGTGAGTGCGTCGTATACTTATTAAGTTACGTTTTGTAGGAGAGCTTCAGTATTATCATAATATATGTCAGTGGTTTAATCCAGTCAATCAACATTTCTTTACATATATGATAAGATTTTGCATATACGAAAATTTCTTTATTTATTTTGCCATATAATTGAGCTGATCGTTTACTAAATTGCACAGATCCAATTTTGGTCTTGGTTATAGGTATTTGAACTATATTGTGTTTTCTTCTCCTAGAGAGTATATCCGCATAAGGTAAGGTTTTTGCTTTTTAAAATTATTTGAGTAATGTATAGTTTCCTAACTGACAATACATCACTAAGTTTGTAGAGCTTCTCTATAGAATATCTTATTTTTTTTAAATGCCTTTATCACAATTTATTTGGGGTCGGCGCAACATGTCATTTTCTTCCATACTTCTCTATTATGCTCGATTCCTATAAACAAAAACGAATCGTTTTGCTTACCAATGATCATTTTTTATTGCCAAACTTGGCATATAATATAAATTCTTAAGCCAATTTTACCTGTGGTAGCTACTTCCATATGGGAGGGTCTACTATGCAAAGCTGTTCTTAGTTCTTTATTGGTAAAGATACAAGTCATAATTTTTAACCAATAACGGTCAGTAATTTTTAGGAATCGGCCATTAGTCGTCATCTCGGTAGTCACCCCCTTTCTAGCCATATCATCTTTCACGCTATAGTTTTTAATTTTTTTGTTTCTTTATATATTGCAGCATATATTTATGGAAATCATGAATAGTTCATTAAGAGGGAAGAATGTAATTGGAAAGTGTTTGTTGCAAATCAACCCCTGGGGTATATAGGGTGGTTAAAGTACTAACACATTACAACACTCACGCCTTCTTCTCATGGGGCTAGGCAGAAACTACAGAACGCCAACAGCTACGATCCTTACGTAACAACTCCTTTTGCTACGTTTACATAAGGTCCTAAGTCGCGGGGAAAAACTCGTAAACTTATATAAACAAACTATTTTACTAATGGCAATAACTATCGTTTGTAACTAAATAATAATAGCCGCACGGATTGCTGCGGCCGGTACGTGGATGGATCCTCGGCAAGCACGTTAAGCCGTTGGACCCGATTGTCATTAATAATAATAATAATAATATCCTGGGACATTTCACACACGGTCATCTGATCCCAAACTAAGCAGAGCTTGTACTATGGAAACCAGATAACTGATATACTACATATACTACTTTTTTTTTGTAAATGCATACTTATATAGATAATTACACCCAGACTCAGGACAAACAGACATGTTCATGCACACAAATGTTTATCCTGGATGGGAATCGAACCCACGACCTGCGACATGATAGGCGGTATCTTAACCAACCACGCCAACTGGCCTGTCATTCATAGATCTTTGACAGTCGTTCCGAAGAAGAAGCCTAAAACTCTGACAACCAGTCTTACTAATGTTACCCAGTAACTGGGTTTTGTAGGTCTGATACGCAGACGCTCCATGTAAATTCCAAAACTTATGATAAGATTGAGAATATAGTCCAAACTATAAGTTTATAAATCTCCGGTTAATTGTCTTTTGAGATTTTTCCCTCACTAAGCATACGCATACGTATATACATCATTTACGCCATTCATCACATTCACACACACACACACACACACACACACACACACACACACACACACACACACATACACACACACACACACATACATACACACACTCAAACACACAGCGCGTCTAATTATAACTAATTTTTACTTTTTCTGTATATTTTTTGATTTGTATACTTTTTTTTTTTCTATATCCTGTTACTAATGGGCTGTCTACTAAATGCTTACACTGTAACTAGTGGAAGGGCGGAATTTTCCTAACACAAGTAAAAATCTTACTTAAATGGAAATTCCCTAATGAATATTTAAACATATTGTAAGTTATTGAAATACACATTTATTTATTTATTATTATTTATTTAAATTACTGGTATTCAGTTGCATCCGGTTAGAATGGAAGCCGGCCCCATCATAGTTAGGAGTAGGTTAGGCAAATGATGCGCAGCAAAATTAAAACCTATCCTTCCAAACATCTTTATCAGAATTAACTATAATAGTTTCTTGAATCACGGCTGTGTTCCCCAAACGGGTAGGCAGAGATGTGTGGAACACTCACATTTCATCGGTTAGTTTAGTCCCATGTATGGGTCTGAATACCAGTATTTCATATAGAGTGACTGCCTATCTGGCCTCTCGGACGATACCCCTTGGTAAGACTGGTTCTTAGACTTTCGGGCTTCTGACGACCCGTAGCAACTGTCAAAGATATACAAATGAATGCTTAACGGGCTTTTCGATGCACGGAGGGGTCTCGTTATGTAATGGATGGTCACCCATCCACTGATCGACTTCGACAAGCTTTGTTTAACCTTAAAGATCGACCTATATAGCTATTCATATTTAGATACCAGCCCCTCAACTAAGGATAAGAGAATAACATTATTTAAAAAAAAATAACTGATCGTCTAAAAAAAATTTTAAAACTGTTTTAATAATTGAGCCTCTTTTTAACTTTCTGGCCTTTTCTCACAGTTGGTAGCAGTAACTAAGCTGGGACATCACGACCAAATGGGTTAGGTTAGGCTATAACTGGCTACATCCAAGCTGGTCGCAGTTACTTGAACATTTAGTATTTTTAGGACACCAAAACAGAAATTATTACTAAAAGAAGATCACTATAATAATAATAATAATTCCTTTATTTACAATTCAAAGTCACAAATATCTGTATAGCCCTGACTCTTGTACTAGGAGTTCTGATATAACAAGAGCCAGAATATTAGTGTCCAATTATATTTTTGGAATTTATTAGAAGTTCGATTAAATACATGCCTTTTAAAACGAGCTATATTTGTAAATGATGCTACAGTTTCATCGGTAGATATCTCTCACGTAATAAATTGGATACTATTGGACGAAGTTCCAGGCTAAAATACATAGTGAAATAGTCTTTGGAATCCTGCCCACCTTTTATGGAAAACAAGATCGTAAAAATCTGAAAGATTGTATCATTTGTGTAGATAATTTATGTAAGTGGATTTTTCATATTGTTTTTCTTGATTTTAAGTATCTTTATAAAGTATTTTTTTAATAATCTGAATGTTTTAATTGTTTATATATTTTTTTTTATAATCAATCAATTTCATCAAAGTAACTAATATTATTTTGTCGTTCTATTCATACTTTCAGCAGAAAACTACGACCCAAAAGCAAAGTTCAACTTTTTGATTCAACTAAATAAATTGTTTGTTGAACATAACCAAAGCACAATTGAACAACAAAATCATAAACAAAACCTTTTTTCAAAGAGAAAGAAAAAACACTTCGTTCACAAAATTAAACCACCATGTATACAAAACAAAACAAGCATAAACACACTGTATAATCTGTCAGTTCGTATTTTTTACCGAATTCGACCGAAACAACTTTGATGCCCGAAACACACCGGCGAACTGAACCCCAGTACGATTTCAGAACCTACTCCTGAAAACTGCTTCAAATGAAAATAATTCTTAAACTTCACTACATACAGCCCAAATTCCTCTGCTGTAACCAACTTACCACGTCACCCTTATTCGTTTAGATGAGTCCGTTCAAAGAAATATAGACTTAAACTTGACATGACTAGGGTTAGTTTTAGATTGTGGAAATGCAATTGCAGTACAATACGAAATTAGCTAAAGTCTTGACTAGGTTTCGATTGTGGTTTTACTTGTTATATTTATTTTTGTCGCTTTTCGATTTGCTTGAGCTTAAGCCCTATTTCCTTAACATGTTAGAAAGAGAAAATAACATCATTAGCAATCAAATCAATCTGCCTAGCCTTTTTCCAACTAAGTTGTGGTCGGCTTCCAGCCTAACCGGATGCAGCTAAATACCAGTATTTTACACGGAGGAACAGCCTATCTGACCTCCACAACCCAGTTACTGGGTAATACGATACCCCTTGGTAAAACTGGTTGTCAGACTTTCGGGCTTCTGACGACCGATAACGACTGTCAAAGACCCACGAATGAGAGCCGGGACCAACGGCTTAACGTGCTTTCCGAGGCACGGGGGAGTCTCGGTATGAAAAGATGGTCACCCATCCACAGACTAACGCTGGCAAGCGTAGCTTAACCTGATGGATTGACCCTTGTGGCTGTTATTAAAATAATATCAATATCAGCTACGTCTTTGTTCATTTCCTTACATCTGATCCTCACTCCCGTCATACGTGAGTTATATAATATATATTAACACTCGATGTTTATGAAAAGGCGGGTGTACTCACTGTAAGGAAATTATTTGTTTACGAAATTCTACGTAGATACCACAAAAAGTATGTGCCCACACTACCTGTGTCAACTAAGCGAGTTGAACGCTGTCCTGTTCCTCGCCAAAGAACAGCTTTTGGACAAAAGCACTTTAACTTCATTGCCCCCAATGTGTATAACAAATGCAATAAAATTAATTCCATACGTAAATTAAGCAACAATAAATTTAAGGAAGTTATCTTCATCTGGCTGAAGTCCCTTGACTACGACGCGGTAGAGAATCTATTGACTGTAGTGACTTAAATTACATAAAATAGTAATAAATACCATCACCCTAATTGCGTAACACAAATTCAAATTCGATTCGTCTTGAACCAAATTGCTAAACCGCTACTTCAGGCAAGCCAACTCACATATACACAAACACAGCTCACACACACACACACGCACTCACACACACACATACACACACACACAACACACACACTTAAATACACTCGCGCACACACACACAAATATACCCTAGCGCAAAAATAGAAATTTGAACTGTTAATACTAATTTTTGTAATCCCTATTTTATTTTAATTTCATACTTTTACTTTTTTTTTTTTTTTTTTTTTTTTTTTTTTTTTTTTTTTTTTTTTTTTTTTTTTTTTTTTTTCTTCAATTATTTTTGTACATTACATTTTTTTTTTTTTTTATTCATTTTGATTCAAAACGGTGTCTTTTTTTTTTCTTTTTATGTTACATAAAACTTTAAGTGTGTTCTTTTTATTACGGGAGGACCCTGGCTCCTGCAACACAGTTTTAACTAGTGCAGGAGTCAGAGAATTCCATATTCTGGTGTACAATCGGTTTTATGACAATAAATAATTTTTTTTTTTTTTTTTTTTTTTTTTTTTATATACAATAAAAAAACCGATAATCAATATGTGCTCGAATGTCAACCGAACCCCATGGGTTCACATCTACTGTAAGTCTGCGGTCGCCATTGGATATGGTTTTTTTACGTTTATATACTGAGTGAGTTTTTTACCGTCTTAAAAAGTAGGGTATAGGTAAACGGAGTAGAAGCTGATGGCATAACTAGTTTGAAAAAAAAATAGTAATATCGGGTTGATTAATAAGTAATGAGCGTTTTACGAGTAGTTTATAATTTCTAGAATTTTCGGAAAAAAAAAAACAAAAACAATACATAGATGACTACTTCAATTCAAAACCAACGAAGTTCTATGCGGACGCCATTCACTCTTTGCCAGATCGATGGCGAATAGTAGTAGAAAACGACGGTGAATATATTATTAATGATTAACAATTATTCATTTAATAAATAAATACAAATAAAATAGTTGTATGTCGCTCATTACTTATTAGCCAACCCAATAGTAACATCGAAATTCTAATCATACACCTATACGCACCTTGCGTAGTGCGTATGATTTTAATTTCAATATTTTTTAACGATCTATTTAAAATTTCTGTTTTTATTGTTTTAGTTTACTTCAAATGTTTATTGATAGAGCAATTTCTGTCTAAGCTTTTGATAAAAAAAGTGGTATGCGAGAGACTTTTCCTCTGTTCACCTATTGCACCCTATTTGTTTTCAAGACGGTAAAAAAAATCATCCAGTACGTATATACAACGTGTAACGGTAAGGGGACACCAAAGGTAGTCATTGTATACAACATTATGAACAACTTTTACTATACGACCAAACTTGAAATCGCAAAAAAAAATCAGCTGTCCAGTACATTTTGACGAATTTTGCGAACAAAAATGTACCTACTGAACAGCAGTTTTTTTTTCGCGATTTCAGGTTTGGTCCCATAGTAAAAGTTATTCATAATGATGAGTACAATGACTGCCTTTGGTATGTACATATATATCCTTTCCGTTACACGTTGTATATATGATATACGTTTACATACATATTACCCAAAGAGATTTTTCTGATGCACACACTTTTTCTGGTGTGCGTTCCACGTGTCAAGGGCTAAATAACGGTCTCTAGAAACGAGTTTAATTAATAAAAAATATGATTGCTTGTAATCAATTTGAGCAAGTAATCGCAACCTTACCCCCTATAATCCCCGACGGGTTTGACAGAGGTGCATCTATACTGCCGTCTAAGGAAAAAAGACGCATCAGACATTTTTTTCGAAATATAATTATTTACATAATCGGAATCAGCAAAAAAGACGCGTCTGCCAATCAAATCAAATCAAAAGTCATTTATTCAAACTAGGCTGAGAATCAGCACTTTTTGAACGTCAAAATTACATAAGACAGTCCCCCAAAACGCCCGCCCTTCACCACTTCCTAGTGCTTTAGCTGGGGAGAAGAAGTGGCGCAAAAAACTCCCCAGCAGCACAGCTGTCTGTTCAGTTAAAAAAATGATTCTATATAACACTGCGTATAATAATTTAGGTACATTACGCAACACAAAACATTAAATTAAATTATTTGCTATAAGTAAGCTAGCACACGCCAATATACAAAAAAAAAAAAAAACGAACAAACGAAATATTTTTATATTCGCGTAAATTTAACGAAAACCTAATAATTCTTACCAGGATAAAATATTTTTTTCTCTATTTCAATATATCTGTAGATACGTTATTTTTCCTTACGGTGGATCTCGAGATCCATGTGATAGCGGCCGAGCCTATGGCCATATGAATTTGTTACCCTATTTAGACGCATTCAAAATACAATGCCTCAGCCAGGATCTAATAGCTCGCCGTCCGTTAAGGACCAGGCCCGGGTCGACGGCGCGTTGTGTTCCACGCGCGCCTCAAAGAGATGTACGTCGGTTCGCTAGGGCCGATGCCCGCCAGGGTTGCGGGTTGTTCGAAAGAGTTACCGTGGGTCTGGCACAGGCAACTGAAGGAACATGGGTGTGTTTTAGTCAGTAGAAGTCTGACACGCCCTCCTGCTTTACCCAGAGCGGGAGAAGTTATTTGATGATTTCCCATCCAAAAAATAAAAAAAGGGAGTCCGGTGGCAGATTTATGTTTTGAAAAGTGAATACCTAACCTCAAAAGGTATAAAACGGTGCGTGTTTGGCAGTCACAATGACACAGTGGTTGGGAGAGCACCTTGCTTACGCTAGTGATTTGTTTTTAGGGTTCTGTACCAAAATGGTAAAAAGGAACCCTTATGGTGAGACTCAGTCTATCTGTCCGTCTGTCACAGCTGGATATCTCAAGAACCACTAATGCTATCAACTTGAAATTTAGAATAGTTTTGGTTTAGATGACGTTTGCCCAACTATCATATTTTGCAAATAAGAAAGAAATTTTTTTTTTTTCTTTTGCAACAGGGTTTGAAAGGGGTTTTACAAATTCGAAGTGGGGCTTTTAGAGCATGTGGGGTATCATATAAAAGAGTGCTGTTTGCACATTATCAAACAATTTTTCTTTTTCTTTAGGCCGCAAAATTTTCGACTTTTAATAAAAAATGTAAAAAAAAAGAATAGCGTTCCCCCTCCCTTATCTCCGAAGATTGAATAGAGAAAAATCTGAAAATATTCTGTGTGATAGAAGTTTATGTAAAGATTACAGGAAAATTAAAACGATGTCTCTCAATAGCACAGATTTCCTTTTAATATTTAATATAAAGGTACGGAACCCTCGGTGCGCAAGTCCGACTCGCTCTTGACCGATTTTTTTTTAAGAGTGGTGATTCTTACGTACGTGCTCATATACAGCGACTAAGCGATGGGCCAAGTGTAAATTTGATTCGTTCGTGGGTGCAAAGATTCCGCGAAATACGAGTATCTTCAGCACTGAATACCTCGCAGCCTGGGCCTAGCAGGATAACAAGGACCACAGAAAGCGTAAGGAGGTGGAACGAAGCTTGCGTTAAAATCCACGTCTTTCAGTGCGGAAAAGAATGGCCGCTTTGGCACCCCTAAATGAAATAAAACTTTCATCCTTTCTAGATGCAACTTAAAGAAAACGACTTAAATTTAAGGAAAAACTTTTGTGATGAAAAGATTTTTTTGTAGTGACGAAGCCCACTTCCATTGTCTAGTTTCACAAAGCTAGATCAAAGTTTGATACAGCCGACCCCTATAAATTTATTAAGATAAATGGCTAAAGGATTTATGCCCGAGATAAATACAAGTATTTCTGTGTCGAACTTCCAATAGTTATTTTAGTTACAAATCAAACTAATATGGCAATCCTAACTAATATCATAATATTTAAAATCCTGACTACTGTTGTTATGCGGATGAATTTTTCGACGCCATATTTTAGTTTTTTATAGTTTTAGTTGGTTAGGTTATTATTTTTGTAACTTAATTAGACTATATTATAAATGCAAAAGTGAGTTTGTTTGTTTATTACGCTGTCACGCTAAAACGGCTGTGTACGAGTCAAGTATCGCACATGGCACGCGCCCATTGCATAGATCAGCACTTTTCCGTCGCCTTGCACAAAACACAGTGTAACGCGACAGTACACGATCAGCGTTCATAGTCAGCTGTACTCATTCACACATTCATATAGCATTAGTTACGTGGTAGTTAAATATATTCAATAAACCATCATCTTTGGCTATCCGTGACTTATCATTCAAGCTAACACCCAAGGTGTGTGCGAACCATTCAGCAACGCATACAGGCTGAACAGATTCGCATGAAATTTGGCATATGGGTAGATCATAACCTATGTAGAATAGAACATAGAAGATTTTTTACCCCGTTAGTACGTTCTCGTGGGATAATTTACGACCTCCACGCGAGGGTAGCCGCGGGCAAAACTTAGTGAGAAATATTGTAAGCCACAAACAATTTAAACACATTACAAAACTAACACATAAGGCCCTTTGTGCATACACGTTTTTCTACGGTTTATTCGTCGTATGTAGGCACGGTCGTTGGTGTTGTATGGATCACTACGGAAGCTTGTAGATACTCACGTTTTATCTACCGCGCAGTTTATAATTAGTACCGCAAAAAAAAAATAACGTGTCATGTACATCAGAAGTCAGAAGTCGACTAGCAATCTCACAAAACTATGGCATAGCAATATTAGTTGTACTTATGACCTTCTTCTATAAGAACGTTTGACAATATTACACATTGGCAACTTTGGCAACCCGTATAGCGTCATTGCGGTGTAAGTGGACTTCTAGACGTTGATTGTACAAAGGGCCTTACTGTCATCAATTAGGCAGAAACATAAATGGAATCAATCTGCCTAGCCCTTCCCCAACTATGTTGGCGTCGGCTTCCAGTCTAACCAGATGCAGCTGAATACTAGTATTTTACATGGAGCGACTGCCTATCTTTTTTTTTTTGCGTGAAGAAATGCTCACACATACTGCATTACCACGGTGAGATAGTGCAGTTATGTGGGACTCCAACCCACTAAAACTCCACGGTGTCCTCCTCTGCCGCTTGTGGCGGGAACACGGGCACGCGTTAGCACTCATCCGCGAACCCGCCGCGGCTGTCCGTCACCGGTCCCTCCTCTGGGGAGTACCCCTCATCACCAGCGCACCAGAACACATTGCACGCCGTGACCAACCCAGGGACCAAACCAGCAAGCACATGGGCGCCAGACGACCCCAGTCGCCTACCACTTTCCGGCCGTAGAGGGTAAGGAGAGCCGCCAACCGCAGCCCTGACGAGCGGCCCCTCCACGGGTTCCACTTTGCTGCACCGTAGGTGAGCAAGCCATGGCTACACAACGCAGTTGCTGGTTATCACGATATCCCTTGGTAAGATTGGTTGTCAGACTTTTGGGCTTCTGACTACCTAAAGATCTATGCTTAACATACTTTCCGAGGAAAGCAAATTAAATATTCTTTCTGACATTTCCATTATATCGATGAGCATTGAAGAAAAGAGCCATTATCTTCGTTTCTACAAATAAAATAAACTAAAACTATATAATTAGGTTGAACCGTAACTTCGGAGAGTTAAAGTAACGTTCCGGAATTGATAAATTTAGTACTTTTTGACCATAGAATGCTACGAATACCAATGCTAGCCAGTATTGTAAAGTAGGTTGCCTAAACTTCATATTTGCATCGGGGTTAAACATTAATTTCTTAAACAAGCATACGAATTGTTATAATAATACTACATTTTTAAGATGTCGTTTGTTTCCATACCATGTATCCGATTAGTTGTGCTTTCCCGAATTTTCTGGAACCCCGGGATTTATATTAAGGGTCAATTCCCACTGAAAGAGCAGCGGTCGGCAGCGGCCGGCAGCGGCTTTAATATTAAGAACCTTATCTACGTGATTAAAAAGTTCATAGTCATTTGAAGGCAAAGGAGGGACCGCGCTGCCCCTCGCGGCGCCGCGCTGCTTCTCGCGGCGCCGCCCCTCCATTGCCTTCAAATGACTATGAACTTTTTAATCACGTAGATAAGGTTCTTAATATTAAAGCCGCTGCCGGCCGCTGCCGACCGCTGCTCTTTCAATGGGAATTGACCCTAAGAAAAAAAATTAAGAAGCCGCTTCCATAATTTCTTAGCCAAAAATAAACTTTAATCCCGCAATAATGTAGGTACCATTGTGCTGTAAAGCAAAATAATATCATTTATCTATATCTATATAAATAAAACAAATGAAATGCTCTTCGTTGGTAAGCGCATCACTTCAGAACGGATAGACTGATTTGGTAAATTTTTGTTTAAAAATATTCGTATAGTCACAATTTAGTTTTTATGGAAAAAAAAAACATTGCAAAACTTTCCCGGAAAATGTTAAAATTTGGGGAAAACTGAACGTTCGTTTCTCTATGAGATTTCTGTATGAATTATTGACATTTGAACAGGACCACGTTTGTTGTCAGCTGGTTATTATAAAGATGGTCCAAATAGTGACGTCAAAAAGAAAAGTCTGAATTTTTCATACCCAGGGTCCAATCCATCCAATCCATACCAAAGATCCACGAATGAGAGCCGGGACCAACGGCTTAACGTGCTTTCCGAGGCACGGAGGAGTCTCGGTATGTAAAGATAGACACCCATCTACGGACCAACCCCGGCAAGCGTAGCTTAACCTGATGGATCGACCCGTGCGGCTGGTATTACTTAGCCACAAGCTCCTCCTCCTCCTTTCTTACGCACTTTGTAACATAGGTAATATACAAGTAGATACCTACACGATGCACAGTTTTCATTTACACAGGCTGGTCCAAATAGTGACGTCAAAAAGAAAAAAATCTGAATTTCTCATACCCAGGGCTATTCGAAAATACCCCATGTTTGTTCCGCGATTTTTTGTAGTTTTCGAGTTATTTTTGTTTTGTAATTATTAAGAGTTTTCTGCCAGTGGAGCTTCAAAAATCAAATCTCTTTTTGTAGTGCGTATTTTTTAGATTTTTTGTGACGTGATCGTCTTGAATGTTACTTTCTTAACACAAAAAAAGAGAAAAATAAACACTACATATACACAAAAGATTTGAATTTTTGAAGCTCTGGCTCTGGCAGAAAACTCTAAATAATTACATAAACAAAAATAACTCGAAAACTACAACTTATCTCGGAACAAACATGGGGTATTTTCGAATAGCCTTGGGTATGAGGAATTCAGATTTTTTTCTTTTTGACGTCACTATTTGGACCAGCCTGTGTAAATGAAAACTGTGGATCGTGTAGGTATCTACTTGTATATTACCTATGTTACAAAGTGCGTAAGAAAGAAGGAGGAGGAACTTGTGGCTAAGTAGTACCAGCCGCACGGGTCGATCCATCAGGTTAAGCAACGCTTGCCGGGGTTGGTCCGTAGATGGGTGTCCATCTTTACATACCGAGACTTCTCCGTGCCTCGGAAAGCACGTTAAGCCGTTGGTCCCGGCTGTCATTCGTGGATCTTTGACAGTCGTTACGGGTCGTCAGAAGCCCGAAAGTCTGACAATCAGTCTTACCAAGGGGTATCATATTACCCAATAACTGGGTTGTGGAGATCAGATAGGCAGTCGCTCCATGTAAAATACTGGTATTCAGCTGCATCCGGTTAGACTGAAATCCCGAGATTTATGCGCTATGTTTATTATTCCGGGATTTTATAGGAGGTTACTCGTATTATCCACTCTTGTTACTTCTTTCCTAGAAGTTTAGGTATTTGTGCTCTACCTATTCCAATTTCAGATTATAAAAGCAAGTGCCCATAGTTCCCAGCCATTATTACCGAGATAGTTTTCGACGTACCCCTAAAAGTTTGAAGTGAACAATTATTTTCATTTTCAACTCTCCCGAACAAGTTTGAGTGTTCCTGCTAAGGTTTTGAACTAGTACGAGTAGTTAGGTCATGTATTATTCTCCTGTGTTATAAGAATACTAGCAATCTGCTCCTGCTTTACTTGGTTTACTAAGTTGCTTTACTAAGTTTAATATAAATGTTTTCGACGTTCGTCTTTTGCGTCCCCCACGCGGCAGAGGGTCATAAGTTTTGAAAAAGGCATTTCACCAATGGATCGCCCAATCGGCATATAGTTCTCAGCGAGTCTACAACTGTCTACAAGTATTCACTTACTGAAGTAAGTAAGTAAGTAAGTCTTTATTTGCACAGATTTTAGGTATAGTAAATAAGGTGACAATTAAAATATGGGTGATGGTCCCTGTACAATCTACCTTATATTAGGCATGCAACATTATAGTAAATGATAAATGATTTTTATTTCTGTAAGTAGGTTTGTACAAACACTTTTACAAGTCAATCATGTTTTTTTTTTTAAACTAGATGAGGTCGGCGTTTCCTATCTGACTACTCTGAGAAGAAAGGCCGAAACAAACTCAGAGGTCACAGTCTCTTATAAAGTCCAGACATAATCTTGGTCACTTCATGTGAAGACCATGTAGATTGGTGTCTGAAATGGTCTTTTGAGGAAAGAACCACACAGATTGAGAGGACCTGTCCAGTCAGTGCACGCATTTGTCAGTAATCGCGCAGCTCAACCCAGAACTTAAGGAGCTCTGGAGGAGTAGAATTATGACAATATAAAATTAGTATTAGATTGAGATGCAAATGTTAACCTATTTATTTATATTATTGTTGAGGTGTTACCTACATTTGAACAATAGTCAGTATGGTGAAATCATATTATAAAACATACATTAAAATGTCAAAGATACAACAATTGGAATAAAATTAAAATTCCATAAAAAAATAAATGGAACTAATGTCATGATTAGTAAGTACATATTATGTCAAAATAAATTACAATTAATCAATAGGTAAGTCAGCATGAAGGATAGCAAGAGAATCAAATTGGAGTGCATAACACATTTTAACGAATTGTGCGAACATAAATGTACCTACTGAACAGCTGATTGTTTTTTCGCAATTTCAGGTTATAAATAAATGTTCATAATGATGATTAAAAGGTTGCCACTGTTTACACCCTGTATCTATATACACACATAAATTTTCCGCAATTTATTCTTAAATCCATTGCGTCGTTTAGAAGAACAACACGGTCATACAGACACAGGAAAAGCAAGTTTAATTTATAACTATAGCCTACTATAGCTTTTCCCGTGGCTTTGCACGCGTTAAGCTCAGAATAAAACTTTTTTACAAAAAAAAAACAACCGACTTCAAAAAAAAAAAAAACACTACCAAGTGAAAAATAACTTTAATTTCGGAAGTCGGTGTCTTTGGTTTCGCATTTTCGTTTTATCCGCTGACTTCCGAAATTAAAGTGTAATTCACTTCGTAGTGTTTTTTTGGAAGTCGGTTGTTTTTTTTTTTTTTTTGTAAAAGTTTTTATTTTTCACTTTTTTGTTGTGGTACCCCTACTCGACACAAATTCGAATACCTGCAAAATAAATTAGAATTCTAAAACTACCCAAGCAAAGTAAATAAATTTTACATGGGGCCAACTTCGAGGTATCCCTCCCGAATAAAATAAAAATCATTCAAATTGGACAACTCTGTAAAAAGTTATGCGAACCTCCTCCTTATTTTTTGTCGGTTAAAAATACCTATAGGTATATACGGTGACTGGTAATTAGTGACCGATACTTAAACACATGATTGTACTCATGATAATAAACCACTTTTAACATAGGACCAAATTCAAATTACCCAGAAGAAGCCTGTTCACTCTCACTTTGAAGAGATCGTTTGTTTATCTGTTTGTAAGAGGAGATCTCTGCAAATACTGATCTAATTACAAAAAATATTTTACTGATACCACATATTAATATAGATGGGACACTCCGCAAAATCATTTAAATAAAAAGCGACTCTTGCTACGACACAATAAAGTGCAATTCAGGTCGCACAACGCTTATTAACCCTAGATATTATTTAAAATAGTTTTTTTTTGTTATAACTTAAGTACCGTATATACTTACGGCTAGTATTTAAACGCAAATAAAAAAAAAAATATGTATCCAAAAATAATCTGAATTCCAATCAAAATTACTCATTGCACAGCAAAATACTCAACTCAAATTATAAGTACATAAGCAACAATTTATATTAGTGACGCACTGCTATTTATCTTATAGTAAAGCTTTTTTAAGCGCACACAAAACCTTATTACCTTTTACCATTCTTAAAAAAACTTACCCTTCGTGCCCTTCGCTCGCTCTTGCATCCTATGTCGATGGAGCCCCACTTCGCGGGGCTTCTATTTCTTCGTAACCTAACCAAACCTAACCTTGGGGTTAATATTAGTCGCCATGTCATTTTGCTATGAGTTTGAGTATTATGTATGTACGCTCTGGTTAATTTGCCGTGCAGTCAGTGTTTTTGATGTAAAAAAGTATACGAATGTTGGAAATAAATTGATAGGTGATTATTTATTTGATGTGCAATTAATAATATCCCTATACTTATATAGCATTTAGTAAAAAGTAGTTATTTTGACATGACAAACAGAGACTTCAATTTTATTTGTAGTAGTATAGATGTAAAGAGGAGCTCGTCGCTAAGTAATAACAGCCGCATGGGTCGATCCATCAGGTTAAGCTACGCTTGCCGGGGTTGGTCCGTAGATGGGTGACCATCTTTTCATACCGAGACTCCTCCGAAAGCACGTTAAGCCGTTGGTCCCGGCTGTCATTCGTGGATCTTTGTCAGTTGTTACGGATCGTCGGAAGCCCGATAGTCTGATAATCAGTCTTACCAAGGGGTATCGTATTACCCAATAACTCGGTTGTGAAGGTCAGATAGGCATTCGCTCCATGTAAAATACTGGTATTCAGCTGCATCCGGTTAGACTGGAAGCCGACCCCAACATAGTTGGGAAAATGATAGGCAGATGATGCAGATTTTAATATTGACAAAAAATTTTATGCGAATTCGCGGGCTTCTTTACAAGGAAGTCACGGGCAGATGCTGTCTATAGTCAAGTTAATTTACAAGTGGATTTATTTTAGAAATAGTCTCTTTAGAATATATAATAACTAAAACCGTATTGTTATAGTTAGAAAATTTTACAAAAAAGAAAAAAATCTAAAGTCATTTATTCAAACTAGGCTGAGAATCAGCGCTTTTCGAACGTCAAAATTACATAAGACAGTCCCCCAAAACGCCCGCCCTTCACCACTTCCTAGTGCTTTAGCTGAGGAGAAGAAGTGGCGCAACAAACTCCCCAGCAGCACAGCTGTCTGTCGAGTTAAAAAAAATTGTAGGTTCAGTTAAACCCGATCCCTTATACATTGATAACTAAATTTAAACCACAGTCAGACTTCAATGAAAAGCCGACAAACTCAAACTCCAGTACAACCAAATAACTTTGTGCTTTCAACGGACAAACTAACTGTTAATGTTCTTAGATAGATAGACACTATTTGTGTACCTACAATAAGAGCTCAATACAATTTACACCTTAACGTTTCCTATTTAGAATTGAAAACCGCTTGGCGTTCTAATCCTCTAAAAATGACTTCGGCTGTATCAGGTATATTAGGTGCTAGTTTAAAGCTTTATGCCTATTGAGTTAAGGTGGAATGTTGGTTGAAATACATCGTACCTAAAATTGGGTTTATTTAAATAGCAATGTTTTGTCAAAGGCGACGTTTCTCTGATTTAAGGCTAATTCAATACATTGATCAGGTTGTGAGAATAATGTTTTTACCCAGTAGGTAATTTCATCTTCTTCAGGCTATATGGCTCGGACGTCGACGCACAATCTGTTACCATGGATTCAGTACATGATTCTGGATTCTGGACCCCCTTGCGTTGAAATATATCGTCGGTTATTTAAAAAAAATCAACTGTGTCCTACAAAACTAAAACCTACGCAGTCAAAATGTATGGAAAAGCATATTTTTTTTTATAGCAGAAGAAAATTTTCAACGCTTGGGCTGGACTGGTCCAGCCAGGGAGCCTTTTTTATATATGGCATCTCGTAGTTGGCCTAGAGAGGCCGTGACTACTGAACCGGTCAATCCTGTGGCTGCCTTAGCGAACTCAAAGCCTCCAGCCAGCGGCATAAAACTTACAGACTAAGCGACTACACGCTAAGGGCTCCCCCTGTGGGGAACGAACCTCGGCTTAGGGCGTCGCTGGGGGGAGGACTGCAAGATGGGACCGGCAGGATCAAATTAGAATGATTATTATTATCTGGGGAGTTTAAAGCGACTGGCTCAGCTACGTCACCAGCTGGCACTTCATTCCCTAGCAAGGGACGATTACTTCGGGGTCGTCGCGAGGGACCTCGGCGGCGAGGTCGGAATGTCGATTTGTTTTAGTTCCTACGGTCCCTACTGCTCTCCTGGAGAAGAGTTATGGGGTCGTCGGGATCTGAGAGGACAAGCCTCCGGCGGCGGACCTTACTAATACGGGAGGGGACATAACTAGCCGCCTCGACAACCAGAGGGTTGCGATGGTTGGTGGCTGAGTCAAAGAAACGCCTGGAGTTGCGTTTCAAGAACTGGGAGATGGTGGGAATGTCAAGATCTACGTGGAGGATTTCGTTCCGAACGAATTATGGGGCTCCCGTTGCCTTTCGGAGGAAACGGTTTTGTAAGGCCTGCATCCTATGAATGAGGTGGGGTTTTGCGTGCGCAAACACTGAACCCGCATAGGTCATGATGGGACGAATGCACGCTGTATAAATGCGCAATTTGCACCTAAGTGACAATTTGCTACGTGCATTCAGAACGAAGGGGAGTCTACCGAGAGCGAAAGCGGCGCGCGAACGCACCTGCTTTATGTACTCAGCGGAAGAGAGGTGGTGGTCGTGAGCTACACCAATGTATTTGGCTCGCGTCTCCCAAGGGATCGGCTTGCCGAATATGGTGATCGGTCGAGGGTCGGGCGGTCTCAGAAAGAGGACCGCTTGACTCTTGTCGGGATTGACCTTGATTCTCCACTTCCTAAAACAGGCGCCGAGGTTATCGACTGCGGTTTGGAGAGTGCGAGATATCGGGAGAGCCATAGTCAACCACCACCTTTATTTTAATGTTACTTCAGTGTGAGAAAGAGATGGAGCTATACAGGACGTCTAGTTCCAACTCTTTCCCACACTCAAGTAAGATTAAAAATAATACTGCTTTAAGAGGTGGTCTAGCTCCTACTAATATGAAGAGACAATCAAAAATTATTTAATCAAACTATGTAGGTTGAAAATCAACACTTTTTAAACGTCAGAATTACATAAGACAGTCCTCCACAACGCCAGCCCTTCACCACTTCCTAGTGCATTAGCTGAGAAGAAAAAGTGGCGCAACAAACTCCACAGCAGCTGTTGTCTGTTAAGGTGGAAGCTCCAGGTAGCCCGCGAAATTCAAATGTTCTTACGTTTTTTGCAATTTGCAAGTCAGTATTAGGTTGTATGTTGATTAAACTATGATTTGCAACTGTGACATTATGTTAGTATAATCCTAAATGTCAAGATTTCAAGTAATAGTTATTCATTAGGATTATATCAACTTAGAGATTTGTATTGATGATTTCAATGGTTACAATTCTATAATTACAGAGTCATGAATCATATACAACCTGATACTGACCTGCACATTGCAAAAAACATTAAAAAAAAATTGAATTTCGCGGGCTACCTTGAGTTTTTGCCTCATGTTTGCCCGTCAAACGTCAGTTATATACATAAAAAACCGCATAGGTCATGTCAATGTGTACTCGAATGTCAATCGAACCCCATAGGTTCACAGCACTGTAAACCCGCGGTCGCCATTGCATGATGGTTTTTTACGTTTATATAAATTATAAATGATTTTTATATCTGTAAGTAGGTTTGTACAAACACTTTTACAAGTCAATCATTTTTTTTTTTTAAACTAGATGAGGTCGGCGTTTCCTATCTGACTACTCTGAGAAGAAAGGCCGAAACAAACTCAGAGGTCACAGTCTCTTATAAAGTCCAGACATAATCTTGGTCACTTCATGTGAAGACCATGTAGATTGGTGTCTGAAATGGTCTTTTGAGGAAGGAACCACACAGATTGAGAGGACCTGTCCAGTCAGTGCACGCATTTGTCAGTAATCGCGCAGCTCAACTCAGAACTTAAGGAGCTCAACATTTCGACGAACAATACCAAAGAAAGGACATTGGGGTAGGCCGCATAAATTACTCAAACTGCCAGACCATGATTAAAAACAACTGAGAGAAAAATAAAACATACAAAAAAAGCAATGACCTACATAGTCTTCACATTCACAATAAATTAAAATAATATAATACTTTACAAAGTAAATATTTATGTCAACATTCAGTTTATAACATGATATATAAATTATATATAAATGATATATAATACGTTTATATACATATATAACACGCTTTTTTGGGTTTGACGCACTACGGTGCGCTGCCGCAAGAGTTACTATCGGCCGAGAACCGCGCATGCGCACTGCCCGCGCGGCCAGGCGCTCCCGGCTCAGTCGCGCACCTGCTCCGACAAGCGCACGTAATGTTTTAGTCCTTCCGCGATTCTCGTGCGCTCCCGCCAAATTTGTTAAAAGGTTACGCCACATTGATAAAAGATTGTTTGCGTGTATGAAAGATACTATATAAGATTTTTCTTATTGCACACTTGGTGTGCAATCGACGTATGAGGAGGTAAGCGATTAGCTTAAAAAGTAATTACGAAAAAAAAAAACATTATTGTCAATGTAGTGCAAATATATATTTTTTATCTTCTACAAAACCACTAGCTTGTTGGACTGTACTTACCTATTTAAAGTAATTATTCAAAGTGTATGATACAATCGGGAATACACTAATGTTATTGGTACTTAAATAAACTAATATTGGCTTTGAATGTTTATTTTAATAATACCTACCTACGTACACAATCATTACGTCATAACTCATGTAATAACAGGGTTGAATGAATGTCACTTTGATCGATTATTTCTACGGCAGGGAAAACTTGGTACACTCGAATAAACACTTCCGGGGTAACGTAATAACCTCGGATACATACATTGGCTCCAACATTGGGCAAAACAATTTCGGAAAGTATGGAACGAAGATGGTTTTGGTGTGAATGTGTAGACATTGGTTTTGTTTTTTTTTTTTCTCAGTTATTTTTAATCATGGTCTGGCAGTTTGAGTAACTTAAGCGGACTACCCAAATGTCCTTTCTTTGGTATTGTTCGTTGAATCGTTGAGCTCCTTAAGTTCTTAGTTGAGCTGCGCGATTAACTGACAAATGCGTGTACTGACTGGACATGTCCACTCAATCTGTGTGGTTCTTTCCTCAAAAAACCATTTCAGCCACCAATCTACATTGTCTTCACATGATCTGAACAAGATTATGTCTGGATTTTTAAAAGAGCCTGTGACCTCTGAGCAGGATTGATAAAAATCATTATTAATTTTAAAAAATCAAAATAATCGGATTTATTTGATTTAAATAAGACTTTTTTAAAATTTATTTACATATTTCAATCTTTTTCATTTGGAAGTCGGTTATTATTTAAAAAAAATCCCTTTGTTTATTGGAAAAAAGAAATAAAAAAAAAACGTCGTCTTCGATGATCTGATTTCGATCCTTTTCTGCCACACATGTTTCTAAATGTTTTTTTTTATTCGCGCTACTAAAGCCATTTACTTTTTATTTCCACTTTTATACACCACTTTGTTAAACTTTCCTTAAGCAGACTTTTTTGCATCAACATAAACCCAAACAGCATCTTTTTTTCTTCCAGCCATTTTGTTCACTATTCAATCACGAATGACCGTGCGAAAAGTCACTTTTCGCACGGTCATTCGTGATAACACTTTTCAAAAGTGCGAAAACATCAAGTCGCTTTTTACCTTTTTGCAAATATACCCAAAATGTGTAGATAAAACATAGCATTGCACGTCAGTGTGCGCCCTAGTTTATATCGGGGAAGACTCTTGACACTTTTGGGTTGATTTTTTTGCATTTAAAAGGTATTGATTTAAATCAACGATTTATTTGAAAAATCACTTGATTTTAATCGCAATTTAAATCATCTCAACCCTGCCTCTGAGTTGGTTTCGGTCTTTCTTCTCAGAGTAGTCAAATAAGAAACGTCGACCTCATCTATAGTTTTTAAAAATATGATTGACTTGTAAAAGTGTTTATATACCTACAAGCCCACTAACAGAAATAAAATCATTTATCATTCTATCGGTAATTTTAAGTCTAAATTGGCCCAATTTTGAGACCAATATTTGGAGAAGGCGTTATGCATAAAAAGAGAAAAGAAGTTATCTACTTTACCAGTAATCCCAATTTTTATTAGTATAGGATTTTAGTATTTTACCATCGCGTGAGTATAATCCAGTCATTTGCACCATTCGCGGCTTAACCTCGTAAAAATTGGACGTAAATGAGTGCCGATAATAAAATCGTAAAAAACTCGGCACACTTTTTTTGCTCCAATACTTACCTACCGTGAAAATTAACACCTTGTAAAGTGTAACGGAAATTGTGAATTATGTCAACAGCCTGTATAAATTTAATGGTAAATACGTTTACGTTTTTTGTACCTGTTTTATTGTGTGGTTACCGTCGAAATATGTATACAGAATCCTGTGTATTTGCTTTCAAACATAAGAGACTTTTCAAGCAAGCGACAAGCTACTATGCCCCACGATCTATGTATACTAATAAGTTATTTCAACCGAGGACTAATCTCACATTTACAGGTAAAAACAGCTATATTATGTGCATAAAATTGTATAATAAAATACCAAATTCGATAAAAGCGCTACCATTTTCTACATTTAAAAGCAATTTGACGAGGTTTTTAATTGAAAAATGCTTTTATAGTGTGCATGAGTTTTTAGATTATAAAATGTAAGTTTTGTAAATTGCATGGTCTATCTAAATTATAACTTATTGTTATTATTATTGTGTGACGAATCTCTCCCAAAATTGACATGATTATTATTGACATTTATGATTATTGTATTATTATCAGTTTTTTTTTAATATTATTACTATATTGACTTTTACTTAATTCAATAATACAAATTTTAATGGCTGTATAATGACTGCGTGATGATGATCAATAATAAATTTAAACAAAATGTACTTAAAACTTATTTTATATTTGCACGCCGAAATTAAAGGCAGAATAAGAGCGCATTTTTTTTTACATATTTACTATCTTTCTGTACCTTGTTCAGGCGAATAAATGATTTTTGATTTTTTGATTTTGAATGCTCAGAAATTAGAACCCATTTCTTGAAAGGGATTATACTAGAGGTCATTTCCAACAAATTAAGCCCTACCAACTAGGGATTGCAAATTAATGGTTTCCGAGTTACGGAAGTTTTTAGATCATTGTTCAAATTTTTGGTGACCACCAAATAACTATTTCTCTCTCGGTACGTATTTGTAATTTTTCTGACTGATGATAAATGACTAACAAAAAAAAAAACAAAAAAAACATTCCCTGAATTCCCATAATTTCATAAATAAAAGGTCTTGTGTGGAAAGAAACCCTTCCTTATTTTATTAAAAGGTCTTGTGCGGAAAGAAACCCTTCTTTATTAAAATGGAAAGAAAGCCTTCTTTATTTTATAATTTTTGAAACTGAGATGTTTTTTACTTGAAAAAAAAAGTAGAAACAAAAAATTAAAAATGGTAGGGCTTTATTTGTTGGCAATGACCTTTAGTATAATCCCTTTCAAGGAAAAGGTCGAATTTCCAAGCTAACCTGTATATGTATTAAGAATTTGTTGAGGTTTTTATTAATCGCCTGAATTGTTTTGTGATCAAAATAAACAAAATAAACGGCGCAAATACTCCAATCTTAGGGACTACTCACACTTGTTCAGCTCTATTCAGCTTTTGCCCATAGAAAACAACGATTTTGTATGGAGACGCGTACGCATCCGTTCAGCTTTCCGCGTCTATTCAGCTTTCGCGGCAAACAAGTATAAAATAAGGACAAATGTGTTATTATCATGCGACTGCTATAGATAGATAGAGTTCAGAGATGGGTTTGCTCTTGACTATAGTCAGAGGTGACAGCGACAAAGTCGACGATGGAGTGAGCTTACCTAGAAGACGCCTGTTCACTCTCACTTTGAAGAGATGGTTTGTTTATCTGTTTGAGATCTCAGAAATACTGATCCAACTACAAAAAAATATTGATACCTATGTATTTTTTTTGTAATTGGATAATTACAAAAAAGGAGCTCGTGGCTATGTAATAACAGCCGCTCGGGTCGATCCATCAGGTTAAGCTACGCTTGCCGGGGTTGGTCTGTGGATGGGTGACCATCTTTTCATACCGAGACTCCTCCGTGCCTCGGAAAGCACGGTAAGCCGTTGGTCCCGGCTGTCATTTGAGGATCTTTGACAGTCGTTACGGGTCGTCAGAAGCCCGAAAGTCTAACAATCAGTCTTACCAAGGGGTATCATATTACCCAGTAACTGGGTTGTGGAGGTTAGATAGGCAGTCGCTCCATGTAAAATACTGGTATTCAGCTGCATCCGCTTAGACTGGAAGCCGACCCCAACATAGTTGGGAAAAGGCTAGGCAGATTGATTGATTGATTGGATAATTACAAAAAAAAATATTTTACTGATACACTATTGCTGAATAGGTATCATATGAGATAATAATATCAAATATTATTTAATATTGACAAAAGGGGCTCGTGGCTAATTAATAACAGCCGCACAGGGTTATGCTATGCTTGCCGGTGTTGGTCCGTGGTGACCATTTTACATATCGAGAATTCTCCGTGCCTCGGAAAGCACGTTAAGCCCGGCTGTCATTCGTGGATCTTTGACAGTCGTTACGGGTCGTCCGAAGCCCAAAAGTCTGACAACCAGTCTTACCTTTTATTCATATTATAAAAAGACTGACTTATTTGCTAAATTGCAAGTAGTTAATTGAGAATAAAATATTCAAAGAACGGATAAAATTAACTAAAAAAGACAACTTTACAAAAATAACAAAACTATTATGTATCCAATGCAATTTTTGACTCCAAAACAGCATAAATCCGAAATCAATTCGCAAAAGAAATAAAAGAACGATTTTTCGTCACTCGAATCTGCTGTGGAACCCTACAAAATAATAAACCATTGATCCTAACGATGTTTTCGTCGGATAGCAACTTGCCCTGACAAACAAATAAGAAAAAGTTTTCTGTCTGCTCTGTAAGTGGAATGTCTTTAAGATAAATGTTTTGGACTTCAGATTGACCATCAATTCAGAGGTTGTTATTGACGCATTCAAATAGTGGCAGGACGTCGCATTTTGTCACCTCTCTCGCTCACACTGAATCAAATATTTAAGAATGTTAAATTAAAAAATGCTTTTTTAACCTCTTTTTTGAAGTATCTATGTATGTATGTTTGTATGTCCACGATTTTCTCAAAAACGAGTGAACCAATTTTGATGATTTTTTTAATATCGTAATCTACATGCTTGCAGCAAGGTTTAAGTATATAATACGTCAGGTAATTATTCTTATATACGAAGTTATATGCATAAATGTACTGTATCTCCGGCATTTCTAAGCTGATTCTTCTTTTCGTTCGTCTTGGGCGTATGTAATTGTATATTCAACTAAAAATGGAAAATAAGTTTACTTTAAAAAAGTAAAACTTGACTTCGAAAACCTAAAAGGAATGAAACAACTATAATAATTATAAACTTGCAGATTATAAAAACAACTAAGAAAAAACACCGTTTTCTTCAACTTAAGCTCAGATTAGAGGGGTTCGTGACTAAGTAACAGCCCAACGGATAGATTAGTCAAGATTAAGTACACAGACCAGCCGTGGTCTATCCGTGGTTAGGAGACCATACCGTTTCATACCTCCATATCGTTTTGTCGTCGATCCCGGCTATCATTTGTAATATTTGACAGTCGATTACGAGTAATCAGAAGCTCGAAAGTCTGACAACCAGTCTGACAGTAGGGAACTGTTAGACTGGTTGTCAGACTTTCGTGTCCGATCATATTACGCAGTAACTGGGTTCTGAAGGTCAGATAGGCTTGGACTTGACATAGCTTGCTCCATGCACAATACTACTGTTCAGCTGCATTCGGTTAGACTGAAAGCCGACCTCAACATAGTTGGGAAGTAGCTAAGCAGATGATGCTAAGGCTTATTTACTGGATGTAATTTTAATCACCGTTATCCTCTTAAAGGGGTCATTGTACTCATCATTATGAACAACTTTTACTATGGTATCAAACCTGAATTCGCGAAAAAATCAGCTGCTCCCTACATTTTGACGAGTTATGTGAACATGAATGTATGGTACAGCTGATATTTTTTAGCGATTTCAGGTTTGGTCCCATAGTAAAAGTTGTTCATTATGATGAGTACAATAACTCTTTTAGAGGATAACGGTGATTATAATTACATCCTGTATATCGATAATTTTGATAATTTTGAAATCATTGTAAAACTTGATTTCAGTAACTAAACATGTTTGTAATCCTGTTTATTTGGAAGACCTATAAACACTATGTTTTGAGCAAATAAATAATTTTAATTTGAATAAATCCAAGAAATAAGAACTAAAGCCTTATTTCACGGCTATCGTTATATTAACTCACTAAAAACTCATAAATACATCTGTAACTAAATATTATGGTGAGGCGTGTAAATAGCCTGCACCTTTATTAAGAATGATGTGAGAAAAAACTTAACTCAAAGACGTAATGGCGGACTTCAAAAAAATAAAAAATCCCCATTGATGAATCCCCGAGGAACCAATACCATAGAATTAATAGCAGCTAAACATGCCCACGTACCTTTACAATCCAGAGATCCCACTCAGACCCAGGGAGATGGGAAGATATCTCGTTCATGCGTGCGTGATGGCTTGCAGGTCTGTAGCTGCCGGCCGGCGAGCAAATCTTCTTAAATCTACCGGTGGAATGGTTGAAACTCCAAAAATCAACACTGCACTATAAGTCCTCAATGAAGCACAGATGCAGGTCCATTTATTTTACGAGTATCGTCAAGGTTTCATCAAAAAAGGAATAGGTATTCAAAAGGCGGAGCGATTAGCACTCGCCATGTCTCTTTGCGGGGCGGGAAGAACACACGCGCTGACGCCATCTATCGGTCATTTTGCGAGAAAACTAAAGAAAGTTCCGATACATGGGCGCTGCGACAACGAATATTGGGGCGAGGATTCATCAATTGAGAAATTAAAATATTTAATTTGAAACACTAACATTATTATATTATAAGAACAAATCCTAAAATGTTATTATTTTATTTTTTACATTGAAAAAAGCATTGACGCTTCACCATATTAGTTCAAAGTTCCATCACAACATTTGGGATGTTGGTAACAAGATTTATAGAACTGTTTGCTTCTCAGAAAATAAGTTCAGAAAAACATGCCGAAAATGGATATACATATACTTGTCTACACTAATAATAACGCTGAAGAGTTTGTTTGAAAATTATTTTTATGTTTGGTAGCCCAATTATTCAGGAAAGTGCTGGCTTTGTTTTTATGCATGACAATGTTGGCGCGCACTTTCTGAGGTTAATATCACGGTTTTGCTATGGCCAGTTAAGAGTCCCGATCTCAACCCTATCGAGAATTTATGGGATCAATTGAAAAGAAGTTTTAAAGAAAACTAAAGACATGTTAACAGTTAACAGAAGCTAATAAACGCGCTAAAACTCTGTTGGGAACGAATTCCGGAACAAAATGTTACACATGTTATTGAAAGTGGACCAGATAGGCTCAAAGAGTGCATACAGAGCAGAGGAGGCCCCATTCGATGCTAACCATAATATTTTCCATCAAATAGTTGCAGGAAACGGGCGATACACTAAGTTAATTTTTCAAGTTAATTTGAGTTTATTTCCCTAAAAAGTGCTTTCTTTGTGTAAATCGACCAAAAGAAAACAAATTTTACCATTTTCAAATCCCTACTCAAAACACATTATCCTTAATAAAACCAATTAATCTTTAATCATTTTATATAACAGCCTAGAAACTTGGTGGGGCCTATTTTCTTTTGAGTATTTTATATTAATAATAAATAAAATATATTATTTCCTAGGAACTTACAAAACGTCGTAGCATTTGCGAGTTTCTTACATTTGTCAAGTTCTAACTTAACCACGGAAATAAGCAGCTAAGTAGCTTAAGTTATAAACTTGAAATGAACAAGTATTTCGCTTTCACCTGGCTTAATAATTTAAATGTTAAGTTTTGTAAGAGTCAAGACAGTGTTGTTGCCAAAAAGTTAAGAATGATTTGGAGCTTGATGACTTAGGTCTAGCTTACATCGGATCTTCATTGGTAAAAGTACGCGTATGAGTGAATTGTTTACGCGATAATAAGAGACGAAGATTAAGACCGAGCAGATATGACAAATAGACAGAATCAACTTTAAGAAAAAAGTAATAAAAAAAATATAGGTAAAAATATTGGATTCCTTCCTCTCCCGTATGAAATAAAATACCATCGGATATCTAGACGCACTGCTAGCTACCATCCCTACCTAGTTGCTATTCCACCAATTCGCACTAAGCTTTTCCAAATGTCTTTTATAATGCGCACAGCAAAATAGTGGAACTAACTACCTGCGTCTGTGTTTCCGAGCGCATACAACCCTAATCTCTACAACAAGATAATAATATTAATATTTCCACCAAACTTTTTTTCTTATTTCACAAACAAAAAATAGTTTCCAAATCCGAAAACTGTTCCAAAAAAAAGATGTTTTGGCACAAAACTTTCACAAGAAACGCCAGTTTTCCAATCCAAAATCATGGGATTCCAATCCAAAAGAAATGAAATTGATATTTTTGCCAATTTCAAGCCTCTGTGCGTCCTACTTTTTGAGTATTAAGTTTTGCGAAGAAGCCGCAAAATTAAGAAAGATTAATGACTTCGATATAGTTTTTGATGTTCATTTGCCACAGTAGGAGTCTTTGACCTTGTGGTTACAAAACTTTGAAAGCCTTTGAAAGTTCTTTTGCTTTTTTTTTTTGAGAGTTTAGAACTGATTTCACAAAGTAAAGCCTTATTAAGAATGTTTAAGTTTCTTGCCTGCCTGTAGCATAAACACAATTGAAGCATCAAATGACTTCATCGTCAAACACTGTTTAACTTCGAAATTCGAACGGTATCTCGTCGTCTTTATGAATCTCGGCGAGGTTGAGGGGCTTGTGGCTAAGTAATAACACTAATAACAGCCGCACGGGTCGATCGATCACGGTAAGCTACGCTAGCCGCGATTGGTCCGTGGATGTATGACCATCTGCTTTCATAAATCCATGTTACATACCAAGAACACTCCGCAACTCGGAAAGCACGTTGAGCCGTTGATCCCAGATCATTCGTACTCGTAGATCTTTGACAGTCGTTATGGATCGTCACAAGCTCGAAAGTCTGACAAACAGTATTACCTAGTAATTGAATTGTAGAGGTCAGATAGGCAGTGCCTCCATGTAAAATACTGGTATTCAGCTGAATTTGGTTAGACTGGAAGTCAACCCTGGCTTAGTTTGGGAAAATGCTAGACAGATCTGATCTTGTGGTAAATCCGCGATGATTTACTTTAAAAACAAATGAGTTCGCATTCGAATTGTGTGCGCTCACTTGAGTGAGGTTCCAAGTGAACTTTACAGAATATCACTACATGGAATGAGATTAAACGTTCTAAATTCCAACAATTCCTATGAAAAATTTCTTCTAAATCTTTTAATATTTTCAAAAACTGCTTGGAATGGTTGTGTCGCTTTAAAATATGACGCTGGCTGGACGCTACACTTGATAGCCGTTATGAAAGATTTCGTATATTTCACGGAACGTTCGTACCTATCTTCTTTTCAAAAATGTTTCTGGATTTTTCAAGCGAAAAATGTTTTAGGAATTATTGGAAAAGTTATATAGTTTAAAATTAAATTAGGTATATAGAAATGACTATAAATCAATCTACCTAGCCTTTTCCCAATTATGTTGGGGTCGGCTTCTAGCCTAACCGGATGCAGTTGAATACCAGTATTTTACATGGAGCGACTAGGCAGTCGCATCTGACCTCTACAAATCAGTAACTGGGTAATACGATACACCTTGTTAAGACTAATAATTAATTCAATGGCGTGTTGTTTTCAATCAAAGTTCAATCATAGCTAACTCTAAAGCTACGGTTTCCTAGAAGTGCAGTGACCGCCACATAGCGGCTGCAGTGACAGCTGTCATGCAAATTATGACACCGGGATTTGACTTGATGGTGTCAAAAAACATTCACTAGGAAAAGCAGAGGTCGTACGTTCGAACCCAGATAGGAGCTTTACTTTGTGCAAATTAGTTCATCATCACTGGTCTCACATGCGTAGAGTAACCTCGCAGAATTTATTTATCCACGACCGATATGGTTCAATAATCAAATGGTAACATTCAATAAAATTTCTTTTACCTTGAAGAGCTCGTGGCTAAGTAATAACAGCCGCACGAGTCCATCCATCAGGTTAAGCTACGCTTGTCGAGGTAGTCCGTGGATGGGTGACCTTTACATATCGAGACTCCTCCGTGCCTCGGTAAGCACGTTAAGCCGTTGGTCCCGGCTGTCATTCGTGCATCTTTGACAGCCGCTACGGGTCGTCAAAAGCCCGAAATTCTGACAACCAGTCTTACCAAGGGGTATCGTATTACCCAGTAATTGGGTTGTGGAGGTCAGATAGTCACTCCATGTAAAATACTGATATTCAGCTGCATCCAGTTAGACTGGAAGCCTACGGCAGATTGATTTTCTTTTATTACCTTGCAAAGATAACTTGGTCAACGCGGCTTGGCACAGCATTCCTTGGCAACTGAATACAATAGTTTCCAATACTATACACTACTATCAACTATTTTGAATATTAGTAGACATAAATAGGTTAGCACTTTCATTTGTGGTGGGTTTGGTGCTATTTGCTCTGTTTGGTTTTAGTAAAATTTAAAAAAATAATAATTGGGAGTTCTTTAACCATATACAAGTATATTTGTAGCTGTGGGATGTGTGGTATTACGCGAATAGATAGAATAAGAAATGAGTATGTAAGAGGAAGTCTGAAAGTGACACCGGTGACTGAAAAGTTGTGTGGAAATCGGTTGTCATGGTATGGGCATGTGATGCGGAGGAATGAGGAAAATGTCGTCAGGAAAGTGTTGAGTATGAACGTGGAGGGCTATACGAGTAAGGGAAGACCAAAGAAACGATGGATGGACTGTGTGAAAGATGATATGGCCAGAAAGGAAGTGACTACCGAGATGACGACTAATAGAGAAGTATGGAAGAAAAAGATATGTTGCGCCGACCCCAAATAAATTGGGACAAGGGCAGGAGAATGATAAGAAGTATATTTGTAGCTACTATGTTTATTACTAAGCTTACAAAAACTTGAACTCACGCCTTCTCCCCATTGGGGGTAGGCAGAAACTACAGAATGCCACCTGCTACGATCCTTACATACTCCTTTTGCCTTGTTTTTTTTAAATAATAATAATAATAATAAAGCTTTATTTGCCATTACAAAAATACCGGAGAAGACACATACTGAGCACTTATAAAACAATAAACAAGAAATAGATTAATGACCCCCATACTAGGAAAATCCTGTGTTATGGGCGGCATCAAACCGTCCATTAAATGTCAAACAATGTTGTTTTAAAAGTAGAATCTAAGACATTAAGGCATTTTCCTTAAAAAATGTATTTATTCCATAGAAGTTTTATTAATAAAATTGAACCAACAATCATCGGTGTCGGAAGGAGTTGAGTTTAAGAGATGTGATGTATTTGAAAGTATTTGATTTATATGTTTAAGTTCATACATCTGGTCATACATGCACGCCGGTTGCGAGTACTACGCACCTGACCTTTCTGAAGAACATCACCAATAAAGCCACTATATGTCTTCCTAGTGCGTAAAAAAGCGTCTGTGTGTCCGAACGCATACAACCCTAATCTCTTCAAAGTTAGAGTGAACAGGCTTCGACGTCGACTTAGTCTCTGTCACCTCCAACTTAGGCTATAGTCAAGAGCAAACCCATCTCCAATAAAAATTAAAAAAAGCTCACGCCTCCTTCCCATGGGGGTAGGAAGAAACTTTAGAACGCCACCTGCATCCATACATACTCCTTTTGCCTTGTTTACGTTCATACATCTGATCATACACGCAAGCCGGTTGCGAGTACTACGCACCTGACCTTTCTGAAGAACATCACCAACAAGTTCACTATATGTCTTTCTAATACGTGAAAAAGTTTGTATATTATTATGTACTGTAGAGGGACGGAGTCCAGTTATGTGGAAGTTCCAAGCTTCTACAGAGATACGTATTCAGATGGTAAATGATAACTCATAGAGGCGATACTGTATTATATTGTTAAAAAGTTCAAACGCTACACTCATTCATAAAAATAGCACACTTTCTTAAATTTACACTGCCTGGAGCCCCAGCTTAATGCGAAGTGCCGTCCGGCAAAAACATCCGAACTTTTTTTATAATTATTTAAAAAGAGATAGATTTGTAATCGAATATCAGCCAGTACAACATAAGGTTAAGGTCCATTGCATGGAACCTTTACAGTACCTATGTATTTATAATATTATAAGAGGTTCTTTTGCAAAAAATTTTATGTCAACTGAAGCTCATGTAAACAAAATGGTAGAGCAACTTCCTATCTTCTTAAAGATAAAGATAATTTTATTTGTCAAAAATATGCGTCTACATGCAAATTAAGCATGCAGGATGGCACAATATTAATATTTCGTACGTACATGTTTCACCCGTAAGGCGTACAAATTCATAAAATAAAAAAAAAAATAATAAAAATACTAGATCAAAAAATAAAGACTGAATTAGTATCGGCACTTCAATCCTACTTGGATTATAGTCAGTGATAATCATTGATGTCAGTAAAATAAATGAATCATAAAATGTCACAAAACTTAAGGCTAAATAAAATAAAAAATAATTTTAAAAATGTCAAATAGTGTCATTAAAAAAGTCATTTAAATTACACTTCTGTTAATAAATCTCGTATTTTTTTTAAAACAAAGCTTTCTGTGCTGCTAGTTCATTATCTATCAAAAAGATTCCTATTTGAAAACCAGCAGTGCTGCATTTCTTCATAATATTGGCTGCTTAAGACGCATATATATGCCAACGGCCTTGAGAGCCCTAGCACATTTCCGTCGCAAAATCGCGATTCAGCAAAACCGCATGATGTTTCGCTGATGTTCCGCAACTCATGCAGCGGAACATCATGCGAGTCAGTTGAATAAAACTACAGCGGTTTAGCTGCGGAGTTGTCCTAAGGGCTTTAGTGATTGGGGTGGCATAGCTTGCGTGTTCTTGTGCTCAGCTTACGCAACACGTCGTTCGTCCAATAGGACTCGCTCATCAAGGAGCTCTGTCCCCATTATTAATTTATTATATATAAAGCAAAAAGTGTTATAGCATATTCAACCTATGTATAATGTTCCCACAGCTGGAACACAGGTCTCCTCTCAGTGAGAGGGAGTGGGCTGTAATCCACCACGCGGGCCCAGTGCGGGTTGGTAGATGTCACATGTCTTCGAATTTTTCGTTCTAGGACATGCCGGTTTCCTCACGATGTTTACTTCACCGTTTTGAGAGCAGCGGTGATGAAATAATTTACACAAAGTAAAGCGCCTGTCGGGGTTCGAACCTACGACCTACAACTCGTAATTCGCGGCCTTTACCACTGGGGTGGCCCACTGCTCTAAAACAAGATAAACACATATACCATAAGATAAATAATTAAATTATCTTTAAAATGGTGAAGGTTTCATTCATAAAATACGCTTGATAGTTTTTGCGTGATTCTCAGTTTTTTATCCGTGTTAGACATAATTTTACAAAAAAATTACACTATGTAATATAAATACAATCTAGAATATTTACATAATTATTAAGTTATTAAGAAAATGCTATAATTTAACAAATATTTTTTTCCAAATCATTAACACTACTAGTTTAGATGTGATCAGTGTGTGTGTGTGTGTTCAGTTTGAAATTATCAAAAGGCGTTTATCGTCGCCTTAAAGTCGGGAGCCTTAATACTTTCGTTGCCTTTTTAACTTGGCTATGATTGTAATTATCACTCAATCACCGCGGAGTTCAACCTTTTTTAACCGACTTAAAAAGGAGGTTCTGTATTCGACCCGTATGTATGTTTGTATGTCCGCGATGTTCTCAAAAACTGATGAACCTTAATACTTTCGTTGCCTTTTTAACTTGGCTATGATTGTAATTATTATCGCTCAATCACCGCGGAGTTCAACCTTTTTTAACCGACTTAAAAAGGAGGTTCTGTATTCGACCCGTATGTATGTATGTTTGTATGTCCGCGATGTTCTCAAAAACTGATGAACCAATTTAGATGATTCTTTCACTACCGTGAACTACGTAGTTCCAGGAAGGTTTAAGTATATGGTACATTAGGTAATTATTTTTATGTATGATGTTATATGCATAAATGTATCCGGTCCTGTATAATATCTCCGGAATTTCTAAGCGGATTTTGATGATTCTGCTTTTCGTTCGCATTGGGCTTATGTAATTGTGCGTATATATTCAACTAAAAATGTAAAAATAAATTTACTTCAAAAAAAGTAAAAACCGACTTCAAAAACCTAAAAGAAAAATAACTTTCATAAAAAACTTAACAGCTTCTCAAGTCGGTGTCTTCAATTATTCAATGCACCTTAGCTCGGCACCGACTACAAAAGCTGATGAAAATTATTTTTTTCCTCTCAGGTTTTTGAAGTCGGTTTTTACTTTTTTTAAAGTAAATTTATTTTTTTCTATCTCATGTGTCACTGATTGTTGAAATGTGTCTGCTTCACAGGCACTGATCACCACAGTACAAGTTTCCCTTCTGATCCTAAAACTTTCGCAAGCCAAGTCATTACAAAAATCTATAAAGCCACTAACCTGATGGCACAACTCGTACCATCCTCCTCGTCCTCCCTCTTTTTCCTCCTCCGCCGAATGTACAAGTAGGCAGCCACGGCAAACAAGATGGCGGCCGCTCCACATCCCAGAATTATAACCAGCACCACGGTACGAGTCTTCATTGTGATCTGTTAAAGAAGGTAGTAAGGGTTAGTGTCTTTGGAAAATAAGGAAATCGCAGTCGTAGTAGTTATCGTATCCTTAAATTTAAGGGTTCCGAACCCGTAATATGATTTGAATCTTTGACAACGGATGAAATTAAATTGCAGTTATGATTTTTTTTTAAATGAAGTATTATTGAACATTCCCAGCTGCTAATAATAAGCTGTCACTGGCGCCTGTGGACATCTGTAATACCAGACGTATTGCAGATGCGTTGGCATCCCAGCCACAAAGCTGTAATTCCCCATGTCATCATTTGCCTAGCCTTTTCCTATGTTGGGGTTGGCTTCCAGTCTAACCGGATGCAGCTGAATACCTGTATTTTACATGAAGCGACTGCCTGTCTGACTTCCACAACCCAGGGTAATACGATACCCCTTGGTATGACTCGTTGTCAGACTTTCGAGCTTCTAACGAACCGTAAAATGACTGTCAAAGATCCACGAATGACAGCCGAGACCAACCGCTCGTGCTTTCCGAGGCACGGAGGGGTCTCGGTATGTAAAGATGGTCTCCCAACCGCCGCAAGCGTCGCTTAACCTGATCGATCGACCCGTGCGACTGTTATTACTTAGCCACAAGTCCCTGTGACGCTTTAAAAACCATTTCTTTTAAATGAATATTGCAGTAATTATTGAAATAAAATAATTAAAACCATATCACCAAATATTTAAACCCAATGCCTACTTAAAAAAAACATAGAAACGGATATAGCTTAACCACAAAAACAAACTAGACAACGTTCAAGCAATTCTCAACCATATTTAAAAAATAATAGAGTCCAATCAAACTGTAACGTATAACGTTGCTTAGCACTTCACTCGGAATTTCTGGAATCGTGCCAAAACACAGTTATGGTAATAAAATACAGCAGGCATGTAATTCGGTTTAAAATGCAATTGCTGAAATAGCGGCTCAAATGCTATGGAAAGTGTGGAAATTAGTCGTTCTATGTCTTTATAAGACTGTTCCACCGCACCGGGAACGAAACATCAATGAAAACGAGATTATTCGGCCATATTTAATATACTATCGTTGCTTCGGCGCCGTCATCTGTTTTCTCGTTGACGTCCCGTTCCCGTTGTGGTGTGTTAGATATCACTATTTATTTCAATAGGGATGATGCCTGGATACAAATAAAGAAATTCTATTTAGTCCATCAGTCAGATAATAAAAAAATATTAGACACGTATTTTTTGATTTATCATATTAATAGAAAATGACTTAGATAACACGCATTAAAGCTCGAGAGTGGGGGCTCGCTACGTCACTTCTACGTATAAAATCTACCAAGGCGTGACGTCATGGCACATTTTAATTCAATGTATAGCCGTAATCTTTTGATTGCGTAAAAAAAATATGTGTGCATTATTTTTTACTATTCTAAGTGACGGACAAATAAAAAAAAAATGTCATCATCTCTATTAAACCATTTCGTGTCGGTCGGGAGTCGGTCAGTCAGAAAGAGGTTCCTTAAGGGAAGAATGGGCAAGAAACTCCATGGGTACTCTTTTATATCAAAATAAAAGTACAAATTATAGTCAGTCAGTTATAGACATAATTCACAAATTATAAATATTTATGTGGGAACGACGTAGAAAGACGTGCACGTTAAAAAGCGTCCAGAGGAAAAAGTAAAAAAAAAAAATACCAGCCAAGTGCGTGTCGGACCAAACACAATGAAGGGTTCCGTAGTTGGGATGAATTTATCCCAAGAACAAACATAACTGTAGTTGAAAAACTTGTTCGCAACTGCAAATGTAAATTTGTACGTACAATATTGAGAGATTTACCATGTTGTTTTAAGACCACTCCTTATAGGTTTTCCTGTAATTAGTATTGAACTATTTTCTGTATTTTTTCAAAATTTTAGGCTCAGTAGTTGCGGAGATGAAGGGAATGGTGGTTCGTCTATTTTCATAACTTTAAAACAATATATTTTGAAATTATAAAAAAAAATATATTTAAGACCCTCACAGTAAGCTCTTTCATTTGATACGTCACACGGTACAGTTTGTAAAATTTTTTTTTTCTTATTTGTCCGGCGAAAATGATCCCCATATTCATATCTCATTTATTTGTGTTACACGTTCGTGTTTCGGCCACAGAAATTCACATACATACCAAATTTCAACGTAATCGGTCCATTAATCTACCCCTTATCCATATACAATTGTTAAACTAAAGTCCAAAATTGGCTTCAATCTCACGATTATGAAGATACAGAGAGACTCTTAGAAGTCATCTCATAAAAAGCAGCTTGACATGTCCTTTATATGCCATTTTAGGAGACCAGTTTTGAATATCACACACTCACTACACACACAAACACATCCTACTTTGCTGTCTAGTTAAGTATTTGTTTTTTCCTTGTCTTAAATTGTTTTAAATGCCATCCCAACATAATCATCTATTTATATTACTGTGACTTGTCCGTGTAGTTTGGAGGCCTGGAGACCTGTAACACAGGTATTCCTAGTACAGGCTCCAGTCTCCACAATATCAATGTATGTTTGTATACACAAATTATGTATTGTACAAATTTTTCATTATGTGGTGGAGAAAATAAACGTTATTATTATTATTAAATTCGGAGCAAATGGGCTGTGACAGACGGATAGACAGACACACGAGTGATCCTATAAGGGTTTTTTTTTTCAATTTTTTTTTATTTGAGATGGGTTTGCACTTGGCTATAGTCTAGGTCGAAGATTCGATTTAGGTTCGAAGACACTTAATCGGACAAAGTCGACGATGGAGTGAGCTTATACAGAAGAAGCCTGTTCAATCTCACTTTGAAGAGATTAGGGTTGTATGCATTCGGAAACACAGACGCAGGTAGTGAGTGAGTGAGTCTGTTTATCATCTAGGACCAGAGTCCTTGTCAAGACGAATCAAACGAGCCCCAACTCGATAGGATTGCGTCGTTTTATTGCTGGGTTCCCATGGCCACCTTCCGGCTTCATCATCAGATCAGCTCCATGTCATAATAATATTGCATTATCATCTAATTTACATGTGCATGTTAAATTTCAGCTCAATCGGAAGCCGGGAAGGGGATCACATTTAACTTGCAAGATTAGATTGCAGACAGACAGATAGACACCGGGAAAAGTGAAACTAAATAAAAGCTTGCAAATTATGTTTTTTTTTTTTCAATGTAACAATATCCGGACGAAAATATGACACATCAAGGTTCAGAAAGAGACTGTTACACGGTTATACACTATGAGTGACAGAGACGACACTCTACAAAGCCTATTTTTTTCTAAATCTCTGTACATTGGTGTAAATATGAGACCACATGTACCAAAAAGAGAAAATTTGTAATATCCGTCCCACCCAGTCATTCCGGATACTCAAGTGAAAAAGGAAACGTAATAGCCATATTTAACCGCTGGGTTTCAGCCAAAATTTAGCTGAAACTGTGGTTAAGCTGAATTTCTAGATAAAAGGGATTTTCACTTATTGCAAAAGTTTCAACTTAATCCGTAAGGAAGTTACTTGGGAGGCCATTTCCATTAAATCGTTGGTAATTAGTAAAGTACAAAGTAGTTTTTAATTCTAGGATTTCTAGGCTAGATTAATGCTCAGGCCGTAACTCAGTGTGACCCAGTTATGCAATTGCGCAAGTTTAGTATTCACTAGGAACTTTGTATCATGATGAAGATATCTTCTGGTCACACGAATAAGAATCGACCACGTAACCACGAGGCATTACGTGTTCAATTCTTACTCCCGGTCTCTATATCTCCGTAACCAAAAGAATCCCAGGTATGGTCCAGTATTATTAATTCGTAAGTCGTTGTTTGTGGATCTGTATTTTCGTTTTTGCCTTCCAAAATTAAAGTTATTTTTCACTTTTTAGAGGGTCAGTTTGTAATCTATTTAAGTTACAATAGCCTAATGTCAACTGCTCATCACCTGTTACAAAATATTGCTTTTCCCAATGCAGGGACGTTTATTGTCGAGGAGTTCTTCTAGTAAGTACCAGAAGATCTTGCTGCTGGTGAATAAACCTCAGCTTCACTTCACCATATGCATTGGGACGAGCATAAATTACTTAGCAACCACATTAAAGTGATCGAATCGCAACACGTGAAATGTTAGGTATTACTGAGTAGTTTCAATGGCTATCTGTGGTCTTCATCATCAGTTACACTTCACCAAATGGTGCTTTCCGAGAGCGAATGCACGAGTTACTATAAAAAATCGGCCAAGTTCGTGTGGGACCACGCACAATGAAGGGTTCCGTAGTTAGGATGAATTTATCCCAAGAACAAACTTAATATTGTAGTTGAAAAACATGTTCTCTCATAAATTCCTACTGCAAATGTAAGTTTGTACGCACAATATTGAGAGACTTGCCATCTTATTTTAAGCCCATAGACTTTTTATTTTTTTTTTCTGTAATCTATAGATATACAACTAATTTCTGTACTTTTTTAAATTTTAGGCTCAGTAGTTTCGGAGTTAAGGGGGGGTATGGTAAATTTTCGTCTAATTTCTTAAATAACTTTAAAAAAGTTTATTGGAATATTTAAAAAACATATATTTGAGACCCTTAGAATAAGCCCTTTTATTTGATATGTCACACGGTACAGTATGAAACCTTTTTTAGTTTTCTTATTTGCCCCCGAAAATTGACCCCCATATTCAAATTTAATTTATTTACGTGACACGTCCGTGTTTGGGTCACAGAAATTCATAAGTTTACCAAATTTTAAATTAATCGGTCCTTTAAATGCAGAGCAAAGTCAGGCTGTGACAGACGGATGGACAGAGAGACAGACAGACACAGGATTGATCCAATAAGGGTTCCGCTTTTTTTTTTCTTTTGAGGTACGGAACCCTACAAATACCCAAATCGCTATAGGTGTGCCCATAAAGAGGGTTTCCCTCGATTTTCATGGGATCCTCTCATCAGATTCCGACTTGGTGGCAATGGGACCACCTCGAGTATTGCCCTTTCAAACAAAAAAGAATTTTGCAAATGCGTCTATATACATATGACGGAGTTATGTCCGAACATACTTAAAAAATATATAAACATCGGAATTGAGAAACCTTTTGGAAGCCAGTTAAAAAAAAATATTACATAAAGCCGAACATGTATATATCCTCCTCCTTTTTGGAAGTTGGTTAACAATTATCACAATGACGGGGAGTACTAGTTACTCAGTAAAAGATAAGACTTCGTTTGGCAGCAAAATATATTAATTAAACGTTAAAATCCCTTCCCGATTCACCCCTGCATTCCTATTTATTCATCCCATTTTAGGTGTTCATATTTTTAGTTTTGGTGGTTTATTTCCCACACACTACATCATAGCAAAAACGTATGAAGTAATTTTGGTGTTCTGCCAAGCTATTTAGTAAATTAAACAGCTTTGAATCATACATGAGTGCTTTAAACCGCGTACCTTGTTTTGTATCGTCCGGTTTAAGAGAATCTAATGATCTCGAATAAAATTATACGCTTTGTCTCCCAGTGGCTATATATATATAATATATCTAGCTGGTCTCTTTCAACGCCACCAAAACACAGGCGTGTCTTTTTACCGCTAAAAAAAGTCGTTTCGCCCAAACTTTCGGCCAAACTCCTACTTTACGGGGTACATCTGTTTCTGTAACTGATCGACTTGAGCTCCTAGGCATGGAGTTGACGTCTAGTCTCAACTTCGGCGCCACCATCGAATACAAGGCCCAAACTGCGGCCAAGAAACTAAGCATCCTAAATAGGGTGAAGCGATACTTTACGCCTGGGCAGCTTTTAACCCTTTACAAAGCGCAAGTCCGATCCTGCATGGAGTATTGCAGTCACTTTTGGGATGGATCAGCCAAGTACCAACTAGCCGCGCTTGACTCGGTGGAACGCAGAGCTAAGAACCTCATTGGCGACGTAAAACTGGTGGATGCCTAGCTTCATAGCTTAGCTCATCGCCACTATGTTGCCTGCTTGTCGGTATTCTACAGATTGTACTTCGGAGAGTGTGCCCGAGAACTACACGACCTCATTCCACCGGCCCCCTTCTACCATCGGACATCTAGACGCACTGCCAGTTACCATCCCTACCTGGTTGCTATTCCACCAATTCGCACTAAGCGCTTCCAAATGTCTTTTATAATGCGCACAGCAAAGGAGTGGAACTCACTACCTGCGTCTGTGTTTCCGAACGCATACAACCCTAATCTCTTCAAAGTGAGAGTGAACAGGCTTCTTCTGGGTAAGCTCATTCCATCGACGACTTTGTCACCTCTGACCTAGACTAGAGTCCAGAGCAAACCCATCACAAATAAAAATAAAAAAAAAATACGTAGACTCGACGTGAACATTTTAAAGGCCGCTAAAATCTTATATATATTTCAATCATTAGTTTTCAATCTGCCTAGCCTTTTCCCAACTATGTTGGGGTCGGCTTCCAGTCTAACCGGATGCAGCTGAATACCAGTATTTTACATGGAGCGACTGCCTGTCTGACCTCCACAACCCAGTTTACTGGGTAATACGATACCCCTTGGTAAGACTGGTTGTCAGACTTTCGGGCTTCTGACGACCCGTAACGACTGTCAAAGATCCTCGAATGACGGTCGGGACCAACGGCTTAACGTGCTTTCCGAGGCACGAAGGAGTCTCGGTATGAAAAGATGCGATGCCGCCGGCAAAAGCAAGTGCTTAATATAATATTTTCTTTTAAAAACTACAGTAATATTCTTTTGATTACATCGGTCACACTAGTAAATCAGAAAAAGGGTCGGCCTGCCAACGGCAATTTTTTCATAAATTGAGCGCAAAAACCTTTTTACGTCAATCCAGAGTCGAACCCAGGAGGAAATGGTTCACACTAAATTGCGGGGACAAAAACAGAAAAGGTCTGAACGTATGGCTATAAAATTAGCGATTATTGCTAGTTTTTATAGCGATATCGTTCCATAGTTTTCAGTTCCAAATATTTTTTGGGTGTGAAATATATAAAAACTTGAGTCGTTTTTGAAATTGAGGCATAAAGGTAAACGCACACTTATTAGAGTCGAACGCAGCGAAGGAGCCGAAAGAATCTAATTTAAAATTACTTGTTTGAAATCCTATGAAATATCACACGCTTATCCAGCCTTAATCGGATAAATCGCCGGAAAAATTACTATAGTTTGACCAAGACCGCTGTACCGCGCCTTAGGAATGCGCGGCGAGACGGGGTGCAGCGGTCGACGTCAGCGATGACGACTGTTGACGATGGTGTCGCAGTTTTTTTAAACTGTAGTAGTTTTTAACTTTTAGTATTTAAGTATCCATGTATACTTCTAACCTTAAATATGTTTCTTATTACGATTGTGTTTAATTTTTTTTTTTTAATAAATCGAAGGCCAACAAGAACGGACTGCACACGGGCGCTCTCAATGGTTAATGCGCGAAGCCCTCACCCCGCCTACCACTGCGGCCGCCATTGCTATAGATCGAATGATCAGTGTTCAAAAACCACGCGAACACTTCATGCGTAAAAAACGCGCGCCCGCGCATTCCGTCCTAGTGGTCTATTTTATAATAATAATAATAATATCCTGGGACATTATTCACACACGGTCATCTGATCCCAAACTAAGCAGAGCTTGTACTATGGAAACCAGATAACTGATATACTACATATACTATTTTTTTTTTTTTTGTAAATACATACTTATATACTTACACCCAGGCTCAGAACAAACGGACATGTTCATGCACACAAATGTTTGTCCTGGATGGGAGTCTGGGTGTAATTATCTATATAAGTATGTATTTACAAAAAAAAAGTAGTGTATGTAGTATATCAGTTATCTGGTTTCCATAGAACAAGCTCTGCTTAGTTTGGGATCAGATGACCGTGTGTGAAAAATGTCCCAGGATATATCTGACCTCCACAACCCAGTTACTGGGTAATACGATACCCCTTGTTAGGACTGGTAGATTTTCAGGCTTCTGACGACCCATAACGACTGTCAAAGATCTTGAATGACAGCCGGGACCAACGGCTTAATGTTCTTTCCGAGGTACGGAGGAGTCTCAGTAGTTATGTAAAGATGGTCACCCATCTACGGAGCAACCCCGGCAAGTGTAGCTTATCCTGATAGAACGACCCGTGTGGCTATTATTACTTAGCCACGAGCTCAATTTTGATATATTGAAAGTAAATTTTCATATTATTCAGATTTTCGAACACACTGAAAGGTCACTTAATAAAAACGCTCCGCTCATAAAAAATATTACAAGCCTGTCTCTTGGCCCCATCCTATGCGGATTTCGATGCGGTGCTGCGGAGCCGTCATCGACCCAAGTGTGTTTAAACGGGCCAGTTGACTCACGCCAGTAGTTACATCAACTTGCCAAACCTTTGTAACGCTTCAAAATCATAAATATCGTATAAGTTTGTGCTACTACATTTTAATTCCGAACACTTCAAAAGCAACCATTTCTTTCGCATTGCAGATAGAGTTTTGACACTAAGGGTGTGTTTCCATTGACGTGGAGCTGGGCGGAGTGGAGCGGAGAAGAGGAGTGAAAAGTGGCGTTTCCATTGAAGCGGAGCGGAGCCGTGTGGAGCGGAGCTGAGTGGACCGGAGCTGTAATGAGCCGTGTTCCGATCTCGGTAATAACAATGCTATGTCAATAATGAGTGAAGCTTATGATATAATATCGTTAACTAAAATGCAGCGCGCGAGTCCTGTCCTGACAACTCTAGCCTCCACCACCCCGCTACTCTCCACTTCGCTTCCCTCCACTCGACACCACCGCTCTGCGCGACTCCTATCTTTTCGGTTCGGGGCCACATGTTCATATATATTATTTGAACGTCCGCTCTGCTCCATTTACTTTATTATTATTTTATTACCGAGGGGCTGAAAAGTTTTGAGCCTAGGGATGGGCCGCGAATGACTGACTGAGACATGATAATGTTTACGGATTAATTACTGAAAGCGTAATGATGCTAATGACATGAAACTCTGTATTTATACTAAAGAGGGTATTCGCAAATTAGTAATATGCAGCGCGTGACAATAATGACACTTGAAGGTACTTAGGCTCAAAACTTCTCAGCTCCCCTCGTATACCTAAGTAAAGTGCTATGTTATTAATTAGAAGAAGGTACGTGAATACAGTCAGAATAGCTTTATTGTGTTTTGGTACTTTGTGAAGGGGTACTTTAAGGTTGATCTGAGATTAGTAAATCTACCAAATATCGTACGACCAAATCAGCTAGTTGTTAGACTTCATTAAAAACATTAATTTTTAGTTAGGATGTCATATTATGATAGATAATAATTAATCTATTTAGGGTTTTACCAAAAAAACATGCTAAATAACTGAACCTTAAGTACGAAACTGTAAAAATCAGTTCAGTGTAATCCTGGACATACTGAAGAAACCTTCATGTCTGCTAAAAAAGGTCACGCTTGACATTAACTATCGCAAATTATTATTTCAAATTAAAATATTTTGAGGCATTCTCTTTTAGATTGTCAACAGAACCTCCTCGATAGTCGATGCTTAAGTCAAATCGCTTTTACAGGAAAGTTAACTGGCCAGTAACCAAGCAAGTGAACTCTCCCGTTCAAGCGCGCCACACCGACAAAGATAGATAAACGAACTCGCTCTTAAAATAATACCAATCGATTCTCAGATAATATACTAAGCCGCCTCAGTGATTGACGAAGGACCGATTTTTCAATCATTAGTTTACTGCAGAATAAATGTGACGTTTGAGAGATTTTTCATACTAAAGCTGTCAAAATGACAAACTTGTTCATCGGATAAAAGTTAACTGGTGATTGACAAACAGGCCCTTAGCTTATCTATGTGTGTACATTTATGAGTAACGTCTACTTATTAATTTATTATTATTTAATAGTACGTATATATGTTGAAAAGTAGACTTTCTTGACAAAAAAGTTCGTTTATTACTAATTTTTAAATTGTGCTACCAAGCTGATTTGCTGTATTACGTCACAAACTTGGGTTTTTTAATTATAAAAACGTGGATTTCAGAGGCCTTTTAAAAACCAAAAAGAAACATCGTATAAGTAGGTACAATACTTAATTTTATTTTAGTGTTGAAAACATCTAATGATTGATCAATGTAACTAGCAAAAAATATTAATAAATGGTAAGTAAGTACATTTACATATAAAAACTTTGCTTGCCTTAGTTACAACGCTTTCGTGCTTGATTTTCAACTGAAGTTCGATAGATGGCGTTAGCTTGTTCGCTTTCAAGAGAATTCTTGCAGAACTTTATATTATATTATTGTTTTAGCAGTTTATTATTGTTAAAGAAAATAATCACATTTTAATAACGTAGGTAATTGAACCTATACAAATACTGGTAATAGTAATTTGTCGATCCCTAACCAACTTTAAGTTAAAGAATACCTACCTATTTCAGACATCATCATCCTCCGGCCATTGTCACAATTTATTCTTCCATTCTTCTCTATTAGTCGTCATCTCGGTAGTCACTCCCTATCTAGCCATATCATCTTTCACACAGTTAATCCATCGTTTCTTTGGTGTTCGCCTACTCGTATAGTCATCCACATTCATTACTTGGTTTTCACTTAGCGTTCTATCTGACTTTGATGGCAAAACGTCTTTTCGTTCGGTGGTAAGTTCAATATTTCTGACCGAAAAAAAAGTAATATTTCAACCGCTAATAACTTTACTTTTACTTTTACTAGAGACTTTTAATCCTAGAGTAATGGTTGAGCATTCAAAAGATAGATCAAATTTATGACAATTTTAAGGCCGGATATAATTTGCATGTGACGTCACACTGCGAGTGCACGCGGATGTGCACAACCCTTTACTTTCCACTATGTGTTGAAATATTAAGAGGATTGTGAAGCTGTAAATTTTCATACAAAAAGAGATAACGTTTTTCTCCCCGTAAACATAATCTAATTTTCATAATTTTTGGAAATGTTGTAGGTATAATGAAAAACTAGGTCCGAACGTTTTTATTATAAAGAAATATTGTATACAATATAAGTTATTAGCATCTAAATATCTATATTTTTGACATAAAAACATCCTCGAGCATTTTTATTTTTTTAAATTAAATTAAATTGAATTACTAAAAACGAAAAACGTACAGACCTAGATTAAAGTATACTGAATGTAATGAAATCAAAGTTGTCTCATTTCGTAAAGGTTTAGGGGAGTAACAACGTTATCGCCCGAAACAATATTTATGTAAATAATAGTATGAAATGTAGGTAATTGCCTCCAAAAATCGCGCCGCATATCGGCACTTCACAAGCCTCTTAACTGCGAAAGCGCCAAAATGTGTTTATCTAGATCAGTTACTCTGATTTCTTTGTCAAGAATTGACAAAGCACTATCAGAACTTAGAGTGAAACAACAGAAATATTTGCCAAAATAGGGTTAAAAATGAATATGAAGTTGACATCATCATCTGCCTAGCCTTTTCCCAACTATGTTGGGGTCGGCTTCCAGTCTAACCGGATGCAGCTGAATACCAGTATTTTACATGGAGCGACTGCCTATCTGACCTCCACAACCCAGTTACTGGGTAATACGATACCCCTTGGTAAGACTGGTTGTCAGACTTTCGGGCTTCTGACGACCCGTAACGACTGTCAAAGATCCTCGAATGACAGCCGGGACCAACGGCTTAACGTGCTTTCCGAGGCACGGAGGAATCTCGGTATGAAAAGATGGTCACCCATCCACAGACCAACCCCGGCAAGCGTAGCTTAACCTGATGGATCAACCCGTGCGGCTGTTATTACTTAGCCACGAGTTGACAATAGCAAAATAATGTCAGATGTCATCTCATATCGGCCGTAAATCTGCTCAAAAAAAAAAAAAAATATGATTTGAAAGATGATATAGCTAGAAAGAGGATAACTACCGAGATGACGACTAATAGAGAAGTATGGAAGAAAAAGACATGTTGCGCCGACCACAAATAAATTGGGATAGAGCACGAGAATTATGATGAAAAGAATATGATTGAAAAAGTTTCGAAGGAAGTTTTATTAACATTTGACATTTGCAATGTTACCCGCTACCTATTCACAAAAGTATAAGGATGGCAATAACTTTTAGCTTTTCTGTTGGTTTTGACGGTGAAAGAAAAATTTGTGAAATGTAAAATGTATTTTACTTATACAGATTGCGATGCGACGGATAACATATTATTATCAACTATTACATATTATGAAATAGGAAAAAACAGGCTGCCTTATTGTTCTCGTGATTGTCAGCACAACTACTGAGCACGAGGTCCTGGGTTCGATTCACAGGTCAGGCAACGTATTAATGGGTTTTTTCCATCTGGAATTTCTCAGCCCGTAGTCTATATGACTCTTTAGTCAGCTTAGGCCGCTCGAACTTATCCCGCGGGATAGGTTATCTAAATAATTAATGTTATTATTTTTCCTTTGTCAACCGATCCCAATTTAAAAAAAAAAAAAACCGGCCATGTGCGAGTCGGACTCGCGCACGAAGCGTCCCATACCATTATCTATAAAAACGGCAAAAAAAAATCATGTTTATTGTATGGGAGCCTCCTTAGATATTTATTTTATTTTGTTTTTTAGTATTTGTTGTTATAGCGGCAACAGAAATCCATCATCTGTGAAAATTTCAACTGTCTAACTATCACGGTTCATGAGATACAACCTGGTGACAGACGGACAGACAGACGGATAACGGAGTTTTAGTAATAGGGTCCCGTTTTACCGTTTGGGTACAGAAATTGGCAGTGACAGACGGACAGACAGACAGACACACGAGTGATCCTATAAGAGTTCCGTTTTTCCTTTTGAGGTACAGAACCCAAAAAACAAATATCATTTACGTGAATTTACCTTAATCACCATAGTTCGGAAAGTTACCACTGTCGGTCACTCTTAAGAGGGCCCTTCCCGGCCTGTCTATTGTAAATACGAGCACGGTCGAAAAGCTTGTTGTTTCATCCAGCGCAACGCCCGTTGACTAACAAGCAAGTGAGAACGCGATAACATCGAACGTTGAAACTTGTTTTTTAGCAAGCCTTACAAGTTTGTGAAATAAATGTTTGTCATTTAGAATCTCCATTACATGTACAGTAAACGCTCAAAAGTCCATAAGCATGCTAAGGATTACAATGCTATGAACTGTGCGAGCACGAACCAGTACGTGTGTGCGTATGAGCCAACATTCCGCAGATAACACACACTAATGAATTGTCGCATGTCGTCGTACTACGCGAAATAACATTATATTTCTGTTGAATTTAGAATAATCGTCATAGTGGCGACCTGTTCTTACCATTGCATTGCTAAAATTCGCATAAACATAACATGTGCTGGTAGCTGTTTGGGCTAAGCAATGGTTTCACGATCAATGAAGTCTGAGTTCGAATCTTAATCACAACGTTGGACTGTTTTTTGTTTCTTTGGAACCATAATAATATATTTCTATTTTAAGCAAAAACTTTTAAATATTAGTTATTGTATTATTATTTAACTATTTTTGTGATTTTTAATTTATCTTTTCGGTGTTGGAAGGTTTAAATAAAAAAGTCGTGCTGAATGGTAACAAAAATGTTAATTCGTTTTATTTACTTATTTATAAAATTAACAAACTTAAGAGAATTGTGACGTTACATTCCTACTAGATAAAAGAAGTTTTTGTGTAACCGTTCATAGGATTTTTTGTTGTATACCCACTTAGTCAATTCATAATAACATAACAAAGAAAGGATATTCTAATAACACATATATAATTGTCAATACCTATTTAGTTTTCTATGATCTACCTTTCTAACTTTACGAAATGAGTGACCAAGCGAACAAGATAAAGAATATTATATTTCTGTCCCATTACTTCCAATCAAGTAAAAACTTACAAAAAGTCAAGTACTGCGTGAGATTTGAACTCACGACTCACTGATTCACGCATCTATATGCACGCGCTTAACCGCTAGGTCATCTTTACACATGTTATAACTTTGAAATTATGAACTACAATCAGTTGTTGAGGACAATAATTATGCATGTTTATGTTCTTGGAAATAGAAGGTCTTAAGTCAAACTAAACGCCAAGCTATTGCTTTGTGAGTTTGCTTATCGACTTTTGGTCGCGACTGTACAAGGCTTATATTTTTTTACTTTCGTTTTCTTTACTTTTACAATGTATGAGTACATTATGAACAGCCAAATTTCAGGTAAAAATTGTGCAAAAAAGCAGATATTTGGAGGCTTATACTGAATTTGTATCTCCAAATTTTTATTTTTCGCTTTGATAGAAACCTAGATACAGTGCACAAAATAACTACTAGTTGAAAAATTTCTTAGAAAAATATGTTAAAACGCTATAATCACGTACCTACGAGCGTTTGTATGAAAAGTATGACGGGTTGGCCCCTCTTAAGGTGAAATCGCCAGGCTAGCCCGCGAAATTAAAATTTTCTTACGTTATTTGCAATTTGCAAGTCAGTATTAAGTTGTATGTTGATCTAAATATGATTCGCTACCGTAATAAGTATGTATTTACAGAATTATAATCATTAAAATCAGAAGACATGAGAGATGACGTGGATATACGTTGAGAGGGAAGGGCGCTGACAGGCAAGGGGAGTATGCTTGCTCGCAGGTTTGCTCGACGCTCGTGTGATGTAAAAATCGCATTGTTTAATGCTTACTGCCAGTCATTTTACAAAAGTAGCCTTGTAGGTAAGCTACACTCAACGGGCTGCTAGTACGCTACGCATCCAGTATAGCAATATCTTTAGGATGCTGTTGCGGCTGCCTCATTTTTAGGGTTCCGTACTTCAAAAGGAAAAAACGGAACCTTTATAGGATCCCTCGTGTGTCTGTCTGTCCGTCTGTCACAGCCAATTTGCTCCGAATCTAATAGACCAATTAAGTTGAAATTTTGGTACACTTATGTATTTTTGTGACCCAAATACGGACGTGTAAGGTACAAAAATTAATTTTGAATATGTGGGTCAATTTTGGGGGGCAAGTAAGAAAATAAAAAATATAAGTTTTGCAAACTGTAGGTACCGTGTGACATATCAAATGAAAGGGCTTACTGTGAGGGGCTCAAATACATAGTTTATATAATTTTAAAATAAATAATTTTAAAGTTATTTAAAAAAATAGACGAAAGTTGACCGTTCCCCCTTATCTCCGAAAGTACCTACTGAGCCTAAAATTTTGAAAAAATACGGAAAATAGTTCAGCACCTATAGATTACAGGATTATACGAAGTCTATGGTCTTAAAACAACATGGTAAATCTCACAATATTGTTCGTACAAACTTACATTTGCAGTTAGTATGTATGGGAGAACATGTTTTTCAACTACAATGTTAAGTTTGTTCTTAGTATTCATCCCAACTACGGAACCCTTCATTGTGCGTAGTCCGACACGCACTTGGCCGGGTTTTTTTTTTTTTTTGTGGTGCATCTGGCATGTTTGCGGAAGCGCGTTGGGACGCCTTTAATGCAATCATGCGTAAGAGAGTTGCGTTTCTGTGGCAGCGCGTGTGAGGCAGAAGCAATAGCATCCCGCAAATGATTGCCGCGAGGCCGGATTGCCCATTCCAAAATAAGTGTATGCGCATTGTAATAGGGATGATGACTTATTTTTTTTTGTCCGTCATGTAGATTATTAAAATATATTGGACACGTATTTTTTCTTTTTCTACGTAATCAAAAGATTACGGCGATACATTGAGTTAAAATGTGTTATGACGTCACGCCTTGGTAGATTTTTGTACGTAGAAGTGACGTAGCGAGCCCCCACTTCCAACTTTAATGCGTGTTATCTAAGTCATTTTTTATTAATATGATAAAGAAAAAAATACGTGTCTAATATTTTTTTATTATCTGACTGACGGACTAAATAGAACTTCTTTTTTTTATCCAGGCATCATCTCTATTAGAATATAAGTTCAATTGTGTTACTAACATTAATTTTTAAGTTTTTACTAACATAATATGTAATTAATAATTATGGATGTAAAATCTGAATTAAACAAATAATAAATAAATAGGCAGCCACCAGCAACTACTATGGTTTAGGTTTATTTTAAAAATAACAACGGAAAACAATCATCCATCCATCTGCCTAGCCTTTCCCCAACTATGAATGTTGGGGTTGGCTTCCAGTCTAACCGGAAACAGCTGAATATCATTATTTTACATGAAGCGACTGCTTATTTGACCTTGACCTTGACCACAACCGAATTACAGACTACCCGTAACAACTGTCAAAAATCTACGAATGACAGCCGCCGGGATCAACGGTTTAACGTCCTTTCCGAGGCACGGAGGGACCTGTAATGAATGGTCACCTATCCACGAACCAACCACGGTAAGCGTAGCTTAACCTTCGATCGTCCTGAGCGGCTGTTATCATGTAGCAACACGCTCCTCCATCCATTTGCCAATTGTAATTTAAATGACAAATGCTCATGATCAGAGATTGGAATAGGTAGAGCATAAATACCTAAACTTCGAGGAAAGAAGTAGCAAGAGTGGATAATACCTCCTATTAAATCCCGGAACGATAAACATGACGATTAAATCTCGGGATTTAAGAAATTGCCAATTATTTATTGTATTTTGAATACATTCGTAACAAATTGAATATTTATAATAGGTAAAATAATAAATAATTCGCAATTTATAAATCCTGGGAATTTCCCCGAAAATAATAAATTGCGAATTATTTATTTCACTTTGAATACATTCGTAACAAATAAAATATTTCTAATAAAATAATAAATAATTCGCAATTTCTAAATCCCGGGAATTTCCCGAGAAATAAGTAATAGCGAATTATTTATTTTACTTTGAATACATTCGTAACAAATTAAATATTTATACTAAATAATAAAGAATTCGCAATTTCTTAAATCCCGAGATTTAATCGTCATGTTTATCATTCCGGGATTGAATAGGAGGTATTATCCACTCTTGTTACTTCTTTCCTCGAAGTGTATGTATATATTATATGCTCTACTTATACCGATCTCTGCTCATGATTACAAACAGTGGTAATTGGCACATGTCCGTGAACGGCTTTAAGTCGACATAAAAGTGACTGGGATTACTGATTCCAGATACCTCTTCTAAAGGTTTTGCAATCACTTATCAATCAAATAAATAGAACGACCACCGCCTTTTCAAAATTATCGGAGTGAACGAAAACGAGCAATTCTAATTTCAACCATGACCGAATCCATTCGCTTGATTTTCAAAACCCATTCGCGTTTGAACGTGTGAGTGATCCCTATGGTATCGATTAAGAAAGGGACTCAATTTGTAGTAATATCTTAGTGACAAGAAATTATCGAGTTTATTTTAGAATTGTCTTCTAAAATAGACTCAATAATTTCTTACGATAGATGAGCCTTTTTTATTGTTTTAAAATGTTTTTCTTTGAAAAGGTATAAAGTAAAAAGGTATAAAGCGTTTGTTTTATTTTTTCTCTCAGTTATTTTTAATCATGGTCTGGCAGTTTGAGTAATTTATGCGGCTTACCCAAATGTCCTTTCTTTGGTATTGTTCGTGGAATCGTTGAGCTCCTTAAGTTCTAAGTTGAGCTGCGCGATTACTGACAAATGCGTGCACTGACTGGACAGGTCCTCTCAATCTGTGTGGTTCTGTCCTCAAAAGACCATTTCAGACACCAATCTACATGGTCTTCACATGAAGTGACCAAGATTATGTCTGGACTTTATAAGAGACTGTGACCTCTGAGTTTGTTTCAGTAGTCAGATAGGAAACGCCGACCTCATATAGTTTAAAAAAAATAAAAAAAACATGATTGACTTGTAAAAGTGTTTGTACAAACCTACTTACAGAAATCAAAATCATTTATCATTTTATCATTTATTTCCGCTCTTAAAAACCCTTGTTATGAGTAAGTAATGTGAAACACTTTATAGATCTTTAGTACGATTCTGTAAGAACCTTTAAAAAAAGCCGCTACATTTTTGAGGCATGGCATTTTTGAAGGCCTTAGAAAGGCGGTTATAACAGACTGGACGTGGAAGACTGCATCAAGCAGTCATCCTAACCAAACATGCTGACAAGCTAATCTTTTCACCTTGGCATGACCTTATCCTGTATGAGGTGGTGTTTTCAAATCCGGGTACCAATATGACCTTTTAATTCATAAATATATGTATTTATCATGGACATTACCGACATCGGTGAAGGAAAAACATCGTGAGTAAACCTGGGGCTGCAGTCTCAACATGGTCAAAATTGCTTGGCAAGACTTTTTCATAGGTACTTGTCAAGCAAATTTGACAGTCTAGGGACCCCATTAGGATATTGCGACCGAATTCGGTCGTAAAGCGATAGCTATTTATGTCGAGACTGCCGTCTCTGGATTCGCCAACATGTCTTGAGCAAGCGTGGTGATCAATGCTTGTGCCTTCGCAGAATGAGATGAGGCATTTGCCCTTTTTTTTCATCAAATAACTTCTCTCTCTCTGGGCGGAGCGGGAGGGCGAGTCACTACTGACTAAAACCCACCCGTGTTCCTTCAGTTGCCTGTGCCAGGGCCACGGTAACTCTTTCAAACAACCCGCAAGCCTGGCAGGGAAGCATTTACCCTGTAGTGGTAATAGGCTGGGTTATTATTATTATAACTTTACCTGTCTCGTACAGCACACGAGATTCTCTTACCTGTCCTGAAACGAAGATCGATGTAATATCCTGTCAGTTTCTTGAACAAATTCGTTTATAAGATAGCCATTTAAATGCAGGAGACGGCTCGTGTTTCCACTCGTACCTGGTTTAAATCCATTGTGTTATTAGGTTTTGAATTAAACTTGTGATGAAAAATAGTTTTTAGAAACTGCAAGGGATTTATCATGGTTTTATGGATGGTTCATTGGCAGATTTTTAAAGTGTTGATGCAATAAATTACTAAAGGGAACCATATAAGCTATGTGATTTGGAGTGGATTTACGGGAATCAACTTACATTACATTATATATTTTTTACATTATATATCTACAATTCTAATTTTAACTATTTATGAGCTTTGGCTTATAAAATAATTAGTTGTTTTTGGCTTTTGCCGACCTTTTTTTATTAGTATCCTAATACAGATTTGTTATAGTAATGACAATCATTTATGTTTATTTTATGTATTTATTAAAGAACATTAACAGCATATACATTCAAAATTAGTTTAGCGTAGTTAGGAGAGGTATTACTGCTAATGTATATACAAATTATAGGTGTACATAACATTTAAAGAAAAAAAAAAAGACATTGGACAGAAGCTGCTTATAAACTAAAAGTAAAATTTAAATTTTCAGCAAAGTTATTTAACTTTAACAAAATCGAATTGAATTGTAGGTATACAACATAAAATAAAACAAACATAAAATAAGTTAATGATAAAACAATAATTCAGATACATAATTCTACTAACAAAAGTTATGTGACTACATGATAATGGTCTAGTATTTTTTTCCAAATACCACCCAAGGAGTCGTGAAATATGTCCAGTTTTGAATTTAAGTTTTTGTTAATCATGTCATTTGATTTAAAAGGGTTTTTATTTTTTTTATTTTCTTTTTCTTTTTTAAAGATTCTTTCGTATTTTGTGAACGCCAGAACGTTGTAGGCTTAATAGTCTGTAGATTTGTAGACCATTTTCTATTTTTTTAAGTACCTGGTATTTGTTGACAGGCCTACACTGTCCTCCCATACCTATTAACGCTGTAATTTGAAAACATTGTAAAAGTCAATTATTTCATAGTAATAGTAATAGTAATAGTCCATTTATTTGTAAGAATACTGTTACAGAGTTGTTAAATAAATAAATAAAAACTCAGTTTACGTTTACAAATACTTTTAAAAGTTCATAATATTCTGCCGTTTTCGGCGTACAAATATATTATCAGGGTTGTGGTTAGTAGAAGGTATAACATTGAATTAAATAAATTAGTATATCATTCAAATTGCAATTTTTTTATTTTAAAAGAGTAACCTGGAGTTTCTTGCCGGCTCTTCTCCACAGGGAACGACCAATTGGAAGCGTGCACCTAGCTTCTGACATTTCATAAATGCATGAGCATTTGTAGGTTTATTTTATCATTTATGTACACACAGAAAAATACATAATTATAATTAGAAGTACAAAGTTACTGCTTATTTCTTCCAGCAGACCTGCGAAAGGAGAAATGAAATAGAAATTTTTGACACTGAACATAACAAGAAAGTCTCATATTTAATGCCGACTTGGCAGGACATCTGTTCAGCCGTTTTAGCGTGAAAGCGTAACAAACAAACAAACTCACTTTCGCATTTATAATATTATACGTATTAGGATGCCCACTCTGGCCACAGACCGTATGCGAAAGTCTCATATTTAATGCGGACTTGGCAGGACAAAGACTTTTAATAACTGGACTTATGGACCATTCCCACAGACCGTATGTGGTACGAGTATGTTCGCCCGCACAAGTTCTAAGCCATCTGATAATATGAACGTGAGAAAAAACTGTCATATTATTTAAGGACTTTAATAAAAACATGACTATACAGAGTGTAAGTGTTAAGTGTCAAACTTTTAAGGGGCATTATGAACAACTTTTACTATGGGACCAAACCTGAAATCGCAAAAAAAAAAAAAGCTGTTCTCTACATTTTGACGAATTATGCGAACATAAATGTACGGCACAGCTGATTTTTTTTCGCAATTGCGGGCTTGATCCCATAGTAAAAGTTGTTCATAATGATGAGTGCAATGACCCTTTAAAAGATGCCCACTGTTTACACTTACACCCTGTATATAATATTTATTTAGTATATGTTTTGTTTGCTAAGTGAATAGTTTTTTTAGATTTTATGTATTTTATTTTATCTTCTTTTACACACGGCGTCTACATCTCTTTTTATCCCTGTCCTATCGCAGGTATGCTGGAAGAGATTTCTTTAGAAATAAGCATCACCTTTGTACCTAATTTTCTGTTCCTATATTCTTGTCTGTTTATGTGTGTACATAAATGGTTAAATACATAAAACTAGACTTCCTTGGTTCGTTCGGAACGTAATGCTCCACGTAGATCTCGACATTCCCACCATCTCCCAGTTCTTGAAACGCAATTCCAAGCGTTTCTTCGGCTCAGCCACCAACCATCGCAACCCTCTGGTTGTCGAGGCGGCTAGCTATGTCCCCTCCCGTATTAGTAAGGTCCGGCGCCCAAGGCTTGTCCTCTCAGATCCCGACGACCCCATAACTCTTCTTCAGGAGAGCAGTAGGGACCGTAGGAACAAAAACAAATCGACATTCCGAACTCGCTGCCGAGGTCCCTCGCAACGACCCCGAAGTAATCGTCCTCCCTCCGTCCCTTGCTAGGGAATGAAGTGCCAGCTGGTGGCGTAGCTGAGCCAGTAGCTTTAAACTCCCCGTTCAATAATAATTACTCTAATTTGATCCAGCCTGTCCCATCTTGCTGTCCTCCCCCCAGCGACGCCCTAAGCCGAGGTTCGTTCCCCACAGGGTGAGCCCTTAGCATGTAGTCGCTTATTCTGTAAGTTTTTGCCCCTAGCTGGAGGCTTTGAGTTCGCTTAAGGCAGCCACAGGATTGACCGGTTAAGTAGTCACGGCCTCTCTAGGCCAACTACGAGATGCCATTAAAAAAAAAAACTAGACTTATGGGACCATTCTAGCTCTGGAGCCTGGACAGTTAAGCTGCTAATATATTTTGCCAATATTATTTTAACCCTTTACCAAAGCGCGATCGAACCCGTACATTGACAACCAACTTAACCCCATCAATACGAAACCCTAACTCAGTTAACAAGCTGTAAAACTTCCAAGACGGTTGAGATATTAATTTCAAAACTATATTTGAAGACTTACAAGGTCACTGAAGGATCTCCATTCAGTTCAGATATATAAGCGATGTTTGATAAAGTGCTTTATTCGCTTGAAAGTTTAATAGGGCAAGTTTAATTGTGCTACTGACTTGCATCGTGGAAACTATCAAACTAAGTTGAGTAGCTGCGAGTTTTACTATAACCAGAGTTTTATTATTAACCCAAGAACAAACTTAACATTGTAGTTGAAAAACATGTTCTCCCATATATCGATATACTTCACGGTCAATTCTCCAACTGAAAAACTAAGTTTGTAATCACAAAAAAAAAACATTTATATAAAGAAGACATGAATATTATTATCTCCTAAATCCTAAAAATATCGAAGCAAGAAACTTCCTGCTCCGAATATTTCAAGTTTCAACGATGATTCATTCGATGCATTTTCAATTTCGATGTTTATTACAGAGGTCATGGATTCGTTGCCCTGGAGAAAATGCTATTTGCCATAGATTAGTACTTTGTAGATGTTTGTTCCGAATCTGGATGTTTGTGCTTTGTGTAAGCTTAACTGTCCCATAAATATAACTTGACAAATGGTATCAGTTTATCGATAACTCTAATAACAGACATTTACCACCACTAAAAAAAATTGAAATGAGAATTAGAACATAGAGAATGTTTGAAAAATCAAACATTCTCTGTTATAAATTTCAAAAAAAAGTAGTTTATGAAAGTGTTGCATAATGAGCGGATTTAGGGGTAATACCTAGTTATGTTCAGTTATATACACTACTTTATCTACTCTCATGCAATAGGTACATAAAAAAAAAAACAAAGTTAGCAAAAAGTAAACAAACACAATAAGGGCTCCGAAACCATAGTAACGTGGTCGATCCGAAGTATAATAGAAAAAAAGTTATTTAAAGCATTGTGTTGTTAAGAAATCTGTATCATAATACAATTTTGTAATTTTGTTTGAGTTGTACATGTATTAAGTATGTCATTATGGTACTATTTTTGAATTCATAATCAGAACTTTACGACATGAGGGTAGACAAAATATATTATGTTAACAATATTACTAACTGAGAGAAAACTATTGAAACAAATAGAATTTTATTTCTCAGAAATTGTACTCTACTAACTTTTACTGAAGTAACTATAAAGGAAAATAAAATATTGAATCGTTTTTTAAAAGAAAGAGGTAGATGAAAATAAGAGCACGAAATGAATGTTGCAAAAGAATAGTAAAATAAAATCGTTGTTCAACGACACATTCTGTGATTTATTTAATTCTGCTTCCGATTTTGCAATATTTATTTTTAAGGGTAAAGCGCCAGAGTAGCCCTCGAAATTCAAATTTTGCAATTGCAAACGTTTTTTTGCAATTTTCACGTCAGTATTAGGTTGTATGTTGATTGAAAATGATTCGCGACCGTAAAAAATATGTATTTAAAGAATTATAATCGTTATAACCCAAAGACTATATAACCACTCTCTATGTTATAACCAGAATACAACTCCTTAAGTTAGTATAATCCTCAAATGTCAAGATTTCATGAAATAGTCATTCAATAGGTTCAATTACTTGGTCTTAAAAAGTTCTATTGATGATTTTAATTCATATAATTCTGTAAATACATACTTGTTACGGTCGCGAAACGTATCTTGATCAACATACAACCTAAAACTGTTCTGCAAATTGAAAAAAGAAAATATAGAAAATTTTAATTTCACGGGCTACCTTGGCGCTTTCGCCTTAAGTTTTGTAATAAAGCAGGGCATGTGGAGTTTAATTCAAAATACATTTTAATAATTTACTTCTTGCTATGTAAGTTAAACAGCCATAACACAACTCAATCAACCAGTCTGCCTAGCAGCTAGGCTGATTGATTGATAGCCTTTTCCCAACTATGTTAGGGTCCGCTTCCCATGTAACCGAATGCAGCTGTATACCAGTACTAGCTTTTGCCCGCGGCTTCGCCCGTGTGGTTGTCGGAAATTATCCCACGGGAACAAACTACCGGGATGAAAAGTACCCTATGTCCTAATCCAGGACATAATCAAATTTCATCCAAATCCGTTCCGCGGTTTTAGCGTGAAAGCGTGACAAACAAACTCACTTTCGTATTTATGAAAAACCAGTCTATCGACACTCTAGACTCACAAAATATATTAGGTACTCAAATAAAAAAACTAAAAAACTCTTATCACACTACTAAAGGGATGATGACTAAAAAATGTTTTTTTGTCCGCCATGTAGATTATTAAAATATATTGGACACGTATTTTTTCTTTTTCTACGTAATCAAAAGATTACGGCGATACATTGAGTTAAAATGTGGCATGACGTCACGTCTTCGTAGATTTTATACGTAGAAGTGACGTAGCGAGCCCCCACTCCCGAACTTTAATGCGAGTTACCTAAGTAATTTTTTATTAATATGATAAAGCAAAAAATACGTGCCTTTAAATTTCTTATTATCTGACGGACTAAATAGAATTTCTTTTTTTTTACCCAGGCATCATCCCTATTCAATCATGATTCGAACGACATGTGGCGCCATCTATTATAATAAGAACGTTATTGTTGTTTTCCTCGGGAACAGTACTTCTTTTTAGAGATGAAAGGTACCCTATGTAAGTTTCTGTACACGTGATAACGTATATGCAAGATTTCAGGATGATCGATTTAGTGGTTTAGGTGAAAAGGTAACAAACTAACAAACAAACTTACTTTAGCATTTATAATAAGTATTAATTATATTATATTACATCATATTATATAATATTAAGTTAGGATTTTACATGGAGCGACTGCCTATCTAACCTCCACAACTCAGTTACTGGGTAACACGATACCCCAGGTAACCTGTTAGTCAGACTTTTCGAATGACACCCGGGACCAACGGCTTAACATGCTTTACGAGGCACGGTGGGGTCTCGATATATTATGGATGATCACCAACGAACTGACTATGGCAAGCGTTGCTGGCTTGCCGCCTGGTGCGGCGGCATATTCAACGTGGCAATGCTGCCAGTCATCTAGACACGTTTCCGGATGACAGCGATGTGGAGGATAAATCCGAGCTCTAAAATGTCCTTTTGTTTTTAGGGTTCTGTACCTCAAAAGGAAAAAACGGAAACTTATAGGAGCACTCGTGTGTCTGTCTGTCTGGCGAGTTTTCGAGGCGGGGCAAAAACTTCTGTCTCCCGCCCCCGTCCCGTCTATCCTTTAACCTTTCTATAAAGCCTTTTTTAATATAGGACAGGATAGGGTTTTAAATAAATCGTGAGATAAATAGAATATTATAATTACTTACAATATTACTAGTCGAGTCTTTTGTTCAGCAATAAAATCAATGGCCTTGACATAAATTAATCTGATGTGAACTCCGATTTCCGATTGCTAAGGGCGGAGTTGACCGGCTGTTTAGATATTTAATCTGTTCTTTCCTTAGGAAATTTGATATAAACCAACTGTTTAAATATCTAACCGGTGGTTTAAATGTTGGTGAACACAGACCTAGATCGTAAGACTCGACTTATGCAAAAAAGGTTAACACTCATTAAAACAATCAGTAATGTACGAGCGAGTGAAGCGAGCGCGAAAATTTTAGCACTCTGCCTCGGATAAGTTTGATTTTTTAATTAATTAGGTACCTAATCAAATTATACAGAAAAGTTTTAGAATTTAATAGTCGCTAGGCTGCAAGAGCAAACGGAGCGAATTCGAAATTTTTTCCAAATATCTGGGCACCAGCACTGTTGTAAAAATGAAAGGACATTGTGTCGCACATGCCTTTACAGGTGTCGGAAAGGGCGGGACGCCCGGCGCCATCGCTACACGTATTAATATTTCTAAAATAAAGGATTTGTTCCTTAAAATTTTTCCTGGTTTGCCGCGGCATAGATCTGTTGCAAGAGAAAGAAAGCTAATTTCTTTTATATCGCCAAATAAGAGTGGAGCATGTGCTTTAAAAACGGAGAGTTCCTGGCAGAATTCAATTGCGCGCACCCGCAACCCACTCACACCGTTTGACGACCTATGCCTAGCCTCAAAAGGATAAACGCAGTGCCTTTATACAGTGTGATTCAAAATACCCCTGTTATACCGAAAACAGTGTATTGTTTAATACACTATTAGTTATTCTGGAAGGTCGCCATGGTCATATCTCAACTTTAAATAATTTCGGTTTTCTCTTACAAAATACAAATAATATTTTAATTTTGCTATGTCGTAGCAACCCTAGATAGGCGGAGCCAAATAAATCAATGACCGCAGGCCGTAGGTATTGTCGCGTCCTTTGACCTGGCAAGCTGTTGCCTCATCGCGCGAGTGAAATGATCAGTACGGTAATTATTAAGTTTGTACATACCATTTTCCTTTTCAAATCCTGCGCAGCTTTACACACGTAGGTACACGTAAGTACACTCATAGTTTTAGCATATGAACTTATTCACAATAAGGACAACAAACACAAAAGGTACACAGAACTTAGACAGTTGTCTTGCTGCTGCAAGATTACCGTCAGTCACACCTGCACACATTATCATGTCATAATATTCATTGTTCGCATATTCGGTCATGATTCCTCGCAAAATTCACTGCAATCCAACGCGAAACTAGACGACATGCATCCAGCTCGAAAGAATGAAGTGAACTAGCGAAATAAATGCCTAATTACTTAACTAGCCTACAATAATTAATAGTACACAATTTTAGGGATCAATAAGATATTAAGTGAATTCCGATAATAAATAGGTAGTATTTTTAAAATAAAATATTGTACCTAGTGATAGCAGTGCACCTACATTTTGCTTACGGTATTTCTGGCCCATGATGTGATAAGCGGCCAGTTAAAATTGTATTATCGAGGTTGACTAGTATTAGTAGCATTAATTACAAATCTTAGTGGTTTACCTATTTTCTGTATTTTTTAAATGATAAAGAAATAAAATACATTGCCATAATTATGAAACAAATCTAATTCCAAAATAATCGAATACAGTATCCAAAAACCCCAAAAAGATTGCCCGGTCTTAGAATAGAATCGCGTTATTATTACACATGTACGGAATCTTTTAGTGATTTTCTTTCCGGGTGGCGGCGAGCTCAAAGGCCGCGGGCGGCGGCACGGCGACACGCCAAAAGATTTTTGTAAGCTGAAATTATTTTGAATCTTATTTTTATGATTAAATAACATTCAAAATCATTTCAGTTTAAAAAATCTTTCGGATTTGAAGCATTCTTCAACCGATGCCGATATCCAATAAGAAAGCCGGAAGCAATGGGCGTGCAGTATAGTGTAGGAAATTGCAAGATATTGGTGGCATTTCTACCAATCGGAGGATTAAAACTGCAATTAATTCTTATAAAAATGTATTTCACCAAAGAGTAACGAAAACAGTTAGGTCGTTCGATATCTTACTTTTGAGGATAGATACCTGTTAAACAAATGGAATTAATTTTCATAGGGAGCTAATATTTTTTTTATTAAACTTTTTACTAGGTATTTGTATTTTATAAAAACCTTGTAGTTGGGTTTAAACTGCAGTTTTATGCAGATGTATGTAGCTACGTCTACTTCTACTCTGCGTAGGTATTTCGCATATCATACTGGTATTCAAGACTTAATTCAATCTTGAAAAAAAAATCAACTTACCTCTCTGATGCAAGAAAATTATAGGCTTTTTACTATTATGTGTTAAGTATCTTATCTGACGCATTCATCCCTATATCACAGAAGAGAGAATAGAGGTCAACCAAATTTAGGGTTGACTCCATCAAAAATATGAAGAAAACTTTGACATGTCAAAAGCATTCAAAAACTTTAATGAACATTGTTGGGGACTTCATCTAATGATTAATAATGCACAACAGAATATGGGGCCGCTGGATCAAAAGAGGTCTTCTGAGTCACCCTGTATTATCACTCGTGTGTCTGTCTGTCCTATTAAGTTGAAATTTGGTACACGTATGAATTTCTGTGACCCAAACATGGACATATAATGTAAATAATTGAACATGGGGGTCAATTTTGGGGGACAAATATGACTTTTTTTTTTAAGTTTTGTAAACTGTACTCTGTGACATATCAAATGAAAGGGGTTACTGCGAGAGTTTCAAATTTATAATTTATTTATTTTATAATTTTATAATACATTGTTTTGAAGGTATTTAAAAAAATAGACGAAAGTTTACCATTTCTTCGACCCTTATCTTCGAAACTACTGATCCTAAAATTTTGGAGAAAAAAAATACTGAAAATTCTTTACCTATAGATTGCTAAATCTCTCAATATTGTGCTTACAAACTTACATTTGCAGTTGGAATTTATGAGAGGTAAGTTTGTTCTTGGGACAAATTTATCCCAACTACGAAACCCTTCATTGTGCGTGGTCTGACACGCACTTGGCCAGTTTTGGTAGTTATTGTAAATAGTTGTACATTAATTTACTATTGTATATTTCCCTTTGCAAGACAAACTTTCACACGAAATGAAACAAAAACATTGGAAGCGTATATCAACTTAAAATTTAGCTCACGGAGTCTGAAAATACAGGCAGGGTAGGACAAATTGAAGGGATTTGCATACTGCCCCGATATAGCTCCGTTCGCGTGAACGTTTCAACTTTCAACCCGTTTTTTTACCCTTTTTACCCCGTTTATAGGGTAAAAAGTGCAACTGATCGTGATACTGTCAATTTACATGAAATGCTGCAATTTTTTGTTACGTTTCCTGTAATTAAGTGTAAGGTAATTGTAGGTTTTTGTAATACTTTGACCTGAATTTGTGAAAGAAAATGTGTGTTTTGCTTACTTACACGTTTATTATTTATGTTTACGGCTAAACTCACCTCTACATAACGTTCTTCTGGTCTAAGCCTTAATAAATTCAAATTATTCATTTAACGCAAGTTGTGTCAGAAAGCTTTTTATACCGTTAACGATTACATATATTGAGGACAAAAAGGCTTGGGATTGAGCTGCTCCAAATTTTCTTTTTTCTCTTTTTTATTTTTGCATACTGAAAGTTGACACGAATGTTTACTTTGTAAAGTATTATATTATTTTAATTATTGTGAAGACTATGTGGGTCATTGCATTTTGTCCTTTTTTATTTTTCTCTCAGTTATTTTTAATGATGGTCTGGCAGTTTGAGTAATTTATGCGGCCTACCCAAATGTCCTTTCTTTGGTATTGTTCGTCGAATCGTTGAGCTACGCGTCGGTAGACAAATGCGTGCACTAACTGGACAGGTCCTCTCAATCTGTGTGGTTCTTTTCTCAAAAGACCAATTCAGACACCAATCTACATGGTCTCCTCATGAACTGACCAAGATTATGTCTGGACTTTATAAGAGACTGTGACCTCTGTGTTAGCTTCAACCTTTCTTTTCAGAGTAGTCAGATAGGAAACGCCAACCTCTTAGTTAAAAAAAAAAAACATGATTGATGTGCAAAAGTGTTTGTACAATCCTAGTTATAGAAATAAAATTATTTATCATTTATCACTTACCCGACATACACGTCGATATTGACATTTCAATTAAATTCCATTTGAAAACCGCCAACTATTATTATTATTATTGAAATTTATAGGAGTTTACTCCTTAAGAGGCCCCCGGAGCATGCATAGTTCATACAAAGAAAATACCAAAACAATTTGTAAATCAAACACATTCGGGGAATTCGGCATGGTAGCCCGCGAAATTCAAATTTTCTTGCGTTTTTTTGTAATTTGTCGTCAGTATTAGGTTGTATGTTGATTTAAATATGATTCGCGACCGTAACAAATCTGTATTTATAGAATTATAATAATTAAAATCATCAATACTATTCTCAAGTTCATATTACTCTTTTGAATGACTATTCCATGAACTCTTGATATTTGAGGTCTTTTCTAACTTATGTAGTTTTATTACTAATTCAAATGATTATAATTCTCTAAATAAAAGTTTGTTTCAGTCGCGAATTAAATTTGAAGCAACATAAAATACTGTCCTGCAAATTGCAAATAACGTAAGAATATTTGAGTTTCGTGGGCTACCCTGACGCTTCCCCCTTAAGGTAGTGTGTATTAATTCCGATTGGATTCCAGAATATCTAGTTTCCCAAATATATATTTTGAAAAAACACTAATTGAAAGACGAAACATGAGGAATTTAAAATTTCCATAGAAAACTTATTTTTCTCATATTTCATGATCAAATCAATATTCTTATTTAATATCTATTTGGGAACCTAAATATTCTGTAATCTAATCGGAATAAATATACACTACCATAAGAATATTTTTGATATACAAATTATTTTGGTATTTCGTTTGTATGAACAACGCATGCTCCGGGGGCCTCTTAAGGCGACTACAGGACCTAAATCGCGGTCACTGTATCTATTTATAAAAAATCTATTCTTATTCTATATCTAACATGCACAGTACCGAGTCATTAAGAGATGTTTTCAGAACGAAGGGCTTCCTGACACTTACTGGAGTCTATATACTGGAACTATGTTTATTTGTTAAAAATAATATGCAACATTTTAGTTTAAAATCGGATTCAAAGAGAAACATTCGCGAGCAATACAAATATGATATAATTTTACCCAGCGTAAAAAATATGATGTAATAAAAGTACTTACATAACTGCTATTCGTGTATACAATAATTTACTACCAGCTATTAAGCAACTAAATGGAAACATGTTTAAAAACACATTAAAAAAAAAATGTTACTTAATAATGTTTATTAAAAACATGAGTATTTTGGCAAAAAATGGTATAGGTATGTAACTAATACTTTTGATTTGTTTTCTTTGTTATGTATTGCATATCTGACATGGGTAGACTGTTGATCCTAAAACTGTTATGCTATATTATAAGATCTAATTGTACACAGTTACGCAATAAATAATTATTATTCTTATTGATTGGACTAAAAAATTAAAACATTATCACGTTAATGTTGCTCGTAGAATAATGTAAAAAATCAGAACGATTGCATGTCTATAAGTATAGTTTTTAAACGTTAAAATAATTTTTAGAGGTATCTTCGTGATTTTTAGGGTTCTGTAACAAAATGGTTAAAGGAACTCTTATGGTCCGACTCAGTTTGTCTGTATGTCTGTCTGTCCGTCTGTCACAGCTGGATATCTCAAGAACCACTAATGCTATCGAATTGAAATTTGGAATAGTTTTACATGACGTTAGCCCAACTATTTCGCAAATAAAAAGAAATAAAATATATATATTTTGAACAGGGACTGAAAGGGGGTCTTAAAAATTCGAAAGAAAGCTACTAGGGCATGTGGGATATCATAATTATGAAGAGCGCTGTTTGCACATTGTCAAACACGTTTTTTAGGCCGCATAGTTTTCGAGTTTTGATGAAAAATGTAAAAAAATATCGTTCCCTCCCCCTTATCTCCGAAGTTTGTAAAGAGAAAAATCTGAAATTATTCTTTGTGATAGAAGTTTATGTAAAAAATACAGGAAAAAAAGGATGTCTGTAAATAGCACAGTTTTTTTTTAATATATGATGGTACGGAACCCTCTGTGCGCGATTCCGACTCGCTCTTGACCGGTTTTTTTTATCTTATCAAATTAGTAGTAGATAGTGTGTTGAAAACATATTTCAACACACAATCTAACTAGCACATATCCTGCAGAATATCATTTTTTTTTTAATATTGTTTACTGCAGTAGATCATAATATACTTTTAGGCATTATAAAACTTCCGTTTAGTTGCGTTTAGGTCCTGTAGTCCCCTTAAGAATTAATTTTCATATAAGGCTCTCGGTATGGAAATTTTATGAGGAGTGACATTAATACAAGCGTTTATTCAAAAGCGTTACGTTTTTCTGCGCAACATAACTTGCGCACCTTTCACTTTGACAACATGTATGTGTATACTTGTTTTGTTTTTTTTTTTTTTAGAACAGTCTCCAATATTTGGTTTATTTTCGGCCAGACTTCATTCAAGCGATCAATCTGTCCATTATATTCAAAGACAAATATGTTGCGGGGTACCTCAGATGCTCGGAACTCAATAAAACAAGGTGTCGATAGCACAGCTTATATTCGCAGACTGACGCTCATTGACAGTTCCACAAAATATATAATTATGCACTACCCACTTAACCTAATTATTAAAAGACATACATCACACCTCTCTTCTTAAATAACAACAATACATGTATGAAATTCTTTTAGGTCCATTGGAATCTGATAACGGGCTGTCGGGTTCGCTTTGGGTACTCGGTTCGCTGATGAGCTGACAAACCACGACATTTAGAACACACAACATTCATCAGTAGACCGATCAACCCCACCTGCTGCACTGCTCATTGATCGTTTAGACTAATCTTGGTCACACACACTCTCTTTCCTACAGTCATTCACACATAAGGAATTCAGTACATAAGGAGTAAACTCCACTCGTGTGGCGGAGCTGACACACACTTTTTTCTACGTCATTGAAGTAAAACTTTTCAATTCACTTTGTTATTATTATACTTACCAAGGCTCATTTTCACCACTCATCACTGAACGCGTTTAACGCTAAACGAGTTCAAAACATCGCTGCGATTATCTCAATCGTTTGAAGATGACAGAGGTGGAATGATGTTTTAAACTCGTTTTGCGATAAACGCGTTTAGTGATGAGTGGTGAAAATGAGCCTTAGTGATCCAATAACTGCTGTTAAAACTATTGGCTATCTGAAGTTGGACAGTAATTTAATCATGACATTGACAGCCATTTCGTACCTGATCCTAAATTTTGATAGACCTGACGTCAAAGAGCTAATAACAATAAAAAAGTGTACTTAAATAATTTAATTTAATTTCACACGATTGTTAAGGAAAAACAATCTAATTTAAATGGTCTTGGTTATCCAAAAGGTCCTTAATTGCTAATTAAAGAGCATTGTCTTAAACCTTGCCTAAAGAGGTTTCACTTATTCAAAGGAAAAGCTTAGCTTTGTTAGAAATTCTATTTTTGGTAACTTTTTTGTGGATGAGTTCTTCGAAAGAAGCATCACAATGTATATTTATGCCGCGAAAGGGCTTTGCTGTGTTATTATCTAACATCATTTCGAAATTCGAACGCTGTCTCGTTCGATGAATTTACTTTTAAAACAAATGAGTTCGCTTTCGAATTGTGTGCGCTCACTTGGGTGAGGTCTATTTTTGCTTTAATACCAATGTGATATTTAGATAATTTATTAAACCTTAAGGCCGGTTTTTTGATCCGTAGTTAACTCAACCAATGGTTAAACATAATAAGTAATAGTTGAAGTTTGGCTAAACATGAATGTAATCATGGTAACTCATTCATGTTAAAAAGTAGTAACTAATGGCATTTTGGCAAACACATTTAGGCAAAATTCAACCATTAGTTTAATCATTGGTTTAGTTAACTACGGATCAAAAAACCGGCCCTTAGTAAAGTTTAAATTTACTAGGAGTTTTTGTCAAAGTAGTAATTTTATTACGAGATCGACTTTACCTAACAAGGGGCGAGCCTATTGCCATCAACCAGGCTCAAAGTCAGTCTACAACTACGAGATACCTACACTATAATAATAAACAACCCATCTTAGTAACACCTGTAATATTCAGACTCCGTTCTACGCAAAACCTAATTGCTCATATCCACCGACGTGTAATATCATAAGGAAGTCATTACAGAGCTCTTTTGACCCTCCACGGCCTCTTAGGAGTCCCCTCTCGTCCTCCATGAGACGTTGAGTAGTCGAGGAGTATAATTTTAGCATATTTTTGTTTGAGTGACCACTTTTTCGTCCGAGTCGTGATATTTTGGTGGTTGAGAGAGTCAAGATCGTTTGAAGGATCTATTATAAAAAAGTGACAGTTACTTTTTAAGGTTCCAAAATGAACCCTATTACCCAGCTTCCGCTGTCCGTCTGTCTGTCTGTCAGCGGGCTGTATCTCATAGATGAAATTTTAACAGATTGTGCTATTGCCGCTATAACAACAAATTTATTATTTGTAATAAACAAAATAAAGTATTATAAAATTAAAAGGGTCACCATACAAGATGTGTGTTTTTTTAAATTGAAGTATTTTTTTAACCGACTTTATATAAGGAGGTTCTGTATTCGACACATATGTATGTATGTTTGTAAGTCCGCGATTTTCTCAAAAACGAATAAACCAATTTTGATGTTTTTTCACTACCGTGATCTACGTTGTTTCAGGAAGGTTTTTGTATATAATACATTAGGTAATTATTCTTTTGTATGAAGTTATATGCATAAATGTACTATATCTCCGGCATTTCTAAGCAGATTTTGATGATTCTTCTTTTAGTTCGTCTTGGGATTATGTAATTGTATATTTAACTAAAATTGAAAAAAATAATAGTTATTTATTTATTTATTTTATAAATTACAAGTTCCCAATACTTAAACAAAGCATATATTTAGACCTCTGGGGTCTGTCTTCGCATGCCATGACCTAAGATTTGATCAACGCGCTATTGACAGTTAAGTTATGATCGAGTTGACCATAGAATTGTTGCTGTTGTTGAATTGTCCATAGTTAAACTACAAGGATCCAACCCACATTAACTGTGTTGTAGGTTGGATCCTTTTCGTTTAACTATGGACAATTTACTTTAAAAAAAAAGTAAAAAACGACTTCAAAAACCTAAAAGGAATAAAATAACTTTCATAAAAAACTTAACAGCTTCTGAAATCAATGTCTTCAATGCACCTTAGCTTAGCACCGACTTCAGAAGTTGTTAAGTTTTTTAAGAAAGTTATTTTTTAAACATGTAGTGTTTCCTTCTTGTATGTAATCCTTCGTGTGTGAGTCTGACTCGCACTTGGCAGGTTTTTTTTTTTTTAGTTGACTCAAGACATTTTTGGTGATTTCTTACGAAGTGGCGGTCGTTTTAACCTACATAGATATAAGGACCCACATTTGAAGTGTGAGTTTCTTGCCCATTATACTCCATACGAAACTACTTATTGGAAAGGGAAACAAGAATGAATTCAATATTCTTGTAAATTTTGACATTCATAAGTGTATTTTAAGTGCCTAAATTGAAATAAATTAAAAGCTTTTTAATAATATCTATTTTTAAAGGTAATCTAAATCACTGTGACACTGTTTGTCCACGCTCCTTGAACGAGACGTCAACGAGAAAACAGCTGACGGCGCCGAAGTAACGACAGTACATGTATTAAGGCCGAATAATCTCGTGACCTCTTTTACGTGACGTCTCGTTCAAGGTGCAGTGGATAAACAGGCTTATGGTGACGAAAAAAATCGTGTAAGTTCTAACTATATCTTAAAAAGTTACAAGAATAAGATCATTTTAGGTGTGTCTGCTAATCGCTGACGCGCGCGTTGCGTACACTCAATATGATGTCACAACAGATTGACTGCTTCAATTGTACTCTGAGTGAATTCACACGGGCCGCATTTTGTAAAATTACTCTTCATTATTCCTAATATTATTGTAAATGTAGTCTTTGTACGCTATTATAACTATAACTTTAACTACACTATTGCATTACCTAAGCATATGATGATAGCTGTATGTGTTTTAAAAAATAAAAATAAATAAATAAATCTCATCATCTCATCACTTATACGCAGCGAACGGGTACTATTATTGATCGAAGGACGGAGATCTAAAGTGGAGCTTACATTATAAAACTAGCGCCGTGAAACAGAAGCTTGATTGTTCTGTTTCGAGCTATAGCTAATTAACACCCTGTTATTGAAAACCTGATAAATTCAACTAACAACAAGAACCAACTCCTACCCCTTAAGCTCACGAAGAAAATACCTTGAAGCCGTTATCCTGACTAATATTATAAATGCGAAAGTAAATTTGTTTGTTTCTTTGTTACCTTTTCACGCCTAAACCACTGACAGTTGTCACGGGTCGTCAGAAGCCCGCAAGTCTGACAAACAGTCTTACCAAAGTCGCTCCATGTAAAATACTGTTATTCAGCTGCATCTTTAGACTGGAAGCCGACTCCAACATAGTAGTGAAAAGGCCATGCGAGTTGTACTGATTATAATTCAGTAAATACATATTTGTTACGGTCGCGAATCATAGTTTAATCAACATACACCCAGACACTAAGCTGCAAATCGCAAAAATCGTAAAATAATTTGAATTTTGCGGGCTACCTTAGTGCTTCCCTCTTATATAACGACCTGTCCCTCACAAGTCCATTCCGTAACCGTTGGGCTCTTGCTGTGTTCCTTTACTTTTGGACAATAGGGATGACTAAAAAAGGATATTTCGAATCTCAACCCCGTCCCAACAAAGGCTTGAAGTTTGTACGCAAACAAAGTTACTAGCAAGAGCTACTTAAAATATTTCACTTCAGTACTAAAGTCAAATATGTTCCTGAGTCCGCCATATTGGATTTGTTGTGACATCACGTAGCTCATGACGCTGTCCGGGACGTTGTAAAGGACACTTCATTTATTTCTTTGTAGAAATAAGCAGAATATTTCAACATTGCGAGTTTAACACCCGTATTTATAAACAAGTAGAAGTGATTACTTCAGTAAAAGTAATTACTCAAGTAACAATTTTTATTATATAGTTTAGTAATTGCTTGAAGTTAGAACACTATCAAGGCTAGAATTCTTAGCCAAGTAACAACCACCATTTTCTTTACCTCGACCATTTTGCGTTTGAGCAATGTAACGTTGATTCTTACTGAACCATTTACTCAAGTCAGTAAGTACATTACTACTCGTATATACTATAGAATAAGATGTTTTAATTTAAGAATTATAAATCCTCAAGTAATGACTTCACTAAGAAATTACTTAGCAGCAAGTAATTGCTTGTATTATAAATACGTGTCGAGAATATCCGCCGCACCGGGCGGCCGCGGGCGGGGGCTGCGGTGGCGGAGGGGGCGCTCGACATGCGGGCGCGCACTGGCCGGCACTGCACTGCGTCATCGTCCACGCTACTGATCGACCGCATACCTAATTTATTCGTTTCTCGCCGATTTAAATCTAGTTTACCGTTTGTTCTCCATGTAAAATCCTAGAATACAGTCCACTATTGTAAAGTTACCGGTGTTTTAGTCCTCGTACCACCTGGAGGATATTCCCATTCTTCTTTATGGTCCTTCGAGCCGGATCATGTCGAGAATATCCTCCGCCACCGCAGCTCTCGACCGCGGTCGCCCGGTGCGGCGGATATTCTCGACACGTATTTATAATACAAGCAATTACTTGCTGCTAAGTAATTTCTTAGTGAAGTCATTACTTGAGGATATTTTTTTTTTTAGGTGTCAATAAAATATGTGATACTAAGAATTTCTAGTTGAAGCAAGATATAGAGGCATCTGATTTACTGTAACAATATTATTTATTATTTAAAAGAGTGTCCATGGAGTTTCTGGCACGTTGTTCTCCATAGGAACTTACTACGCTTTGGAATGGGCAACTAGGTTCATCTTTCTGACTGACGTCCCTTGACAAAAGTACTCGTAATTACTGGCACTTTTGTCACAGTTTAATTTTAAGCAAATAGCTACCTGCTTACCAATAATAGAATTAATTATGTTATTGTTATTAACTTTTTATGTGAATGTAATTATTCAGATTTTTATACTTCTATAATAATATTATAAAAAAGTAAGATTTTTTTGTTTGTTTGTACCGAATAAGCTCCGAAACTACTGGACCGATTTTAACCATTTTTTCAACAATAGAAAGCTAAATTATCACGAAATAATATATGCTATAAATTATTTAAAGAAAAATAGAGATCCCTGAGTAAGCGTCTCAGACGTGTTGGAGAGAAATACCTCTGGAACCTTACAAAAAGTACTAGGATTGCATGAATTCAATATAGTAGGTATACCAATCAATTCAACACGACACGTTGTGCACAATTTCTGAGCAGTAAACCTAACAAAAAGTACTAAGCTTGCTTTTTGTTTTTTGTTTTTTTTTTAATTCGAATCATTAGTATTTGCTTCCAGTAGGATTTAGATAAAATTTGGCACACAGAGTTTATAACATGGATTAACACATAGAATCCTTTTTATCCCGGTAGTACCTACGTTTCCGTGGGTTAATTTCCGACTTCCACGAAGGCGAAGCCATGTATAATTTTATTTTAATTTTACTTTCTACGATTTCGATTTGTAACTTTAAGTAATAGCTATATTACTTAAAGTTACAAATCTGTATCAAACAATAATTTTTGCTGTGCCCTGACAATGGCTCTTAGCTCTAAGCCATTTGTTAGCCTTTTGCTTCTTGTGTTACCTTATGGAACGCAAATAAATGAATATGAATGTGAATCCGATCAGCAATAAATTAAAAATATGTAGATCTGAAGGTGTATGACGGATAAATTAATGGAACTTATCCAAAAGTGATCCGTGTCTGTTCACCGACAATTGGTTTGCATTAAAACTTCAAACCTCTGTTTGATCCGCTCAGGGGTCGAGTTTCAATAAACCGTTTCAGTGCACTGCTATAACATCTCGGAATCAATCAATCTCCTCGTGTTTCTATCTCCTGGAGTTTATATTTCGTTTATATTTTGTTGTTGTAAGAATATAACGACCAAGTTCACAATCAATGCCATTGAGAATACTCTAAACATCACTTCAAAATTCGAGCGGTGTCTTATTGTGAATCCGAGAACTTTAAAAACAAATGAGTTGGCGTTCGAATAGGCTAGTTGACAACTTGTGAGAAAACGATAAGTGATGTTGCTTGTGCTATATTTTCTTACAAATATGAATATTTCAGCGAAATGTATTACCATTAAAAGAATAAATTTTTCATTGTTATACCGCAATTTAACTTTGATTGTCCAAACGGGGCTTAGAGTGTCATGGCGGCTCGAGTCTCATCCATCATACTTTTTTTTTATTGCGAATGATTAAACATCACTTCGAAATTCGAATGGTGTCTCATTGTGAACCCGCGATGATTTACTTTAAAAACAAATGAGTTCGCTTTCAAATTGTGTGCTCACACTTAAGTGTTCGTTGTTTTTCTGTAGCTTTGTGAGCCCTTTGTAACAAATCTGCTTACTGTGGGATAACAGAAGGGATCGTATTTGTATTCCCAAGAGTCTCTACTCAATTTGTTTACGATAGGATAGTTGTTGCTTTGTCTAGCTCACTTGTCTGAGCATTATCCTAGATTTATTGCTGATACATTTTCGCACTGAAAATGTAGGATGCTCGGAAAATAAAGGAGCTAGGATTTTCTAGGTAGGTGATAATAGGATGTTGAATAATAAGTCAAGGAAAAAAGAAAAAGGAAGGCAAAAGATAAGAAGAAGAAAAAAGGAAGGAGAGACAAGGAATGAAAAAGGAAGCAAGGGAGGAGGAGAAAGGAAGGAGAGTGGGGAAAGTAAAGGAGTTTATATAAGTAGATAGTTTGTTTTTATTTTTTATTAACACGTCAGCACTAGGGCACGAATCGAGCATCATGATGGACGTAGTTATTTATGCCAAGCATTTGTGTCTGGTCATTTGGGTCTTGGTGAAAATGTCAGAAGGTAAGAAAAAGAAAACGTTTTAGATAATTAAAACAAATAAGAGGTTTTCATCTCAAATTCTAAAACGGTGCTAAGACGAAAATATATGTATGTACACAAAGAGTTTAGTAACAAAACCAGAATCTCGTTCTACTAATATACGTTTTAAAAGGCGACGATAACTGACTATGAATGATTTTAAACTGAAGATCACATATAAACGAGTAGTGTTAATGATTTGGAAAAAATATATGTTAAATAAGAGCATTTTATTAATCACTTATTATGTGAATATTTTAGATTATGTTTATATTTCATAGTGTAATTAATTTGTAAAGTTATGTCTAACGCGGATAAAACGATCAAGCTTATTTTTATGTGCATTAAATCCAATTCTCATTTATTTCAGCGTTAGTCTGATGCTGTCCCTAGGAATAGACGTGATAATTTTAAAGTCTGTTTTCACGGCGCTAAAACAGTTCTTATGAGTAAGAGCATCATTTGCATGTCTCCGACCATTTTTAATAAATTGCCCAAATCATGGAGAACATTACATAAATCTGCTCTTAAAAGTAAATTGAAGAGTTTACTAACTGAAAGACCTTTTTACAGTAAAGCACAGTTTATGAAAGAGGACTATTTTCTTTGCTTTTGAGATATTTGACATGTTATTTTAATCTATTGTATTTTTTTTTTGCAATAAACTGATTTGATTTGATTTGATTTTTGAATAATTGTAATTTGGAATTGAAAATTTAATGACAGTAATTCATATTTTTATTGACCTATTTACTTAATGACTGCTTTGACATTGAATTGTATCTAAAAAATTATGCTTATTGAATTGTAACTATACCTAATCTTTAATGAATAATGATGGAATGTAATTTTGGTGAATATTATCACGGCTTATGCACCACCTCTTCCAGGCAATTTATACGCCACGATATGCGGCTGAACATGTTTTTTATTCTTATTTTTATTTGAAATGGGATTGCTCTTGACTCTAGTCTTGGTCAGAGGTGACAGAGACAAAGTCGACGATGGAGTGAGCTTACCCAGAAGAAGCCTGTTTACTGTAACTTTGAAGAGATTTGGGTTGTATGCGCTCTGTAACACAGACGCAGGTAGTGAGTTCCACTCTTTTGCTGTGCGAATTATTACTTTTGGAAATTATACAATATATTAATTATACATTTGGAAATGCTTAGTGCGAATTGGTGGAATATCAACCAGGTAGTATCTGCCAGGTACCAGGGGATGGTAACTGGCAGTGCATCTAGATGTTCGATGGTAGAAGGGGGCCGGTGGAATGAGGTCGTGGAGTTCACTCACCGAAGTACAATCTGTAGAAGACCGACAAGCAGGCTACCTTGTTAGAACTTTTCTGTATCCCATTATTATCCTGCATGCAATGTATCATGTACACCATGTTTAAACAATTAAACACTTACATACTTACTTAATATGAATCCTTCACCCTTTTAAAGATTATTTATTTATTTGCCTTTTATTATAGGTAACTATTTATGAAAATACCTTTTTATATGTAATAAATTAATAATGCGTCTAAATTGGGACAGCGCCCCTTGATGGGCGAGTTCTGTTACTAGCTGAGCGTACGACACGTTGCGTGTGCTCAGCACAGAACAGGTAAGCTAACCACTCAAGGCCATTGGCATTTATCTGCCTTTATAAACTGAATTGGTCGTTATTAAAACGAAATGTAGTGACATCTATGGAATTAGCCTAAGTAAATGAAATCTTTAAAATCTGACAAAATCCTCGCTTAAGTTCCTAAACAACAGCTCACCAGAGAAAACCATTAGAATTTCATGGTTTCTGTACACCCCAATTCCACAGTTTATCTCCTGAATTTGGGAAATACTCCTTTAAACCCAAGAGCTAACAAAATTGTACAAATATTTCGTTAAATTTCAAGCTTGCCAACCGAAAGAGAGGAAATTCAGGATTATTTTGTCAATTATATTCGTTTGTTTATTTTGTTCGCACCTTATCTGTCCTCTTTGTTTAAATCTTAGCAAGCCCATTGAACAAGAAAAGGTAAAGTAATCTTGGAAGGTAAAAAAGGAATTTTTGATTTATGAATACATTTATTTTATCTATGTGAGATTTTAAATTTAATTTTATTATTATACTTTATTGCACCAGAAAATAGATAGCAAAACAATAAAGGAGGTCATTCATTTCGGGCTAAATATAAGAAAGTAAACAAACAAAAATAAAGTTATTTTGAGTTGGAAAATATTTCACTTTTCTCTATGGGACTAAATCTGTAGAGCAATTCCCTGCGCTCCTATACGAGTTTGAAAAATACTGTTTTCAGTATGTACTTACTTAAAAGAGTCATAGTAATAAAAGAAAATAAATAACAGAAATGAATAGAGAAAATGTGAGCAGCTCGTGGCTATGTAATAACAGCCGCATGGGCGATCCATCCGGTTAAGCTACGCTTACCGGGGTTGGTCCGTGGATGGGTGACCATCTTTTCATACCGAGACTCTTCCATGCCTCCGAAAGCACGTTAAGTAGTTGGTCCCGGCTGTCATTCGTGGATCTTTGATAGTCGTTACGGGTCGTCAGAAGCCCGAAAGTCTGGCAACCAGTCTTAGCAAGGGGTATCGTATTACCTAGTAACTGGGCTGTGGAGGTCAGCAGATAGGCAGTCGCTCCATGTAAAATACTGATATTCAGCTGCATTTAGTTAGACTGGAAGCCGACCCCAACATAGTTGGGAAAAGGCTAGGCAGATTGATTGAATAGAGAAAAACGTATTCCTTTTTTTTTTCTTTTGTTTGTAAAATGTATGGACGGTGAATGTTCTCCTTTAACCTTATCGCTTTCTGCGATCTCTTCCAGGCAACCTTGCCTAAATTAAAAATATTAAAATAAAAATTTAATATCCTAATCTAACTTTAACTATTAGCAAACTAAAATATGGCGTCGAAACATTCCTCCGCATCGCTGTCGGCTGGTAATTTAATGTATCCAAGAGAGTGGCGGTATGTCAATGCTTAGTCTCTGGCCAAGGTAAAAGCCAGCCCTTGAGTCACGGGTCTTCATAGTACTTAAACTTTTAATGTTAACCTAAAACACTGTTACGACAAAGGCGCACAGTAACGAGTAAATGAGTCTTTGTCCCGTAATTGGGCATTTGCAAATTATTTATGAAGACCGCTGCACGCTGGATGAGAGAAATACAAGACAGGTCGACAGAGTGACGCTTGAGAGAAGCCCTATGTCTTCCGACTAAAATAATCATGATGATGATAATGAGGATGCAATAAATGATTGATTGATTGAGGTCAAAGGCAGTCTTTTTGTGATATCCTCTGATAATATTTCGACACCCACATTGTAAACACACCTCTACCTCCTGACATAAAAGTGAAAAGTGAATACATACAAGCAAGACGAAAAAAAACCGGCCAAGTACGTGTCGGACTACGCACAATGAAAGGCTCCGTAGTTGGGATGAATTTATTCCAAGAAATGATAAATGATTTTTATTTCTGTGAGTAGGTTTGTACAAACACTTTTACATTTATATATATATATATATATATATATATTTTTTTTTTTTTTTAAACTAGATGAAGTCGGCGTTTCCTAACTGACTACTCTGAGAAGAAAGGCCGAAACAAACTCAGAGGTCACAGTCTCTTATAAAGTCCAGACATAATCTTGGTCACTTCATGTGAAGACCATGTAGATTGGTGTCTGAAATGGTCTTTTGAGGAAAGAACCACACAGATTAAAAGGACCTGTCCAGTCAGTGCACGCATTTGTCAGTAATCGCGCAGCTGACTTAACATTGTAGTTGAAAAACATGTTCTCCCTATTCCAACTGCAAATGTAAGTTTGTACGCACAATATTGAGAGATTTACCATGTTATTTTAAGACCATAGCGTGAATACATACAGCAAGACGAAAAAAAAAGGGCCAAGTGCGTGTCAGACCACGCACAATGAAGGGTTTCGTAGTTGGGATGAATTTATCCCAAGAACTAACTTAACATTGTAGTTGAAAAACATGTTCTCCCTATTCCAACTGCAAATGTAAGTTTGTACGCACAATATTGAGAGATTTACCATGTTATTTTAAGACCATAGCGTGAATACATACAGCAAGACGAAAAAAAAAGGGCCAAGTGCGTGTCGGACCACGCACAATGAAGGGTTCCGTAGTTGGGATGAATTTATCCCAAGAACTAACTTAACATTGTAGTTGAAAAACATGTTCTCCCTATTCCAACTGCAAATGTAAGTTTGTACGCACAATATTGAGAGATTTACCATGTTATTTTAAGACCATAGCGTGAATACATACAGCAAGACGAAAAAAAAGGGCCAAGTGCGTGTCAGACCACGCACAATGAAGGGTTTCGTAGTTGGGATGAATTTATCCCAAGAACTAACTTAACATTGTAGTTGAAAAACATGTTCTCCCTATTCCAACTGCAAATGTAAGTTTGTACGCACAATATTGAGAGATTTACCATGTTATTTTAAGACCATAGCGTGAATACATACAGCAAGACGAAAAAAAAAGGGCCAAGTGCGTGTCGGACCACGCACAATGAAGGGTTCCGTAGTTGGGATGAATTTATCCCAAGAACTAACTTAACATTGTAGTTGAAAAACATGTTCTCCCTATTCCAACTGCAAATGTAAGTTTGTACGCACAATATTGAGAGATTTACCATGTTATTTTAAGACCATAGCGTGAATACATACAGCAAGACGAAAAAAAAAGGGCCAAGTGCGTGTCGGACCACGCACAATGAAGGGTTCCGTAGTTGGGATGAATTTATCCCAAGAACTAACTTAACATTGTAGTTGAAAAACATGTTCTCCCTATTCCAACTGCAAATGTAAGTTTGTACGCACAATATTGAGAGATTTACCATGTTATTTTAAGACCATAGCGTGAATACATACAGCAAGACGAAAAAAAAAGGGCCAAGTGCGTGTCGGACCACGCACAATGAAGGGTTCCGTAGTTGGGATGAATTTATCCCAAGAACTAACTTAACATTGTAGTTGAAAAACATGTTCTCCCTATTCCAACTGCAAATGTAAGTTTGTACGCACAATATTGAGAGATTTACCATGTTATTTTAAGACCATAGCGTGAATACATACAGCAAGACGAAAAAAAAAGGGCCAAGTGCGTGTCGGACCACGCACAATGAAGGGTTCCGTAGTTGGGATGAATTTATCCCAAGAACTAACTTAACATTGTAGTTGAAAAACATGTTCTCCCTATTCCAACTGCAAATGTAAGTTTGTACGCACAATATTGAGAGATTTACCATGTTATTTTAAGACCATAGCGTGAATACATACAGCAAGACGAAAAAAAAAGGGCCAAGTGCGTGTCGGACCACGCACAATGAAGGGTTCCGTAGTTGGGATGAATTTATCCCAAGAACTAACTTAACATTGTAGTTGAAAAACATGTTCTCCCTATTCCAACTGCAAATGTAAGTTTGTACGCACAATATTGAGAGATTTACCATGTTATTTTAAGACCATAGCGTGAATACATACAGCAAGACGAAAAAAAAGGGCCAAGTGCGTGTCAGACCACGCACAATGAAGGGTTTCGTAGTTGGGATGAATTTATCCCAAGAACTAACTTAACATTGTAGTTGAAAAACATGTTCTCCCTATTCCAACTGCAAATGTAAGTTTGTACGCACAATATTGAGAGATTTACCATGTTATTTTAAGACCATAGCGTGAATACATACAGCAAGACGAAAAAAAAAGGGCCAAGTGCGTGTCGGACCACGCACAATGAAGGGTTCCGTAGTTGGGATGAATTTATCCCAAGAACTAACTTAACATTGTAGTTGAAAAACATGTTCTCCCTATTCCAACTGCAAATGTAAGTTTGTACGCACAATATTGAGAGATTTACCATGTTATTTTAAGACCATAGCGTGAATACATACAGCAAGACGAAAAAAAAGGGCCAAGTGCGTGTCAGACCACGCACAATGAAGGGTTTCGTAGTTGGGATGAATTTATCCCAAGAACTAACTTAACATTGTAGTTGAAAAACATGTTCTCCCTATTCCAACTGCAAATGTAAGTTTGTACGCACAATATTGAGAGATTTACCATGTTATTTTAAGACCATAGCGTGAATACATACAGCAAGACGAAAAAAAAAGGGCCAAGTGCGTGTCGGACCACGCACAATGAAGGGTTCCGTAGTTGGGATGAATTTATCCCAAGAACTGACTTAACATTGTAGTTGAAAAACATATTCTCCCTATTCCAACTGCAAATGTAAGTTTGTACGCACAATATTGAGAGATTTACCATGTTATTTTAAGACCGTAGCTTTCTTATAAGTTTTTCTGTAATCTATAGGTATAGAACTATTTTGTTAATTTTTTTCAAAATTTTAGGCTCAGCAGTTTCGGAGATAAGGGGTCATGGTCAAATTTCGTCTATTTTCTTAAATAGCTTTTAAACAATTCATTTTAATATTATTATAATAAATTTATTTGGAAAGCTTATAGTAAGCCTTTTCATTTGATATGTCACACGGTACAGTTTGCTTTTTTTTTCTTTTCTTATTCGTACCCGAAAGTTGACCTCCATATTCAAAATGCATTAATTTACGTTTGGGTCACAGAAACTCATATGTGTACCAAACTCAACTTAATGGATCGACCATTAGATTCGGAGCAAATTGTCTGTGACAGACGGACAGACAGACACACGAATGATCCTATAAGGGTTCCGTTTTTCCTTTTGAAGTACGGAACCCTTAAACAAAATAAAAAACCCTGTCAGCAAAAACTACTAAAAAGATCACAACAAGGCCACTCAAAGAACAAGACAAGTCACAAGATCACTTTCCAAGCAGTCTGATTAATTTCGTGGCAGTTACTACCCTCTCGCGGGGCTCGTGGCTAAGTAATAACAGCCGCACGGGTCGATCGATCAGGTTAAGCTACGCTTGTCGTGGTTGGGTAACCATCTTTACATACCGCGAACCCTCCGCGCCTCGAAAAGCATATTATGTTATGTCGTTGCCATTGGTTCCAGCGGTCATTCGTGGATTTTTGACAGTCGTTACGGGTCGTCAGAAGCCCGAGTCTGAGAACTCAGTCTTACCAAGGGGTATCGTATTACCTAGTAACAGGCCAGTTGTCGTGGTTGGTTAAGATACCACCTATCATGCCGCAGGTCGTGGGTTCGATTCCCACCCAGGACAAACATTTGTGTGCATAAACATGTCTGTTTGTCCTGAGTCTGGGTGTAATTATTTATATAAGTAGGTATTTACAAAAAAAAAAGTAGTGTATGTAGTATATCAGTTATCTGGTTTCCATAGTACAAGCTCTGCTTAGTTTGGGATCAGATGACTGTGTGTGAGTAATGTCCCAGGTTATTAATATTATTATTATTATTATTAACTGGGTTGTGGAGGTCAGATAGGCAGTCGCTTCATGTAAAATACTGGTATTCCGCATCCGGTTAGACTGGAAGCCGACCCCAACATAGTTGGGAAAAGGCTAGGCAGATGATGACTTATTACACTCCAACGTTACCTTACCCTCCTTTTGGGCTTCGCCACGTCTTATTTGTGAATCTAAATTTTGCTTACTAAGCCAAATTATGCATATCAATTCATTTCTTATAAGGTTAAATAAAAACCCTTATTCCCGAAAATTTATAATAATCAATAAAGTTCTCGGTAAAGCAAAGAACCTTCATCAATAAAAAGGCTGACAGAAGTAAAAGAAAAATCAAAAGAAATAAAACAGAAGGATCTTCTTAACACGCTTACAATAAGACAATGAAAGAGATAGATGTAGCAATTTGTGGAGCTTATGAGGGCGACTCGAGAGTGAGGGTTTGGTGCAAGTTATGGGAGTAAGCGGGCAAAAGGAAAATAATGTTTTTTAAGAGAAGACTCATTGACCTGACTTATGAGAAGACTCACTGACGTGACTTAAGAGAAGACTCATTGACGTGTGCATACTTTCCATCCTCATATATGATTGTCAAACATAGAGGTTTACCAGAGGGCAATGGAACGGAGTATTCTGGGTATCAAATTAACAGACCGAGTTAAGAATACGACCATCCGTTTCATCACAAAGATAACTTATGTCACTTGGAAAGCTACCACGCTAAAGTGGAATTGGGCTGGAGACATCTGCTGCATGTCAGACGACCAATGGGCCAAACTTACAACCCAATGGGTCCCTCTTAATGGCAAGAGACATCGCGGCAGGCCCAGATGGAGATGGCGGGATGAGCTGGACTCCTTCACCTGCTTGCTTCTCCTGCTTGCGGTAGCATCGGGGGTCGGGTTGCTTCCTTCCCTAAAATATGGCGAAGGGGGGGGGGGGGGGGGGGTAATGGCTGATCTTTGGGTTATGCTTGTGAACGGGTGCTGCTTTTGGTGACTGGTCGTCTTGCTGACCTTGGTTTTGTTATTGTTATTAGTACTTAACTCTTATTTTATTTATTTTTATTTGATGGTCCTAGTTTGTCATTTGTGACTTCGAGTAAGTGGGCACGCCCTTTATGCCTGGAGGATTTTATTTAGTTATAAAGTTCTGTTTACGTATTTAATTTTGTATTTTTATTTCTGCTTGAGTATAGTTTTCGATTTTTTCTTTTTTTTGGTATATTAGCGTGTGCTAGCTGATTTATGGCAATGAATTTAATTTAATCTTATGTTTTGTTGCTTAAATTATTTTGCGCAGTGCTGTATATATATATATATATATATATATATATATATATATATATATATATATATATTTATATATATATATTATATATATATATATTTTAACTGAATAGACAGCTGTGCTGCTGGGAAGTTGGTTGCGCCACTTCTTCTTCCCAGCTATAGTACTAGGAAGTGGTGAAGGGCGAGCATTTCGGGGGACTGTCTTATGTAATTTTGACGTTCGAAAAGTGCTTATCATCAGCCTAGTTTGATTAAATGACTTTTGATTTTGATTTTTGTTGATTTCTACAAGAACTGGTCCTTAGCAGCTTTAGACAGTGAGAAGTGGAAAGAGAGTAGGGAGGCCTTTGCCCTGCAACAGAGAGAAGTGGAAGGAGAGTGGGACATCACAGGCTTTTAATAATAATGTTAACAACAATTATTTTATTAAATCTTACCACACTCAGCCTATAATGTTCTTACTGATGGTACACAGAGGAGGCCTCCTCTGTGTCCATGTGGGCCCAGTGCCAAACTTTTTACCTATTTTCAAAAAAAAAGGAGGATGTTCTCAATTCGTCGCGTATACGATTTCTCCGTCAGTTCTGGACCGATTTCGAAAATTCTTTTTGTTTGAAAGGGTACATGCTCTCAAGGTGGTTATATTGTCACCAAATCAGAATCTGATATCCCTTCTGGAATCCCTTGGAAATCGAGAGCAACCCACAAATTTTATAGGCACTCCTATAGCAATTTGGATATTCTTTATAGTAACTCGTGCATTTACTCGCGGAAAGCACCATTTGGTGGAGTGGGACTGATGATGAAGACCACAGATGGCCATCGGTACTCAATGATAAGTATTTCACGGGTTGCGATTCGATTAAGTACTTTAATATGGTTGCTAAGCAATTTATACTCTTCACGTAGCATATGGTGATGTGGAGCTAATGGTGACTTCACCATCAGATCCAGTTCTCCTGGTGCTTACTAGGAGAACTCCTCAACAATTAACGTCCGTACATCGGGAAAAGCAATATTTTGTAAAAGGTGATTAGCAGTTGACATTAGGTTGGTAGTAGTAGCAGGATGGTAACTTAGATAAATTACAAACTGGCCCATTAAAAAGTCAAAAATAAAAATAAAAAAATACAAAAAGAAACACCGACTTCCAAAAAACACGACAAAGTGAAAAATAACTTTAATTTTAGAAGTCGGTGGCAAAAAACTAAAATTCAGATCCAAAGACACCGACTTCCGAAATTAAAGTTTTTTTTCACTTTGTAGTTTTGTTGGAAGTCGTTTGTTTTCTTTTTTTTGCGAAAAAGTTTTTTTTACACAGGTATGATGAGTAAAGGTTTGGTTTCCTAAGAAACCGGACACAAAAATGGCTATGGAATAGAAAAAGGCGTCGTATTGCGCTGCGTTGTGTCGCGAAGCCTTTCGCGGAAACGCCGATACATGACACCGTTCGGCCAGAACTCTTCCTTGAGGACGGTCTCAATATATTGAGTTGGAACTCGCACCACGAACGACTTGAAATTCGTGTCGTGGCGGGATGCCAACTTCTCGACCCAGCAGCCCCAAGGTCCAGCTGGTTTTCGCTCGAATATACTCTACGATCTCCTCAACCTTCGTGGTGTGGTGTAGTCGGGACGCATAGAGCTGCGTCGTAGGTATTGCCAGACGCAGCATATTGGGTCCTGCCAGCGCGGTCCCGCACTGGTTCCGACTAGGATGCTTCTTCCTCTTCTTCTTCTCCACCTTCACGAAGCCATCTTTGTCACACGTGCTCGTAGCTGGGCCTAGCTGTTTCGAACCCTTGTGTTCACAGTAGCTCTTCTTATCCCCCTTCTTGGCCTGCAACACAGGTTTGTGTGTGGCGAAGATAGTAGCGTAGGCACGTTTAGAACTCGACGAACCTACACGAGTCACTACCTCGACCGGCATGGAATCAGCGACGGCAGCAGTGCATGTTGCAACGCATGCAATATCAGCAGCGGGAGACGCAGTGGAGCTCGCCGACTCAAAACTGACGATGCTAGCAGTTCCCGCTCCGCGACGTGTGTTCACATTGGAGGCATCAGGCGACCTATTTACCTTAACAGCGTTGCGCAACAATTCTACTTCGGCACGTAGTTCACCAGTGGTGTTATTCGACGCCTCCAACTTGGACTGTACCTTGGCCAGGCTTGCTTTGAGAGTTGTAATGTCCTTCAGCAATCTGGAAACCTCGACGTGGTCAAACGTGACTGGAGGCAACTTATGTAGCTCCTTCGCTATAAAAGCGGGCACGTCGTCCGGGTCGGTGCTGTTGATCAACGTGATGATGTCCTGCAAACACTTCTGGCCACCATCCCTCTGCCGGGACTGCATATGCTCGACTTTGCCGAGCAATTGGGACAGCAGCAACTTGGCATTGCTGATCTCCTTCTCCTTGAAACTAGACTTGCAGATCTGCAAGATGCTGACTTCATCCATGTAGTCGATGGCATGGTTGATAATGATAAATGCCAAGACTTCATTGGCTATGAGCGGTTGTGAACTCATATCGACGTAAACCGGGCAGCGGCTACAGCCGAGCAACACGTCAATATAATATTCGTATCGAGCAGTGCAAACACGTCCGTACTCGACCGTGCATTGCACTCTAAAACAAGCAGTGGTGGCTCAGTGGTAATGGCTGTGACATACGAATTGTAGGTCGTAGGTTCGAACCCTGACAGGCGCTTTACTTTGTGTAAATTATTTCATATCTCTCAAAACGGTGAATTAAAAAAGAGGAAACCGGCATGTCCTAGAACTAGAAATTCGAAGACATGTGACATCTACCAACCCGCACTGGGCCCGCGTGGTGGATTACGGCCCACTCCCTCTCACTGAGAGGAGGATTGTGTCGCAATCACATTGTAGGCTGATTGCGCTAATACAAGCATAAATATCAATATTGGTCCCTTCTCTATATGAAAAGAGGCTCTTGTTTTGTGACTTTGACAGGTACCTAACATCGACTAGAAAAAAAAAATATCGCAGTATTTCATAACTTGCACCAAACTTTAAAAAAGAATTAGGGTAAAACAGAATATCTCCTTCACAACGATCCGCCGTGTTCACAAAACGTCCCAATGAATACATCCTACCCTCCTTTTTGTTATATTTGGATATTAAACACGCAATCTTTTTCAATGTATTACATGTATTGCATATCCGCCATGGATAGACTGTTGATCCTAAAACTGTTATGCTATATTATAACATCTAATTGTACACAGTTACGGAATAAATAATTCTTATTGTTATTCTTAATGGGGAAGAAAACCGTCAAATTAGTTCCGCGTAGATGTCGCTAATTATTTGTTACATTCATTCACATGTCAATGGAGTTTCTTGCTGAAAATTTTGCCACGAGATGGCGCTAAGTGTTTTTTTTTTTGTCTCTGATGGGTGGCTTTGTCTTCAAGATGACTTTGACAAGTGACAAACACACAGCGCTCTCTTGCGGCGAAGCTTCTGGGAAACACACCTATTCGTGCTCTTGCGTTTACACAATGGTTGTCCAAGACCTTTTTTACATATTTTAATCATCCAGGATTTTAATAACCCTATAGTTCTGAGCGTATTTCGATCGATAGACCTATGACGTTAAGGTATCAATGACAGCTGGCACCGGCTATTTAAAGACATGTCTGAGACCATCATATAACACTTATCTCACTACCTATAAAATGGTCTTTGAGGGATTTCAAATTCTTTCTAACCATATTGGAGATCGGACCTAGAAGAGTATCTATAATGATAACTCTGTTAAGTTAAACAATGACGGTGAAATTATGGTGAAGTTACTTTGTCTGCTGCAATGCTGTGTTCAAAATTAAAAACCATTTGCAACCAAAAAAAAAAATAGTAGGCGCAGTTTGAGTCCGCGACGTTTCTTTTCGTGAAAACATACTCGTACCGTGATTACTGTAGTAATTGGCCACGCTTTAGTAACTTACCACTCATAAAAAAGAGGTAGAAACAAGGTAACGCAAGCAAGCTCATAAATGAAAAGGACGAAAAATATTTTTTGTCCTTTTCATTCATGAGCTTGCTTTTTCTCCTTGTTACCTCTTTTTTATGAGTGGCCAGTTACTAAAGCGTGGCCAATTACTACAGCAATTACCCTACTGACTACGGTTTCTGATACTACCGTAGCCATTGTATTCGCTCGATACTAGATTTACTAGGCTCATTGCATACCTTATAAAGTAAGCATTCACTGAATAAAATTATTTTTCAACTCTGAGTAGATTTACGAGTGATATGAGACTCCTAAAGTTTTTTGCTATTTGCAACAGATTTCAAACATCAAGACGACCTGCCAGTTAAGATCCTTACCTAGTTGCTATTCCACCAATTCGCACTAAGCACTTCCAAATTAATGTCTTTTATAATGCGCACAGCAAAAGAGTGGAACTCACTACCTGCATCTGTGTTTCCGAGCGCATACATCCCTAATCTCTTTAAAGTGAGAGAGAACAGGCTTCTTCTGTAAGCTCATTCCATCGTCGACTTTGTCTCTGTCACCTCTGACCTAAACAAGAGTCAAGAGCAAACCCATCTCAAATAAAATTTTATTTTAACCGTTCAACGTCGGTTTGTTTGTCAAGTAATCGCATAAAACAAATACGCATAATCAATCAAAACTTTTCCTAAGAATTTTGAAAACCTTAATATATGAATACCTTAAAATTCCTTAAAAGTTTCAAAATATTAATTAAACATTTGAACCCATAAAATCTATGTCAAACTAATTTTAAACTCATTACATAACACTATCAGAGGCTCTCAAACTATACAAAGTTGCCAGTATCGGTTCTCAAACTTTGCGTATATCTTATTAAACTTATTGAACCTGCAAAGTGGCAAGTTTCCTTGTAAAGCCAAAATCATTTATACATTATTGCCTTCCGGGGTATAGGTTTCGAATTTGCATTTTAAATTCTGTACTGGAAAGGGTATAAGAGTGTATTTTAAAGAAAATACTAAGCGTTATTTGAATCGCTGAAAACCAACCGAACAAATTCTCTTTCGACCTCAAGCTTTTGTTCGCTCATTCATCATTCACCCTCTCATTTGACAAAACAACAAAGCTATATGCAACCGAAAGTAACGGGCTTTAATTATCGGCGGCTCATTTTACCTATGCTTATCTAAGTTCATTAAACTTTTCAAGAATAATAAGGAGATCGGAATAGGTAGGTAATTATTACCTAAACTTCTAGGAAAGAAGTAACAAGAGTGGATAAACCTCCAATAAAATCCCGGAATGATAAACATGGCGATTAAAACTCGGGATTTAAGAAATTGTCAATTATTTATTGCAGTTTGAATACATTCGTAACAAATTATTATTTATTTATTAAGTCCCGGGAACTTCCCAGGAAAAAAGAAATAACGAATTATTTATTTCACTTTGAATATATTCGTAACAAATTAAATGTTTATAGTAAATAATAAATAATTCGTAATTTCTTAAAACCCGAGATTTAATCATGTTTATCATTTCGGTATTTTATAGGAGGTATTATCTACTCTTGTCACTTCTTTCCTCGAAGTTTAGGTATTTATGCTCTACCTATTCCAATCTTAATAACGCAACAGCAAAACTCCTACGAGTGCACAATATCTGTAGTGTTTATTCTCTAAACATCACTCCGAAATTCGAACGGTGTCTCGTAGTGAATCCGCAAAGAATTACTTTAAAAACAAATGAGTTCGCATTCGAATAGTGTGCGCTCACTTGAGTGAGGTTCCAAGTGAACTTTACAGAATAGCACTGGCATGCAAACTGTTAATTTATGGAAAGTGCCATGTGTGACAAAGTGAAATAAGTCAAGGCGACGATATTATACTTTAAGTTAATAGCACTCAAGTTAAAATTATGGCTCGAGTATATAGCGGTATAAATCTCGGGTGCAGTGTTAAGCGCGCTCAAGACTTTTAATGTTTAAGGACCGTTTACACTCGTTATTCGACTTTGAAAAATCTGGAGTTTAGATTTCATATAATCATTTTACATGACAACTTTTGGAGAATCACAATTATTTTATTTGGAGCGTGTCCTTCTGTGGCTAAAAGTCTGTTTAATTTAACCTTTTCTTAACCAGCTTAAAAAATAACGAGGTTATGTTTTTGAAGCATAAGCGTGTGGCAGTAGGTAAATGCTATCATGGCAACCCAGGGTGGTTATCCGGCTTCCCGTGTGAGAGCGCCTCAGATTGTATTCGTCAGTTAGTTAAGTAAGCTACCCACCACTGCGAATGTGCGCGCGCTTTAACTCAAAAGTTCTGCTGAATTGTAATCTATGCGATCCGAGTGATTATAGTGTGATTCCTAAGCACCTGCGTTTCTCTTACACCAGTTCTCCGGCTATATTACTCGTAAAGATTCGTTTTATATCAGCTAAAAATCACAGGTAAAAAGAGATTTTCCAGCAGATTTTAAAAAAAATAGCGTGGATATTGCGTAACATCGAGTAATGTTAAGTTAATATACGTATAATATTCTCATGGTCAAGCTCACTCCATCGTAGACTTTGGCTCGGTCTAAAATAAAAAAAATAAAAAAAGTTTGTATTCCCGTAACAAATAAAATTAAAATAAAACACACAATGGCAATGGCAATGTTGGCAGTTGAACAACATTCATTACGTTATTTACATTGCCGAGCTGACGAACTTTTCGAACATATAAAGCAATGGATTAGGAATTTCCCTCAAAATCTTTCGGGTTTTGATTAAATGTGTGTTACGCAATTATGGTGCTGGCTTAAGTATCAAGTAGAGTGTACTGTATAGACATTTATAGTTGTGTATAATTGTGTCGTCTCGAGCAGCGCACACGCCCGGCACTGGCCTACCGACCGCCGCAGAGAGAAGACGTGGACGCTTGCTGTGAGCCGATATCAGTGATATCAACCTCTGAGTCCTAGTGTCCATTACATATAGTATTTTTTATCTCACGAACCGACACGCACTTGTGTTAACCACATGTTTAAACACGCTGTGAATATGTGTGTGAACACGAGTAGCGTCATCAACTCTGCATATAACACCCAACACACACACGCATACACATACTTCTGACTTCGCCATTATCTCGGATAGTATCGAGAGCTCCTGCGCTTACTCACACATCCACAGCGTGTTTGTACACATGGGCACCACATATAAAGTGCGTGTCGCTTCGTGAGATAAAAATATTCGACAGACAGACAGTCAGTTAAACAGTATTTCGTCAAACATATCTTACAGCCAAAAATACGTGATTTACACATAGCATTTTTCACTTCCTAAGTTACAATACCAAAAAAAATTCGTCACAAAATATAAAACATCTTCCTTCATTACACCCAAAGTATTGAGGCAAAAGGCTTAACATGTTTAACGAACTCAATCAGAATAAATTACACGGAACAGAAAAGAAGACATCTTCTTTAACAAAGACAAACTTGGAGGCATGTCTCCATTGTGATGTTTTTAATATAAAGGAGGGTAGGTGCATACATTTTGAGGGGCACAATTTAGGCCTCGTATCTGTCTTGGTACTCGTAAGTATTGAATTTGTGTGCATGAAGATATAGACGGCACATTGTAAACGCATTCTGTTTTAAGTATTCTTTTTGTGTGGATTATAAGAAAAAAAAAATACGGCCAAGTGCGTGTCGGACTACGCACAATGAAGCGTTCTGAGTTGCGATGAATTTATCCCAAGAACAATCTTAACATTGTAGTTGAAAAACATGTTCGCCTATACATTCCAACTGCAAATGTACGCACAATATTGAGAGATTTACCATGTTATTTTAAGACTATATACAGTATGTTAACCAACAGAGGGCGTTCCCGTTAACCCGCAATAGTATAGCATCCATACATGCTAAAAAAAATATTACCATTCGAAAACAAAATGGTTTTTATTTTTTTTTTTAATATTAAAATATTCACTAAAAATGTTAAATTGATACGTAAAAGAAACACTCTGTACACGCGTACTTGAAGGACGGAAACATCGCAATTTAGTTTTTATTTTTAGTGAATATTTTTATATTTTTTTGAATATTTTAGTGAATATTTTTAGCATTTTTAGTGAATATTTTAATATTAAAAAAAAATAAAAACCATTTTGTTTTCGAATGGTAATATTTTTTTTAGCATGTATGGATGCTATACTATTGCGGGTTAACGGGAACGCCCTCTGTTGGTTAACATACTGTATATTAAAACAATGTTTTTTAAAATTATGAAAAATATCTTTTTGGATGTAAGCTCTTTCATTTGATGTGTCACACAGTACAGTTTGCAAAACTTTTTTTTTAATGTTATGATTTGCCCCACAAAAGTGACCCCCATATTGGCTGTGACAGACGGACAGACAGGCAGACATACGAGTGATCCATTATGGGTTCCGTTTTTCCTTTTTGAGGTACGAAACCCTAAAAATAATAAAATATATGCCTGCGTTTAATATATTCATTCAAAGCGTAAATAATAAAAAACATAAAGCAAAGACAGATAGCAAACATCTAGGCTCAACAAAATAAGTATTTACTTGTATAAAATTTTGTGACTATTTAGTCACAAAATTTTATACTTAACTTTGGATACTTAATGTATTTCATAGTAGTCCGTTCGCAAGTTTTAAGGCCGGTCTTCTGATCCGTAGTTAACTCAACCAATGGTTGAATTTTGGCTAAATAATGAAAGGATAAACATGAATGTATTCATGTTAGCTCATTCATATTAAAAAATAGTAACTAATGGCATAACTCATTCATGTTTAACCTTTCACATTTAGCCAAAATTCAACCATTAGTTACTATGTTTAACCATTGGTTGAGTTAACTACGGATCAAAAAACCAGCCCTTATACTCATTCTAGTTAAATAGGGCAACCTATTTTTAGCCATACAATATTGTAATACACGAGGAGCTCGTGGCTAAGTAATAACAGCTGCATGGGTCGATCCATCAGTTTAAGCTACGCTTGCCGGGGTTGGTCTGTGGATGAGTGACCATCTTTTCATACAGAGACTCCTCCGTGCCTCGGAAAGCACGTTAAATCATTAGTCCCGGCTGTCATTCGTGGATCTTTGACAGTCATTACGGGCCGTCAGAAGCCCGAAAGTCTGACCACCAGTCTTACAATTAACTGGTATTACCAAGTAACTGGGTTGTGGAGGTCAGATAGGCAGTCGCTCCATGTAAAATACTGGTATTCAGCTGCATCCGGTTAGACTGGACGCCGACCCCAACATATTTAGGAAAAGGCTAGGCAGATTGACAATATTGAAATACATTATTTTGTAACATATTATATGTATCGGCGTTGGTTACTTAAATAAATGAATATTCAGTAATAAAAGGAAGTGTGTTAAAAGAGCCTCCACATGTTAGCTACACCTTGGGCAATCCATCTTGCTTATTATCCGTAGAGAATTATAATTATAATAACAAACTCCTCACACACACACTTCACACACACCCTTACTCTTCTTTACACACTTGTTTTGATTATGGACAGATTTTTGGGCGTACCATTTTACCATGAATGTTTTAAGATAAATGACTACCGAGATGACGACTAATAGAGAAGTATGTAAGAAGAAGTGACCCCAAATAAATTGAGATATCGATAAGAGAATCATGACGATGTATGTTTTAAGTTATGTGAAATATCGTGCGAGCTGATTGTCACTAACCCGGCACCAATGAAGACCCCAATCAGGAGGTCTCCTCCCTAAGCACGAAATCCTCAGGGTCTAACTTAGGTCTGGTACTTTTTTGATATTCATTAACGATATTACTTCTAAAATTCAATTTTGTAATTACTCCTTGTATACTGATCTTAAGAGGAGCTCGTGGTTAAGTAATAACAGCCGCACGGGTCGATCCATAAGGTTAAGCTACGCTAGCCGGGGTTGGTCTGTGGATGGGTGCCTCCGTGCCTCGGAAAGCACGTTAAGCCGTTGGTCCCGGCTGTCACTCGTGCATCTTTGATCGGTCGTTACGGGTCGTCAGAAGCCCGAAAATCTGACAACTAGTCTTTCCAAGTATCGTATTACCCAGTGACTGGGTTGTGGAGGTCAGATAGGCAGTCGCTCCATGTAAAATACTGGTATTCAGCTGCATCCGGTTAGACTGGAAGCTGACCCCAACATAGTTGGGAAAAAGCTAGGCAGATTGATGCTTATCTTAAAAGTTAGTACAATAAAATTGATGTGCGTCACTACCGCGCGAAACGGCTAAACGCTCAGCATTATGCCGCGGCCCATGCATGAAGGCACGAATTCACGGCGCTGGTTTTCAGCGTAAGCCGGCGGTGTATCGCTGTCTGAGAACATTAAAAACAAGTAATAATTGTAACCTAATTATAAAAGTATCATACGTTGAGATAACCACGATCAACTAAATCAAACTAAATAAAAAATATATATGTACAGTGATAAATAATAAATTATGTGGCAACATTTCGACGCGTTTCGAATCAAAGACAAGAGATTTGTGACCAACGTTCCCGAGGTATTATTTTTTGTGCTTCATTAAACCTAACGCCAACTGTTCCAGGCGACCCCAAACTAAGGTGCTTCTATTCAATACACTAGTAAGAAGTAACTTAGAATACGCATGTACAGCGTGGAGCCCATCTTATGCTGTTCACTCTCAACGCATTGATCGTATACAACGTTCACACGCTCCTTGGCGTTGAGTACTCGTGATATTTCTCATAGATGCCCATATAACCATCGATTTTCTTTCTTCATAATGACTTCTCTCCGTGACCGTCAAGTAATGCTTAGTATTTAATTTTTGCACAAAATTGTTTACAGAAAGATTGATTGTAGTCAGTCACCACCTAGCAGATGTTCCCATCACAGTTACACGTAAGAGACCCCGCGCCGTCCTAACTAACATATTTTGTCCGCCATTCTGTCGTATCAATATCGGTGCCCATGGTCCGCTCATAAGAACTATTAACCTTTACAATATGTAAACTTAAACTCAAATTGGACATATTATATTTCACGACTCCTTGGGTGGTATTCGGAAAAAAATACTCGACAACTGTATTGTATTTGTATCACATAACTTTATTAGTAGAATTATGTAAAATTTGAATTATTATGTGTTATGTTTTTGCCCTTCATTAACTTGTTTTTGTTGTAGGTATTCAATTATGTTAAAGTTAATATAACTTTATTGATATTTTAAATTTAACTTTTAGTTTATAAGCAGCTTCTGTCCAATGTCTATTTGCTTTGTACACAATTTGTGCAATATATTAGCAGTAATTCTTTTCCTAAATACGCATCTAAACCAATGTTGAATGTATATGCTGTTGGTGATCTTTAATAAATAAATAAATCCTTAGTTTCGGTCAAAGACACGTGTGATTCATACTCTTATAATAATAACCCCACCGCTGTATCTCTACGTTGACGTCGCGGTGGGGCTTGCGCGCTCCGTACTTTAGGTCTGTGCCGGTAGAATTTACTTTGCCGGAACGGGTCTAGGATGAGGAGCCAGACCAAGAGAGTTACAGAAACCCGCAGGGCAGCATGTGGCGAGCTGTTGGGCAGTAGCGACCCCACGGACCCTATTCCCCGGGAGAAATCTTGTCCTCATCTCTGGCTTGCCTTAATTGGCCGGCTGGAGTGAACACTGACGAAGAATAGAGCTCCCACCTCTTTTTTGCCTTTATTGGCCGGCTTGAGTGGAGATTCGCAAGAGCAAACCTGGAGGAAGGAAGTATTCCAGTAAGGTGCTGGTAGGGATCTTGACCGCACTTCCGGGATTGTCCTGATAGCCGTGGAATACCTCTCCACTCCTCACGCACCTCAGGAAGTGTTGCCCCCTTGTCGCTACGTCACTATGTGCAAGCGGCCATTTCCGGGGGCCCATTATTGAGTGTGCAAGTCACCTCCTGCCATTTTATCAGTGTATAATTGTATAACATTGGTCAGGCAGGGGACATAGTTATTCCATAGTTTAAGTAACCCAATGCACTTTAGCAACCCAAACCCATAGCCCAATATGTTTTGTTTTCACGTACAGCAATAGTCCTGCACCAACCGGGGGTTGTCCTTGGGTGCATTTGCATAGCGCATATAGGGATAATCGTCGGTTGGTGCCTCCTCATCATTTAAAATTTTGTAAGGGGCCTCTGCGAGTTGGCTTCAGCTCCTCGTACGCCTTCCAAAGGTCCGGGACCCAAGGGTCCCGAGAAATATGGAAAATAATAATAATAATATAATAATATCCTGGGACATTTTTCACACACGGTCGTCTGGTCCCAAACTAAGCAGAGCTTGTACTTTGGAAACCAGATAACTGATATACTACATATACTACTTTTTTTTTTTGTAAATACATACTCGTACTTATATAGATAATTACACCCAGACTTACAAATAATTACAAACAGACATGTTCATGCACACAAATGGTTGTCCTGGATGGGAATCGAACCCACGACCTGCGGCGTGATAGGTGGTATCTTAACCAACCACGCCAACTGGCCTGTCAACTCTGTTTCTCCTACGGACATAAATGAAGGCGACGATAACCGAATTTTAAAGGTTTTAAACTGAAAAATACGTCTAAACGAGTAGTGTTAATAATTTAAAAAAAAAATTAAATTAGAATACTTTCTTAATACCGTAACATGTGAATATTTTAGATTATGTTTATATTACATAGTGTAATTAATTTGTAAAGTTATGTCTAACGCGGATAAAAAACTGATAATCACACAAAACTATCAGGCGTTCTTTTATGAAGATTCATTTATCTATTTAATCACTTATTATTTATAGTGTACGTGTTTTATTAAAATACCTTTTGTTTTATGTATAATAAAATGATAATGCGTCTAATTTGGGACAGAGCTCCTTGATGGGCGAGGCCTATTACTGGCTGGGCGTACGACGCGTTGCGTCAGCTCAGTATAGAACACGCAATCTAACCACTCAAGGCCATAGACATATCTGCGCCTTAATTGGGGCCCGATCTAAGAATGAATGACACCACGATTAGATGGTTCCCGAAGCGTTTTTGCCCTTCTAAAAAGTTAATTATTCGGAGGTAGGATTCACTTCGAAGTTTTGAATTACTTTCGGACGGGCTCGTATCTTCGTTGGCTAACTTAGAGAGTAGGCCCCCTTTTTTTTTTTTTTTGTGGATGGGAAATCATCAAATAACTTCTCCCGCTCTGGGTGGAGCGGAAGGGCGTGTCAGACTTTTACTGACTAAAACCCACCCGTGTTCCTTCAGTTGCCTATGCCAGGGCCACGGTATCTTTTTCAAACCACCCGCGACCCCAGCGGCATCGGCCCTATTGGACCCCATCTTTTGCTGACATCTCTTTGAGGCGCGCGTGGAACACAACGCGCCGTCGACCCGGGCCTGGTCCTCACCGGACGGCGAGCTACCCACTACTCACCGTCCGCAAGCCCGCGCCTACGGTGGCCGGGAATCGGCTATCGATTCCCGCCGCCCAGGGCGTCTCCTGCGGCGACTGAGGGCGCGAGACTGTCTCTTCCTCACGCGTTCCGCCTCCTCCTTCGCGAGCATTACCGCTTCGCAGAAGGAGGTGACGGCCTCCCATGCACTCTCGCTCCGCACCATGGCCTGGACCAGGCTCGGACGCGAGAGATCGCCGCCGCCGATCGCCTCCGTGAGAACACGGCGGTGCTCGGCCCAAGCCGGGCAGACCTCCACTGTATGCTCCACCGTGTCCTCTGGGAGATCCACACAATGGTGACACCCGGGCGTTTCCTCCCGCCTTATGCGAAACAGGAACCTCCCGAAACAACCGTGTCCGGTGAGGACCTGCGTCAGGCGGAAGGTGAGGACGCCGTGGCGCCTCTCTAACCACTCCTCAAAGAGGGGACTTATCGCCGCAATTGTGGCGTGCCCAGCGCTGGGCTGCGACAGTCGCACTCTCCATGTCGCCATGAGATCCCGCCGGAGCTCTGTCCGCTGTACCGTGATTTCTCGCGGCAGCGGAGTTACGCCCCGGCGTTTTGCCTCCTCGCGCCACTCCCACACGTGCGCGAGGACTTTCGCCTCCAGATCCCACGGCGGCAATCCGGCAAGGGAGAGTAGGCCCCCTGGTATTGAGTATTCACTTTGTCCGACTGAAGGATCGAACCTCTGTTCCCATACTCAGCATTCGTGCTTGTAACCACTATAATCAAAAGGCATTCGACTTTAACCTTACCTTTTTTCCAACGATATTGGAGTCGGTTTCCAGGGTAACCGGATGCAGCTGAATACCAGCATTTTACATGGAGCTACTGCCTATCTGACCTCCACAACCCAGTTACTGGGTAATACGATACCTCTTTATAAGACTGGTTGTCAGACTTTCGGGCTTCTGACGACCCGTAACGACTGTCAAAGACTCATGAATGACCAACGGCTTAACGTGCTTTCCGGGGTACAAATTAATAACTTTAATAATTGAAACCAGCTGAATTATAGTCCCTTATTTAAATGAATAAACCACAAAAAGTATGTGGTTGCAAGCCCACACATAGCAAGAAGTTATGTTTATACCACCGCAATGATCATTGCAACTGACGCTCAGCGTTCGAGGTCTGTGCACAATGATAGCACAGTCGTTATGAGTGGGTTGAGTCATAGAATAGGATAATTCCTACAGAAGCGAAACGTAAATTTCCACTCCACCCGTTGAACTAAAGACCAACTAGATCACACAGTCAACCACGTCCATGGTTACAGTTTGATTTTCATTTTGTAGTGGGTTTTTTTAGTTGAGTTGGTTACAGTAAGGCCGATGAATCATGGCCGGTCTGAACATAGCCACTACGAAGTTTTGCGCATGAGTGATAGAACTATCACTCACACTCGCCTAATGTCACTCGCATTTGGTTTCTAAAAATGTTATTGCGCAGCCTTCTGCGCAAATTTCGGATCGGTCATGATCAGAGATCGGAATAGGTAGACCTAAATCTCGAGGAAAGAAGTAATAAGAGTGGATAATACCTCTTATACAATCCCGGAATGAAAAACATGACGTTTAAATATCGTGATTTAAGAAATTGTGAATTATTTATTATACTTTGAATACAATCGTAACTAATTAAATATTTATAATGAAATAATAAATATTTAATTCGCAATTTCTAAATCCCGGGAATTTCCACTAGGAAGCTCTTGCAGTGCACTCCGTTCTATAGAAATGATTTTTGGGTTTCAATGTGAGCTGTAATATCCTTGCGTAATTATGTTGGGGAGGTGGTGACATTTCCCACGGCTTCCCTGCCACATCTGTTATTTCTGTCTTCTGTGTTCGGATCGCATTGAAAACGAACTGGCTATTATTTCCATAAATTGCGTTAAACGCCCTATTGGAAAGCCTTTTGATATTTATGAGCGGAAAGAAAGGTAATTGCTGTTTCCCAAGAGCATTATTTAAATGCCTTTAACATTTGAACAAATTTAGGATGACGGAAAAAAAATTTCTCTGACTATTTTGGGGTTGGCTTCCAGTATAACCGGATGCAGCTGAATACCAGTATTTGATATGAAGCGACTGCTTATCTGACCTCCACAACCCACTTACTAGATAATATCCTTATGTATGGCTAGACTGAGTTTTTAGCGCGTTTCTGTTACAATGCATCTTACATTGACAAAAAAAGCGTGAGATGTAAAGGTTTCGTAAAATCAATTTACTTAAGATTAATTCGCCAAAAGATATGAAAGCGCGTAGCGGTAGACTACGCGTCGTAGTAGTGTATGCTACGCCGTAGCAGTGTTTGCTACGCCGTAGCTGTGTATGCTACGCCGTAGCTGTGTATACTATGCCGTAGCAGTGTATGCTACGCCGTAGTAGAGTATGCTACGCCGTAGCTCGGCGCATACCGTAACACTCTACGAAAATCTTTTAAGGAGTTGTTAATTTGAAGTTAATATTTTCATGTTTTTCTAAACACATTGAAAGTATATATTTCTTTTTTCAAAGTACCAAATTCCTTATCACATTTCAAATTAAAAATTAAGTGCTACAATAAAATTTCGAGGCCGAATTTATTTTTAAACCATAAACCATGCCAGTAACAAGGGTATTGTCATCCCTTACTGTTATGTCAACCCTCGTCTAAAACTATGGGCGGTGGGTACTGACTGATGACGTCATGGGAGGGGTCAGGCAGATAAGAGTGTTTGTCATTGTCGGTTTAAAGTCAGACTTTTTGGGTGTTAAGCTGGGAAAACATATGCCAGTAGCTTGCACAAAAGTATGTAAGTAACATCCAAGGCCCTAGCAAGAATGCTCAACGTAAACATAATGACAATTCGAACCATTTTTGATTAGAAAATACAACTATCCATCATCATCATCATCTGCCTAGCCTTTTCCCAACTATGTTGGGGCAGCTTCCAGTCTAACCGGATGCAGCTGAATACCAGTATTTTACATGGAGCGACTGCCTATCTGACCTCCACAACCCAGTTTCTGGGTAATACGATACCCCTTGGTAAGACTGATTGTCAGACTTTCGGGCTTCTGACGACCCGTAACGGCTGTCAAAGGTCCACGAATGACAACCGAGACCAACGGCTTAACGTGCTTTCCGAGGCACGGAGGAGTCTCGGTATGTAAAGATGGTCACCCATCAAAATCAAAATCAAAATCAAAATCAAAAGTCATTTATTCAAACTAGGCTGAGAATCAGCACTTTTTGAACGTCAAAATTACATAAGACAGTCCCCCAAAAACGCCCGCCCTTCACCACTTCCTAGTGCTTTAGCTGGGGAGAAGAAGTGGCGCAACAAACTCCCCAGCAGCACAGCTGTCTGTTCAGTTAAAAAAATGATTCTATATAATACTGCGCATAATAATTTAGGTACATTACGCAACACAAAACATTAAATTAAATTATTTGCTATAAGTAAGCTAGCACACGCCAATATACCAAAAAAAAAAAAAAAAACGAAAACAATACTCAAGCAGAAACAAAATACAAAACTAAAAACGTAAGCAGAACTTTATACCTAAATAAAAGCCTCCAGTAATAAAGGGCGTGCCCACTTACATATAGCCGTACATGTAGTCGTAACTCACAAGTCACAGATAGGGATAAACTAGGACCATCGAAGTAAAATCAACGAGTTAAATTACTAATAACAAAACAAAACCAAGGTCAGCAAGACGACCTGTCACCACAAGCAGCACCCGTTCACGAGTATAACGCAAAGATCAGCCATTATCCCCCTCGCCATATTTGAGGGAAGGAGACAACCCGACCCCCGACGCTACCGCAAGCAGTGACATCTAAGGGAGCATGACGAACTTGCTGCCGGTTGCTCGGGCAAGAAAACTATGATCAATTGTCGAGGTCACTAGCTAACCACATATTGCAATACCACTCATAAAAAATAAATAAACATTGAAATGAGTAGATTATGTCAATAATAAATAAAAATAAAATTAAAATAAATTGACCTTGAGAGTCAAAGAAAATAAATAATTATATGAACTCATATAACCTGTCAGTAGCTATGCTAATTCTGGAGAAAGAACATAAACATTGTCTTAAGCAAAACACAGCGACCAACTATTCTTATCGTTTAAGTAATCGTTGATAGAATAGTATGCCTTTGAACAAAGGTTAGATTTTACTTTAGCTTTGAACGCATTAAAGGGCAAATCTAGCAAAGAAGAGGGTAGCTTGTTATAAAAAGTTATACCAAGCCCAACAAATGAGTTGTGAACCTTATGAAGCCGGTGAAATGGAGCACGTAATTTGTCCTTATTTCTGGTGTTAACATTGTGAATATCACTGTTTTTAGTGTATAAATGTATATTTTGTCTAATATATAAGATGTTGGCGAAGATGAATTGTGATGCCACCGTGAGAATACCAATCTGTTTAAAATAATCTCTCAAAGAAACTCTGGCACCGAGCTGGTAAATTGCTCGAACAGCTCGTTTCTGAAGAACAAATATACGGACCAACCCCGGCAAGCATAGCTTAACCTGATGGATCGACCCGTGCGGCTGTTATTAAAATACAACTATCCTTTGATTTTAATTAAAAATATGATAGGCTCAATTATAATCACCCATAGTGTCACGAGCTGGGGTTCGGGATAAATTAATTTATACCAATTAACGCCAAAAACACTAAAACTTTATTTAAATAGTACACAAATATATTAATCAGAAACTTATAACCAGAATCACTTGAACTTCACTAACTAGAAAATTAATATTTCGTATTCAAAACTGAACTGCCACGCAGCGCTGGTAGCCCTCTATTATAGTATTTGCGGGAATGACCTAGAATGCTGCAACACGACACTAAACCATCTAGAAACTTATGGAAGCGTCCAGAATTTTCTAGACGAACCGTGTAGCTCTGCTACTCTATAACAGATGGCGGCAGCGTCTACGTAACAATATGAATAGTCTTAAATAAACTTAAGTATTTTAAATCGACATGGTTACTAACACTATTATTAGAACTTAAAACGGGATATTTACCATGTATATTAATTGTGTGGAGTTATCGATATTTCGACACTGTTGCGAGTTTATCCGTGATTATGGCATTTGCAACAGTGCCGAAGTATCGGAAACTCGAAACAATTAATATATAATATATGGTAAATATAACGTTTTAAGTTCTAATAAAGTATTTAAATATTATGTACGTGTGAGACGAATATTATCAGTTTTGAAATCGACATCGCCAAGCAGTTGATCGACTCTTCACGTGACCAGAGGTCTGGCCTATTTTTTAGCCTAAGAATCATCATCGCCATACAACGTGGCAATACTGCCAGCCTTATGGGGCAGTTTTTCTGTTGACAGCGATGCGGACGTATTTTTTGGTGCCCTGTGATTCTATCCCCTTATTTTTTTATATAAATGTACATATTATTATTATATTAAGCTTGTATGCGTACCTATATATGTATTATGTGAATATTATCTTGTTTCAAAATAAATAATCAATCTGTCTAGCCTTTTCTCAACTATGTTGGAGTTGGCTTCCAGTCTAACCGGGTGCAGCTGAATACCAGTATTTTACATGGAGTGACTACCTATCTGACCTCCACAACCCAGTTATTAGGTAATACGATACCCTTTGATAAGACTGGTTGTCAGACTTTCGGGCTTCTGACGACCCGTAACGACTGTCAAAGATCCACGAATGACAGCCAGGACCAACGGCTTAACGTGCTTTCCGAGGCACGGAGGAGTCTCGGTATGAAAAGATGGTCACCCATCCACAGACCAACCCCGGCAAGCGTCGCTTAACCTGATGAATTGACCCAACACCCATCTGGTCGGAGGAACCTCCCTTTTCAATGGAGGATGTGTAAACTTTACACCCTGTTCCTCATACCTCTATAGTCAGCCAATATGCAGACCTTCCTAAAGAATCCTTCAATATATCAAACTCAAATAAATTCCGTCAAGGAAAGGCAATTTCCCGTATAAATATGACGTTTGCAAACGTCCGAGTGTCACTCACAGTCGTTGCCAACCGACCTTTGTTTTATTTTACCCGTCATAAAAAGTTGGTGCTGAACAATTGGTTGAAAAATCCCGGGTATTTTTTAAACGATTAAACTATACAAGCTTTTCTATGCATGCTGTATTTTTTGGCTTTCCTTGTATAACCAAATTAATATTATGGTGGCTAGAAAGGCAAGAAAGTCATCAGGTTTGTGCATGGTTCAAGACAAAACAGTGATGTATTGAATTTACTTGTATTATAATTCAACTGATGGCCATGATAAACATCTTTACTAGGAAAGCACGAAAACCAATGAGTGATTTTTGATAGTGGGGAATCTTATGGGTTCGGGTCAACGCCTCACCTCGACATCGCGATATGCATAGTTTTACGTTTGAGTTTTCACTTCTGTAGGCAGTCCCTAGACTGCCAATTTTTTTTGTTCTTCTGAAACATCGTGAGGACACCGGCATGTCCTAGAACCAAACATTCAAAGACATGTGACATGTGTATATGCCGTAGGATGATTTGATAATTCGTATTGTCGCGAAAACCATAGGGATATTGCGAAAACACGGATAATTAGACAATGGTGAAAACATTTCTCAATCTTACTGGAAAAAGTTAGGATTTTTGCAAAAACACGAGTCGCTCTAGTAATATTGCGAAACGAAACGTTAGCTGTTATGAAATAAGAACGCTGTTTGGCCGGTCAGAGCGACCAAAACGAGACCTCTTATTGGTTGACTTTTTAAATGTCAGTTATTCTCGCAGGTTATTTTGTTTGTGTGTTTGAGAGCGGCTCAGCAGTTTTTTGTTTTAAATGTGGTTAAAAGTGTGGTTGGACTTGAAAAATAATGCGAATAGTTCTACAGAGGTGTAAAAAGTAAAGTTACTATAAATCGATATTGCTATTTCTAACCTTTCATAACTCTATGATATAATACTTCAAAGCTCGCAGGGTAAAACTAGGAACCAATCAGAACAAAATACTTATATTTCTTAATAGTTTTAGGAAACAAATTCATTAAACAAATCCATTCCTTAGACCTTCTTTGAATAGTATCAATTGTGTGTATATTGTATAATATGTAGGATGTAAATTTGGAACGCACCATAATGTTTAAAAAATTATGAGTGTGAACGCAGCAATGAGTGAATGAAGGTAAGGGGAGGATGGCGAGCTAATGGAAGACGATTAAGACGACTCCAATTTTAAGGTGTATTTTTAAATAATTAAAAGAAGTATCAACACGTGAAGATTATTTATTTCGGTCATCCAACACTCCCTACATATATATGTATATATATATATATATTACCAATGGGTATACTAGTATACTAAAAATTGTCAATGGATGGGTACACAGTTTATGTTAGTGTGATTTTCATAGTTTTAAATAGCGTAGCGTGTAAGTGTGGGAAATAGTAGGGATAAAAGTAACGCCACAGGGGCATATTAAAGGCCTTACTTGTCAAATCATATAGCTAGTTCAGAATCAGGACTTCCGATTCACATCAAAGGCAGTTTAGATCAGATCTCATACAGAGACAGTTCTCATTCAGATCTGATTTGATACAAGTCGTTTCCAAGATCTAGAAGACAGTTAGGTGGCAACAGTACTCGGATCAATAAACCTCAAGAAAGAACACGTCTTTCACTCTCCACCAATCCCAGCAACAGCAACGTGTACAATAGCGTATAATTGCCGACCGATCGTTCATTGTTTTCTTTTGTTCCCAGTTTCCTGCGTTCATTTTGATTCAAACACATCCCTCTATTCCCAAAACCCCGATAATTTTATAGACACACATCTCACACACACACACGCATTTTCTAAATACACACAAGCCCATATAACCTACTTCACAGATCATCCCACTTGAGGGCGACGTAAAAACCAAACACGGAACGCGATTAGCTAGCTCGAACGTCATAATGATGGGAAACGAATTTTCTGACATAATACAAGTAAGGATAGAAGATTTATTAGTTACGTTAGTCGGTCACTTTTCAATACAAATGTATGGAAGTATGGTGATTACTCGTCTGTTCGACGGTGTACTTTCAAAAGTAAAAATTACCAATATAAATATAATAAAATAAATTGGAAGCAGAATCGGAAAAAAACATATTGATTTGGATGAGCGTCAAAACTTCCGTACATCAACACTAATTTTAACGCATCTTTTAACGCAAAATGGCAAAATTGTTACCGTACAGACATAGATAATTTATTCAAGAATTCAAATAACTTTAGTCTGAATAAATACATCTAGTAGTTTTTTTGTCTGTTCATGAAATTTTATGCGCAAGTTTTCGTTATAAATCAAAATCAAAAGTCATTTATTCAAACTAGGTTAAGAATCGGCACTTTTCGAACGACAAAATTACATAAGACAGTCCCCCAAAACGCCCGCCCTTCACCACTTCCTAGGGCTTTAGCTGGGGAGAAGAAGTGGCGCAACAAACTCCCCAGCAGCACAGCTGTCAGTAAAAAAAAAAAAAATCATCGTTTATTTCACTAAATAAATAAAAACTACAGAAATAAAACTCTCTATTGTCGCCATTGCATACGTGCAAAGCAGGGGCGTTTCTAATCCTACTATCCTGCTTTATAATATAATATAATCCTACTATCCTACTATATACAGGGTGTAAGGAACAGCCCTCCGCAGACTAATGGCGTGAATTCAGTATATCATACTAGATGCCCGGTACATGAAATTAATTCAGGAACGTTATGAGAATCCAATAAACCTGATTTGTTTGTGTTTTTATGCACAAATCGGAGCATCAGTTACTGGTTGGGAGGGGTAGGTAATAGGTATGCGATGAGTTCGGTGAACTCTGTAGCTACGCAGAAAGTGAACAGCTGATTTCACGCGTCGTTCGTTAGAGTAGTTCAACATCCATTGCTGTTTTTTTTTTTATTGTAGCTGTTTTATTTACATAAATGGAGTACTGCGTACAGATAATGTAATTTTACATTGAAATAAAGGAATAGTAACAGAACTGAAAAACAAAATTAAAAAAATAAAATTTTCCAGTGGAATATGATTCAAAATAAGGAGCTGAATGCACCCTGTTAGTTTGTGGAGGGCTGTCTCTTACACTCTGTATAATATATATAATCCTACTAATATTATAAATGCGAAAGTTTGTGAGGATGGATGGATGTTTGTTACTCTATCACGCAAAAACTACTGAACGGATTTTAATGAAATTTTGCACACAGATAGTTTATAACCTGGATTAACATATAAGATACTCTTTATCTCCATATTTCTACAGGTTCGAGATTTACGCGGGTGAAACCGCGGGGCGATGCTAGTCCTACTAATCCTACTAAAATTATAAAGGCGAAAGTTTGGATGGATGGATGGATGTTTGTTACTCAATCACGCTAGAACAACTAAACGGAGCAAGATGAAATTTAGCACAGAGATAGATTACAGTCTGGAATAGCACATAGACTACAATTTATTAAGATTTTGTGTGATTTGGCCATAATATAATGATAAGCATCAAGTAAGTCGGAAAAATAACTGCCCTCTGAGAATTATCTTGGCGTGCGCTGCTTAAACCGTTAAGAGTTATACGAAGATGATGTATGGTGGGGTTATTTGCATCAAATAGTTCTTAATAAAAATCCGTGACAGCATATATCTACCTTTTATGTGGAAGCTATTATAGCCAAAATAGTGAGCCATAAACACATTCAAATTGGATACTTTTGTACGGTGCACATTTTAGAATATTTAGTTATTTCTTATCAAAATGAATACCTCCATCGCTTTTGGAATTACATGCAGATAAATTTTGTCGATCGACTCGTGCGGCTGTTATTTCTTAGCCACAATCCACCCTCACGGGATTACCACCAAATAACATGAAAAAAATCATCATCAAAATTGGTCTATTCCGTAAAAAGTAGTGCGTGGTAATGAATAAAAAACAAAAATTAAAAAAAAAACATATATATGCACCGGCTAGAGAACCTCTTCCTTTTATTCTTCGGTTAAAAAGATGGGCGAAGTCGAATTAGGGCCGGTTTTTTGATCCGTAGTTAACTCAACCAATGGTTAAACATAGTAACTAATGGTTGAATTTTGGCTAAATGTGAAGGAATTTGGATTCATGTTAGCTCTTTCATATTGAAAAATAGTAACTAATGGCATATTTCATTCATGTTTAGCCTTTCACATTTAACCAAAATTCAATCATTAGTTATATGTTTAACCATTGGTTGACTTAACTACGGATCAAAAAACCGGCTCTTAGGAATATACATAGTACGATGATAAAGCATATTAAGTATGTTTTTTCTTTCATCGTTGTTAATTTTATTTTTATAAAAGTAAACCTTCTGAATATAATTTTGCTATATTATTTTTTATTTGATTTGTGAGCAAGCTTTTAGCCATTTTGTTTGCGTTAGATTTTATAAGTTGGTAATTCTCGAGTGAGTAAATAAGAGTTTATTTATTGGTTTAAGTGTGAAAAGGGATCAGAAAGTTTGAGAATAAGCTGAAGATTTTCAGCTAAGCAAACATTATTTCTTGCAATTGTATCGTGAAAGATAAATTAATAACTTCAAAATATTATTACAAAAGATTTTTCTTTTATTTATTTCGTTGTTGGCGTTGGTTTGGTAAAATAGTCTGACTAGTCTATAAAGTGTCAAACCAAATTAGCTAGCGAACTCTGCAGACGTTAGTTAACGATATCTAAACACGATGAAATAAAAAACATTTGATTTCTTTGGGGGTCAACGACCGCTGGTAGTGTTGTAACTTGAAATATGTGTACATCACGTCTGTGAAGTTTACACAAAAAATCTAATAATAATATTTCAAAGTAGCTGTTGCTCGCGGGATCGCCCGCGTGAATGTCAATATTTCCCAATTGGAATCGGGTTTTGTCCACAATTTCATGGGTTTTATTTTTTTTGCGCGAACCCCTAATTCTTTTTCTAAAACAAAAGCCTACGTTACTCCTTATAACATCAGCTATCTGCCAGTGAAAGTCCCGTCAAAATCGGTCCAGCCTTTTCGGAGATTAGCCGGAACAAACATACAGACTGACAGACAAAAATTTTAAAAAATGCATTTGTGTTATACGAGTAAGTATCGTATATAATATGTTGGTGTCGTATATACTTTCATATGCATTTATTAAAAAGCTGTTATTTTGACATTACAAACAGACACTACAATTTTATTTATTTGTATAGATGACAACATCTAGGGAGTTTTTCTAGCTAATTTAATTTGACAATGAAATTAAAAAAAAAACAATGAACCAATTTTGATGATTATTTCACTGACATGATATATTATACATACTTTGAAGAAGGTTTTAGTATACAGGGTTATTGGTAAAACACCAACAACCTCTTAAGGGGTCATTGTACTCATCATTTTAAACAACTTTTACTATGGGACCAAATCTGAAATCGCGAAAAAAAAATCAGCTGTTCAGTACATTTTGATGAATTATGCTAACACAAATTTGGTAAAAGTTGTTCATAATGATGAGTATAATGACCCCTTAAGAGGTTGTTGGTGTTTTACCAATAACCCTGTATAATACATACTTGACCAAAACAATTAGGCGCATGACAGGAATTCGGTTTCGGCGCCCGCACCCCGCACCTATCCCCGCGCTTCCCGTAGTGACGTGCAGTCGTATACTCACTTTCAGCAGTGACGATAATATGTACAATATCAATCACCGTTCGGGTTCTCTCCCTTGTTCCAATAACTGCATAGCTGTCATGCGCCTAATTGTTTTGGTCACGTAGTAGGTAATTATTCTTATGTTCGAAGTTATAATGCATGAATTTACTGTAATTTTTTGTACTTTTACGGTAAATTTATAAGCGGATTTTGATGAATCTTGCTTTCGTTCTTCTTGGGTTAAGTATATTCAACTAAAAAAGGAAAAATAAAATTATTTTTAAAAAGTAAAAACCGACTTCAAAAACCTAAGACGAATAAAATAATTTTCATAAAAATCTTAACAGCTTCTGAAGTCGGTGAGTTCGGTGTTCAATGCACCTTCTTTTCTATCAAAATTATTTTATTCATTTTAGGTTTTTAAATTCGGTTTTTACTTTTTAGGGTTCCTTACATCCAAAGGAAAAAACGTAACCCTTATGGGATCGATCGTGTGTCTGTCTGTCTGTCCGTCTGTCACAGCCAATTTGCTCCGAATCTAATAGACCAATTAAGATGAAATTCGGTACACGTATGAATTTACGTAAATAAGAAAATAAAAAAAAAAAGTTTTACAAACATAACAAATGAAAGGGCTTACTGTGAGGGTCTCAAACATATGTTTTTTTATAATTTTGAAATCATTTTTTTAAGTTATTTAAGAAAATAGACGAAAATTGACAAATTCCCTTTATCTCCGAAACTACTTAGCCCAAAATTTTAAAAATAGTTCTATACCTATAGATTGCAGAAAAAATGATAAGAAGTCCATGGTTAAAAAAAAAACCATGGTAATTCTCTCAATATGGTCCGTACAAAATACATTTACAGTTGGAATGTATAGGGAACATGTTTTTCAACTACGTTACAATGTTAAGTTTGTTCTTGGGATAAATTCATCCCAACTACGGAACCCTTCATTGTGCGTAGTCCGACATGCACTTGGCCGGTTTTTTTTTTCAAAGTAATTCCGATCCTCTATGTGCCATACAGGGTAGAAAATATATATCTACCTATTAGTGACACCTGTATAAATGCCAACATCCTCAAATTAATCTGTTTAATATTCTCGACAGTAAGTTAATTAACACTCGCAACTCTCACTTTGACATGCAAATTTTAAGAAAATACGTGTAAATCTGAATCAAAATTGGTTTGTATTTTATATGTAGGTAAATTAACTTCAGGAGCTCGTGGCTAAGTAATAACAGTCGCACGGGTCGATCTATCAGGTTAAGCTACGCTTGACGCTGTTAGTCCTTGGATGGGTCATCATTTTTACATACCGAGACTCTTCTGTAGCTCGGAAAGCACGTTAGCCATTGGTCCCGGTTGTCAGTCGTTCCGGGTCGTCAGAAGCCCGAAAATCTGACAACGAGTCTTACCAAGGGGTAACCTATTACCCAGTTTCGGTGTTGTGGAAGTCAGATAGGCAGTCGCTCCATTTAAAATATTGGTATTCAGCTGCATCCGGTTAGACTGGAATCCGACCCCAACATAGTTGGGAATATGCTACGCAGATTAATTAAAAAAAAATAATTGTAAAGAAAATAGTCTTTTCTGTAATATCACACCGGAACAGAGCAACGGTACTAAGCAGCATAGAGACACACCAATTTAAGAAAGCTTATTTACAAAACCAATTGTGGTAGTACTTCTCCACATGAGCCCCTTTACAAAGAGCTCTAGGTAAGTACTTACTAAATAAATCATCATCAATATCTGCCAAGCCTTTCCCAACGATGTTGGGGTCAGCTTCTAGTCTAACCGGATGCTACTTAAGAACTTACTAAATAAAGGACCTTAAAAAACCAATCTTCAAGTTCCTTAATTTACTTATACCTACATATTACTAGGGACCCGACAGGCTTCGCACGGGTAGCACTAATTTATCTATAGCTAGATGACTTGTAGTGGATGATTGAAATACTAACTCGAATTCATACAAGCCTAGTACTTTTTGTTAGGTCAGTGTGCCAAATTTCATCCAAATCCTATACTATAGTGATTGAAATACTATCTTCAGTTCATACAAGCCTAGTACTATTTGTTAGGTCATTGTGCCAAATTTCATCTAAATCCTATCCATGGGATAATATTACATGATTGAAATACTATCTTGAATTCATGCAAGCCTAGTACTTTTTGGTAGGCTCAGAAAAAAATATGAAAATTACCAAGAAGCAAAAAAAAAAATGCATTGATCCGATCGCTACCAAACTTCACAAGATCATCTGCTGGGCTAATCTGAATATTGCCTGAAAATTTCATCAAAATTTGGAGTCCACAAGGGACATACATACCTACATACATACAAAGATCCTACCTAGACCTAATTATCATTCTTCTCATAATACACTGAAAGCTCTTCCCACCTCATTCTCATGACGTCACCAAGCTTCATACATCATTAGTAAGGTACTTATCTTAAATGTGACGAAACAACTGAGAACAGACGATTACCAGGTTTGGTATTGCGTGTGATATAAGGCTGGGTATAGACTTGGCATTTATAATACCACGGATCAGAAAACGCAGTTGCTTTTGATGTGTCTTTCTGTCGCTTTCCTGCAATCTGTGGGAGTGATTTCGTGAAAAGGGACGGAAGTGTGTAACAGGAAGCCAGGGCGCGCACTATTTTATTTAAACAATGAGCGTGGGTGATGCTACAGTTGGCCACCAGGTGGTACCAACCCATTTTGCGAGAGGTTTGTACAGTCATCAATAATAAAAAATAAAATTGGGGCAGTAGAATTGAAAACTCTACTAAAATGGATATGAAGACATGTAAGTATAGGTTGGGGAAAAAGTCTTTTCGCATTATAGTATGTATGAACTTGTAATAAAATCTCTTTGGCTTTACTATTTGTATCTGGCTGGTTTTGGTATCATTGAAAGTTTAAATTTTAAAGAACATAATTCCAAATTCAAATTAGGAAAATGTGTGATTTTCATTTGTTTTTCGTACCGTCAAGATGAGTGAATCTAATGAAGAAATTCGAACCATTTTAAAATTTTACTACAAAAAAGGTAAAAATGCAACGCAAGCCGCGAAAAGAAATTTGCGATGTTTATGGACCTAGTGTAGTGTCTGTGAGAGTAGCACAAATTTGGTTTAAGCGTTTTCAATCCGGAAATTTTGATGTCAAAGATGCACGTCGCTCTGGTCGACCTATTACGGATAAAATGGATGCCATTTTTGAAAAAGCGGAGCAAGATCGGCATATCAGTAGTTACGACGTAGCTAAAGAACTGGAAATTGACCACAAAACAGTTTTGGCGCATTTGAAAAAAACTGGGTACACAAAAAAGCTCGTCATTTGGGTACCTCACGAGCTCACTGAAAGAAACCTAATGAACCGTGTACTCATTTATGATTCTTTATTACGACGTAATGAAACCGAACCATTTTTGAAGAAGCTGATAACTGGTGATGAAAAGTGGATCACGTATGACAAGAACGTGCGAAAAATGTCGTGGTCAAAGGCCGGTCAGGCTTCACAGACTGTGGCGAAACCCGGGTTAACTCGCAACAAGGTGATGCTGTGTGTGTGGTGGGATTGGAAGGGCATTATTCATTAGGAGCTGTTACCACCAGGCAGGACCATCGATTCTGAACTCTCTGCGAAAAACTGATGAGATTAAAGCAAGAAGTTGAGAGAAAGCGGCCGGAATTAATCAACAGAAGGGGTGTGGTTTTTCATCATGATAACGCTAGACCTCAAACATCTTTAGCCACTCAGCAAAAATTAAGAGAGTTTGGCTGGGAGGTGTTAATGCATCCGCCGTATAGTCCTGACCTTGCACCTTCAGATTTCCACCTGTTTCGGTCTCTTCAGAATTCTTTAGGCAGTGTCAGGTTAACATCACGCGAGGACAACCACTTGTCGCGGTATTTTGACCAGAAGTCCCAAAATTTCTATAGCAATGGGATCATGTCCCTACCTACAAGATGGCAAAAAGTTATCGAACAAAATGGTACCTACATACTTTAGTTAAATGTAAATAAACTATATTAAAAAATGTTTTGAATTTTCTTAAAAAATGCGAAGAAACTTTTTCCCCAACCTATTGCGACCGACCGACCGACCGACGTACGACCTAGGGTTATGAGTTGAATTTGTTTTCTTAAAATTGTTACGTATTAAATTTACTTACCAGGCATGAATCCTATGTACATAAAAATAAGAATAACTGATAAGCACACAAATAGAATTCTGCCTGATTTATAATGCAAAGACAATAAAAATATGACACTTCCAACACTAATAACCAGAGATCGGAATATATAGAATATAAATTAATTTCGAGGGAAGAAGTAACAAGAGTGGATGATGGAGTGACAAATCTCGGGATTTACCACGCGGGCGAAGCCACAGGCAAAAGCTAGTATGTATAATAAAGCTGAAGAATTTGTTTCTTTGAATGCGCTAATCTCAGGAACTACCAGTCGGATTTGAAAAATTATTTTTGTGTTTGATAGCCCAACTCTTGAGGAAGGTTATAGTCTAGAAGCCGAGCAAAAATGAAGTAGGTAATAGCACAGGCGGACGATGCGATGCGTTCCGGATAAGGCGGGAGGAAACGCCCGGCTGTTACCATTGTGTGGATCGCCCGTAGGACACGGTGGAGCATACGGTGGAGATTTGCCCGGCCTGGGCAGAGCACCGCCGCGTCCTCGCGGAGGCTATCGGCGGCGGCGATCTCTCGCGTCCGGCCCTGGTACAGGCCATGGTACGGAGCGAGAGTGCATGGGAAGCCGTTACCTTCTTCTGCGAAGCAGTAATGCTCGCGAAGGAGGAGGCTGAACGCGTGAGGGAGAGGCAATCTTTGCGCCCTCACGCCCCTAGTCGCCGCAGGAGACGCCCTGGGCGTCGGGAATCGATAGCCGATTCCCGACCACCGTAGGCGCGGGCTTGCGGATGGCGAGCAATGGGTAGCTCGCCGTCCGGTAAGGACCAGGCCCGGGTCGACGGCGCGTTGTGTTCCACGCGCGCCTCAAAGAGATGTCAGCACTAGCTGAAGGGGTCCGCTAGGGCCGATGCCCGCCTGGGTTGCGGGTTGTTCGAAAGAGTTACCGTGGCCCTGGCAAAGGCAACTGAAGGAACACGGGTGGGTTTTAGTCAGTAGAAGTCTGACACGCCCTCCCGCTCCACCCAGAGCGGGAGAAGTTATTTGATGATTTCCCATCCACAAAAAAAAAAAAACTCTTGAGGAAGGTTATAGTCTAGAAGCCGAGCAAAAATGAAGTAGGTAATAGTACAGGCGTACGATGCGATGCGACGCGGTGGGTCTGGAGACCGAGGGAGTTTTATTAAAATATGAATGTTAATTTAATATAGTGTAAGAAGTCGAAACGCAGTCGAGAGCAGAAGTTAGTTGAATATAATGTTCACAGGTTCTTTAAATAAAATTACACTTTCCAACTACATTTTCTTTGCTATAAACATTAAATTAAACACTTTTTATAAAAGAAAAATACAGCTAACAGAAACTTTTTTATTCAATACGCAAAGCCTTCAGAACGTAATGACAAGAAAAGCAATTACAGCGCAAATAATCGCCCATCTGAACACGGCTTAATATTCAAATCGGGCGCTCAATAGCACTTTGTAAATACAATTCGGCTTATGTAGGCTCTTTAGACAAGTAAGTTTGTTTTTGAGACAAAAGCAAAGATATCTGTAAGTGTGATGTTTATTTTAAAGTAGTTACTGAGAGTTACCCGGTTCCTATATTCTGTTAACGAATCGTATGAGTTAACAATTGTAACAATTTCCTACGCGTTTTATTTAGGATACATTTTAGAGCGCCAATGGTTATATCTTAGACCTTACTGACGTCGGTGAAGGAACACATCGCGAGGCAACCTGGACTTATAGTTTTAATAAAAAACTTTTCTACATTAAATTAAACGGACAAATAAAACTGAAAAGTGAAAAATGAAAAACTCCTAAATTAATTTAAGTTTCAAATTTTGACTCGGCGCCTAACAAACAAAGAAGAAAATTAATCACGAAATGCGCATAAAATGGTATAATAGCTTGATAGATCTTCGTTGAATGGGTTTGGCGCCGCCTCAAAATTTGTAGCTTAAATTAGTTTAGGAGTTTAGTTTTCATTTTCATTTTATTTTTCCGTTTTTAAGTTTTTGTAAAAAAGTTATTTTTTCACTTTTCAGTTACCTTTTCGTCAAGAGGAGCTTGTGGCTAAGTAATAACAGCCGCACGGGTCGATCTATCAGGTTAAGCTACGCTTGCCGGGGTTGGTTTGTGGATGGGTGACCATCTTTTCATACCGAAACTCATCAGTGCCTCGGAAAGCACGTTAAGCCGTTGGTCCCGGCTGCCATTCGAGAATCTTTGACTGTCGTTACGGGACGTCAGAAGCCCGAAAGTCTGACAACCAGTCGTACCAAGGGGTATCGTATTACCCAGTAACTGGGTTGTGGAGGTTAGATAGGCAGTCGCTCCATGTTAAATACAGGTATTCAGCTGCATCCGGTTAGACTGAAAGCCGACCCCAACATAGTTGGGAAAAGGCTAGGCAGTTTGATTGAGTTTTTCATCGATTTATTGTTGTTGTTTGGCAAATTCTAGGTTACCCGGATGTATCCTAGGTTTTGATTTACCTACTTGTGAGTATCTTAATATGGCGCACAAATGGCCGTATTTTTTTTTTCATTGCGTTCACTTAGAAGCTTGATTTTTTAGAGCTCCAAGGGACTATAAATCTACGTATTTGATTTCAGCATGATTACGTTGACATTTCAGCATGATTGCTTGACCTCCACGCGTTCCTGAGAAAAAGGGTCTTTACAGACTGAAACACAGACGGAAAACGAAGTGATCCTATAAGGGTTCCGTTTTTTTTCCTTTTGAGGTCCTAAAAATAGCAAGTTGGGGGAAATATCATTTTGGTTTAAAGTTTCGCTGTATGTGTTTCCACTGAAGCGGAGCGGAGAGGAGTCGAGATTTCGAGCACTGTGATTTGTCAGACCGCCCTGCACATCTCCATTCTGTCCGGCTCGGGGCCGCGTGTTCATATATTTTATATGAAAGTCCGCTCCGTTCCACTTATACTGTTTCCACTGACGTGGAGTGGAGATTTCGAGCACTGTAATTGATCAACTCACGGTCCGCTCCTCTCCACTCAGCCCAGCTCCGCGTCAGTGCTAACGCACCCTTAGGAGACTCCAGACAACTTTTAACTTAAAACTTATCCTTACATAGTCAAGGTTGTAGTTCAACGCCAACTTGGATGACATTTAAAGTTTCTCCTTTACAACCACACCATCAGTACGTATCGTCACTCATGGAGGCTCTTAGCCGACTTCAGAAAAGGTGGTTCTCAATTCAACTGTATTTCTTACCCGACTGACTCAGTATTTTTTACCCGACTGACTCAGTATTTTTTACCCGACTGACTCAGTAGTTTTTACCCGACTGACTCAGTATTTTTTACCCGACTGACCCAGAAGGAGGGTAATGTTTTTCACGCGCATGTATGTATGTATGTCCGTTCCATTGTGACCTTCCGTAACCTAAACGGCTTAATGGATTTTAAAATATGAGTTGTCTTTAATTTCACCCTTAGTTGTGGGAGTGACATAGGCTATATAGGGTGATGGTAATTAGTGACCGATACTTACATGATTGTACTCATGATAACAAACAACTTTTACTATGGAACCAAACCTGAAATCGTGAAAAAAAATCTACTACTCCCTATATTTTGACGAGCTTTGCGAACATGAATGTATGGGACAGCTTTTTTTTTTATTTGTTTTGTGGGTTTGCTCTTGACTCTAGTCTAGGCCAGAGGTGACAGAGACAAAGTCGACGATGGAGTGAGTTTACCCAGAAGAAGCCTGTTCACTCGAACTTCGAAGAGATTAGGGTTGTATGCGTTCGGAAACACAGACGCAGGTAGTGAGTTCCATTCCTTTGCTTTGCGCATTATAAAATACATTTGGAAGCGCTTAATGCGGATTGGTGGAATAGCAACCAGGTAGGGATGGTAACTGGCAGTGCGACAAGATGTCCGATGGTAGAAGGGGGCCGGTGGAATGAATGGAATGAGGTCGTAGAGTTCTTGAGCACACTCTCCGAAATACAATCTGTAGAAGACCGACAAGCAGGCAAAGCTGATTTTTTTAAAGAATTCTGGTTTAGTCCCATAGTAAAAGTTGTTTTTTGTCATAAGTATAATCATGTGTTTAAGTGTCGGTCACTAATTACCCTATATAATATTTATACAATGGATACACAAAAATATAGGAGGGGAAGGTATTTTTAAAATAAATTTCAACAATACTGGTATAAAATAAAAACTAGTACGAGTAATGTATTAATAATACTATAAAGAACAAATAATTAAAAAAAAAAAAAAACGGACTGCTTAAACATATAACTGAAAAGAGACAAAAAAGCATTATTTTATTTTATTGTGAATGTGAAGACTATGTAGGTCATTGCTTTTTTTTTTTGTTTGTTTTATTTTTTCTCTCAGTTATTTTTAATCATGGTCTGGCAGTTTGAGTAATCTATGCGGCCTACCTCAATGTCCTTTCTTTGGTATTGTTCGTCGAATCGTTGAGCTCCTTAAGTTCTGAGTTGAGCTGCGCGATTACTGACAAATGCGTGCACTGACTGGACAGGTCCTCTCAATCTGTGTGGTTCTTTCCTCAAAAGACCATTTCAGACACCAATCTACATGGTCTTCACATGAAGTGACCAAGATTATGTCTGGACTTTATAAGAGACTGTGACCTCTGAGTTTGTTTCGGCCTTTCTTCTCAGAGTAGTCAGATAGGAAACGCCAACCTCATCTAGTTTAAAATATTGACTTGTAAAAGTGTTTGTACAAACCTACTTACAGAAATAAAAATCATTTATCATTTATCATTATAATCTATAGAAGTTTGGTTACACCATAATTATTATTTCCAGTTATTGCTTCTTTCGCGCCTTTTTTTTTTTTTTTTTGTGGATGGGAAATCATCAAATAACTTCTCCCGCTCTGGGTGGAGCGGAAGGGCGTGTCAGACTTTTACTGACTAAAACCCACCCGTGTTCCTTCAGTTGCCTATGCCAGGGCCACGGTATCTTTTTCAAACAACCCGCGACCCCAGCGGCATCGGCCCTATTGGACCCCATCTTTTGCTGACATCTCTTTGAGGCGCGCGTGGAACACAACGCGCCGTCGACCCGGGCCTGGTCCTCACCGGACGGCGAGCTACCCACTACTCACCGTCCGCAAGCCCGCGCCTACGGTGGCCGGGAATCGGCTATCGATTCCCGCCGCCCAGGGCGTCTCCTGCGGCGACTGAGGGCGTGAGGTTGCCTCTCCCTCACGCGTTCCGCCTCCTCCTTTGCGAGCATTACCGCTTCGCAGAAGGAGGTGACGGCCTCCCATGCACTCTCGCTCCGCACCATGGCCTGGACCAAGCTCGGACGCGAGAGATCGCCGCCGCCGATCGCCTCCGTGAGAACACGGCGGTGCTCTGCCCAAGCCGGGCAGACCTCCACTGTATGCTCCACCGTGTCCTCTGGGCGATCCACACAATGGTGACACCCGGGCGTTTCCTCCCGCCTTATGCGAAACAGGAACCTCCCGAAACAACCGTGTCCGGTGAGGACCTGCGTCAGGCGGAAGGTGAGGACGTCGTGGCGCCTCTCTAACCACTCCTCAAAGAGGGGACTTATCGCCGCAATTGTGGCGTGCCCAGCTTCTTTCGCGCCTGCAATACCAAAATTCAATAGATTATATTGCTTGTTTGTCTCTCTTCAGTTAGGTGTTTTTGCAGTCCGGTTTTTTTTATAATTTGTTTTGGTACAAAACTCTTCACTTAAAAAAACTTCTTCCCTAAAAGAAGGCATACTAGAAGGCTGAAAACTTAAACTCCCTACACAATCAAGTGTATAGTTAGAAACAGGCCAACTTGGGTAACATTTAAAGTTTCTCCCTTACATTAACATAATGGCGTACTGTTGAAGGGGTAAACAGTCCCTAAATGACACTGGTGGGCGTTTCTTTAATCTAAAGTTGGAATAATGCCTTCAGAATTGTATTAGTAAAATGGTATTTTAGTTACTTACGATTAAAGTTCAAAATGTCAAGTTGTAGCCATTCCATACTAGGTTGTTCAGAAAATTGTTAGCTACAGAATAAATGCAATCTCTTTATTCTTGAAACTATTTTGAATTGACGGCTAATTTCAATACAAACCTCCTTGGTGAAAACCATTGGCCACCTATGTTTAGTTCCTTTTTTAAATATTTTTAAAGATTATACGTCACTCTTATTTTGTTTGCAACAATGGACGTATCGCGGGAAGCTTTTCATGCTATGATTTTTCAATCTCCCGTAAGATACATTTTTTAAATGTTTCGAAAGCTGGTTCACACAAATGCATGAGTGCATTGGGGTTGGATGGGAGTATTTTGAAAAGCTTTAAATAAACTTTATTTATTTATTTATTTATTAGGAAACTCAACAGCTTATATTTAATTTACATGAGTTATGAATGTTCACCCCACTATCAATGAACAATTCAATACAGTTGCGTCAAAGTTACAGCATCGTGAGTTTGTTTACACTGACAAAACGATGACAATTATCACTTAAGCCAATAACAGAGTTTCACGGCATTGAAAAAACTAGGTTAACTAGAAAGTAGTGAGGGAAAACAAAAGAAAAAGCTTAAACAAGTATAGTTGTTAGTTAACAAGTTAAGTTAACTTTTTTCATATTCTAACTATTTTTAATTTCACTTACAATTTTTGGAACAGCCCACGTATGATATTCTTCAGCAGTCGAGCCATTTTAAAAACTAATAATCAATTGGACACTTTGGAGCACAGACTGCAAAAAAAGCTTTTTTTTTTTTTTTTTTTTAATTCTAAAGCAATATATGCTAGTCACCAAAAACTTAAATAAATTGATTCAAGCTGTAAGCTTAAACATTCGCTACCTAATTACTTCTACATACATCAAAAACCCCCAAACTTGAACCTACATTAATCACTTACTAAATCCTCTCCACTCGTTTGAAGATCTGCAGTCTATCACCACAATGGGGTCATCAATCATTCGACACAATGATACGGGATCCTTTTGAGCGTAAGAAGTCTTATTGTTAGACCCTTAATGTGCTCACAGTGTGGTGGCGGTTATGTATGTAGCGTAGCGGGTAATTTTATACAGGGTGTAAGGGACAGCCCTCCGCAGACTGATGGGGTGACTTCAATATATCATACTAAGATGACCAGTACATAAAATTATTTCAGGAACGTTATGGGAATCCAATAAACCTGATTTGTTTGTGTTTTTGTGCATAAATCGGAGCATCTGTTACTGGTTGGGAAGGGTAGGTAATAGGTATACGGTGAGTTCGATGAACTCTGTAGTTAGCCAGAAAGTGAACAGCTGATGCGACGACGTTAATGCGTCGTTCGTTAGAGTATTTCAACATCCATTGCTGTTTTTTTTTTAGCTGTTTTATTTACACAAATGGAGTGCTGCGTACAGATAATGTAATTTTACTTTGAAATAAAAAACTCAGGAAAATTAAAAAAATAAAATTTTCCTGAGAAATTTTCCGATGGAATATGATTCAAAATAAGGAGCTGAATGCACCCTGTTAGTTTGCGGAGGGCTGTCCCTTACACCCTGTATATTCTTATAGAAATTTATGTATACAATATGTAACAAAAACCCTGTTGTTCCTTCCACCTACGTTTTAAGAATCGGTATACGTAATAAAGCAAGTATTTATTTAAAAAAAAACTGTTCAACAAAAACAATTAAAATAAATATTTAATTATTAACATTTTTAATGTTTAACTGATTTCTTACCTCTGAAATTCTGCATGAATCAATGACGCGACATCCACTCAAAAGTAAGCTGCGCGGGAGACTAAATGATTCGCAGGGCAGCGGGTGGCGGGGTAATGGGGTAGGTAAACATGTGCTACTGACCCGGGGCCCATGCGTCCCGATGTACCGATTTTAATAATTATTTGACTTTGACTTCTCGAGAAGCCAATTCTTAATTTGTTTAATTATATGTTTAATCAATATTTTGTGCTTGTAGGTAAATGTATACGTCCCTAAAAGGAACAACAGGGTTTTTGTTACATATTGTATAATAACAATGCAGGGCCTCTTCTCATACAGAGAAGGCTCAAGCTTACCTACTAATAAAGATTGGTCCTTGGCAGCTCTAGTCAGAGAGAGAGAGAGAGAGAGATAGAAAGGGAGTAGGGAGGCCTTGGCCCAGCAGTGGGACAATAATGGCTAATAAAAAAATAGTTACTTAAAATTGAGTTTATCTGTCAATTCTATCAAATTAATATAAAAAATCAGACTAATTACTTACTTTTTCTACTGAATGATAACATATCGAAGAGATCCTTGGCTCACTTTTAGATAGGATAAAAACATCTCCAATTCCCACTAAGTACCACTTGTAATGCTGCCCACAGCTCTTAGAAAGGAGATTACTTACTTTATCGAGAGTACAATATTCTTTATCTGGCGCTAACTTCAGCTACTTGCTAAGTAAGCCACCTTATTCTTATTGCCTAAGGGAAACCACGGTGAAGATAATGAACGAAGGTTAAGTCTGAAGATAGTTTCAAGGTATTCTGACGTAGTAAAATGTTTTGTCTAAAAACTGAGATGGTTTTATTTTCCAGATAGAACGTGTGGAAGAAAATCTGTGAGGCCCCACTGAAGCTTAGCATCCAAAGTTAAGCCCAAGAATACTGTGCTATCTTCAGGATGCAATTCTTCGCCCTTTAACAACACGTTAGGTTTCACCTGCCTAACGTGAGATAGCGTAAACTTAATGCATTTGTTTTTTTTTTTTTTCATTAAGGAGTAAATTATTAACATTGAACCAGTGAACTACTTTTGAGATCGCTCTGTTTACATCGTCAGTAACCAGCTGCTGACGTTTAAGTTTTAACAAAAGTGAAGTATCATCCGCAAACAAAACTATATCATGATTATCCTTTATGAGGTAGGGCAAATCGTTAATATAAATAAGAAACAAGAAAGGACCAAGAATCGAGCCCTGTGGGACCCCCATTGTTTCTATAGATCCGGGCGATCTTTTTTCATTAACGTCAACGCTCTGAATCCTATTACTCAAGTATGAAGTAAGAAGATCCAGAGCGGTGTTCCGGATCCCGTAATGGCGGAGTTTCCTGATTAACGTTTCATGAAGAACGCAATCGAATGCCTTGGACAAATCACAAAAGATGCCCAAGACATCGAATTCTCCTTCCCATGCATTATAAATATGGCCTAAAAGTTCAACACAGGCATCAGTAGTTGAACGACCCTTTGTAATTTATGTTTATTAAAAAATCTTTGCAATTGGTCTAAAATTAAATTCTCAAAAATTTTACTAAACGTACTGAAATAGGTCTATAATTTGTGGGGTCTGATGTACTACCTGATTTAAACAAAGGTATTATTTTACTATATTTCATAAGGTCAGGAAACTCCCCACAGTCGATACAGTTATTAAAGATAAGAGCTAAATTAGGTGCTACAATGTCAATAATAGACTTAGCAACTTCTACAGAATTACCCCACAGATCTGCTGTCTTTTTTACATTTAAAGTGTGAAAGGTTTTAATTATATCTCTACAGGTAATATGTTCAAAATTAAATTCCGAATCGCAAGCATTAACATTTTCCTTCCACTTCCACTTTTACAAGTCAATCATGTTTTTTTTTTTAAGCTAGATGAGGTCGGCGTTTTCTATCTGACTACTCTGAGAAGAAAGGCCGAAACAAACTTAGAGGTCACAGTCTCTTATAAAGTCCAGACATAATCTTGGTCACTTCATGTGAAGACCATGTAGATTGGTGTCTGAAATGGTCTTTTGAGGAAAGAACCACACAGATTGAGAGGACCTGTCCAGTCAGTGCACGCATTTGTCAGTAATCGCGCAGCTCAACTCAGAACAATACCAAAGAAAGGACATTGGGGTAGGCCGCATAGATTACTCAAACTGCCAGACCATGATTAAAAATAACTGACAGAAAAAATAAAACAAACAAAAAAAGCAATGACCTACATAGTCTTCACATTCACAATAATTAAAATAATATAATACTTTACAAAGTAAATAGTCATGTCAACATTCAGTATGCAAAAATAAAAGAATAAAATAAAATTTGGAGCAGTTCAATCCCAAGCCTTTTTGTCCTCAATATAATCTTTAACGGTATAATAAGCTTTCTGACACAACTTGCGTTTAATGAATGATTTGAATTTACTAAGGCTCAGATCTTGAACGTGGCTTGGAAGTTTATTATAAAAGCGTATACATTGACACCTGAATGACCCACCTATTTTCTTGAGCCTTGTTGGAGGTACAACAAATTTGTGTTTGTTCCTAGTATTTATATTGTGGATATCACTGTATTTTTTAAACAATTTAATGTTTTTATGGGCATATAAAAGATTTTCAAAAATGTACTGAGAAGGCAAAGTCATTATATTAATCTCCTTAAATTTCTCTCTGAGAGATTGTCTCGGACTTAATTTATAAATGCATCGAACAGCTCTTTTCTGCAAAACAAAGACAGTCTGAATGTCGGCTGCATTTCCCCGCAACAGAATACCGTACGACATTACACTATGAAAACAGCTAAAGTACACTAAACGGGCTGTCTCTATGTTAGTTAAATTACGAATTTTCCTAACAGCGGAGCTTAGCTTTTTTGACAATTTATCTATATGTGGGCCCCACTGAAGCTTAGCATCCAAAGTTAAGCCCAAGAATACTGTGCTATTTTCAGGATTCAATTCTTCGCTCTTTATCAACATGTTAGTTTTCACCTGCCTAACGTGAGGTAGCGTAAATTTAATGCATTTGTTTTTTTTTTCATTAAGGAGTAAATTATTAACATTGAACCAGTGAACTACTTTTGAGATCGCTCTGTTTACATCGTCAGTAACCAGCTGCTGACGTTTAAGTTTAAACAAAAGTGAAGTATCATCCGCAAACAAAACTATATCATGATTATCCTTTATGAGGTAGGGCAAATCGTTAATATAAATAAGAAACAAGAAAGGACCAAGAATCGAGCCCTCTGGGACCCCCATTGTTACTATAGATCCGGGCGATTTTTTTCCATTAACGTCAACGCTCTGAATCCTATTACTCAAGTATGAAGTAAGAAGATCCAGAGCGGTGTTCCGGATCCCGTAATGGCGGAGTTTCCTGATTAACGTTTCATGAAGAACGTGATAGATTATTCAAAATATTTTGACTAAATATACAAAATAAATATAAGAATAAGTATGCTAAAATATGTGTGTGTCTATTTGTAAATGCCAATTTATGTCTACAATAATGCCAATAACAAACAGTTGTGAAATTGGTTTGATTTTACATACTTTATTATTTTTACAGGTTACATTTTAGGTTAAGTTTATTATAGCAATATAGAAAGCTACTAAGATCAATTATCAGGTTATCTCATGTTTAAATATAAAGATAAAAATAAATTATGATTTAACAACATTATTAGCAAAAACTAGTAGCTCAAATATAATATTTTCTAAAAACATGTGACCACCCCACTTGTTTACTCATTGGTATAAAAAGACTCAAGTCAAACGGAATGACACACTATTAAGTGTCTAATATTTAAATAAATACTTGTTATACCTATAAATATAATTATTATCTGTTTAATATTTTATACTCAATTGTTAAAATTAATTAATGAATATAACAAACTTATCTTTCTATAAATCAAACACTGATTTGAATCAACTGTCGATTGTGAATCATACTTGTTTGTTATCGGGTATAAAAGAGCGGAGCCACAGTGGATCAGGGCAGTTGCTCTTCGATTTTCAAGGCGTTAACATCTAAGGGTATGATATTATTCTGATTATTGTTGTTGTTGTTGTTGTTGTTGTTGTTGTTGTTGTTGTTGTTGTTGATGATGTATATTGTATAGGTACTATTATTATTATTTTATGAATTAAGTAATTTGATAGTATATCTCAATTATTGCTTATTATGACCATATTGTTGTTGTAGTTATATTATTGATAATATTGCTAATATGTCAAACCGTATAATGGAATATTCATGTTCTTTTCTTAGCTAATGTTATTATGTTACTATTATTATGGGTTCTCTTGGACCGTTGTCCAAGAGATAGAATTAACTGTTTTTGAGATAACGATAATTATAAAGAAATATAAATAATATGATTGATGTAATACTTTATACTGTTTCCATGGAGTTTCTTGTCCGCTCTTCTCCATGATGACCTAGTTTTGTGAACGGGCGACTAGCTTTCTGATTAACTACTGACAAGCCTAATTGAAATAATAAATGCCTAGTCTTGTCTTTTTGTGTCTTTGTTATGAAACCCTTTCCGTACACACCATGTTCATGGTACTTTTATACACAGTAAATGACCAATAAACATCCTGACATTTAATGCTTGCTGCTTTGATAATATCTATATATACACTTTTAATGTCTTATTACTTTAATTATCTAACAAACGCAATCGAATGCCTTGGACAAATCACAAAAGATGTCCAAGGCATCGCATTTGTCTTCCCATGCATTATAAATATGTCCTAAAAGTTCATCACCGGCATCAGTAGTTGAACGACCCTTTGTAAAACCGAACTGCTTGTTATGTAATAATTTATGTTTATTAAAAAATCTTCGCAATTGGTCTAAAATTTTTGAGAAATTAATTTAAATAGGTCTATAATTTGTGGGGTCTGATGTACTACCTGATTTAAACAAAGGTATTATTTTACTATATTTCACTAGCCCAACAAGGGCTAGTGTTACATGGTGCAACAGAGACCATTGTATATCAAGGAGTAGACCGGGGGGCGCGATAAGGAAAGACCTGCCCTTAGGACATAGAGGAATTAAAGAGTCTACCGAGTATGCACCGTATAGTAAGCAATGGAATTGTGGAGACTTTGCCTTCTGCAGTAATTTATCTGGAACCCTACATTATCCCCTGATACAAATTCTGGTCACGAACTATTGACTCTGTACCGTCGATCCCTATTTTGATTTTACGCGTAAAAGAGATGAAGCAACCCTCGTACATTATTAATTATTCAGGAATGAGAGAGATAGTTATATGTATGTTGGTCACTCTTTTGTGAAAATGACTGCCCAATTCAAGGTACTTAAGTATTATTAAGCCCAAAAATTTCTTAAAAGTCAGCATTCATTTTTCATATTTTTTTATCTCCGCCTTTTTTAGGCGAAATTGTTAAAGCCTTATTTGATTGGGTCTGGAGCGTGTCTCATTTCTATAATGTGTTTTTTATTTATCAAATTTTCTTACGTTTTTTTTGCAATTTGCAAGTCAGTATTAAGTTGTATGTTAAATAAAGTATGATTTGCGGCCGTAACAAATATGTATTTACAGAATTATAGCCATTAGAATCAGTAATACAACTCCTTAAGTTATATAATCCTAAAATGTCAAGATTTCATGAAATAGTCGTTCATTAGGGTTACCTGGTCTTAAAAAGTTGTATTAATCACTTTAATGATTCTAATTATATAAATAGATACTTGTTACGGCCGCAAATTATAATATGATCTACGTACAATATAATACCGACTTGTAAATTGCAAAAAACGTAAGAAAATTTGAATTTCGCGGGCTACCCTGACGCTTCCCCCTTAAAAGGTTGCCACTGTTTACACTTACATCATGTATAATACAATATTTTTAACTAAGATATAGAATAGAAATCTTGATGTATTGACATGTTGCTTCGGTCCTCTCATGCGTACACGCCGCATACTGTGGTAGGATGGGGAGCAGGGCACATCCCCTCATCCACTTTACTCATGGCTCCGAGCTGGGACGGACGTGCGTGTGGTGTATAAGCAGGGAGCTGGTATTGCAGAATAGGTGATATAACCAAACAGTATAGGTACATTGCAACAATATCTGCCTTTTCCCATGTTGGGGTCGGCTTCCAGTCTAACCGGATGCAGCTGAATACCAGTATTTTACATGAAGCGACTGCCTATCTGACCTCCACAACCCAGTTATTGGGTAATACGATACCCCTTGGTAAGACTGGTTGTCAGACTTTCGGGCTTCTGACGACCCGTAACGACTACCAAAGATCCATGAATGACAGCCGGGACGAACGGCTTAACGTGCTTTCCGAGGCACGGAGGTGTCTCGGTCACCCATCTACGGACCAACCCCGGCAAGCGTAGCTTAACCTGATGGATCGACCCGTGCGGCTGTTATTACTTAGCTTCCTCAACATTGCAACAATATCATCACTAATATTTTACACTAAGTGATAGGGTCTAATTAACACCACTAAAACTCTACAATGAAACAAAAATTATTAACTCATTTAGTATTTCTCCTGTAACCGCTACTGCAAATAATGCTAAATAAATCCGAAATACGAACGTCGATATTATTATCCTGTTTGACATGACGTCCATATTAATATGTCCGACCATTTTGCAAATGGCGCTCTTCGGGATTTAATTTTGACAACTCAGCTATATTTATTGCGTTATTTACATTATCGGGGCTTGTGGCTAAGCTATAACAGCCGTACGGGTCGATCGATCAGGTTAAGCTACTCTTGCCGCGGTTGGTCCGTGGGTGGGTAACCATCTTTATATAGTGAGACCACTCCGTGCCTTGGAAAGCACGTTAAGCCGTTGGTCCCGGCTGTCATTCGTGGATCTTTGACAATCTTTGACTACCCGTAAGGGTAGCCTGAAGCCTGAAAGTCTGACAACCAGTCTTACCAAGACGTATCGTATTGCCCAGTAACTGGGTTGTGGAGGTCAGATAGGCAGTCGCTCCATGTAAAATACTGGTATTCAACTGCATCCGGTTAGACTGGAAGCCGAGCCCAACATATTTGGGAAAAGGTAGGTCGATAATGACGTTATCGAGCAAAAAAATTTCAAACTTAAGAAGCATTGAATTAAGAATTTATTAAGCTGAAGAGTTTGTGTGTTTCTCTGGATGCGCTAATCTCTGGAACTACCAGCCGGATTAAAAAAAAAAAACTGTTTACATTTGATAGCCCAATTCTTAAGGAAAGCTCCGAAAGAGTTCCGTACCATTATCTATAAAAACGGCAAAAATATCATGTCTGTTGTACGGGAGCCCCCTTAAATATTTATTTTATTCTGTTTTTTTATTACTTGTTGTTATGGCGGCAACAGAAATACATTATCTGTGAAAATGTCAACTGTTTAACTATCACGGTTCTTGAGATGCAACCTGGTGACAGACGGACAGCGGAGTCGTAGTTTTAGGGTCCCGTTTTACCCTTTGGGTACCTAAAAAGTCATAAGGAACGCTCAGCGAAAACGTAACAGCGCGGACAGGCAATATATTGAGACGGAGTAGGTCGGGGAACAAGAAATTTCACGCAGATGAAGTCGCGGGTAGAAGCTAGTTTCCTATAAAATTCTACGGATTTTTAACTGACTTCCAAAAGGAGGAGGTTCTCAATTCGTCTGTATTTTTTTTTTGTATGTTTGTTACGCGATTACTCAAAGACGGATGGACCGATTTGGAAAATTCTTTTTTTGTTTGAAAGGGTATACTTCCGAGGTGGTCCTATATAAATTTAATTAACTTTGCTTGGGTAGTTTTTGAGTTAGCTTCAATAATGCGTATATTTCCCACTTATTTTATGTGGATGATGTTTTAATAACTTCCTATCACTGTTATTTACATGGCTATATCTACAATTATTGTGCTCAATTATGTATTCGAATTTGTGTGGGGTAGGTTCCACGACTAAAAAGTGAAAAATAAAAGCTTTTTAGCAAAAAATACTTCCAAAACAAAACACTACAACGTGAAAAATAACTTTAATTTCGGAAGTAGGTGGCAAAAAACGAAAATACAAAACCAAAGACACCGACTACCGAAATTAAAGTTATTTTTCACTTTGTAGTGTTTGGTTTTGGAAGTCGGTTTTATTTTTTGCTAAAAAGTTTTTTGTTGTTAATTGAAGTTGTGAAGAAGACTGTGTACTCCAGGCTTCGTATTATCCAGCTTAACATGGTTCTATTTTAATTGACCGAGCGTGTGAAGCGTCTCTGCTTCAAGTCTGGCAAAATTTGCTTTCCTCTGTCAGTTTGCTGGTTCACCTCTACTGGTCATATTTCACAACATTACTGGACGAAACTTGGTATACCGGTTTTACGACTTTATATAATTTTTTGTCGTCGGGGATTTTTTATTGGAGGAAGTACCCCTGTACTTCCTCCAAAAAGGGGTAAAAAAGAGGCTATTGTATAACTCCGCCTTATGTGATCCGATTTAGATGGTTCTTTTTTATTTGAAAGGTATTAAATTTCAAGTTAATCTCATAAAAATTTGGTGAAGATCTGAAGAAAAAAAAACATGGTAAATATTGCCATTTTAAATAACTTTGGTACGTTAATTGTTGCCAAATAACAATCAATCTGCCTAGCCTTTTCCCGACTATGTTGGGGTACCAGTATTTTACATGGAGCGACTGCCTATCTGACCTCCACAACCCAGTTACTGGGTAATACGATACCCCTTGGTAAGACTGGTTATCAGACTTTCGGGCTTCTGACGACCCGTAACGACTAGGCATGGGTAATATCGCTTTTAGACTGTATCAAATCGTATCTATGTATCGGTTTAGAATATCGGATATCGCATCTATTTATTTCAATTATCTATGGAACTCGGAATCGAATGTGCTGTGTTATTTTTTAGGTTTCGGTTTTGTTCGATTTATGTAAAACATACACATACGCCACTGTATTTTGTTTGTAACTGCGAAATCAGTGAATGTATTGTTTGGTAGGTAGTGTTGATAATATTATTATGACACTGAAAATAAACTAGTACAGAGGTTTCGGTTTTATTACCTATTTATATACCCTAGGTACTATTCAGTGAATTGAACAGTGAAAATGAATTCAAAACTACTTTTTATTGTGAATGCCATATGATTTCAAATCCTTTGGCGTTTATTGGTTTCTTGTTTACAAGTGTTTAGAAAAGAATGTACTTAATCGGTATTTAACTCTTGTAAATAATGTTTAAAATTAGTATAAGACATAAGCGTATCGCACTATTTCACTCGTTTCTTATTATATTATAGTAGCTAAACTACTATAAGTACTATAGAAAATATACTATGCAAATAAAAAATAAAAATAAAAAAAAGAACATCACTCCCGCGCGCATCGCAATCGCACATGGTACCACAGTATTACAAACGATATGGTACCCGAATCAGTTTGAACAGAATATCATACATGCGATACGATATTTTGTGTTGTTCTGTGACTCATACCAACATAAACGCTATAGGTACGCTGATACCTAATATATAGATACAGTGCCATCTGATATATAGGTATTGGATATCGTACCGATACATAGATATTGTATCTATATACGATCTGTATCGCCAACTCCTAGTAACGACTGTCAAAGATCCTCGAATGACAGCCGGGACCAACGGCCTAACGTGCTTTCCAAGGCACGGAGGAGTCTCGGTAAGAAAAGACGGTCACCCATCCACAGACCAACCCCGGCAAGCGTAACCTGATGGATCGACCCGTGCGGCTGTTATTACTTAGCCACGAGCTCCTCAAATTGTTGCCAAATAACGAGGTATATTAATTGTTGCAAAAAAGTTTGTGCTCGCGAGGTTCTACTGTTCCCAGAACTACTAGGTTAATCATGTCCGACCATTTTGCAATCTCGCTCTTCGGTATAATTTTGCGTATTCCCGGTACAGTTATGTAGCCAATTGTGTGCAATATGGAATATTTCAAAAGGAATCCTCACTAATATGGGAACGAATTCAATACAGCAGTGCGATTCTGTAAACATCTCACCGTGAAAACTGAGGTGAAGTGAGCGTGGAGTGAGCTGTCAGTGTCATCCCACCATGCTAGACGCTTGGGATTGGCATTATTGATAGCTCACTTCACTAAAGTTTTCACGGTGAGATTTTAATAGAATAGCTCGGCAGGTTTCAGTGATGCAGCCACATTTGAAATTGATTCAGGTTGTTATGAACTAGCTTTTGATATTGACTTTGTCTGCGTGCATTTTGGATTGAAAATTAAGTACTAGTCGATTTTTTTATACCTTCTAATATTCATCAGTACCCTACCTATGCTAAATATCAAAAATCCTTTGTTGATGCACTTCTACATAATTTAAAAACCGGCCAAGTGCATGTCGGACCACGCACAATGAAGGGTTCCGCAGTTGGAATGAATTTATCCCAAGAACAAACTTAACGTTGTAGTTAAAACAAGTTCTCCCATACAATCCAACTGCAAATGTAAGTTTATACGCAAAATATTGAGAGATTTACCATGTTATTTTAAAACCATAGACTTCTTATAAGTTTTCCTGTAATCTATAGGTATAGAACTATTTTTTTTTTTTAATTTTAGTCTCAGTAGTTTCGGGGGGAATGGTCAATTTTCGTCTATTTTCTTAATTAACTTTGACATAATTTATTACAAAATTATTAAAAACGAAATATTTCAGAACGTCATAGTAAGCCCTTTCATTTGATATGTCACACGGTACAGTTTGCAAAACTTTCTTTTTTAAATTGCTTACTTGCCCCATAAAAATGAACCCATATTCAAAATTAATTTATTTACGTTACACGTCCGTGTTTGGGTCAAAGATATACGTGTACCAAATTTCAACTTAATGAGTCCATTAGATTCGTAGCAAATTGGCTGTGACAGACAGACAGACAGACACACGAGTGAAAAACGGAACCCTTGAAGGGTTCCATTTTTTTCCTGTACGGAACGCTGAAAAGGAGCAAAATCTGCAATTTTTGTTCGTCGCTTATCACATTATTGGTGATTTTCTCAGAAAGGATAGGATATTCGCAACCGGCGTGCGTGTATGACCAGATGTATGAACGTAAACGAGGCAAAAGGAGTATGTAAGGATCGTAGCAGGTGGCGTTCTGTAGTTTCTGCCTACCCCCATAGAAAGAAGGCGTGAGTATGCGTATATATCGTGGTCAATAGCTTGTATTCTTCTTCCCTTACATTTTTATCAGCCGTCACCTTAGTATTTCAGTAGATACAGTATGATATGGCCATCATCTTTCATACGTTTCATGCAATTTATCCTGTTATCATGTTATCTTGGTCTAGCTAATGCTATGGTCTCACGGCTGGCTTTCTCACAGGCCAGACCGCGCCAGGCCTGGCTGACAGGTCGTAGGAACAGTCGGCTTGTGGTGGCTTGTCGTCGCCTGTCCGATCGAATGTATGTGTACAGGACGATCCGTGGTCGACACGGGCCGCGATATGCCTCGACAGGCCGTGGGACGCGGCATTAGTATTCAATAGTCTGACTTAAGCATTGGTATCCAATCATAACCAATATCCATTTATATCACGCGTTTTTTTTTTCTCAAATGGCAGAATTATACAGGATGTATCAGAAAGGTGTAATCAAACTTAGTCAACTCATTAACTGCGTCTGTGATTACGAACGCATACAACCCTAATCTCTTCAAAGTGAGAGTGAACAGGCTTATTCTGGGTAAGCTCACTCCATCGTCGACTTTGTTTCTGTCACCTCTAACCTAGACTAGAGTCAAGAGCAAACCCATCTCAAATAATAATTTAAAAAATCATGGGTGCGTGGTAGGTGCATGGGTAAAGGTTAACCTTATATTGTATTGGCTGACATTCGACTACTTGAGTATAAAACTATCTTTTTTTATTAATTTAAAAAAAATAGTGCAAATGATTTTTTCCGGTCCGCACCTTCGGTTTTAGCTAGGGCTCTAGGCGGGGTAATTTAAGAAAGTGTGCCTTTTTATAAATGATTGTAGCGTTTGAACCTTTTAACAATATAATACAGTATCGCCTCTATGAGTAATATTTACCATCTGACTACGTTTCCCTGTAGAAGCTCGAAACTTCCATATAATTGGATTCTGATTTTCTACAGTACCAACATCGTAATCGAGAAAAAAATATCAACTGTCCCGTACAACTCTTCAATCCCTACTCGATCCAAATGTATGAGACGGCTGATAATTTTTCTCGATTACAATGTTGGCCCCATGGAGAAAGTTATTCGGTTTGATGGTCTTAACCACACCCTTAAATTAGGCCACACCTTTCTGATAGACTCTGTATACTGAATGATTTTTTACCGTCTTGATAAAAATAGGGTACAATAGGTGAACGGAGTAGAAGCCTCTGGCGTTCCTAGTTTTTTTGTTTGTGTTTTTTCAATAGGTTAGACAGAAATTGATCTATCAATAAACACTACACATTTGAAGTAATATAGAACAATAAAAAGAAAATTTTGAAAAACCTTTATAGATCATTAAAAAATATCGAAATACAAATCATATGATGAAATATCGAAATACAAATCGTATGATTTGAATTTAGATTTTTTTTTAAACTAGGAATGCCATAGGCTTCTACTCCGTTTACCTATTATATCCTATTTTTTTTTTTTCAAGATGGTAAGAACAGGCACCAACATATGCTTATAATAACTGGCAAAAATGTACTTTCATTATATACTACTGCCTACCCTTTCGGAGAAAACAAACGTAATATAAGCTACAGGAGATTTCAAAAGGAATCCTTAACAACCTGTTCTCGCTTTCTGTGACGTAGACACATTTGTAGTTGATACAGAGCCTGTTACTGAATGTCTACGTTAGTGTCAGCTGTATGTAAATTTTATATCGTAGTAGTCAGTATTGTTTAAATTATGTATCTTGGATATTCTAAATTCAACTCTTTTGTAAAAGTGACTTTTGCAAATCAGACTTTTTTATCGACTTCTTTTTTTTTTAAATCTAGTTTTTTGTTCATTTCATTTTCTTCTTGGACGAAACGTTGGCGATGAATCCAAAATAGAAGTTCAGAATAAAAAATTGTGTCCACAGTCCAGTTTTTTACTGCTGAAGCCAATATCAAAAGGGAGCGCATTTTGACGATGAAAAAACGAGCAAGACTTACCGCGTGATCAATATTTTGTAATTAGGATCTGGAGAAGTAATTTACCTGTAAAAAGAAAAAAAATAGGTCAGTCTAAAGTTAACAAAGCTAACATACCTAATATACCAATAAGCTCGCTACCTATACCACGCTATATGGGGTTAAGCAGAGATGTACCTATAGAAGACCCAAATTTTTCCAGTTTAATAGGGTCAGGGTCAACTCGGTGTCAGTACTCGCTGGGTATCTGAAACTTTTACGTATATGTTTTATTTATTTTTTATTTGAGATGGGTTTGCTCTTGACTCTAGTCATATGTACACATTTTATGACAAAGCAATGCTTTAAACATAAAAAATCTCTTTTTTTGTTTACAACATTTTTTATTTAGGATCGGCAACAAAAAGGCATGTCGTTAATCCATCGCTGCAAAGTCGATTAATAATAAATGGACTAGTATGATTTGTGATAAAACTTAAATACAATATTTGTGTATTGCTAAGAGTAAAATATATATATACATTATCTACAATTATATGTGTATAATAGAAAATAAAAATAAAACGGGGAAACGCTCATTGGGCATCAAAAAATTCGCCGCATCGCTGTCACTGGGAAAAGTGCTCAGAAGGCTGGCAGCATTACCACGTTAAATGGCAGTGCTGATTCTGTGGGCTAAAAATAGGCCAGACCTCTGGTCCCATGAAGAGTCGACCAACCGCTTGGTGATGGGACATCGCTAATACTCGATAAGAGCTCGGACCCCAAGGCCCTAGTGTTTCAATCCCAATCAGCTCAAACATGTAGCTCCCAATAAGGTTATTAGATTTGCGCCGTTTCAGGTTTTCTGCACCCGCAGCAGCCGCTCTAGCACAGCCCATCGTGCTAGAACGATGGGATGGCGCAAGGGTGTCGACACACGTTGCATCCCTCACCAAAGGCCTAGCTACCTTCCAAGGCATTATGGTCATTCTGTCAGGTCTCTTCCCATCGTCGTGTGCCAAGCCATTGGGTTCTAAAACAGCTGGCATCCCGGCGGAAACAAGAGTACGATGGACGATGTCATTTATGCTGGCGTGCCGTGCTATCCGGCCTGCTCTCTTACTGCAGGATAGCCCATGGTGTCTAAGACAGTCGACACTTTCACTGCATTGGCAGCGATGCGGAGCCACGCAAGGAGCGTCCAGATGCAGACGGGTAGAGTGCTGGAAGGTGGTGTCACCCAGCATAATGCCTATGTTGGGTGACGGTAGTGCCTGAAGCCAGAGGCCTGACTCCCATTCACCCACACCCAGCAGGCGGGCACTCTCAGCAGTATTGGATTAATTACTATTATTGTTAGGTACGCAGATGACAGTACTACAAAGAGATACTTGTCCAACGTAAAAACCAGCGGGGCCGAAGTTCTTTCCTTGAGAGAGGCCATGGTAGAGCGGACAGATTTGACCTTAAGCCTGGTTCCCCAGTAGGGTGATAACAATCTGGTCACTTTTTACGTCACCAAAACACAGGCGAGTCTTTTTACCGCTAAAAGGAGTCGTTTCGCCAAAACTCCTACTTTTCAGGGTACATCTGATCCTGTGACTGATCGGCTGGTGCTCCTAGGCATGGAGTTGACATCTGGTATCAACTTCGGCGCCACCATCGAGTACAAAGCCCAAACAGCAGCCAAGAATCTGGGTATCCTAAACAGGGTGAAGCGATATTTTACGCCTGGATAGCTTTTAACCCTTTATAAAGCGCAAGTCTGATCCTGCATGGAGTATTGAAGCCACCTTTGAGATGGATCAGCTAAGTACCAACTAGCCGCGCTTGACTCGGTGGAACGCAGAGCGAAGAGGCTCATTGGCGACGTAGAACTGGTGGACTCCACAGCTTGGTTCATCGCCGCAAGGTTGCCTGCTTGTCGGTCTTCTACAGATTATACTTCGGTAAGTGTGCCCAAGAAATCCACGACCTGATTCCACCGGCCCCCTTCTACCATCGGACATCTAGACGCACTTCCAGTTACCATCCCAACCTAGTTGCTATTCCACCAATTCGCCCTAAGCGTTTCCAAATGTCTTCAATAATGCGCACAGCAAAAGAGTGGAACTCACTACCTACGTCTGTGTTTCCGAGCGCATACAACCCTAATCTCTTCAAAGTGAGAGTGAACAGGCTTCTTCTGGGTAAGCTCACTCCATCGTCGACTTTGTCTCTGTCACCTCTGACACCTCTGAGTCAAGAGCAACCCCATCTCAAATAATAAAAAAAAAATACTTTAAAATATTTAGCAAAACATACAATGTCCTATGCTGTGGTGCAGTTATTCTCTAAAAGGGTGAATTTCAAATTTTTTGTACTTTTTTAATTAAATTCAGTCCCACGCTTTTTTATATAATTAGTAAAAAAGAGCACACTAGTCTAATATATGATAGATAAAATAAAATGTTTTCCATAAGGTTCCATACTTCTATAATGAATGATTTAGTTCAAATGCAGAAGATTTATTATTAATTCATATCATTCATTTATTATTACACATACACATTTAAGAATATTTTAAGTTTCTAATCGGACCAAAGCAATTTTTCTCGCTTGTAATATTAAATAAACATTTATTTAAAAAATTGAAATTAAATTATTCTATTTAAAATCTATTAATAAAAAATACAATATTTTGTCCCACACTTAATTTATATTTTGTTACTATGATTACCATTAACTTTATTGGAAATCTATCATTTAGTACTGGTAACACTGAGAATTAAAGCGGAACAAGTAGATGGCGCTACAGTGCATTCTGCCGCCATTTTGTGTACGACAGCTGTGATAGTGTGAACGTGTTTCTAAGAATTTAGACTAATTTTTGAGTGTTGTACCTATCATCTTTTACGAGAGGCAAAAATAAGTATCTTATTTAGTTATTTTAGTTGTTATTATGAACGTTAAATGTTAGATGAGTCGTTAAATGTTCGAAAACTTATGACATTTTGATTTCATAATTCCGAGAACTTTAGGTTTCTGGTCAATTTTGTTACATTTTGTTACGGTTTAATTGAACGAGCAGTACTGCCGTTCTTAATTTAAACAATTATTTGATGTCTTAAGTTTGTACTTTAATTAAGATAAGGAATGCGAATGGTGCGATGGGTTAGGTGAATTAGCGAATCTGATCAGATTTAAATCTGATGCAGAGAGATTAGTAATATAAAATATACACAATATATTATTCGCTTTCAAAGAGAGAATATAATTATGTGATTTGACCTATTTTATTTTGTAGCTGTGATTAAAGTTAAGAAGTTTATTTTGTTTAAGTAATATGTCATTTTTTGAAGTAACTATTATCTATTGTATTGATTAGTAGAAAATAATGCGCAGTTATGCATGTGATCTGGCAACTTATAAGTGGGTTGGCTGTGATTAGTTAGTGATTAAGACGAAAAATAAAACGAATCAATAAATAAAATATTTGGTGTTTTACTTGATATATCCCCACCTTTTCATTCCATTGCATTTCCATTTTCCCATTCCATTTTGTTACATTTTTTTTGTTACTACTACTTTTTTCTTTATTGCAACATTTTTGCTAAGGTACAAAAATTGTGAAAACCATTTTACAACATAAGTCATAAGTCATAAGTCATTTATTTGTAGAAACATGAGTATACATACATGGCATGCAGGTTGTTCATAAACTAAAAGATCCATCATGTTCGGCCTTTGGGGCATACAAATATATAGGACATAGGTAAAAAAAGTAATTCAAAGGTAATTAAATTTAAACAAAGCATAAACATTATTTCACACAAACTAAAAATTAAATTGAAAACAATACATTGTAAATTTGAATTAAATTGTTGAATGTTATGAATAGTCAAAAATATAAAATGTCAGTAAATATTTGCTAAATTCGTAATATTACACTTTGTCATTTAAAAATTCTAAAATACTGTAGTATGCTTTCCCAACTAAATATAATTTTAGCCGCTTTTTAGTATGTGTGCGCTTAGTTCCCTCCATTCCTTAGGAAGTTTATTAAATATTAAAGGCGCCATGCAAAATACACTTTTCCGCATTAATGCTGTTTTGGAACCATGTGAGCAAAGCATAGTGTTATCGCGTCTGACGCGACTGACTTTGTCTGCCATGCGTGGAAATAATTGCCGATTACATTTTACAAACATGACAACTTCGAATATGTACAGAGACGGTAACGTCAGTATGTTATAATTAATAAAGTACGGCTTACAACTGTCAGTCGAATCTAATTTGAACATCGTCCTAACACACCGTTTTTGAGCTTTGAAAGGTATATCCTTGTCAGTCGAATTGCCCCAAAGGATAATTCCATACCTTAGGTGCGATGAAACTAGGCCGTGGTAAGCTGTTAGCAATGCGTCAGTGTTAAGCACTGGAGCTAGTTTGTGTAGGGCATAAGAAGAGTTACTAATTTTTTTGCTCAAAACTTCAACGTGTTCTTTCCAATTTAACTTTTTGTCAATAGTTACACCGAGGAATTTAGCAGTGTTGACTTCTTCAATTATTTTGTCATTATATTGGATCTTAAGATCAGATAAAGTTGGTAAGCGTTGACTAAAATGCATAATATTAGTTTTATTGAGATTTATCCTTAAATTATTATTATCCAAATATTTTATTATTTTTGCAAGAGAATTATTAATGTCACTTTTATATTTGTCTTTAGCATCACATTGAATTGTTATGGTACTGTCGTCAGCAAAGAGGGTCACAGGTTGATCAACCAATTTAGGTAGGTCATTTATATACAATATGAATAGTGGAGGGCCCAACACACTGCCTTGAGGAACTCCATATTTAGTTACAAGTTCATGTGATTGGAATATTTCTTCACGTTTGGTTTTTATATTTATTGAAGAAATTTCTGTGAGTTGCTTTCTGTTGCCTAAGTATGATTTAAATAGTTTTAGAACGTTGCCTCTGACACCATATGCCTCCATTTTATCTAAGAGAATGTCATGCCTAACGTAATCGAACGCTTGGGTCATGTCACATAATATTGTACAAACAGGGTTGGTCTTATCAACATTTATCATAACTCTATACAAAAAATCATAAAATGCCATATTAATAGTTTGATTTTCTCTAAATCCTTTTTGCTCGTTCACTAATAGATTATTTTTTTCCAAATATTTGTTTAATTCTTTGTATATAAATTTTTCATAAATTTTGGCGATAACACTTATAATCGAGATCGGTCTGTAATTTTCTATATTATCTTTATTTCCCTTTTTAAACAATGGTTTCACTATAGCTTTTTTTAGAGCATCTGGAAAGATGCCCGTGCTTATGGTCAAATTAATTAGATGACTTAGATGCATACATATTTCTGCAGAAACTGATTTAAGAATTTTTGTTGATATTCCATCATGACCAACGCTGTTTGTATTTTTCAATGAGTTTATTATTTTAAATACGTCCTGTGGTAGACAGGGGGGCATGAAAAAAGATTTTTCGTTATTTAGAATATGCGAGGTTACTTTATGTCCTGATTCTGGTATTGGTATAACTTTATCAATAAAATAACTATTAAAAGCATCCGCTATTTTTTGAGGATTTGTTATAATATTACTGTCATATTTTATTTTTGATATAGGATTTGTAGGAACATTTTGCCTTGACTGATTAATAATTTTCCAACTGGTCTTGGATTTGTTGTTTGATGTTTTTATTTTGTAACTATTTTGGGCAAATTGTGTCAGTTTTGTAATTTTTTTTAATAGTTTAGAGTATTTGGTCAACTTTATTTTATTTGAATCGTTAGGAATTCGTCTGTATATCCACAAAAGTTGCCGTTTCTTTTTACTGCATACTTTGATCCCACGTGATATCCACGATGACTGTTTTGTTGCGTGTATGGTTACAGTTTCATTGGGAAAACACAAACAGTAGAACAGTGAGAGTGTTTCTATAAAAGCGTTATAGGCTATGTTAGGGTCACTCGTTTCATAAATAACAGAAAATGATAAATTACTTAGACAATCTTTAAATTTTATAATATTCTCCTCACTATAATTACGTTTCTTTATACGCCAATATTTAATAGGTAAACAATTTTGCACCGGTAATTTTATTAATTGCGCTGAATGATCTGACAATGCAAATTCTAGTATTTCTGTTTTACAGGGTCTATTAAAGTTATGTGCAATGTTGTCTATACATGTTTGACTTTCTAGTCTAGTGGGTTCATTAACAGACAATTTTAAATTGTAATTTAATAGCAAACATTCAAAATCTATTGCTTGATAAGATCTTCTTAGGACATCTATGTTAAAATCTCCTGCGACGACAATATTTTTAAAAGACTTTTTAGTAAGTTCTTGTAAAATTAAATGTAATTTGTCCATGCACATACTAATATTATTAATTTTTGGAACTCTATAGACACAAACAATAGCTATCTTGTAGTTAATTAACTCTATGGCGCAACACTCAAAAACACCAGTCTCTGATATTCTAGCAATATGCTTGAATTCCTTGAATTGGTGACCACTTCTTGTTAGTATGCACGCTCCACCTCTTTTGCTTTCTTTACGGCTGTAACATGCTGCAAGCTGGTAGTTGGGTATGGTTAAATACTTTTCAAAGCCTTCCATCATAAAATGCTCTGTTACGCATAGGATGTCCACAGGGCCTCCTTTTTCTGCCAACTCATCTAAGCACACTGCCATTGCATCAGATTTTGTTAATAATCCCGCGATGTTTTGATGCATTAGCTGTAGGTATTTAGTTACGAAAAAGCCCTGTCATATTTTCATTACAACTATTATTTACATTTTCATCAGTTATTGCTTGTATGTCTATATTTTCACTACGTTCATTAAAGTATTTTAAGTTTGTATAGTCTATATCATCGATTAACGCTTTGAGATCTTTAAAGATTGACTTTAATGCAGTATCATATATTAATCCTGTCGTTTTGTTAAACATACTAGAATCCCACGTTAGGTTCTTATTGGAGTCCAGATGGTAAGCGTGTTCGTGGACTATTAAGTCTAAGTAGAGTAAGTTGTTAAATGCTTCGATCCTCGCGTTGTAAAGGCTAGTATGACGCCTCAATATGTATGTAGGAAAACACAATATAATATTAGTGTGCTTAATTTTTTTTTAAACATCTCGAATGTAAATAATCATCTTGAGATAATCTTTTGTTATTTTAAAATCTTCTTGTCCTATAAGTACTATGCAATAGTCTTCTATTGTAAAATCTGCCAACTTCGATTCAATTCCTCTTAGAAGATGTTCTATTCCCACCTTGGGTGTCAGATAATGACATAATTCATCTTTATCGTTTATTAGTACTCTTTGTGGGTGGGTTTCAAATGGGTTTCAGGAAAAATAAATCTATTAATAACGCATTTTACACTTTCCTCAAAACGGTACTAAAAGGTATGGATTGTAAAAAGCATGTCTCAGCACTATATATGGATATGACGAAGGCTTTCGACTGCGTCAACCACGAACTATTATTAAATAAATTAGAAGCGTATGGAATCCGGGGAAACGCTAGAGATCTCATTAAATCATATTTAAGTAACAGAGAACAACAAACTGAAATATCTAGCATTTCACATAAAACAAAAGTCGAAAAGAAACACTTGTCAACATCAATAAAAGTCTGCAAAGGTGTACCACAAGGGAGTATCTTAGGCCCTCTGCTCTTTATTATTTACATTAACGACCTCCCCAAATCCATCAAATCGTCCATGGTGCTGTATGCTGACGATAGTACTGCGATAGTTGTATCTGAAGACCCTACGACACATGAACATGAAATTAACTGTACTCTATCATCTATAATTAACTGGCTAAATTTAAATGAACTTAAAATAAACTTAACTAAAACATATATAATGACTTTCAAAAATAAAAATTCAAAAGTGAGAACATTCAGTATAAATTATGAACAAATAAACATAGAAAAAATAAACACTACAAAATTTCTTGGACTACACATAGACTCAGACATGACTTGGAGGACACATATTGAACAAGTATGTACAAAATTAAGTCGGTATTCATATGCCATCTATATGCTACGTAAAGTGGCAAATCAAAGTGCACTTTTATCTGCTTACCATGCTTACGTTGGCTCGACACTAAGATATGGTATAATGTTTTGGGGGAATGCCACTGGGAGAGAAACAGTCTTCAAAGCCCAAAAGAAATGTATCCGGGCAATATGTGCATTAAAACCTACAGATACTTGTAAACCACATTTTATAAATTTAAAAATATTGACATTCCCATCACTGTATATTTATGAACTAGCATTAGACATAAGGAATAATATAAATAAATATGAAACATTAAAAAGTACCAGGCTTGCCAGTACACTTCGAGCAATACGACATAGAACAGTTATGTTTGATAAGAGTGCGTTCTGTATGGGCCCTAGAATATATAATAAATTACCTAATAATATAAAGGAAGCACCGAATTTCATATCATTTAAAAATAGATTAAAGATGTTTTTGATCAATAAAGCATATTATAAAGTGCATGATTATTTAAATGATAAATGTATCTGATTAAATTTTAAATTAAACAATGTAATTAAAATTATATAATTAATAAATTTGAATTAATATTGTACTGTTAATATTCGTTTTATATATTACAATAGATTATATAGATATAGATATTTGCACACCTATTACGGTAGAATATGGTATAAAGAACTTTATTATTATGTATCACCTCATGTACCTACCCATATTCAAGCAAATAAATGATTTGATTTGATTTGATTTGATTTGATTTGTGCAGTAGTTAAAACATGACAGTTCGTATCCGTGCTGAGAACACATATCCTCTTCTTTTTGGGAGGTTGTTGGGGATTTTTAAAATCAATTAGTGTGTTCATATTTTGCGTCTGATTTATATGGCTACTTATTTCACTATTGAAGTTCGTAATATCAGATGTATCAGTTTGTGTTCCCTTTGTTTTAATGTTAGTTTTTTTTCTAGGCGTACTTTGATTTCTGGTAGTCTTTGCAGGGCTACCTGTTGTGATTTTTCTGTATACCTGATTTTTCTTAGTCAAAACATCATTTGCCAATTTTAGTTTACTATTTTCCTGACTTAGTAATTCTATCTCTGAATGAGCACTACTTAATTGCGATTGGATAATTTGAATTTCGTCTTTCAGCGTCCTTATTTGATCACAATCTTCGTCACATGAAATATCTGGTAGGCTACTAGTGGTGCCTTCTAATGCATGTGAAACAAGGTCACTGTCGTCATGTGGAGGGGTTGGATCCGAATGCGTTCGCACTCGGTTTCTGCGTAAGGTTATATTCTCAAAAAAATTCATAATTCAAAATTAACTAATCAATCCGGGTGGCGCCACTTGTCAGGTAGACCTGGAACGCGCTTCGGTGTAATAATATAATGGGCGCACTGTAGTCGTACCTGTTAGTAATCTGTGCTTTATTATGTTGGTAGCAAAGACGTTATAATACTGGACCGAGCACTTGTACACAAAAAACGGTCTACTTGAGATAGCAAGGACAAAGGCTGTTTGTCCCTTTCTATTAGGGTGTCTATAATTTTGTGTAGTTTCTACTTCGCTTACGGAAATGACCTACTTCAAACATACTTGTTATAGAAATTATTTTTATTTTAACCATTCTTTTTAAAGTAGGTAAACGTTATTGTATGTAAATAATTAGTTAATTGATCTTTAGCTCACGTGATTGATATTATACCTAAGCCTGACAAATTATAGGATAGCACTATTTCTAAGATTAATAACATAATGATGAAATAGATGGGTATTGCTACACTTTAAACTTTTATATGGATTTTAAGTATAATTAAAGGCGAAAAGTCACGCACCACTCATGAAATCTATGAAGCTAAAATTTGGCAGAAAGGTAATTTATAAGATTTTGCGAGAGGGCCGAAATTAAGGTGGTCTAAAAGCTTATCGTAGGGCTAAGACACACGTCTAATAAATAAACACGTATTGTAATCAACATTTTTATTCACACAAATTCACAACTGTTAAACATTACTAAACAATACAGTTTTGTGTAATTTTTGCCTCAAACCAATTTGATGAATTTTGTTTTTTAAGGAGTGAGTTTTCGAATGATGTAAAATACGTAAATTAAAATAGGAATTCGCTAATAATTTTACGAGTTGCAACTCATGTGGTTGGTCACAATGAAGAGACTGTATCGAATGTGGTGGCTGAAATAACAGGCGCAGTTTGAGGTGGAAAATATGCAGTAAAGACATCAACATATGTGTTTTGTTTAGTGCATTAACATTTGTTAAGAATAGTTTCTCACAGCATTTAATAAGCTCGAATACAAATTTTGAGACATACTTTAAATTGCCCCTGTCTATAAAGGCAGTCAAAGTGGAAAAAACATTAACATTGACACTATAATTGTGATCACTATGTTGTTTTGGGGCAATTAAAGCCGCTTGACATTCCTTGCATGTAATCTTGTCAACTAATTTGTTGAATAAATATCCACATATATAATAAATTATATTTTCTTTATAGTAAGAAAGGTTTGCCGAATCTAAAGTAGATAGCAGAGTTTCAACATCTTCTGTATTTACAGAATCTTGTAAATTGGTTGCTTCTAATAATGCCCTTGCAGGGCGCCTGAATTCTAAAATAGGCGTAAGTTCAAATGAATCATCCACACAGTTTGCATTGACACTAGGTGTTACGCTATTTCTATATAAAAGTTTTCTAAGTGTATATCTAAACTGTGTCTTCATGTTGTTTATATCGAAGCAACATCCCAATTTAACAAAAGTTGCAACATTTGTTACTGTGCCGTCACATGTTAGGCTGCGAACTGTAATATTTACTTCGCTTAAAAGACGAATGGCACATAATATGATCTGGGCCTGGACATCAGCTGTAATTTTATTTATAAAGAAGTAACCAATCGGACACTTAAATTTGTATTTTAATGAGACTATTTGAAAAACAATCACCTCAGTGGCCAATTGTTCTGGATCAGTAGGTACAACCCCACCAAAATCTACATAGCCCCAAAATCTGTCTTTATTTTTGTCATAGACTAGTTCTGATTTTATTGACATGCCATCAAAAACAAGACCAACATCTTTAACACTATTATTTGTAACTTTTAGGTATTCTAATACCTCCTGCAAAAAGCCTGGATAACAGTCATTCTTACACAACATTCTTCTTAATGTGGCCGGATGAGGCAATTGAACATAATTTCTTAAATATAAATATGCTCTTGATGAATAAAAATAAAGAGATAATGCAAATTGTTTGATTTGGTCAGAATAACGCACACCTTTGCTGTGTTTAGCAGGATTGAACTGATCACAAATGTTTAAAAAATTTGTCTGTGCCATATTTTTAACTTCCTCAAAATTGGAACACTTTTTTTTAATAATATCTAACATTGATTTTAAATTATTAATTTTAATATCACGTCTATTGAGACGTTGTGACAATATTTTTACTCTACGTGATAAATCTGCCTCTCTTTTCTTATCAAAAAGATCGGTTTGGACATATTTATCTTGAACAGCAAGACATAGTTTTTTTGCTGGGGGTTCACAATGTTCAGATAATGGAATAATATTTTCCATCGACATCAGAGGTTGGCGAGAGCTCGGTCCAGGAACAGAAAAGTCCACATCTTGACTGGGTTTGGCCGGTTTCAAGACAATGTTGCTTATCACAGTTATCCTCTTGTCTTTTCTCTGCAAACAAAATAAAAGTTCATATTATATAAAACCAAGTGCACTCCGGGCTCTAAGGTGAAGGTATTGGATAGAATCTGTAACAAGCCTAGGAGGATGATGATGATGAATTGATGATAGTACGAAATTAATAAATAATTATGCATCTTTTTGACAGTACTAATGAGCTACATTACTAAGTATAAGTACTCACTAAAGGAAAAATCGAAGGGATTGCGTTCATTTTCACTACTCTTCGTGAACAAGACTCTGTAAAATCATCCGACTTAAAATGTAAACTGCATACAACAGAGTTCTTTGTGATCGATCCTGGTATCACATCTATCCATTTTTGACGCAAATCTGGCTTTTTTGGTATACTGAAACAAAAATATATTTCTTTGTATTATTTAGGTACGCTAATTATGGACACCCTACTCAAAATAGTACATTTTTTATTATTTACCTGTGAAATGATATACCGCGACCAGCCACAGATTCACTTCCACAATTTTTAACACAGCACTTTTTAACCATGTTGTATAAATGTTGAAATAAACATAGAGGAAAGCAGAAACAGTGTATCATCAAGTAATCACATAACAGCCTATCAAGTATCAACTAGACAGCTGTTATCAAAATTGCCGAACGCCATATTTTTTATTGTTGCCAGTGCTAGAAATTAACATGTCTAATAATAAAATATTCTAGCGTATTTTAAAATTCAATATTACTGCTAATAGTAACACGGATGATACCATAGTTATTAACAAATATATTTCAATCATAATTACTATATCTTTGTAACAAATTCCTGCAATTAAATATCTTCGATTGTGCTGTGTTTCATTTCGAGTACTACTAAAATGAAAATATATTTCAAATGGCAATTGTTAGAAAGTGACAAACGGCCCCTGTGCTAGCTATCTCATCTCGACCGTTTTGCCTCCATAACCATTAGCAGAGTAAAGTAGACCTTATGACAGGCACGTAAGATTTATATTTATGTTTCACTTATTTTTAAGAGCGCAGTCCTTTGATATAAACTCCTTGGTTGGTAGTATCAATGAATCAGTCCGTGCACTCGTCGTTGGAAGTATGACATGCACTTTTAAACAAAGTAGCGGTTGATGGTAATTTTGTTCAATAGGGACTCTAACTAGGTATGCAAAAATATTGTATTGTATATCCCTTAAATTAAGTGAATTTTGTAAGGCACTGGTACTTTTACTTGATGAAGGTTAGTCTTGGTGTGTCTTGAAGTACACAAACGCAACAGTCACTTTTATTATTATATGCTTGATACTTTACACTTTTCTTGCTATAACACACTAGGATAACACTCGACCGTGTATTGCTTAGTTTATGCGATAGTTTTAAACAAAAAACATTACGTTATACTTTATTTACAAATTTAAATATACGGAGCAGGATTTTTAACAACCGGTCAGTCTGTTTTTTTTTTTTTTTTTTTTTCATGACTTCGAAATTCGAACGATGTTTCTTTGTGAACCTGCGATGATTTACTTTAAAGCGAACTCATTTGTTGAGTTCGCTTTCGAATTGTTTGCCCTCACTTGAGTGAGGTTCCAAGTGAACTTTAGAAAATACCATGGCTCCTATAAACAATGTAGTTGTGGACCTTGTTTACGAGGGTAAGCCTATCACTTGGCGTCCCTTTGAGAGTTAAAGGCGTCTGGTGATAACAAATTAGATTACAATACAATTTCCACTGGCACTGCAGCGGTAGAGAGCGTTTTGATGTTACAAAGAACTATATTTCTTTTGTTTTTATAGGGGGTAATATAAAACAATTGAGAACGAAAGATATATAGATATATCGACAGCTTAAAGAGCAGGCCACACTGGGAACGAATGTATAAATTTGTTTAGCTTCGCTCATGTAGCCAACACCTCGTAGCGAACTGTGAACCGAAGTCTGAAGACGCGGAAGCTACATTAGTGTAGTTAAACGAAATTAGCTTAGGTTTAAAGAATTTTATTCTCATAAGAACATAACAGTTCACTTAAAATGAGATACATAGTGCTTACAATTCTAGTAAATTAAAATAATATAACAATTGCCTCTGATGTGTTGGTGACGTTATAGGGTACGTACATGTTTCTTGAGTCTCGCCTTATTATGTTCATACTATCACACTTCTTTAAATCTTCCGGTAAATTATTGAACAGCTGTGCTCCCTCAACCAATATTGTTTTTTTTTACCGTAATTAGTCCGTGCACGTGCGGTCATTAGTAGAAACTTGTTTTTACTTCTTGTGTTATAGGTAACTTTTTTTTTATGTAATTGTATGTTTGATTGTACGGAATTTGTGGTGATTTTTTTTATGAGTATGCAGGTGTAATATGTGTAAAGTTGTTTGAGATTTAGTAGTTCAGTTTTTTCGTATAATTTTTTTGTTGGAAATAGGTAGTTATAATGAAATAATACTGTGATAATTTTGTTCTGTAATCTTTGTAGTGAGTTTAAATTATAGCTTCGTTCTTTCTTCTGCACCTAATTGGCGTAGCAGCGCACCTATTCACCTATACCACAGGTTAATAACAGATGGGACAATCCGCAATTTAGGTATGAAGCTACTAGTATGCGGCGGGCTCGGCTTGTCGGGCCAATTCAGTGCGGGCTGCCGCGCACCGGCCGGCTCGCACGGTCAGTTCGATACTCACTCACACGCTGCGTCGTAAAAGAAGACAATCCTGGGGCTGCAGTCTCGACATAGATAGCGATCGCTATACGACCGAATTCGGTCGCAAAGTCCTAGTGAGGTCCCTAGACGGTCAAACATGCATGAAAAACACGAAAAAATCACATGCTTGTCAAGCAATTTTGACTGTCTAAGTACCCCGAACGATCGCTTGACGAATTCTGTCGTCAAGCGATCGCTATCTATGTCGAGACTGCAGGCCCTGAGTCAGAAGGTATAAGAGTTACGCGCGCTAGGTAATAAGCGTTGTGCGTCCTGAATTGCACTTTATTGTGTCGTAACAAAAGTCGCTATTTATTTAAATAATTTTGCGGAGCGTCCCATCTGTATTAATCAGTGCCTATACAAAATCATGTGCTTCGGGAATCATCGTTTATCTTCGGGAATTGGAGCGCTCGATAATGAGATGCTTGCCTCATTTGTATTACCATGATTACAAAGTTACAGATTAACAACTCTATGCAATGAGGAGCCACACTCAAAGCTGTGTGTAGATGTCGCTGTAGTCGACCGTACCTTGTTTACCTTTCGTGACGGTAGTGTGACTGCTATTTATGAGATTTTAAAATGTAATTCCACTATAATATGTACGCGTTTATGACTGTGCGTCATCTAAAAGTTGAGCTCCGTAAAAGGAACGCTGCAACTGTCGACAAAAAGGCCGATTTGATTGAAAGGAAAACACTTAAAATATTTAAGCCTATGATTGTTTGTGAGCCTTTTTCCATAAGCCACGAACTAACATTCCTATTTTTTGTTTTATAAATTACTTTTGTATGATCGAAACCAAAATTTTGGTGCTGACTGCGACATCCAAGACGACACCGCATACCTATATCCACCTTCCGATACATTCAGAGACATAAGTGCAGATACTGCTTTACCAATGATTAACAGACAGGTACTACAAGAATATTTTGATAACTAAGTACCTATATTGGTTGATTAAATCTTTAGAAGAATTCTTTACTACATAGATTAGTTAATATAGTATATTTTATGACACTTTTATTTTGATGACAATAATTTTATTTTATTAGATAATAATCTTGATTCTTTTGTTTTATAGATATAGTACCCAGCCTAAAGGACAGCTTCTTTACTAATCTAATCCTTTTCTGTGAAATGCGCAGCAGATAATGGTGCAGTACTACTTGCCTTAAAGTTTTTAATACGTAACGCCAATTCCCATTGTTGTCTGCCATTACTTTCTTTAGGATACAAATGTACTCCTCTGTTTTTACAAGTTAACACACTACATTGTGGCATTTTGGACAAAATAACGAAAAATAGGAAAGCTAAACTTAGTAGATTGCAAAAATCCATACGATTTGACAGCTAATATATCAAAATAAGGTACAGTCGATTGTGCGCCATCTATCGTGATAAAAAGTTAGTTTTCCTCCCCATTCTGAATTCATCAGTGTCTGGGGTAGGTAACCTGACAGAGAAAACTTCAAACAAACGAGCAATGTTACGTGCACTACTAACACGCGGAGCCTTACAAAAATATAAGAAGCTTTGGCTCTGTGTGGGGGTTACTCTGTGGCACAACGTTCGTGCTAATTTGGGAACACGAAGATTTTCTGTTTTAACTGTGCCTATATAAGAGGATCATAAAGGTACAGTTGTATAATCAGCAATACCTATAGCTACCTTTCAGTATCATAATACAGGGTGGGTTTTTCAGCTGCAAAAAGTTGCAATTTGTAGCTAAAGCCCGAGCAATTTCAAAAATATTAAAATACCATTTTAGTTTTCTTTAGAATCTAGCTAACGGTTTCTTTGACGACTTCTCTTGAACAGTTTCAAATTAAGCGCTGAAGCTCCATTTCAGAAATATCAATCTGCCTAACCTTTTTCCAACTATGTTGGGGTCGGCTTCCAGTCTAACCGGATGCAGTTGAATACCAGTATTTTACATGGAGCGACTGCCTGTCTGACCTCCACAACCCAGATACTGTGTAATATAGTTGCCGGTACGAGTCGTGAGCACAAATTCCAAATGTAATGTTGTTGCCGTCGTCAACGGGCTCTTGTATTCTGTTTTCTACCAGTATATAAACAAGCTTGTCTCTTATATTAACCTCATTGCCCCTGCCCGTGTACGAATCGCCGTAATAGGAAAAAAGATTTGTAAGGTTAGGCTAGTGTACAATACCCCTTAGTAAGTCTGGTAGTCAGACTTTCAGGCTTCTGACGACCCATAACGATCTTTCGATCTATTATCATATGCAAGTTATTGTTGTTTTCCTTGGGAACAATACTTTTTTCGGGATGAAAGGTACCCTATGTTCGTTTCTCACATGTGACATATGAAAAATTTCAGGATGATCGGTTCGGTCACAAACAAACAAACAAACTTACTATTACATTTATAATATCATATACAGTTAGGACGAAAATAAGAATTCCGATACCCAATACCTGACTCAATTAGAACGGACTGCATTCATCTCACCTGCAAACGATTATGCAAACGAAGTGGTCGATAATGGAATAAGACGACGGTTATGACATTAACTGCATCGTTGGGTAATGGCATTTGAGCCAGAACCTTGCAGCAATTAAGTATAATGATGATTATTCTGTAAAGTTCACATGGAACCTCACTCAAGTGAGAGCATTCAATTCGAAAGCGAACTCATTTGTTTTTGAAGTAAATCATCGCGGTTTATAACGAGACACTTCGAATTTCGAAGTGTTTTTTTATTTATTTATTTTAATACCTATATTTAAGGAAAGGCGTTCCCGTTACCCGCAATGGTACTTATAGCGTCCATACATGCTAAAAACCGGCCAAGTTCCGTAGTTGGGATGAATTTAATTCAAGAACAAACTTAACATTGTAGTTGTAAAACATGCTTTCCCATACATTCCAAATGCAAATGTAAGTTTGAAGATTACACAATCTTGAGAAATTTACCATGTTATTTTAAGACCGTTGACTTTTATGGTAATAGGTTTTCCTGTAATCTAGAGGTACAGATGTATTGTCTGTATATTTTTTCAAAATTTTAGGCTCAGTACTTTCGGAGATTAGAGGGAATGGTAAATTTTTGTATAGTTTCTTAAACAACTTTAAAACGGTTTGTTTTAAAATTATATAAAATATAAAATTGGAACTCTCACAGTAAGCCCTTTAATTTGATGTCAGTCGGTAAAGTGTGCAATACTATTTTTTCTTATTTTCGCCCCAAAATTGACCCCTATCTTCAAAATTTATTTATTTACATTACACGTCCGTGTTTGGGTCACAGAAATTCATACGTGTACCAAATTTCAACTTAATCGGTCCATTAGATTCGGTACAAATTGGTTGTGACAAACGGACAGACAGACACACAGACACACGAGTGATCCTATAAGGATTCCATTTTTTTCCTTTTGGGGCACGGAACCCCAACAGCAGATTTTTTTTCGCTCATTTTTGAATGGTAATATTTTTTTTAGTGTGTAAGGACGCTTACTATTATGGGTTAAGAAAACGCCTTTCATTAGTTAACATTACTGTATAAAGGCTTATAATCTAAATTACGTACATACATTCTCCTTGTCATAAATATATCGGGTTGGCTAATAAGTAATGAGCGTTTTAGTTTAAAATTTTTACAATTTTTTGAATTTTCGGAAAGGTTCGAGAACGTTCTGTAGCAGAGGGTATATAAAGAGCGAGTCGCGCTCATGCGCGTTATTGATAGTTTGGCTGTTAGTGCGTTAAAGTTCACAAAGAAATGAGTGATATTAAAACCCACGTACGACATTGTTTATTATATGAGTTTCAATCTGGGCATTCTGCTGCAGTAGCTACACGTAATATATGTCAAAGGATAGCTCACGATGCAGTCTCCGAAGCAACAGCAGAGCGCTGGTTCCAACGGTTCCGCAATAACGATTTTTCCTTAACCGATCATCCAAGGTATGGGCGCCCCGTGGAATTAGATATTCGATAAATTAAAACTATTCATCGAAGAAGATCCTCAAAGAACTACACGCGATTTGGCTGTTCAGCTCGAGTGCTCTCATGGCACCATAGAAAATCATTTACATGGTTTGGGAAAGACTTACAAATATAGTGTTTACACATTTAATTGGTTAGATCATCTTGTTACTGGAGATGAAAAGTGGGTTCTCTATGTTAATCACACACACAAGCGCCAGTGGCTGGGATGTAAAGAACAGGGAAAACCAACGTCAAAAGGTGATCTTCATCCTCGCAAGGTAATGCTTTCTGTCTGGTGGGATATACATGGAGTAATAAGCTGGGAATTCCTTCCTACTAATACTACGATTACAACAACAGTATATTGTGATCAACTCGAAAAACTGAAGCTTGACATCCATCGCAAACGTCCACAACACGACAAAATATTATATTTTTCCTGCACGACAATGCCCGGCCGCATATTGCTAAGAGTACCAGGCTAAAACTATTGGAGCTTAATTGGGAAATAAAACCCCAACATCCATATTACCGGACTTAGCACCAACTGATTTCAGCTTGTTCCGATCACTTAGTAATAATTTACGGGAAAAAAGCTTTGACGATGAACCACACTTAAAACAATACATAGATGACTTCTTCAATTCAAAACCAACGAAGTTCAATGCGGACGCCATTCACTCTTTGCCAGATCGATGGCGAATGGTAGTAGAAAACGACGGTGAATATATTATTAATGATTAACAATTATTCATTTAATAAATAAATACAAATAAAATAGTTGTACGTCGTTCATTACTTATTAGCCAACCCAATAGATATCCATTATCTTAATTAAAGGAAAGCACGGCATTATTAATTAGCGTACTTCTACATTATAGAGGAAGTCTGAAAGTGACACCGGTGACTGAAAAGTTGTGCGGAAATCGGTTGTCGGAACGAGGAAAATGTCGTCAAGGAAATTTTGTGTATGAATGCTATACGAGTAGGGAAAGACCAAAGAAACGATAGACGGACTGAAAGATGATAATTATGGCTAGAAAAAGAGTGACTACCGAGATGACGACTAATAGAAAGTTTGGAAGAAAAAGACGAAATTGGGATAAGAGCAGAGAATGATGTTGATGACTTCTAAGTTATAAGAAAGAAAAATTATATTTAATAATTTCATATTTTAAATTGATGTTAAGAGAATAACACATACCTTAATAAGGTTCTAAGTAACGTGTTTTTTTTTCTTGCCATCACGACTGCCCTTTTAATCGTCGGGACCTCTCTAAGCATCAATTCGAAATTCGAACAGTCTCGTTGACTGATGATTTACTTTAAAAACAAGTGAGTGCGCTTTCGAACTGGGTACTTTTACTCGAATGAGGTCCGCTTGCTCGTATATTATGTCGTCATCGACGTAAAGTTTGTTTTTGTTTTTTTTACACTATTGTTTCAAAGAAAAGTCATATTATATTCTCTACTAGCTGTTGCCCGCGACTTCGTCTGCGATTCAGGATGAATAGTAACTTATGTCCTACTCCAGGTCATGGTCTACCTATGTGCCAAATTCCAGCCCAATCCGTTCAGCCGTTTCCGCAAAAAGTTGCTATAATAATATAATTCAATCATGATTCGAAAACACATGGCGCCATCTATATTATCATAAGAACGTTATGGTTGTTTTCCTTGGGAACAGTACTTTTTTCGGGATGAAAGGTATCCTATGTCCCTTTCTGTATACCTGAAAACGTATATGCAAAATTTCAGGATGATTGGTTCAGTGGTTCAGGCGTGAAAAGGTAACAAACAAACAAACAAACTTACTTTTGGATTTATAATATTAGTTAGGATTAGGATTCAAATGATTCATCATGAAAACGGATCCGTCTTCATTCTAGCAATAACCATAAAAGCCTTACGCCAAAGACTGTATCAACTATTTTCTCAAGAATCATTATCTATTACGGAAATGGGAAATATCCATCTCCAAATTCTGCCAATCCCTTTGAAAGCGTCGTACCAGGGACGAGACAATCATGTTCTAGTGTGACATGACTTTCTGAATTATTCGTGCCTACAACGTGACTTGTCAAAGTACATACGGTTTTAGTGATTTGGGAAAGAAAGAAGGGGTATGGATGTGGCAAGATTGAAATATTACTGCAGTTGTGATAATGTGGTCTTTACATATGAAATTGTCGATTTTTATACCTTCGTGGCACCACATTGTAGAATTATCTGGCAAATAAAGTACTGCTTAAATGATAAATGGTTTTATTTCTGTAAGAAGGTTTGTACAAACACTTTTACAAGTCAATCATGTTTTTTTTTTAAACTAGTTGAGGTCGGCGTTTCCTATCTGACTACTCTGAGAAGAAAGGCCGAAACAAACTGAGAGGTCACAGTCTCTTATAAAGTCCAGACATAATCTTGGTCACTTTATGTGAAGACCATGTAGATTGGTGTCTGAAATGGTCTTTTCAGGAAAGTACCACACAGATTGAGAGGACCTGTCCAGTCAGTGCACGTACATATTTGTCTTAAGGAGCTCAACGATTCAACGAACAATACCAAAGAAAGGACATTTAGGTAGGCCGCATAAATTGCTCAAACTGCCAGACCATGATTACAAATAACTAAGAGAAAAAATAAAACATACAAAAAAGCAATGACCCAGAACAAAACAAAATAACAAACAAAATAGTCTTCACATTCACAATAATTAAAATAATATAATAGTTTATAAAGTAAATATTCATGTCAAAATTCAGTATGCAAAAATAAAAAAGAGAAAAAGAAATTGGAGCAGCTCAAGCCCAAGCCTTTTTGTCCTCAATATAAATAAAGATAGGTTGGGTATAGGCCATGCTGTAAAGAGGATAAAGATTTTACAATATTTTGAGTTGATTTTTACGATGGTCACAAAACTATCTTATGTTTTAAGTGTATGTTTGACTGTGCTTACATTTGCAGATTGTGTTTTTAAAATTTAAAGTTTTAATTGCTTGGACTACGATTTTGGATGCAATCATCTTTATGAAGAACAAATACGTATTGTTTTATGTAAATGAAACCGAATATTTATCGTTTATTGATTCGTTTTGAACGTTAACGAAGGTCCAGTGATCATCATGTGAAGAAGTTACGAGTCGAACTTGGCAGGCAAGCACAAATAGATACGTGAGAAAAGCATGGTTAAAACGTAAAGTTTTGTTTTCTTTACAGGAATACGGCTCACCAAAGTTATAATAGAAACTATAATGCCTCATTCACTTTTCCTTACTCGTTGCTCTAACCTGCGCTCAGGTCACGTTCACCTATTAGCTATGGTCGCCACGCTCTCACGACATATTATATTGACGTGAAAACGTCTTTTCGCTCGGAATACTGATGGTAAGTTTAATATTTCTGACCGCCAAAAACATGTAAGATTTCAACAGTTAATAACTACGAGACTTTTAATGCTGAGTAATGGTTGGGCATTCACAAGATAGGTAATATTTATAACAATTTTAAGGCCAGATATAATTAGCCTATGACGTCACACTGCGAGCAAAGGCGCATGCGCGCGATCCTCTAGTTTTCACTATGTGTCGAAATATCAATTCGTATAGCGCAAAAATGTGCTTAGCTAGAAAAGTTATTCTAGTGTCTTTGTAAAGAATTGACAAAGTGCCGTAAACCGTAAGAAAATCTGTTGCAAATAGCAAAAAAATTGGGATGTCGTCTCATACCGGCCGTAAATCTGGTCAGAACTGAAAAATATTACAATCGGTGAAAGCTTACTTTATAAGGAATGCAATGAGTCTACTAAGTCTAGTATCAAGCAAATACAATGGCTACGGCAGTATCGGAAACCGTAGTAAAATTTCAATCAGTTTTCACGAAAACCAACGGTGCGGACTCGAACTGCCCCTGCTATATTTTTTTTATATATACCGTGGTATATCCGCTGTGCTGAACCGATGTGCTCGCCCGCGCGCGGGGAAAACCGTTGAGCGCCCCACCCGCGGTAATCTTGTAAACAAAACCGATTTGCATCGTAGCTTCTTGGAATTTTGTGACCGTTGAACGTTTCTTAGAATACTAGTGAGTAGGGCTTTATAGTAATGTAGAATTAGCAAGGACTCCTTATTAGTGGTGGATCAAGGTTCAAACCAAAAGCAGATTTGCGTGGGATGACTTTACTCCCACGAACCGCTACTTAAATAAAAAAATGGGATGCATTTCATCTCATGTGTAATTAGCGGTTATTCCATTACTATTGTTAAGTTTTAGGATTTTGTATCCTCCAGCAACCGTATATCAATCCGCGCACTGCTCCTCGTCTTTGGATACTATAAAAGCAGTGCGAGAAGACATAGTTTACCTGGATTAACACATAGGATATTTTTAGTCCCGGTAGTACGTTCCCGCGGGATATTTTCCGACATCTATTGCGAAGCCTCGAGCATAAACTAGTCAGTAATATTACTTAATATAAATAAAATATTATTCAATATTACTGAATGTAAATATATATTTTCATATTTTCTGTACTCGTTGTACTAACCCAAGCTCGGATCACGCTCACCTATCAGCTATGGTCACCACACTGTCTCACGAAATAACACTCACTTTTAGTTTACTACGCTAGGAGTAGAATAGAGCAGTGTTAGGATTATAGCTAGAGAGTTCACGGTTTTTTTTTTTTAATTTGTTGACTCTAGTCTAGGTCAGAGGTGACAGAGACAAAGTCGACGATGGAGTGAGCTTACCCAGAAGAAGCCTGTTCACTCTCACTTTGAAGAGATTAGGGTTGTATGCGCTGGGAAACACAGCCGCAGGTAGTGAGTGTGCTTTGTCTCTTTTGCTGTGCGCATTATAAAAGACATTGGAATAGCAACCAGGTAGGGATGGTAACTGGCAGTGCGTCTAGATGTCCGATGGTAGAAGGGGGCCGGTGGAATGAGGTCGTGGAGTTCTCGGGCACACTCTCCGAAGTAGAATCTGTAGAAGACCGTCAAGCAGGCAAGCGGCGATGAGCCAAGCTATGAAGCTTGGCATCCACCAGTTTTACGTCGCCAATTTGCATTCAAGTGCCGTCAGTTTTATCTTTGCTGTGGAACATTGACAGTGACAGTTCTTCGGTTTGGATGTGCTGTTGGAACTTACAATATTGTTTTAGTTATAATATTTTAAGGGTTCCGTACCTCAAAAAGAAAAAACGGAACCTTACACTCGTATCGTGTCTGTCAGTTCACTTACAATCACGTATCTATTTCTGTGCACGGACGTTTAATGTAAATAAATTAATTTTGAATAAGGGATCAATTATTGTGGGCAAGAAAATTAAAAACAATGTTTTGCAAACTGTACATATCAGAGTGGAACTCACTACCTGCGTCTGTGTTTCCGAAAGTATACAACCCTAATCTCTTCAAAGTGAGAGTGAACAGGCTTCTTCTGGGTAAGCTCACTCCATCGTCGACTTTGTCTCTGTCACCTCTGACCTAGACTAGAGTCAAGAGCAAACCCATCACAAATAAAAAAATTAAAAAAATCAAATGAAAGTGCTTACTCTGAGGGACTCAATTTTTAATCATTTAAAAATAAATTGTTTTAAAGTTATTTAGGAAAATTAATCATTCCTCCCGCTTATAACCGCGAAACTAAAATAGTGCTAGTGTAAAACAATCATCATCTGCCTAGCCTTTGCCCAACTATGTTGCGGTCGGCTTCCAGTCTAACCGGGTGCACCTGAATACCAGTATTTTACATGGAGCGACTGCCTATCTGACCTCCACAACCCAGTAACTGGGTATTATGATACCGCTTGGTAAGACTGGTAGTCAGAGTTTCGGGCTTCTGACGACTAGTAACGACTGTCAAAGAGTCACGAATGATAGCCGGGACCAATTGTAAAACAATGTTTAAAGGAAGATGTTTTCATTCCACAAAAATGATAAATGACATTTTTATTTCTACACAATACATTAAGTCCAAATCTCTTAATATCATTTCACTTGTCAATTAGCAAGAAAAGTCATTATCTTACGTAACGTCGGACCCTCTAGTTCGTTTTTCGGGGCAATTTGAGTAGATTACAGCCGCAGATAATATTAATTGAAGTCAGTGTAATCAAATGGAAAAGATTTGGCGGGAGATAGGAGGAAAAATGGCGGATTTCATTTAGCTTTTTTAACCGACTTCATAAAATGCTCTGGTTGTATTATTTTTAAAAGCTTATTTTGGAGAAAAAATCTTCTATTGTTGGCGTTTATTTTTGTAGTGTTTTTCAATAATTTTCAATAACAAAACCCTATAAAGACCTGTGTTTTCGTTCAGATCCTATGGTATGGCTTTTTCCATCTTCCGTTTGTCCATTTTACTATATGCTCAGGAGTAGGTATAGTGTTTAAAATGTAATCTCATTCACATCTTACTCATTAAATGTTTTTAAATAATTATGAGTTTTAAAAGCTGTTTGGTTCACAAGACTAATGTTAATGATAAAAGAGACGAGCATTAATTATCTGCCCGCTCAGCTTTCAAAGTGAATCACTAACGACAGAATGTCCTTGTTAAAAATTAAAACGAAAAAAACAAATGCAAAATAAATTATCGTATCAAGTTCGCAAAACAATATTCTAGGTAAAAGTCAGCTATAAAGATTTGACTACACTAGCGCTGTCAAAGTAAAAACGTCAACAGTGAAAGTCCCGCTTCCATTTTGCTGACAGGTTAATTTTTTATCAGTATTTGCAGCATAGTAAGAGAAGTACCTTGTTGTTTAAGTTCATGCCAAAACGACATCTACATTAGGGAAATAGCAGAGTATCTCATCAGCTAAATTCAACCTTTTTCGACGGTTGCAGTCACCGAAAGTCTGTAACTTTGGTCAATAAGCAGGATTGTTGGTGTAGCAGCTATCATAGTTACACAACAAATGCTGAAGCATGTGAACGCTTCGAAAAGTATGTATAGCATTCAGGAACTTTGTGGGCTAAGAACTAACCTGGTATTTGGCACCAAGTTCACGTTCGAATTTCAATAGCATGACACGACAGAAACGTAAGAAATGAAAAACAAAATGACAGATCGTAGTTTATGGTAGTGGTATGGTACCCAGGAGGAGTTATTACTGAGTTAGAGTTAGTGAGGAGTTCATGGCTAAATAATAACAGCCGCACGGTTCGACCCATCAGGTTAAGCTACGCTTGCCGGGGTTGGTCTGTAGATGGGTGAACATCTTTACATACCGAGACTCCTCTGTTCCTCCTCCTCTTTGGCAGTCGTTACGGGTCATCAGAAGCCCGAAAGTCTGACAACCAGTCTGACAACCATACCAAGGGGTATCGTATTACCCAATAACTGGGTTGTGGAGGTCAGATAGGCAGTCGCTCTAAGTAAAATACTGGTATTCAGCTGCATCCGGTTAGACTGGATGCCGACCCCAATTTAGCTGGGAAAAGGCTAGGCAGAGTGTATGGTAACCACACATGTACACTTAAGTTATGTATAGTTAAATTAGATAACCGCTAATTACACATGGGATGAAATTCATCCCATTTTTTTATTTAAGTAGTGGTTCGTGGGAGTAAAGTCATCCCACGCAAATCTGTTTTGGTTTGAACCTTGTTCCACCACTATTAAGAAGTCCTTTCTAATTCCATACATTTACAATAGTTTGATGCTCTAACTGTTTCTGAGGAATTTGAGGTACGCCAACCCTCTATGCGACTAGTCAATCATCTATGGAAAGATTATTTTTAGTCTGTAGTTGCAAATCTTTTTGTAAACAAAAGGTTTTTGTTCAAATTGGAATGCTTGTAATTAATGAAAATTGTAAGTGTTTTTATTTATGTTTTGTGCTAAGAATAAACACACCATGCATTTAAAACCATAAAACATATAGGTCATCGCTTGTTTTTTTTTACCAGAGTCATTTCTTTGAAAGTGAAACTAAAAATTGTTTTGTTATTTTTACAACCAATTTTGAAAATGAAAACAAGTCATACTTTCAAACGAAACGATTACTATAAAGCCCTACTCACTAGCATTCTAAAAAACATTCAACGGTCACAAAATTCCAAGAAGCTACGATGCAAATTGGTTTTGTTTACAAGATTACCGCGGGCGTCCGCGGGTGGGGCGCTCAATGGTTTTCCCCGCGCGCGGGTTAGCACAGCGGTTCAGCACAGCGGGTATAGTTATACACTTTTACACCAAACCATTTTATTAGGTACTTACTTGCAATTAACCTACACTTTGCTCATGGTTGTTTGATATTTATTTTTTTACCCTTTTAATAAATTGTCTTTATCAAAGGAGGGAGGACATGTAGCGGTATAGTACTCACACATGCACACATGAGCTTAAGTGCCTATGACGTCGCACGTCTGCTAAGTTCGAACACAGTCGACGTCACGACAACACACAACACAGTCGGTTACTAACCGTGGCTCGCGTCATTCACGTCATTTCATAATTAGCTTAATATTAGTTATTGTTTTCCGTGTTTAGATTTAGTAACTTTATTATTAAATTCATTGTATACCACTGAATGAACATTTCATTTCATAGAACCTAAATCACGTCCCAACAAAAGTTCTATAGCAGAAAGATTTTAACGGCGCAAACTTAAAAATTAACTAAAGAAATGTTACTTCGTATGGAGTAGAGAAAGAAGATGAAGACGATGATTAATTTCGAGTTTAAATATCTATTTTTTATGCACATGATTCTGTGATACTAAAACAAAGTTTCTTTCTTTTTCTACTCGTGCTGTATGGCCTCAGCTTTACAACATCTTTTCATGTCAAGACCACGTTCCCTATTATTGACATAATGAACGTTATTACAGCATAGATTAGATTATTATCTATAAGAAAATGACGCACTGTAGCTAAAAGAATATCTTTCAGTTCTTTTATGGCTTTTTTTGTCTGTAATTATGAGGCCAATTTCCGGAAGCATCTGCTATTTCCGTGAGGAAAAGTAATGTAAATATATTTTGGTCTTATTTTGTTGGATATTTCTAAGTACTTTCCTTTAGTAATATGGTACTTAACATATAATATCCCCACAGCTGGGACAGAGGCCTCCTGTGAGAGGGAGAGGGCCGTAATCCACCACGCGGGCCCAGTGCGGGTTGGTAGATATCAAATGTCTTCGAAATTTTGCTTTTCTCACGATGTTTTCCTTCACCGTTTCGAGAGCAGTGCTGATGAAACAACTTACACAAAGTAAAGCGCCTGCTTGGAATCAAACCCCCGACACACAACTCGTAAGCTGCTGTCCTTACCACTTGGCCACCACCACTGCTCTTACATAAATGGTACTTGCAGAGGGCGAAATGTAAGAAATAATATATCTGGACATATAAATTAAAAGTTGTAAAAAAAAAGGTTTCCTTCTAAACTACGAAATGGATTTTGATGCGGTTTTCACCATCATTATCAGATTTTATGCTGAAAGATTTTTGTGTTTAATACATAAATGTTAAAGGTACGTAGTTAAACTTAGGTTAAAACATTAGGCGCGGCAGACGCACATGCGCGTTTTCATAACTTTCTTCGAGTGCGGAGCGCCGCACATGTGCGTTCGTTGTGCATCTCTATTGTTTCGAAAACATCGTAAAAAAAGGGTCGGTAAGGGTGTAGCATAAAGAAGCGTTTGCATAAAGAATTAAGCAGAGAATGTGTTAAGTTAGGTTCCAACTTACTATTGTTGGACGATAACAAAGGACTATAGCGGCAGGGTTTCTTCAATGAATCAGTGCTATGCAAAAAGCGACTTTAAGGTGTAAAGGCGTTCGTTTCGATTTTTCAAATATAGTTATCCTATTCACCACGACAGGGCTTTAAAAAAAAAACACGCACAATGAAGGGTTCCGTAGTTGGGATGAATTTATCCCAAGAAAAAACTTAACATTGTAGTTGAAAAACATGTTCTCCCATACATTCCATCTGCAAATGTAAGTTTGTACGCACAATATTGAGAGATTTACCATGTTATTTTAAGACCATAGATTTCTTATAGGTTTCCCTGTAATATATAGGAATAGAACTAATTTATGTTTTTTTTTTTTTTTTAATTTTAGGCTCAGTAGAAACCATTTATTTTATAATTATTAAAAAAAAAACTGGCTTTTGCCCGCGGCTTCGCTCGCGTTAATTTAGAATAACGGTTTAGGGCGTGAAAAGGTATCAAGCAAACAAACTTACTTTCGCATCTCTAATATTATAGTTAGGAGGATGAAAAACCCTTTCGACACTCTAAGACTCACAAAATATATTAGGTACTTTAATAAAAAATAAAACTCTTAACACACTAATAAAGTTTCGTTTTTTTTTTCTTTTGAGGTACGGAACCCTAAAAACAAAAGAAAAACTGGAAATATAAAATTTTAAGGTATAAACATCATAATTTTACTGCATTAAGGTCGTCAATAACCTATGCAAAGTTTGCGTGTCTGTAAACATCAGTGGCCTCTAACCTAGCAGTGCATTTATTGTATTTGACCCCTGAAAAGTCTCGCGTACACCATGTGTACGTAAGAAAAATCTTTATAAACGAAAACGTATACAGCCTCTTAAGGGGTTATTGTATTCATCATTATAAAGAACTTTTACTATGAGACCAAACCTGAAATCGCGAAAAAAAACCAGCTGCTCCCTACATTTTGACGAATTATGCGAACATAAATGTACTGAATAGCTGATTTCTTTTCGCGATTTCAGGTTTGGTCCCATAGTAAAAGCTGTTCTTAATGATGAGTACAATGACCCCTTAAGAGGTTGTTGGTGTTTTACCCATAACCCTGTATATAAACGTAAAAAAAAACCGGCCAAGTGCGAGTCGAACTCGCGCACGAAGGGTTCCGTACCATTATCTGTAAAAACGGCAAAAAAAATCACGTTTGTATAAACAAGCTTGGGAGCTCCCTTAAATATTAATTTTATTCTGTTTTTTTTTTTAGTATTTGTAGTTACAGCGGCAACAGAAATACATTATCTGTGAAAATTTCAACTGTCTAACTATCACGGTTCATGAGACAGACCTGCCTGCCGGCCTAGGCCTCAAGTCTGCTATTACAATAGTGTCAGAATGGTCTATCATTGATTTTGTAGCGACATACCTACATACAGCGCGTCTCACATCCGACTACCGCCGCACGTTGAGTGCGCGCGCACTGGCGCGCCGCCGTGGAGCTTGTCCGGCGCGGCCAGCGAGACTGTTTCTAGAACAACGACCCGTGTCGCCACAGCTTCTTGAAGGACGCCGCGCGAACACCGCGCGCCGCTGAATGTTCTAGATGGAAGACCAGCTACTCCGCGTTTTCTCGAAGCGCCGCGCACGCGCTCGCGCATGCGCGGAGAACAATATATAAGGAGATGTATGTTACTCAATAAAAAGATAGTTCATCTTAAGCCATTCACTATGTAGGACACGTCTTTTATTTATAAGTACCTCATAGCACGTATAGCTGCCACAATACCTAACGTACATAGATGCTACAATTTCATAATTATTGATTTTGACAAGTTTTGTAATCTACTAATATAATGGCGTCATTATGACTTTCCAATGGTCAACCACTGACACTCCATTGAAAGAAATGGCTTAAAATGGTAATCTCGTACATAATGACAAATGAAAGACTGACGTATGCGGTAATCTGCAAAAATTTTGACAGTTCCTTTGATCAGTACTACGATTCTATTACGAGACCACTGACCTACCAATGATCGACGATTATGAATTTAGCAGATTACGTACTTTTAGCAAAATGACAATGGGATCGTTTTGGAATGACGAATTTATAAAAAATAGCAGACTTGGGGCCCTGGTGACAGACGGACAGACAGACGGACAGCGGAGTCTTAGTAATAGGGTTTTACCCTTTGGGTACGGAACCCTAAAAAACCATCATCCAATGGCGACCGTGGAGTTACAGTAGTTGTGATCCTATGTCGTTCGGTTGACATTCAAGCACATAATTGATATGAACCTATGGGATTATTCGGATAGTTCAGATGCACAAATGACCCTTGTATTCATATTCTCTCACACATGCATGCACAATACAGATGTCTGATAAAACCCAGACTCAAATTCAGATTTATAGTTTTTAATTTTAAAATTTACGAGTTCGTTACACCCTGTATACGAAGAAAACATGTTTGTTCAAGCATTAGCGGTGTAATTTATCGCTTCGGCAAACGTTAACTCGACCCTGTATAACAAACTGTTGGCAGGACAGAAATCAATAGCTGTATTGCGGTTAAAGTTGACTTTTGAAGAATGTTTCATACACTTTATTGTACCTACATCAGAAAATGCGTAACAGAAAAAATAAATTTAACCATAAATAAAACATACAATTCTAGGCAAACTTGGAATTGACAGTGATTGCAGGATTGAGTTTGGAGTTTATTGTTAGTGAGGTAGGAACTCGCGACTAAGTAATAACAGCCGCACGGGTCGATCCATCAGGTTAAGCTACACTTGCCGGGGTTGGTCCGTGGATGGGTGACCATCTTTTTATACCGAGACTCCTCCGTGCCTCGGAAAGCACGTTAGGCCGTTGGTCCCGGCTGTCATTCGTGGATCTTTGACAGTCGTTACGGGTCGTCAGAAGCCCGAAAGTCTGACAACCAGTCTAACCTAGGGGTATCGCATTACCCAGTAACTGGGTTGTGGAGGTCAGATAGGCAGGCGCTCCATGTAAAATACTGGTATTCAGCTGCATCCAGTTAGACTGGAAGCCGACCTCAACATAGTTGGGAAAAGGCTAGGCAGATTGATTGATTTTGTAGAGCTGCTCCACCGTCGAAGCCGAATAACTTGGTTATTGTGCCGCGAATCCACATGCTAGTGGCATGATTATTGAGATGACGATTCTTGATTTTAGCCAACTCATGACTACGCTAAAGGACCTATTCCAGCGGTCAGCGATTGCGGCTCCAAGATTTGTGGAGCAAAGACTCCATCAACGGATGCAACAAGAGGGTGAATGTCGCATGTCGCATTCCTTTTGAAGAATATTGCTTCTGCATTTTTTTATGAATAAATTATTTTTTATTTAAATACAGTAAAATATATACATTATGTACAAGTATACATTAAAAAATAAAAATATAAAGAGGAAAATGTTTCTGCATTTTTAGTATTGAACTATTTTTCTCGAATTAAACGTTAGTCGCATGAAATTTTCATTAGGATTTTGTGACATTATATTACCAAAGTGAATATGATTTTTAAAATTCGCAAGTTTTTAGTCCCCAGATTAGGGTTTATTGATAACGATGAGCAGTTTGGCTCAAAACAGATCAATCTGCCTAGCCTTTTCCCAACTATGTTGGGGTCGGCTTTCAGTCTAACCGGATGCAGCTGAATATCAGTATTTTACATGGAGCGACTGCCTATCTGACCTCCACAACCCAGTTACTGGGTAATACGATACCCCTTGGTAAGACTGGTTGTCAGACTTGGCTCAAAAAAGATAAAAAATAAAATTAAAAATTCTCTTTTTTACACTATATATTTTACGCAGCATTTTAAAATAATATCTAGTTTAATTTTTGTGAAACTAATAGTCCAATTTTCACCCAGTACAAATAAATTAATATACCCTCTTCACATATATATCTACAAACTATAAAAAAAAAACCGTAGACAATGAATCACACGTAACCCATAATTCGCTCCCAAAAATACAGCTTTTGCTTTCCATCCAAACTGGAGTGCTCTGAAATTGTTTCCAATTTCTATGATAATTTTAAATGTTACATGAGACTTGGTATGTTTTGTGTTTGGAAAACAAATCTTGCCTTGATCCTAGACACTGAATACGGAGTCGCCTCGGAGGGCGTTAATAGAAGCGAAATTGTTGACACTTTTCATATTAACCAAGCGACTCAACGTTTACTCGCAGTAATAAATACACAGGGGCAGTCGCAGTAACAAATACACATACAATAAGGGCGGACGTTTTGCGGAGCCTGTCTTATGTAATTTGGACGTTCAAAAAGTGCTGATTCTCAGCCTAGTTTGAATAAATGACTTTGATTTTGATTCAAATGATATACAGGATGAAATTAATATCATTTTAAGCGGTCATTATATTCATCATTATGAACAACTTTTACTATGGAACCAATCCTGAAATTCACGAAAAAAAAATCTGCTGTGCCCTACATTTTGACGAGTTATGCAGACATAAATGTAGAGAACTGTCGATTTTTTCGCGATTTCAGGTTTGTTCCCATAGTAAAACTTATTCATAATGATGAGTACAATGACCCCTTAAAAGGATGCCTATGAATTAAATTTCAACCTGTATATAAACTGACAGCGGTATTGAAGGCAGTCCGTGGCTGAAGTGAAATTTTAAGAATTGGTTTTGAGCAACGCGCCATGAAGTGATTCCAGTTTATTGCTCGCGAGTGTAGTTATCTAGGCAAAGCACGTCCAGCCTTAGCAGGCTAACCTAAGCTAACCCTAAAGCACTATCTTGTGGTTAGAACAGCACACTAATGTCGTTGTGGTCACGACACCCTCACACCGAGTGCACGAACGAATTAATTGACTTTGTGAATAATTTAAACAAGCATTAGACTTGCAATGATGGCTACCGTGTAGACTGGTCGTTCATGTACGTTGTGGGGGTCAGAAAATGAGTTCGTTAAACTGTAGTGCTATCCTGTAAAGTTCACCTGGAACCTCACTCAAGTGAGCGGACACTATTCGAAAGCGAACTCATTTGTTTTTAAAGTATATCATTGCGGATTCACGACGAGACATCGCACCGTTCTAATTTGAAACGAAAGTAATGAATTTGAATTTATGTCCATCACAATTTTTTTTTGGGATTTTTAGCCACTATGTTACTCGATCTGGCTCGAGTGGTCGGAATGGTAGCCAAGTTTATGATGTGTGGAAGGAAGTTCAAAAGACGCACCTCGCATAAAAATTCCCTGTTTCCTCTTTGTTTTTAAAAGTCAAAAATATCTTCCAAAACCTCTATGAACTATTAAATATTTATTTACACAGCTCGTTCCTACACAGAACTGTAACTTTATAGGTAAGTACGTGATTTTTTGAATAAATAAACAGGTAAAGCGGTTTCCAATACACGTTTCCATATTAGTGGAATTTTACGATCAGAAGCTACCTCGATATTATCGACTATTGTTGGTATAAAATATTGTACTTACTCAATGATATTTTCTAAATATCGTAGACTGTTAAAAAATAAGAGGGGTTAAAACAAACTGTATTCTGTTTTGGCTAACTTTTAAGGGAGTAGTGTTGGCTCTGTGGCAACGGCGGCGACTTACGAGTCGTAGGTTCGAACCCTAAAAGGCACTTTACTTTGTGTAAATTATTTAATTACCACTGCTTTCAAAACATTGAAGGAAAACATCGTGAGGAAACCGGCATGTCCTACAACCAAAAATTCGAAGACATGTGATATCCACCTACCCGCACTGCGCCTGCGTGATGGATTACAGCCCGCTCCCTCTCACAGATTTTGAACAAATCATTCACTTTATCGATCATTTCGCCTAAAGGATTTGAGTCCAGTCCAGTAAAATATTGTAACGTTTTCTCCCCACTAGCGATCGCCTTTATAAGGAGCTGCGCTGTTGAGTCGGCACGTTCTCAGGCCCCGACGACCCCATAACTCTTCTCTAGGAGAGCAGTAGGAACAAAAACAAATCGACATTCCGACCTCGCCGCCGAGGTCCCTCGCGACGACCCCGAAGTAATTGTCCTCCCCCCCGTCCCTTGCTCGGGAATGAAGTGCCAGCTGGTGGCGTAGCTGAGCCAGTAGCTTCAAACTCTCCGTTCAATAATAATCACTCTAATTTGATCCAGCCGCCTGTCCCATATTGCTGTCCTTCCCCCAGCGACGCCCTAAGCCGAGGTTCGTTCCCCACAGGGGGAGCGCTTAACGTGTAGTCGCTTAGTCTGTAAGTTTTATACCCCTGGCTGGAGGCTTTGAGTTCACTTAAGGTAGCCACAGGTTTGACCGGTTAAGTAATCACGGCCTCTCTAGGCCAACTACGAGATGCCATTTATAAAAAAAAAGAGTCGGCACGTCCCCGACCGATCACCATGTTCGGCAAGCCAATCCCTTGGGAGAAGCGAGCCAAATACCTCGGTGTGACCCTCGACCACCACATCTCCTTTTCTGAGCACATAAAGCAGGTGCATTCGCGCGCCGTTTTCGCTCTCGGTAGACTCCACTCCGTTCTGAATGCACGTAGCAAATTGTCACTTAGGTACAGACGCCAGCAGGTCAACCTACCCGAAACTGTCAGATTTTCCCAGTCAACCTTGAACCTAATGGTTTAGCAATAAAGTCGAAAATCTATTAAAGAAATCTGACAGATTGTAGTAGCTTGATGTGCTGGCGTCTGTACAAATTGCGCATTTATACAGCGTACAATACAGGAAAAATCTTCATCAATTTAACGTACACGCAATAAACTTATAAAACCGGCCAAGTGCGTGTTGGATCACGCACAATGAAGAGTTCCGTAGTTGGGATGAATTTATCCTAAGAACAAACTTAACATTGTAGTTGAAAAACATGTTCGCCCATACATTCCAACTGCAATTGTGAGTTTGTACGCAAAATATTGAGAGATTTTTTACCATGTTATTTTAAGACCATAGAATTCTTATAAGTTTTCCTGTAATCTATAAGTATGGAACTATTTTCTGTATTTTTTTCGAAATTTTAGGCTCAGTAGTTTCTGTCACTTTTCATCTATTTTCTTAATTATAACAATTTATTTGAATAAAAAAAAACTTATTGAGAGCCTCACAGCAGCCCTTTCATTTGATATGTCACACGGTACAGTTTACAAAACCTCATTTTTATTTTATAATTATTCCTCCAAAAGTTAACCCCAATATGGAGTTTCATAATTCATTTATTTACGTTACACGTTCGTGTTCGGGTCATATAAATTCATATGAGTACCAAATTTCAACTTAATATGACAGACAGACATACAAACGAGAGATCCTATACGGGTTCCATTTTTCCTTTTGAGGCACGGAACCATAATAAAAAAATGAAATACATAATAATTAAAATATTTATATTAGAAACATTGTTATTATTTTGCGGAACCTCAAATCCGTGTATTCCATGCCAAATCGACAAATAGCAAAAAAATCACATCACAGATCATTAAACGTCAATCAATTGGGAAATTCCCATAGCACCCATTCCGAATGTTCCCATTCGGTACACAATAAATTCCCATTAGGTTAATGACGAAAGAGCGTTGACAGTGTCTATAATTATTGCATTAAATGTTTACGATCGGAACCATTAACTTGATATGGGCATCAACGTTTAACCCTTCTGATTTTAGTCGATGAATTACTGGTACTTTGATAATACTCGTAAATAAAAAAGTACTAGCTTCTGCCCGCGACTTTGTCCGCAAATGAAATTCATCCATCGCCTGCCCACGTTTTTACTTCGTTTTCACTTATCGTTCTTTCTGACTTTTTTCCTTTTTGCTCGGCTCCTTAAAATCCTAGCGTAATGTTAAGTAGCCTATAGCCTTTCTCAAGAATTGGGCTATCTAAATGCAAAGAATTTTTCAATTCCGACTCTGGAACTACCCAGAGATTAGCTCGTTCAAACAAACTAACTGTTCAGCTTTATTAGTAGAATAATATATACATATTTTAGCCGCAAGGTTGCCTGCTTGTCGGTCTTCTACAGTTTGTAGTTCGGTGAGTGTGCCCAATAACTCCACGACTTGATTCCGCCGGCCCGCTTCTACCATCGGACATCTAGACGCACTGCCAGTTACCATCCCTACCTAGTTGCTATTCGCAATAAGCGTTTCCAAATGTCTTTTATAATGCGCACTGCAAAAGAGACAAAGCACACTCACTACCTGCGGCTGTGTTTCCGAACGCATACAACCCTAATCTCTTCAAAGTGAGAGTAAACAGGCTTCTTCTGGGTAAGCTCACTCCATCGTCGACTTTGTCTCTGTCGCCTCCGACCTAGACTAAAGTCAAGAGCAAACCCATCTTAGATAAAAGAAAAAAATAGACTTGCTTTAAAAGTAAGCATACGATTCAACTAACATAGTACTCATATCCAATGTTATTACTATAAAGACCTTTTTTTTTACATCCTCAGCTTGAGCAAACGTTTGCCATAATCATCAGATTATCAAATAATATAAATATCAATCATAGAAAATAGTGGTAGTGTATTCATGACTAGCCAAATAAGAGCAAACTCTAACTCATTTGTAAAAAAACTTACTTTTTCTAATTGAAATCTCGTTCCTCAAACTTTTTTGTAAAACTATGTTTGCAATCAGTTAAACTAGCCATAGCGGCTAGCTTTTGCCCGTGTAGTTGTCGGAAATTATCCCACAGGAACGCACTACCGGGATCAAAAGTATAGTATGTCCTAATCCAGGTCATACTCTACGCATGTGCTAACTTTTATCATGAAAGCGTAACAAACAAACAAACTCACTTTCGCATTTATAGTATTATGAAAAACCGGTCTATCGACAAGAGTGTCGAGTCTAGAGAGACTCACAAAATGTATTAGGTACTTAAATAATAAAAAATAAACTCTTAACACACTACTAAAGTTTCTATAATAATATAATTCAATCATGATTCGAAAATCACGTGGTGCCATCTATTATCATAAGAACGTTATTGTTGTTTTCCTCGGGAACAGTACTTTTTTCGGGATGAAAGTACCCTATGTCCATTTCTGTAAACGAGACAAGATTTTAAGATGATCGGTTCAGTGGTTTAGGCGTGGAAAGGTAACAAAGAAACAAACAAACTTACTTTCGCATTTATGATATTAATGAATATACTCGATAAAGCCTAAAAATGAAAATAACTATAACCAAATGTTAGTATGACCTTAACCGCTAATTACACATGGGATGAAATTCATCCCATTTTTTTATTTAAGTAGTGGTTCGTGGGAGTAAAGTCATCCCACGCAAATCTGCTTTTGGTTTGAATTGAAAATTAAACCAAGTCATACTTTCAAACGAAACGTACATTACTATAAAGCCCTACTCACTAGCATTCTAAGAAACGTTCAACGGTCACAAAATTCCAAGAAGCTACGATGCAAATCGGTTTTGTTTACAAGATTACCGCGGGTGGGGCGCTCAACGGTTTTCCCCGCGCGCGGGTGAGCACAGCGGTTCAGCACAGCGGTTAATTAAAACTTTCAACAACACCCTAAGTAACCTCGATAAACCTTCCAAAAACAGTTCAGCCATCATCACCATTTCAGCCAAAAGACGTCTGCTTCTGGACATAGGCTTCCCCAAACCACCGGCACATTTCAACCGGTTCTGTCCTTCCCGCATTCAGCGTATCCCTGCGGGCTTCACAAGGTCCACTTTATGGGAGGCCTTCCAACACTAAGTTTTCCAGTACGCGGCCGTCATTACAGAACTTTTTGGCCCCATCGGCCATCTGGCCGATCCGGCCCACAGCCACTTAAATTTGGAAATTCTACCAACCCTAACCAAATAATACTTCGTGAAAGTGACACCCCTACAACAATGATGGCGGCCATTACTTTCCGCCATGAAAACTTAATTTACATATTGTATTGTAATGGGCTATTAAATTAATGAGAATTCTGCCTTTTACAAGTCATTAGCTTTTATGCCGGTTATTACGACGCATTTTGTAAAGGATTGTAAGGATTTCTATTCAGTAAAGCATAGAATGTATAGTAACAGTCAGAAGTCGACTAGCAATCTCACTAAACTATGGTATAGCAATATTAGTTGTACTTATGACCTTGTTCTATAAGAACGTTTGACAATACTACACATTGGCAACTTTGGCAGCCCGTATAGCGCAGGCGATAATGGTCATTGCGGTGTAAGTGGACTTCTAGACGTTGACTGTACATACTACAAAAGGGTTTCATGGTAGTTCAGGTTCATTAACATAGTTTTCACGAGTCTCCATAATAAAAAAAATATCCTATGGATGCTAAATAAAGTATCCCCAACTCTTAATTTAGCATCCATAGGAATTTCACTGTCCAGATCTGAAATCTTCATACATTAGTCGAATGATCTATTTACAATTGCTGGAAAATCAAACACTATGAAATTATTTCGTTATTACATAGCTAATGCCGCGGTCCCAAGGCCTGCTTTCTCACAGGCCAGACCAGGCCTGGCCAGGCTGACAGGCCATGGGAACTATCGGCCTGCGGTGGCCTGTCGTCGCTCGTCCGATCGAATGTATGGGATGATCGGTGAAATGCTTGGCACGGGCCACGACAGGCCTTTACAGGCACAGGCCGCGACAGGCCTCGACGGGCCATAGGAACACGGCATCATTGTCCAGATCTGAAATCTTCATACATTAGTCGAATGATCATTTTACATTTGCTTGAAAATCAAACACTTTAAAATTCCGCGTAGTGCACAAACAGCCTAAATAGTTAGTCCCATTACAACATAGCTAATGCCGTGGTCCTACGGCCCGCTTTCTCACAGGCCAGACCGCACCAGGCCAGGTTGACAGGCCTTGGGAATAGTCGGCCTGCGGTAGCCCGTCTGATCGAATGTATGGGATGATCCGTGGAATTCTCGCACGGGCCGCGACTGGCCGCGATAGTCACGGGCCATGGGAGCGCTGCATAACTGGTTATCATTTTTATCACGGCATAAGTTAATGCCTCCGAGAGAAGGAGAATGGCTAATTCAAATCGACGGCAACTGTGGCCAACGTTGAGCAAATGCTTTCTATCCAAGCTGTACGTAGAAACTTAAATGCACCAGTGACACTCCAAGGAAGTCAAAGTCATATAATTTATTTGAAATAAGCATATAAAAGGCACTTTTGAAATTTATTCTAGTCGCCCCTTCCAAAAGGTATTTTCGTATGGAAAAGAATGGACAAGAAACTTTACCGTTACTCTTATTTACTTATTGTTACATATCGTAAAGTTCTGATTACGAATTAAAAAATAGTGCTATAATGCTGTCATTATGCATTATGGTACTATTTTTTAATTACTTTTTGCATGTACAACTCATACCAAAATTAAAACGTGTTATTATGATACAGATGTCGTAACAAAATAATGATATAAAATAACTTATTAACCCCCGACGAAAAAAGAGGGGTGTTATTTCCTATTAAAGTACACTTCAAATCGACCAAGGAGTTTTACATTCATTTTTTATCATTATTCGTGTACTGTACGTTAATTAACGAAAGGTTAACCCACAATATTAAAGCGTCCATACATGCTAAAAAAAATATATTACCATTCAAAAATTCGCGAAAAGAAAAATCCGTAGTTCCCTACATTTTGAGGAGGTATGAGGACATAATGTAGGAAACAGCAGATTTTTTTCGCGAATTTTTGAATGGTAATATTTTTTTATGTAGCCTGCTGGGACACAGGCCTCCTCTCGGTGAGAGGGAGTGGGTCTTACTTAAATCATCACGCGGGCCCAGTGCGCGTAGATGTCACATATCTTCGAATTTTTGGTTCGAAGTCGCGGCCGTGACTACTCGGCCACCAGTGCGCCTTAGCAGGACATACTATACTTTTAATTCCAGTAGTATATTCACATGGGCTAATTCCCGAAATCAACGCAGGCGAAGCCGCGGGCAGAAACTAGTCTCCCTCTGCATGCCTTTAGAAAAAATACTAATCAATAAGCCAGGTTGTATTGGGATTGACTGATCAGAACGCGCTAGACGTAAGTATCTACATTTAAATATATTATATGTGGTGCCATCTACAACGCCACATACGAACTACGCATCAAAGACCTGACGTCACACAATGTTTTTTTTTTTTTTTGGGAAATGGCATCTCGCAGGTCAAGCTAGGAGGTTGTCGGCTGCTCAACCGGACTTTACTGTGACCCCCGTCTGTATACGGATCTCAGCTTACGGCGTCGCTAGGGAAAGACAGCAAGAGACAGGCTGGATTGGATTAATCATATTATATTGGAACTAATTTAAAGCTGCAGACTCAGTGGTGCGCGCTGGCTCGAGCAAGGGTCGGGACGGAGATGGACGGGGACATCGCGGCGGGCTTCGGTGGCGAGGACTGAAGGACAGCGGTCTGTGTTGGTTTTTCCAAACTGTGGTGGGATTACTTTTCTGGAGGTGCGTAATAGCGTCATCCAGGTTGGTGAGGGTATGTCTTGGTCGGTGAATCTTACTTATACGAGACGGCGTTTATCGGGCGGCCGCAAGCAGGGTTTACCGCGCGGCTATTATACAATATCTAGACATCGACCGTCGAGCAGTTAAGTATCCCACCAGACACGTACCCGTCTGGTCGGGGGATCCTCCCTTTTCTATGGAGGATGAGTGAACTTTATACCCTGTTCCTCATACCTCTATACTGGTGACCCGTCATGATCCACCACCACTGGCCACTACCACCGCTATTCGCGGAAGCACTTTCAATGCACCAATATTGCACTTATGGTAATCAGTCATCCGTGTTGTGATGTATCCAAAGTAAGCAACCGATTAGCAATTAAGAGAGAAAATAATGGCATAATAACAAATTCGTTACAAGTCTTAAGGTAGAACTAGTCTCGGGCTCGAACAAACTGGAGGGCGTGGCTAAAAAGCACGCTGTCTCACCGCTAGCATCGTGTCCGACAGAGATAGTGTCAGTGGTGAGCAGTTAGACTGTAGTAAAATAGTAAGTAGGTAATGGTAGTAAAGTAGAACTAGTAATAGTAAAACGAGCTCGTAAAAAATTACGAAAAGTTCTTTGGAAAATCAAGTTTTATGTAAAAACCATTTGCGTAAATCAATTAAAAATAAAATATATTGAACTCTTTGATAATTGGGCTCGGTCGGTGCCGACTTTGTTTTGAAGATTTTACACTTTTTTAGGGTTCCGTACCAAAATGGTAAAAAGGAATCTTTATGATGCGACTCAGTCTGTCTGTCCGTCTGTCACAGTTGGATATCTCAAGAACTACTAATGCTGTCAACTTGAATTTTGGAATAGTTTTAAATAACGTTTGCCCAACTATTTTGCAAATAAAAAAGAAATAAACATATGTATATATTTTTTGCAACTAGGACTGACCCCCTTGGTCTTAAAAAATGCGAAGTGGGGCTACTAGGGCATATGGAATATGACAGAACGCTGTTTGCACATTCTTAAACATTTTTTCTTTTCTTTTTTTTAAGCCGCATAGTTTTCGAGTTTTGATGAAAAATGTAAAAAAAAATACTTCTTTCTTCTTCTCCACCCTTATCTCCGAAGTTTGAATAGAGAAAAATCTGAAATTATTCTGTGTGATAGAAGTTTATGTAACGATTACAGAAAAAATAGAACGATGTCTCTAAACAGCACACATTTTTTTATATATGATGGTACGAAACTCTTGGTGCGCGAGGCCGATTCGCTCTTGACCAGTTTTTATTTATTCCTTAATTACGCCAAAAGTTGCGTTAAAATTAGAAAGAAAAACGTTTGTTGGTTTAACTTTTTTATATCATGTTTAACTTTGGATATACAATGTCAAACAGCGGACTAATACCCTCCCGAAATTTAAACGGAAAAAATATCGACTAGTGCAACCTTAATGTTCGAAATCAAGGCACAGTTATGTTTGATTTCAAACGAAACGATTTAACTTTGAAGCAATAACTTTAACATTAGCATTTATATTATACAAAGGAACACTTTGATTCATTAGCCTTTTTGAACTAACTTCGAATTTCTTTTGGCAGTCTTCAATTTTGTTAGTCAAATGTAGCGTTCTTTGATTTACTCAGTGAGTTGTTCTTACATTGATGTTCATTTATTTTAATGTACATACTCGTGCGTAATATGCGAGGGATTTCAACGAGGATTTTTCCAAATTTAGTCTCAATGGCTTGATGTTTTTTTCAAGGGTGTTGCTTATATTTAATCAAAAAGGCTTTTCTTCAGGTGCAGAACCTACCACTAACTCTCTCTCACTGAGAGGAGGCTTGAGTCCCGGCAGTGGGAACATTTTAGGCTCATTAGGCAATTTTAGGCTCATTAGGCTATTTTAGGCTCATTAGGCTATTTTGGGCTCATTAGGCTATTTTAGGCTGGCTCATTAGGCAATTTTTTTTCCATGGATAAATTCTCAGTCTGGAATAGCACATTGCCTACTTTTTATCCTGGTAGTACGTTTTCGAACTTGACGCGAGCGAAACCGCTTAATTAGAACTAAGAATACCCAATTCTGTTGTGTTATCAGACCAAAGAGATAAGAAGAAACAGTTTGAATTAACTTTATTATAATAAATCTTTGAAATATTCCAAACAAATGGCCGACAGCTGTGTTTTGAATGTATTGCTAGCACTCAATAATAAATCAAAATCAAAAGTCAATTATTCAAACTAGGCCGAGAATTCGCACTTTTCGAACGTTAAAATTACACAGTCCTCAACACGCCCACCCTTTACCACTTCCTAGTGCTTTAGCTCGGAAGAAGCAGTGGCGCAACAAACTACCCAGCAGCACAGCTGTCGGTTCAGTTCAAAAAAATGATTCTATACCCAAAATAATTTAGCTACATTACGCAACACAAAACATTAAATTAAATTATTTGGCATAAGTCAGCTAGCATACGCTAAAATACCAACAAAAAAAAAAATCGAAAACTATACTCAAGCAGAAATAAAAATACAAAACTAAAAACGTAAACAAAACTTTATAACTAAATAAAAGCCTCCAGGAACATAGAGCGTGCCCACTTATATATGTAGCCGTAACTCGAAGTCATAAATTATCAATATCAACAAATGAAATAATATGGATTAATTGCGTAGGTTGAATGAATGATTGAATGATTTTTATTTCCTGTAAGTAGGTTTGTAACAAACACTTTTACAAGTCAATATTTTTTTTTTAATCTAGATGAGGTCGGCGTTTCCTATCTGACTACTCTGAGAAGAAAGGCCGAAACAAACTCAGAGGTCACAGTCTCTTATAAAGTCCAGACATAATCTTGGTCACTTCATGTGAAGACCATGTAGATTGGTGTCTGAAATGGTCTTTTGAGGAAAGTACCACACAGATTGAGAGGACCTGTCCAGTCAGTGCACGTACATATTTGTCTTAAGGAGCTCAACGATTCAACGAACAATACCAAAGAAAGGACATTTAGGTAGGCCGCATAAATTACTCAAACTGCCAGACATGATTAAAAATAACTGAGAGAAAAAATAAAACAAACAAAAAAAGCAATGACCTACATAGTCTTCACATTCACAATAAATTAAAATAATATAATACTTTACAAAGTAAATAGTCATGTCAACATTCAGTATGCAAAAATAAAAGAATAAAATAAAATTTGGAGCAGTTCAAACCCAAGCCTTTTTTATTAATTAACTTTTCCATTTCTATTGGAGTTATCATAAAATTGAACGTTACGTAATAATTCCTCAATCAAAACTAAGAGGAAACTCCCGTATTATTAAGAACGTTCGTATTCCAATTTCAGACAAAAACCTTCTCTAACTTACCAACATTTTCGACATTGATTGTCACTGAGTTGAGATTGCGACTTAAACGTTTTTGAAGTACGAAAATTGGCTATTTGAATTCTGACATAATATCACACCTTATCTACTTTTGCTCCTGGCTAACTAATAACAGCCGCACGGGCCGATCCATCAGGTTAAGCTACGCTTGCCGGGGTTGGTCCGTAGATGGGTGACCATCTTTACATACCGGGACTCCTCTGTGTCGCGGAAAGCACGTTAAACCGTTGGTCCCGGCTGTCATTCGTGGATCTTTGACAGTCGTTACGGGTCATCAGTAGCCCGAAAGTCTGACAACCAGTCTTACCAAGGGGTAGGTATCGTATGACCCAGAAACTGGGCTGTGGATGTCAGATAGGCAGTCGCTCCATGTAAAATACTGGTATTCAAATGCATCTGGTTAAACTGGAAGCCGACCCCAACAAAGGGCTAGGCAGTTTGCTTGATCTACATCTCCGGGATTAGTTCAGTTAGATTGCAAATTTTCGAAAAATTGTGAACTGGGTGAAATCGGTTAGGTTAGGTTAGAACTGTAACCAACCGCGCGCAAGCCGAGCGAGCGCTACTTCCAAGTTGCTCGCAGTTAGGCACGCTATTTAGCATTAGCGCAAGGCAGCAAGCAAGTTTGATAACAGTTCACAATTTGTCCGTTTCCCATGGAAAGATTGTAAACTATCGAATAACAATGTGTTAAATTGTAATTAGTTAGGTCACAATTTTTCGATAGTTTATAATAGGTACCGATAGATTTAAAACTAACGAAGTTCATTATTCTACGATAACATTTACACTTATTTTAGGATTAGAAAGAGACTGTCCACTGGCATGTGTGACAACCTGGAGGACGGAGCGGTGGAGCATACGGTGGAGGTATGACCGGCTTGGGCAGAGCACCACCGTGTCCTCGCGGATGCGATCGGCGGCAGCGATCTCTGGCGTCCAGCCCTGGTCCAGGCCATGGTACGTAGCGAGACTCCTTCTGCGAAGCAGTAATGCTCGCGAAGGAGGAGACGGAACGCGTGAGAGAGAAGCAATCCTTGCGCCCTCACACCCCTAGTCACCGCAGGAGACGCCCTCGACGTTGGCAATGGGTAGCTTGCCATCCGGTAAGGACCAGGCCCGGGTCGACGGCGCGTTGTGTTCCACGCGCGCCTCAAAAAGATGTCAGCACTAACTAATGGGGTCCGTTAGGGCCGATGCTTGCCAGGGTTGTGGGTTGTTTGAAAGAGTTACCGTGGCCTGGCACAGGCAACTGAAGGAACACGGGAGGATTTTAGTCAGTAGAATTCTGACACACCCTCCCGCTCCGCGCAGAGCGAGAGAAGTTATTTGATAATTTCCCACTCCAAGAAAATAAAAATGGTAAGTGTGACAGAGAGCACGCTCTATATAGCTGAACTTTTTCTAAAACTTGAAGGGCCATGTTTAGGTACGGCCGGGTACTGTAAATGAATTTCAATTACGTTTCAAAGTCCACGCATACCATTAAACTGCTCTTTAACGAGACAAAACTCAAAATTAAACTGTTACTCGGTTTAATTACATATTTTGCTGATTACTGTTTTCAACCTTTGTCTTACCTACGTTACCAGAATGGTTCAATTGAAGGAAACTTTTACTTGTGCGCGCGTAATATGGATAAGGCCATGATTATGGGTCTATTCAAATGAATAATTTATTTATTTACTAACTGTTCGTGCCCTGCGTCGCCTGGATGATTTCATGTTTCTGTCTCCAGTGGTTTAGGTTGTGTGTTGTCTCTTTTCATACAAAAATACCATAAAAAATTCTGACTTTTCAGATGAATATTCCAAAAAAATCTGTCATTTAAACATAACAAAAAAATAAGAAGCAAAATAGGTGCAACCGTTTCGAAGTGATGCGCTTACATACATTCGGCAATTGATTTTTATTTATATAGATTTATATATTCAGTAGTACACTTACATTTTTTTATATATTTAAATTGGTGCAAACATAAACTCATTAGAGAGGTTAATGTGGGCGAACCCGTGCCTATAAATTAGCAATCACCGTCACTTGTGAAACAGCGTGAACATTCAATCAATCTGCCTAGTCTTTTCCCAACTATGTTGGGGTTGGCTTCCAGTCTAACCGGATGCAGATGATGGAGCGACTGCTTATCTGACCTCCACAACCCAGTACCTGGGTAATACTTTACTCCTTGGTAAGACCGGTTGTCAGACTTTCGGGCTTCTGACGACACGTAACAACTGTCAATGATCCAATAATGATAGCCAGGATCGACAGCTTAACGTGCTTTCCGAGGCACGGAGGAGTCTCGGTATGTACAGATGGTCACACATCCACGGACCAACCACGGCAAGCGTAGCTTAACCTGATGGATCGACCCGTGCGGCTGTTATTACTTAGCCACGAGCTCCTCTCAGCAGCATGAAAAATTTACCAGAATACTTACCAGAATTTTCGACTCAGTTCTTTGTTTTTATTTTTTTTCCTTGGATGATGTATTGTGGAGGTCAGATATGCAGTAGCTCCATGTAAAAAACTGGTATCCAGATGCAACCATTTATACTGGAACTCAACCTGAACATAGTAATTTGAAAAGGCTAGAGACATTAATTATAATAACTTTTTATCTCCGCTCAATAGTTGCCTTTCCGAGGCAATAAAGAAACAACACCATTAAGGGCCTATACTACCTCAAATAGCTTAGCATGATCCTCCGTTATGTCGAAAATACTGCAGCATTAATGTTGAAATAAATATATGGTAAAGTTGAGGATTAATGTTAAGTACTATGTGTGACGAAAACACGATTCCATAAAATTTTCTCGATATAAAAAAAAAATCCAAATTAACCTCTAAACCGAACAATAAACCGCTGGTATTCAAAAAATACTTCAAATTAGATCATGAAACTTTGCATACTAACTGAACTAATTATAAAGCACGTCTTATGTTTTTTTTTTTATATATTATATATATTACCATTATTTTCACCTTAAAAAGAAATTACCTAAACTATCGGCGCAAGACGCCGCCGATAGTTTAGTTAAGTTTGTTACCTGCCGCCCGACACCCCGCTCAGTCTCGCTTCGGCTTTCGAACGGGAGAGCTGTGTCGCTTGCACTCAGAACACACTCATATGAACACACTGATAAAGAGTGAGGTGGCGCGGGGAAGTGGGGGCGAAATTAGAATTTGATCTTCAAGACCGAGACTTAGTAATAACACTATTAGTATTCACTGTTATAGAAGACATTGATACACTTTACGCAAAGCACATCTAAGTCTGGAGATTATTACCTAAAGTGACTACCTTAAATCACTAACATAAGCTACACCTAAATGTAATGCCTACACTAAAGCACACTGTTCGATTTTCAACCCTTGGCTAACCGCCGAGAGTTGACAATCCAACGTGCAATAATATTTTAGGCATTACATTTTGCTATCACTTAGTGCTAGAGAAAACGGGCTTTACCATCGCTGGCAGTAAGCCAAGATAATAAAATATTTATGACACTGTCTCAATTTTGAGTGTCGTAATCTGGCAAGAAGTTGTCTCTTGGAACTATGTAGCTAATATATCAGGTAAATTGATGGATTTGTCTAATACACCAAAATTCTAACTCACTGTTTAAAATTCTTATAAAAAGCACTTCTTGGTAAAAGTACGTAATTTCTTACAAGCGACTGAATTTGAACAGAAACAAGCGAAAATTCAAAAGCCAATAATGCTAAACAAATTTACCACAGATCGGACACACCTAAACACACATACCTAAACTTCGAGAAAAGAAGTATCGTTCGCGTTACGTAAGTTTACCGCTCTGAAACCAGGCTTTCCAATGCGCATTGCATGGCTCGCTACTGTTTTAATATAGACATTGACTACTGCGCAGTCATTTGTTACCGACTTTATAGCGGCAAACTTACATTAGCGACCTTTAACAAGAGTGGATAATACCTCCTATAAAATCCCGGAATGATAAACATGACGATTAAATCTCGGGATTTAAGAAATTGCGAATTATTTATTATTTAATTAAAATATTTAATTTGTTACGAATGTATTCAAAGTGAAATAATTAATTCACAATTTCTTATTTCTCGGGAAATTCCCCGGATTTAAAAATTACGAATTATTTATTATTTTATTATAAATATTTAATTTGTTACGAATGTATTCAAAGTACAATAACTAATTCACAATTTCTTAAATCCGGGGTCTTATAGGAGGTATCATCCACTCCTGTTAATTCTATCCTCGAAGTTAAGATATTTTTGCTCTACCTAATCCGATCTCTGCAAATTATAGATAAATTTTACAGTTAAAGCTTAGAAAAGTATCGAAGCTTACTGCTTGCAATAGTTACGAACTGAAACATACTTCTTTTTCTTTTAGAAAGAAAAGAAAAAAGAAAGAAAAACTGTTTATAATGCAACTGCCTGATAAGATTTTCCAAGCAGCCAAACTGTGCGGAAAGTGCCACTTTTTCGCACTTGTGCTTTTTACTTTTCAGTTTTTTTTTTTTAACTCCGTGGTCAGCCCGACACAAAGAGTTTTCATTATTTGAGAAAAGTTTTACAAATTAGTCAAGTACAGATTATCATTCATAGCTCGTGGGTAAGTAATAACAGCCGCACGGGTCGATTCATCAGGTTAAGCTACGCTTGCCGGGGTTGGTCTGTGGATGGGTGACCATCTTTTCATACCGAGACTCCTCCGTGCCTCGGAAAGCACGTTAAGCCATTGGTCCCGGCTATAATTCGTGGATCTTTCACAGTCAAACGGGTCGTCAGAAGCCCGAAAGTCTGACAACCTGTCTTACCAAGGGGTATTGTATTACCCAGTAACTGGGTTGTGGAGGTCAGATAGGCAGTCGCTCCATGTAAAATACTGGTATTCAGCTGCATCCGGTTAGACTGGAAGCCGAACCCAAAATAGTTGGGAAAAGGCTAGGCAGATTGATAAAAGGTACAATAAAACTAATACTTCATAAAACGCGATATTTGTTACTCGAGATTTAGATTTTAATCAATAAATTAATATTAAATATGTTTGGCTGAACGTATATTTTGCTATACGACGTGACAGCTATTTGCACATGCACAGTAGTAGATATGCTGAGTGCGCATGTATTTAAAATATGCCTGCCATTTTACTAATTTTTTGCTTAGTACGGAGTCGATCTGTGTAAATCTGCTAAAAATGTCGAGTTCAAGTGACGAATCAATTACTTTATCCCCGGAAAATATTATTCTAGAAGCACAAAATGCCAACAACAGCATCTTACCGGCTAAATCAAAAGAAAAATACTTAAAATAACTTTTTACTATGGAAAGAAAACAAGGAAGCCGGCTCCTTCTCTGAAAATGTCCTGTGGGCATACTTCAACGAATTAGCCACGAAATACTGTGTAAGCCAAGCACATTGTAGTCTCTATGTATTCTATAATAAAGCAATGAAATGTAAGAATGCCATTGACATAAAAAGTTGCTCAAAATTAAGTACGTTTCTGAAACGGCAAAACAATGACTTTATAACAAAAAGTCAAAAGTGTTGACAGCAAACGATGTGAAAAGGTTTTTAAATGAGGCTCCAGATACTAATTACCCGCCAACCAAGGTAAATTACCTACATTTTAACCTACCCGTATTAGATTAACTTTGTACGTGCCTAATTACTTTATAAATTTTATTTACATTAAACGTTGTTGTACGAGTGCATGCAGAAGAGAGGAAGTCGCCAAAATAACTGTAGATGACTTTTAGTAAAAGTACCGGACACCAAAATTAAAATCGCAAAATCTTTTGTGATTCATGGACACAACAACAACAATACCGATAAAACAATACAACATCGTAAAAAAAAAATACGAAACTTTGCGCTCAAACAAAGGATAAAGCAATTGTTTCTTTCAGAATTATACCCATGGAAAGTGTACTGCCCAATATATTGGCGTTAATAAGTTCGGCGGTATGCCTAAAGAATATGCTGTTTTTCTCGGGCTTCCAGAGCCTCAATTATATATCGACCATAGTTTTAGGCAAACCTCTGCCACGCTACTTGCTGAACCAGGAGCAGATATTACGACCCTGAAGCGCCACGATGGGTGGAAATCGAATATGGTGGTGGTACGCCTAAGTCGAAGGCTTCATAGAAAATAATAAAAAAGATATCTAGCCAAATAACACAATTCGTCAATCTGAATACCATCCAGTGCCCCAACACTCCTAATATAGAACCCGCTGCTAAACGACCCAAAACAGAATCGATCCCGTCTACTTCACGTGGAGCTGACCGTCCTCCTATCACCCTCCTGTAGCTTGAATTCGAAAAATTAAGAATTATTACACGAACATACTGTAAGAAAACCAATGAGTTTTAACTTTTAATTTTATTTCATAATTAAACGCCTTTTTCAATATATTTCTTTTATTTTCTCACACAAGGCATTGTACTCGTAAAACATTCTATGATTGATACACGTGCGTAAGATGATTTCCAACTCATGACAACTTATACACACGAGCGCTTCGCTCACTCGTGAATAAAAATACCCTTCGTCGGAAATCACCTACTTCCCGCACTTGTAGCATAAATAACTATTATTCACGTGAAAGTGACACACATACATACAGCAGCTCAAAAACATAAACAAACGGGTATCTATTAAAAAAATAATATACAAGACGGAAATATGTATCACTAACGTGCGAAATGGCAAACGCTCAGCATAATGCCGTGGCCCGTGCACGAAGGCACGAATCTACGGCGCTGGTTTTCAGCGTGTCGCTGTCTCAGAACAATAAATAAAACCTCAGTTACTCATTGTTCCTAAGCACCGAACAAATAATACTCTTACGAATTTTGAGGTCGCTGAGGACACAAAAAGACGCTGTTGCGTCACGGCGCACACAAAGTATAATATAAGTGCATATTAAAATATAAAAAAAAATAATAGAAATAAAAAGAGCATATTTTATAATCAAGTAACTAAAAAAACAATACACAATAGTAACAATAACATTAATAATGACAACAACAGCAATACACATTAACAATAGTAATAGTAACAATAGTATAATTACAAATACTATACGTATAATTAGAGATATAGATATAAACACGATCAACTAAATAAAATATGCAGACATAAATAATGAATTACGTGGCAACATTTCGACGTGCATTACGCATTATTACGTTACTAATTTTCTATTCGAGGAAACAATGAACATTTCGGACACACAAATAGATGCGAAAATACAGTATATTTCACGCAGCTATTATTTTCGCCGTTATCCACATGAAGCTAGAGTCGATCCTTCCCACTCTCGAGCACAAAGATTTATTGCTACAATATTATTGTTCACCCTTCGTAAACCGATGAACCAGGTGAAGTGATATTGGAGGATATTAAATCATTGTAAACGCATTACCTATCCATGTGTATTAGCCTGTTGTCTCAACGACTATTACCTGAAGTGACAAATGCCTTCCATTCTTGGCACTAAGCCAAGGTATCAAGCTAACGCGCGCTGACTCCACACGTTGGTCCCAACTTTGTCCCCAAAGCCACTCGTCCAACATGTGTTAAAATAGCATTGGACCCGTTATTAACCAATGCTATTTTCTCAATTCATAATGTTGGACGAGTGGTAATGTGGCCAACGTTGGGACCAACGTGTAGTGCTGGCGTAAATAATTAGTTGAGAATTATGGCTAAAGCCAATTTGGCTATGTGGAATAGAGGAGTGTAAAATTACGCTAGTTGTAGAATGAAAAATAGGTAGTTCTGCAGGCTTAGCACGAGAACCGTAGAGAAGTGTTTTGACGACGGAAGAGTAGACAAAAATGACGTTGACACTGTCGACGGCAACAAAGTAGAATGAGCCAACTGCACTTTTACGAAATTCACTTTTTTACATAATTCGCCTTAGAATTCTTTGTTTTTCACACGATTTCTTTTTCCACGGAGGCAAGCTCGTAACGCCGGAGAAGATGCGATTCTCAACGTGTTTAATATGGAAATTTCTCACTTTTTGTGTGGAAAATATGAAAAATATTACCTACATATACAGTTTTGGGGCATTGTGGTTTTTATAAAGGGGGCAAAATTTTCATTATCTTTGCGATAAGACACCGTTTTCGAGATATAAACAAAAGAAGAGAAAGAAGAAAAACGATTTTGTATAGATTTTTGTGGCCGTCGAGTCGAAAGTTTTCTACTGTCTTTAGCACGGCGAGATTACAAAATTAGATTGTCTTCACTACTTCCGACAATTATCAGTTGTCAGTGTGATTTTGACTGTTAGGACAGAAAACTTTCTTCAGAAAGTCTACTTACCAAAGGGCCTAGACAAAGATCGTTAGAAACCAAAGACAAAATGACAAATTGTAGAAGGATTTTTACGGTGCGATGTCAAAAATGGAGAATCGAAATGTCACTTTGTATAGACAGACCAGGTGGCGTTGTTGGTTAAGATATCATGCCGCAGGTCGTGGGTTCGATTCCCATCCATGTCTGTTTGTCCCGAGTCTGGGTGTAATTATCTATATACGTAAGTATTTACAAAAAAAAAAAAAACAGTAGTGTATGTAGTATATCAGTTATCTGATTTCCATAGTACAAGCTTAGTTGGGGATCAGATGACCGTGTGTGAAATGTCCCAGGATATTATTATAGAAAAAGATGTGTCTATTCTCCGTAGAGATAGAAGTGGTCCTGCTAAGCCTGCTGTACGAACGGAGTTCGTCCTTCACCCAATCCAGGAACAAATTCAACAGAAAGGTGACTGAATACGACTCATAGTTTTCTTGCTGCGGAACTGCTTTCCAATTGATCTAAACGGTCTTTTGAGTGGACCGCTGACCACAGAGACTGGCACGAGTGACACCACACGGTAATGCACAATTAGTCCTTATTTTGATCATTTTCGCTCACGGAGAAAAAATAGATAGTTCATGGGTCATGGCGGACGACAGACTCGTCAGCTCCGCGTGTATTCCAAGCTTCTTGAAGATGGCGCGCTCGTCGCGTTTTCGCGAATATTTTCAGCTGCTCATGGGTACGGAACAGCCAATCACGTGCCGACTTAGCGAGGGCGATATTCTCTATCAAATTAGTCCAATCACGGGCTATACAAGGTTTAACATAAATAACGCACCACCTCTTATGGGGTCATTGTACTCATAATTATGAACAACTTTTACTATAGAACCAAACCTGAAATCGCAAAAAAAGCTGTTGAATGTGAGACTTCTATCGATGAGTCTTCTTTAGCTAATAGGAGGGGGACACAACGACTAAACCTGTTGATGATCTTCGCCCTTATGTGGATAATAACATAATACATAATATATCTAAATGTTTTCATAATACAACCATATTATTCACTTAAATAAACAACATCACCGTAAATATTACACCAGTACAAATTCCTCCACACAAATTCGTATTCAGGGTCACCTTGAGTTTACGTCGTGACAAACAAGTCTAATTTATTTGAATCCCTGTCCTTGTCCGATATTTTGTTAGCTGTATAATATTTTAGTGCATAACCATCTTATATTCTTTTTGTTACTCTAATGAAATTGCTTTCTTTTTTCTTGTGTTTTGTCTTTATGACAGGTAAGATATAGACGCTTTCCGCTACAAAGGGCGTAACTCCAAATCCCATACTTTTGGCTATGAGCAAAATACTAAAAAAAAAACTTTCTTAAATAACTCTTTTGTTTTTATACTTATAAAATTGAGTTCTAGGATGGAAGTTCTTAAATTTTGGCCGTGTTTGCCTTATTTAATTACAATTATGTACGAGAGATATTAACGAAGTTAGCATGGAGTTACACCCCTGAAAACCTCAAAAAATATATATGTTATGGACTAGGTGATTAATGCGGGCATTATACATAATGTACGAGCATTATGAATAATGTCTAGCTCTATCGGGCTAAGTTATTAATACTATCTTAACTTCATTATTTATCACATTGCACGGTCATCATTATTATATTTCTACATGATAATTGGGCAATTTGATAATAAAGCTAAATTTGACGCGGTGTTAGGGCGGGGAGGGAGGCACGCATGGCGTGGCACGCTTTGACTAATCAGAGACCGCCATTCAGCGTGCGGCTCGTGCGGCGGACTTCAAGCGCTATTGTTTTTGTTTAGTTTTGCATTGTAAGCGAATACGGACGGACGCGGATGGGTTTTACTTTCGTAACTCAGTGTTAACACGAGTGTGTTAGGTTAGGTTATGTATTACTCTGCCCAAAAGGTGATGGACAATATGTATAATGCCCGGTCAATTTGATTATTTGAATAATTCTTATCAAATCACACTCTCATATCCGCTAATTGCACATGGGATGAAACTCATCCCATTTTTTTATTTAAGTAGTGGTTCGTGGGAGTAAAGTCATCCCACGCAAATCTGCTTTTGGTTTGAACCTTGTTCCACCACTATTAAGGAGTCCTTTCTAATTCCATACATTTAGTTTGATGCACTATCTATTTCCGAGGAATTTGAGGTACGCCAATTCTCTATGCGACTCGTCAATCGTCTATGGAAAGATTATTTTTAGTCTGTAGTTGCAAATCTTTTCGTAAACAAAAGGTTTTTGTTCAAATTGGAATGCTTGTAATTAATGAAACTTGTATTAAGGTAAGTGGTTTTATTTATGTTTCGTGCTAAGAATAAACACACCATGCATTTTAAACCATAAAACATATAGGTCATCGCTTGTTTTTTTTTTACTACAGACATTTCTTTGAAAGTGTAACTAAAAATTGTTTTGTTATTTTTTACATCCAATTTTGAAAATGAATACAAGTCATACTTTCAAATGAAACGTACATTACTATAAAGCCCTACTCACTAGCATTCTAAGAGACATTCAACGGTCACAAAATTCCAAGAAGCTATGATACAAATAGGTTTTGTTTATTGGGCATTTCGTCGGCCTAATTTGTTAGCCTGCCAAGTCCATTTTCTCATAGTTTACAAGACGAAGAAAAAACCGACTAATAGGTATATTTATTGCTTTAGCAATCAATTCTGAAAATGCTGTTGGTTCTAATAAGTTTCCTTGATATTTTAAAAGCTTAACTAATAAGCTTATCTTACACACATTTTAGGAAAATTATGAAAACACAGATATAGTCAGCTTTATTTGGCAAGTTAACAAATTACGCCGACGATTTTTCATAATGATCGGGCATTATGTATAATGCCCAATTTATCACTTGGTCCATAACATATATACAACCCATAATTAAATAGTTTGTCAACAAACATCTGCAGTAAAAACCAGTTATGCAGCTATAAGGGTGATTTATATGTAGTTGTAAATATCATTTTTCTTTGCAAAATATGTAGATACATCCTGTTATTAACAATAATGCAATGAATCTAATTAAATCAAAGTTTTTTTTTTGCTCATTGTCAAACTATGGGTTAGTCATAGTCATAGTCATAGTCATTTATTCAATAACAAGAAACTTGTATCTGAATTACATAATTTATTAATAAATTAAACATTTTCAATTCCATAATAATAATTCAACCAAACAAATTCAATAATAATAATTACAATACTAATAATAATTAAGAGACATTTATAATTCATCAACAGTATATAGACACCTATTCAACAGGAAATCCTTAAGCTGGGTTTTAAAATTATTAGTGTAGATATTGCTTTTGATATCTAAAGGCAACTTATTAAATAACTTGACTGATTGATATTGTGGACTGTGTTCCACAATATTGAAATTTGGTTGTATTTTGTTATATTTAATATCTTTTCTACGTGTACTTTCCCTAATTTGTCGTTGTTCTGTAGTCTCATAATCATGAATGTACTTGGCCATGTTACTCAAAAGAACGAAAACATAAATGCTCGGCAATGTAAGGATACCTTGGTTTCTAGTTGTTGGTCTGGTTGTAGTTGAAAGTGTCGAATTAATTAATTATCTAGTTTTATATTATTTCAACAAGGGTTTCAATATTTGAATGTTTATAAATGCTACTAATTATTTACGCCAGCACTACACGTTGGTCCCAACGTTGGCCACATTACCACTCGTCCAATATTAGAACAGAGACGTAAATGTTACTTACCGTAACCTTTGTGAGACATCTTTTGTTAGGTTCAGAGTTGACACAACATTTTTTTACAGGGCGTAAATTACAATTTGTTTTGTTAATGTGTTTAACCCCCTTTTTCATTCGATAAAATGTGTATGTCTGTAGTTACACCAAGTTTACTGTGGTAATCTAAAATAGAAGGGTTTTATGACTCAGTTTTGCGAAAAAGTAATGTTTAGCTTTAAGAAAATGTTGGGTACTAAAAACCATTTTCATTTTTTACCGTAGCGCAATTTTAAACACACAGATCGAAAGAGCGTGAAAAATTAAGTAAGACTGCATTAAAAAGTAAATTTGGCCAAAATGGTCTTTACGCCCTTTGTAGCGGAACGAGTCAGTATGTGGTCTTTCTTTGCAGTATTGCATAGTTGCTGTTATGATTGATTTTGCTCATGGAAGGCAACAACTAAGAATCCCGCTTCCTTTAAAAACCTTGCACTCTCTTGCAGGCTTCTGATATTTTACTTGTGAACAATGTCTTTCATTTCGACAGTACAATGAATTAATGATTTTCATTGCGTTTTGTACATTGTTCGCCGGGCAAGCGATTTTTTCAAGCAGTAAGAAGCAATGGATTATGAATTCCCATCAAGATTCTTCGATTTGTGATAAAAAGTGGGTGCTGGATCCAGTTAGGGATTAGCTATTCTTTTCTCAAAAAAAAAAGAATAGACAGACAGCGGCCTCCTTAAGTCTGAGAATAATAACTACAAACGTGATAAAGGCATTTATATCTTCGATTTATGTTAAAAGCACCGTCACTTGTGATGGAAATATTAATTTATTTTTCTTGCATTAATTCACTTTATATTTATTTTATTTTATTACTTATTGTAATATTTTCTCAGCACTGGGCACAAACGAAAACAACTCCTCAAAATTTTCACATTCACATAACGATGGCATCTAGATAATTCACTACAAAACATCCGACAATTCCCATTTCATAAATCGATTTCCGACACAAAAATTAATGCATCCCACGGGTAACGGGATACGTTCCAATTTATTTATTCGATTACAAATTAAATATTTGAATACGACACTGGAATCTGATTTCAGGGCTACCAGCAATGAGTGTTATTGTTTGGTTTCCATTTTGTACACAATGGGAAGTATCTATCTTCCACTTATAAAAATAAGTACCTACCTACAGATGAGAATTTCCCATTAATTGGTTACCTATTTCGTATATATTTTAGAATTTTCCCATTGCGTAACTATTGGAAAATTCCCATTCAGTGGGTGCCAAATGGGAATTTACCATCTTCTCAGAAACAAAAAGAACGTTTTATTGCTATTGTACGTTCAGGATGTTCCCCTCTTAATTCTTTACTTTGATTGTTTGCATAAATACTGAACTTTTTCAAGAGTATCGATTGTCGATAGGACCGTAGCGACTAAAATTTAACTAAAACAACGAAAATAACTGTAGGGTTGTAAAACAAAACAGGTCATTTTGTTTTATTGATTGTCAGCAGACAATTTGTTGTTCAACTCTACAGAAAAAATATTTCAGGATTATTCAAATTAAAGGGATTGCAAAATATTTGCTATTGATAGCACAAGAAGTAATTATTTTACTTCAGTTTTTTGGCATTATAATTTATTATTGCAAATTAAAAAAATCCTGTCTCTTGTATATTACTACAACTTTTTATATTTTGGGTTACATACAGTATGTTAACCAACAGAGGGCGTTCCCGTTAACCCGCAATAGTATAGCATCCATACATGCTAAAAAAAATATTACCATTCGAAAATAAAATGGTTTTTTTTTTTTTTAATATTAAAATATTCACTAAAATATTCAAAAAAATATAAAAATATTCACTAAAAATAAAAACTAAATTGCGATGTTTCCGTCCTTCAAGTACGCGTGTACAGAGTGTTTCTTTTACGTATCAATTTAACATTTTTAGTGAATATTTTAATATTAAAAAAAATAAAAACCATTTTGTTTTCGAATGGTAATATTTTTTTTAGCATGTATGGATGCTATACTATTGCGGGTTAACGGGAACGCCCTCTGTTGGTTAACATACTGTATATAAATTACGTAAACTCACGCTTTCTTCTCATGGGGGTATGCAGAAACTACAGAACGCCACCTGCTACGATCGTTACATAATCCTTTTACTGCTATTTTGGGATAATTTTCTTATTATTGTACAGAACACCTTGGAGAGGCCGAAATAATCTGAAAACTGCACTATACCTGGATAAAGGTACAGTTTTAATTTTGACCAATTTTATTTTTAAGTACTTGCAGCAACAATCATTTCTATCCTATACTGTTATATTCTAAAAATCTGAATTTAAGAATGTTAATTACACCTACATAAAATCATCTATTCTACTCACAAAATTCGACCGGCATAGCTCCACTTGCATAATTATAACCTCAGAAAGCCTGCATGTTTGGAACATACACGCCAAATTGCTACCTTTCAGCCGTTACTAAAAGGACTACCACAGACAAAATACGATCATGTAGACTATTATAGAGTCACAGGCAGGATTCCAATTGAGTTAGGCAGACCCAGCGAGGCTTTTAGATAGAAAGTACCTACCTATATGCCTATATGGGCTCTTAAAACCTCGATACATGAATTTCTATTGAGTTTATGCTTACACACTTACACAGCTATAAATCCTGATTTATTTAGTTTATTTTCTGGGGACTTAAGATTGTTAAAAAGTTAAGGTTTTATTGCCATTTTTTTGGCGTATTTAGAAATTAGTAGATTTTTAATCGACTTCTTCCTTATAAAGGCTGCCTAGGTCGTCCCATAACTTCGCGAAAATTTGATGAAGATCTTTCTATCACAAAAAAATGCCTTAAAACACAGCTAAAAAAAAGAAAATTTTAAAAACCGACTTCCAAAAAATGCATATTTTTTAGTACTTCAAATCTGCCTAGCCATTTCCTAATTATATTGGGGTCGGCTTCCAGACTAACCGGATGTAGCTGAATACCATTATTTTATATGGAGCGACTGCCTATCTGACCTTCACAACCCAGTTACTGGGTAATACGATACCCCTTGGTCAGACTTTCGGGCTTCTAATGACCCGTAACGACTGTCAAAGATCCAAGAATGACAGCTGGGACCAATGGCTTAACGTGCTTTTTGATTTTTTTCCACTTATAATTCATTATTTCAAATTTTATTGGGCCTTTATAAAATTTCCCATCTGGGGTACATTGGGCATGTCCATACAGTGTTGTCAAAATAGAAGATAAAATACAGGGTAATATTGCCAAAAATATATTGCAGACGCTTTTCAATGGAGTGAAAGCATGCAATGGTATTTTTGTGAAGAATATGTCTGAAAGAAATTATGAGATGTTTGCACTTTTGGTGTTTACATGTGCAGCCGTAATAATAATACATGGTCGAATTAAATAAGCCAGCAAAACTCCTTAGACGTGATGGGTATCAATATCTATACACGACAAAATGAAAAGAAAACAGACCTGTTTACGGGGCGAGAAGATATTACGTACCTTCCCGAACGCTGCCCAGCCGAGTCGGATTCGACGATTGACCTCTTAATCGAAGTTGGACCTACCAAACAGTTGACCTAGGTAGACATGCTCGTCCACAAATTCAAGTGTAGCGGCTCCGATCTTCATGAAAGTGTGTGTTATAAGTACATTTGCCATGACCTTTGTATTATCCATGTTCCTTTAAAGACTCACTCTTGAGTGCATTGTACTGAGGTCCTCCATAATGTTATCCATAACCACCATATCGTCGGCAAAAGGTGCGATGTACTCGCCATTGGTGTTGATGCCTAGTCCTTTCCAGTTCAGACCCTTGAAGACATCCTCCAGTGCAGCGGTAAACAGTTTCACAGAGATAACGTCTCTCTGCTTTTCGGAGATTATAATGGATCGGAGACTATAATGCAGATTGGCTAATCTAAGAGTCAATTCATAATACCTATCTTTATTCTGATTGGACAGAACATTGCTCGAATGTAGGTACTAACCTATCATTGCATCCATCAGTGCAAAACGTTCATATTAACCAATCAGCGTTCATGCTCATCGTCGTTTTTCGTGATTAATATAAGATGAGCTGGTGTTTGGCAAAATTCCTGATATTGGCGCCGATTCTGTTGTGCACAAACTAAAGTTAGTTTAGGCTATTGCTAACTTTTTCTTTCTAATTAAACAATAAAGAGACGGACGTAAATTAGAGCTGTCAAATTTAGTTGGAACTAATATTTCAATACAAATTTAGACGACATCGACACGTAAAAACATGTTGACTAAAAACACGGTGAAGTACAAGGAATAAACTAGTTTGACATCTCTAACTTAGTTCATAGCTATAACCGTCTTTTTCTCGTGATGCCTGCTGCCTCGAAAGATATCGGTTATCTAATTTTAGTTTAGTTATTGACAAATAGAATCGGCACCATTAGCTTGTATTATAAAAAAAGTGCTTCTCCGTTTCCAATCCGCTCGTTTGCAAAAATTCTAGGATTTTCGCAAAGATTTGATTTTCCCAATAAAATTATCGACTCCTTTTGCTTATCAAGAAAATATTTTGATGGTTAAGTCTAAAACTTTCACTTTCAGGCGTATTTATTATTATTATTATTATAATAAAGTCAATGGACTTTTTTTTCTAAGTACGGGCCTACTTAAAACAACTTCAACAAGAAATATTATTAGGTATGATTGTAAAATACAAAACAAAACACGACACCCCCAATTGACTTTCAAACTTAACACAACAAAATAAGAGTCCCGAATTCACTGTCAAAAGTAAAAGGCCTACCATACGGGCTACTTATTACTTTTGTCATGAGAAAAGTTTAAGCGTCTTATAATGAAGCTGTTAATTAACTGTCCCAGTTGAATACTCGTTAAGAAGACATTTGTTGAGATTAGACGAAACTGTGACGTATTTAAAAAGCTTGGGGCTGCAGTCTCGACATAGATATCGTTCGCTTTACGACTGAATTCCGTCGCAAAGCCCCAGTGGGGTCCCTAGACGGTCAAAATTTCATGATAAACACAGCATGCAAGCAATGCACACATGTTGTCTAGGTCACTAGGACTATGCGACCGAATTCAGTCATAAAGCGATCGATATCTATGTCGAGACTGCCGCCCTAGGGCGTGAAGTACAATAGAAGAAGATATTTTTATTGTTAAAGGCTATATGTAGCGTATCAATGCCCTTTCTTTGCTAGGAGAAATTATTAATCTGTTGATCTGGAGAGCCATAGATAATTATGTCTGTCAGTCGATGCGGGTAGACAGCAATAAGTTCGCCCCCTATTACGTGGGACTTAAGCATAACTGGCGAAATGTGGGTTTACTAGGTACACCTCTGTCTAACCCTTCGGGATGTACAGGAGTGATGTTATGGTTTTACCCAGTAACTAGGTTGTGAACATCACGTGATATTCGTCATCAACATTTAACAAAAGACGCTCATCATAATCAGCTTATAATGCTCTCACTGCTGGGACATAGGCCTCCTCTCTGTAAGAGGGAGTGGGCCGGACCACGCAGGACCACCAGTGTGGGTCCACCCCGGTGGGTTCCAGCATTGTCGAGGCGGGAGGGCTCAGTAGCCGTGGCTTGGTTACCCACGGTGAAGGGAAGAGGAACCCGAGGAGGGGCCGCTCGTCAGAGCTTTTCCCAGGAAGTCGACGACGTAGCGGCCAACAGGTGGGTTGCGGTGCCGCTTCGGCGATATCGCAACTGAGGCGGGCCACGAAGTCGCATGGGAAGTATCACGGCTAAGGGTTGAAGGCCGCGGCGGGACAGGAGTGTCGGTGTTTCGTTGGCCACTCTCGCTATCCTCTGCGGCCAAAAATTGGTAGACGGCCGGGCCACTGACCTGACCGGTCGCAGAGGGACATAGGGTGCCTAGACACGGGGTCGTCTAGCGCCCATGTGCTGATTTGAACCCTGGGGTTGTCACGGCGTGCAATATACTCTTGTGCGCCGGTGATGGTGGGTACTCCCCAGAGGAGGATCCGGTGACGGATAGCCGCGGCGGGTTCGCGGTGAGTGCTAACGCGGGCCCGTGTTCCCGCCACAAGCAGCAGAGGAGGACACCGTGGAGTTTTAGTGGGTTGGAGTCTCACATAACTGCACTATCTCCCAGAGGTAGTGCAGTATGCATGAGCATTTCTACACGCACAAAAAACAAAAAAGGACCATGCGGGTAAAAAGACTCAACTATTTAAAATCGTTACCCAAGCATCACCACCAAGACCGCTCTTGTGTAGTCAGTCGCTGTTTCTGTGTTTATTTTCTGTCGCAGGATAATATTGTATTTATTCAATCTTGTTTTTAGGACTCCGTACCTCAAAATCTCCTTGTGTTTTGGGGGACTGTCTTATGTAATTTTGACGTTCGAAAAGTGCTGATTCTCAGCTGAGATGAATAAATTACTTTTGATTTGATTTGAAAAGGAAAAACGGATCCGTTACAGGATCACTCATGTGTCTGTCTGTCCGTCTGTCATAGCCAATTTGCTCCGAATCTAACACTGATTTAGTTGAAATTTGGTACACACATTCTGTGAGCCTACGAACGTGTAACGTAATAAATAGATGAATATGGAGTTCACATTTTGGGACAAAATAGAAAAAAAAATATCACACAGTTTTGCAAACTGTACCGTGTGACATATCAAAGAAAGGACTTGTTACGAGGATTTTTTTTTTTATAATTTTAAAATAAATAATTTTAAAGTTAATAAATAAAATTCATGAAAATTAACCATTCCCTCCTATCTCCCAAAATGCTAAGGCTAGAATTAAAATACAGAGAATCCTTACATAATATTATAAATGCGAAAGTAAGTTTGTTTGTTTGTTTGTTACCTTTTCACGCCTAAACCACTGAATCGATCATTCTGAAATTTTGCTTATACTTTGTCAGGTGTACAGACACGGACATGGGCTACCTTTTATCCCGAAAAAAAGTACTGTTCCCGAGGAAATCGACAATAACTTAATATTATGATAATAGATGGCGCTACGTGTCTTTTGAATCATGATTTAATTATATTATTATAGAAACTTTTAAGACTTTAGGACCGCTTTTCATCCTCCTATCTTAACTAATATTATAAATGCGAAAGTGTGTATGTTTATTAGTTGATTACGCTTTCACGCTGAAACGGCTGAACGGATTTATATGAAATTTGGCACATGGGTAGACCATGACCTGGAAGGAGGACATAGGCATTCATCCTGGAGCGCAGACGAAGTCGCGGGCAACAGCAAGTAGTTCTATAGTAATAGATTACAGGAAACCGTATAATAAATAAAAAATAAAATAAAAATCTTGTATTTCAGACAGAGTCCATTGATTGGTTAGTATACAACAAACTTAGAAACTAGTGTAGTTAGTATAGGTACCTAATTACACCTACGTCCCACTGACATGTAGGCATATCCAATGTACCAGAATGGGGCTATCCCACCTGTTCGCTATGGTTTTCAGAATGCTGTTGGGGCTGGCGCGTACACAGCGCATGATAGAGGCGCATCGCTTGCGCATTATTGCGTGGAAACCATCAATTGCCGCCTCAGCGAACATGCTGGAAGCACTACAGTAGCGCGGCAACCCCATCAACACCCTTTTTTTTCTTTTTTTTTTTGTGGATGGGAAATCATCAAATAACTTCTCCCGCTCTGGGTGGAGCGGGAGGGCGTGTCAGACTTCTACTGACTAAAACCCACCCGTGTTCCTTCAGTTGCCTGTGCCAGGGCCACGGTAACTCTTTCGAACAACCCGCAACCCCGGCGGCCATCGGCCCTAGCGGACCCCTTCAGCTAGTGCTGACATCGCTTTGAGGCGCGCGTGGAACACAACGCGCCGTCGACCCGAGCCTGGTCCTTACCGGACGGCGAGTTACCCGTTGCTCGCCATCCGCAAGCCCGCGCCTACGGTGGCCGGGAATCGGCTATCGATTCCCGATGCCCAGGGCGTCTCCTGCGGCGACTAGGGGCGTGAGGGCGCAAAGATTGCCTCTCCCTCACGCGTTCAGCCTCCTCCTTCGCGAGCATTACAGCTTTGCAGAAGGAGGTGACGGTTTCTCATGCACTCTCGCTCCGTACCATGGCCTGTACCAGGGCCGGACGCGAGAGATCGCCACCGCCGATCGCCTCTGCGAGGACGCGGCGGTGCTCTGCCCAAGCCGGGCAGATTTCCACCGTATGCTCCACCGTGTCCTCCGGGCGATCCACACAGTGGTAACACCCGGACGTTTCCTCCCGCCTTATCCGGAACAGGAACCTCCCGAAGCAACCGTGCCCGGTGAGGACCTGCGTCAGGTGGAAGGTGAGGGTGCCATGACGCCTCTCCAACCACTCCTCAAAGAGGGGACTTATCGCCGCAATTGTGGCGTGCCCACCCCATCAACACCCTGAACGCATTATTATATTGGACGCGCAGAGCGCTGTATGTCCCCTGCGTATAGTCGACCCACAGACTGCACGTATAAAACGACTGATAATACGCTCTAAACAGCGCAGCCTTTACGCCACTCGAACATGTCGCAAATCTGCGAGCCAACATATTACAGTGGACAGCCAACGCTCTGCGCTCACGCTCAATGTCCAGGTTGTCTTTAAGGCCTTCGGAAACCCAGTGGCCCAGATACTTGTAGGATGTGACTTGCTTTAAGGGACTACCGCAAAGTTTCAATTGTGGTACAATCGGGTATGTTTTAGTGCCTGCCTTAAAGACTAGTACCTCACTTTTTTCACATTGTATCTAAGCCCATGGGTCTCCCCATACCTCTCACATGTCTTGAGCAGACTCATCATCGCGTTAATCGATGGGCTTAGCAACACCATGTCATCCACGTAACTGATATCGTTGACGCATATTCTGTAAACATAACAACCCTGACAAGTGTTACTGAGGTCGACGATCAACCGGTTTACTTACAGATTGAAGAGGCGTGGGGAGGTCAGGCCGCCCTGCCTCACACCGCACTCAGTCTACGAGTATACTCATCCGATAATGAGCCTGCTCACTTTACACAATTAATCTGATTGTTATACTAATATCGTAATATTGATATAACTTCCCTATCCACGGAGGTAACATTCATTAATTTTTACCACAGAAGGTCGTACGACACCAGATCGAACGCTTTGGATAGGTCTAGGATATTAAGTCTATGGTCTAAAAATAACATAGTAAACCACTCAATATTGTGCGTACAAACTTATATTTGCAGTTGGAATGTATGGGAGTACATGTTTTTCAACTACAATGCTAAGTTTGTTCTTGGGATAAATTCATCCCACTTACGGAACTTCATTGTGCGTCGTCCGACACGCACTTGGCCGGTTATTTTATCTCACTAGAGAATAATCAATGAGCAATACCTACGTTCTACGTTCTAAGGAAATCCAGTTGTAAGATTTTTGGACTTCTGACTACATAAATATTCTGAAGACAACCGAGACGAACGATTACGTGGGTATCACACCTCCACCGCGAAACCACGAAACTATGAAACCACATGATGTTATGCTACTCGAATCGATGCGAGTCAGTTAAATTGAACTACTGCAGTTTCACTACTATGGTTTCGTGGCGGAGGTGTGATGACCGCGTTAATATGCTCTTCAAAACACGGAATGATCTCGAACTGTGTAGTATGGTTACCCATCTTAACTAACTTCGCAGATCTAGCGTAAAAGTTGCTGCCATGTCTATCTCTGGCTTTATACCTATTTTTTAGCCTTCTAATATCCCTTTTACATGGGACTTACTGGCGAAATGTGGATGTACAGACGCCAGCAGGTCAACCTACCCAAAACTGTCAGATTTTCCCAATCAATCTTGAACCTAATACTTTAGCAATAAAGTCGAAAATCTATTAAAGAAATCTGACAGATTGTAGTAGCTTGATGTGCTGGCGTCTGTACTTAAATACACATCTGCCTTACCCTTCGGGGAATACTGGCGTAACGTTATTTTATCTTGAGTTTTACTTAAAAAACTGTCACTTTTCTACAATACGACAGGAAATCAGTGCTCTAAGTAAATGTCAGTGAATATTACATCACAGGAGCTTTATAATAAGTTCAGCGTAGTCTCTTTTCTAGTCTATTTGTCCGTTTAATTCTTCTTAACTGCACTTTTGATGTGGTTTTCACCATAATTTAATTAGAAAATTTATTTTGGAAGACTTCTAAGAGTATTTAATATATTAGGTCCTTAAAGACAAAATTGCCGTTTTCCATAGAAAAAATATCAAACAATTTTTTTTTTAAAGAAATTTTTTGATGCACTTTTGCCATTTTAATGAAATTTCGTTGATGCCTATGCTATAAATATCCTGGGAACGGGAATCGATAAATTCTTTAAAGACGTTATTCACCGCCTCGTTGGATTTGAAATTTTCCCCGGGGCTCATTGTTGAGATCAAAATTTTCAGAACGGAAGCGATCAAACCAAAAATGCACCGTGCGTTCCCTTGCAGTACCTTGTCCATACATGTCGTTAATATTGCGTGCTGTCTGTGTTGCGTTGGCGCCACGACGGAACTCGTAGTTGAAAATAGCGTGCAATTCCATTTCTTCCATGGTTACAGAAACTTTGATATCAAAGAAAAATCGAACGGCGGGAAAACAAATTAACAAAGGATTTTTTTTTAATATCATGCTATATTATAGATACCATTAATTTGAATTTGGAATTCTAAATAGAATGAAAGAAGTTTAATAATTCTCGATCTCGATGTCTGTACTATGATGATGTGGTGATGGGAATTTGTGGAATAACCCGACTACGAAAGTGCAAAACAGTACCAGACTTCTAAGCTAAATCTTAGAAGATAAAGGGTAAATGATTTTATTTCTGTAAGTAGGTTTGTACAAACACTTTTACACGTCAATCATGTTTTTTAAAATCTAGATGAGGTCGGCGTTTCCTATATACACAATATACTCTGAAAAAAGGCCGAAACAAACTCAGAGGTCACAATCTCTTATAAAGTCCAGACATAATTTTGGTCATATCATGTGAAGACCATGTAGATTGGTGTCTGAAAAGGTCTTATGAGGAAATAACCTCACAGATTGAGAGGACCTGTCCAATCAGTGCACGCATTTGTCAGTAATCGCTCTAAGAAAAGTACCTAAGTAAGTAAATATCAATATAAACGATAAATGAAAATGCGACGGTCAATCCAAGAGTTAAAGCGAAGGTCAAACTAGACATTTATCCCATAAATCTACAAGGTCAACCTTTTATACGCAACAAAAAAGATCATAATAACTATGTATTCGTAGATCCCTTTAATCCGATCGAAAAAGATTGTCTATATCGAAATTCGGAAGGGACTCCGATAAGCTTCATCGTCGGACAACGTACAGTATGACTGGATAAACGAGGAATATACACATACTCAAATGTGGGAAGGTATCAATCATAGCATAGCATATAACAAAATCAGCTTATAAAGGTCCCACTGCTGGGACACAAGTCTCCTCTCTGCAAGAGGAAGTGGACTATAGAATTAACTTTTTTTGTATAAAAAGAGGAGAAGTGGCATGGGGGCGTGTCTGTGTCCGCGCGTCGTGATCACACTGCTCATGTCACAGGCAAATGGCCGTCTCTGCAAACTAGTGCGCTTTCGACCGCGATCGTGACAACATTTAAGAAAGCCGCATTGTTCAGTAGTTTCTTGTAAAAACATTGTAACATGTTCTTCAACTACAATGTTAAATTTGTTCTTGGGATAAATTCATCCCAACTACGGAACCCTTCATTGTGCGTGGTCCGACACGCACTTACTGTTTGTATTTCCTGTGCGTGTCCCAAATAAAATATTTTTCTTTCTTTCTTTCAGTGGACAGCGATAGGTTGACTTGATTTGTGATTGATTGATGAGCCTGGAGTTTGTAATTGACTAAAAAGTTTTGAGCCTAGGGATGGGCCGCGGATGATTGAGATATGATGATGTTTTCAGATTAATTACTAAAAGCGTAATGATGCTAAACTCTGAATCTCTGTATTTATACTAAAGAGGGTATTCGCAAATTCTTAATATGCAGCGCGAGACAATAACGACACTTGAAGGTACTTAGGCTCTAAACTTTTTAGCCCCCCTGGTTGGCTCACACAATGTTACATGTGACTTAGCGTAGGGTCATGTATACTACTTATGTACAGACGCCAGCACATCAAGCTACTATAATCTGTCAAATTTATTTAATAGATATTCAACTTTATCGCTAGAGCAGGGGGTTCAAGGTTGGGCACGCCACAATTGCGGCGATAAGTCCCCTCTTTGAGGAGTGGTTAGAGAGGCGCCACGGCGTCCTCACCTTCCGCCTGACGCAGGTCCTCACCGGACACGGTTGTTTCGGGAGGTTCCTGTTTCGCATAAGGCGGGAGGAAACGCCCGGGTGTCACCATTGTGTGGATCGCCCAGAGGACACGGTGGAGCATACAGTGGAGGTCTGCCCGGCTTGGGCAGAGCACCGCCGTGTTCTCACGGAGGCGATCGGCGGCGGCGATCTCTCGCGTCCGAGCCTGGTCCAGGCCATGGTGCGGAGCGAGAGTGCATGGGAGGCCGTCACCTCCTTCTGCGAAGCGGTAATGCTCGCGAAGGAGGAGGCGGAACGCGTGAGGGAGAGGCAGCCTCACGCCCTCAGTCGCCGCAGGAGACGCCCTGGGCGGCGGGAATTGATAGCCGATTCCCGGCCACCGTAGGCGCGGGCTTGCGGACGGTGAGTAGTGGGTAGCTCGCCGTCCGGTGAGGACCAGGCCCGGGTCGACGGCGCGTTGTGTTCTACGCGCGCCTCAAAGAGATGTCAGCAAAAGATGGGGTCCAATAGGGCCAATGCCGCTGGGGTCGCGGGTTGTTTGAAAAAGATACCGTGGCCCTGGCATAGGCAACTGAAGGAACACGGGTGGGTTTTAGTCAGTAAAAGTCTGACACGCCCTTCCGCTCCACCCAGAGCGGGAGAAGTTATTTAATGATTTCCCATCCACAAAAAAAAAAAAAAAAAAAAGGGGGTTCAAGGTTGATTGGGAAAATTTGACAGTTTCGGGTAGCTTGACCTGCTGGAGTCTGTACCTCTGCATCATACGGGCGTGATATTATGTCATTAATGTCAATTTTTAACTGACAAAAAAGGAGGAGGTTCTCATGTCGACAGGATTTTTTTTTCTTTATGTATGACCACATATAACTTTTTACAGAGTAGTCCAATTTGAATAATTATTATTTTATTCTGGTGGGTATACCTCAAAGTTGGTCTTATGTAAATTTTATTAACTTTGCTTTGGTAGTTTTTGAGTTAGCTTTTATAATACGTAATTTTTCCGATTTAGTCTATGTGGACGATGTTCTAATTGATTTTGCAGGTAGTGGTATTTGAATTTGTGTGGGGTACGTAACACAACTAAAAAGACAATTTGCCGTACAACGTGGTAATGCCGCCAGTCTCTTGGGTACATTACCAGTCGACAGCGATGCGGAGGAATTTTTCGACGCCATATTTTAGTTTTTTAATAGTTTTAGTTAGGTTAAGATACTATATTGTTAACTTAATTATTATTTTTTTATAATAACTAAATATTTGTTTTAGTTTAATTAAAAATTGAAAAATAAAAACTTTTTTACAAAATAAAAACACTTAAAATGAAAAATAACTTTCGGAGGTCGCAAAAAACGAAATTACAAAACTAAATTGATCCGATGAACCAATGCTAGTACTGTTTATCGTATACCCAGTTATTAAGTTCCGCCTATCTAGCTAAGAGGGAATGTCGTTGTAATAAAGATTTGTCTATAATCAATTTCGTTTCTTGTTGATTGCACCTTAATTACGTTACCTTCTACGATGACAATGAAATATTGTTGCTGTTTGAACAATTAGCGTTTTTATGTTAGCTTATACGGATATCTATCATGCTATCTGTTCGATCCGCTTTAGAAACCACAGCACATTTTCTCACTAAAAGACTTTTGTAGGTATTAAAACAATTTCCTACAAAAATATTCTCAACTACATTCGAAACCACATTCTGTTACCTCAACCAACTAAAATTTAAAGCTAGCTTAATATGCAAGATTTATTCGGCCACCAACGAAATGCAGGTCCACAAAACAAATCAATCAAATCAAAAATGTTTATTTCGTTATTACACGTTATACAATGTTATTCAGTTGGTGGCGTCCCCTTTTAAGCAAATAGATGCCTGTACCAGGAGGTGCCGCTCTTTTATATCATACGAGTGTAATAGGTTACAAAACAAAACTGTAAATGAATAATTAACAGTCTAATAATTCTAGTTTATTCATAAGTCTGTTGGTCTGTGTGCGTGTTTTTGAGTGAGTGTGAGTGTGTGCGTGCGTGCGTGCTTGTGTGAGTTTGTGCGAGTTGTGTGTGTGTGTTTGTGTTTCTGTGTGCGTGAGTGAAAGGTTGTGTGTGTGCGTGCAAGGTTGATTTATACGGAAAGTGGTCGAGAACAGAAACAGAGGAGCTCGTGGCTAAGTAATAACAGCCGCAGGGGTCGATCTATCAAGTTAAGCTACGCTTGCTGGGGTTGGTCTGTGGATGGGTGACCATATTTTCATACCGAGACTCCTCCGTGCCTCGGAAAGCACGTTAAGCCGTTGGTCCCGGCTGTCATTCGAGGATCTTTGACAGTCGTTACGGGTCGTCAGGAGCCCGAAAGTCTGACAACCAGTCTTACCAAGGGGTATCTTATTACCCAGTAACTGGGTTGTAGAGGTCAGATAGGCAGTCGCTCCATGTAAAATACTGGTATTCAGCTGCATCCGGTTGGACTGGAAGCCGACCCCAAACATAGTTGGGATTAGGCTAGGCAGATTGATTGGTCGAGAACAGAAACAGAAAACAGAGTCGGACCACAATATACCGTGGCTCTAGTGGCTTGGCTTTTTACTTCTATTATTACTTCCCAAAAAAGCTTTTCTAAATTTGAATTACTTAAATACTAAATATTCCCCATTCAATATGTCCCTAGTTTAACCAGTCAACCGGTATACCACTAAATCCCTAATAAATTTTAATTCAACTATTATAGGGTACGAAAAACCATTTTTCCCAATAGCCTATCGTAATTCCTGTGAAGGTAATTCCCGGTACTGTAGGCTTAAGCGATAAAATAACAGCGGGGTTGGACCAACATTTTGTGTAGAATATTTGCATATTGAATAAGGACTTATGGAAATACCCAATAAGGAAGGGGCAATCTTAGGAAATGTTTATTTGGGTAATCAAGGTCGCGATCACCAGGTTATTATTATTTTTTTTTTGTGTTGCAAACTTGGAAAATAAACACAGTGTTCCAATGATCTTTTGGCTCCTGAGTACATTGACACGGCGTTGCTATTGGTAAACATTTTTGAAATTGTCAGAAATTGTTTTGAAAAACAAGATGGCGGCGTTAGTGTCGATTTTGGCCCCAAACATAACCCTGTCGGTGCAGCGGTGTATTCTGTAAATATCTCACCATGAGTCCTTAGGTGAAGTGAGCTGTCACTCCATCATATGCTAGGGATTGACACTATTCACAGTCGATCTATTCTGTAAAAATCTCACCGTGAAAACCTATATGAAGTGAATAAGAAGTGAGATGTCATTCCACCAGATGCAAGGGCTCGACATTATTCACAGCTCACTTCATCTAAGTTTTTTCGGTGAGTTTTTTAGAGAATAGACCGGCTGTACAAGTATGTGGCCAAAATCGAAACTGTGAACTCGAAACCATGAAGGGGTGTTAAGGTAGATATTACGTGAGGGGGTCAATCAATCAATAATCTTTATTTACAATTGTTATATTATAGTTTCTCTATGTTTTGTCATTCGGCGTACAGATATACATTTATGAAAGGCTTCTGCCAACTAAGAAAATTAATTTATAATAATTCAGTAGTATCAATGTTAGTTTTTTTTTAAACTAATTTAGTAAAAAGCCATCTCAAACTGAATATAAAACGAAGACGTTTCGGGTTTCGTAAACATGTGTCCTGGTAATGAGGTGTAGTTTAGTTGTAGTATGATGTAAATGTGTGCGTGTGAGCGTGTAGGCACAGAGCGAGGTGTAGCATTCCGCATGCTTCACTGTATTGTTCGCAGCGCTATAGTATCTTGGTTTTTTATTTAGTCTGAGAATGCAATAGGTAATGTCAGGTAATGACAATATTTAACGAAATGCGATAATGTCAATAATAAATAATTATAATGTCAATAAGTTACTGATTTTAAGAAAAATGTTTAAAATTGATAATGGCGATGATTCCCTTGTTCACAAACTAAACTTAATTTAATTTCAGTGCATCTTTTTCTTTTTATTTCATTAAGAAAAGGACAGATGATAAATATTAGTTTAGTCCTGTCAGTCCTGTTTAGCCAGCGCCTGACGTAAATTGACGTAGTTTTAGTAGGCAATTTTTTTATCACGTCTTAATTTGTCTATTGGAGTATCTTAATTTGACAGGACTAAACTAATATTTATCATCTGTCCTTTTCTTAATGAAATAGAAAGAAAAAGATGCACTGAACTTGCGAAAGAAGTGCTACTTTAACATACTCCTTTTGATTCGTCCACGTTCATGCTGAAATTCAAGTTAGGTCTACACACTTGACTTTTTTGTAGGAAATCGATATTCTTTTAGAGATACTAAATCCAGTTAGTCTGCTGACCTTGTGTGAATTTTATCAACATTAACTCACCCACCCAGAAATTATTGGGACAGAAAAATAATGATCATTAAAAAATCATCATCAACAAAAAATAAGAAACGCTTATGACTTGCACCAAACACAACTCGGTCGCTGCCCTTATCAATTTTTATGACGTGTTCAAATCCTGAGGTAATGTCTAAGGCCTCATACTTTAATATGGCCTTTCTGCCAGGGTCAGTGGATGTATAGGTAAACAGTAAATATTTTATGGTATCCTGTTATGTAGCTACTGGCCAGTTGTATTTTTATGTTCTTTAGTGCGGATTTCAGCAATTGAAATGGAACGTGAGCAGCACGCAAACCTCGTTTTAAAGAGCTGTCAGTGTAATTATTTTCTTTGGAATATTGACACTGACAGCTCTTGAACTCGGCTTAGATGTGCTGATCGCGTTCAATTTCATTGGTGAAATCCGCACTTAGAGCAAATTGGAGAACTCGTCTTTGCTGAATTTTGATGATGTACCTAGTGTAACGATTGGCTTATTTGATTTGAATTTAGATTGTAACATCGACATCAAGTTCAGTATATTTAGTCGACTGCGGCGAAGCTCAGAATCAGGGTATTTACTAACATGTATGTATTTCAGTTTATATAATATAATAGCTCCTAGAGAGGAAAAGAGCCAACGGATTTAATTATAATGAGGTACCAATAGATTCGTCCTGACTCTAAGCAAGTTAATTGCGCCTTTTAATAATGTTAAAAAGTAATGTTTTTAATTATTAGATCCTTTATTTGCCTTTAAAGCAACTTAATTATCATGAATGTACGCCCCAAAGTGATGGGTATAGGTTGTTGAAGCCTCATGTGACCTCATTTATCCCATGTAAACTGTATGGTTTATACAAATCATCATCTGCCTAGCCTTTTCCCAACTATGTTGGGGTCGGCTTCCAGTCTAACCGGATGCAGCTGAATACCAGTATTGTACATGGAGCGACTGGCTATCTGACCTCCACAACCAAGTAACTGGGTAATAGGATACCCCTTGGTAAGACTGGTTGTCAGATTTTCGGGCTTCTGACGACCCGTAACGACTGCCAAAGATCCACGAATGACAGCCGAGACTAACGGCTTTACGTGCTTTCCGAGGCACGGAGGAGTCTCGGTATGAAAAGATGGTCACCCATCCACGGGCAAACCCCGGCAAGCGTATCTTAACCAGATGGATCGTCCCGTGCGGCTGTTATTACTTATCCACTCCTCCTATTGTAATATTTTCTAGTGTAAATGTGCTGTTTTAAATATTATAAACTCTAAAAATTTTATAACAATCCCCAGAAATATTTAAATACCTGACACACGAAGGAAAATGTGTCTGTACGATCGCAAAGCCAGCATGAACCTCTTCACAGATGTTTATGAGGAATCCTTGCGAGTAATTAATGTGAACAGTAGCTTCCCATAATAGTACCTACAGAAGGTCAGCTCCATTCAACAAGCGAAAACAGGCGCACGTTCACATAGACGCGTAAACATGCGGACTTTATGACGTCTCGGAACATGAGGCGAGTCGCTGCACACAGTAACAAATTCACGTGTCAGCGGGGGTGAGGGGTGTGGTACTGCGCAGCGAGTAGCGCACTTCAGAGCCGCTATAAAGTTTGACGCATACTATACGTACTACGTGACCAAAACAATTAGGCGCATGACAGCTATGATGTTATTGGAACTAAGGAAGGAACACGGGAACGGTGATTGATATTGTAACCGCCGAAAGCGAGTATATGACTGCACGTCACTCCGGGAGGCGCCCGTGTTGGCGGGCGCCGAAGCCGAATTGAAAGAAAGAAAGAAAAATATTATATTTGGGACACGCACAGGAAATACAAACAGTAAAAAAAGAGCATAGGAAACTATGTAACTACTATATAACTACTAAATTGCTGTCATGCGCCTAATTGTTTTGGTCAAGTAGTACGATGATTTCAAACAAATGCCGGTCGCGAGTACGCTTGCACTCACCGTACGTGAAGCGTGTCTATGTGTGCGCGCGTTTTCGCTCGTCGTATTGGGCCAACCTTCTTTATTATTCTGTGGTGGCTTACCAGGATTTTCACTGTTTTATCACACAGTTAAAACTTTTGGTGCGAGAGAATTTCACGAAAACATGGCGCAGGCATAATGTTGGCTTAAACATGCTAAATTAAAGTTAAGCTTTTAGATTTAATTTTGTGAGCAAATAGTTTAGTTTTGTGTGGCTTTTGTGGTCCATTTGTGAGATTTTGGACGGTGTGTGAGCGAATGTTCATTAAATTTAAATTTAAATTCTCTAAATTACGAAGTCCATCAAAGGTGTGTTGAGGTAATGATATCATGGCTTTATGGTGTATTAGAAAGGTGTGAAATTCAAATCAAATCAAAAGTCATTTGTTCAAACTAGCCTGAGGTCCCCCAACAGTCCCCCAAAACGCCCGCCCTTAACCACTTCCTAGTGCTTTAGCTGGGGAGAAGAAGTGGCGCAACAAACTCCCCAGCAGCACAGCTGTCGGTTCAGTTCAAAAAAAAATTATATACAACACTGCGCAAAATAACATAAGTACCTACATTACGCAACGCAAACATTAAATTCTATTAAATTAAATGCTATTAGTTATCTAGCACACGCCAACATACCAAAATCAAAGGAAAAAAAAATCGAAAACTATACTCAAGCAGAAATAAAAATACAAAATTAAAACGTAAGTAGAACTTTATACCTAAATAAAAGCCTCCAGTAATAAAGGGCGTGCCCACTTACATAACCCCGTAAGTCGACGTCACAAATGATAAGCTAGGACCATCGAAGTAAAATAAACTAAGATTAATATACCCAAGTATTACTCGATTACCTGCATACTTGATTGTATAAAGAACTGAAAGAAAAGCAAATATGAATTAAAAAAAACTGCGTGCGGCCAAGTGCGTGTCGGACCACGCACAATCCAGTAATCTATAGGTTGTATAGAACTATTTTCTGTATATTTGTTAAAAAATTTAGGCTCAGTAGTTTCGGAGATAAGGGGGGGATGGTTAACTTTCGTATATTTTCTTAAATAACTTTAAAATAATTTATTTTAAAATTATAAAATATATATATATATATATATATTTGAGACCCTCACAGTAAGCCCTTTGTTTGATATATCACACGGTACAGTTCGCAAAACTTTTCTTTTAAATTTTCTTATTTCCCCCCAAAATTGAACCCCATATTCAAAATTCATTTATTTAAGTTACACCTCCGTATTTGGGTCACAGAAATTCTTATGTATACCAAATTTCAACTTAATCGGTCCATTAGATTCGGAGTAAATTGGCTGTGACAGAAGGATAGACAGACACACGAGTGATCCTATAAGGGTTCCGTTTTTTCATTTTGAGCTAAGGAACCCTAAAAATGGTATAAACGGTGCTATCTTTGACATAAAAGAGAACCTTTATATCGCAAAAAATACAAATAAACCCTATCAAATTAAATAAATGTTGATCTACTAAGTCAACACTTTGTTTTTCATCAAAATCGATTCAGCAGTTTTAATGTGTTACCGTGATGTACAGACAGACAGACTCACTTTCACATTTCGGTAGGTAATTTTCAAAAGTGGTCAAATTTCTAACAAAATTAGTCAAATCCACACCTTGGAGGCAAATCAAGTCAAATCCATTTTTGAATCACTGTTTTCTCTGTTAATACAAACATTAACTTTATTTATGTTATTTCTTAATAGTCCTGAACTCCATAGTAATCTATACTTACCATCCAATGCGTCATAACAGCGTACATCATGACGGCATACAACAGTTCTCTTTTCTCAATATGGCATAAAATGGATTTGACTACTATTGAAAATTACCTCCTGATTTATCTATTGCGAAAAAAGAAAAACCACTCAATAAATTGATTGATGTTCTTTTAATAGTTATAACAATTGAATGGAGCCGTGAATTATAGAAGATGGAGGACATGATCGATCGCTTTGGACCCCTCACTGAAAACTCACAATCATTTCATGTCTGCATACATGAACATGTCTGTTTGTCCTGAGTCTGGGTGTAATTATCTATATAAGTATGTATTTACAAAAGAAAAAATTAGTATATGTAGTATATCAGTTATCTGGTTTCCATAGTACAAGCTCTGCTTAGTTTGGGATCAGATGACCGTGTGTGAAAATGTCCCAGGATATTATTATTATTATTATTTCACATTAATTTCACTCACGAACAATTAGTAACACACACGATAAATTAATTAAACGTATTGTGCTCATGACGCGTCACTACGAACTATTATTATAATGATTAATAGTGGTCACGCATTGTTCTAGTCACCCTAGGGCTGACAAATCCACTTTAAGTTAAAATTAATGATCAATTGTAGTCATTCTAGATGTTACCCTACTCAAAATAAGTTTATTTTTCCACATATTAAAAAAAATGGGGACTTTAAAGGTGACTTTGACAGATTAGCATTGTAATTGTATGTAGCTTTTACTTAAGTTGACAGATTAGCATTGTCATTTTATATGGCTTTTACTTTGACCGACAGATTAGCATTGTAATTTTATGTAGCTTTTACTTTGACCGATAGATTAGCATTGTAATTCTATGTAGCTTTTACTTAAGTTGACAGATTAGCATTGTCATTTTATATGGCTTTTACTTTGACCGACAGATTAGCATTGTAATTGTATGTAGCTTTTACTTAAGTTGACAGATTAGCATTGTCATTTTATATGGCTTTTACTTTGACCGACAGATTAGCATTGTAATTGTATGTAGCTTTTACTTAAGTTGACAGATTAGCATTGTCATTTTATATGGCTTTTACTTTGACCGACAGATTAGCATTATAATAGGGATGATGCCTGGGTAAAAAAAAAGAAATTCTATTTAGTCCGTCAGTCAGATAATAAAAAAATATTAGATACGTATTTTTTGCTTTATCATATTAATAAAAAATGACTTAGATAACTCGCATTAAAGTTCGGGAGTGGGGGCTTGCTACGTCACTTCTACGTATAAAATCTACTAAGACATGACGTCATGCCACATTTTCACTCAATGTATCGCCGTAATCTTTTGATTACGTAGAAAAAGAAAAAATACGTGTCCAATATATTTTAATAATCTACATTACGGACAAAAAAAAACATTTTTTAGTCATCATCCCTATTGTATGTAGCTTTTACTTTGGTTGACATATTAGCATTGTCATATTATGTGGCTTTTACTTTGGCCGACAGATTAGCATTGCCATTCTATGTGGCTATTGCTTTGGCTAACAGATTAGCATTGCCATTTTACGAGGCTTTTACTTTGGCTGACAGATAAACATTGCCATTCTATGAGGCTTTTACTTTGGCTAACAGATTAGCATTGCCATTCTATAAAGCAATTCTGAGTTTATTGGCCTACTTGCCGCTTATACCCACGAATAAGGTTCGCCCGTGCATACACTTTCTGCTTCAGGAAGTCGATGGAAGTCGACACGGGATATACTTATACAGTCCTGAGGACTGATACCAGTCCCTGAGAACGCCTGCCTCACAAAGTACATCACTCTGGGGCGAGCATTGCCCTTTATGTGGCTTTTACTTTGGTCGACAAATTAGCATTTCCATTATATCCGGTGTTAAAACACACTTTCCGAAGCCGAAAGCCATTTATTCTACCCACTATTTGGATATTTTTTTCCACTAGACCATACCTGGGCATCCACTGGTTCTGGAGATATTAGGTCAAAGTCGCAATTTTTTTTACATTTTTACGAAAACGAATTCCAAGTGTCATTACTAAACTATTTTCCTACGTATTTGAAATTACAAAATGACAATAAATATCAAACGCACGCTACCACAAGAACCTACGCGTACGCTTACGCTGGGCCGTTTTTTCTTTTTTTTTTTTTGCATGGGAAATCATCAAATAACTTCTCCCGCTCTGGGTGGAGCGGGAGGGCGTGTCAGACTTCTACTGACTTAAACCCACCCGTGTTACTTCAGTTGCCTGTGCCAGGGCCACAGAAACTCTTTCAAACAACCCGCAACCTTAGGGCCGTTTGCCTGAGTTCGCGTTACATTGCGCGCAATCAAAAATAGTTGTTTTTTATACCTAAAAATAAAAGTCGTTTCCCAGCAATAATTTTTGCGCAAAGCTACTTAGATGTACAGTAAACATAGTCGACGGCTTTATGATATGTCTTTTTACACTATGTTGATTACGTAGAAAAAGAAAAAATACATGTCCAATATATTTTAATAATCTACATTACGGACAAAAAACATTTTTTAGTCATCATCCCTATTGTATGTAGCTTTTACTTTGGCCGACAGATAAGCATAGCCATTCTATGTGGCTTTTGACTTAAATCGCACAAAATTATAAATCGAAAATTAAATTAACAAGTTAACTGAATAAAAACAAGTTCCTAATACTTAAATAAGTAATCAAACTTTTCCGTTTTACCTCTTCCACTTTCATTCGTAATTATTTGATAATGGCGTTAAACTCGCCCCAAAAATTAGGGAGCTCATTATAAAATATCCGTTACACCCTAATTAGGGACCTTTCATGGACCACTGACCGACGGTCACGGTACTTTTTATTAATTAAATTATAACTGATTAGGAAAGCCTGTTATAACGGATTTTCTTACCTAATTACATTTCCCGTTTCTGAATACCTATTCTCATTCATTTGCATGTCAAATCTAAGAATATTTGGTTGTTGTTTTTTGTCAAACAATTGAGTTTTAACAGCTGATTTACAAATCTGATTATTGATTAAGACAATGATGCTGATTCTCTTGTTCAATAACTAAACTAAAATTAGAAAATCGGTATCTTTTAATAACAGGCAGCGCGTCAAAAGGACGGCTATAGCTATGAACTAAGTTAGAGATGTCATATTAGTTTACGCCTTGCGCTTCACCGTGTTTTAGTCGACATGTTTTTACGTGTCGTCTGAATTTGTATGGAAATATTAGTTCCAACTAAATTTGACAGCTCTAATTTACGTCCGTCTCTTTCTGTTTTATTAAAGAGAAAAGGTTAGCAATAGCCTAAATTAAGTTTAGTTTGTGTACAACAGAATCGGCAACATTGTGTACTTTCAGAGTTTATCTTAGACTTTACTGACAACGGTGAAGCAAAAACATCGTAAGGAATCCAACACTTATAGTTAAAATAAGTCTGAGCCGACTTGAGCAATCACGGTGATCAGGGGGCCGATTCTACTAATTTGCAACGTTACACGTTCAATTGTGTTTCAACAACAGTTCAGTTTCGATCGGCGTTCGATAGTTACCAAAAAAGTCATTCTACTATTCTATAAGCAAAATGGAAACTAAACTTAAACCGAATCGTAACGAGGACGTAACAGCGGGTAACCTGTGTGACCAACATTCCAAATAGTATGTTTTAATAATACCACAGAAAAAAAAGTTGAATCTAATAATATTACTATAATATAATATACTAGACCATACTTATACTTTTATCCTGTATATTTTTTTGTAACATTTCAACTTTATAAATAATAGAAACTCAGAAGAACGTTTCGTTTTCGGCCCCAGCTTGCGAAATCTGTGAAACGAAACGTTTCAGTTACCTATGTCAAAAAGATAATGATGCGACTAAACGTCACGCTCATGTTCGGTTTTGTTTGCAGAATAGCTTTTGAGATTGTTTCGATCGATCGGTGACTGAACTGAAACGTAAACGCAGTTGGATCGTTGTTACATTAGTGGAATGAGAAAACGCTCAAAAGCCGTGGTTCAGTTGCGATTCAATTGCGATTTTTGAACAATTTTGTTAGTAGAATCGGCCCCCAGTAGTCGTTCCTTATATGTTCGGGAATAGGCTTTTGACCTGCTATGGGACAACAATAGTCTCTTATTGTTATTTTAAATAATTAACTTAAGTTTATCGACTTTCTGAAAATCATACAACTCATAAGAATAATGCTATGTCGTTTTATAATCAACACAGCTATTGTTGTCAGGGGGGCTCGTGGCTAATTAATAACAGCCGCATGAGTCGATCTTCAAGGTTAAGCAACGCTTCCCAAGGTCGGTCCGTGGACATGCCATGCCACGCACGTTAAGCCGTTGGTCCCGGGTAGATCTTTGACAGTCGTTATTGGTAGTCAGAAACCCGAAAGTCTGACTACCAGTCTTACCAAGGAGTAACGTATTACCCAGTGAATGAGTTGTGGAGGTCAGTCGCTCCATATAAAATACTGGTATTCAGCTGCATCCAGTTATACTGGAAGCCGAGCCCAACATAGTTGGAAAAAGGCTAGGCAGAGATAATGATGATCGCAATTGTTGGCAGAACAACGACTGACAAAGTACAGACGTCAGCACATTAAGCTACTACAATCTGTCAGATTTCTTTAATAGATTTTCGACTTTATTGCTAAAGCATTAGGTTCAAGGTTGATTGGGAAAATCTGACAGTTTCGGGTAGGTTGACCTGCTGGCGTCTGTACCTAACCAATTAATTAATATCCCTATGCCTATCCTTCTTAATAAATAATATATCACCCTACCCCGTCTTCTTTTATTAGACAACCCTACATACACATTTAACTCAACTTGACATGACGTGACATTCAAATGTACTCAGTAGGTACAAGACACTATTCCAGTAAAATTGATGCTATAAAATGTGAACTGACATTTCAATGTGTGCTAACAATAGCCGACCCCTTTTCGTGGCTGTCATTCGATGACAGCAGACATTTAGAAGACACAGACGTGTTGCCACAGAACACGGAACCTCCGCGCTGGCAGCGTTTAAAGGCGGCAGTGTACTAATAAAATGGGATATTATTAATTGCACATCAAATAAATAATCACCTTTCAATTTATTTCCATCATTTGTATAATTTTTTACAACAAAAATACTGACTGCACAGCAAATTAACCAGAGCGTACATACATCATACTCACACTTATAGCAAAATGACATGGCGACTAATATTAACCCTGAGGTTAGGTTACTTTAAACCCTTAAAACAGAATTAGGCATGATGACGAAGCCCCGCTTTGCGAGGCTCCGTCGTCATAAGATGCAAGAGCGAGCGAAGGGTACGAAGGGTAAGTTACAATATTTTGTTTTTTCTCAAGAATGGTAAAGGTTTTAATGTGCGCTACTCATTATTAGCTATGCATTAATAAAAAAAGCTTTAAGATAAAATAATATCGGTGCGCCACGAATATAAATTGTTGCTTATTTAGTTATATTTTGAGTTGAGTATTTTACAATGTCATTTTACAATGCAATCAGTAATGATTTGGATTGTTTTTGGATACAAAAAGTTTTTTAATTTTTTATTTGCGTTTAAATAATAAAATTCGTGGCACCAAAAATGTGTTGACCGTACAACTTCTATCACGGACCGCCTTCAAAGCCTTTAGTTTATATACGTCATTAGCACAGAATAATAAAGTAACTGTAGTACATCTTCATACAAAACGACGCGCTTCGAAATGTCAGTGTATAACAGTTAGAGAGCGCGGCAGTTACGTCACTGCCCAGACGACCTTAAGACCCGTGAAAAAAAAAAAGAAGCCAAAGATCTGGCTACTGACATAGGACTATAACGCGACTGAAAATTTACAGCAATACACCCACAAACACACCCTCACACACAAACACACATACACATATCAGTACCCCTCGCCAAGGTAGCCCGCGAAATTCAAATTTTCTTACGTTTTTTTTTTTTTAATTTGCATATTAGTATTAGGTTGTATGTTGATCAAAACAAGAATGTATTCACATAATTATAATAATTAAAGCCATTAAGCAAAAGAGTGGAACTCACTACTTGCGGCTGTGTTTCCGACGCGTACAACCCTAATCTTTTCAAAATGAGAGTGAACAGGCTTCTTCTGGGTAAGCTCACTCCATCGTAAACTTTTCTGCACCTCCAACCTAGACTAGAGTCAAGATCAAACTCATCTCAAATACAAAAAAAAAAATGCACGTGGCTGCGCCCGCCAAAGTTGTTCAGTTCAGTGGTAGCCGGTCGCCATTTGTCTGCCATTTTCACATAAAGATCCACTTTTCATCATAATCATCTGATTATGCGCAGCTCTGCTTTACCTAATATTATACATCATCTGCCTAGCCTTTTCCCAACTATGTTGGGGTCGGCTTCCAGTCTAATCGGATGCAGTTGAATACCAGTATTTGACATGGAGCGACTGCCTATCTGACGTGCACAACCCAGTAACTTGGTAATACGATACCCCTTGGTAAGACTGGTTGTCAGACTTTCGAGTTTCTGACGACCCGTAACGACTGTCAAAGATGACTGAATGACAGGCGGGACCAACGGTTTAACTTGCTTTCCGAGGCACGGAGGAGTCTCGGTATGTAAAGATGGTCACCCATCCACGGACTCGTGCGGCTGTTATTACTTAGCAACAAGCCCTTGTATTCTGCTTTTCCTAATACATGATGGTGTTTTAACATAATGCCCACTTAAACCACTAACATCCCACACAATGGCCCAAACTGGCCACTATTCATTTTATTTACTGAATCCTAACACAAAGGAACACAAAAGGCATTTATATGTCTAAACATGTTGTAACGCGAGTTATTAAAACATTTCAAACAATATCACAGTGTAGTTAAGTATTCGTAAAGATTTCAAAACGTTATTCCAGATAAGATGGATGGGTTGTGTGAGGAATGATATGAAAGAGACGGGAGTGAATTATAGCGGGACGGTTGACAAGGGAGAATCGAAGAAGAAAACGAGATGCGCCGACCCCATGTAGCATGGGATAAGGGCAGGAAGAATCATCTTCATCAATAGATAGTGAACGATTCGAGACTGCTACATATATAATGTAGGTTAATTATTTTTCGTTTATAATTCTTTTTTTTTTATAGGAGCTCGTGGCTAAGTAATAACAGCCGCACGGGTCGATCCATCAGGTTAAGCTACGCTTGCCGAGGTTGGTCTGTGGATGGGTGACCATCTTTACATACCGAGACTCCTCCGTGCCTCGGAAAGCACGTTAAGCCGTTGGTCCCGGCTGTCATTCGTGGATCTTTGACAGTCGTTACGGGTCGTCAGAAGCCAGAAAGTCTGACAACCAGTCTTACCAAGGGGTATCGTATTACCCAGTAACTGGGTTTTGGAGGTCAGATAGGCAGTCGCTCCATGTAAAATAATGGTATTCAGCTGCATCCGGTTAGACTGGAAGCCGACCCCAACATAGTTGGGAAAAGGCTAGGCAGATTGCAATTGTCTTATGTTTTTAATATGATACGAGTAGTCTATGAGCTATTAATTTAGAAAAAATATTTATTTATTTATTTATTAATAGGAGAACCAACAGCTATGACATATGGAAAACAATTGTATATAAAACAAAAAGCCAATTACAGGTTCTTACGGGTAGAAACAGAAAAAGTAATAGAAATCTTAGGATCACTAACAAGCACGATAGAAAAAAATATACATATAAATAATACACAATAAGGACTATGAACTTTTAAAGAAGTCAGCGTTCAGCCGACTGCGTGCGGATTAGGCTTACAATAATAACCTTGATAATGTGGTGTCTTAAGTAATTTAAAAGTAAAGCGCTTGGTCAACAGAGCTATGCTCGGGTGGAAACATCGATCACTAATAAAGAGCTAGTGATCGATGGGTGAAAATAGAGAAAACGAATTTTCCCAGATATGAGACCTAGCTAGATCGATTTTTCACCCCCGATAACCCCTAGAATATTGCAACTTTTTTTAAACCTTAAAACATATAGGTAATCATTTTTTTTTTTTTATGATGAGCCGTTTTTGAGAATGAGATTACAAATATACAAATATTGTTCATTTAATAGTATAGGATAATTACAGTGTTTCTATTTCTGTGTCGCAAATATACGTATAATATAGAAGAGAATACATTCGTGATGTCAAAATATAGATACGTTAAATATTTGATTAGCATAGCGCGAATTTTGAAATATTAATCAAAATAAATATTATCTCATTGGACAACTCGCAGTTTACTTTGTGGTTACCAAATGTACAAACACGCTGTGAATGTGTCATGTACACATGCTCTCGGTACAGTCAGAAACAATAATGGCGAAGTCGGAAGTGTGTGTGTGTGTACTCTCCTCGATATTCTCCTTCACGTACACATTCACAGCGTGTTTGTACACCTGGTCAGTGCCATTGCACTGATACATTCCGCTCGAGATAAGTACCTACAGCTCGCGACAACACAGTGTTGATTATTGAAACTCACTAACTGGCTTCTACAACAGGACTACTCAAATACTGAGTCTTTACTAACTTACATCGTGTAAATCGTGCACACACATCCACACACATGAACACACACACACCTCAACACACACACACACCTCAACACACACACACACCTCAACACACACACACACACGCAAACACACACACATATAAACACACATATTCTTTCTGTCTTTCTTCCTAATCTAGTAGACTTGGCCCCTGATGCATTCGCCACGCCTCACTTTGTCGCTTAAATCTTAAAATTAAAAAACATATTAATGGCCGAATCACTGTCTCTTACAATACAGGTCTTCCTAGTGTAAGAGGCAGGGTTTACATTGTCTGCACATAGATTTATGTCCTCTAGAGTTAAGCTCCTCAGTTATGTTTTTGGTTTTTCTTTTCTTGTATCTATGTATTATTGTTGGCAAATAAATATATTATTATTATTATTATTATTAATAAAAAATGGAGACTAAAAAGTTAAAGTACTGTCCACAGGCCGGCAGCAATTTTATAACTCCCTAACGTAGTCAGAAGGAATAAGAGTTACGCGATAGAAAGAGAGGCAACTTGTAGGTAAATATAACTTGTAGGTAATAAGCGTTGTGCGACCTGAATTGCACTTTATTGTGTCTTAGCAAGAGTCGCTTTTTATTTAAATGATTTTGCAGAGTGAAAGATCTGTTAATCTGTGACCAGCAGTGCTATTCTGTATAAATCTCACAGTGGAAACATAGGTGTAGTGAGCGTGGAGTGAGCTGTTAATAGTAACAATCCCTAGCATTAGGTGGAATGACGGCTCGCTTCACCTAAGTTTTCACAGTGAGATTTTTACAGAATAGACCGGCTGGTTACAAGTGCCCTGGGCGGCGGGAATCGATAGCCGATTCCCGGCCACCGTAGGCGCGGGCTTGCGGACGGTGAGTAGTGGGTAGCTCGCCGTCCGGTGAGGACCAGGCCCGGGTCGACGGCGCGTTGTGTTCCACGCGCGCCTCAAAGAGATGTCAGCAAAAGATGGGGTCCAATAGGGCCGATGCCGCTGGGGTCGCGGGTTGTTTGAAAAAGATACCGTGGCCCTGGCATAGGCAACTGAAGGAACACGGGTGGGTTTTAGTCAGTAAAAGTCTGACACGCCCTTCCGCTCCACCCAGAGCGGGAGAAGTTATTTGATGATTTCCCATCCACAAAAAAAAAAAAAAATGGTTACCACAAGTAAAGCGCGAGTCCTTCGTGAGTTAAAAATATAACCCAGAAATAGGGAACCCTGTAACTTCGCAGCCTAATTGCAATTTAATATACAACCTTATTCAGTATATTACAACTTGCAATTTATGATCTCATTCAACAAGGTCATGATATTGCAAAATTGTAACAAAGGTTGTTCTTTTTTTCATTAATCTCCGGAAAAGAACACAAAGAAGTAACACATAACTTCATTATTTTTCGATTTATTTTATACTTATTGATGTTCTAGATATTTCGTTTGAAATATGTCTCATACTCGGTTTTGACTCAGGCCGTGTCCTGACCAAAGCGACTGATAGCGTATCAGTCGCTTTGGTCATTTTTTTTTTGGTGCTCCCGAAAACGTCGTTTCGCCGACAGAGTATGTCTTCCAGTTTTACAACCAAATGAGTGACAAATGAAGGAATGATCGTATATTCGCGTGACCAATTGCTTTGGTTAGGACCGGGAGTCAACCTGCCCACATGCTTCCAGAATTAGACATCTTGTTATGCCCAACAATATCAAGTATCTGGGTTGTGTAGCTCCATGTAAAATACTGGTCATCAATCCAGCTGCACCCAGTTAGACTGGAAACTGGGAAAAGGCTAGGTAGATGATGACGATAATCTATGCCAACCATTTTTTGAAAAACGTCACAGGCCTAAAAAAACAACGAGGCAGCGTTTAAACGCATAGAAAATTGATAAAAATTAAAAAATAAACCAGCCAAGTGCGAGTCAGACTAGCGCACGAAGGGTTCCGTACTATAATCTATAAAAACGGCAAAAAAAATCACGTTTGTTGTATGGGGGCTCCTTAAATATTTAATTTGTTCTGTTATTTAGTATTTGTTGTTATACTGGCAACAGAAATACATCAAATGTGAAAATTACAACTGTCTAAATATCACGGTTAATGAGATACAGCCTGGTGATAGACGGACAGACAAACGGACAGCGGAGTCTTAATAATTGGGTCCCGTTTTACCCTTTGGGTACGGAACCCTAAAAAGTAATAGAAAAATCTCTCTGTGTCAATCAACTTCCATATATTGCTAACCCAATTCGTGTTCGTTCCAATACAACATGAAAGCGAAAAAAGTTGTTAAAATTCACTAGCAATTTATTTGATATTCCTTTTGGGAATGTAACCAATTTTACTGGCTAATTGATTTGTTGCCAGCCAGAATGATATTCCAAATACCCCGGGGATGTACACACGCCAGCACATCAAGCTACTACAGTCTGTCAAATTTCTTTAATAGATTTTCAACTTTATCGCTAAAGCATTAGGTTCAAGGTTGATTGGGAAAATTTGACAGTTTCGGGTAGCTTGATGTGCTGGCGTCTGTACACTGCAGACTACGTAATAATTTGGACCTAATGGCTAGTAATAATACAGGAGCTCGTGGCTAAGTAATAACAGCCGCACGGGTCGATCCATCAGGTTAAGCTACGCTTGCCGGGGTTGGTCCGTGGATGGGTGACCATCTTTTCATACCGAGCCTCCTCCGTGCCTCGGAAAGCACGTTAAGCCGTTGATCCCGGCTGTCATTCGTGGATAGTCGTTACAGGTCGTCAGAAGCCCGAAAGTCTGACAACCAGTCTTACCAAGGGGTATCGTATTACCCAGTAACTGGGTTGCGGAGGTCAGATAGGCAGTCGCTCCATGTAAAATACTGGTATTCAGCTCCATCCGGTTAGACTGGAAGCCGACCCCAACATACTTGGGAAAAGGCTAGACAGATTTGATTTTGTCGTGTTTAGATATTGATACCCATCACGTTTCCGGATTTTCACTAGCTAATTTAATTTGACCCTAGATTGTCCTAAATGGACATGTACCTAACACTTACGTATCACCACTCGTGGAGGCTTTTATAATATCCTATACCTACACAGAACAAGAAAAGTTCCGACCTCTTCATTAAATAATTCACCTTCGGCTTCAAAATTCAAAAGGAACACCGTCTTTGCGAATACGTACAAGACTCTTACATCAAAAAGAATTTTGCCTACTCCCAAAGCAGAGTTTTAAAATTCAATGAGCCAAAAAACGCTGTATCTTTAGGGTCCTCGATGGATTTGTTCTGTGTTTACTTTGTTAAAGGTGACTGAAGCAAAAACCTACAATTAAGAACAATTACGATTGGAAGATGTTTTGTTATTGACTGAAAAAAAAAAGTCGGGAGTTGTCGTCGGACACCACCCGATTGGAATGAAGTATTAAGGTGAGTCCATAAACATGTTTATTTATTTATTAAAGAACACCAACAGCATTTATATTAGGTTGGGGAAAAAGTCTTTTCGCATTATACTATGTATGAACTTGTAATAAAATCTCTTTGGCTATACTATTTGTATCTGGCTGGTTTTGGTATCATTGAAAGTTTAAATTTTAAAGAACATAATTCCAAATTCAAATTAGGAAAATGAGTGATTTTCATTTTTTTCGTACCGTCAAGATGAGTGAATCTAATGAAGAAATTCGATACATTTTAAAATTTTACTACAAAAAAGGTAAAAATGCAACGCAAGCCGCGAAAAAAAATTGCGATGTTTATGGACCTAGTGTAGTGTCTGCGAGAGTAGCACAAATTTGGTTTAAGCGTTTTCAATCCGGAAATTTTGATGTCAAAAATGCACATCGCTCTGGTCGCCCTATTACGGTTATAAAGGATGCCATTTTTGAAAAAGTGGAGCAAGATCGGCATATCAGTAGTTACGACGTAGCTGAAGAACTGGAAATTGACCACAAAATAGTTTTTGCGCATTTGAAGAAAACTGGGTACACAAAAAAGCTCGACATTTGGGTACCTCACGAGCTTACTGAAAGAAACCAAATGAACCGTGTAGTCATTTGTGATTCTTTATTACGAAGTAATGAAACCGAACCATTTTTGAAGAAGCTGATAACTGGTGATGAAAAGTGGATCACGTATGACAAGAACGAGCGAAAAAGGTCGTCGTCAAAGGCCGGTCAGGCTTCACAGACTGTGGCGAAACCCGGGTTAACTCGCAACAAGGTGATGCTGTGTGTGTGGTGGGATTGGAAGGGCATTATTCATTATGAGCTGTTACCACCAGGCAGGACCATCGATTCTGAACTCTACTGCGAACAACTGATGAGATTAAAGCAAGAAGTTGTGAGAAAGCGGCCAGAATTAATCAACAGAAGGGGTGTGGTTTTTCATCATGATAACGCTAGACCTCACACATCTTTAGCCACTCAGCAAAAATTAAAAGAGTTTGGCTGGGAGGTGTTAATGCATCCGCCGTATAGTCCTGACCTTGCAACTTCAGATTTCCACCTGTTTCGGTCTCTTCAGAATTCTTTAGGCAGTGTCAGGTTAACATCACGAGAGGACTGCCAAAACCACTTGTCGCGGTATTTTGACCAGAAGTCCCAAAATTTCTATAGCAATGGGATTATGTCCCTACCTACAAGATGGCATAAAGTTATCGAACAATTGGTACCTACATACTTTAGTTAAATGTAAATAAACTATATTAAAAAATGTTTTGAATTTTCTTAAAAAATGCGAAGAAACTTTTTCCCCAACCTATTACATAATTATTCAACATTGGTTTACATGAGTTATGAAAGGTATACAGAGCTATTGGTAAAACACCAACAACCTCTTAAGGGGTCATTGTACTCAACATTATGAACAACTTTTACTATCGGACCAAACCTGAAATCGCGAAAAAAATCAGCTGCTCAGTACATTTTGGCGAATTATGCTAATATAAATGTACTGAACAGCAGATTTTTTCTGCTGTTTTTTATTATTATTATTGACTCATTGATCCAATTCCACAGTGTTCAAATTGGCTCAAAATTAAAACTCTACCTTTAGACCTATTTACTGGACCGATTTCGTTCATTTTTTATATATCGTCAGCAAAAGCGATAATAAGTATGTGGTTTAATTTATTGCACATATGTGAGGTCCATACTGTATAACAAGTTTTATTAGTACGAACGATATGTGTTAATTAAACAAGTTATATAGCGTGTTATTAGTATGTGATATTAATATTTATTTATTTTATCATTTATGTACACACAGAAAAATACATAATTATAATTAGGAGTACAAAGGTACTGCTTATTTCTTAAGAAATTTCTTCCAGCAGACCTGCGAAAGGAGAAATGAAATAGAAATGTAGACAATAGTGTGTGAGAACAAGATGAGAAAAATATGAATATGCGAAGACTTAAACTAAAATATTAACTATACCTACACGTATAACATAAACTTAAATAAATACATAAAGTTAAATATATAATAGGTAAACATACGTATACTATACTTATATAAATACTCACAGTTGAGAGGAAAAGTAATGCTCTTTTACTCGATATTTGAAAAGAGACACAGTTTTTAAATCGCGAATGCTAGGCGGAAGTGAGTTCCACAGTCTCACAACATGAATAGAGGTTGGTACCTATATGTACCCGGTTATATGTTCTCAAGTTGCAAGTGTCAAAAGTTTTGTTTTTGTTACATCATAGAGACTCCATCATATTCTGACTCTGTAAGTTTTTGAATTTGTTTTTGTATTAAAAAACAATAGCAATAATTTTTGACACTTGAAACTGACAGCATAACGATTTTTTGTTACGTCACACTTTCTGCCAGTTTACTCCTACCACAAGCCGTTTTAAAAAACTTCGTTCCAATATATAAAGAAACAAGATTAATGGGAACAACATTATTATTTATTTAAGAAAGTTAAACGAATGTTTTTTCACGTAAGTCATGATTATGACCACGGTCAATTTCTACTATATAAAATTAAATCTTGAAATTAAGCAAATACATTCCAGCATTCTAGTATCCACGTTCTATTAGGCTTCTTCATCTTACGAGGATTTTTTAGATTGGCAGTCCAATTATCATTACTAATCAAACTAATCAAAAGTCATAAAAGCCCAAATAGGTACCTCATAGTCAGCCTATAATGTTCCCACAGGCTTCCTCTCGGTGAGAGGGAGTGGGTCGTGCAGGTTGGTAGATGTCATCACTTTTTCAAATTTTTGGTTCTAGGTCATGCCGGTTTCCTCACGATGTTTTCCTTGACGGTTTTGAGAGCAGTGATGAAATAATTTACACAAAATAAAGCGTCTGTCTTGGTTCGAACCTACGACGAAGTAGGTACTATCGTGGTAACTTACATCTGATCAATTTGAAAACAAAATCCCGTGCACACGATGACCACATCTGTTAGCAAGCATTACTATAGCGGCCGAGCGCTGCAAGCAATAATATTCCTTACGGTGTATAGGTGTAAGTTTCCTCAATAGTACCTATATTTTTAAAACTTATATCTAAAAGAGAAATTACCGTTAGTTTGTAATTAATTAATTTTGTCATATTAGATATTCTCCACAAAGTCTGCTCTAATGCCCGGATTTTGAGGTTGTTTTTTTTAAATTCGATAGTGATTATAGGTTTGAAACCGTGTTTCTGAACACTTCGTTAAGAAAGAATTTAGCTTAAAAGTCGAGTGAATTACTATCAGGGTTTATCTGAGGACCTCAAAAACCGAGCATAAGGAAGAAATTCGCTTAAGTAGATAATTTTGTCGAATCAATAGCTATCAAGAGTTTAAGCTTCGTTTAAGAATTCTTCAGAAACGGGGCCTAAGTCGTTTGTGTTATTGCTGTCATTAATTCAAAAACTTTCATTACACTCCTAATATTGAAACCAATTTATCATTCCAATAGATAAGTATTCAATAAGTAAGCGACCTTCAAGAGCAATTACATAGCTCACAAGAAAGTATTCCAGAACTTCCTGAGCAATTACTTAGCAATCGGTATTGGCGCCCACCATGGGACCGAAGTTGTAAACTTTTTGCTGGTATATTATTTATTATAGCTTTTGTTTATCTTATTATTTTGATACTGTCTATTATTTCAAAGGAATGTCATTATTTATTAGTGCTAAGCATAAATAAAATATTACACTAAAGCGGAACCTTAGGCATTTTGCTAAAACTTACTCCTAATCACTTTATAATCGTCGATCGTACGAAATAAGATCTTTAGTCTAATGGCCCCAAATTAAGGATAATTTGGCATAACAGCTACAAATAATAAATATCTACCTACAGTAGCTACCTGGCTACTCAAATTCTTACAAAGTACATAATTTAAAAGTGATTGAGTACACAATATTATTCAAAAAGAAGATATTACGATCCTATTACGAAGTAATATAAAAAAAAAAATATTCTGTCCACTACCGTCAAATTATGATATTATTATATAAAAGAGCCGAGAAATAGCCTTACGTAAGGAATTATTTCAATAAAGAACCTATTAGGTATCTAAGAAATACTTATTGCCACCCTACGTGGGACTCACGGGCCCATTCGGGCGCCATTAAGTATTTCTTAATAAATTGTTAGTAAAGTTATTATAATTAGGTAAACATAAATCGTTTTTCCATTTGCTAGGTGCACATAAACACACTTTTTTTAACTTCTTCTTTAAGAACTCTTAATAATAACAAATTTTTATATTAGTTTTGTTTTAACTACAAACTTATTATTTCAATTTCGCTAGTCCAGTTTCGTCCTTGTACGAAGTTTCCAAATCGTTTCTTCCAAGCTCATAGCTAAAATCTCCATTCGAGGCTGAAATTAATCAAGCTAACCCGAAAATAAAGCTTTACCCTCCTTTTGGGCTCCGCTACAGTCGGGTAAAAATAATAATTATAATAAAAATAAAATGCCCTACAATTTACCAACCTTGTTCAACTGAATCGTACACTATTACACTATTCCCGGACAAACTAAGAACGTAGTTTCAGGAACGTACTCCCATTTACTTTAAGTGCAGAGTAGAGGCACTATAATTATCTAGGAACTTGTAGTTGTCCCTCTCTGGGCGCCAATAACAATTTAATAGGTCGAAGTGCAGCTAGTTTTGCGAAATACATGGCAAGGGAGTATTTAGAAAGGCTTCACTATCTATCTTCTTTTGTATCTGTTTGTATCACATAGCAAAATATCGGCATAATCAGCCTAGAATGTTCCTACTTATATATCGACCGTCCCTATTAACAATGTCGGTTCTGCAGGGAGACTACTGTTTAGTCCCTACTGAACAATGGTCTTTTTCGCAGAACTGACATTGTTAATATCATAAAGATTCTTTTTTATCGTTAGGGCAAACTTTGAACTGCCCTCAAAGTTTGTTTTGACAGTGAAGAATTTTTTTTGAATTGTAATTCGATTTATGTAAAAAAAGTGAATATTAGTAAAAATGTATATCCGATATTGGTAATTGGGACGGTCGATATGGGACACAGGACTCTTCTCTTTGAGAAAGAGTGCGCCCAATGCGTGTTAACTAGATGTCATATGTCTCCGATTTTTTGGTTCTAGAACAGGCCGGTTTCTTCACGATGTTTTCCTTCACCGTTTTGAGAGCAGTAATGAAGGAATAATTTACACAAAGTAAAGCGCCTGCCTGGATTCTAACCTACGACCGGGGTAACGGCCGCGACTGGAAGTCGCGGCCGTTACCCCTGCTCACAAAAACATTATTTATTATTTCATACGATACTTATCTTCATGTTTATAAATCAGGAGGAGAGGTCGTAAAATGCAAATGGCATTATAACTCCGCTTAGAAGTTCACAGTCTTAGTCCCACGGTGGGCGCCAATAGCAATTGCTACGTAATTGCTCAGAAGTTTCTGGAGCAGTTTCTTTTATTGTGTTTGAGCTTTTAATTGGCCTGGAAGGCCATACTTTGACTTGGCTTTACTTTGCGTAGTAGTAAACATCGTAAACGTCACATACACATATGAACATTAATCGTATCTCATAAAAGTTTTTTTATTCAACATTAATAAAGAAATAAATAAAATACTTTTATTTGCGGTAAACGTGGTGCGAAGAAAGAACACAACATTCATTTAAATAAAGTTTAAAATACTACGCATCCTTCCACATCACTGGTGGAAACGCAGCCTTACACTAGAATTCAGCTGCATCCAGTTAGACTGGAAGCCGACCCCAACATAGTTGGGAAAAGGCTAGGCAGATTGATTATAAAAGACATTTGGAAACGCTTAGTGCGAATTGGTGGAATAGCAACTTGGTAGGGATGGTAACTGGCAGTGCGTCTAGATGTCCGATGGTAGAAGGGGGCAAGCGGAATGAGGTCGTGGAGTTCTTGGGCATACTCACCAAAGTACAATCTGTAGAAGACCGACAAGCAGGCAACCTTGCGGCAATGAGCCAAGCTGTGAAGCTTGGCATCCACCTGTTTTACGTCGCCAATGAGCCTCTTAGCTCTGCGTTCCACTGGGTCAAGCGCGGCTAGTTGGTACTTAGCTGACCCATCTTAAAAGTGGCTGCAATTTTCCATGCAGGATCGAAATTGCGCTTTTTAAAGGGTTAAAAGCTGTCCAGGCGTAAAGTATCGCTTCACCCTATTTAGGATGCAGCTTCTTGGCCGCTGTTTTGGCTTTGTACTCGAGTCTCATTTGAATATCTTAGTTTGTCTATTGGGACGAATTTAATTTCATAGTTATACAAATCGGTTATCTGGTAGAGACACGCCTGTCTTGGGATGAAAGGGTACTAATGTGTTTCAAGGTTGAATGGAAGGATCGGTTAATTTTGGAATGGTAGTAATATTCTGTCATATTATCCGTCAGTAACTTGTACTTGCTCATTATCTCTGTCTCGGTCTATCATGATGTGGTCTGTAAAGCCTATTTTCGCATACCATTTGAATGATTTCAAATTAGATACATGACTATTATTATTTTTAGGGTTCCGTACCACAAAAGGAAAAAACGGAAACCTTATAGGATCACTTGTGTGTCTGTCTGTCCATCTATCACAGCCAATTTGCTTGAAATATAATAGACCGATTACATTGAAATTTCGTATACGTATGACTTTCTATGACCCAAACACGGACGTGTAACGTAAATAAATGAATTTTGAATATACACGGAGGTACATTTTAAGATAACATAAGAAAAAAAAAGTTTTGCAAAGTGAACCGTGTGACATATCAAAAACTACATACCTAAAAATTACAGGAGAACTTATAATAATTCTATGGTCTTTAAATAACATGGTGAATTTCTCAATATTGTGCGTAGAAACTTACATTTGCAGTTGGAATGTATGGGAGAACATATTTTTCAACTACAATGTTAAGTTTGTTCTAGGGATAAATTCACCGCAACTACAGAACCCAATATTGGGCGTGGCGCACTTGGCCGGTTTTTTTATGCCCGGTTTCTCGGAACTTCTTGCTAAAAGCGATAGCCTCCGCGGGTGAGAATACTTAAGTACGTAACATGTTGACTAATTGACTAACATGTTCTAGGCAGTCATTGTCGTTAACCATAGCATATTCAGCCTATAGCGTTCCTACTGCTGAGATACAGGCCTCCTCTCTGTGAGAGGGAGTAGGCCATGACCCACCACGCGGGCCCAGTACAGGTTGATAGATGTCACATGTCTTCAAATTTTTGGTTCTAGGACATGCTGGTTTCTTCACGATGTTTATTTTCACAGTTTTGAGAACAGTCGTGGTGATGATGACATAAGATTTTTTTTTTTTTTGAGATTTACTCTTGACTCTCGAGACAAAGTTAACGATGGAGTGAGCTTACCCAGAAGATGCCTGTTAACTCTCGCTTTGAAGAGATTAGGGTTTTATGCGTACATAAAGTAAAGGGCCTGCGTGTGTTCGAACCCACGACCTTACTCGTACAACTCGTAAGTCGGGGCCGTTACCACAGGGTCACCACTGTTCTACCACCATGCTTGCCAGTAAATCTTACCAAGCCAACACGAAAAGAAATACCGACGTCTGACGTTTCATCACACAAACACACGTTATGGATAATACAAAAGCGAAAATGGGGAAAAAGTTGATAGTTACCTCAACTAAAGTTGCTCCATCTGCAAAGTGCCTGAGCAACTTAGGTATCAAAGTTGCTCACAGATTGCCATAAAATTGCGGCAACCGTAAACCGGGCTATTTGATTTTAGCAACTGGCAACTTTTAAAGGAATCCTTAAAAATGTTGATAGTTGCCTCAACTAAAGTTGCTGCATCTGCAAAGCGCCTGGGGGCCGATTCTACTAATTTGCAACGTTACACGTTCAATTGTGTTTCAATAACAGTTCAGTTTCGATCGCCGTTCGATAGTTAGGTACCAAAATAGTCATTCTACTATTCTATAAGCAAAATGGAAACTTAACTTAAACCGAATCGTAACGGGAACGTACAAAGCGGGTAACCTGTGTGACCAACATTCCAAATAGTATGTTTTAATAATACCACAGAAAAAAAAGTTGAATCTAATAATATTACTAAATACGAATAAGTGCTACTAAAAGTATTTTTAATACAAAAACATATCTAGACCATACTTATACTTTAGCCCTGTATATTTTTTTTGTAAAATTTCAACTTTATAAATAATAAAAACTCAGAAGAACGTTTCGTTTTCGGCCCCAGTTTGCGAAATCTGTGAAACGAAACGTTTCAATTATGTCAAAAAGATAATGATGCGACTAAACGTCACGCTCATGTTCGGTTTTGTTAGCAGAATAGCTTTTGAGATTGTTTCGATCGATCGGTGACTGAACTGAAACGTAACCGCAGTTGGATCGTTGTTACATTAGTGGAATGCGAAAACGCTCAAAAGCCGTGGTTCAGCTGCCATTCAATTGTGATTTTTAAACAATTTTGTTAGTAGAATCGGCCCCCTGAGCAACTCAGCTATCAAAGTTGCTCATAGATTGCCATAAAATTGCGTCAATCGTAGACCGGGCTATTTGGTTTTGGCAACTGGCAACTTTTAAAGGAAACTTAAACGATGATAGTTGCTTCAATTAAAGCTGCTTCATCTGCAAAGTGCCTACACACCGACGCCTCCAATATTTGTCTTTAAAGTATGCACTCGCGTGCCATTTTGTGGAAATAAAATACAAATATAAATAAATTACTTGGAAATATTAACAACTATGGCACCCCAGAAAACCTAAAACCTGAGAAATGGAAATTACGTGAACTTTATAGACGTTTAAAAGTTAAAACATATAATTATATCAAAGAGGGTTAGCTAATCGCCCACGAGCATAATTTCTCCGGGGAAACTTAATACAATTGTACTGTTTAAATAAAAACTCTTGAACTTTTAAATCGACTGGGGAAATTACCTTAAGAATATTACAAAAGACGGTAGATTTAACTTTGTTATTTATCTTGCTTAAACTGATTGGCTGGAAAAGGTAGCAGACAAAGACAAATGGAAAAGTATGGGCAGCTGAACAAAGGCCACCCCCAGATCCTTCCAAGCATCCTTTTCCAGGGCCACTCGATCCAACCCTTGCGGTACGCATCTAGGTCGTACTATATCGGGAACAATATAAGTAAAAAAAAAAAATGTGGGCTGGTGAACTTAAAAAGTAACTGGAGAAAACTGAATGCAGAAGGAAAACTGTGTATTGCGGCTCTACTTGGAAGAAGTCCAGTCACCAACCCGTAGTTTGCCCGCGTGGTGAATTAGGGACTAACAACACTTACCTATTCAGCTCAATTTAGCATCTGTCCATAGAAAGAAAAAAAAACAGTTTTGTATGGAACGACGCGGAAAACTGATTCAGCTTTCCGGCCGGAACGAATGCGTACGCATCTCCAATTCTTCATACAAACCTGTTTTTTTTTGTATGTATATAAGGACAACACCTGAATTGCGCTGAATAAGTGTAGTCTAGTCCCTTGCGGCACTCTACCTCTCACAGAGAGGAGGTTTTAGTCCCAAGTGGGAATATTATAAGCCGATTATGCTATGTGTAGCACTGGTCTGCGGTAGGCGTGGTTAAATGAATAATCTTGTAGTGGCCACATTGTGTACGCAAACTATTTAGCTATTCTAATTCGCAAGGGTTTAGAACCGTAAAGTTGAAGAAGGATTTTTGGCGCGCGGTCAAAATTGGATCTAGCGCCGCCATCTTGATTTTTCAATACATTTCACAAAACAATAGGGATTGTCGAAAAATTTTAACCATTAGGTTTTATTTTATTATTAATATTTTAATATTATTAATATTATTTTTTTTCATCCATCTCACATCTGTCAAAGTGTCAATAGATGTCATACATAATCGAATATACTTACTTACAAGTACAAAATTATTTTTCGAAATTTTGACCGAAACAGCAGCAGAAAATTTTAAACGGAAAGTGGTTTTTGAAGATGTAAATCTCCGCAAAAATACATTGTATAAAGCTTGTAATATTCCACGCCTAAATCACGATACCACTTTTCCTGCAAGTCTTCTCTAATACGAACAAAAAAATTGTTTGAACTATTATTACTATTTGCTGCAAGTTGGAACAAAGCACTTCGTGTCTTCCATAACTCTTCCAATATATTAAATATTGTCGAGTGTTGAGATAATACGAGATTATGAGGTAAGTCGCAAGAATAATAATATTGTAAAAATTGTATACTGTAAATAATATGTTTTTATTTTGGACATTTACATTATAATTTGGCGCTTGACATATTGTAGACAATACTTGCCATTTACTTTTTTATTTTCTGACGCAAAGTTACAAAACTGTACGGCCAAAGCTAACGCAAATTGAAGGGCAAACAAGGTCAAACATATTTTATCGAAAATATCAATAAAATATGAATATTTTTCATGGTTAAGTAGTCCGTAATGATCAGTGACGCTATTCCTCGAAATGGTTTTTCAATTACAACATATAAAAAAAATATGAACAATGCCCATTGCACAAATGTTTACCAACAGCGTCCGCCTGTCAACGTTCTTGTAAGAGTAACTCCATTCCTTGTACGAGTATAGTAGTTTTTTTTTTTTATGTTACACGATATTTTTTGGAGTTTACTCCTTAAGAATTGATTTTTATACAGTGTGAGTCTTTATAATGTGCAAATATCGAAATGAGTGAAACTATGCATAATTTTATCGCCGGTATATTAAAAAAAGAAATAAAAAAAAGAAACTTTTTGTAGCATTTTTAAAAGTCTTGTTCGCTACTGTGACCACGGAATAAACAAAACGGTATAACTTTTAAACTAAACGATCTATCACGATGAAACCAACTTAGTTATGATTGGAAATTACAGGGTGTTTGCATAAAATAAAATAAAATTAAAGAAAAAAATTGAGAATAAACTTGTTTTTTTATAACAAAAAAAAAGGTATTTTTTCATCAATTTTTACAATAATTATAATATTTCTCAATAAAACCCGTATTACTTACGTTTTTTTTTTTTCAATTACTTTAAATTATTCTACATTGTATTAGCTATCTAAAGGTAAAAATACCAGGTTTGTAACTCAATCACAACATTTCCTATTAAAGAAAGGCTTTGCACACTGCTACATACAAAAATATGTACTTCAATAATAAAAAAAAAAAAAGATTTTTAAGCTTTTTGAAATATTTTTTTCGTCGATAAAATTAAGCATAATTTCCTTCATTTCGATATGTGCACATTATAAAGACTCACAGGTATAGCGCCCCTGATATGGGAATTTTATGAGGAGTGAAATAATACATGCATTAAAAGCATTTCGTTTTCTGCGCAACGTAAAACATAACGAAGTCCTTAAACCATAAAGTTGCTTTATGTATAGCACTGATTCATTGAAGAAACCCCGACCCTGTGGTCCATTGTTTTCGTCCAACAATAGAAAGTCGGACCGGCACAAAAGCAGGAGTAAACTCCAGTCATGCGTCGGAGCCAAAGAGTTTATATAAGCAAGCTATAGAGCAAGCGTTAGCGAGTATGAACAGTAAGCACGGATATGAACAGTCTCGAAATCGCAAGCGCATCCAAATTAGTAACCGTCGTCAGCGCTGGTTGTTTCTCCCGACAGAATTAATTAAAATTCTAAGTTTTCATCGTGAAATGTGCAGTGCCAACTTGTAAAAACAATTCACGGAAGCAAAATAAAAAGAATAATGATATAACCTTTCACCGGTGTTTACTATTTTGATAAGAAAACACAGATTTTATCTAAATTACTTAAGGCGTGAAAGGGGGTTGCGCGGGCGCGCGGGCTGTTCAATGCAGCACGTGCTCCCACGCCTCCCGCTTCATACTTTCCCCGCTTTAGAGCTAGTGTTGTACTGCATTGTTTTCGAGTATTTGTAATCAATGTAATCATACTTACCAATAATGCGAAAGTGTGTTTTTGGTTTGTCGGTTTGTTAATTTATCCTTCTTTCGCGCAGTAGATCGAAGTCGAACTTGAAGTTGTTTATAGGAAAATATATTTTTACGTCTCTTCATGAACACAGTAATTAATCAATCCCCTTGCAGCAATCACTGATATTCAAAAATATATAGATATAAGGATAAAATATCTAGTACTTACGTAAAACGGTGATCAATCAAAGAAAAAGACAATTTTACAATAAATTAACTAACTCTTTTTAAGTGGCAATAATGACTTGTAAATTTTTGTGTGTTTTTAATAAATGTTTTATTTATCTGCTAAAACGTAAACTTACTTAATACTCCTAGGTACTCACGTACTTAAAGTAATAATACCTGAACGCAAGCGTCAGTCACGTCACAGCGCATCACTATTTTACCGCTACCACCCGCTACATCTATAAATCAGTATCTATACAACATCTGCTTACGGTTGGCATAAAGGGACTAGAGCGATGCGCGTGCTCTATAGCTTGCTAATATAAACTCTTTGGTCGGAGATGACACACACACACACACTTTTTTTCTTTGACGTTCAAAATACAAAACTAATCAATACTCAATACTCAATATCTTTATTGCTTTACCATAATGTGTACTTAGGTGGTAAGTTCTATATAATTGCGATCATTATGGACCCTGTAGGGCACAGCAAAAGGGTAGGAGAGAGGAAGCCCTGTTTTAGGAAATCATGAATTATTGAATTATTATGAATTATTGCTATATTTTTTAATTTATTATTATTGCTATTTTATTTAAGTATTTTTTAAAGTATTATTTGTTATTATTTTATTATTTATTAATAATTACCATATCATTAATATATTTCAAACATAACTATAAATTGCGTGATTGTCATTAATTATTGTTAACAATTATTATTATTATATTATTAGTAATTTCCTTAACATTTATTATACTATCTTACTTTCTTTTTTACTTTTTTTTCTATTATGTATGTTTATCGTTTAAATATTCATCTAAGGAATAATAGCATTTGTTTATCAGTAATTTTTTAAGTTTTAATATAAATATATTGAAATTTTCTTCTTTCTTTATTATGTCTGGTAGTTTGTTGTATATTTTTATAGACATTACGTAGGGACTTGTAGAATGCATTTTTAGCCTGGATGTTGGTATGTTTAGCCTAGATCCGTGCCTAAGTGTGCCTAAGTGTAACTACCTCTGATATAAATTGCTTTAACCACCGACGACTGCCCTTCTTTCGCTAAAAATAAAATAAAAAGAACCACCTTTTCTTACAAAATTCGTTCTCTCTAAGACCTTACGTAACAGACTTAGAAAATACTTCCAACTTGACCCGTTAGACGTATCGGACTAGGGTGCAATTTAAAACTAAAGAACTTGAACTTCTACTTTAACATTACACAAATAAGATTGGTTTTCCTTTGGAAGTTTTGAGTCTAAAGTATTTACGAGCATTCTTTTAGTTAGATAAATCAATACTTCCCAATAGATTAAAGAGACGTAGAGTTCAAAGGCAATTTTGTTGGAACTACAACAATTATTTGTATTTAGTTTAATGGTAGCTTGTTCCCTTCGCATTTAACTTTGAATGGAGGTTTTAGCATCAATCTAGGGTTCATTATTGAAGAAAATGTTGTAGGTGCTTCAAAGAAACGGCTCTCCTTACTTACGTGTGGTAATTAGATAATGAAGGGATAATACACGTAGTAGTAGATTAATTTACAAGGCATAAAAAATTGTACAGTTTTACATTTAAGCAACACTGCACAATTTTTTATGCCTTGTAATTTTTGAATAAAAATTATTATTATTAAGAGGGCTGTTTGGTTTTGTCACCTCTCTAGCTCACACGGGACCAAATTTATAAGATTATTAAATGAAAGGATGCCTTTTTGAAAAATGTAAGTAATCAGTTAGCGAACTAGTAAATAATATTAATTTAAGCGGTAATTATTAAAAACTAATTTCTATTGTGTTATCTAATTAAATAAGCAAAATAATCTACAAAAAAAGAAACTTTTTATAGCATTTTTAAAAGTCTTGTTCGCTGCTGTGACCACTGAGTAAACAAAACGGTATAGCTTTTAAACTAAACGATTTATCACGATGAAACCAACTCAGTTATGATTGGAAATAACAGGGCGTTTTCATAAAACAAAAATTAAAGAAAAAACCGCCATTTATTGAGAATTAGGATTGTTTTTTTTTTTTTTTTTTAACAAAAATCAGGTATTTTTTCATCAATTTTTACAATTATTATGATCTGTTTTTGATGCTTTTGAAATAATTGACACAATAAAAATGTGTTTTTAATAATTAACTATTAAATTAATATTATTTACTAGTTCGCTAATTGATTAAATTTTTCAAAAAAAAAAGTCTTTTCATGTAACATTCTTAAAAATTAGGTCACGTGTGAGCGAGAGAGGTGACAAAACGAAACAGCCCTCTTAAAGGAGAACGTCCACTGGTCGACACCGGCCGCAACGCACGCAAGCCTCGCAACGGATTTTAGTTTGTTTTGTATGAATTCATATAGCACTACGTCCACTATCGCTACCACCCGTACCGAGCGCCCGGCATATAATATAAACAAAAAACTTTTTAGCAAAAAATAAAGCCGACTTCTAAAACAAAACACTACAAAGTGAAAAATAACTTTAATTTCGGAAGTCGGTGGCAAAAAAGTTTTTAGTTTTCACTTTTTAGTTGTGGAACCGACCCCACACAAATTCGAATACATAATTGACCACAATAATTGTAGTTATAGCCATGTAAATAACAGTGATAGGGAGTTATTAAAACATCATCACATCATCCACATAAAATAAGTGGGAAATATACGCATTATTGAAGCTAACTCAAAAACTCCCCAAGCAAAGTTAATAAAATTTATATGGGACCACCTCGGAACCCTTTCAAACAAAAAAAGAATTTTCCAAATCGGTCCATCCGTCTTTGAGTAATCGCGTAACAAACATACAAAAAATAAATAGAGACTAATTGAGAACCTCCTCCTTTTGGAAGTCGGTTAAAAAATGCGGTGCATGCTCAGTGCCGCCGGTGACGTCACATGGATTAGTTCACCGCGTGCATCGCTCACTGCCGCTTCACTGATATTCTCCAAACATTGGTACTAGACGGCTTCATGTTTATTTCATGAACCCACATTCTACGCTTAGTTTTACGTTCTTCTTCTTCTGCCAACAAGCAACTGATAATCCTAACTAATATTATAAAATAGCTTTTGCCCGCGGCTTCGCCCGCGTGGATGAAGGAAAATATCTCACGGGAACATACTACCGGGATAAAATATATCTTATGCATGCGCCAAATTTCATCGAAATCCGAACAGGCTTCTTTTCTTCTTATTCGATAGATATTTTTATGGCATTAATATTTGAACACGATTCCGGGCATGTGGCTGCCGCGGCTTTCGCCGCTTGAGGTTTTCCACAGCCGCAGCAGCGGCGCCAGCACAGAACGCTGAGCCAGGAAGACGGAATGGCGCGTCAGGGTCCGTATAGACCAAGTAGAAAAATACTTGCGGACTTTACTAGCTTCATTGAAAACAGGACCGTATTACCATAGCCTAAAGTACAAAGTTGTATGAATATCGACACAGTCGGCTCGGCGTGAGTCGACTGACACTTTTATACTTTAGACTATGCTAATACGGTCCTACTTTCAATGGAGCCAGTAAAGACCGCGAGCATTTTTTGCCCTTGGTCTGAACGGACGCTTCACTCAATCATGTCATGTGTAGGTATGTAAATGTCGCACGAGTTAGGCGCTGCCGCGCTGTCTGCATACATGGTGTAACTTAAATAACGCACAACCTCTTAAGGGGTCATTGTTCTCATCATTATGAACAACTTTTACTATGAGCACTACTCTGAAATCGCGAAAAACAAATCAACTGTTCTCTACATTTTGACGAGTTATGCGAACATAAATGTAGGGAACACCTGATTTTTTTTGATAACACACAAGCGTTATTTAAGTTAGACTAATTATTATCCAGGCGACTAACAATTTAAAGGGTGACTAACTATTTGCTACTAAAAAATAACTTGACAACGAAAATATTTCCGTCGACCTAGGATACAAGAGCGAGCGAGGGGCACACCGAGGTTAGGTTAGGTTAGGTAGCCCCCCCCCGGGGGCATGCGGGGCCCGCCAGCTAGTCGGGCATGCGCCGGGAGGGTTGTGGAAGTAAAGGCTGAGCCGGTTTCTCATGGCCCTCCCATCACGGCGATGCGAGAACACCGCTGAGTTTTAGTGGGTATACTGCCACTCTGGCAGGGAGTCCCACATACTCCGTTTTGTCCCCCGACGAGCGGAGAGGCGTAATGTCATTTCTCAGCGACAAAAAAAAAAAAATAAGGTTAGGTAGCCCCGCGAAGCGAGGCTCCTATTAATTTGTCGCCGCGTTAAATACATGCCTTTAAGTTACACCTTGTATATAGGCATTCAAAGTAAAACTTCTAGGTAAACATACCTTCTCTCGTTCCGGACCTTTCAATCTTTCCTCTCAGCTCTTAAAGAACAGAAGTGTATACCTGAAACGTATAAAAATAAAATTGTAAATGAGTCTGACAGATTCTAACAATATGGTTAGAAATATTATTGCCAAAAGTCTGTATGAATTCCTAGAGTAAGCGGCTACCTATGTTATTAAAATTGTAAAAATAACAGTGCAATTAAATTCGGTAAGTATATAAATATAAGCTCTCCATACTTGAAGAAATTCTAACACAACTTTTTTTCGCTTTCATTATAAGGTGTATATAAAAAGTATCAATGGGGGACTCGTGACTAAATAATCACCGATCGATCTTTAAGCGTTGCTGCAACGCTTGCCGAGGTCAGTCCATGGATGGGATCCATTACATAACATATCGACCCCACTATGCCTCGGAAAGCACTTTAAGCCGTTGACCCCGGCTGTCAATTGTAGATATTTGACAGTGGTTACGGGAAGTTCGAAGAAAGTCGGAAAACCGAGGTGGTGACACGACCTAGACGCGTAATGCAAGAGTTGGTTCGAAGTGGTCCTGGAAAAGATGCTTGGAAGGATTTTGGGGAGGCTAACATAAATAAATAAGCAAAAATATTAAGATTGGTGTCCGTCATCTTGATAAGTGGCTTGTTATCTAAGGGCCGATTTCTTGATCCGTAGTTAACTCAACCAATGGTTAAACATAGTAACTAATGGTTGAATTTTGGCTAAATGTGAAAGGCAATGAACATGAATGTATTTTATATTATGACAGGCCAGCTGTCGTTGTTGGTTAAGATACCACCTTTCATGTCGCAGGTCGTGGGTTCGATTCCCATCCAGGACAAACATTTGTGTGCCTGAACATGTCAGTTTGTCCTGAGTCTGGTGTACTTATCTATATAAGTAAGTATTTACAAAAAAAAAAAAGTAATATATGTAGTATATCAGTTATCTGGGTTCCATAGTACAAGCTCTGCTTAGTTTGGGATCAGATGACCGTGTGTGATATGTCCCAGGATATTATTATTATTATTTCCTTTATTTTTTATTATATACATATGATTTACATTTTTAAATATTTTTATAAAAACTTAAAATAAATAAAAACATTTAAAAATATAAAAAAATAGTAGCCCACCGGTATCGGGAACAGGGTCCAAGCTACCGGTGGTCAGGGCTCCTGAGAGAGGAACCTCCTAACAATACGTGCCGTGTCCAGAAGTACCGCTTTCTGGATCAAGCCCTTGATCCAGCTGCCTAACGAGAGCCTCCTCAGGTGTTGGTCGAGACTCTTCGATATTATGCCACTGGCTGTCACAACTATCGGCACAATGATTGCTGTATCCACATCCCACATGTCGACAACCTCGCGAGCCAAATCAAGATACTTAATCTGTTTATCTTTTTCAGCTTTCACGAGGTTCTCGTCATGCGGAACCGCTATATCAACAATCATTGTGCGACGCTCTTTTCGATCTATCACCACTATATCTGGCTTATTGGCAACAATAGTCCTGTCAGTGATGATAGATCGATCCCAATACAACGTGATATTGCCATTTTCGAGAACTGGGTCGGGCACATACCTATAGTACGGTACTTCCGATTCCACAAGATTGTATTGCAGAGCAAGTTGCTGATGGATAATCCTGGCTACAAGGTTGTGTCTATGCAAGTAGTCTCCGTTAGCCAGACGAGAACAGCCAGAAATAATGTGACGGATAGATTCCCCCGGACGGTGGCATGCCCGACAGATGTCAACCGTGCCGTCCTTCACAATATATTTCCGGTAGTTGTTCGTCATTATAACTTCGTCCATAATCGCAAAGATAAAACCTTCGGTTTCACCAAAGAGATCACCGAATCGCAACCAGGTTACGGACGCCAAGAGGTCTACATCAGGCCCATGTAGGACCCGGTAAAAGCGCCCATGAAGCTCTTTGCTCTGCCATACCTCCCTGCGGTCATTAGTATCTAATATTATAGGTTTGCGCCAGTTCTCGTTACCCAAGGAGAGCGGGGTGAGGCCCTTGTCCACTGAGACCACATCTCGGTGCATCCCCACGTCGGCTTCTAGGAAGTATTCCCTGAGACTGCATACCTCACGGTTGTGCAGGGTCTTAGCATTTAAGAAGCCTCGACCACCACACTTCCGCGAAATATACAGTCTCATCACCGATGACCGTGGGTGATGCATCCGATTTGCAGTCAGCAGTGTGCGGACCCTTCTATCCAAGGCGTCAAGTTCTGTTTGAGTCCATTTATACTGAAATTTATACTGAAAGAGTACATCAAAACCGGCATGACCCAACCGTTGAAGGCGCGCACCTTGTTTCCGCCTGATAGAAGACTATTAAATACTTTGTTCAGGCGGTTAAAGAAGCGCTCCTTCAGCGATTGCTTCATGTCAGCAGCGTTGATGCCTAACGCTTCCGACATACCCAAATACTTGTAAGTTTCGAGTGAGGAGAGGGGTTTTAGGTGTATGGAATCCGAGAGTTGGGTTTCTACGGATTCCAAAATCTTCCCCCGCTTTACATGCATGACCGCACATTTGTCCACACCAAATTCCATCCTGATGGCACTACTGAAAGTTTTGGTTACCTTCAATAGCTCCATCAGTTGAAAATTGCTGGGGGCAAAAAGCTTCAAGTCATCCATGTAAAGAAGGTGAGATATAACCTGACCACCTCTTCTCAATCGATAGCCTAGACCTGAATCCTCCAACAGTGTGCTTAGAGGATTCAAGGCTAAGCAGAACCAAAGTGGACTCAAACTATCGCCTTGAAATATACCTCGCTCGATCCTTATCGGCTCGCTATTCCTCTGGATATGTAGACATCCTGGATAGCGAAGGACTGTCCTCCACTGCCCCATACACGACATCAGGAAGGTCCGCAGAGTTGCATCTACTTTATACAACTCCAGCACCTTCATGAGCCATGTATGTGGCACCGAGTCATAGGCCTTCTTGTAATCTATCCAGCATGTCGACAGATCCTTTCGGGAACGACGAACCTGTTGGTTAATGGCCATATCTATGAGGAGCAGCTCCTTAGTACCGCGGGATCCATTCCTACATCCATTTTGAGAGGCAGACATGATGGAGTTATTGTCTATATGTTTGTTAATTTTAGCTCTCAAAATGGATGTAAGAACTTTATAGACCGTCGGTAGACAAGTGATCGGTCTATAATTTTTGGGTTCCGCAGTACTACCTGATTTATGGAGCAGGTGGGTTATTCCTGTCGTTAGGAACTGGGGCAGAGACCCCGACTCTAAGGCTGACTGGAACTGGGATGCCAAGCGGGCGTGCGACTTATGGAAGCATTTTATCCAGAAGTTGTGCAGCCCGTCCGGCCCTGCGGATTTCCAGTTAGGTAACGGACGGACTGCACAAGTTACATCTTGGGGCTGATGGTAAGTGCCTCCATTTCTGGTATTTGATCGCACGTTCGCTCGATCTCCCTAATTATTATTATTATTTTTTACATTTCTCGGGACCCTGGGCTGGGTCCCAGACCTTTGGAAGGCGTACGAGGAGCCGAAGCCAACTCGCAGAGGCCCCTTAAATAATTTTAAATGATGAGGAGACACCAACCGACGATTATCCTTGTATGCACTATGCAAGTGCACCCAAGGACAACCCCCGGTTGGTACAGGACTATTGTCGTACGTGGAAACAAAACATATTGGGCTATGGGTTTGGGTGGCTAAAGTGGATTGGGTAACTTGAACTATGGAAAAACTATGTCCCCTGCCTGACCAATGTTATATATTATACACGGATAAAATGGCAGGGGGTGACTTGCACACTCAATAATGGGCCCCCGGAGACGGCCGCTAGCACATAGTGACGTAGTGACAAGGGGGCAACACTTCCTGAGGTGCTTGAGGAGTGGAGAGGTATTCCACGGCTATCAGGACAATCCCGGAAGTACGGTCAAGATCCCTACCAGCACCTTACTGGAATACTTCTTTCCTCCGAGCACGTTTGCTCTTGCGAATCTCCACTCAAACCGGCCAATAAAGGCAAGAAAGAGGTGGGAGCTCTGTTCCTCGTCAGTGTTCACTCCAGCCGGCCAATAAAGGCAAGCCAGAGATGAGGACAAGATTTCTCCCGGGAGATAGGGTCCATGGGGTCGCTACTGCCCATCAGCTCGCCACATGCTGCCCTGTGGGTTTTTGTATCTCTCTTGGTCTTGCTCCTCATCCTAGACCCGTTCCGGCAAACTCTACCGCCACAGACTTAAAGTTTGGAGCACGCAAGCCCCACCACGACGTCAACGTAGAGATACAGCGGTAGGTTTATTATTATTAAAAAAATATATGTTAACTCATTCATGTTAAAAAATAGTAACTAATGGCATTTTGGCAAACATATTTCGCCAAAATGCAACCAATAGTTACTACCATTACTACCATTATTGGTTGAACGGATCTAAAAACTGGCCCTTAGACTGCCACAAAATATCGTATGATACAAAAAGAACAATACCACGAGTAAACCTATTTACATAGCCCTTCACAAGACTTTATCGATACTGTTCAGTCTTTAAAAACCGGTTATAGCGCAAGTTATGGCAAATAAACCAACTCAACAGATTACATAATACAATATTTTGTGAAGTCGCGTAAGTTTTTACGAGTATCTATAAAAATAACCCTTAACGACATGCAGGGTTCTTACTGAGGGCCATAAAGGGTTTAGTCCTGGTTTACGGTGGTTTTGATGTGAGATAGTGGAAGTAGCATACTTTCTTTTTGTTAGGTAATATGAACTGAAACTATGACCTTTCTTTAGTTTTTGTAGAGTCTTGAACTATTCGGTTTTTCACGAACATTTGACTGTTCTTAGTAGCAGCAGTCTGGATAATATGTATCTTTGTGATTTGTTAACCCCTTGTGGCATGATACCGCATAGGTTCGTGCCAATGTGTGCTCGAATGTCAACCGGACCTCATAGGTTCACAACTACTGTAAGCCCGCGGTCTTCATTGGATGATGGTTTTTTTTTAATTTTATACGTATTTATGTTAGGTTAAACGAGGGACTTATTGAAGGAAGGTAATCAGTATTCGATTCTCGTCCCAGATGTGTAAAAAACCTGTAACCTTAATTTGTGACGTAATTGTCCAATAAAATACAATATTCATGAACACTGAGCGCGCAATAAGTGCGCATTATACCTTTTTAGATAAGTGATTAAATGAAGAAGTTTTTGTAATTATTTGTAAGAGTCGTTGCATTTTTTTTTTGTCTAGAAATGTAAATAAAAGTTTTTTTTTTAAATAATTTGTTGGAATTTGAAATAATTTGATATTTTTAGACATTTTACTGCAGTATAAGCTTTGTTAGAATGTTAGCTATAAATAAAAATTAACCCAATCACCACGATTTATTATTATTATTATTATTTAATTAAAAGTTTAGTGTGAAACTTTGTAGTAGTTAATAAAAAAACCTAAAATTTCAAATATCTCTAAAAGTATTCGTTTTCGGCCATACATATGGGGGGTTAAATTTGTCACATTTTAGCTCTCCTATCACCTCCTGCAAGGAAGTGGTCGAGTTTCCAGGAACCCTGTATAAAGATTTTTCTTATGCACTCGTGGTGTGCAATCGACGCCTTTCATGACTGACAAATGGGTAACGGGTATCCCTGCCTAGGTACCTCTTTTAGGACTACATATTATTATCACAGTCACATAAGCATACAGCCTATAATGTTCCCGCAGCTGAGACACATGCCTCCTCTCTGTGAGAGGGAGTGGGCTGTGATCCACCACGCGGGCCCAGTGCGGCTTGGTAGATGTCACATGTCTTCGAATTTTAGGTTCTAGGACATGCCGGTTTCCTTTCCATCACTGTTTTGAGAGCAGTGGTGATGAAATTATTTACACAAAGTAAATCGCCTGTCTGGGTTCAAACCTTCAAATCACATTACGTCCTTCAAACTGAACTTTTTTATTCCATATGTCCTATATTTAATAAAATTGTTGAGTTTGAAGTTTTCCCAAACTTTGACTGAATGATATTTTTATTTGCAAGAATATAGGTAACTAAGTTCTTAGGATCTATGGGTTTCACTATATTCGGAATATTTCGGCCGTACAAATATTAGATTTTACATTTTGGTTATACTATAGTACACATTTAGTAATTAGCAATCACAAATATAACTGTAATAATAATTTCATAATATGAATTCAGATTAAAATGCAATTAATAAAATTAAAATAAAATACAATTCTATTCATTTAAAATAATAATTTATAATAGAAATAGCGATCAATAATAATGATGACATGTCAATAAAAATTGCAAGAATATATTTCAATCAAAAGTATCCTATGTCTTAATCCAGGTTATAAACTATCTGTATACCAAATTTCATCCAAATCCGTTCAGCCGTTTTTGCGTGATTGAGTAACAAACATCCAAACATACAAACTTTATAATATACATTTATAATATTAGTAAGTATTATCAATATGCAGATGTCATAATAATTAGAGTAAAAAGTTTTACATTTTACCTACACTCAAAATATTCATTGATGGAATAAAAACATCTCTCTCACAACCAGTTATATAGCTTTCTATTAAATTCTAAAACTTCTTTAATAATAAGATGCACGATTCCCATGTAGATAAACACAACCCTCTTCCTGACGCAGTCAAGTAAAACCTGCCAATAAACTACACGAGCCAAGCTGTTCAATTTATTCGTCGTGTCACCTGCATCAGGATCTCTGCATCCGGCAACACTATGCAGTACCCATTTCGAGGTACTTAGGAAATGGTGACGCAATGCAGTTACTGACCCCTCACCTGTGCTCGGCTGCGATAGCACAGTCACGCTCGAATTACAAACACGTGTGAGGATAGTTAAGGACGTACTTCAATTAGGAAAACAGCCCTTAGGAGTACGGTGGAGTACTTATGCGCATTTTATGTAATTCAAGTAAAAAAGGCAGCAGTCCAATCATCCTCATGTCCATATTTACAATTTAACATTGACAGCTTCTTTAGAAGACACTGACAGCTTTTCTTAAAGTGTTTGACGTATAGTTTTTTATGACACTACCAGATTGTCCAAATACAGCAAAAGTTGTCTATGTTTGTAAGAATTTATAATAAGATACCTAGAGAACTTAAAAACTTAAATAATAGACTGTATAAGAATAAATTGTTGAAATGGCTGAAAGCCCACAACTTCTACTCCCTTAAGAGGATTGTGAAGTTGTAAATTTTCATACAAAAAGAGATAACGTTTTTCTCCCGGTAAACATAGACTAATTTTCATAATTTTTGGAAATGTTGTAGGTATAATAAAAAACTAGGTTCGTACGTTTTTATTATAAAGAAATATTGCATACAATATAAGTTATTAGCATCTAAATATCTATATTTTTGACATAAAAACATCCTCGAGCATTTTTATTTTTTTAAATTAAATTTAATTGAATTACTAAAAACGAAAAACATACAGACCTAGATTAAAGTATACTGAATGTAATGAGACCAAAATTGTCTGATTTCGTAAAGGTTTAGGGGAGTAAAAACGTTATCGCCCGAAACAACATTTATGTAAATAATTGTATGAAATGTAGGTAATTGCCTCCAAAAATCGCGCCGCGTATCGGCACTTCACAATCCTCTTAAAACATAAGACTCGACTTAAGATATGACTCGATTTTGCATGCTATAGTTCCAACAGCTAAATATGTTTGTACGAGTACTCCTGTTTAATTGTAAGACCTATAAACACCATGTTTTAAGCAAATAAAGGATTTGAAATTTGAATTTGACTTTGACAATGCATTTCCATTGTGACAGTGCATAAACATGCAATGTTCATTAGGCAAAGGTCAGTCCATGTCCAATTTGATGGTTTGTCGTCTGAATTCTTTTAACACACGTGGAATCAAATTGCGTTGAGTTACGTCAGAGTCATCATAATACTGTTACACACTCGTTACATAGGGTTTTTGAAAGGTGTGTGCTTACCTTCACAGGATGGAAGTGAAAACTTACGACTGGAACGAGTATACGCGATAGAACAGCGTCACCAACCGACTGGAGCTTAGTTTCCAAGCCACAGATCCAAGTGTGACGGTTCAGGTTGAACACAAGGTGCGCCTAGAGAAGATTCTACTTCAAAATGCTGCTGGTTAAGGTTACGCTAGTCAGTCATTTTTCCATACATGTGTATAGTACATTTACAGCGGTGATACACATACATATCGCACCTTTATTTCGAAACAGACCATTATTACTAAACGAAATTTTTATTATAAAAAAGTAATTATTGAAAATATTAAATTATATGACCACCCACCATAAAATGAAACCAATAATTTAACAAATAATCACAGAAATATCTCTCGTGAGTAGTTATAAGTTTATCACTTTTTTATTAGGAGGTAAATGATAATGGATAATATCCTAAGTTCATTCTCCTGCAAAATTTAGTTTTTTTTTTTGTTTGTTAGAACCGGAAAAGATATTGGTTTGGAAGTTATGAGCGTCGAAACCTCCATATTTCAACACTAATTTTAACTTATCTTTGGGTGTAAATAAATAGCTCCTGGAGTATGAAAATGGCAAAATTGTTACTTTACAGGCATAGATAATTTATTCAAAAATTCAAACAACTTTATTTTGAATAAACACATTCAGGACTTTTTTATAATACGCCCAAAAGTCTGTTCATAAAATTTTACGCGCTCGTTTTCGTTATGAATCATGGTCTATTTCACAAAATAAATAAATACTATAGTATTTATTTATTTTGTGAAATAGACCATGATGAATACACTATTTATTTAGTTTTATTAAAACAAATAGATACATAAACTAAATAGCATGCTTAATAGCCACTCCTCCAACGAGTTCAAGCCGCCGACTAGTGCAACCTTAATAGCAAATTTCAAAACTCATGATAACTGATGTGATTGGCTGAGGAAATAAGAGTCAATCCAGTGACTGGAGACGAGTTTGATGAGTCTGTGGCTCAGTTACACGCAGGGGGCATACAGCGATCTACGCGGACAATACAATACTATTTTCAGCGTTAACGGGGTTGCCGCACTACTGCAGTGCTTCTATTCTATGTTCGCAGAGACTAGGATAGATGGCTTTCATGCCATCATGCGCAAGCGTTGCGCTTGCATTATCGCAGGGTTCGCGTCAGCCCCAACAGCTCATAGCGCCATACTGGGACATTGTTTAAATGGATTGACATGGATACGCCTACATGCTACTGTTGCGTAGTAATGAATAGTTTGTGTTGTTTGAAAGTACTAACACTAGTGCCTAAGTCGTGTGTATACTAAGCACTTGGACCTCTGCAATGGGTCTGAAACAATCCGGTAAAGACTAGGCCCAGGTCGACGGCACATTGTACTCCACGCGCGCCTCAAAGAGATATCAGCACTAACTGATGGGGTGCGCTAGGGTCGCGGGTTGTTTGAAAGAGTTACCGTAGCCCTGGCACAGGCAATTGAAGGAACACAGGTGGGTTTTAGTCAGTAACAGTTTGACACGCCTTTTTGCTCCGCCCAGAGCGGGAGATTTTTATTTTATTTTTTATTTAACATGGGTTTGCTCTTGACTCTAGTCTAGGTCGGAGGCGACAGAGACAGAGTCGACGATGGAGTGAGCTTACCCAGAAGAAGCCTGTTAACTCTCACTTTGAAGAGATTAGGGTTGTATGCGCTCGGAAACACAGACGCAGGTAGTGAGTTCCACTCTTTTGCTGTGCGCATTATAAAAGACATTTGGAAGCGTTTAGTGCGAATTGGTGGAATAGCAACTAGGTAGGGATGGTAACTGGCAGTGCGTCTAGATGTCCGATGGTAGAAGGGGGCCGGCGGATTGAGTTCGTGGAGTTCTTGAGCACACTCTCCGAAGTACAATCTGTAGAAGACGGACAGGCAGGCAACCTTGGCATTTGATGGTGTCCCACCCAAAAAAAGGGTCTGAAATAAAAGTTTATTTTTTGTAACAGTCTGTTGCCAAAATTTGCGTAACACACTATCAATCGGAATCTGAATCATTTTGAAGCAAATTGCTAATCTATTGCTCATATAATTCGAAAAAGTTGTCTGCTCGACAACGTAAATAACGCAATGAATGTTGTTGAACTTTCAAAATTAAACCGATTCCGATTGATAGTGTGTTACGCAGTTAGGGTGCTGGTCTACCCGCCAGGGTTGCGGGTTGTTCGAAAGAGTTACCGTGGCCCTGGCACAGGCAACTGAAGGAACACGGGTGGGTTTTAGTCAGTAGAAGTCTGACACGCCCTCCCGCTCCACGCAGAGCGGGAGAAGATGATTTCCCATCCAAAAAAAAAAGGGTGCTGGTAGACCAGCACCCTTTTTTTTTTTGGATGGACAACTTTAGAAAGTTCTTATTTTAAAACTGTATATATATATATATATAGGTACTGGAAACATGAATGTATATCTATTAACTGTCAAATTTTATATTGGAAACGTTATTCAAAACAAGTTTTAAATCGAATCTCTTAATTATTCATTGTAGCAGAATATGAGCCTAGTGTAGTGATGGTTAAATAATAAGTAAATAAACTTAATAAACATGCAATCACAATCTGGTACAGACTGTTTAAATAAAGCTATCAGATAATTAATTATTTCTAATTAACCATTCATAGGAGTCAAATCGAAGGCACAAACAAATAAACAGTTTGATTAAGTTGGCAATGAAAATGGGACCAAATATGTAGTTATCGATTTTGTAATTCTAATTAATATTATAAATGCGAAAGTAAGTTTGTTTGTTTGTTTGTTACCTTTTCACGCCTAAACCGCTGAAACAATCATCCTCAAATTTTGCATATATGTTGTCAGGTGTACAGAAACGGACATAGGGTACCTTTCATCCCGAAAAAAGTACTGTTTCCGAGGAAAACAACAATAACGCTTTTTTATGATAATAGATGGCGCCACGTGTCTTTCGACTGAATTATATCATTATTGAAACTTTAGCAATGTGTTAAGTTTTTTTTAAAGACGGGTTTTTCATCCTCGTTAACTATCCTTACTAATATTATAAATGCGAAAGTGTGTTTTTTTGTTACGCTTTCACGCTAAAACGGCTGAACGGATTTGGATGAAATTGGCACACGGGTAAGCCTTGACCGGGAAGAAGACATAGTTTACTTTTTATCGGCATACCACGCGGGTGAAGCCGGGGGCGGAAGCTAGTTTTATATAAAAATATCTCGCTTATTTGTAACTTCGACTATTGTACTCTTCGATAAGTACTGTAACCGTTCCATATAATGGGCAATCTTATATTGTACTGGTTGACATTCTATCGCTCTCGCAGGTATAGAACTGCCTTTTTAAATAAATAAAAAAGGAATTTCGTGTTTTTTTTTTTTTTTTTGTGCCAGGGCTCAGTTCGTTTTGAGTTATTGTTCTACTATCCCTTTTTGTAGCTAGAATCTCCACAGGACGCAAACAAAAACTAATGTAATAAAGATATCACAAACACTACAGCCAAATAATTCGTAAGTCATAAAAATAAATTGCGGCACCATTAAGCAATTTGTAAATGAAAAAATCTTTTTAGCAAAAAATAAAACCGACTTCCAAAACAAAACACTACAAAGTGAAAAATAACTTTAATTTCGGAAGTCGGTAGCAAAAAACGAAAATACAAAACCAAAGACACCGACTACCGAAATTAAAGTTATTTTTCACTTTGTAGTGTTTTGTTTTGGAAGTCAGTTTTAATTTTTGCTAAAAAGTTTTTTTTAGATTTTTGTTGATTGTTCAAAAACCGCTTACCCGATTTCGATAAAATTTTCATGGGACCATTTGGGCGACCCTTTCCAATTTTTTTCAAATCGGTTGGCAAGCGACGGAGTTATGCGCGAATAAACATTTAAAAAAAATACAAACATCCGAATTGAGAACCTCCTCCTTTTTTAGAACCGTAAACTGGGGTTACTTTGATACTACGGGGCTACTTTGATATCGACTTTCGACTTATGAAAAACATATTTTTGTAATATCTACAACGCCTTAAAAAAGAAACTATCAGAAGTGCCAACTACTGATAGTAAGGCGTTGTAGATATTACAAAAATATGTTTTTCATAAGTCGAAAGTCGATATCAAAGTAACCCCGTAGTATCAAAGTAACCCCGGTTTACCGAAGTCGATTAAAAATCTGTAACTGCCGTCCCAGAGCATGTCGGATTTAATCGACCTTGATACGATTCAATAGTTTAAAAACTTTTGGGTCTGAAAAACCCTGGGGTAATTTCGGTCCTCTGGGTCCAATGGTTCTTACGTGTACCTTTGTAAATGAGTTGGTATTGGTCTTTTTGGTAGTGGAATAGTAGCAAGTGTGAGTATTGTTGAGGTTAGCCACAGCCTAACATTTTACAGTTCACCTGTGCCAATTGTTTTGAATCTGCGATTTAATTTGGGAACTTTTCCTATTGACAGCGGTGCGGGCGAATTTTTTGTTGCCCTATGATCCTGTCCCCTCCTTTTTAGGGTTGCGTACCAAAATGGTAAAAAGGAACTTATGGTGTGACTCAGTCTGTCTGTCTGTCCGTCTGTCACAGCTGGATCTCTCAAGAACTGCTAATGCTATCAACTTGAATTTTGGAATAGTTGTAGATGACGTTTTTACAATTATTTTAGGGCATGTGGGGTATCATATGAAAGAACGCCATTTGCACATTTTCAAATATGTTTTCTTTTGTATTAGTTAGGCCGAATAGTTTTCGACTTTTGATGAAATGTAAAAAAAAATACCGTTCCTCCCTTATCTCTGAAGTTTGCATAGAGAAAAATCTGAAATTATTCTATGTGATAGAAGTTTATGATACGGAACACTCCGTGCGCGAGTCCGTCTCGCTCTTGACCGGTTTTTTTTTATATATGTACATATTATTATTTCAAATCTGTTAGTTTATTACGTATAATAATATTATGTAAATATTACCTGGTACATAAATAATGACGGATAACTGCAAAAAAAAAAAGAAGTAAAGAACTTTCTGGTGATTTAGTTTTTGATCTAATACCGAAATAATACTTTACAAAAGTTATAGCAACACTAGCTTTTGCCCGTGACTTCGTCTGCGATCCAGAATGAATAAGCTTAGGTCCTTTTCGAGGTCATGGTTTACCTATGTGCCAAATTTCATCCAAATCCGTTCAGCCGCTTTGACTTGAAAGCGTAATCAACAAACAAACAAACACACTTTCGCGTTTATATTATTAGTTAGGATAGTTAGGACACTCTAAGACTCACTATATCTATTAGTTACTTAAATTAAAAAAAAAAACCCTTAACACACTACTAAAGTTTCTATAACAATATAATTCAATCAGGATTCGAAAGACACGTGGCGCCATCTATTATCATAAGAAAGTTATTGTTGTTTTCCTCGGGAACAGTACTTTTTTTCGGGATGAAAGGTACCCTATGTCCGTTTCTGTACACGTGACAACGTATATGCAAAATTTCAGGATGATCGGTTCAGTGGTTTAGGCGTGAAAAGGTAACAGACAAACAAAGTGGGACTGGAATTAGTGAACGATATCTACATTTATGTTCGCATAACTAGACAAAATGTAGGGAACAGCTGATTTTTTTTTCGCGATTTCAGATTTGGTACCATAGTAAAAGTTGTTGTACAAGTATCGGTCACTAATTACCAGTCACCCTATACATCAAACACACGGGCAGTAGCCCATCAGACACAACTCTCATCTGGTTGGAGGATCCATCCTTTTCAAAGGAGAACGAGGAACCTTTCACCCTATACCTCATTTCTTATCCCCAGTAAAAGAAGAATCAACAATGTTCCTACCCTTAAGTCACTAGGGATCTTTGTCCACTTGATTGGAACCAAGACTTACTCAATTATATGACAGGCCAGTTGGCGTGGTTGGTTAAGATACTACCTGCCATGCCGCTAGTCGTGGGTTCGATTCCCATCCAGAACAAACATTTGTGTGCATGAACATGTCTGTTTGTCCTGAGTCTGGGTGTAATTATCTATATAAGTATGTACATATTTACAAAAAAAAAAGTAGTATATGTAGTATATCAGTTATCTGGTTTCCATAGTACAAGCTCTGCTTAGTTTGGGATCAGATGACCGTGTGTGAACAATGTCCTAGGATATTATTATTATTATTATATTCTGTGAATCAATACCTAGCCTGCTGACGTTGAAAGTGGCCTACTGCACATTTCAGTTACTCTGTGGTTAACTAGCCGCAAATTTCTGGGAGCACGGTTCAGGAATTCCTGTTATCACGGAGTGATTGACAACGTATTATTGTCCAGAGATTGATCTTGTACGTATTACAGTGCGATAGGTTCAGTCAAAAGCGCCTTTATGTCGTACTGATAAGGGTGGTTTTCGTTGTTCACGTGCTGGTTACACGTGAACAACGAAAACCACCCTTACCAGTGCGGTGCCTGAGGTGCGGTCGCTCGTACGAGTTTGTTCCAATACTGAAATACTGAACACTGCTAGTAGCTAAATGGATTTTGTGAAAGATAAAATTTAAGTTATTTTAACTAGAAATGGGGGCAAATACTTAGATGACGGCTGATAGAAATGTATGGAAGAAGAAGACATGCTACGTCAACTGCTAAATAAATTGGGATATCGGTAAGAGGATGATAATTACTGAATTATACACATATGCATTTAGTAAAACGCTGTTATTTTGACATTACAAACAGGCCTTCAATTTTATTTATTTGTATGTCTGTATACATTAAACCTTGTACTTCCTATTTCAATTACCAAATAGACAAAAGCCCAAAATACCCAAGAGACAGTTACAAAAACAAGAGACATTTCACATCACATGAACGTGTCCGTTTTAAACATTCATACCCACGGGTCCCCTTGGGAGTAAAATGCCAACTTTTGTTCATGATATAGCAAGTTTACTGGTTAAAGGATGCTTGCATAAAGACAGGTTTTCCGGTCGCGATTTTCCGGTACAGGTCGGTACTGAAGGGTGTCTTACACTGAAGAGGTATCTTGTTACCCAGTAACTGGGCTGTGGAGGGCATTTATGCAGTCGCTCAATGCTTTAGATAGTTGGGAAAAGGCTAAGCAGACGATGATGAGTTAATTGAAAATAGGCTAAAGTCAATCAAGTGAGTACATTCTAAAAGTTATTGTCCATAGTAAAACGAAAAGGATCCAACCCTCATTAAGTGAGTTGTGGGTTGGATCCTTTTCGTTTAACTATGGACAATTCTCCAAAAGCGCTGTTACATTAAAGTTCTTCTGTTTCATTAACGTATCGTAGTTTACAGGTGTCCACAAATGACGGCCATCAGAGAAAGTAGTCCAGGACACACTTTCGTTCTTTCCTTTTCCCTCTATCTCATCCCACACACATAGCAGTGGGGTGAGCTAAGCTACCCTCGTTTTCTCTCTCCACTTCACCCAGTTTTGCACTCCGTCTATGAGAACTTTGCATTCTATTTGTTTTTTCTTGACCACATCTATCCACCAGCAACAGTCTTTAATTACAGTATTTAAAAGATTTCCCTTGGAGTGTCTTGCTCAGCGTTCTCCTTGGGAGAAATGAATTAATCTGTCTAGCCTTTTCCCAACTATGTTGGGGTCAGCTTCCAGTCTAACTGGATGCAGATATATACAAGTATTTTATACAGATCGACTGCTTAAGTCGCTCTATGTAAAATTCTGGTATTCAGCTACATCTGCTTAGACTAGAAGCCGAACATAGTTGAAGAAAGGCTAGGCAGATTGAGGTCGGTATCTACTGATAGGTACAGATCAACCCACGAGTGCTCGGTGTAAAGTGTAGAGGGTACCGATAAATTTCAACCAATTTCTTTACGTGCGAGTGCTTATAGAAATTATGGGACTATCGTATTTACTATTTTACCCACACTGATCGGTACCGGTCTGTACCGGGAGCCTGTATCTTTGTGCAAACACCTTAAGGCGAAACGACTGTTTAAAGCCCCTATTACATAGTGTTTGTTGGTTCTCACTGCAGTCTGACTAAAGCCGACACGATACGGGCTTCGGTGCTGTGTTAACTTTTAGGTTGGAGGTCCTTTTGTAACGTTGAATGCTCTTGGTGTAAGAAACTGAGGAGCGTACAAAGGGTCGTATTACACTTCCCAAGTTTTCTTTTTGAACCAATGGTTTAAAAGTCCATCGAATGAGCCTAAAAACTTGTTCAAAAAACTTTTGAGCAAAAAATAAAACCAACTTCCAAAACAAAACACTACAAAGTGAAAAATAATTTTAATTTCGGTCTTTGGTTTTGTATTTTCGTTTTTTGCCACCGACTTCCGAAATTAAAATTATTTTTCACTTTGTAGTGTTTTGTTTTGGAAGTCGGTTTTATTTTTTGCTAAAAAGTTTTTATTTTTCACTTTTTAGTTGTGGAACCTACCCCACACAAATTCGAATACATAATTGAGCACAATAATTGTAGATATAGCCATGTAAAAAACAGTGATAGGAAGTTATTAAAACATCATCACATCATCCACATAAAATAAGTGGGAAATATACGCATTATTGTAGCTATTTCAAAAACTCCCCAAGCAAAGTTAATAAAATTTATATGGGACCACCTCGGAAGTATACCCTTACAAACAAAAAAAAAAGAATTTTACAAATCGGTCCATCCGTCTTTGAGTAATCGCGTAACAAACATACAGACGAATTGAGAACCTCCTCCTTTTGGAAGTCGGTTAAAAAGAGCGTATTTCCCATGTAATAAAATCCAAAAAAAAATGGATTCCTATCAAAACGGATGTAGATTTTTAAACAGAACAGGCATTAGTTCTTCTACAAAAAAGCATCTTTTATTTGTTGTTCTGTTCAAAAGGTTCGTAACTATAATACAAATCGAAAATTTTGATTGTGTAAAGTTTGTGTATAACAGAAATACGACCTTTTGAACAGATGCTCTTCAACGGTCAGCTTGTTGGAAATGGAATGATAATACTAATACACTAATAATCCCAATCAAGTTAATTAGAATGTTAGTTAATAGTCAATATATGTTCTCCGGGAATTTGGTTTTTCTAAGCAACAAAATATTGGCATTAATTTTCTAAGCATTATTGTATTATTATCCTTAAAGTCTTCAGCTTACGTTCACTTATTAATAACATACAACGATGAATTGAACATCCAGCACAACAACAATTTTGGCGAACTAGGGAGTACTCACACTTATCCAGCTTATGCCCATAGAAAACAATGATTTTGTATGGAGACGCATACGCACCTTTCCATTCAACTTTCCGCGTCTATTCAGCTTTCGTGGCAAACAAGTATAAAATGAGGACAAATGTGTTGTTATCATGCGAGTGCTATAGATAGAGTTCAGCGCTGTTCCGCCGCATTCAGCGTCTAACTCCTTGTCAATATGTTACGACCTGCATACTTCCTGCATAGATTTGATCTATTATTACGTAATCATTATACACACAAAGATTGAGAGAGTTCGAACGTCTTTTAAAGTTAATATTTATTTTATTTTTACGAAATAAAAGCAATAGTAGAAGCATTTCAGCGGAGATAACACGCTATGACGGCTTTTATCATTCTTACGACGCTGTACTCGGCTAATAGAAGCAGAACTGTACCAAAATCGTTCAATGAAACGCGAATGTAGCTGAATAAAAAGATTCGACAGTGTTCCGAGTTTCGACACGATAGAAAAAGTCACCTAAGAAGACACCCATAACAAGACCACGCCACGATGCTAGAGCCCTTTTTTTTTTTTTTTTGTGGATGGGAAATCATCAAATAACTTCTCCCGCTCTGGGTGGAGCGGAAGGGCGTGTCAGACTTTTACTGACTAAAACCCACCCGTGTTCCTTCAGTTGCCTATGCCAGGGCCACGGTATCTTTTTCAAACAACCCGCGACCCCAGCGGCATCGGCCCTATTGGACCCCATCTTTTGCTGACATCTCTTTGAGGCGCGCGTGGAACACAACGCGCCGTCGACCCGGGCCTGGTCCTCACCGGACGGCGAGCTACCCATTGCTCGCCATCCGCAAGCCCGCGCCTACGGTAGCTGGGAATCGGCTATCGATTCCCGCCGCCCAGGGCGTCTCCTACGGCGACTGAGGGCGTGAGGCTACCTCTCCCTCACGCGTTCCGCCTCCTCCTTCGCGAGCATTACCGCTTCGCAGAAGGAGGTGACGGCCTCCCATGCACTCTCGCTCCGCACCATGGCCTGGACCAGGCTCGGACGCGAGAGATCGCCGCCGCCGATCGCCTCCGTGAGAACACGGCGGTGGATGCTATAGCCCTGAGTCTCTAATTCAGATAATTTTTGTAAACAAAGGTGATAACAGACCAAAAAATATCTTCTTAATGGTAATTCCCAAAAAATGGCGGAAAAGGATTAGGTTTTCTTTTAAGTTTTTAAGTATTCATTTTAGAAATAACAATTTTAAAATTATCACACCGTAATTGTTTTTAGAAATTTTCAGTTTTAAACAAAGTTATTTATAAGTAGAGATCTTCTGGTATGAAATATTTTATGATACTGCAGCAGTTCGTAACATTTTCAAATTTCGTTTGACAGTACGTCTAAGTTGCGTCTTTTCCCGTGGTATTTTCAATTCATTCGTTTTCTTTTGACGCTATCAAATTTTGCGCTGCGTATTTGTTAATTTTGTTGTGTTAAATTTTATGATAAAATGTTTTGTACCACTGTCCTGTCCTTTTGACAGTGACATTTCTTGACGTTTCTTCGTTTACAAAAATTATCTGAATATGAGACTCAGGGTATAGAACAAAAGTAAGGGATCATAACCAGCCAGTTTAGGTAGGCTTCTGCTTTTGGAGATACACTACTCAATTCAATAGGTTTTTAATTTACTCGTATAGTAATATCAAAAGTTGAACTTACTTGTTGACAGATGGCGCTGTTCTCAAAATGTTGATAGGTGCAGTCTAAACAAAATGTTCCATTTAACTCCGATTTTCTTAAATTAACCACTATTTTTTTTACAATGAATAAATATTTAAGGAGTTGAGAAACCTTTTAAATTAATTGTGTTAACATACAACGTATGGTTATATGTTTATAATCCTCCAATAACGCAACGCTTATTTTTGAAACTGTTTTCAATACTTATAAGTGGGAAAAAAAGATCGCAACTCGCGTAAATGTCAAATTAGAAAACAATATTTTCATTTATAATATATTATGTTAATATTATAGTTTTATTATGTGCAACGACCACAAAGTGCAATTAATTTCAAAAATTTAAGATTTGTGTATGAATTTGTTCTTATATAATTGGTGTAAAGATATTATGTGGATTACGTAAAGATTATGATGTAGAAGACAAAATTCAGGAGTTGGCCTTCAAATATTGTAAAAAAAGATTGAAATAAAGTATTTGACATTGTATCTAATGTTTTATTTCTAGTAACTTACTTAATTAAAAGGAAAATAAATAGCTATGCGTAGGTACGCATAGCTATTTTTCCTGCCTTGCTTTTTTTTAGTATACAGTATGTTAACCAACAGAGGGCGTTCCCGTTAACCCGCAATAGTATAGCATCCATACATGCTAAAAAAAATATTACCATTCAAAAACAAAATGGTTTTTATTTTTTTTAATATCAAAATATTCACTAAAAATGCTAAAAATATTCACTAAAATATTCAAAAAAATATAAAAATATTCACTAAAAATAAAAACTAAATTGCGATGCTTCCGTCCTTCAAGTACGCGTGTACAGAGTGTTTCTTTTACGTATCAATTTAACATTTTTAGTGAATATTTTAATATTAAAAAAAAATAAAAACCATTTTGTTTTCGAATGGTAATATTTTTTTTAGCATGTATGGATGCTATACTATTGCGGGTTAACGGGAACGCCCTCTGTTGGTTAACATACTGTATACCTATATGCTGCATGGATTGTTGTTGTTACTTGTTGCCAGAGGGCGCTATGAAATTTTCGAGTGACGTCTCTATCCTCCTTTACTCTGTGGACCACGCTTCATATTCAAACACAATGTTAGCATGAAAAAAATGTAGGTTCAAACACTAAAACCCGACTAAGTACTGACAAATCACACTCTACAAAGTATGAGAAAATATTCTCATCTGAAAGACAGACAAATTAAAAATCTGGAGTCACACGTAGTCTGTTCGATTTATGCCTTGGCATGTTGTGTGACTCCGGATTTTGAATTTGTCAGTTTGTAATTAATATAATGTATTTAGACTAGGTTTGTACGGAAAATAATATGATTGGCTCACATCTAAGACGTGATTTTAGAAATTATTTCTAATTATCGGGTGCATGCAAGCAAAGCCGCGAACAATAGCTAACAATATACATATTTTTGAAAAGTGCTAATTAAGTCATTTCATTTGATACTTTAAGAATTTTTTTTAATTCGTAATTTTATGTTCTTTTGAGGGCGCCATATTAAATTTAATGTAACGACACATATCCTGTATCCAGCGAACAATCAAGATGGCTGCTTCCAACGATACCTCATTTGTCAAATTATGATAAGTACTTTAGAAGTTATGAGGGAACAATTTAACACATATATATAGACAGGTCAAACTCATAACCCTCCTTTTTGCTTCGCCGTTGTCGAATAAAAAGAAAAATTATGCGTCTTATTTGTAATTCCACGCACTCCACAGAGAAAAGTAATCTAAATATTACGAAGTTTACAACATAACTGAAAAAATTATATAACTTTTTACGAGCATCCCCAGAAAAGCTCGTACTTTACAAAAAATGTGAGGGTCACGCAAAAGTTTTGGGTCAAATGATCCCTGTATAATTAACGAGCAAAGACTTGCTACCTGCTTGACCACAGGGTTGAGAAAAAAATCTGAATATTACTCTGGACCAAGTCCCAAATGTACTCGTGTATTTCTTCAAGGTGGAATATTGCAAATTATATGGCTTTCTTGGCAGCAACGTGCGGAAATGCTGGCTTTACTTCACTACTCGATGTCTTACATTTTTATCTGTAAATTTGGTTTTGGAAAGTAGTCTCCATCAAGTTCTTCTAACTGAACAGACAGCTGTGCTGCTGGGGAGTTTGTTGCGCCACTTCTTCTTCCCGGCTAAAGCACTAGGAAGTGCGTTTGCGTGGACTGTCTTATTTAATTTTGACGTTCTAAAACTGCGGATTTTCATGCGGTTTTCATCTATCAGCAGAGTGATTCCTGAGGAAGGTAAACAAAGGTGTGTAAAGGTTTTGTGTAAACTGGTTGAAATATGACGATGACTGCTGAAGATGTCGGAAAAATCAAGCCATCTGGGAGTTTTCATCGTTAACGCTGCCTAATCTACTTGATATATAACAAAACAATGTATTGTGGGATAGTTTTTATTTTATAGGTCTACAAAAAAGTCCGTGATGGCTTATATGTCTATGCACCAAGCTGATGTAAAAAAATGTCAAATGTGTCAAATGTTTCTCTACTAGCCAATGATGTTATAAGTAAAAAGACGTAGTTAGGTTACCTACCCAACATTCGATGGTCAAAAACGACACAATATCGAACTATTAGATGGCACGTGGAAGTAGGACGGCATGTCATATATTATCGGGAGCGAAAAAGAGACAAGACGACGAAAATGTGGCTAATTAGCCACATTTTGACGAGCCTCTGGCGGAGCGTGTATAACCTATCTACGTTTTTATACTTATAATATCATTGCTACTACTCATGTGAAGCCAGGGCGGGTCGTTATTATCCAATATTATACAATCTAACACCAACAGCTTGGGTTGAAAGGTATTATCATGAATTCTTAATAGAGGAAAAGTGTGGCTATTTTCGCTTTTTTGGGCTAAGCTGATCGGGGTTTGGAAAAGGTTTCTATACGTACCGTCCCTGAAATGTTAACTGTTAAAAATATCGAAGCTCCGAATAAAACCTTGCATGGCAACGACCAGTGATGGTCAAGGATACAAGGTCAAATGAATTTGTTGTTTTAAGAGCTTATTTAAAAGTTTGTATTTATATGTCACCAATATTCGGTGAACTTCTAATCATTTTATAAAAGAGGTTAATGAACCTACATAATATCAGTGCCATAGTAGACGAAGACGTTTAACAGTTCACCGTGTCTAATAGCATTTAAAAGTAATAAATATATTGATTTTTGAGCATTTTCGTTACACTTCTCTTAAAATCAATAATATAAAAATCATGCCCTTGTAACAATATTGATCATCGTCGTCTAATAAGATCAAAAACTGTCAATTATCCTTATTGGCGCCCAGGGTGGGGCCGACAATTGATTCGATTATTTCTATAAAAAGACGCAAATCTTATTACAAAGATGATTGATTTAATAAAATAATTGGGTCTATTTTATTAGAGAATTCTTCGATTAAAATACTTTAAGGGGGCATCGGTCTGTTCAGACTTTTTTAATAGGTTTGCCATTAGACTCTGGCAATTTGCTATTATATCTGATACTATTTGCTAGCGTGTAAACTTTAAAGGACTACGTCTAGAATTTTAAACAGGAATATAACAGCTTGGTAAACAGATCAGGCAAGGACATTGCTGCTGATGCTCTTAATACATTCTCTCAGTCGCTTTTTACATTAGTCTCGGGAATCTTCTTCTTCTTTTTGAGTCAATGGTAAATTATTAAATGAGTTGAGCTCAGTGGGTGGCTCAATTCCTTTCAGACAACAACAGCCCTTCTTAGTGCCATAACATAAACGACCTCTCTAAGGGCACCCACTACCCGCTCTCCAAGTCCGTCCTCACTGTAACCTCAAGTCTATGCTGGAAACACCACTAATAATAAAGACAACAATATATTATTGGAATTACTCTAAATACTAATTTTGTTATCTTCTACCCAAATAGAAAGATAGAGATAAATAGAAGATAGAAATAAAGAAAAGTATTTATTATATTTATTACTTTTTTTAATCATATTCCTTCATTATGTTAGAGCCCTAATTAGCCTTATTCCAAATAACAATCATAAAAAAAACATCCGTAATAACAAAGCCGTCGTTAAAATCGTCCCATGTTGGGCGCCATTTAACTTTTCTATATGGCTGTTGTCCCAGTTGGGCGCCACAACTTTTGTTTTGAAAAACTTTGAGTAAAAACGTGTAATTAGTTTAAAAGAAGTCTGCTTCATGTCGTTTATTACAGTGAGTCTGTTTATTTTTTAAGAGATTTAGGTCGGTGAGGGGACAGAACTGGAGGCAAATTTATCTATACTAATATTATGAATGCTAAGATAACTCTATCGGTCTGTCTCTTACCTTTTCGCGTCTTAAGAGCGTTCATCCCACGCGGGCTGGCTATGACTGAGGAATGAATGAGGTTTTTCGTTATTATTTTAATTAATTTATGTCAAATTACATTTTTTAGGCCAAGCACTATATTTTTGGTATTTGTAATATGTATGTTATTTTTTAAAGTTATTTTGGTATTTACTCATAAAAATTGACATGATTGTCTATATGTCAATCTGCCTAGCCTTTTCCCAACTATGTTGGGGTCGGCTTCCAGTCTAACCGGATGCAGCTGAATACCAGTATTTTACATGGAGCGACTGCCTATCTGACCTCCACAACCCAGTTACTGGGTAATACGATACCCCTTGGTAAGACTGGTTGTCAGACTTTCGGGCTTCTGACGACCCGTAACGACTGTCAAAGAACCACGAATGACAGCCAGGACCAACGGCTTAACGTGCTTTCCGAGGCACGGAGGAATCTCGGTATGAAAAGATGATCACCCATCCACAGACCAACCCCGGCAAGCGTAGCTTAACCTGATGGATCGACACGTGCGGCTGTTATTACTTAGCCACGAGCTCCCTATATGTCAATTTTCATAAATTAATACCAAAATAACTGTAAAACTACTGTGTGTGTGTGTGTGTGTGTCCTTCGCAAGTAGCACTCATATTTGAATTAACTGAAGCACGCGAGTGAATGAGCAAAACTATGTCTATATTATCATAACACATTGCGTGTCTACCAACGCCCTAAGGAAAACAAAAAAAAAAAAAACATCTATTTGATAAATTAATAAAACATAGATAACACTTTAACATAAACACATACAATGAACTGGGTTCCAAAACAAAGGCGACACCAAATTAATGTACCAAACTACCCTCAATTTGTGACACGCAACCGAAACTTAATAGTCAAACAATTGATTGCTGTTGACGACCTCTAGTGACAGACAGAAAAAAAATGAGACGAATTTATTTTACATGCCAAGCAATTAAACTATTCACTGAAGAAGTCAATTTTATTAAAAAGATTCAAATACTACTCAGGGTTCCGTTGTTTAAATTATATTATATACAGCAATTTTTTCTCTAGAACACCATAATGTTGCCACTGCTAATATTCAGACCCTCTCTCTGAGTGATGGAGAGGATCGTCATACACCACGTGGGCACACTGCCGATTGGTGAATTATCTTATCAAAATTTATCAAAATTTTGATTCTAAGCATGCCGGATGTTTCTTCACAGTTTTGAGAGCATTTTCTATTTATTTATCTAATTAAATACAGTATGACTTTAGGCTGTCGCATTTACTATGATAACGGGTCTCGCAGTAGAAATAAATGTATTTTCTTTTCTTTATTTTAAAACTCTTGAATTGAAATCGTTAACAATGGTAAACCAAAACCATTTTGTTTAAAAGTTCTACAAAATGTGGCGATCACTTGTTTCTTTACCAGATTTTTTAAATTAATTCCTTCAAAGTAAAAGTTAGGGAGCACACTACTTAGTAAAAATAAGTATGCTTTTTAGGGTTCTGTACCTCGAAAGGAAAAAACGGAACCCTTATAGGATCACTCGTGTGTCTGTCTGTCCGTCCGTCACAGCCAGTTTGCTCCGAATCTAATGGACCGATTAGGTTGTTTGGCACACGTATGAATTTCTGTGACCCAAACACAGACGCGTAACGCAAATAAATTAATTTTGAATATGGGGGTCAATTTTGGGGGGCAAATTAGAAAATAAAAATAAATGTTTTGCAAACTGCACCATGTGACATATCAAAATACTGTGGGCTTACTGTAAGGGTCTCAAATATATATTTTTTTTATAATTTTAAAACAAATTGTTTTAGAGTTATTAAAGAAAATAGACGAAAATTAACCATTCCCCCCTTATCTCCGAAACTATTGAGCCTAGGAAAAATATACAGAAAATAGTTCTATACCTATAGATTAAAAGAAAACCTAAAAGTAGTCTATGGTCTTATAATATTATGGTAAATCTCTCAATATTGTGCGTACAAACTCACATTTGCAGTTGGAATTTATGGAAGAATATGTTTTTCAATTATAATGTTAAGTTTGTTGTTGGAATAATTTCATCCCAACTACGGAATCCTTAGAGCGAGGCCCCATTAGTGCGTTGCGCTGCGTTGCATCGTCGCAGCGTCGTCGCTGCGTCGTTTTCCATATATTTTTTATAACATGCCCCATTAGACCGTTGCGTCGGCGCGCGCGACGTTTCAACGGATCGACGGACAAGAGGCGAAGCGGGAGGGAGGGTGATGCGCTGCGTTGTCGGAGCTCCGCTGCGACGACGGACAGCGTTTGTATCTATCCTTTGCGAAGGCTGAACTGAGACGCAGCTGCGACGGCGTAGATACCCTCTTGCGTTGCGTTGGCGCAGGGTCAACGCAACACAAGTGTGGCATACAATGCGTTATTCCGTCGCGACGACGCGACGCAACGCAGCGCAACGCACTAATGGGGCCTGGCCCCTAATTGTGCGTGGTCCGACACGTTTTTATACTAAAGAGGGCCTCTTTAGTATAAAAACAGAGTTGAAAGGCATTAGCATCAGTACGCTTTTAGTAATTAATCCGTAAACATCATCATGTCATCCACAGCCCATCCATACGCTCAAAACTTTTCAGCCCCCCGGTACATCTCTTAAGAGCGCTATTGTTGCTCAGATTTGCTATAGGACTTAAAAAACTTAACATACCGAGCGCCTGAAAACTCTGTATATATATATATATATGTATAAACTAAAGAGGGTATTCGCAAATTAGTAATATGCAGCAAAACTTTTGAGCCCCCGTGGTATTCAGTTGCATCCGATTAGCCTGGAAGCCGAACCAAAAAAGTTGGGAAAAAGCTAGACAGTTGATGATGACGTCACGGACCAGACAGCTAAGATTTCTGGCAAAATAAAAAAAATGAAACTGATGAAAGGTTTAAATACAAACAAGACACAAGGATCCCTAAAGTAAAACGATTTTGATTGCATGTCAATGTCTCGTTAAAAATGTTCAATAAAGAAGTTAAATAAGAAAAAAGCAATAAAGTGCACTCTTTTGTTTTATAAAAAGGTTAAAGATAAATGAACTTGCCTCACAGTTAATATTGGAATTCAAGGAGTGAATGAAGTACGTGTTCTTTTATTTCTTACTTTGTTAAAGGAATGAATTCTTGATAAAGCAGAAAATTACGTAAATTAAAACCATTTTTTTCTTAAAATAATTATAATTATACACGCTGTTTTTTTATTGGCTAGGGATCTACCACGATAGTGTTGTACCAAAATCGTGAAAAAAAATCAGTTGTGACATTTATATTCGCATAACTCGTCAAAACGTAGGGAACAGCTGATTTTTTTCGCGATTTCTGGTTTGGTCCCATAGTTAAAGTTGTTCATAATGATGAATACAACACTATCGTGGCAGCTGCCTAGCCAATAAAAAAGCAGTGTGTATACAGCAGAGGAGCAGAACCAAAGAAAACTCAAAAAAGATAACTGTCAAGTTTTTTGCAATTATTGTCTTATATTTTAGGCGTATCGTAAAATCACCCCGATCGAGAGTCGTCAAAGTCAATGCGCTTCGCAGACCCTTAAGACCGTCCTTCACGAAGGTCAACTGAGTAGTACTGGCGACTAGCGTGCATACATAAACAGATAAAGAAGTAAATAAAGGTCGTAGCACTTGATGGTCTATAATTTTTGTCTACCCTCGTAAAATAACGGTTTCATTTGTTTTTTCTACTTGGTTGTAAATGGTCACCACGGTCGATCAGTAATAATGCACTAGATATTGTAATATCAGAGATATTGCAGGCGTGTATTTATCCTAGAGGGACGCCAAGGAAACTCCTTGTCAACACAAGAACCGAATTCGAAAATTGAAAATTCTCCGTGCCAGTAATTTATCTAATAACACTATCGTTGAATAGTGATAAAGTATTTACTAAAGATATTATGAATAAAATTACCTGACTCTTAACTGAATACAGCATTTATGTTACACACATTATACTGGGTATTCTTAAGGCGAAAGCGTCAGGGTAGCCCGAGAAAGAAAGAAGAAATTCAAATTTTCTTACGTTTTTTTGCAATTTACAAGTCGGTATTAGGTTGTAAGTTGATTTGAATATGATTCGCGACCGTAACAAATCTGTATTTATAGAATTATGACCATTAAAATCATCAATACAGTTTTCTAAGTTCATATAACTCTATTGAATGACTATTTCATGAAATCTTACATTTGAGGTCTTTTCTAACATATGAAGTTGTATTACTGATTCTAATGATTATTATTCTGTAAATATATGACTGTTACGGTCGCTAATTATATTTGAATTATCATTAAACTTAATACTCACCTACAAATTGCAAAAAACGTAAGAATATTTGAATTTCGCGAGCTACCATAGCGCTTCCCCCTTAACGCGAGTAATTCTTTTAAATCATGTGGTTCTTCTAAGTAATTACATGAATTCGTAATAGAAAGTTTATTTTCGCACAAGAAGATTATGTTCTAAGCTCCACATTCGCTGTCATAATTCTATATTCCCTCAGTACCCACTAATTACGTAATACCCCACACAATATTCACGAAAACATCAACTTACCCTCTTTTATGCAGTAGTGACATAATATAGATAAGTGTACAGAAGGCCAGCTCCATACGACGAGCGGAAACAGGCATAAGCACACATAGAGAATTAAATTCTATATTCCCTCAGTACCCACTAATTACGTAATACCTCACATAATATTCACGAAAACATTAACTTACCCTCTTTTATGCAGTAGTGCCACAATATAGAATATAGATAAGTGTACAGAAGGCCAGCTCCATACAACGAGCGGAAACAGGCATACGCACACATAGGATCATCTGCCTAGCTTTTCCCAACATTTTGGGGTTGGCTTCCAGATAAGCTGCAGCTGAATATAAATATTCTACATGGAGTGACTGCCTCTCGGACCTCCACAATCCAGTTACTGGATAACATGGAACCCCTTGTGTGAACAGGTTGTCAGAGTTGCGGGCTTCTGAGTACCCGTAACGACTGTCAAAGATTTACGGCAGCCACGACCAACGGCTTAAAGTGCTTTCCGAGATACAGAAGTGTCTCTCATTCACAGACCTAACATGGCAAGCGTAACCCTAACCTTGATTCATCGACTTGAGATACTTTATTACACTCAAAAAGAATACAATTATTCACTTCTATGAGTAAAAACATTAATTATTTAGCTAAGAGATGGTTTCGCCGGAAGATACGACTAAAATTAAGTTGGTAAAAACTTTCAACTTAAACATGGTAAGTAATAACTTAGCCACGGGCCCCTCTTGTAACTGAACTTCTGTATATATGTCTATTTAGTGGCAGTAGAACAGGAAGCACCAAGGCATATAAAATGGAATATTTAAGGAGTCACGTGGTAGCGACATCTTGTGCAAGATTAACGACAATGCGACGTTTTTAAGATTAATGTCGACGTTTAGTGGTACTGTAATACTTGGGTGCATTTAAATGGTCTAGACGTGTGGCGATACTTAAAAATACATCTGGCGCAACCTAGACAGTCAGCCTATTCACCTTGTTGATTGTCTAGTATTTTTATTTATTTACTTATTTATTTATGATAAAATTTTCACACTCAAAAGGTACAAAGACGGGCTTAATGCCATTAGGCAATCTCTACCAGTCAACCAAGGGTGGTGAAGAGATTAGATGGCAGGTACTCCGTTTGGAAAGAACAAAGAGAAATTAAAATATAAAAAATATATCTTAATTAATTATAAACAGAATAGGTACACAAGTACATAAATAGGTCTCAACTCTCCCACTCCTCCTTCTTATCTTGTGTCACACTTCCAATATATATGTTCTTCACACGCTAAGAACCTGCGTTCTTCTAACAATCTTCTCCGACCTTGTCCTTCTGATACTTTGTTCATTCTTCCTTTCATATTCAGTGCATTCTTCTTTGGAATTCGCTTCTTCTTGATATCAGGACGGCCACCAGTGGGTATGCATTTAAATGGAAATTGCTGAGTTATTTTCAAAATAAATAACGTAGTTATCTCAACGCCTCTCTCTGTTGTCCTGTGGTCTCCTCTTATTATCCTAATGGATATGACGGTACCATTGAAAATAAGAGGAGGAAGAGAGCTAAGCGTCACCCTACCCATAATGCGTGAGCTTCCAATTACAATGGCCTGACACTTTGAGGGGTTTACTGACACCCCAAAACAATCAGACCACTTTTTGATAGCATCTTAGTACCACAGTTTACATCTGCTATAGCGTCCGATAAATCTTCTACCCGCGCAGCTGTATACAATTGAAAATTATTGGCATAAAGGTGATACTAACACTGAAGACAGTGAGATATAAAATTAATGAATAACAATGGAGAAAGAATACCGCCTTATCGAACACCAGCATCCAGATCACGTCAACTTAATAAGCTCTCATCAATGTGAACCGACTGCTGTCGTTCCCGAAGATAAGATAAAAGGACCATACCAGAGCCTCGGATGAAACCATAAAATGAGAGAGGACAGGAAGGAGAATATCGTGGCTGACGGTGTTAAAGGCATTGGAGAAACCAATTATTACATTGGTATCCTCCATCGCTTCTCTAACGTCACCAGCCGCTTTGTGGAAAGATTTCTACTACAGCAGTTTCAAACCCTAAACTTTTATTTGTTGAATACGAGGCTTTTGGCTAATTTGTGTGTATTTTGTCTTTTTTTTTGTAATGTGGGTTTTGTTTTTGCAGAATAAAAGAAAATTCTTTCTATTTTTTTTTTAGTTTGTGCAAATACGAATGGTCTTTCATAACACAAACTATTTGGCCGATGTGACTTATATAAAACATTATTGAAAGTCCAAAAGTCGTCAAATAGTTCGAACTACTAGTAAGCCTAGCTAATTATACGAATGGTGAAAAATTGACTTCGCTGCATGTCCAAACAAAGGAAATGGACCAATGAAACAACATTACGAAATTGGAACGTAATATAGTGAAAGAGATGGATGTATGAATAGATAAAGAGCACTGATGATGATTCGACCGATAACAGCGTTGTGATTGACGTGTGGCGAGTACCTAATAGATGACGGTTGTACAAGTATCTTTTCGCGCTCGAATGACGTTGACAGGGGGCACTGTTGGTAAACATTTCTGCAATTGTTTTACGAAACGTCACTTGAAATAATTTTAGAAAACAATATGTAGGCGTTAGCTCCAATTTTGGCCACGCGCCAAAATAACTTTGTAGCGCTAATGACCGGATTCAAAAATGATTATTAGTTCAAAATCGTGTTTCACACTTCGTTAAGAAAAAATTTAATTTAAGTCGAGTGAATAACTATCGAAAGTTTTTATAAGAACCTAAAAACCGAACATAAGGGAAGAATTCGCTTAAATAGATGATTTTGTCGAATAAATAACTATTAAGAATTTAAACTCCGTTTAAGAATTCTTCAGAAACCGGGCATAAGTATACTTACTAGGAAGAATAGACACTCACTATTATTGAACAGAATAAATTAACACTTCTTAATGTCTCTTTTACAAAAACAGAACAAGAAAAACACAGAAAACGTGTAGAAATAATCTATTTAATAGGTCATGTTGTCCTAAAAATTAAATGCAAAGATTTGCAAAATGATGACTGAAAATTCCAAGTAGGTATGTAACTAAATTGATAAACAAAGCATCCAAATTATTACAGGAGTGAACTGGTAGAAATTGTCACATAAGGAAAGCCTTCTCCATTCGGCTTTCTCTTTCTCTCTCTCTCTCTCTTTTTGTCTCACAGAGAGAGACACAGAGAGAGAAAGTGTGAATTTGGTCAAATGGAAAATCCAAGATGGCGTCCACAAAATTTACAAATTTTTCATCATGCGTGTCGTTCTCATGGTTTTCGAGTGTGTTAAGTCGATAGTGATGTTAAAATGTAAATCCAAGATGGCGGAGAAAATATTTATTTTATTTTAAATCATACGTGAGTAGGAATTTTGTTCCTGAGAGCGGTTTTTTTTTGTTTTTAAAAAAGAATAAAAGAATATATAAAGAATATATTCTTTTTTGCTCAGGAACTCCACAACTTCATCCCATCGGCCCCCTTCTACCATCGAACATCTAGGCGCACTGCAAGTTACCAGTAGTTGCCATTCCACCAATTCGCACTAAGTGCTTCCAAATATCGTTAATTAATTATGAAGGATGTTTGGAAGCGCAAGGAAAAATATTTTAATATTAACGGCTATTGACATTTTTTGACATCATCGACATTATATTTTAGTAACTGACTTAGACTTTTGAAATTATTTATTTAAGCTTAATAAATTCTTTTCATTATTATTATTGCATGTTTCCGAAACATTATAAGTTATTATATTATATAATGCAACAAATTATTTGTTGCATTGGAAGAACATAGAGATCACGCTAAAATGTATATTTTAAGACCTTTTATGTTCACAAATAAAGTTTGATTTGATTTAAAAGAGTGGAACTCAACTGCCTGAGTCTGTGTTCCCGAACGCATACAACCCGTATCTCTACAAGTTAGAATGAACAGGCTTCTTCTGGGTAAGCTCACTCACATCGTAGATTTTATCGCTGTCACTTCTGACCTAGACCACCTAAACCCATCTCAAATTAAAAAAATAAAAACAGGGTGCATACGTGTTTTGACTTAACCTAGATCTCTCCTACAAAAATGTTACTTAGATTGAAAAACATGAAGGTTTTTCTGGTTGACATTAAAAACCCTTTTCAGTACAAACGCATTCAATTCGTATTTTTCCTGGAAAACGTAATACTTGTACTAGTTTCATTTGCATGCTCTAAACTGGATTGTTATTCGCTTTTGGGGAAGTGGGAATATTAAATATCTTGTTTTTTTTTTTTACTTTGAAACGCGTTTCGATGTTCTTACGTTTTATTTGGTATTTATTCTTTATCCAAATCCAGTCTACCTAACAGAACTGCTAAGAAATATTGAATTTTTACCACAGCAGTCTTTATAAAGACAGCAAGCAAGAAGGTAATAACTAAAGAAACCGGCCAAGTGCGTGTAGAACCACGCAAAATGAAGGGTTCCGTAGTGGGGATGAATTTATCCTAAGAACAAACTTAGTTGAAAAACATGTTCTTCCATACATTCCAACTGCAAATGTAAGTTTGTATGCACAATATTGAGATATTTACCATGTTATTTTAAGACCATAGACTTCTTGTGAGTTATAAGTTTTTAAACCGACATGGTCACTGACATTATCATTAGAACTTAAAACGGGATATTTATCGCACTAAACGAACAAGAAAGAGGGTAGACCGTTTTGTCTGCTCGTAAACATCCACCCGCAATAACTTCAGTTTATCCGTGATCATGGCACTTGCAACAGTGCCGAAATATCGGAAACTCAAATCAATTAATATACATGGTAAATATCCCGTTTTAAGTTCTAATGATTCTTGTGACTTTTTCTGCAATCTATAAATATAGAACTAATTTCAGATTTTTTTTTTTCCAAATTTTAGGCTTACTGGTTTCGGAGATAAGGGGGAATGGTCAATTTTCGTCTATTTTTTTTAAACGATTTATTTTAAAATTATAAAAAAATATATTTTAGACCCTCACAGTAAGCCCTTTCATTTAATATGTAAAACGGTACAGTTCGCAAAACTTTTTAAAATTTTCTTATTTGCCCCCCAAAAGTGACCCCCATATTCAAAATTCCTTTATTTTCGTTACACGTCCTTTTTGGGTCACAGAAATTAATATGTGTTGCAAATTGCAACTTAATCGGTTCGTTAGATTGGGAGCAAATTGGCTGTGACAGACGGACAGACAGACAGACACACGAGTGATCCTATAAGGATTCCGTTTTTTCTTTTTGAGGTACGGAACCTTAAAAATATGGGTGGTCTATACCAGAACACTGCCTACTCCTTTACTAGTTTTGTTTTGATATATGACCTTTTTTAAAAAAGAACCTTACTCCTCATATTTTAGTCATAACCTACATCCCTTATCCGTTGCTTGTGGACGTTAATTAAAGAAAAAAAAAAAAAAAAATCGTCGAAACCAGTGTTGACTTACAATTAGTCCGCTGTAGCTTTACAAAATGTTAGTCTTGCAATAATTGTTAGCTTGGAACATAATTTTTGAACTGAATTTACTGGATTTTTTTTTTCTCTTTAAACCTGCGGTATGGCCGAAATCGTTATTTTGTAGTCTTAATAAAAACCGTACTGTTTTGAGAACTCAAAGTCAATCTGCATAGCCTATTCCCAACTATGTTGGGGTCGGCTTCCAGTCTAACCGGATGCAGCTGAATACTAGTATTTTACATGGAGCGACTGCCTAGCTGACCTCTACAACCCAGTTACTGGGTAATACGATACCCCTTGGTAAGACTGGTTGTCAGACTTTCGGGCTTCTGACGACCCGTAACGACTGTCAAAGATCCACCAATGACAGCCGGGACCAACGGCTTAACGTGCTTTCCGAGGCACGGAGGAGTCTCGGTATGAAAAGATGGTCACCCATCCACAGACTAACCCCGGCAAGCGTAGCTTAACCTGATGGATCGACCCGTGCGGCTGTTATTATTTATAAAATGATAATAATAATACCAGCGTATTACTATCGCACTGCAGGGCAAAGCCCTCTTCTCATACAGAGAAGGCACAAGCAATGATCACCAAGCTTGCTCAGGGCGTATAAAGTCCAGAGTCAGAGTCAGAGTCAGAACTTTATTTGCTATTAATGTAGAAACAGGTATAAGATGTTGTACATAATTTAATAAGTTCGGCTACAGTCTACCTTAAGGCGTGCAAATTATTACATACATTAAAATATTATTACATACAACAGAAATTATAGTGAAGTCAATTACTTAATGATATTATAGTCAGGTACGTAAGTCTTACATAGTCAAATTTTCAATTAATTATAACAATCATAATCTGGATAAATTCACATCAGTTAGAAAGTCTTTCACTGAGTTGACATTTGTCTAAAAGTATTGCGGTTACCTTAGATTTAAAAATATTTATAGAATAATCCTTATAACCATGAGGTATTTTATTATAAATGACAGGACCCATTGTTAAAATACTTTTCCTCAACAGTGCTGTTCACCCGTCCAGGTTTCCTTCACCGCTGACAGAAAGAAGAAAAACAAGAAAAGGAGATAAACTCAAAAAGTACAGACGCCAGCAGGTCAACCTACCCAAAACTGTCAGATTTTCCCAATCAACATTGAACCTAATGCTTTAGCAATAAAGTCGAAAATCTATTAAAGAAATCTGACAGATTGTAGTAGCTTGATGTGCTGGCGTCTGTACATATGAATTAAAAAAGCTACATTGGTACTTGCTCGGATTTGAACCCACAACCTCGTTCATGAAAGAGCCTTAAGCACAGGGTCGTCGGGTTTTGAGAGCTACGGATATTTTATACACACTTTTTATTTTATGAGACAAATTCATCTGCCAAATAAGGCTGTCTCTGAATGAATACCCAAAAAACTTTTGTGGTGTCAGAAAACTATCACTCGATCTATTGATGAAAACCGCATTAAAATCCATTCAGTAATTTTTGAGATCATCGCGAACATACAGACAGACAGACAAACGCGGCGCGGGACTTTGTTTTATAATATTGGGAAAAAATTGCTGTTTGTTACAATTTCATAGGTAATTATTACCCGACTGTGGCGAAGCCCAAAAGGAGGGTTATGTGTTTGATCTGTATGCATGTATTTACGTATACGAACGTACGTTTCTTTATTCCTTCGAAACTCCTAAACGAATTTGGATAAATTATACGGCTTTAGATTTGTCTTGGTAGCGCGAGTATCACTAGTTATTTTAAAATAAAAAAATAAAGTAAAATGGCGGGTTTTTGGTGCCATTTTGTGTAGTTAGAATTTTTTTTTCTTCTAATCCTATCGACTGGGATATCAAAATGAAGGGTTTTAAAAGGTGATTACAAAATTATATACAACTTATATGGTTAAAAGTAATTCGAAGTGACAAATCGTAAACAAGCTTTTAAATAACCCTCACGACAAAAACTCCTTGCAAGAACCAAATCTTCTGCGAAATCTTTCATATTTGTAAACTAAAAAGCTAGAAATAAAAAAAGTAATTAAAAAAACTAAAAACCCGACTGTGGTAAAACTGAAAAGCATACAAGCCCATTTTAAATTTAATAAAAGTTGAATTTTTCAAACTCAAATGGGTCCCGCCTGCTTCCAACTTTTATTTAATTTAAAATGGGCTTGTTTTTAGCTTTTCAGTTTTACCGCAGTCGGGATTTTTAGTTTTTTTAATTACTTTTTTTTAAAATGAGTAATTTGACAAGAGAGAACTTTTCTTGCGATGAGACATTGCATTGACAAAGAAAAGTGACATTCATGTGTTGCCAACGATGAGGTGAAATAATCCTATTTAAAAACAATCATTTATACATTTTATTTCTAAAAAAACGCGATGTGTGTGTAAGACAATGTACTTAGATTTGACTCACTGCACTGAAAGATTGTCAGTCAATGTATTCAAAGTCAGCCAGGATAAATGAGTAGTTAGAGGGTTGTTGAACTTCAAACCAATAATAAAAACAGATTTTTACTAAAACTATTTAATTTTATTAATGTTTTCTTCCAAACAATAAAGAATTTACTGTCAATAATACAGTTTATCAAAGAACACCTGAATAAATCAACCAACCCCATCCAGTACATACTCGTAAACAAAGCCAAAAATCTCTTTCAAAATCTAAAACACAATACATTCATTCAAGGTTGTTAACTTCAAAGAAGTCCCCGTGCAATCAAGCAGCAAAAACAATACTCCTGATAAAACAAAAGACCTAATCTAACACAGAACGGCTGTACTTTAGAAAAATCGTCGACCAAAGTAGGAAAAGAGAAGACAATTATTTGAGAGAAAGGACAGTAGCGCGAATGTCAAACGATTGTCTATAGACCAGAAGAAAGATAGGATTTATTTGTTTAGGCAACGAATTTTCAAATTTAAGGTTTGACGATTCGGCAGATTTATACTGGATTTTAATCTTGTTTATTATACAGAGTTAGTAAGACGTTTTAAGAAAGGAAGGAAACACTGTAAGGAAACCGCTTGTCATCGCGTAGTGTTGTTCTGTAAAGTTCGCTTGGAATTTAACTCAAGTAATCGCACACAATTCGAAAGCGAACGAGACTCATTTGTTTTTAAAAATAAATCGTCGCGGATTCACAACGAAGCACCATTTGAATTTCGAAGTGATACATACCTATCATTATAATTAATGTGTTAATCTATATGTTAGATAATTTGAATACCATAAGGGGACTACAGGACCTAAAGCGCACTCACAGTCGGACTGCACAGAAAAAAAAAGAAAAGCGCGATGACACAACGCTGGTAATTTATAGCAAAATATGAAGTATCTATTTACAAAAAAAAAATAAAAAAAATGATTAGACTAAAAAAATCAAACCTTATTACGTTAATGTAGAATAATCTGAAAAAAAAATCAGAATGATTGCATGTATGGTTTTTAAAATTTATGTTAGTCAAAAGAAATTTTTAGAGGTATCTTCGAGATTTTTTTTTTTCATCATGTCAAATTAGATGTATTAATTATGTTTACAATACATTATTTATCCTGAAGAATAACATATAATATAACTTTCTGATTTTGTTTACTGTGGATCATAATTATACTTTTAGGCATTATCAAACTTTGTACAAAATTGGAACTGAAGCTATCCTCCGAAACAAAATTCCCTCAATACCTTTAATAATGAATGCAAAATATTAAAGAGCAATTACGTGAAAGCTTCAGAAGACCTTTCAGGAATTAAGGTCGAGATGAATCTTTCCTCTTGACATTAAACAAAGTGCGATAATATTTCTTGTTGGTATCACTCCAGGGAAAATTTTAATCGGTTTGAAATTAAAGGGTTTTAATTTGGAGAATATTCATTGTTCGTTTAAATTGTTATTTTGTGTTTATCAGAGGCGGCAAAATGATCATTAACTGATGTTTTACCCAGTGACTACTTGGCATTATTTTAATCCATTGACTTATACATAGATCCTACTTAAAAGAAAAACTGAATTTAACAGGCATTTTCCTACAATAACGAACACTTCAAATAAGCAATCAATCTGCCTAGCCTTTTCCCAACTATGTTGGGGTCGGCTTCCAGTCTAACCGGATGCAGCTGAATACCAGTATTTTACATGGAGCGACTGCCTATCTGACCTCCACAACCCAGTTACTGGGTAATACGATACCAATTGGTAAGACTGGTTGTCAGACTTTCAGGCTTCTGACAACCCGTAACGACTGTCAAAGATCCACGAATGACAGCCGGGACGAACGGATTAAAGTGCTTTCCGAGGCACGGAGGAGTCTGAAAAGATGATCACCCATCCACAGACCAACCCTGGCAAGCGTAGCTTAACCTGATGGATCGACCCGTGCAGCTGTTATTACTTAGCCACGATTTCAAATAAGCGAATATAAGAAAATGCTCAAAAATGTGTATAGGTACACCATAACCTTAAAGTGAACCAACACTATTTCCAGGTAGGTCTGTAAAGTTCACTTGGAACCTCACTCAAGTGAGCGCACACATTTCGAATACTAACTCATTTGTTTTTAAAGTAAATCATCGCGGATTCTAAACGAGACACCGTTCGATTTTCGAAGTGATATGTACAGAATATTATTATATTTTTGTTGATTGATATATATTTATGTAGTATCCTATTTTAAATCTATTTAATTAACAATATAAGATCTAATTAAGTAAAATAATCAACCGGATCAGCAATATTCGCCTTATGCTATATAAATTAACTTCCAACAGAACTCCGTCTTTAGGCCATGGATTATCTTCCATTGTCGCTTCTCCGAGAAATTATAAATTAATGTTATTTAATTAAAAACGGCTCAAGGAATTAAGGGAGCTAATCAAGATTGAAAATGAAGGAATAATTATTCCTTTATTTCTACTTTGAATAGAAGTTCCTTTACATTTACGTTTGTTTTAAAGTAAAATATTCGTAGATCAGCCTAGCCTTTTCCCAAAGGGTCGGCTTACAGTCTAACCGAATGCAGCTGAATACCAGTATTTTATATGGAGCGACAGACTATCTGACCTCCACAACCCCGTTACTGGGTAATACGATACCTCTTGGTAAGACTGGTTGTCAGACATTCGGAAATCCGACGACCCGTAACGACTGTCAATGATGCTGCATGGCTTAAAGTGCTTTCCGAGGCATGGAGATGTATGTAAAGGTCACCCATCGAAGGACCAGCCGCGGCAAGCGAAGCTAAACCTGATTGATCGGCCATGCGGTTGTTATTACTTAGCCACAAGCCCACTAAGTAAAATAGACGTATATTTTATTAAAAAGCCGAACTGTCTCGTTGCTTCTGTGGTCAAAATCGGTACTGCTGAAGTTGCATCTTAAGATCGATCTCCGAGTGGAGCAAAGTTTTGTTTGTATATTTTCCATGTAGAAATTCTCAATAGCAACCCTAGGAAGGTTAAAGGCTACAGACTCATCCCGTATTTAAAGGGGCACTCACCTTTACCTTTCCTTTCGGGGCTCTTAGGGGTAAAGACACGTGATGTTTATATTATGTCAACCTTACACATATTTGTTAAAAGTTTCAAAAACATTTCTCATTCAAAACGGTATGACGCACCCGGCCACCGTTTAATATTCTATTGTTACATAGACAAACTAAACACATAAAGAATTTTGTACCCTATTGACATTAAAAACTTTTTATCAAATAAAATATGAAGGAATTTTAGTACATAAACTTTTTGTTACCCTATTTCTGAGCCTATCTATGTGGGTCAATGCTATCTTTTTTTTTTAAATCTCTATTTATTTACAGGCTTTTGTCTATTAAGAATATGTCACCCTGATTATTGAATTCAATAAATATAATAATAAACTAGCCTACCCGCAACCTTGTACCCATGATGATAGTATGATAAAGTGTCCTGTCGTCATCTGACAATGGTGAGGCCAGAACGCTATTAAAGAAGCCTACATTAAAATTATTATCAAAAGCTTGACGTCTCCCAACCCCAATACGACTACATTCCGACAAGACGTGATGCACATCTTCTATGACTCCACAGACAGTACAATTGGGTGAATCAACTTTTCGCATCATAAAACCGAAACTATTGAGAGGAACGTGGCCGGATCGGAGTCTCAAAGCCATCACAACTTCTTGCCTATTCATCTTGCTCTCGCTGAACCATACGTGGAAGAGATGGTTGAATCGTCCTGTACCATATGCCCTTCGTTAAAGATCTTTTATCAAAATATTCCGACCAAGATTGAATACATCTGTCTCTTACTACGGGTAAAAGGTCAGTGTGCCACGGAGAACAAGCATAACATTCTCCATCAGACGCGGCTTCATTTGCCAAACGATCAACCATCATTACCATCCAGACCAACGTGAGAAGGAATCCATTGCAATACAACAGTTTTATGTTTGGCAACAAATTCAGTGATGGTGCTTAAGATACTATACGCCAGTGGACGCCCCCTGAAAGGTGAAGTACTCATACATCTTATCAGGTGAAGAAGAGCACTTTTTGAATCAGAGAAAATAACAAACCGATCACCGTCCAAAGATTTGATATAAGCCAAAGCTTCAGCGATAGTGATCAACTCCAAGTGCATTATTGAAACTTTTGATGAAATACGGAATTTGAAAAAGGTATCCATTTGTGAATCAAAAAAGGCTGCGCCGCAGTAGTTCTGTTGTCTAGAACCGTCCGTATACACACAGTAAAAACTAGAATATTGTGCATTTAAAGACTTACAACATATTGATCTTAAATTATGTATACAATAACAATGCTTAGGTTTATCAACTAAATCTAAACTAGGCTTTACTATACATGATAAGTCCATATTGCTGACCCAAGTATCCATGGAGAACATGTCAATTTTTCTACTGCAGTACATATGTTCATGCTTTCGAGCATCGTGACAGATAACTAACATCTTATTTCTCCAAGAAGGATTATTACCACAAAGACCATGAAGCTTATTCAAAATCCATATTAAAGGAAAATCGTAGCACCTAGATTTTAAGTAAAACTTACCACCTAAATATTTGCGGCGAATAAAAAGAGGAGGCAATGTCAATTCAGATTCCATCACGTGAATCGGAGTGCTCTTGATAAAACCACCTATTAACCTCAGGCAAATGTTTTGTAATCTATCCAGTTTGGTTAAATGTGTGTCGGCGCTATTGTCCAGTAAAAAGCTACCAAAGTCAATACGACTACGAATAAGAGAAATATATAACCGTCTTAAGTGGCTGGGATGAACAACCCACCCGGGTCCCACTAAAACCTTAAAAATATTAATCAGTTTAAGTACTCGTTCACGAACCTCATTTATATGCTTCTTCTATCGAAGACCCTTATCTAGCCACAAGCCCAAATATTTCACATGGTCTACTAACTCCAATAAAGTACCATTTAAACGAACATCTATAACTAGCCTACGATAACCTCTACTAAACACACAAATTTTACTTTTAGCGGGAGCGACTTCTAAACCTACGTGTGTTAACATACTGTTGATTATATCAAGAGCAGACTGGATCTTGCCTTCGCCCTCACTAACAGAAGAATACTGCACATATATAGCGAAATCGTCTGCATATTGGGATATGCAAACGTTTACAAATGTCCGACGTTATTATATTAAATAATAGTGGAGATAACGGATCACCCTGAGTCAAACCACTACCCGAATATCTGCTAGTAAAGTCATTACCAGCTCTTCTATGGAGAAAATTCCAAAAATATACACAGATGCGTGCCCCTACTTGTAACCTATGCAAAACATTTTTTAAAACAGTAATATTTACATTATTATACGCATTATTTATATCTAAAAAACAACCCATAGTAGAACAGCCCTCGGAAAAACCAGTTTGTATTGTGGAGATTAAGCAATTTAAGCCATCCAAACACGACCTACCCCTGCGGAAACCTACTGTGTTTATAGAAAATGTGTTACTTTTTTCCAAAAACCATTCCAATCTTCGAAATAAAATATAATGGAAAATTTTGCATACGCACGACAACAAGGATATAGGTCGAAGTGAAGAAACGTTACTAGGGTCCCGACCAGGTTTTGGAATAGGTACGATACAAATATCGCGCCACCGAGAGGGAACAAAAATGAGATCAAAAAATGTATTATATAAAGTTAGTAAAACAGATTTACCCACATCAGGTAAATTCTTAATCATAGAGTAAGATATATCATCATATCCAAGAGATGTATCCTTAGATTTGAAAATGCTATCTTCAAATAAGTAACTACTAAAATGATCGAAGGTACATTTTGATCTGTCTAAAATTTGTGTTGGGGACATAGGTACTTGAAAATGTTTTGAAAGAAAGAAAGAAAGAAAACATATTTATTCAGCACATGCCATAAGTGTACACAACAACCAAATAGTATAAAAAAAGATTAAAAATTATTAAAATAAAAATTATTGACTACGCAGATGCCTGTTATTTGGATGCCACCGAGGAGCTTTTGAATAAACTTGAGCGTTTACAAAATATCTGTATAAAAGTATGACTCTCAAGTGGCTCCCTATTCGACTTCGCAGGAACTCTCGCATATTGTGTCTGCTATTTAACATCCTTCACAACCCTAAAACACCTTCCTATTTGCGGGAACGCTTTTCTTATGCCCGTCCTTTTGATGCGCTTTGCAGGTCGCATCTTAGAAACCTCCTAAAATTTCCTTCCCATTCCACTGACTTCTACTCCTACTCCTTCACTGTGCACGCGGTTCGGTTGTGGAATTCACTACCACCTGACATTAGGGACTGCCAAACTGTTGCAGTATTTAAAAGAAGAGTGAAAGAACACTATCTTTCCATTTCGTCATAGTTATTTTAGTGATATTTATTCTAGAAGTATGTATGTATTTAAGTATTTGTTATATGTTTTGTTAGCTTAGTGAATTGTTTTTTAGATTTTATGTATTTTTATTTTCTCTCTTATTTTTACACACGGTGTCTACATCTCTTTTTATCCCCTGTCCTATCGCAGGTATGCTGGAAGAGATTTCTTTAGAAATAAGCATCACCTTTGTACGTAATTTTCTGTTCCTTTATTCTTGTCTGTTTATTTGTGTGTACATAAATGGTTAAATAAATAAATAAATAAAAAAAACAAAGAAAAAAGTAACTTAACTCTATACAATAAAAAGCTTAAATCTAGACAGAAAAAAAGAAATAATAATGTGTGTCTCACGGCTGTACCAAATAGGCCCAGTTCAGCAAACTGCCGCGCAGCTAGTGTCCGACGCTGGTCTTCAACTGGACCTGAGATGGTGATGTGACGGACGTAAAACAGTTTTATACTTTGTGTTATATGTATGTACGAGTATATATCATGTATGAATAGATACTTAAATAATTGAACACTTAAATAGGACCCTATTTCGAAAAAGCGGTAGCTTGTATAGAGCCTGTTGATATAGTCTGTTTGGCTAAAGCTATCCTGGGAGTCTTAAATCATGTCCGTTGACGAAGAGATACAACAGATACGTTTTTTGTTTTTCCCAGAAATGAGACTTAGCTAGATCGATTTTTCGGTACATACTGGATGACTTTTTTACCGTCTTGAAAAAAATAGCCTATGGCATACCTAGTTTTTTTTTAAAATAATAATATCGAAATTCAAATCATACGCACTGCGCACCCTGCGTAGTGCGTGTAGTGGTTTTTTATTTAAACGCGCTAATCTCTGGAAGTCCTAGTCGGATTTGAAAAAATATTTTTGCATTTGATAGTCCAATTCTTGAGGAAGGCTTATAGCTATTATCATCATGCTACGACTCTTAGGAGCCGAGCAAAATTTAAAAAAAGTCAGAAAGAACTGGAAGTCAAAAGAAGAGTTGGGAAAAATTTCACGCAGACGAAGTCGCGGGCATAAAGTAGTAGTATATATAGGATAGGCGATCGTGCATTATGGTTACAGTGTAGTTCAAGCAAACCTACGAAACGTTTGGTCAATTATAATATTGCGTCATAAAAACTCCCTTTAAATGAATAAAGTATGACGGTGACAAAAAAATAATACATTTATTAATTACAAAATCGTCCATTACTTAGTTCGCGAGGGAAATATCCAACAGTCTGGGTTTTAAATTCCTGTTTCAAACCTAGTTTTAATGAGGTTTTTGTCCCATTTCTAATTGAAATGAACTGCTTGCTTTAACCTACCGGATTTTTGTTTTTTTATCGAAAGTGATGGATGAGGTCTATGATGGAACGAGCGTACCCAGAAGATGCATGTTCACTCTTGCTTTGAATGCGGACGGGTTATATGTCGAAGGCAACGCAGGCGCTGGCAGAGCTCCACACTTTGGTTGTGCGCATAATAAATGTGGATTAAAAGCGCTGAATACGACTGGTCGGAATATCAACCAAGATTTACAGAAATCTTAGATCTAGGATACAAAACCTCATGAAGCAATAAAATTAATAACGGAACCGACTTCTATTGTGTTGTGACAAACTTTCGTTAAAATCAAAGCCTATAAATAGGGGTTGCTTGTAAAAGAGGCCAACGATTGTTACAGTAAAGTAACTTCTTAACATGAACTCGTGAAGTCTAAAACTCAATTAAGTTCAGTTTAGTAGCAATATTCTCTTAATATCACTTCGAAGTTCGAACGTCGTCTCGTTGTGAACGAGATGATTTATTATAAAAATAAATGAGGCCGCATTCGGATTGTGTGTGCTCACTTAAGTGAGGTTCCAAGTGAACTTTACAGAATAGTAGTTGAATAAGCTATTAGAATGCATTTACATTATCTCTTTAGTGTGTGAGTAATATATTATATTTAAGATAGTAAATAATTGACTACTCAGCACCCTTACTGCAATTATAAGAGTAGTTGCAAGTTAGCTGTAAGATATCCGGCTCGAAGGACCATGTTTATACTTATTTGTCATGGGAATTTACTATTATAATTGAGAAAGAGGTTTGTGAAATAAAAAACGTGTCTTGTTCTTAGAACTAATCAAAATGCTATATTGTTACTACGTATGTCGCAGATAAATTGAAAGTGACATTATATTCAATGTTGCAAGAACAAATATATTAAATAGAATGTTAGGAACCAACACCTGTATTCCAATTAATGTGTTCGACTGTGGTAAAAAAAAAATGAAAAAGCGTTTATTCGTGGTGCAATACTAAGTATTACAAACAAATTTACTTCTGCCAAACTGCAAAGCAGTTTGTTGGCAGATGAAGCTCTCATATACAATTTTATATTTTATGTTGTAGGTAAATTTCCATAATATCAAGGATACATTTACCGTTAAACATTACCCATAAATAAACACGCACATCTTACAGCAGCACACAGGCTGACTATTACGTAATGCTAAAAACATTTTAAATTGTGTAACAGCATTGTAATTCACACCGGTGAAGCCGCAAACATAAGCTAGTATGACATTTTATACATCTCCATTTATAAGGTTTTGACAGAAGGTGTTAAAAAGAAACTTCCCCATTTTATTTTTAAAAGACATTCTTGAAATTATTATTACAATTATTTTTTATGTGATTGCTATGTGTACTGCATGCTATTATGTATAAATAAAACCTAATATTTGTACGGTTGAAATGCCGAATATAGTGAAACCCATAGATCTTAAGAACTTAGCTACCTATATTCTTGCAAATAAATATATCATTCATTCATTCATTCATTCATTCATTCATTCATTCATTCATTGTGGTACAGCCACTTTCTAACTCGAGTGGTATGTCATTAAAAATTGTTGGGACTAAGCATTTTCTACATCTTTGTCCATAAAAGTTAATAGAAGTGGGCACTACAAATCTCCTAATGCGTTTATTCCTTTGAGGTCGTATGTATAAAGATTCAGCCTTGTTCTTAAGAAAGAAAGAAAGAAAAATATTTTATTTGGGACACGCACAGGAAATACAAACAGTAAAAAAGAGCATAGTAAACTAACAAAATAACATTAAAAAAAAAAACAAAATAAAACAATTAAAAATACCTGTGCGAGGTCAAAAAGGCTCCTATCTCAGCATAAAGCTGCAATATTCAAATAAATACCGCAGCGCTGGTATTCTAATAGGGCCCATGTGATGCCACGGACACACCTACGGACATCCACAAATCCAATAGGGGAATAAAAAGATAATAAAATACACACAATAGAATACCTATAATTTAGAGAACAAAATAAATAATATAAAAATAAAATAAATTATAAACTAATAACCATAAATAGTGTATTCATTAGTCGAATCACTCCCGACGCCAGACGCTCCAACCTCGCTTTTCTATAATATCTCAATAATCTATAATGTCCTCGCTTGTCGCTTGTCTATATATTGTCTATGGCTTGTGTAAGCTCGATGTGTCAAATGCACACTCTAGTATTGTTCATTAAAACCGTTTCTACTTTACTTCTGGTCACCAGACAGCCATTGTGTGTAGAACTTTAACGTCAAGGACACAAACCTCACGTTTGTGACCGATGAAATGAACAAAGGAACGTTTGGTGCCGACTTGTATTGTGTATTTGCGTAGTAAAGCACTCTGTGAAATACAACGCTTGACATAGGGGTCAATTATAATTGTAAGAGTACTTTTACAGTCTTAATCATCGGTGTAGCCTTTTTTCTTAACTGTATCGGGATCGTATTGCAGTGTAATTTGAAGAAGAGATTTTCAGAATGTTTAAATTATAAAACATTAATACAAAATCTATCTTAATCTTTGCGTTACTAGATGTAAGTAAATACCCTTACCGAATCTTTAGTTAAAATTCATTTGTCATAATAACATAATGCTAATTCTTAAAATCTGAAGACCAGCGGAAAGAACTGAGATAAAAATTACACTAAAATAACGGTTGCATATTAGAAAATCAAAACTTTCCTGAGCAAATTTCAAAAGAATAACGTACAAATCAACAAAGTTTAAAATAACGACGGTCATTTGATCAAAAGTTCAGCTGACCAAAGTCTGGAATATCAATGTTTAAGTTATTTATTACACTATTGACCAAATCGTTTAAAGGTCAAAATGGATTACTGGATAATATATATAAAAAACATCATTATGGTTAACACCCCGACTCGGATAGGTTAGGTTAGAAGGCTAAGGCGGGAGCGAAGCGGAGTGGAGCTCCCACCTTAGCCTTCGTGGTTATTTTTTTTAAACCACCCAGAAATAGGAGCCCCGCAAAGCGGGGCTCCGTCGACCTATCTTAGCGCAGGTGGTAATCAGTTACTAGTACGTACAATTGTAAATAATTTTATGACAGATTATGTAATTTGATTAGTAATGATTTGATATTTTAAAATTACATCTAGCAACTTTTGATCAGTCGCATGATGTCACATACATTGGGATTTTAAAATTTTTCTAAATAAAACAATTGGTCATTTAAATTTTGTTATTTCGTTTATTGTTCTTTTGAAATTTGCTCGAGAAAGTTTTGATTTTCTAATATGCAACCACAATAACAAAGCTATTTAAAAAAAAAAGGTGTTTCCGGCCATCCTATTTTCATGGATGTTTTTCAGAGACTGTCACGACGACAAAATCTATTCATTCTGTTAGACCTAACAAATCCTTCCTCAAAGGGGTACCTTTTGGCGCAATCTTCACTTAGAAAGAGGTCTCTAGATAATAATTAAAGGCACAAAAGCTATGTTCTGGCTTTGTACTCATTGTGTTTTGTATATCAGCAGGAATCTAGGTTACTAGAACGGCTGGCTTAATTTCTATTGTAGTATAATATATGTATATTTAATTATGGTAATTTTTTGGTCTTTTGTCTTAGAAACCATTTAATTCCATTCTATTAAGACTGACTTGCTTTATTCCTGGGTCAAAACAGGTCAGATTCTGTTATTTTTATATGGAGGGACCGAAACCAGTGAATAAACTTGAATAAGATAAAAACATATTTGCAGTGGTAAACATGTGTGTACTGTATATTTGCTAAATAAAATTACCAAGTTGCAACAAAAAATAAGTTATTCATCATCAGTATATGTTTCGAACTGTTACATCATCTGCTCAACCTTTTCTCAACTTTGTTGGAGTCGGCATCCAGTCTAACCGGATGCAGCTGAATACCAGTATTTTACACAGAGCGACTGCGAGTTACCGGGTAATACCCCTTGGTAAGACTGCTTGTCAGACTTTCCAGTTTCCGACAACCCATAACGTCTTTCAAAGATCCACGAGTGACACCCGGGACCAACGGCTGAATGTGCTTTCCGAGGCACAGAGGGTATTTAAAGACGGTCATCCAACCACTGACCAACCGCGGCAAGCGTAAATATTACTGTTATTACTTAGCCATAAACCCCCACAACTGAATATGTTTTGTTGAAATTAGAATGAATGGTTACACTGAAAGAAAATCTCTTGAGCTCAGGTATGCTATTCCGTAAAGGGTTGTATTTCGCAAATAAAAATAAAAAAAAGTTTTTGTATCCAAAAATAATCCGAGTTCCAATCAAAATTACTTATTGCACAGCAAAATACTCAACTCAAAATATAACTTTAAATAAGCAACAATTTATATTTGTGGCGCACCGCTATTTATCATAAAGTAAAGCTTTTTGCATAGTTAATGCATAGCTAATAATGACTAGCGCACATTAAACCTATTACCTTTTACCATTATTGAGAAAAACAAATTATTCGAACTTACCCTTCGTTCCCTTCACTCGATCTTGCATCCTATGTCGACGGAGCCCCGCTAAGCGGGGTTCCTATTTCTGTGTAAAATGTTTAAAGTAGCCTAACCAAACCTAACCTCGGGGTTAAAAAGTAGTCGCCATGTCCTTTTGCTATGAGTGCGAGTATTATGTATAGTACTGGTTAATTTGCTATGCAGTCAGTATTTTTAAAGTAAAAAAGTATATAAATGATGGGATTAAATTGATAGGTGATTATTTATTTGATGTGCAATTAATAATATTCCTTCCGTAAAGTTCACTTGTTTCACTCAAGTGAGAGCACACAATTCAAAAGCGAACTCATTTGTTTTGAAACTAAATCATCGCGGATTCACAACGAGATAACGTTCGAATTTTGAAATGATGTTTAGAGAACAATACTATTAGAACTTAATGGCATAAATATAGCCTTATCTGTGTGAAAAGAGGATTTCATCTTACACTGAAATCTTAACAGGGCGATATTATTTTAATCACCAGCATAGGTCATGCCAATGTGTGCTCTAGTGTCAATTGAACACCGTAGGTTCGCAACTACTGTAAGCCCGCGGTCGCCGGATGATGGTTTTGTACGTTTATATATATATATAAAAATGAATCGCCGAAATGTATGTACGCGCATAACTTCCGAACGACAGCACCAAATTGGATACTTCTTTTTTTGTTGTGTTTGTAATTGTCAGGACAAGGTTTTTATGAAATTAAACTTGCCGGGAAAATTGGAAAATTCGGGAAAACTGAAAGTGCATTTGATGAATTATTGAAATTTTGACAGGACAACGTTTGTTGGGACAGCTAGCATGATATAAGTGTATATTTACGTACATATTATTTAAAGATTTTTTCTTACGCACACATGGCGTGGGTCAGACGTTTGAGAGGTTAATTAATCTACTTCCAAATATACTAAGCTCTCAAAGAAAAGATTTAAAGGTCGCTCAAATTCATCCTACCGTTGTTAGTTTAGGCCTTATCATTATTTTTTGTACAAAATTATCACACTGTTTACAAAGGACCTGTGATCCGACATCGAAATAGGAGATTACGTGCTAAATAAATATTTTCAAGAGATGATATCTGCTGAAGCAAAATGTTTCAGTTTAATTTTCCCTTTTTCATTTTTGTTTTGTGAAAGGTTATTTTTTGTTGGATAAATAAAATGTATAGGTAATTTTTTGTGAGTGATAAAAAATATGTGTTTAAGGATAACATTTTCTTTTGTTACAATAATAATTTGGCTTTTGTATTGTGTATTCTAATAATAAAACGGCACGTGTAAGCAAATTGTAATCCTGTCGTGAAATTCGTAAACATTTTTTTTGTATTTCAATTTTCGTCTATTTTCTTAAATACATTTAAAACAATTTATTTTTTTTACTGCGATCCAGGATGAATTACTATTCATGTATTTCCTATGTCCTTCTCCAGGTCATGGTCTATCCAAGTGCCAAATTTTATCCAAATCCGTTTAACCATCTTAGCGTGCAAGCGTAATCAACAAACAAACAAACACACTTTCGCATTTATAATATTAGGAGGACGAAAAACCGGTATATTGACACTCTAGACTCACAAAATGTATAAGTTAAGTACCTAAATATAACAAAAAAACTCTTAACACACTACCAAAAATTTCAATAATAATATAAATCAATCATGATTAGAAAGACACGTGGCGCCATCTATTATTATAATAAAGTTATTGTTGTTTTCCTCGGGAACAGTACTTTTTTCGGAATGAAAGGTAACCTCATGTCCGAGTCTGTACACCTGACAACGTATATGCAAAATTTCAGGATGATCGGTTCAGTGGTTTAGGCGTGAAAAGGTAACAAACAAACAAACTTACTTCCACATTTATAATATTAGTTAGGAAGGATTATAATAATATATTTGCGACCCTCACAGTAAGTTCTTTAATTTGATATGTCACTCGGTAGAGTTTGCAAAACTTTTTTTTTTTAATTTTCGCATACGTATGTACTTATTTAATAAGTAATAAGAGTAATACCAACGATCTAATGCTTGGCTGGGAAAAAATGTGATTTGACTTAAATTTATTAAACTAATCGCGAAAAACCCTATAGAACCATTGTCACGTGATAAGAGCTCTTAAGTCTCTTGGTTTTTGATTTTTTTTGTAAAATAGGGGATGAAAGTTTGCAAGCAAAAAATTGGTTTAAAATTACGAATGACGTATTTTGCCGTTTCTGGGAAATCAACCATCAACAAACAAAAATAAACAACTCAGATTTTACTCCTCAACCCATATTATTGTATCACTGCTGGGCCGAATTATCCCAACAGACTTCTTTACACTCTCTCTCTCAGCGTATTATTCTATCCCATCTTCTACTTAAAATTACCTTAATACCAAGTCTGCAATTAAGAATTTTCAAGATTGCATTAAAAATCTTCATTTCAAAATGCAAGTGAATAAACTGTGCATAAATCTGTATTATAAGTAGTTTCCAACAGTAACTGGCTAAGTCAATATAAGTTACATTCATTTTAATTCAAGATTAATTTATCCAAGCCATATTTCTGTTAAATATTCAAATTATACTGCTTTGTTTGCAACTCATTCATGAGCATAGCCATTTGATAGATTAAGAGAACAAAAGTGGAATTAAAATAGCATGCACTCAAACTTAAAAACAGTAGAGCTATCACTTCGAAATTCGAACGGTGTCTCTTTGTGCATCCGCGAAGATTAACTTTAAAAACCGACCAAGTGTATATCGGACTACGCATGATAAAGTTGAGATGAATTTATCCCAAGAACAGACTTAACATTGTAGTTGAAAAACATGTTCTCCCATACATTCCAACTGAAATATAAGTTTATACGCACAATATTGAGAGATTTACCATATTATTTTAAGATTCTTATAGGTTTTCCTGTAATCTATAGGTCTGGAATTACTTTCTGTATTTTTTTTTTTTCAAAATTTAAGGGGTTAGTAAATTTTCGTCAATTTAACTTTAACTAACTAGTTATTAGGTATTTAGTTTAACTTAAATTTAACTTTAAAACAGTTTATTTTAAAATTATAAATAATATGCCACGTGGTACAGTATGCAAAACATTTTTTTTTTAATTTTTTTATTTGCCCCCTAAAGTGACCCCCATATTTGAAATTCATTTATTTACGTTACACGTCCATGTTTGGGTCACAGAAATTTATATGTGTACCAAATTTCAAGTTAATCGCTTCATTATATTCGGAGCAAAATGGCTGTGACAGACGTACAGACAGACAGGAGTGACCCTATAAGTGTTCTTTTTCCTTTTGAGGTAGACTTTGTCTCTGTCACCTCTGACCTAGACTAAAGTCAAGAGCAAACACATTTCAAATAAAAAGAAAAAAAAATGAAAAGGTACGGGTCCCTAAACACAAATGAGTTCGCTTTCGTATTGTGTGCGCTCACTTAAACGATGTTCCAAGTGAACTTTACAGAATAGCATTAAAGGTTTTTACAATGTCTGTGATACCTATACTGTTTATAAACATTATGAAATAAAACAGACCTATTATTAGAACAGAGGCCTCCTTTTTCATATTTTTTTCATATCTATGTATACAAAGCCAAAATTTCGAAGCAAGTTTTGCATAATTGCGCGACTGCATTTTTTCGAGCTCGTGGATTGACTACTGTACATAAGCAAATGAAATTAAAAACATATAATAATATCTCTTAAATAGTGGTTTAGTTTATAGCGGCCTCAGAATTTTGAAATATGGATAGAATAGCTACAAAAAAAAATCCCATTCAAAAGCATAAAACGAATAAAAACGCTCAGAATTAACTGTAAATTTCTCATTACCACATTAATATTATTCCATAAAATTTATATCAGAGTAAACGTTAGTTCATAAGAAATTAAAATTTCATACTTTAAACAAAAAACAAATAATAATAAGACTCAAAATAAACGTAATTACAACTGCCAAATTGCTATATAATGCGATGCGTCGCCGTGCTTCAATATACATAATCTGTCAAAACACAATTTGTGATAGGCCTCAACTAACCTCAATATTCCCATAAGTATATTCCTTAACTACAAAAGAATTAAGTACCCACAATAAAGTCTTAATACCCACATAAAAGAATAATCGGAGCAGTAACAATGTAGTTACTTGTGAATTATTCAGGGCCTTTCGTTATTCTCATTAAGTTCACCCTCACTAATCCACCCTAACACTAATACATTCCCTTGTACCCACAAATTTACCCAAAGGCTACGTTTCTGGTTATTCCTTGTTTAGCTGAAACACATAATTTTATATCACACTAGCTGTTGCCAGCGACTTCGTCTGCGATTCAGGATGATTAGTAGCCTATCTCCTTCTCCAGGTCATGGTCTACCCATGTGCCAAAAATTATCCAAATTTGCTCGGCCGTTTTAGAGTGAAAGCGTAACAAACAAACACACTTTCGCATTTATAATATTAAGAAGGATGAAAAACCGGTGTATCGACACTCTAGATTCACAAAATGTGCAGACGCCAGCACATCAAGCTACTACAATCTGTCAAATTTCGTTAATAGAGTTTCAACTTTATCACTAAAGCATTAAGTTCAAGGTTGATTGGGAAAATTTGACAGTTTCGGGTAGCTTGACCTGCAGCTGGCGTCTGTACTACGGTAAAAAAAAAAACAACACACTACTAAAGTTTCTAGAATAATATAATTCAATCATGATTCGAAAGACACGTGGCGCCATCTATTACCATAAGAACGTTATTGTTGTTTTCCTCGGAAACAGTACTTTTTTTCGGGATGAAAGGTACACTATGTCCGTTGCTGTACACCCGACAACGTATATGCAAAATTTTAGGATGATCGGTTCAGTGGTTTAGGCGTGAAAAGGTAACAAACAAACAAACAAACTTACGAGTACTTTCGCATTTATAATATTAATAAAGTTAGGATTTGTTTAGATAATTATTTTATATTTGCAAACGTGAGTGGCCTCTAAACTCTAGATCTTTAAATAGCTTAGGCTGTATAAAAAATCTGCAGTAAAGGAAACTGTAATCAAAGCATCTCCAAAAATAAACGTCCAATTTTTCGCATTGAGTTATGCCATGCACGAGCTCAAAATAAATAAAAATGAAAAAAAAATAATAATGTTTATTGCATCAACTTAAATGACCTATTCTAGTTCCAATGGGGAGAATCCTTTTAAGTAAATAGTTTGCTTGTGTTAGGATGGAGCATCCTTTCCTTTTTTATTATTGTTATTAAGTTATTTAGCCTGTTCAAGATATGTAAACTTACACAAATAAAAATAAAAGTACTGAAATGGAAATACAGTATTTTATGAAAGGTTTTTTTTTCTGTGAGTGTGCCCAAGAACTCTACGACCTGATTCCACTGGCTCCCTTCTACCATCGGACATCTAGACGCACTGCCAAATTACCATCCCTACCTGATTGATATTCTACCAACTCGCCCTAAACGTTTCCAAATGTCTTTTAATTTGCGCACAGCAAAAGAGTGGAACTCACTACCTGCGTCTGTATTTCCGAGCGCATACAACCCTGATCTCTTCAAAGTGAGAGAGAACAGGCTTCTTCTGGGTAAGTTTACTCCATCGTCGACTTTGTCTCTGTCACCTCTGACCTAGACTAGAGTCAAGAGCAAACCAATCTCAAATAAAAATAAAAAAATCGCGCTGGAAAGTGTGTAGGAGATAATGTGGAGGTGAATGTGTATGTGAGTAGCGGGTGTGTGTCATAAACATGGTGGTGAATCTCCACCATGTATATCTCCACTAGAGATTAATTATCTACTGTAATTTGAGGAAAAAAGCAGACAAATTCACCAATATTTCAACTCACAAGTTCTCGAAACTCATCTATTACAACCATGATTGACCTTTGGGACATCTGATTGAGCCTTTATTTTATCTACGTACATAATTGCATAAATTTTAAGAACACAGGATCGCTGATCAGTAACAGTAAAAGCGATGAAACAGTTATTTTCCATGAACTCTTTTCTTTTCAAAGACAAATAATTTGTTTATTTCAGCCACAGCAAATGACCAAATTAACTATACGTCTGGCACACCCTGGAAAGTCAGTCCCACTATATCAAACTGCTGACAAGCTAATTTTTACCGCGACATTAACCAACATTTCAGACAGCCCAAGACGATAAAACAAGACCAAAACAATAAAAATACTTTTATTATCAACTCACAAACAATTTCTCTGTTGCAAGATCAGCGCATATTTTCATAGAAAAAATCCACAAAGCATAGCAATGTTTGTTCACATAAAGCGATCAATGCGATTTATGTGTGCAGTGACACGCCACAGGGAATCCTATTGTACTGAATGGGAGCGTAAAGTACGAAAAGAAAAAAAAACTGTAGCGTTTGTTGCTAGGGAATGTAATTCAAATAGTATTTATTCGGAGATTGTGCCCGAGAACTCCACGACCTCATTCCACCGGCCCCCTTCTACCATCGGACATCTAGACGCACTGCCAGTTACCATCCCTACCTGGTTGCTATTCCACCAATTCGCACTAAGCGCTTCCAAATGTCTTTTATAATGCGCACAGCAAAAGAGTGGAACTCACTACCTGCGTCTGTGTTTCCGAACGTATACAACCCTAATCTCTTCAAAGTGAGAGTGAACAGGCTTCTTCTGGGTAAGCTCACTCCATCGTCGACTTTGTCTCTGTCACCTCTGACCTAGACTAGAGTCAAGAGCAAACCCATCACAAATAAAAAAAAAATTAGAATTACAAAAACCGTTTTCATTTGTTTTAGAAGTATTTTGCAGCGCTAGAATTTTGTATTTGACATGTATGTGTAATTCAACTCAAAAGGCGGAGATTGACTTGTAACGTTTGTTTGTAATGTATCATTCGAGGTGAGCTTGGTAAGAAAACGGCGATACATAAGTCGCGGTGAACGCTCGCTTCAAGCACATGTCACAAGGGCGTTCCATTTCTTGTTACAATACAGCGATACAATAAGTATGGTGAATGTTCGCTCCTTGACTCAATGAGTGCTCCATTTTTATTTGTTTATTTAACCATTGCTTGTTTTACTTCGATGGTCTTAGTTTATCATTTGTGACTTCTGAGTTACGGCTTCATATACGGATATACAGTAAGTGGGCACATCCTTTATTACTGTAGGCTTTTATATAGGTATAAAGTTCTACTTACGTGTTTAGTTTTGTATTGGGTTGGCTAATAATTAATGAGCGACGTACAACTATTTTATTTGTATTTATTTATTAAATGAATAATTGTTAATCAAAGAGTGAATGGCGTCCGCATAGAACTTCGTTGGCTTTGAATTGAAGAAGTCATCTATGTATTGCTTCAAGTGTGGTTCATCGTCAAAGCTTTTTTCCCGTAAATTATTACTAAGTGATCGGAACAAGCTGAAATCAGTTGGTGCTAAGTCCGGCGAATATGGAGGGTAGGGTATTATTTCCCAACTAAGCTCCAATAGTTTTAGCCTGGTACTCTTAGCAATATGCGGCCGGGCATTGTCGTGCAGGAAAAATATTTTGTCGTGTTGTGGACGTTTGCGATGGATGTCAAGCTTCAGTTTTTCGAGTTGATCACAATATACTGTTGCTGTAATCGTGTAGGAAGGAATTCCCAGCTTTACTACTACTTACTATTACTCCATGTATATCCCACCAGACAGAAAGCATTACCTTGCGAGGATGAAGATCACCTTTTGACGTTGGTTTTCCCTGTTCTTTACATCCCAGCCACTGGCGCTTGCATGAGTGATTAACATAGAGAACCCACTTTTCATCTCCAGTAACAAGATGATCTAACCAATTACATGTGCGGCGGAAAGATAAAAGTTGTACATAAATCTCAGCTCGGTAGGTCAGCTGATCTTTACTTAATTGATGGGGTACCCAAACACTATATTTGTAAGTCTTTCCCAAACCATGTAAATAATTTTCTATGGTGCCATGAGAGCACTCGAGCTGAACAGCCAAATCGCGTGTAGTTCTTCGAGGATCTTCTTCGATTAATAGTTTTAATTTATTGATATCTATTTCCACGGGGCGCCCAGACCTTGGTTGATCGGTTAAGGAAAAATCGTTATTGCGGAACCGTTGGAATCAGCGCTTTGCTGTTGCTTCGGAGACTGCATCGTGAGCTATCCTTTGACATATAATATATTACGTGTAGCTTCTGCAGCAGAATGCCCAGATTGAAACTCATATAATAAACAATGTCGTACGTGGGTTTTAATATCACTCATTTCTTTGTGAACACACACTAACAGCCAAACTATCAATAACGCGCATGAGCGCGACTCGCTCTTTATATACCCTCTGCTACAGAACGTTCTCGAACCTTTCCGAAAATTCTAGAAATTATAAACTAAAACGCTCGTTGCTTATTAGCCAACCCGATATTTTGATTCCTTTTTTAATATAGTTTTCGATTAACTATTATTATTTCCTTTCGTCCGTTTGGTGCCGGACGTAAAGAATAGCACCATCCCGTTTCTTCCCGTGGGTGTCGTAAAAGGCGACTCGTCCGTTTGGTGCCGGACGTAAAGAATAGCACCATCCCATTTCTTCCCGTGGGTGTCGTAAAAGGCGACTAAGGGAGCTTGAGACCTAGTGCATACAATTTAAGCACCTTGGTTCACCCGCGCGGTGGCGGGTAAACCACCAACAAAAGCATTCCCAAGGAGGGTTGGTGTCAGGCCGACTGTAAAAACTTAGCCGAAACTATAAGCAACATGGCAGGTAATATGAGAATACGCGATAGGGCTAGGGCGTACCCCACAGGCGACGCGCAGGGGCAGCACCCGGCTCCTGTGGGAAATGGACAAGGGTTGTCGCATCAGATCGAGCGGGTGCGACGTAAGACGCAAGCTCGGAGTGTGAGAGAAGTAAGATTGAGGTGCAATGACTGGAAGAGGAAGAGAATTAGCAGATGTCTTAAAAAGGCGACGACTGAATATAGCGTGTCTGCAAGAGACGAAATGGAAGGGTGCGAAGGCTAGAGAGATAGGAGAAGGGTATAAGTTATTTTACAGTGGAAGCGATGGCAAGCGAAATGGTGTGGGTATAGTTTTGGATAGGGAATTGAAAGAATGTGTGGTGGATGTTAAACGAGTGAGTGATAGAGTGATAGCTGTGAAAGTAATTATGGAAAGTTTAGTGTTAAATATAGTAAGTGTGTATGCACCCCAGTCAGGATGTGAGGATAGTGTAAAAGAGATGTTTTGGGAGGATTTCGATCGTGTGATGATGGATGTGCCAGAGAGTGAAGAAGTGTATGTGGGGGGTGACTTTAACGGGCATGTAGGAAGACAGAAGGATGGGTATGAGAGAGTGCATGGCGGTTGGGGATACGGAGCCCGTAACACTGATGGCGAGACACTGTTGCAAGCTGCTTCTGCTTTCGACCTGGCAATAACAAATACGTGGTTTAAAAAGCAAAACGAACACCTTATTACTTACAAAAGTGGCCGCCACGCGACACAAATTGATTTCTTGCTGGTAAGACGGAACAGCCTAAAATGTGTCAAAAATTGTAAAGTGCTGCCAGGCGAAGGATTAGTCACACAACACAGACTAATAATAATGGAAGTAAAAGTCAGTGTCTCGTCCAGTAAGTACAAAAAACGGCCCCCACCAAAAACCAGGTGGCGTATGATAGAAAAAGAGGAATGTGCAAGTATGTTTAAGAGTCAAGTGGTAGACAAAATGATCAAAATGAAGGATATGGAAGGAAAAACTGTGAATGAAAGTTGGAAAGAGATGGCGGGTTGTATAAGGAGAGTAGCAAAAGACGTGTTTGGAGAATCGAAAGGGAAAGGCATGATAGAAAAGGATACATGGTGGTGGAATGAAGAAGTGCAAAAGATGCTTAAAGAAAAGAAAGTTGCGTTTAAACAATGGCAGGGTGTAGAAAACGGGAATCATAGTCTGAAAGAAGATAAGAAGAGAATTTATAAAGAATGGAAGAGGAAGGCAAAAAAGGTGGTAGCAGTTTCCAGGGCTAAGGCGCAGGAGAAGTTGTATAACTCACTGGACAGCCCAAGAGGCCAGAAGGAGCTATACCGGATTACAAAAGCAAGAGAAAGGAGAACGAGAGATATAATTCATATTAAGAGTATGAAAGATGAAGCCGGTAAGGTTCTGTCCCAAGATGACGAGATAAAAAAACGATGGAAGTTTTATTTTGAAAAGCTAATGAACGAAGAGAATAAATGGAATGGTGTGCTCAAAGAGGTACAAACAAATATGGGTATGGTGAGGGAAATTAGCATGGATGAAGTAAGGAAGGCAGTTCAAAGTATGAAAAATGGAAAGGCCATGGGCCCAGATGACATACCTGATGATGAGATGTATGTGGCTGACTTTATTCTTCAATAAGTTGTTGCATGAAGAAGCGATCCCACAAGAATGGTGCAATAGTTCGCTAGTGCCCATCTTCAAGAATAAAGGTGACGTACAGGACTGCAACAACTATCGAGGGATAAAGCTTATGTCCCATAGTATGAAGGTATGGGAGAAAATAATAGAGAAAAGATTGCGAGAGGAGAGTGAGATTACCCCAAACCAGTTTGGGTTTATGCCAGGTCGAGGAACAGTGGACGCCACTTTTGCACTCCGCCAATTGTGCGAGAAGTACAGACGTGCACACAATAACTTGCACATGGTGTTCATTGATCTGGAAAAAGCGTATGATAGGGTACCTCGGGATGTCTTGTGGTGGGCCTTGAAAGAGAAAGGTTTGCCCGGGAAGTATGTAGAGTTAATTCGTGCTATGTACAGTCAATCTTGTACCTACGTCCGCTCGGCTGCTGGCAACACCGACGAGTTCAGTGTGGCGGTAGGCTTGCACCAGGGGTCGGCTTTAAGTCCTTACATCTTCCTGTTGATTAGGGACGCTCTGACAGCGGACATACAGGAAGAGGCACCCTGGTGCATGCTATTTGCCGACGACATCGTTCTTGTCGGTGAAGATGGACCTGAGATCCAGAGCAGATTGGAGAAATGGCAACGGAAACTGGAGAATGTCGGCTTGAAAATCAGCAGAACCAAGACCGAGTATATGTTCTGCGATTTCGGCGGTCTCTCCAGTGCTGGAGCCATAGCGCTTGATGGCGCGCTTCTCCCGGTCTGCTCCGACTTCCGGTATCTTGGTTCACGTGTGCAAAGCGATGGCGAAGTAGACCGGACTGTTAAACACAGAATTAACACTGGATGGATGAAATGGCGGCAGGTCACGGGAACAATCTGCGACTCCCGCATTCCCCTTAAACTCAAGGGGAAGATTTATAAAACAATGGTTAGACCTGCTGTCTTGTATGGATCAGAATGTTGGGCCATAAAAAGAATGAATGAAAGGCAATTGCATGCAGCCGAGATGAGAATGCTAAGAGGGATGTGTGGTATTACGCGAATAGATAGAATAAGAAATGAGTATGTAAGAGGAAGTCTGAAAGTGACACCGGTGACTGAAAAGTTGTGTGGAAATCGGTTGTCATGGTATGGGCATGTGATGCGGAGGAATGAGGAAAATGTCGTCAGGAAAGTGTTGAGTATGAACGTGGAGGGCTATACGAGTAAGGGAAGACCAAAGAAACGATGGATGGACTGTGTGAAAGATGATATGGCCAGAAAGGGAGTGACTACCGAGATGACGACTAATAGAGAAGTATGGAAGAAAAAGACATGTTGCGCCGACCCCAAATAAATTGGGACAAGGGCAGGAGAATGATATTATTATTTCCTTTATTCAATTGTTAATACTTTATTAATTATTATTATTGTTAAGGCGAAAGTTTGTGAGTGTCTGTATGTTTGTTACTCTTTCACGCAAAAAGTATTAAGCAGATTTTGATTAAATTTGGCACACATATAGTTATAACCTCTCCTCGGTAGGTCCCCGCATTGTCGAGGCGGGGGGGGGGGGGGGGGGCTCAGTAGCCGTTACTTGGTCACCCACGGAGAAGCGAAGTGGAACCCGAGGAGGGGCACTCGTCAGAGCTATTAGCAGGAAGTCGACGACGTAGCCGTAGCGGCCAACAGGTAGGTTGCGGTGCACCCTCTCCCTACCTTCCTTGACGGGGTCGCCACTGTCTGATGACGGCCGCAGTGGGGCCACAGGGGAGGAGGAGTGTCGGTATTTCGTTGACCGCCCTCCCTATCCTCTGCGGCCGAAAAGTGGTAGGTGGCCGGGCCACTAACCTGAATGGTCACAGGGTACCTTGACACGGTATCATCTAGCGCCCATGTGCTGGTTTGGTCCATGGGGTGTTCTTGTGCGCCGGTGATAAGGAGGTGCTCCCCAGAGGAGGGTCCAGTGACGGACAGTCGCGGCGGGTTCGCGGTGACGCGTGCCCGTGTTCCCACCACAAGCGGCAGACGAGGACACCGTGGAGTTTTAGTGGGTTGGAGTCCCACATAACTGCACTATCTCCCCGTGGTAGTGCAGTATGCATGAGCATTTCTCCACGGAAAAAGTTTAAAACCTGGATTAAAACATAGGATACTTTTTGTCCCTATATTTTTACGGGTTCGAGGCTTACGCGGGTGAAACTACGGGGAGTTACAAGTAAAACCAATAAAATCAAAATCGTATGCTACTCAAAAACTCATAAACTTCTGAGCAGTTTTCAATACAACTTGGTTCGGTAATAAATCATGAACATAGCATAATAAATCATTTTATTATCCCTTTGCGTTTGGGGATGGTCATCAATTTAAATATAAGTGAAGGTGCGTGTTTGAGTTAGGCCCTTTATACACGGCACGATTTCATCACGGTACGGCGTAAAAACCACGCCGTAGAAAAATCGTGCTTATGACACAGCAAACAACCGAACGCGGCAACGATTAGGTACGGCTCAGTTGTGTTATTCTGTGCCAAGCTGCAAACGTGCACTGACATGACGATGAAATCACCCACAGATTATAAAAGTAGTATATTATTAATAAAAAAGCTAGTTCGTTTTTAAGGTACCGTACCAAAATGGTAATAAGGAACCCTTATGGTGCGACTCCGTCTGTCTGTCTGTCCGTCAGTCATAGCTGGATATCTCAAGAACTACTAATGCTATCAACTTGATGTTGGATTAGTTTTTGATGACGTTTGCCTAACTATTTTGCAAATAAGAATGATTTTTTTTCTCTGAAATTATCCTATGAGATAGAAGTTTATGTAAAGATTATAGGAAAAATAAAACGATGTCTCTAAATTACACACTTTTTTTTTAATATATGATGGTACGGAACCCTCGGTGCGCGAGTCCGACTCGCTCTTGACCGGTTTTTTTATGTTTGCTCTTAGGATGGAAATGTTGCCGTACCTTAAATCGTTGCTTATTTGGTATAGAACTAGACAGTACTTTTGCCATAGAGAAATAACTATTCGAATATCTGAATCATTATTTTCAGGTTATAATGTTAATGTTGCATATTACCTAGGTGAGATGTCAGATGTTACATATCATATGTTATCATACTGTACAGGGTCGCTCTTTTTTATTCTTCATCTTTATAAACAAAAACAAATCATTTCGTTGCTGAGTCAAGAGGAAAAAAATTACTTTAAAAAAGTAAAAACCGACTTCAAACACCAAAAACGAATAAAATAACTTTTATAAAAAACTTACCAGCTTCTGAAGTCGGTGTCAAGCTAAGGTGCATTGAAATTGAATAATTGAAGGCACCGACTTCAGAAGCTGTAAAATATTTTATAAAAGTTTTTTTTTGTACTTTTTTAAAGTAAAATTATTTTTCCATTTTTAGTTGAATATACAACTAAATAAGCCCAAGACGAACGAAAAAAAGAAGAATCATTAAAATCCGTTTAGAAATGCCGGAGATATGCACATAACTTCTTACACAAGAATAATTTATTACCTAATATATTATATACTAAAACCTTCCTGAAAATATTTGGATTACGTTAGTGAAAGAATCATCAAAATTGGTTCAATCGTTTTTGAGAAAATCGTGGACATACAAACATACATACGGGTCGAATAGAGAACCTCCTTTTTTTTAACTCAAAGCCTCCAGCCAGGGCACAAACTTACATGACTAAGCGACTACACGCTAAGGGCTCCCCCTGTGGGGAACGAACCTCAGCTTAGGGCGTCGCTGGGGGGAGGATAGCAAGATGGGACAGGCTGGATCAAAATAGAGTAATTATTATCAGGGGAGTTTGCTCAGCTGGCACTTCATTTCCGAGCAAGGGACGGGGGGAGGACGATTACTTCGGGGTCGTCGTGAGGGACCTCGGCGGCGAGGTCGGAATATCGATTTGTTTTTATTCCTACAGTCCTGACTGCTCTCCTGGAGAAGAGTTATGGGGTCGTCAGGATCTGAGAGGGCAAGCCTTGGGCGGCGGACCTTACTAATACGGGAGGGGACATAGCTAGCCGCCTCGACAACCAGAGGGTTGCGATGGTTGGTGGCTGAGTCGAAGAAAGACGCTAAGGACATGACTCTGTATTTATACTAAAGAGGGTATCCGCAAATTAGTAATATGCAGCGCGAGACAATAATAACACTTGAAGGTACTTAGGCTCAAAACTTTTCAGCGCCCCTGGTAAATGATTTCATTTCCCAGAGATTCCGAGACGATAGTGTGTCTAGGTTTTGGCCAGAAATAATTATTTAGCTGGTTGAGGGGCTCGTGGCTAAATGATAACAGCCGCACAAGTCGATTGAAGGTTGAGCTTGAGCTATGCTTGCCGCGGTCGGTTTTTTCTTCGGATTGCACGTTAAGCCGTTGGCCCCGGCTGTCATTCGTAGATCTTTAACAGTCGTTACGGGTAGTCAGAAGCCCAAAGTCTGATACCAAGGGGTATTGTGTTACCCAGTAACTGGGTTGTGGAGGCAGTCACTCTATGTAAAATACTGGTATTAAACTGAAACAAAAAACGACCCTAACACAGTTGGGAAAAGGCTGTCTAGCCTAGATTGAGAGCTTGTTGACCATGGATTTCAAAACATGTCCAATTTCATGGCAATAACCTGTTTCTTGAGTACTACGAGTATTTCGACTACTCTGCTAACGATCTTAGGTATAGAAAGAAGTAACAAAACAAGCTAAGCGATATGGAGAATTCAGAAGATTTTTTATAATGTCGCCTACTTTACTGAAAAACGCTGATTTAAATTACAAATGAAACCGTTCAACACAACGCCAAAGACCCAACCAGTGATATTCATTCAGAACCGTGCCTGGTACGTTCGACGCCGATTTGTAGTAAAAGCTGCAGACGAAAATAAAAAATTATGAGCGATAATCCTTTTACAAGGTTAAACTTTGTTTAAAATTTTAATAGGATTGTTCGACATGGATTTTTGTGAAATAAGAAATTGATATTTCAGTCTTTTTTCACGTTCTATAGGTTAAGCAATGCAAAGACACAATTTTCTTCTGCGATCAAGCTCGTATGATTAGTTGTGTTATTCTGTAAAGTTCACTTGCAGCCTCACTCACGTGAGCGCACACAATTCGAAAGCGAACTCATTTGTTTTTAAAGTAAATGATCGCGGATTCACAACGAGACACCGTTCGAATTTCAAAGTGATGTTAACGTCAATGCAAGGTCGAACTCACGACCTCTCGCCTGCCAGCAGCGAAAATAGTCTAGCGGATAATAGACTGTAGTCCCTTTTAAATTTGTTAATCTTTTTGGAATGTGTTTTATCCAGAAACTTTTAATAAAACCTTTTACATATCTACACAGAAGCTTAGGATTTAATCAAGGTACTTATTTGAAGCGTAATCTTTTGTAATTTGATTAAAATCATTCAACTATCACAGGTTTGGAGGTACTGTGACGATTCCCGAAGGGATGGTTACTTTACCCCGGGATCTAGACTACTTGAATTGATAGAGGAGGGAGGCAGAATAACTATAATCAAGAGGAAATTAATACAATCTTCGAATAAAATAGCACACTTTTAAAATTATACCGCCTGGAGCCCTAGCTAAAACCGAAGTGTGGACTGGAAAAACATACGAACCATCTTTTTTTAATTATTCAAAAAAAGAAGTTGTATACTGGCGTGAGTAGTCGAATATCAGCCAGTACAATATAAGGTTCATTGCATGGAACCGTCACAGTACTTAAAATAGGTCCGGAGTTACCTGGATACTTATTTATAGGGTTTTTTTTTATACAGTATACTTTTATTTGTGATAAGTCTTAATTACAATATACAAGCTAACAGTTAAGTATATATATTATGTACAAGTACATAATAAGTACTATTAATGGGAAAAGTACCCAAAATGCTGGCAGCATTGCCACGTTCGATGGCAAAGCTGATTCTTTGGGCTAAAAATTCAGTCCTCTGGTTCCGTAAAGAGTCGACCAACCGCTTGGCGATGTCCCGAAATACTCGATGAGTACTCGGACCCCAAGGCCTTAGTGTTTCAACCCTAAACAACTCAAACATATAGCTCCCAATAAGGTTTTCATATTTGCGCCGTTTGAGGTTTTCTGCTCCTGCAGCAGCCGCCTTAACACAGCTCGCCGTGCTAGGAAGATGGGATGACGCGAGGGTGTCGACACAGGTTGCATCCCACACCAAAGGCCTACCCAACTTCCAAGGCATTATGGTAATTCCGTCTGGCCTCTTCCCATCGTCACGTGCCAAGGTATTGGGTGCTAAAACAGCTGGTAACAAGAGGCCGACGGAAGATGTCATTAATGCTGGCGTGCCGTGCCATCTTATCTCTTGCTGCAGGTTAGGCCATGGTGTCTGAGGCAGTCGACTCCTTCACCGTATTGATGATGTGCGATGTGGAAACCCCCAAGGAGCACCCACACGCAAGCATGTAGCGAGCTGGAATGTGGTGTCACCCAGCATAGTGCCTATGTTGGGTGACGGTAGTGCCTGAAGCCAGAGACCCGACTCCCATTCACCCACAGCCAGCAGGCGGGCACGCTCTGCAGTATTGGTGGAAGTATTAATAAGTTTATTCCGTATCAACCTGCAGAGTGGCTCATCCCACTGTCTCTTGTCAGACAAGGCACTTCCGAGTCAACCTGAGATAACCTCAAGAATCTTAATTAAGAGGATTGTGAAGCTGTAAATTTTCATACAATAAGAGATAACATTTTTCTCCCCGTAAACATAGTCTAATTTTCATATTTTTTGGAAATGTTGTTGGTATAATGAAAAACTAGGTCCGCACGTTTTTATTATAAAGAAATATTGTATACAATATAAGTTATTAGCATCTAAATATCTATATTTTTGACATAAAAACATCCTCGAGCACTTTTATTATTTTTAAATTAAATTAAATTGAAATACTAAAAACGAAAAACATACAGACCTAGATTAAAGTGTACTAAATGTAATGAAATTAAAATTGTCTCATTTCGTAAAGGTTTAGGGGAGTAAAAACGTTATCGCCCGAAACAATATTTATGTAAATAATTGTATGAAATGTAGGCAATTGCCTCTAAAAATCGCGCCGCGTATCGGCACTTCACAATCCTCTTAAGAATCTTAAGTTAACTTTTCGGTGCTGTGGACCGAGGACAAGAACGCCAGTAGGCTTACACTAGAAATTTTGCGGACGCCGAGCCCACCAAAACAAATGGGTAGTGTGGCTTGCAGCCACGCGCGGTCGTTCAATGCCACATTTAAAATTGATGTTAGGGTACTTCGAATAATATGATAGATTTTGTCTAAATGGCTGCTTCCATAAATAGGAAGAGTGGAGGAAATACGTAAAATTTGGACCGAAACACGAATATCTGATAAGTGAGAATGCTGAATGTAAATTAATTTCAGAAAGTCTATCCGAAATAGCATTAAAATTTTATCGCCGACGAATAGTGAAAAACTGTCTTCTAAAATTGGGGAACCTAGGACGTGAAGTGAACTTTTTTGCAAAACTATGATATCTAGGGCTATTGAATTAAATTTCTTTAAGTATAGTTGATTGTATGTCGGCATTGTTACAAAGGTAAATTTTGCATTTGGAGTTCCACATCCAATCCATCGTCCTTGACGATGGATTGGCTTTAGGAATTGAAGATCTTTTAGAACGGTGTCTACGTCACCTTCTAGTGTTCCATCCTCTAAGTACCACACATTGTACTGATCTGACAAATAAATGATTATTATTCAGAAATATTTATTTGTAAGTTTTGGTTCTAGGACATGCTAGGTTCCTCACGATGCTTTCCTTCACAGTTTTAAGAGCAGTGATGATGAAATAATTTACACGAAGTAAAGCGCCTGTCTGGGTTCGACCCCACGACCTACAACTCGTCGTTACCACTGGGCCACCACTGCTCTCATCCACTTTGAGCAGCACTCAAACCTATATTCACGCCTGTATTCCCCTCAGCTGTGATTCAAGTAATTTCAACAGCATACATTTAAATGTGTGCTGTTGAAATTAAGGGGAGCTGTGGCTAAGTAATAACAGCCGCACGGGTCGAGTGATCAGGTTAAGCTACGCTTGCCGCGGTTGGTCCGTGGATGCGTGATCACGTGGACGGGTGATGACCCCTCCGAGCGTCGGAAAGTACGTTAAGCCCGACTGTCATTCGCGGATCTTTAAGAAGATTGTGAAGTGCCGATACGCGGCGCGATTCTTGGAGGCAATTACCTACATTTCATACAATTATTTACATAAATATTGTTTCGGGCGATAACGTTTTCACCCCCCTAAACCTTTACGAAATGAGACAAAATAGGTCTCATTACATTCAATGCCCCTTAATCTCTTCTTTAGTAATTCAATTTAATTTAATTAAAAAAAATAAAAACGCTCGAGGAAGTTTTTATGTCAAAAATATAGATATTTAGATGCTAATAACTTATATCGTATGCAATATTTCTTTATAATAAAAACGTACGGACCTAGTTTTTTATTATACCTACAACATTTCAAAATTTTTGAAAATTTTACTATGTTTACGGGGAGAAAAACGTTATCGCTTTTTGTATGAAAACTTACAGCTTCACAATCCTCTTAACAGTCGTTACGGGTCGTCAGAAGCCCAAAAGTCTAACAACCAGACTTACCAGGGTATCTTATTACCCAGTAACTGGGTTGTGGACGTCAGATAGGCAGTTGCTCCATGTAAAGTACTGGTATTCAGCTGCATCCGGTTAGACTGGAAGCTGACCCCAAGATAGTTGGCAAAAAGTAAGCAGATGATGACATATAAATTAAATTACTTCCAGCACTTCTTTGGGAGATCTTTAATTTTCCATGGTTGTAAACATAAAATAATAAAATATTTATGTTAGTAGCAACATGTAAAAGGTTTATGAAGTTACATAAAATTTACTTCTTAGAGATTCCCTCTGAGAGCCGAGTGGAGGTAACAAAATTTTATATTATTATATTTTTTTTTATTAGAGATGGTTTTGCTCTTGACTCTAGTCTAGGTCGGAACTTAAAAAAAATGGTATAAAAATAATCTTTGGGCCAACTTATGGAAACATCTCAAACGAATTTTCAAAATTCCATCCCTGTGGGGGTAAAAACAGGGAATATAGTTTATATATGAAAAATCTTATTCATTCGGTTAATTAAGTTGAAACTTGGCAATATTTGCCTCAGTAAATAATAAAGATTGACACTATAAGCTTTTTAAAACAACCCCTCACAGAAAATTTAGGGGGTGTCAAAATAATAAGAAAAAATTTTAACGCACTGTCGGATTAACTCGAAACTCTTAAGTGCCGAGAAATAAGAAAAAAAAGTCAGAAAGAACGCTAAGCGAAAACGAAATAATAGCGCTGGCAGACAATGTGATGCGACGGGGTGGGTCGAGGAAACAAGAAATTTTACTTGGTCGAAGTCGCGGGTGGGAGCTAGTCTAAAGTCACTTATCGTGCCTGCCTGTGTGATCGCGTTATTCTTCTAAGGAATGTATTCCAGAAGGTTTACGTGCATTATTATATTATGTAAACTTAAATGAAGGTAATATAGAAATCTGATCATGTCTCTGCGCATTGGTCACTTCTAAAGTGGTTGCTAATACGCCAGCGCAGAAGGCAAAGGGTGCTGACCGACCTGTTTTCATTTCTTGACTTTCAGTACATTTGCGCCAACCACATGCCACCGGCCCCCTTTTACCATCAGACGTCTAGACGCACTGCCAGTTACCATCCTTACCTAGTTGCTATTCCACCAATTTGCACTAAGTGTTTCAGCAAAAGAGTGGAACTCACTAACTGCGTCTGTGTTTCCGAGCGCATACAACCCTAATCTCTTCAAAGTGAGAGTGAACAGGCTTCTTTTGGGTAAGCTCACTCCATCATCGACTTTGTCTCTGTCACCTCTGACCTAGACTAGAGTCAAGAGCAAACCCATCTCAAATAAAAATAATAAAACTACAATAAATCTACGTTCATCATAATAGCATAATCGTCTTCTTCAATGTCCCACTCATCGCACTGACTTCATTCACTCTTCTTTCTTCGTTCAGTCTATACACATAACGTTCGAAGACGTTCTGTCTATAAACATATAAATCAAAGTGATGATGTAGTGGTCTATTCAAAATCGGACCTGTCTATTACTTGTGAAGAGCCAGATTTCCACCGATCTGCTTCTGGTCTCATTATAAAAATCAACTTTGACTTAGCGATAATCTGTATTTATCGATCGCCGTCAATAAAAAATATAAACAGCTTTCTCACAGTTCCTAACAACATTCTTCCGTCGCTGCATAGATTTAAATCGGTAGTTATAACAGGTGACCTGAACGTGGACATCAAACCAATCAACCACATCTGACATGCGCTCTCACGACTACCTATTTTGCCTTGCCTTTCACGGTTATCTTCATGCCCACACCCTACCGACCAGGGGTAGCAATTGTTTGAACCACACGTTCCTCAAAAACATTCTGTCCCACCCACAATAACTGATCACTCCTCCTCCTTACTTTACATCCAAGATAAATGTATACGAACGGTCACAAACTCCCTTATAACAAAAATTTACTATAAAGGGCTTGACAAATGAAAGAAAGAAAGAAAGAAAAACAGTTTATTCGCGTGAAAATGACGCACACAAACTACACAAGAAAAGCGAAACACAAAATAATAAAACATAACAAACCACACAAAACAAAAAACATAAGTACACACAATAAAGTTGTTGGAAATGTGCGTCACTGCCCCGCGAAACGGCTACACGCTCAGCATAATGCCGCGGCCCGTGCACGAAGGCACGAATCCACGGCGCTGGTTTTCAGCGTAAGCCGGCGGTGTGTATCGCTGTCAGAGACCATTAAAATAAGTAGCATACGCTGAGATAACCACAATCAACTAAAAAAACAATAAAAATATATAATATGTACAGACATAAATAATAAAACATGTGGCAACATTTCGACGCGTCTCGAACCAGAGACAATAAAGTTTGTCTGTCATCGTTTGTGTCTTTAGACAGGTTTTATTTTCTGTGCTTGCGTTGCGCAACAGTTTGACAAATGAGCCATGCGTCCGACCAACCACATCGCACGAGAATTGGAGTTATGTAAGCCTGAACATCAATGGCGTCAGGAAAATGATGATGTAATGAGTGCCACTGTGCTACAGCAATGATTGTGTCAAGGTTTATAGTGTTTATGAGTGAAATGTTAAATAAGATTATGATGATGACAAATCAATAGCACAACTAGATTTCACCCCTATTTTCAGTATAAAAGACGTAAATATGGCTACCGATAAATTATTGAATTAAATGACTTTATCCATTTCTGAATACCACAGTTAAAAAAGTTTCATTAAAAAAGAAAATCCTCATACCATGATTACACCTGGTCTATTACGGTGCATAAAAACTACTATAATTAGGTATATATTATTATATTTATAGTTTGTAATAGGTATATGTGTATCTTTATATTTAAATAAATATGTATTCCTCAATTTTTCTTAATTGCACCTACCATTGCCTGTTCTGCATCACCCAAAAGACTAGTACAAAATACCTGTGGCATAAAGTCCCCTTCTGTACATATTTTGTGCTTGAAGTATTAAATAAATAAATCTCGATGTTATGCCAAGGCGTAAAAACGAGCGAAGCAAGGGCAGGTCGCTAGTAGGAAATATAAAATTACAGGTAGATTTTATGAGAAGACGTTATACAAATAGTCAAAGTCAAAGCATTTATTTCAATGAAACCAGTGACTTGATTTTTTTAATTGTCGAGGAGTCGGTCTGCTAGTCAGAAAGTTGAAGCTAGATGCCCGTTCCAAAACGTATACGAGTATGTCTATGGAGAAGATCGGGCAAGGAACTCAATAGACAATCCTTTTATACTAATATTATGACACAGTACACGTTCGGCCCAGAGGCGCTCTCGAACGTAACACAATATTTTCTCATACAAATGGACATACATTCACAAACGTTCTGCTCTTCAAGTATACTAGAGTGTTATAAGATTAAACACAACGTCTATATACGTTTAATACAACCGCGTACAATTTGGACACAACGTCTGTTCCCGTCAACGGTCGTCTTGCGTACGACGTGTTCAGACGTTGCGTATGTGTGCCTACACGCTTGTGCAAGTTTGTAGTAGACAACAACATTGAGCCGCCAATATTTGATTTGTTGTGGCTCTAGGTGTTTGACACTTGCAAGTGTTGCGGCGCAAAAGTTCAACTAATGCATTTTACTACGGCTTGCTGGCGTTGTGAGACGTAGTGCAAATAAAACCACCTTTTTATTAGACGTTGCGTAAATAGTAAATTGTAAAAATTTGACGTTATAAGACGTTGCTGGACCGATTTTGTAATATAGATCCCCAGATACACAATATAATACATAAATATAATATAATATAACGCAGTTGTGTTTATAGAATTAGTCAGTTACCCGCACGTGCGGCCTACGTAAGCAGCCGAGAGTAATGTCGTGTACAATGGTGTTATCATTGTTAAAATTATGAAGATGTCATGGCGAAAATTTAGCTTGTTTGGTAAAGTAGGTACTATTAATATTTACTTAATAATTAATTTCAAGGTAAAGTTATAGAGAAGTCTATATGAAATAAATATAAGTAAAAATTACATTAAAACGGATAGCTAAAAAAAAAAATGTTCGAATAATATTATTTTTAAACACATTTTACATATAGGAATATCTAAATTGTGTTTAAAAATAATAAAATTCATATTTTTAATCTCGCATTCAAAAATGCTAGCTAAGTATGAGTAACAACTATGAGAGTTAATTAATTGTTAATTGTAAAACTTTTATCAGCTACTTTACATTTTAGTCTTCGAAATTGATTTCTCTTGACCCTGGGGTCCCGGACCTTTGTCCCGGCGTACAAGGGCCCGAAGCCAACTCGGAGAGTCCCGTCAGAAGTTTTTAATGAAATGAGGTATCAACGAATAATTAGCCTTGTATGTACTATGCAAGAGCACCCAAGGACAACCGTTGGTTGTTGCAGGACTATTGCAGAACGTGGAAACATAGATATTAGAGTATGGGTTTGGGTGGCTAAAGTCTTTACCTGGTGAGGGGCTTGTGGCTAAGTAATAACAGCCGCACGGGTCGATCGATCAGGTTAAGCTACGCTTGCCGGGGTTGGTCCGTGGATGGAGTGACCATCTTGACATACCGAGACTCTTCCGTGCCTCAAAAAGCACGTTAAACCTTTGGTCCCGGCTGTCATTTCTAGATCTTTGACAGTTGTTACGGGTTGTCAGAAGACCGAAAGTCTGACAACCAGTCTTACCAAAGGGTATCGTATTACCAAGTAACTGGGTTGTGGAGGTCGGATAGGCAGTCGCTCTATGTAAAATACTGGTATTCAGCTGCATCCGGTTAGACTGGAAGCCAACTCAACATAGTTGGGAAAAAGGCTAGGCAGATAATGATGGGTTTGGGTGGCTAAAATGTACTGGTTACCTAGAATTATGGAAGGACTATAGCCCATGCCTGATAAATGTTTTATATGTACACTGATAAAATGGTAGGGGGTGCCTTTCACACTCAATCATGGGCGCCCGGAAACTCTCGCTAGCACATAGTGACGCAGCGTCAAACGGGGCAACACGTTTATCAGGCACTTCTATTTAATTTTAATTTTAACGCAACCACCGTCCTGCGACACGTGCTGGCGATGACTGAGATGTCCTTGAACGTGAATGCCATACGCGCGAAGGATAACAAAAGAGAGCAATATATCAAAAACGCGGGCGCCTCTGCGACGTAGAGTAGTAATCTAGGGTTAAAGAGCCTTTAAAAAAAGCTAAAAGCATCGTTTCAAAAACATGCCCCAATTTTCCACTTAATTCAGTATCTCCGAAACACCACTTGATGCGTTTATTATCACTACCCAGATATTAATTATGTATGCAAACTACCGAGAATCGCGCTCAGTACTAAACAGTGTTGCCAGACTCTCGAGGGACAGATTTAGATAATGGTCTCTCGTAGAATGAAATGGAGAAATAATTTGGGATTTCAGGCTGTAGGTATGTTAAGGATTTTGGTTATAGTTAACCAAAATATAGTTCGCGTCAAATAACATTGCTGCTCTGAAGTTCACGCAAATGACTGCGCAGTAGTCAATAACTGTACGAAAACAGCAGCGCACCGTACCATGCGCATTGGAAAGCCTGGTTTCAGAGCGGCAAAGTTATTTGACGCAAACTATTTTACTACTAATAGTACTCATACTGATAGTATACAAAGTGGCGATTAGGTTATCACATTGATTGAAACCACGTATTCAGTACAGGATTCTGGAACCCACTGCGTTGAAATTTTTCGTTGGTTATTATAAAAAAAACTGTTGTTTCCTACAAAAGCGCAATACCTACGTGGTCAAAATGTATGGAATAGCATTTTTTTTTTTATAATAACCGGCAAAAAATTTCAACGCAGGGGTCCGCAGTCATGTCCTGAATATGTAGTTTCAATTAATGTGATAACCTAATCGCCACTCTGTATATTCGTACTGTGGAGGAGTGTTGCTATTTTCATTTTATTAATTAACTAGCTTCTGCCCGCGACTTCGTCCGCATGAAATTTCTTGTTCCCCCGACCTACCCCGTCGCATCACATCGTCGCCGGCGCTATTCATTCGTTTTCGCTCAGAGTTCTTTCGTTTCCTCAGCCCCTAAAGGTCACAGCGTGATGTTAAATAGCCCATAGCCTTTGTCAAGAATTGGGCTACCAAATGCGAAAATAATTTTTCAAATCCGACTGGTGTTAATGTTGATGGTGTCGTTGTTAATGTCACCTATCCCACAATGACTAAGGTTTCAAGCAGTGCGTCCTGTCCGTTATTTGTTCTTGTTCTTGTTGTTTATTTGTTATTAAAGTAGTTATTTCTCGACTCTGGAATTCGGCATTTTGTTTTTATTTTTATTGCTTGCTGTCATTTGCCAGTGACGTAACACAGAGGCATTGTAACTTGTCTTTGGTCCCTGGCCCTGACATCAAGCAATGGACAAAAATTATCAACTTCTAGGCTGATTTAATACAAGGCATTTGCCTGCTTTGCATGTGTGTCCTTTAAGTCTTGGTTTTTTTTTTTTTTTTGTAATGTGCGTTTTGTTTGTGCAGTATAAACATTTTTCTTTCTTTATGACATACGGTGCCAAAACGTGGACACTGACAGTCAGGCTGGTCAACAAATTCAAGGTAGCTCAGCGCGCTTTGGAGCGGGCTATGCTCGGAGTTTCTTTGAAGGTTAAAATCAGGAATGAAGTTATCCAGCAAAGAACAGGAGTAACCAACATAGCTTGCAGAGTCAGTAAACTGAAGTGGCAGTGGGCTGGCCATGTTTGTCGAAAGACCGATGGCTGGTGGAGCAGACGACACACTCCAGTGTTGATGGCAAGAGCAGTGTGGGATGCTACACAGCTAGATGGACCGCCGACTTTAAGAAGGTGGCTGAGATAGACTGGATGCGGAAGGCAGAGGGCAGGGTGTTGTGGCGCAGCCTGGGGGAGGCCTATGTCCAGCAGTGAATTGCGATAGGCTGAGTTTATTGATTAATATTGTTTATGTACAGACGCCAGCAGGTCAAGCTACCCGAAACTGTCAAATTTTCCCACTCAAACTTGAACCTAATGCTTTAGCGATAAAGTTGAAAATCTATTAAGGAAATTTGACCGATTATAGTAGCTTGATACGCTGGTGTCTGTACATATTATTTTAATTCTGAATAAACAGTATAAACATGAAGTTGGAAACCCTTCAAATCAGAACACAGCAATTCCGTTTCGCTGCAGAAACAAGTATGATTGAAGCACTTAGCCTCTCTCTCTTCTCTTCTTGGTTTGGACTTCATTACTGAAGGTCGTGTCCCGGAAAGACATTATTGGCTTTAATGTTTGATATTCCCAGGCCCATTGATCGTAATACTATACCTTGGGGAGCTGAAAAGTTTTGAGCCTAGGGATGAGCCGTGGATGACTGAGACATGATGATGTTTACGTATTAATTACTAAAAGCGTAATGATGCTAATGTTTTTTTTTTATGTATGGCATCTCGTAGTTGACCTAGAGAGGCCGTGACTACTTAAGCGGACTATTCTGTGGCTGCCTTTAGATAACTCAAAGCCTCCAGCCAGGGGCATAAAACTTACAGACTAAGCGACTACACGCTAAGGGCTCCCCCTGTGGGGAACGGGCCTCGGCTTAGGGCGTCACTAGGGGGAGGACAGCAAGGTGGGACAGGCTGGATCAGATTTGAATGATTATTATTGCCTGGGGAGTTTAAAGCTACTGGCTCAGCTACGCCACCAGCTGGCACTTCATACCCGAGCAAGGGACGGGGGGGAGGACGATTATTACGGGGTCGTCGCGAGGGACCTCGGCGGCGAGGTCAGAATGTCGATTTGTGTTTGTTCCTACGGTCCCTACTGCTCTCCTGGAGAAGAGTTATGGGGTCGTCGGGATCTGAGAGGACAAGCCTAGGGCGGCGAACCTTACTAATACGAGAGGGGACATAGCTAGCCGCCTCGACAACCAGAGGGTTGCGATGGTTGGTGGCTGAGCCGAAGAAACGCTTGGAATTGCGTTTCAAGAACTGGGAGATGGTGGGAATGTCGAGATCTACGTGGAGGATTTCGTTCCGAACGAACCAAGGGGCTCCCGTTGCCTTACGGAGGAAACGGTTTTGGAAGGCCTGCATCCTATGAATGAGGTGAGGTTTTGCGTGCGCAAACACTGAACCCGCATAGGTCATGATGGGGCAAATGCACGCTGTATAAATGCGCAATTTGCACCTAAGTGACAATTTGCTACGTGCATTCAGAACGGAGTGAAGTCTACCGAGAGCGAAAGCGGCGCGCGAACGCACCTGCTTTATGTGCTCAGCGAAGGAGAGGTGGTGGTCGAGGGTCACACCGAGGTATTTGGCTCGCGTCTCCCAAGGGATCGGCTTGCTGAACATGGTGATCGGTCGGGTGATGCTAATGACATGAAACTCTGTATTTATACTAAAGAGGGTATTCGCAAATTAGTAATATGCAGCGCGAGACAATAATGGCACTAGAAAGTACTTAAACTCAAAACTTTTCAACGCCAAGCTCGATTAAAAAAACAAGCCATGAAATTAAAACACGACACCTCACTAACAATGCATGTCAGTACTTATTTATAAATTATGATATTAAAACATAAACGACACGTGATTTTAACAAAAACATTAATTTAATTATCTAACATGAGAAACCACTTCTGTACTCACTAGTACTACCATATTTATACTCGGAGTTAAATTAATCACGCTCTGTGAGCATTGGGGTGAGCAGAGTTTTATAAATATTATGCTCATGATATATTTACAAGGGTTTTACATTAAATAATAGGTATTTTATCCTGTGGCACAAAGGGTTTGTAAAATTGATGTCATTATGAAAATATTATATCGGTACCTTTATAAAACAAATAATGTTTTAGGTAAATGAGTGCTGATAATAACACAATATTCAACTCAGGTTTTAAAGGTTTCTTCAGCGAAATCTCATGAACATTTATAATAATAATATAATTGGTTGATTTTGTTACAATTTTATTGTCAGAATGGCACTTACTCCATGTAAAATACTTATAGTATAAAGATATTAGAACCAAGCTTAGCTAAAAAATATTAACTTTTGAAGAAGCACAATTATACAATAAAATACCCTTATGTATAAAAAAAAAGTGCGAGCCACGTGTAAAACCTGAGATCTGTTTGGGTTTGTACCATCTGACAGCCAACTCAAACATCAAATCAAATAGCGCGCGCTTCCTAGGCTTCCTGTTACACATTTCCGTCCCTTTTCACGAAATCACTCCCACAGATTGCAGGAAAGCGAGAGGAAAGATCACATCATAAATTACACTCATTCAATTCATTCAAAATTCAGTTATAACACCCTTCCTAAAAACTGAATGCATTGAATGGGTGTATCATTATTGCTACCATGACGCCTGTGACGAACTTTATAATATTATAGGTATTTATTATTTACCCCTGAAATTGCCTATTTTTGTTACCAGCTAGTGTGAAGATCAATATTTTTCTTCCTATTTAGAATTCCAAATTCAAATTAATTTTATAATCAAGCAATCTGCCTATCCTTTTCCCAACTATGTTGGGGTCGGCTTCCAGCCTAACTGGATGCAGCTGAATACCAGTATTTTACATGGAGCGACTGCCTATCTGAACTCCACAATCCAGTTATTGGGTAATACGATACCCCTTGGTAAGACTGATTGTCAGACTTTCGGGATTCTGACGACCCGTAACGACTGTCAAAGATTCACGAATGACAGCCGGGACCAACGGCTTAACGTACTTTCCGAGGCACGGAGGAGTCTCGGTATGTAAAGATGGTCACCCATCTACGGACCAACCCCGGCAAGTGTAGCTTAACCTGATGGATCGACCCGTGCGGCTGTTATTACTTAGCCACAAGCTCTTTTCAAATTAATTTTATAATACAGCATGACATTTAAAAAAACGTCAGTTGTTCATTTGTTTTCCCGCCGTTCGATTTTTCTTTGATATCGATGTTTCTGTACAACACAGACAACACGCAATATTAACGACGTATATGGACAACGTACCGCAAGTGAACGCACGGTGCGTTTTTGGTTTGATCGCTTCTGTTCTGGAAATTTTGATCTCAACAATGAGCCCCGGAGAAAAAAAAAACCTTTAAAGAATTTATCGATTCCCGTTTCCAGGATATCTATAGCAGAGGTATTAATGAACTTTCATTAAAATGGCAAAAACGCATTGACAATATCTCTTAATAAAAAAATTGTTTGATTTTCTCTATGTAAATCGACAATTTCATAGGTATTGTTCTCATGTTAGTGACTTCGTGTTTGTTTGAGAATAGATATATCTTTAAACCTACATTCAGCTGCACCCGGTTAGACTGGAAGCCGACCCCAAAATAGTTTGGAAAACGCTAAGCAGATGTTGTGAATTCTCCCAACAGAGAATAATTATGCGTTTAAAGCCCAAAAAAGATGTATTCGAAGTATATGTGGACTTAAACAAACTGATACATGTAGAGCAGTGTTTACTAGGTTGAAAATTTTAACTCTCCTGTCAATATATATTTATGAGGCTGTAGTGATGATAAAAAGCGATATTAGTCATTATGAAACGTTAAGAAGCGCACGACATAAAAATGAATTGATGTTATTATATGTAGGACAGTTAAATTTAGAACGAGTATATTTGGGATAGAGATACAAATTTATAACAGACTACCAAATTATATTAAAAAAAAAACATTGAGAACCTGAATATTTTTAAAGCTAAACTCAAAGAGTTCTTAATAAGTAAAGCATACTATTCGATCAATGACTTTTTAAATGATAAAAATATTGACGTAAAAACATTGTAAAGTATGTGTAAATTTTAAATTTGCCTATGTGGACTGTTATAATGTGCTGATATTAATGAATGACAATGTATTTTTGACATGAGTAAATAATATTAATGAATTTATAGTCTAATCTTGACATGTAATTTATGGAATATATTGACTTATTAATTAATATATTTTGGCATGAGTCTAATATTAATTATAATGTATTTTTACAGAAATTATGATATTAATGATAAAATAGATATTGAATGATTATTAGATATTGTGCGCCCTGTGGGTATGTTACAGCGATCTGTATATTATTATGATAAGACATCCTTTTCCACCTGTGATAAACAATAAAGGAATTTGAATTTGTCTATGATGAAGTTTTTTATGGATAGCCAATAGAACCAGCTGACATGTCAAGTGTCAAACACATTTAGCCGCGCATGTGTCAGCGATTCATCATCATCATCGTCAGCCTACAGCAGTCCAATGCTGGACATAGGCCTTTCCTATTGTCGACAACTCTCATCCAGCTGCTACCAGCCACCCTACGAAGGTCGTTGCTCCACCTATCTTGAGAGAATCCTACCTTACGTTTGCCGATTCGCGGTCTCTACTAAAAAACCCGCCAACTATCATCGGTTCTACGGCTAACATGGCCGGCCCATTGCCACTTCAGCAACAGCAGAACAAACTGAAGCAAATTCTACTAAAAATATCCTCATGAAAAAGCCCGATAGATAATAAAAATATGCCCGACCTAAGAGTCGAACCCAGAACCTCACGCTCAGCAGTCGCGTTTCAAAAGATCAAGGATGCAAACCGAGTAAAGCTTTTAAGTAGGTAAGAATAGTGATTTCCTAAGGGATTATTGACATCATAATAATTAGTAAATACCGCCGTATCTCTACGTTGACGTCGTGGTGGGGCTTGCGCGATCCTGAACTCTAGGTCTGTGGCGGTAGAGTTTACTTTGCCAAAATAGTTCTAGGGTGAGGAGCCAGACCAAGAAAGATGCATATATCCGCAGGGCAGCATGTGGCGAGCTGTTAGTTGGGCAGTAACGCCCCCACGGACCCTATCTCTCGGGAGAAGTCCTGTTCTTTACCCCTGGATTGCCTTTATTGGCCGGCTTGAGCGGAGATTAGCAAGAGCAAACGTGTTTGGAAGAAGGAAGTATTCCATTAAGGTGCTGGTCTCTTGACCGGGGATCTTGACATTACTTCCGGAATTGTCCTAATAGCCGTGGAATATCTCTCCACTCCTCAAGCACCTCAGGAAGTGTTGCCCCTTGTCGCGACGTCACTATGTGCTAGCGACCATTTCTGGCGGCCCATTATTGAGTGTGCAAGTCACCCCCTGTCATTTTTCCGTGTATTAAATATAAAAGATTGTTCAGGCAGGGGACATAGTTCTTCCATAGTTCAAGTTACCCAATCCACTTTAGTCACCCAAACCCATAGCCTAACATGTTTTGTTTCACGTTCTGCAATAGTTCTGCACCAACCGAGGGTTGTCTTTGGGTGCATTTGCATAGTGCGTATAGAGATAATCACCGGTTGGTGCCTCCTCATTATTTAAAATTATCTAAGTTGCCTCTACGAGTAGGCTTAGGCCTCTCGTATGCCTTCCAAAGGACCGGGACCCCAGGGACCCGAGATTAAAAACGAGTAATACTACTTATACAATAGTTCATTCTCAAAGTAAACGCACATATATCAAAACTACCCACTATTAGTAACATACTAAAATTTAACCAAACATAGCATCCTATCTTATTGACTTTACCATAATTGAAGACTTGTATTTATGGGAGAACAAATATCAAGACAATTTGCTTTCTATCCTAAAATAATACCTCTAAGGATCCATAACAACAATCCAAATGTAGTGTTCTCCTGGAACCTCACTCAAGTGAGCGCAAGCAATTCGAAAGCGAACTCATTTGTTTTTAAAGTCAATCATCGCGGAGTCACAACGAGACAACGTTCGAATCTTGAAAAGGTTGATGATAGTGCACGGAGACAGCGAATGAATGTTTACTGTTTATTTAGGCTGGAAAGGAACCCTATTCAGAACTGTTGATCAAGCGGCAAAATTGCAAACATATCTTAGGCTGGTACAATCCGTGGCATCGTATTAACTTACTTCCCAATTGGAATCGGGTGTTGTTCACAATTTCATGGGTTTTAATTTTTTGCGCGTAACCCTAATTCTTTTTCTGAAATAAAAGTACCCTAATTTACTCCTTATCATACCAGCTATCTACCAGTTAAAGTCCCGTCAAAATCAATCCTGTCGTTTAGGAGATTAGCCGGAACAAACAGACAGACAGACAAAAATTTAAAAAAATGTTTTTTGTACCGTATGCATTTAGTAAAAAGCTGTTATTTTTACTTTACAAACAGACACTTAAATTTTATTTATTTGTATAGATTAACACTTTCGCTGACGTCACGTCCAGAGGCGTATTTTTGTTCGTGTTTGATATCGCGCTACGCCCACAGGCGGTTAACTTTACTAAGTCAAAACAGACAAAACGCCTATAGCCGTGTAAATTTGCGTACATGACTAAGAAGCCACGTGATCTAGTGTCGTATTGCACTCATTTAAATTTTTCTAGTGTCAAGGCAAAAAATACTGGTATAAAAAATACCATATTACAGGTACCTTGACTTGTTTTTTGACGACAGTACGGCTGTAGGCGTCGTCTTATTTTGTATGAAATTTTTTAGTGTCATTTTCAGAATGTGATCTTCATCTCAGTGTCAACGAAAGTGTTATGGTCGCGTTTCGTGCTCGAAACGACCATAGATTCCGAAATACGCAACGAATTGTCATTCAGTTTTCTACATCATTTAAAGGATTTATTCAGGAAAGGTATATCTTTATAATAATTATTGTTCCACTGCAGGGTAAAGAACTCTTCTCATATAAAGAAGGCACGAGCATTGATCGCCACGCTTGCTCAAGACGGGTTGGCGATTTCAGGCTTGTATTAACTATAAGTCCAGGTTGCCACGGTTGCGGGTTGTTCGAAAGAGTTACCGTGGCCCTGGCACAGGCAACTGAAGGAGGAACACGGGTGGGTTTTAGTCAGTAGATGTCTGTCCAGCCAGAGCGGGAGCAGTTATTTGATGATTTCCCACCCCAAAAAAAAAAAGAAAAAAAAAAAAAAGTTGCCTCACGATGTTTTTCCTTCAACGATGTCAGTAATGTCTAAGATAAACTCAGGAAGTACATAGGAATTGAAAAATATAGGTCTTTGGTGTGGGATGCAACCTGTGTCGATACCCTCGAGTCATCCCAGGCCAGTTGACAGGCCAGTTGGCGTGGTTGGTTAAGATACCGCCTATCATGTCGCTGGTCGTGGGTTCGATTCCCATCCAGGACAAACATTTGTGTGCATGAACATCTATGTTTGTCCTGAGTCTGGGTGTAATTATATATATAAGTATGTATTTCCAAAAAAAAAAAAAAATAGTATATGTTGTATATCAGTTATTTGGTTTCCATAGTACAAGCTCTGCTTAGTTTGGGACCAGATGACCGTGTGTGAAAATGTCCCAGGATATTATTATTATCTCCTTTATTTATTTTTTAAACTTATTTACTACATTTTTAAATATTTTTATAAAAATATTAAAAAAAACATTTAAAAATATAAAAAATAGTGATCCGCCGGTAGCGGGTGCAGGGTCCAAGCTACTATTATTATTATTATTATTATTATCCCATGCTGCTGTGTATGGGTGGCTGCTGTAGGAGCAGAAAACCTCAATCGGTGCAAATATAGCAACCTTATTTGGAGCATGTTTGAGCCGTTTTGGGTCGAAACACTAGGGTCTTAGAGTCCGAGCTCATCGAGTATTTCGGGACATCGCCAAGCGGTTGGTCGACTCTTCACGGGACCAAAGGGCTGGCATATTTTTAGGCCAAAGAATCAACACTGCCATCCAACGCGGCCCCCTTTTTATTTCTTATTATATACTGGTACATAATATATATTTTTAGTGTTAGCTTGATCATTGTAAAGAGAGAATAAAATATTTTTAAGTATAAAAAAAAAAACATTGCAAAAGTCACATTGGTACTTGACCGGATTTGAAACCACAACCTCTTGTATGAGAGGCGAGGCCTTTACCACTGGGCCATCACGACTGGTATTAATATTAAAGTTACTTATAATAAACAAATCTCGATGTTTTTACGAAGCAGGGGCGCTAGTTTTGTAAAAATAAATAATTGTAGTGTAGGCCATTCTAAACCGTACAGCAATGTCCGTATCATAATAATAATAATAATAACCCCACCGCTGTATCTCTACGTTGACGTCGTGGTGGGGCTTGCGTGCTCCAAACTTTAGGTCTGTGCCGGTAGAGTTTGCCGGAATGGGTCTAGGATGAGGAGCCAGACCAAGAGAGATACAGAAACCCGCAGGGCAGCATGTGGCAAGCTGATGGGCAGTAGCGACCCCATGGACCCTATCTCCCGGGAGAAATCTTGTCCTCATCTCTGGCTTGCCTTTATTGGCCGGCTGGAGTGAACACTGACGAGGAACAGAGCTCCCACCTCTTTCTTGCCTTTATTGGCCGGCTTGAGTGGAGATTCGCAAGAGCAAACGTGCTCGGAGGAAGGAAGTATTCCAGTAAGGTGCTGGTAGGGATCTTGACCATACTTCCGGGATTGTCCTGATAGCCGTGGAATACCTCTCCACTCCTCAAGCACCTCAGGAAGTGTTGCCCCCTTGTCGCTACGTCACTATGTGCTAGCGGCCGTCTCCGGGGGTCCATTATTGAGTGTGCAAGTCACCCCCTGCCATTTTATCCGTGTATAATATATAACATTGGTCAGGCAGGGGACATAGCTCTTCCATAGTTCAAGTTACCCAATCCACTTTAGCCACCCAAACCCATAGCCCAATATGTTTTGTTTCCACGAACAACAATAGTCCTGCACCAACCAGGGGTTGTCTTTGGGTGCACTTGCATAGTGCATACAGGGATAATCGTCGGTTGGTACCTCCTCATCATTTAAAATTACCTAAGGGGCCTCTGCGAGTTAGCTTCGGCTCCTCGTACGCCTTCCAAAGGTCCGGGACCACAGGATCCCGAGAAATATCAAAAAATAATAATAATAATAAAGAAGAAGTTATGCTAACGAATAATTACCGGAAGTATATAATGAAAGGCGGGACGATCGCCATATGTCGGGCATGCCATTGTCCCGGTGAGTCTATCAGACATATTACCTCTGGGTGTTCTCGTTTGGCTAACGGCGAGTATTTGCACAGGCATAACCAAGTGGCCAGGATTATCCATCAGCAACTTGCTCTGAAATACGGCCTTGTGGACTCTGAGGTACCTTATTACAGGTATGTGCCCGACCCAGTTCTCGAGAATGACCATGTCACGTTATACTGGGATCGATATATTATCACTGACAGGACTATTGTAGCCAATAAGCCTGATATAGTGGTAATAGATCGATCAGTGCGCCGCACAATGATAATCGATGTCACTATCCCGCATGACGAGAACCTCGTGAAGACTGAGAAGGAGAAACAATTGAAGTATCTCGATTTAGCCCACGAGGTTGTCGCTATGTGGAATGTGGACTCGGCAATCATTGTGCCGATAGTCGTTACGGTCAATGGCTTTATCGCTAAGAGCCTCGACCAACATCTCAAGAGGCTCTCGTTGGGTGGCTGGGTGAAGGGCCTGATTCAGAAGGCAGTCCTCCTTGATACGGCGCGTATTGTGAGGAGGTTCCTGTCTCTGGGGCCCTAACCACCGGTAGCTTGGACCCTGCACCCGCTACCGGCGGATCACTATTTTTTATGTTTTTAAATGTTTTTTTTTATGTTTTTTATAAAAATATTTAAAAATCTAATAAAATAAGTTTAAAAAATAAATAAAGGAGATAATAATAATAATAATCGTTTATTTTGGAACAAAAACAGATACGATGATAACTGCAAAAGTTAGTAACTATCATGGACAAATAAAGTTAACCCATCCACAGACTTATGCGGAAAATGTAGTATAACCTCGCAGCTGATATATTTAGCCACAAACTACTCCTCTAAACCGAAAACTGAAACCAAGAAATCTGTAAATTTTCATAAATGTAGACTCCGTAACTCAATATCATGACTTGTGAGTTTGTATATTTTAAGGCTTCATAAATTTGAGTACAGGTATATTGTACTAACAAGGTACGTATAGTATGTTTTCGTGGCTCGCAAGCGCCTTCCTGTTTTGATAAGTAGGTACCTGAAACAAAAACATAAAATGTTATTATTATAAGATCCAGAGGGATTTCTTGCTCGTAAAAGTTGTATATTCTTGAGGCGGGCTCATTTTTTTAACTTGAGCGTCGTAAAAAAAGAAGATAATGCAAGGGTTTGAACGAAATTGGCCTAAAAATATTTTATTTTATTTTATTTTATTTTTTTAATAAAAGGAACAGCAAACAGTTACATTATAAGAGCTTACAACTAGTTTAACAATAAACATTAGTAATAATATAACCCACAACGCTGTCCACAGGTAGATATAAGAGTTTAAAAGGAAAACAAGTGTAATCGCTAGGAGCTAAGAGGTTTTACGTGCGGCAGTTAGTTGTATCGTGGTTGCTTTAATAGTCAAGGATTACATTATAATATTAAGATATGAGCTTATTAAGTTAGATGTTTTTCAGATAGGGTACACACAGGGGTTTTATTTAATAAAGTGGATCGGATGAGGCTTTTGAATCTACTCATTGTACAATTGAAGATGTCAATATTTTCAAAGGTTCTATTAAATGAGTCAACCATACGGCGGACAGGAGAGCGTTCGCCAGAATTAGTTCGGCAAGAGTTCACCGCAAAAAGAGTACCTGTTCGTACCTGTCGCCTGTGAAAGGTTCTTGGTACAGCATAACAAATCATATTATTTAGATTTATACAATTAAATTTATTTCTAACAATTTTATATAAAATTATGGCTTCAAGGTATTTTCTTCGTAAGCTAAGAGGCAGGAGCCTGTACTTGCTGAGTAACTGAGAGTAAGGTAGGTAGGATTTATGGCATCTGTAGTGCATGGCACGTAAAAATTTGTACTGAACATTCTCAACCATTTCAGCATATTTTTTGTAGAAGGGTTTCCATACTGACACTGCATACTCCAATTGTGAGCGAACTAGGGCATTATACAAACATAGATATGACGATGTTCTTTTGAAGTCCAGGGTAGATCGCATGATAAAGCCATATAATTGGTAAGCTTTACTAACAATTTTGTTTATGTGTAAATCTAGGCATAGTTTGGAATCGAGAATAACGCCAAGATCGCGAATTGAGTATAACTTTGTGAGAGGCACATGACAAAGGGCATACGCGAAGTTAATGATGTGCTTGTTTTTGGTGAAAGTAAGGTAGTTACATTTAGGTATACTTAGCTTGAGTTTATTCCTGTGACAGTAGTCTGTTAGTCTGTCCAGGTCTTGCTGTAATAGAATGCAGTCATTAATGGATTCGATGGATTTGTAGACCTTCAGATCATCTGCATACAATAGGAACTTTGTGTTGTGAAAACAATAACCTATGTCATTAACAAATATGTTAAATAATAACGGCCCAAGGATAGAGCCTTGTGGTACTCCGGATGTAACTTTGATAGTGTGTGATCTGTATCCGTTGATTACCACCCTTTGGCAGCGGTTTGTAATGTACGATGCAAACCACCGTAGCAAATTGCCACGAATTCCGTTGAAGGCAATCTTATCCAGCAACAGTTCATGATCCACCTTGTCAAAGGCCTTGCAAAAATCTGTGTAAACTGCGTCTACTTGCAGGCCATTATCGAGGCTTTCAAACAAAAAGTTGGTAAAGGACAGAAGGTTTGTGGTAGTTGAACGCTGTTTAACGAAACCGTGCTGTTGCTGTATAATGGAATTGTGCAGTGATGGATATATTTCATTATGAACGAGTCTCTCAAAAACCTTTGACAAGGTGGAGAGAATAGAGATTGGACGATAGTTCTCCACGTTACCCTTTGCGCCACCCTTATGTACAGGTGTGATGTTTGCGCGCTTCCACTCTTTTGGAAACACTCCCTCAGTAACACACTTATTATAAATGATACATAGCGGTTTGCAGATGTAAGCTGCAGTGTACCGAAGAAAATATGCAGGTAGGCCCCGGACCTTTGGAAGGATCCAGAGACTTAAGTTCTTTTAGGATCTTATTTTCATCAAAGTGTAAGTTGGAAATTATGTCATTAGCTGAGGAAGTAGCTGCAGGCGGTTGCCACTGAGACAAGATTGGTGAGGCAGGTTCGTATACTGAGTGGAAAAAATTTGAAAACATATCGCAGATTTCCTCTGGTTCACTGGATTGGGTATCTTTGTAGTGAACTTTAGCTGGGATACACGGTTAGTCTATCCATAAAAATATAACAAACAATGGGAGCTTTTCGGGAAAGAAAGTAAAAAGTAAGTTAGTAGTTGTAAGTTTGTTATTGTTATGTAATTAACTCTTTATTTATTTTACTTCCCCTACTACTTTTATTTTTCAACCCTAATCTCTTCTGAGAGTGAACAGGCATCTTCTGGGTAAGCTCACTTCATCGTCAACTTTGTCTCTGTCGGCTCCAATCTAGACTAGAGTCAAGAGCAAACCCATCTCAAATTAAATAAAAAACTTCGATGGTCCTAGTTTATCATTTTTGTTACGGCTACATATAGCTAGATGTAAGTGGGCACGCCATAAATGCCTCAGGTTTTTATTTAGGTACCTATAAAGTTCTGCTTACGTTTTTAGTTTTGTATTTTAATTTCTGCTTGATTATAGTTTTCAATTTTTTTTGCGTGTGCTAGTTGGCTTAAGGAAAATAATTTAACGTAATTTAATGTGTTGTGTAGCGTTATGTACCTTAATTATTATACGTACTATTGTATAGAATCAATTTTTAGCCGACTTCAAAAAGAAGGAGGTTTTCAATTCGTCTGTATGGTTTTTTTTTTTGTTTGTTGTGACCCATATAAATATTATTAACTTTGCTTGGGTACTTTTTGAGTTAGCTTCAATAATGCGTATTTTTCCCACTTAGTTTATGTGGATGATGTTTAATAACTTCCTATCACTTTTATTTGGTAGTGGTATTGGAATTTGTGTGGGGTAGGTAACATTTTAGCAAAAAATAAAACAGACTTCCAAACGAAACACTACAAAGTGAATAATAATTTTAATTTCGGAAGTCGGTGGCATAAAAACGAAAATACAAAACCAAAGACACCGACTACCCAAATTAAAGTTATTTTTCTCTTTGTAGTGTTTTGTTTTGGAAGTCGGTTTTAGTTTGTATTCAAAAGTTTTTTTTTTATAAACACAGCTGTCTGAGCTACTGGAGAGTTTGTTGCGCCACTTTTTCTTCTCAGCTTAAAGCACTAGGAAGTGGTGAAGGGCCGGGCGTTTTGACATTCGAAAAGTGCTGATTCTCAGCCTAGTTTAAACCAATGACTTTTGGTTTTGATTTTAAAAACCTAGTAAAATTTTAGTGATGGTACCTATTCATTAGAAGATATGCTTATTTTAGCTTCAACTGTCAGCGATTTTGAATTGCATCAATGCTGCATCGCATTTAGGAGACTGTGTGAGTTCGGTCGAGTTTGTTTGTTTGAGTTCAATTATTTTTTTCGGAAGAAAAGCGACTCCGAAGCTAAACGTATCTGCTGTGGCCCTACAAACATGTATGTATGTTTGGAGAGGCCTGGCCAAACTGAGCGAATGCGCGCGTCTATTGTTTTAGACTGGTATTACACCTCCGTCGCGGAACCATAGCAGCAAAACCTCAGTAGTTCGACATACGAATCAGTTGAATTGAACTACTGCTATGGTTTTGCGGCGGAGGTGTGACACCTGCCTGATACCCGCTGACTCGCATGAAGTTCCGCTACTCGATTCGCGCCAAGTCACGCGACTAGCTTCAGTTTGAATACAAGTTAGCTGACACAATCGGCGCGAGCGAATTATGTTCCGCATCCCACGCGGGAGTTTGAGCTTCTTATCCGCCGAATCATCTCTTCGTTTGTTTATTTTTGAAAGCTTGTCATAATAATTGTTATTATGGATTTTTTGTGTTCTAGAAAATATAAGGTGTTTAGTGCTATGGTACCCAACATGCACACATGAGTTTACGTACCTATGACCTCGCACGTCTGCTAAGTTCGAATACAGTCGACGTCACAACAACACACAATACAGTCGGTTAGGTACTAACCGTGGCTCGCATCATTCGCGTCATTTCAAAATTAGTCTAATATTAGTTATTGTTTATAAACCGTGTTTAGTTTTAGTAACTTTATTATTAAATTCTTTGTGTACCACTGAATGAACATTTAATTTCACAGAACCTAAATCACGTCCTAACAAAAGTTCTATAGGTGAAATGTAAAAATAAAAACCATATTTCAGGAATGAAAGAAAGAAAATGGGTTCATTGGCATTACTGCAAAAAAAATCTTGAAAACTATTTAAAAAAACAGAAAATAGTGGCTGTATTTTAGCCGCACGAGTCAATCGGTCAAGTTAAGCTACGCTTGCCGCGGTCGGTCTGTGGATGGGTGACCATCTTTACGTACCGAGACCCTTCCGTACCTCGGAAAGCACGTTAGGCCGTTGGTCCCGGCTGTCACTGTCGTTACGGATCGTCAGAAGCCCGAAAATCTGACAACCAGTCTTACCAAGGGGTATCGTATTACCCAGTATTTTAACTGGGTTGTGGAGCTCAGATAGGCAGTCGCTGCATGTATAATACTGGTATTCAGCTGCATCCGGGTAGACTGGAAGCTGACCCCAACATAATTAGAAAAAGGCTAGGCTGATGATGAGTGGGTGTATTTTAGATTAATTGTCTTTGTGGCAAACTTACTCGACATTCTCTCATACGACAAACTCCACAAAAACTCATAACTTTCGTGCATGACAAACTAAAAGGCAGCTAGCAAATCTTCCAATCAGTACCACAGATTAATACAGATGGGACACTACGCAAAATCATTGAAATAAAAAGCGACTCTTGCTATGACACAATAAAGTGCAATTCAGGTCGCACAACGCTTATTTTCACCTAGTTATATTCACCTAGAAGTTGCCTCTCTTTCTATCGCGTAACTTTTATACCTTCTGACCGCGGTAGTCCTACTGAATTGGCCCAGTGAGATAGGTCCTTCGCTTACTAAGCTTCATACCTAAACTGTGGAGTGTCCCATCTGTATTAATCTGTGTCCGTACTAGCCCATAAGCCAAAAGGGTTCAGAGATTACTCAAACAAAACTATTTTCCTTACATTTCCTTGCACAACGTATTATATTTTCAGTCTCGATGGCAGATTCAATTTTAAGATAATCTAAATCTCGAGTGGTGTAGGAAAATAGGCGACGTTCCATGAGGGTATGCGCTGTTTATATAATTTCCTCTGGGAGAGAAAATCGCAGTTAAATAGCTCACAAAATGTGCTATTTTTCATAGTCTGAAGGCCTGTAGTGTATTAACTAAACATCACTTCGAAATTCGAACGTTGTCTCGTTTTGAATCCGCGATGATTTACTTTAAAAACAAATGAGTTTACTTTCGAATTATGTGCGCTCACTTGAGTGAGGTTCCAAGTGAACCGTACAGAATAGAAATGGTAATTGAGTCCTAAGTGGACCATTTTATGCCGCCGGTAATGATTTGTAAAATAGAGGTACCAATAATATTGTTATACATTACAATCCTTATTTGTATTCCACAGGGTACCTACATACATATAATAACATAATATATAACCCATCTCAAATAATAAAAAAAATATTACATGTTACCAAAATCCGACACGCCCATAAGCTTACACTTGTCGCTATCTCCAAACCAGTATAGTCACGAGCAAAAATATGTACACACTTAGCGAAATTCAAAGCGAATTTCTCATTATTTTTCAGATATATGATACAAAAGTTCAAAAATACATTATGTTGCAAAAAAAATATAAACTAGCTTCATGTTGCAAAAAGATGATTTATTTCCGGATCATTTGGATGCCTACACATACACACACACACACACACACACACACACATATGCTTAATGCCTATGGCATTAAGGCCGCCTCTGTACATTTGTGTAAACATATTCCACTGAACACCACAAAAAAACAAGCAGCCATTCCATTTTTTTTTTAAAGATCGTAGGTATTTTATCGTTATATAATTATTTATGGTTTGTGGTATAAAATTCTGCCTGCAAAACACCATATGAAATCGCACTCCCCGAAGTCTGTACATATTTTTGCTCGTGAGTGTACAGGTACGAACATATCAAATCGTTCTCATCGGAATTATGTAAATTATTCTATATACCAGGAACGCTACACGCCGCTCAAGATTTCATGAAATATTCATTATTTCAATCTGAATAGTTTTCAGCTGAAACGACGTCACGCGTATGGGAGGTAATTTAAATCGTGAATAAACTTAATGCATATAATAATATACCTACCTATTAACTGACCTACATTTTGCCTCGGAAAGTACGTTCAACCGTTGGTCCCAGCTGTCATACCTAGTTCTTTGACAGTTGTAATCAGAACCCTGAAAGTCTGACAACCAGTCTTACCAAGTATTATCCAGTTACTGGGTTATGGAGCTGCATTTGGTATGACTGGAAGCCAACCCCGAATTAATTGGAAAAACAAATTATTAGGCTTATAAAACTTATTGGATAAAGGCCATAGTTTGGATTAAAAAGAATTAACAGCAAAACCAATAAAGAAGCTGTAAAGTTTTATACAAAAAGCGATAACGTTTTTCTCCCCGTAAACATAGTATAATATGCATAATTTCTGGAAATGTTGTAGGTATAATAAAAAACTATTTCCGAACGTTTTAATTATAAAGAAATATTGTATACGATATAAGTTATTAGCATCTAAATATCTATTTTTTTGCCATAAAATCTTCCTTGAGCGTTTTTATTTTTTTAAATAAATATCAATTGAATTACTAAAAAAGAAAAACGTACAGACCTATACTAAGGTTTACTGAATGTAATGAGACCAAAATTGTTTCATTTCATAAAGGTTTATGGGGGTGAAAACGTTATCGCCCGAAACGCCTATGACTTATGAAAATGAAATAAATACGACATTGAATACAATTATATCATGGTTTGACAAAAATAATCTTATTATAAATCTAAAAAAAAACTAAAATTATGCATTTTTATCAAATAGAGCCAACTACTGTAACTAAATTCCTTGGCATTATAATAGATAATAATTTGACCTGGAGATTCCAGACAGACGAAATTTGTAAAAAAACGAATACATTTGCATATGTTCTTTACAAACTGTCAAATACTGTCAGCCTAGAATCGGTACTAACGGCCTATCACGGCTATGTTGCATCAACACTTAGGTATGGTATAATGTATTGGGGCAACTCAGTCGACAGAGAAAATGTTTTTAGAGCTCAAAAAAAATGTATCAGAGCTATGTGTGGCCTAAATAGCACCGACAGTTGTCAACCGTTTTTTAGAAGCTTAAAAATCCTTACGCTACCATCATTATATATCTATGAAAGTAATATATTTGTAAAAACACACATCTCGCAATACAAAATAGCTTCCAAAAGTTATTACAGAAAACTACGTGACAAAAATAAGCTAGAGCTCGAAATGTCACGTGGTAGAACTGCCTTAATGAACAAAAGTACTTTCTGTATGGCCACAAAAATATTTAATAAGCTGCCTGACACATTAAAATTGTTAACTCTGTACAAATTCAAAAGTGTATTAGGGAAAATTTTAATCAAAAAATGTTACTACTCGTTACAGGACTATTTGGATGACAATTCTATAATTCCTCCTTTAGATAATAAACATTAAGTCACTTTACCTTTTTTGACATTCTTGTATTTATTAGAAGTTTTGTTAATTGACATTGTATTATAATTTTTTTACTGTTGACATTCTGAAATATTTTTAATGATTTAGTACTTGCTTTGACATCCTTGTTTTTATTTGAAATTTAGTAAAGTAACATTATACTAAAAGTTTAAAATGACATTATACTATATATTTTTACTTATAATGTGTGGAACTATCTAAATACCTAGTCTAATAGTAGAGTCCTTTTTTATAATTTAATATAATCATTTATTGTCATATTATAGTATTTAATTGATTTGATTTTTAATATATACCTAATAATATTTGTACGCCCAATGGCAAAACATAGAGAACTTATGTAATCATTGTATTATCTCACACACTGTGTAACTACCTAAGTTTACAAATAAAGACTCTGATTCTGATTCTGAAAAAAAAAAAAAACAATATTTTTGTAAATAATTGTATGAAATGTAGGTAATTGCCACTCGCGCCGCGTATCGGCACTTCACAATCTTACTTTTTTAATCATGGACTTTTTTCTTATACGAAAAAGTTATTTAAGGGTATGCCTATGCTGTCTAATTTGTTTACACTGACACTATGGGTGCCAATAAGTAAAGCGCTTCTAATAAGAGCTTCCCCTTAAGTATTGTCTCTTGAGAGGCTGATGAAACAAGAACATAATTAACGGCTTGTTTCACCGCCATAAGATTCTGTTAACTTATCTAACTGCTGTTTGTGTACAAATGTACAGACGCCAGCACATCAAGCTACTACAATCTGTCAGATTTCTTTAATAGATTTTCGACTTTATTGCTAAAGCATTAGGTTCAATGTTGATTGGGAAAATCTGACAGTTTCGGGTAAGTTGACCTGCTGGCGTCTGTACCAATTATCTTATTTTATTTTAAGGTAAAAGCAAATTATTATAATTCTGCAAAAAACAATAACATATTTACAGAATTATAATCATTGAAATCATCTCTTTAAGTTAAAATTGCCCGATTGAACGACTATTTCATTCAAAGAACCATGACATTTGAGGCCAATTCTAATTTACAGCGTTGTATTTATTTATTTATTGTTGTATTGATTATTCTAATGATTATAATTATGTTACGTGCGTATAATTTTTTATACGACCTTAAGACATAATAAAAACTTTTTATCAAAAAATAAAACCGACTTCCAAAACAAAATACTACAAAGTGAAAAATAACTTTAATTTGGGTAGTCGGTGTCTTTGGTTTTGTATTTTCGTTTTTTTGCCACCGATTTCCGAAATTAAAGTTATTTTTCACTTTGTAGATACTGTTTAGTTTTGGAAGTCGGTTTTATTTATTGCTAAAAAGTTTTTATTTTTCACTTTTTAGTTGTGGTACATACCCCACACAAATTTGAATACCACTACCTGCTATGTAAATAACAGTGATAGGAAGTTATTAAAACATCATCCGCATAGATTAAAACATCAGCCATGTGGCATCAAGTGGGAAAAATACGCATTATTAAAGCTAACTCAAAAACTACCTAAGCAAAGTTAATCAAATTTATATGGGATTTATATTTCAAACAAAAATAGAATTTTCCACCCGTCTTTGAGTAATCGCGTAACAAACATCCAAAAAAACATACACTCGAATTGAGAACCTTCTCCTTTTTGAAGTCGGTTAAAAATAGATGGGGAGACAACACAACATCTCCAGGAATACCTCTACTTTCGCCAAGTAGTCTCTTACAGGCGAGGCAAGAAAAGAATTCACGGAAAACGCCTGGAAGAGCTGGTCCATGAGGGAACTTTTCAAGGGAGAGTTACCCATGGCATGACACCTCATGCTTAGTGCAAGAGCAAGTGTATTCATCCTGTCTTAACCAGGGTGCACAGACTGGTCTTTAACTAACATCCAGAAGTCCAAACTCCAGTTCTGCCAACGAGCAATGCACGCCTGGTATACTGCGCAGAGAACACCTCTTTTATCTGTTTTGTGATACTGCGCGGATCGTGTTCGAAACACAATACTGCGCTCCAGAATAACTGTGCGCCCAGATAGCACAGAATTGGTTGTGGAGGCAGGCCACGTATCAGATGGCGGGACGAACTGGACAAATTCCGCCAAAACTGGAAGGAAGCCATGCGGACTGTGGAGGGAGGCCTTTGCCCCAGGAGTGGGACAGCGCAGGCTAACAAAAAAAATATACGACCATAAATTGAGCTGCAATTTGCAATAAAACGTTAGAACATTAAAACTTTGAAGACTACCTTAAAAGGGCTGTCGCAGTTTGTCACCTCTCTCGCTCACACGGGACTAAATTTTTAAGATTGTTAAGGGGAAAGCCTCAGGGTAACCCGCGAGCCGCTGGGGTCGCGAGTTGCCGCTGGGGTCGCGGGTTGTTTGAAAAAGATACCGTGGCCCTGGCATAGGCAACTGAAGGAACACGGGTGGGTTTTAGTCAGTAAAAGTCTGACACGCCCTTCCGCTCCACCCAGAGCGGGAGAAGTTATTTGATGATTTCCCATCCACACAAAAAAAAAGGGTAACCCGCGAAATTAAAATTTTCTTACGTTTTTTTGCAATTTGCAAGTCAGTATTAAGTTGTATTTACAGAATTATAATCATTAGAATCAGTAATACAACTCCTTACGTTAGTATAATCCTGAAATGTCAAGATTTCATGAAATAATCATTCATTAGGATTACCTGGTCTTAAAGGGGTCTTAACTGTTCTTATACAGTTGCCTATTCAATTCGACCTTATTATACTGACGGAATGCCGGCTGAAAAATTCTGGTCCAAATCCAACTATATACCGCGTATTCCACTATAAAAAACCCAATTCAAAATGTTGGAGAATTTAATTTTCAATTTCTACGTTAAAAATAACATACAATGTACTGTAACGGAACCGTCTTTTTTTGATGACGAAAACTGCTTAATCTGTCATACTCATGACACAGCAATCATTGGCATAAATATCGTTCTCCTTCATAATACTAACTTAACAAATTTCTTTAACAGCATGGAAACTGCTATATCTACCTTAAAAAGCAGCAAATCTGTTATAATAATGGGTGACTTGAACATTGATCACTTTAATGATTCTAATTATGTAAATAGATACTTGTTACGACCGCAAATTATATTTTGATCAACGTACAATCTACTACCGACTTGTAAATTGCAAAAAACGTAAGAAAATTTTAATTTCGCGGGCTACCTTGACGCTTTCGCCTTAAATGAAAAGATACTTTTTTGAAAAATGTAATCTTTTGGTGAACTAGTCAATGTAATATTAATTTAATAGGTAATTATTATTTTTTATTGTGGAGTTTATTTAACTCATCTCAAAAACAGACCATATCTAATACTTTTTGAGCCGAGCTTATTAGAAAACACAATAGAAATGTGTTTTTAATAATTACCTATTAAATTAATATTATTGACTAGCACACATTTTGACGAATCATGCGAACATAAATGTACTGAACAGCTGATTATTTTTTCGCGATTTCAGGTTTGGTCCCATAGTAAAAGTTGTTCATAATGATGAGTACAATGTCCCCTTAAGGGGTTACACTGTGTATATATTTGTGGTAGAACAGCAATCTGTTGATGATAATGATGACACTTTCTAGCCGATTTCGGCCACAGCGACTACAATCGATGATTTGTAAGCGTGGCAATACAATATTATTATATCGCCCACCCGTAGCACAGTGCGCTATTAAACTTAATTGACTTCTCTCCGCGTTCTAACTGAATTATTAAACACATTTGTATCGCTGATCCAGGGCGGTGTACTTGCAAATTCTATTAAGGCCAATCAGAGTTTACGCGATGTGTTTTCTACTCTATTACCGCCTTACGTAATACAGACCACGGGGGTCACGAGCTAGACGCTCAAGCGAAACGCGTCTAGCTAGCGATAGCGACTGCGGAGAAAACAAATGAAAGAAGTCGTTTAGAGTATGTCACGAGTCACTGCGACGCGATTTGCTGAGCGACGAAAGGAAACAGCTGACGCGTGCTCGTGTCGCTTGACACCATCCTCGCAAGTCGCATCGCTTGAGGCCGTGAACGAAGCTTTATTGCTCAGAGTGGCTGTTGGAAATACGCCTCTTGGGAGCAAATGTGGGATGGCGTGTGATAGTTTTAAGAATATCATCAGACTTGTATTATCCAAAGGAGTAGTCAGAGGTGTATAATATAAAAAAAACCGGCCACGTGCGTGTCGGATTACGCACGATGACGGGTTCCGTAGTTGGGATGAATTTATCCCAAGAATAAACTTGATATTTTATAGCTGAAAAACATGTTCTCCCATACATTCCAACTGCAAATGTAAGTTTGTACGCACAATATTGAGATATTTACCATGTTATTTTAAGACCATAGACTTCTTATAAATTTTCCTGTAATCTATAGGTGTATAACCATTTTATAAACGTATTTTTTGCAAAATTTTAGGCTCAGTAGTTTTGGAGATAAGGGGCAATGGTCACCTTTCGTATATTTTCTTAAATAACTTTAAAACAATTTACTTTAAAATTATAAAAAAGTTGAGACCCTCACAGTAAGCCCTTTCATTTGATATGTCACACAATACAGTTTGCCAAACTTTTTTTTTATTTTTTTTTTATTTGTCGCCAAAATTAACCTCCATATTTAAAATTAATTTATTTACGTTACACGTCCTTCTTTGGGTAACAAAAATTCATAAGTCTACCAAATTTCAAATTAATCGGTCCATTAGATTCGAAGCAAATTATTGGTTGTGACAGACGGACAGACAGACAGACACACAAGTGATCCTATAAGTGTTCTATTTTTTCCTTTTGAGGTATGGAACCCTAAAAATAATAGTAAAGCCACATTTTGCCCGTTATGTTTAAATACCATGTAATAAGGGGCGAATCTCTTGCCATTAACATACAAATGTAGTCTGAGAAAAACACAGGAACCCAAGGTGCAGTATTTGTGCTTACTTAATGGTTTATTAAAAATAAAAACTTTTTAGCCAAAAAATAAAACCGACTTCCAAAACAAAACACTACAAAGTGAAAAATAACTTTAATTTCGGAAGTCGGTGTCTTGGTCTTGGGTTTTGTATTTTCGTTTTTTGCCACCGACTTCCGAAATTAAAGTTATTTTTCACTTTGTAGTGTTTTGTTTTGGAAGTCGGTTTTATTTTTTGGCTGAAAAGTTTTATTTTTCACTTTTTAGTTGTGGAACCTACCCCACACTAATTCGAATACATAATTGAGCACAATAATTGTAGATATAGCCTTGTAAATAACAGGGATAAGAAGTTATTAAAACACCATCACATCATCCACATAAAATAAGTGGGAAATATACGCATTATTGAAGCTAACTCAAAAACTCCCCAATCAAAGTTAATAAAATTTATATGGGACCACCTCGAAAGTATACCCTATCAAACAAAAAAAGAATTTTCTAAATCGGTCCATCCCTCTTTGAGTAATCGCGTAACAACATACAAAAAAAAAAAAAACATACAGACGAATTGAGAACCTCCTCCTTTTGGAAGTCGGTTAATGATTCACAAATAAGTATTACTTGTTAATATTTTATGGTTGAAAATAATTTCTGGATTTGACTTACGTATAAGTATTCAGTTTCCATATTTAAGTGCTAGAAGCCATTCTGTGCGTTACGGGTCAAATACTTCCCGTATCAAGGATTCCAGGTATGCGTTACGACTTCCCTTTTTTTTTGAGACATGTACTCATCATTCACTCATCGGATTCCGATTTTTTTTTAACTAAATGATAGGGTACATTGCTGAGTATACACAGTTGCGGTAGCATGGGGTTTTGTTTGATATTTCAAGAGTTACAGACATTTTTTATAAACGGTATTTTTACGGGAAATTACTTCCCGTGCCGCATGGGACAAATATCATGCTCGGGACGGGGTATGCTCGTGAAATAAGTAATAACTTTTTAAATTTCAATCATTTATTAAAATCGAACATAATAAAATCAATATTATAAAAAAGTTAAATGTTATGATTTTATGAAACTATAAATTTATATTCTTCTTTAAATTCTTAATTCACCTAAATCTTCAGTAATAAAACAAAAATTAATAATTTTCCTTACAACAATAAAATAATTAGTTAAGTTTTTTTTTTCTCTCCGTAGTAATTATTTATTTTACTCTACAATAAACAAAAATAAAAATGAAATGAGAATTAATTTTTTAATCATTTTTGAAAAAAAAAATAATGTAGAAACGTCTGCACTTGGTACAGCACTACGGTAAGTAAAACGGTTGTAGCCGTATTATAGTTATATCCCCTAATTATATGAAAGCGGTTCAAAACTATCTTACTAGGAATGTAACTGTTAGGGCATTCCAACCAAATAGGTTAGGTTAGAACTGTGACTGTCGCTCGCTTTGCTCGCTCGGCTCGGGTGTAGTTACAGGCCAGTTGGCGTGGTTGGTTAAGATACCGCCTATCACGCCGCAGGTCGTGGGTTCGATTCCCATCTAGGACAAACATTTGTGTGCATGAACCTGAGTCTGGGTGTAATTATCTATATAAGTATGTATTTACAAAAAAAAAAAAAGTAGTATATGTTGTATATCAGTTATCTGGTCTCCATAATACAAGCTCTGCTTAGTTTGGGACCAGATGACCGTGTGTGAAAATGTCCCGGGATATTATTATTATTAGTTACACGAGAGCCGAGCGAGCCAAGCGAGCTGTGTCGCGGCAGCATCCAGCAAGCGCTACGTCGAAATTGGTCACTCCAACAGTTAGGAAGCACTTTCATATAACTATATATAATAATAATATAATATAATAATATCCTGGGACATTTCACACACGGTCATCTGATCCCAAACTAAGCAGAGCTTATACTATGGAAACCAGATAACTGATACTACTGACATTTATACTACTTTTTTTTTGTAAATACATACTTATATAGATAACTATATTACGGTATATAGCTATACAAGTTCTCATAATTATGTAACAGGAACAATACAATTTCAATCATAATATTAGCGTCAAAGTTAAGAGCAATCAACGCTGGCACCCTGCGGCGACCGACTCCATTACCAATATTAGACTTGAGAACTAGAAGTGTAGGTACCATTATAGTCGAGTAGTGAAGTATGATTTAAATGTGAATGTAGGAAGATATACTCGTAAATTAGCGACACGCTTTCAAAATACCAGATCTTACACCCGTATTTATAAACAAGTAAAAGTGATTAGTAAAAGTAATTACTCAAGTCAATTAATCTGCCTAGCCTTTTTCCAACTATGTTGGGGTCGGCTTCCAGTCTAACCGATGTAGCTGAATACCAGTATTCACATGGAGCCTGCCTATCTGACCTCCACAACCCAGTTACTGGGTAATACGATACCCCTTGGTAAGACTGGTTGTCATACTTTCGGGCTTCTGACGACCCGTAAAGACTGTTAAAGATCAACGAATGATAGTCAGGACCAACGGCTTAACGTGCTTTCCGAGGCACGGAGGAGTCTCGGTATGTAAAGATGGTCACCCATCCACGGACCAACCCCGGCAAGCGTAGCTTAACCTGATGGATTGAACCGTGCGGCTGTTATTACTTAGCCACGACCTAGTAATTACTCAAGTAACGATTTTTATTCTATAGTTTAGTATTTGCTTGAATTTAGAACTGTCAAAGGTTAGAATTTTTACCCAAGTAATAGTCACCATTTTCTTTACTTAAGAATTGAGAACTCGACCGTTTTGCGTTTGATTTTGCAATGGAACGTTGATTCTTACATTTATTGAAGTAAGTAACGTACATTACTCAAAATCAAAATCAAAATCAAAAGTCATTTATTCAAACTAGGCTGAGAATCAGCACTTTTTGAACGTCAAAATTACATAAGACAGTCCCCCAAAAACGCCCGCCCTTCACCACTTCCTAGTGCTTTAGCTGGGGAGAAGAAGTGGCGCAACAAACTCCCCAGCAGCACAGCTGTCTGTTCAGTTAAAAAAATGATTCTATATAATACTGCGCATAATAATGTAGGTACATTACGCAACACAAAACATTAAATTAAATTATTTGCTATAAGTAAGCTAGCACACGCCAATATACCAAAAAAAAAAAAAAAACGAAAACAATACTCAAGCAGAAACAAAATACAAAACTAAAAACGTAAGCAGAACTTTATACCTAAATAAAAACCTCCAGTAATAAAGGGCGTGCCCACTTACATATAGCCGTACATGTAGTCGTAACTCACAAGTCACAGATAGGGATAAACTAGGACCATCGAAGTAAAATCAACAACGAGTTAAATTACTAATAACAAAACAAAACCAAGGTCAGCAAGACGACCTGTCACCACAAGCAGCACCCGTTCACGAGTATAACGCAAAGATCAGCCATTGCCCCCCTCGCCATATTTGAGGGAAGGAGACAACCCGACCCCCGACGCTACCGCAAGCAGTGACATCTAAGGGAGCATGACGAACTTGCTGCCGGTTGCTCGGGCAAGAAAAACTATGATCAGTTGTCGAGGTCACTAGCTAACCACATATTGCAATACCACTCATAAAAAATAAATAAACATTGAAATGAGTAGATTATGTCAATAATAAATAAAAATAAAATTAAAATAAATTGACCTTGAGAGTCAAAGAAAATAAATAATTATATGAACTCATATAACCTGTCAGTAGCTATGCTAATTCTGGAGAAAGAACATAACTCGACGATAGAATAAGATTTTATAATGAAGAAATATAGTATATCCCCAAGTAATGACTTCACTAAGAAATTACTTAGCAGCAAGTAATTGCTTGTTTATAAATACGGGTGTTAGACTTATTATACTTTTATTGTTTTTCAAAGTACAATTTATACAATTTAATTTTTGCATTCGCTGGAACCATTGTAAAAAGTAGTTGGACCAGTTTTCCTTAGGGACCTCTTCAATGGCTTCGTGGAACGCATTCACCGCTGATTCAGGGCTCGTAAAACGTGGGCCTATAAGTTTGTTTTTATTTTTAAGGAAACAAAAAGAAGTCGCAAGATGTGAGGTCTAGGCTGTATGGCGGATGCGTCATCAGTTCTACATTTGAAGCCTTCAAATGCGCTTCCGTTATCATAGCGGAATGTGATGACGCGTTATCGTGGTGAAGGACGACATTGCTTCGAGAAAGAAACTTTCAGGGACGAATTGTCAAAAACCCTACCTTTTTGCTCACCTTCGTCATTAAAGAAACTCTTGTATCTGAGCGCATACCACCCTAATCTCTTCAAAGTGAGAGTGAACAGGCTTCTTCTGGGTAAGCTCACTCCATCGTGGACTTTGTCTCTGTCACCTCTGACCTAGACTAGAGTCAAGAGCAAACTCATCTCAAATAAAAAAAAATTCAAGCGTTGTCTGTCAGAGTGAATGAATTTAAGATTTTTATTAAGTTGATGTAAGTACACACTTTTTCTAAAGATTTATTTATATGTACAGACGCCAGCAGGTCAACCTACCCGAAACTGTCAGAGTTTCTCAATCAACCTTGAACCTAATGCTTTGGCAATAAAGTCTAAAATCTATTAAAGAAATCTGACAGATTGTAGTAGCTTAATGTGCTGGCGTCTGTACATTACGATTAGGTTAGATTTTTATTCGATAGTATTTAACAAGTTGGGGTCGGCTTTCAGTCTATCCGGATGCAGCTGAATACCAGTATTTTACATGGAGCGTCTAGCTATCTGACCTCCACATAGGATAGTTTTGATACCGGTAATAGTAGGCGTTCCCGTGGGATAATTTCCAACAGCCAGGCAAAAGCTAGTAAAAATTATAAAAAAATAATAATGTATTTATTAGGCTCTTCAACAAGAAGTCAATCAATCTGCCTAGCCTTTTCCCAACTACGTTGGGGTCGGCTTCCAGTCTAACCGGATGCAGCTTTTACATGAAGCGACTACCTATCTGACCTCCACAACCTAGTTACTGGGTAACACGATAACCTTTGGTAAGACGTGACAGAATTTCAGGCGTCTGACGACCCGTAACGACTGTCAATGTTCCAAGAATTGCAGCTGGGACCTCCGTGCCTCGGAAAACATATTAAGCCGTTGGGCTTAACGTGTTTTCCGAGGCACGGAGGTCTCTTGGTATGTCACCCATCCACAGACCGACCGCAGCAAGTATAGCTTAAACCTATCGATCGGCCTGCTGTTATTACTTAGCCACGAGCCTGTTCGACGCAACGAAGGCAACAATGACCAAGCGACATGTTGGGTGATATTGAGTTATAATATATTGAGAAAGTTCATAATCTTTAAAAGCCAGTTTATTAAGCCTTTAAACTGCATTTAAAATTTGTTGGAATCAAGTAATTATGAATAATACGTGATGTTTTTACGACGTTTTTTCCAAAAAATAAACCTTAAAATGCTCTAGTCTAAAGTTGCCAACATGTCGTTTGGTAAATATTGCCTTTCATGCGTCGATATTAATTGGCGAACACAGACCCTTCTAAATGTCTTATTAGGTATCCCGTACCTCTCCGAATAATTCAGTCCCAAACTAGACATTCTCATAAATCCCATCGAGAAATCTAGATTAAGATTAGAATTACATAAACAAGCCCTCGACCTAGTCTGTCTCGTAATTCCCTAGTGTTTATGTTGAGATACCTAAATCAATAGGACTAGACGAGTGTTGGGTTGGGGTGCACTATACCCCAGCGAGAAGTGGCAATCAATTCAAGTGTCAAGGTCCGTGTTTCTATAAAATTGATATTTCGTCACATATTGAAAAGTAGAGAGTTGCGCGCATGCGCTTGCACTCACAGTGTGAACAAGATTTATAACTTTTTTTAACTAGCCTATTCTGTCGCACTGAGGGTAAAGGCCTACCCCATTTCTTTCTATCTCTCTCGGTGTATGGCCTCCTTTTTTATAACTTTACTTTAATACAAAACATAATAACCTTAATAAGTCTTTTCTTAACCCTGACTCTCCTAACTAGTGTTTTGACTACATAATGAATAATTTCTATGACATGTAGCATACCGTTAGAAAGGGTATCAACTAAATAACTTTTTAAAATAAAGCTAAGTTCAAAATGGCTCTTAGTTTTTTTGTAAAATTTCATACATTCAATAAAAAATTAAACTTTGGAAGCTTGTAAGGAATTTTCTTGAAACCAGTTGTATCAAACAAAGACGTATTTGGATTGAAATGACTTTGGAGAATACAACAAATTTTATTTTGTGCCACTACACCCACAAACAAAAAAGTTATTTCGAATTATAGGAAACATTTTGGGTATTTTTTTTTTTTTTATTTAAAAAAAAAAACATATTTAACCAACCGTGACTTTTGGGACAAAGGTTGTATGGGTAGAACCTAGCTAATGACCTCCCAAATCCCAGGAAAAATTGTGTCGGTCCATGCGCCAAACAGCCTGTAGAACTTACCACCGACCGAAAAGACGTTTTCACGTCAAAATCGCAACTACTCCCACCACACCACACTCCAACAAGTTTGTGACAATCGAAACTTGTCCCACCTCATGCCTTCTTACCCAAAGCTGTCCTGCCACGACTCACGCTTGACGCGCACGAATTACTTGGTAATTAGAATCCAATCAACGGAAAAGGGACGCCATTTTAAACTTTAATCCTGTTTCGCTGTCCCTTTCTGTTCAGAATTTTTGGGACACTTCTGAGCTCATGAGTTTTTAAGTGATTGCTTTTTAAGTTAATTTTTGGAGTTCCATACCTCAAAAGACAAAAACGAAACCCTTATAGGATCACTCGTGTGTCTATTTGTCGGTCTGTCACAGCCACAGAACATATATTCATCTGTTCTGTGGTCACAGCCAATTTGACAGGCCAGTTGGCGTGGTTGGTTAAGGTACCACCTATCATGCCGCAGGTCGTGGGTTCGATTCCCATCCAGGACAAATAATTGTGTGCGTGAACATGTCTGTTTTTCCTGAGTTTGGATGTAATTATCTATATAAGGTGTATCTATTCATACACGAAACCTCTTAAGGGGTCATTGTACTCATCATTATGAACAACTTTTACTATAGGACCAAACCTGAAATCGCGAAAAAAAATCAGCTGTTCAGTACATTTATGTTTGCATAATTCGTCAAAATGTACTGAACAGCTGATTTTTGAAAGTTGTTCTTAATGGTGAGTACAATGACCCCTTAAGGCGGTGCTATATGTAAATTAGGCTGGAACTGAAGAAGTTTAAAACCTTTTTTCTCCATAACCCGTACCATAATGATCTTTAAAAAAAAATATGTTAAACTACACAATAAAACACATGTCCCCTTCACTTCGAAAAAAATAAAAAATAATTTTAAATATCATTAACATACATGAAAAGTAACCCCTGTTTTAGAAATATAAAACCTTTTTTCTTCGAAACTATTAATCGCTAGGTTTTTTTATAGTCATCATGATATTACACAATACAATACCTAGGGAATCCTCTGCTTATTTTTTTAAATAACTTTTCTAATTACTTATAGTCATTATTTTTTACATAAATCGACACTCAATCGCGTGAGCAACCCCTCTGTCGCCTATTAATTTAGTGCGGGACGAGACGCAGTGCTGAACGGACCTGTACCACTTTTTCCCGCATTTTTTCGTTGGTGACAATACCATTAGAAAGTATTGTAAACAAATACCTACCTACTTATTTTGTTGATTTTAATAGTTTTTGTGTATGTAAATATTAGAGTAGTTTTTAGTATATAGTTAGTAATACTACATAGGAAATATTTGTGTTAATATAAGTTTATTTATAAAATCAATATGGGTGACAAAAAAAGACGCACTAAGCGTAATTTGAAAATAAAATACAAGAGGAGAATAAAAAGAATGAAACGGTAAGTAATTTGAGTACCTATCTAACATTTTACTAGTAACCATCAATCAAGCGTTTTGATAAAAAGATATAGGTAGGTCCGTATAAGTAATATGCGTACCTAAGCAGGTACCTACCTATCAGCTGGTTATACTTACCTAGGTACCTTTCGTCGCCAGAACGAGAAACTGTTTTCGTTTCGAATTTGCCAACGGAAATTCGTACGTGTTTAATGGCAACAAGGTATAGATTCCAAACGACCGGGCGGCATTACGACACGGCGGCACAGTAACGACATAACGAGCTATAGATTCGCATGCAGTGAATCTATAGCTTGTTACTATTAGACACGTACGAATTTACGTTGGCCGGAGTTTCGCTAGCTATTTTAATTTGACCCTGAATATGTGTCGCAGCTAACTAGTTTATCGTGTTTAGATATCTATACCCATCACGTCTGCGGAGTTTCACTAGCTAATTTAATTTTACCCTGTATATGTATCGCAGCTAACTAGTTTATCATATTTAGATATCGATACCCATCACGTCTGCGGAGTTTCGCTAGCTAATTTAATTTGAACCTGTATATGTGTCGCAGCTAACTAGTTCATCATGTTTAGATATCGATACCCATCACGTCTGTGGAGTTTCACTAGCTAATTTAATTTGACCCTGTATTATTACTCATCGCAATCAGATTGCTAATACAGGGTAATAATTAGGCCAGCCACATACAGTCGGAATTCCGTCCCGGAATTCCGTTTCGAAATATCGTTTCGGAATTTCGAAAGCAGCAAACCCATACAAAGTCACGCACAGACTACCATGCGTAATTTTGAATCGGAGAAAATTTCGAACGGAGGACTACTTGTACGTGTGTGATAGATCCTTGATCTTGCATGGATTTGCTGCATTCGAAAATTCCGAATCGATGTTTCGAAACGGAATTCCGACAGTATGTGGACTTTTTTTGTCCATCCTCTTTGGACCCCATGGATGTAACCTGCAGATTGCGACTCTCAGACTACAAGGGGTCGAAAAGTAACGAGGTTGGCGAGTTTCATAGGACCCTAAAGTTATAAGCAAATCAAATGACATATTTTAAAATTGGATTAACGTAACCCTTTTATAAGTAAACGTGGATGAACGTATACAATATAAGCTACAATATTTTTTAAAGCCATCAGTATTTCAACTGAATTTTATATTTTACTTTGTTTTAGGGGAACTGAAGAATTATCGATTGGTAGACGTATTGTAAACATCAGTCATTTTTTTTAATCAATCCAAGAAATATCAAGCCACGGACCATTGGACTGCGGTTTAAAGTCAATAGAAATCGTATCTGAACGTTTGACAGGTTTAATGAATAAATGAAAACTGAAATGTCTTTTATGTAACATGAGTTTTATAATAGAGGGAGACAACACCCCAGAAGAAATGAATTTAAACACATGTGCCGTAGCTGGGGCAATAGCAGCAGGATGTGGACATACGCAACTTCTGGAAATTACGTCAACTCTAGGACTTCCTGAGATCTCACAAAAATGATTCACCTTTCATATGGATATAGTAAACAAAACGTGGGAATCTGAAGCGTTAAAATCTTTAAACGAAGCTGCTGAAGAGGAAAGATGTGCTGCCGTTGAAGAGGGTAAAGTAAATGCAAAGGGAATACCGATAATTGATGTCATTGCTGACGGATGTTGGGGAAAAAGATCATACAAGAAAAACTACTCCTCACTGTCAGGAGCAGCAGCCATACTTGGTAATCGTAGCAATAAAATTTGTTCATGGCTGTCAAAAATAAGTTCTGCTACATTTGCACTAGAGCAGAAAATAAAGGAATCTCGACAAACAAATCATATTTGTTATAAAAACTATACAGGTAAATATTTTATGTGTTTTACATAAAAATCCTAGTAATATTATAAGTGGAAACGTATTGCTGTTTGTTTGTTTTATAAATTAACTAAACGTAAATGGTTCGCCTTATTATTTTGAAATCAAACTAAATATCTATTATATAAAAATGGTAGAGGTAACCCATTAGAGAACTAAAGCCGTAATATAGGTTTTGTATACTGAAAGCTACATTATTATACTTTTTGTCTTCATTTACAGGACCATCTACCGGCATGGAGTCAACGATTATTGTCGAGGGATTTAAGAAAAGCATAGAAATGCACCATTTGATATATGGCAGAATTATATCAGATTGTGACGCCAACACATATTCAAAGCTTTTGCAAGAAAGTCCGTACGAAAATTTAACAATAGAAAAAATTGAATGCCGAAACCACTTGCTGAGGATTTTTTGCAACAAACTGCAGAGTTTTACAACAGACACGAAATTTCTAATACGGTTCATAAAACTCCTAACAAAGAAAAGAATATTAACCATGCGAAAAGTAGTAGTAACTGCAATTGCAAAATACAAGCATACTGATAATGCAATGCAACTCCATGCTGATATAATGCTTGCTGCAGAACATGCTTTTAGCCAACATACCACGTGCAAAGGATACTTTTGTGGCAAACCAGGCGAAATAGAAGATATTGACAAAGACTTTCATACAAACACTGTGCCAAAAAATAAAATTAATATTATCACAGCTAGCGGCACACTCACGCATTTTTTGCACGATGTCGACAGCAACTCTGTAGAGAGATATCATAGCGTTGTTGCTAAATTCATAGGTGGCAAAAGGATAAACTTTGCTCAAAAATATCAATATCAGATGAGATGTAATACTGCGGCTCTATCATTTAACACAAGAAAACCTTTGAGCATCTTGCATAAATGTATTGTAGGTAGAAGTCCAAAAGGACAAATACATAAATTTGAAATGAACAGAATAAAGCGACAGATAAGACCTAAAAAATATACAAAGAAGAAAAGAAGAACATTGGAAAATCAAAACGCCTCTTCCATCAATTATGGACAGGATTGCGCGAAACCCAATATGTCAAAGGAAATGCTAGAGGAATCGAAAAGAATATTTTTGAAAAATTTAGAGAAGAATGAAGATGAAAGAATAAGAATTGAAACAGGTACAATACTTCAAAGTGAGTCAAGTGAATGGCTTGAACTAAGAAGAAATTAACTGACGACTTCAAATTTCGGTAACGTAATTAAAAAACGCAATGACATCAGTTGTGCTAATATGGTGAAGAATTTAATTTATAAAAACCTAATAGATCACGTCAAATCAGTCAAACATGGGCTAGAAAATGAAAGTATTGCTAAAACTCAATTAGAAAAAGAATGAATAATTGATTAGGCCTGCCACATACAGTCGTAATTCCGTTTCGAAATATCATTTCGGAATTTCGAAAGCAGCAAAGCCATACAAAATAAACGAAGAACTACTGTACGTGTGTGATACATCCTTGATTTTGTATGGATTTACTGCCTTCGAAAATTCCGAATCGATATTTCGGAACGGAATTCCGAAACGGAATTCAGTCTGTGTATGTGGCCGGCCTTATTGAACTAATAAGTTCCGGGCCCACGACCGCTTGTGACTTATAATAAATTGAACTGAGGTCACGGGTCGTATGGGGCCCACAAACCATATGGGACGCATTGTGGTTCATGGACCCCATGAACCTAATATGGCATTTGAGCTTCGTGCAAGCATATGGCCGGCAGATTTGTGTATTGCTCAGATTTTCCACTTGATTTATTTTGCGTTTTTTTTTTTTAAATATTTGAAGTACTTAAAACAACTACTAGTAGTACTTTTAGGTACAAACTTATTCACTTTTATTTATGAGCGAAGTCGCGGGGAAAGCTAATAATAATAACTGTCTATATTCTGCCGCCCATTTTCTGTTTTAGTGATATTACAATGAGTTCTTAGTCATTAAAAATATATATTTTCTAAAAATATAATAATTTACACAAGTGTTGTATTTGTTTTTCTACAACATACAAGTTTTTACCTAAAAATGTTCTGCACCACTGCTCTGAAATATGCAACAGGCTACCTATGCGTGCGTCGCGCGTCATGGCTCTGTGGCAGTCAGCGGTGCAAAATAGAATATTAGTGATCGCTTCGCGCGTAATTATAAGGAGGGGGTGCGCGGGGCATTCTCGGCGGTAACGCCCATTTGAGCGAGGTCAACGGCGTAATGCCAAGCCTTAAGATATTTCGTGTATGAATAGATAAGTATGTATTTACAAAAGAAAAAGTAATGTATGTAGTATATCAGTTATATGTTTTCCATAGTACAAGCTCTGCTTAGTTTGGGATCAGATGACCGTGTGTGAATAATGTCCCAGGTTATTATTATTATTATTAATTTGCCGAATCAAACTGACCGATTAAGTAGAAATTTGTTACATGTATGAATTTTTGTGACCCAAACACGGACGTGTAACGTTAATACATGAATTTTGAATATAGGGGTCAATTTTGGGAGGCAAAGAAAATAAAAAATAAAAAGTTCTGCAAACTGTACCGTGTTACATATCAAATGAAAGGGCTTAGTGTGAGGGTCTCAAATATATTATTCTTAAAATTTTGAAAGAAATTGATTTAAAGTTATTTAAGAAAACAGACGAAAATTGACCATTCCCCTCTTATCTCCAAAACTGATGAGCCTAAAATTTTGAAAAAAAAAAAATACAGATAATAGTTCTATACCTACAGATTACAGAAAAATCTAGAAAAGTCTATGGTTTTAAAATAACATGCCAAATCTCTCAATATTGTGCACACAAACTTACATTTACAGTTGGAATGTATGGGAGAACACGCTTTTCAACTACAATGTTAAGTTTGTTCTTGGGATAAATTCCAAGTGCGTGGCCCGACACGCACTTGGCCGGCTTTTAATTATTATTTTTTTAAATTTTGGTAAATAGGCTATTTAAAAGAAAATGACTGTAAGCACTTTTGGATACTTGATGCACCAATGGATGGCCTATTATGGGAGTGGTAAATAACTTTATTAAGGTGGTTATGGGCCTATAGATAGGACCTGTCAAAACTAAAGAGGTTTAACGTGTAAGACGCAACGTGTGTCGATACTCTTGCGCCATCCCATCATCCTAGCACAGCGTGCTGTGCTGGCGCTGCTGCTGCGGCTGCGGAAAACCTCAAGCGGCGGAAGTACCTATATACTTATAATTACCTTATCGGTAACTATATTTTCATTTTATTTATCAGGCTAGTTGGCGTGGTTGGTTAAGATACCGCCTATCATGCCGCTGGTCGTGGGTTCGATTCCCATCCAGGACAAACATTTGTGTGCATGAACATTTCTGTTTGTCCTGAGTCTGGGTGTAATTATCTATATAAGTATGTATTTACAAAAACAAAAAGTAGTTTAACCAGATAACTGATATACTACATAGTATATCAGTTATCAAAAGGTAGTGTATGTAGTATATCACTTATCTGGTTTCCATAGTACAAGCTCTGCTTAGTTTGGGATCAGATGACCGTGTGTGAAATGTCCCAGAATATTATTATTATTATTTACATTTCTCGGGACCCTGGGGTCCCGGACCTTTGGAAGGCGTCTAATTTTAAATGATAAGGAGGCACCAACCGACGATTATCTCTGTATGCACTATGCAAGTGCACCCAAAGACAACCTTCGGTTGGTGCAAGACTATTGTACGTGGAAACAAAACATATTGGGCTATGGGTCTGGGTGGCTAAAGTGGATTGGGTAACTTGAACTATGGAAGAACTATGTCCCCTGCCTGACCAATGTTATATAATATACACGGATAAAATGGCAGGGGGTGACTTGCACACTCAATAATGGGCCCCCGGAAACGGCCGCTAGCACATAGTGACGTATCGACAAGGGGGCAACACATCCTGAGGTGCTTGAGGAGTGGAGAGGTATTCCACGGCTGTCAGGACAATCCCGGAAGTACGGTCAAGATTCCTACCAGCACCTCACTGAAATACTTTCTTCCTTTAAGCACGTTTACTCTTGCGAATTTCCACTCAAGCCGGTCAATAAAGGCAAGAGAGAGGTGGGATCTCTGTTTCTCTTCAGTGTTCACTCCAACCGACCAATAAAGGCAAGCCAGAGATGAGGACAAGATTTCACCCGGGAGATAGGGTCCGTGGGGTCGCTATTGCCCAACAGCTCGCCACATGCTGCCCTGCGGGTTTCTGTATCTCTCTTGGTCTGGCTCCTCATCGTAGACCCGTTCGGGCAAAGTAAACTACCGGCACAGCAGACATAAAGTTCGGAGCGCGCAAGCCCTACCACAACGTCAACGTAGAGATACAGCGGTAAGGATATATTTTTTTTTTGAGCCATTTGGGGTTGATACACTCGGGCAGTGGGGTCCGAGTGCTCATGGTTTGTTCAACGAAATCTCCAAACGGCTGGTTGCCGCTTCTCGTGACCCAAGGGCTGGCTTTTACCTTGGCCAGAGGATAAGCATTGCCATACAACGTGGAAATGCCGCCAGCCTCTTGGGTACATAACCAATAGACAGCAATTCGGAAATTAAAATTATACCTCTTGATTTTTAGGTTACAGCTTTATAACTGTATTTTTTACTTTAATATAGCACTTGCAGTTCGCGAGCAACATGTTTTTATTGCCAAGGTCGGAAGCGGCGGTTGGCCGAAATTTGACAGCACCGGTCTACCACTCCAGTGGTTAATTATTGATAATTTGAAGAACAAATACCTAATAAATAAAGACGTTTGCCTTAGAGACATTAATAAAGTTGAAAAAAATCAAATGCCTGTAATAACATCAGCAACTAAAATGGAACGAAATGCTTGGTAGATTTTGCCAAGAGTGGTTTCCATAAAGTTTTCCAACGGTTGGGCTAATCTTTGACCGCTAGTGCGGTCACGAGAAAAGAAGAAATGAAAATGCCACATTTTTTCCGAATCTAACGGTAGGTATCTTGGCTCAGAAAACCACGACCTCATTCCACCGGCCCCCTTCTACCATCGGACATCTAGACGCACTGCAAGTTACCATCCCTACCTAGTTGCCATTCCACCAATTCGCACTAAGCGAAAACATCCAAACATCCTGCACAATGCGCACGGCAAAAGAGTGGAACTCAATACCTGCGTCTGTGTTCCCGAACGCATATAACCCGAATCTCTTCAAAGTTAGAGTGAACAGGCTTCTTTTGGGTAAGCTTGTAGACTTTGTATCTGTCATCTCTGACCTGGACTATAGTTAAGAACAAACCCAATTTAAATAAATAAAAATACAATGTACAAAAAAAAACTCCAAAAAATCTGTCTGCCTAGCCTTTCCCCAACTATGTTGGGGTCGGCTTCCAGTCTAACCAGGTGCAGCTGAATACCAGTATTTTACATGGAGCATCTGCCTATCTGACCTCCACAACTCAGTAACTGGGTAATACGATACCCCTCGGTAAGACTGGTTGTCAGAATTTTGGGCTTCTAACGACCCGTAACGACTGTCAAAGTTCGTCAAATGACGGCAGGGAGCAACGGCTTAACGTGCTTTCCGAGATTAAAGATGGTCACCCATCCACGGACCAGCCCCCGCAATTGTAGCTTAACCAGATGGATCGACCCGTGCGGCTGTTATTACTTAGCCACTACAGAAAAAAAAACTATAAGTACGTGAATAAATATTTACAGCCAGAGGCAGAAATTAAAAATATTCCTCCCAATTCTCCCACAAAGAACGTCGAAGCCTTGAAAACTTTACTCTTAAAATCTCGACCTCGATTTCCTTCAAACTTCCATAAAAATGTGGAATTTATTTTTACAACCGTTTTTTTTCTCGAAGGAAGCTATTAAAATATTATAATTTATGAAAAAAAAACTCGACTGCGTAAAAAGTGAACTTTAAAAAGATAATAATAATAACCTGGGACATTATTCACACACGGTCATCTGATCCCAAGCAGAGATACTCGTACAATGGGAACCAGACAACTGATACGAGTATACTACATATACCTACTACTTTTTTTTTTTTGTAAATACATACTTATATAGATAATTACACCCAGACTCAGGACAAACAGACATGTTCATGCACACAAATGTTTGTCCTGGATGGGAATCGGACCCACGACCTGCGACATGATAGGTGGTATCTTAACCAACCACGCCAACTGGCCTGTCAACTACGGTAACTAGTTGTCAGGCCTAGATGTTTTGTCTCCAATCAATCTCATGCAGTCGGTGGTAATAATAATAATATCCTGGGACATTTTCACACACGGTCATCTGATCCCAAACTAAGCAGAGCTTGTACTATGGAAACCAGATAACTGATATACTACATATACTACTTTTTTTTTTGTAAATACATACTTATATAGATAATTACACCCAGACTCAGGACAAACATTATAGATCCTTATTGTTAAATTTAAGAAGATGCCACCGACTGCATGAGATTGTATGGAGACAAAATAAGTAAACTTGTTACGATCTTTTTAAAGTTCACTTTTTACGCAGTTAGGTTTTTTGATTTTTTGAAATTACTTTTTTATTTTACATTTTTTTAGTTAGGGTTATTTTCTCTCACTGTATTAAGTGACGGTCATTAAAATTATCTTTCAAAGCAGTAAAATTCTGGGGTTTTCACTCGATTTTAAGAATTCTATTGAAATATATTATAATAATTAACTCTCAATCGGGTTTTAACGGCTTTTTAGTCACTCACTCTATAAGTTCGAGATTGTTTTGCTTTTTATCATTTCCCATTCAGAATTAAATTTAAATATATAATTTGGGCTTATATATTTTTTAAATCACATTTTAAAACCCTTTATCTTGATACCCCACTCAATAGGTGTGGGAGATTTTTTTATAACACATTTTGGCGCCAAAAATCCGCCATTTTGATTTTTTTTATAATTTTAATATACATATTGCCGTTTGCGCAATAAAGACGAATCTAACAACATATATTCATCAAAATCGGTTAAACTGCTTAGGCTACAGGAGGTCACAATGGAACGGACATGTAGGATCGTCAGGATATACTCCGTTAGATTCGGACATCATGTGGGCAGAAGATGGGTTTCACGCAATGAAAACACACTGGGTGCGATACATGACGTTTATTAAAATCACAATCTAACACAATAACTACGAATTATAATTAACACACCAACTTAGCACAACGAATCGAGTACAGTTCCGCGACGTCTTAACTCCGATGCGATCAGACACTAGAATGTCCTCCTCGCCGTGGGCTTAAACATGACGACTCTGTAGAAGCACGCTGTAGGTGTGGGTAGATCACCTGATGTCTCCAGTGGCGCGCTTGCGATTCGTTTTGTGTCCGTACTAATGACCGGATCCGACATATACTCGTACTTATACATACGTGCGAAAAATATGACCCTCCTTCTGGGTCAGTCGGGCCAAAAACAAGTGGGTCACTATGTTCTGATTTGTTTTATTCGTACACAAAATGTATCATGTCCGTGCTTTATAACATAACATCTCCTGTATCCCTCGAAGGGTTAGGCAGAGCTGTACCTATAGTACACCCACATTTCGCCAGTTATGTTTAAGTTCCATGAAATAGGAGGCGAGCCTATTGCAATCAACTGGGCACAAATAAAGGCTCCGAGCTGCTACTGAGAAATTCCTGAAAGAAAATCCCAATAATACTTTGCCTGACCTGGGTATCGAACCCCGGACCTCATGCTCAGCAATAGCGCTTGCAAACACTAAACCAACGAGGCAGTGAATTGTTTTACTCTTATACAAAATGTGTCATGACCGTATTTCTTTAAGGCACAAAGGCAAAGCACACGTCCGCCACGAAACAATAGCAGCCAAACCGCGGTAGTTCATTTCAACTGACACGCATGAAATTTCCGCGGTCTGTCCGTGCCGGGGTGACTGATCCTTGAGTGAAATAGTGTATGGTTGGTAGTTTTAAGGTTAATGTATTATTTTTATTGAACAAGCGCTTCTACTTTTTACTTCCTCGTTGGATTTGAAATTTTTCCCCGGGGCTCATTGTTGAGATCAAAATTTCCAGAACAGAAGCAATCAAACCAAAAACGCACCGTGCATATACTTGGTCCACACGCGTCGTTAATATTGCGTGTTGTCTGTGTTGCGTTGGTGCCACGACGTAACTCGTATTCGAAAATAGCGCGTAATTTCGACTTTTCCATGGATACATCACACAGAAACATCGATATCAAAGAAAAATCGAACAGCGGGGAAACAAATGAACAATTGTTTTTTTTTAATGCTATATTATAAAATTAATTTGAATTTGGAGTTTCAAAAATCGGCAATTTCATAGGTAAAGACGTACTTATAATAAACAGACCTCTGTTTATCCCCGTCGGGTATTATAGACATTGTGTAATGTATGATTTATTCATCGGTTAAAATTCTGCTAAAATTGTCATTCTCAAAAGCTGTCGTTCCTCTAAAACTTGACTAATTTGTAATTTAAATTCGATCCGCCCAAGTTGTTAATCAAGTGACGACTGGGGAGAATAGTATACTTAGCATACGCCACGCCAAAACTCAATCTGCCTAGCCTTTTCCCAACTATGTTGGGGTCGGCTTCCAGTCTAACCGGATGCAGCTGAATACCATTATTTTACATGGAGCGACTGCCTATCTGACCTCCACAAACCAGTTACTGGGTAATACGATACCCCTTGGTAAGACTGGTTGTCAGACTTTCGGGCTTCTGACGACCCGTAACGACTGTCAAAGATCCTCGAATGACAGCCGGGACCAACGGCTTAACCTGCTTTCCGAGGCACGGAGGAGTCTCGGTATAAAAAGATGGTCACCCATCCACAGACCAACCCCGGCAAGCGTAGCTTAACCTGATGTATCGACCCGTGCGGCTGTTATTACTTAGCTACGAGCTCCTCATAAGCATACGCCACGCCAGTCGAGAGTAAATGGTGATATGGTTACCCACAAACTCGATGTTATTATTTTTTGGCAGTCATGAGAAGGCTCGTGGCTAAGTAATAACAACCGCACGTGTCAATCGTTCAGGTTAAGCTACGCTTGCTGTGGTTGGTCCGTGGAAGGGTGACCATCTTTATATACCAAGATCGGCCCCGGCTGTCACCCGTGGATCAGAAGCCCGAAAGGCTAACTACCAGTCTTACCAAGGGGTATCGTATTACCCAGTAACTGGGTTGTGGAGGTCTGATAGGCAGTCGCTCCATGTAAAATACTGGTATTCAGCACCATCCAGTTAGACTGGAAGCCGATCCCAACAATAGTTAGGAAAATGATCATGTAAAGGATGGAGATAGATATAAATAAATAATGTCATGAGGCAATCCATTTCAGATTTGTCTCTGTGGCCACCCAATTGGAATTTGTTGAAAGAAGAAAGAAAAACAGGTTATTCACGTGAAAGTGACGCAATGTTGCAATGCCTCTGGAATGATGTCCAGACGGCTGCCGGTTTGATAACTACCATGCAATCATTTCAATAATAATAGGCAAAGAGCTGTGTTAGGGCGGCTGCTGCAGCAGCAGAAAGCCTCAAACGGCGCAAATCGAGTATTTCGGGACATCGCCAAGCGGTTAGTCGACTCTTCACGGGACCAGTGGGCTGGCCTATTTTTGACCCAAAGAATCATCAGCATTGCCATCCGACTTGGCAATGCTGATTCTTTGAATTCCAGCCTTTTGTGATGCCCAATGAGCTCTTTCCCTTTTTATTTATTTTGTATTATATACTTGTACATAATATATATTTTACTGTTTGCTTGTATTTTGTAATTAAGCTGTAGGTTGTTTTTTATTTATTAATAAAGTTACATTATAGGCAAAGAATTATAGTTTTGGATAAATTTGTTTTTTGTGCACAAAAAAAACGCACGTTAAAAAATGTACACACTTATAAACTAGCCAAAAGCCTCGTATTCAACAAATAAAAGTTTAAAATTTGACAATGTTGTACATTGCTGGATAGGTCTTTGGCATAAAGACGACTACTACTGAAAAACAATACTAGGCAAAACGCGAAAACGCACGCACACATAGACACGCTTCACGTACAGCGAGTGCAAACGTACTCACGGCCGGCATTTGTTTGAGATCGTCGTACGTACGCGTATGTGTGTGTGCGCCGATTTTCACTCATTGAATGAGCAACTTTCTTACTATTCTGTAATCGGCTGCCCTTTTTCTTCAAAACCTAGTAAGGGACATTTTTTACAAAAATCGTTTTATTGCATATTCTTGCTAACCTAGTAAGTCCCTACCAAATACTGCGTTAAAAACTCACAAATAAGCAGATATATTTAAGCATCGAAACCTAGTAAGCCCATTCATTGCCCCGTGACCACTTTTCATTTTTGCGCTCTCCTGTAAAATTTCGTTTTAAGCCCTTACTAGGTTTTGAAATGGGGCAGCCTTGTTGTTTTAGGGGTGAATACGACCTGAATAGATAAGCGTCGGCATGAATTAATATAACCTTTCAGAGTATGAATATCGTTACATGAATAGTAATGTAGACGATTGCCCTTCAGCAAGTTCGTGTGGTTTATATAAATAATTGATGTGTTATTACTGTAGATTACAGAGATACGTACAGAAACGAATGATGTTTATGTAATGTGTGTTTGAGCCGTTTGGGTTTGAAACACTAGGGCCTTAGGGTCCGAGTGCTAATCGAGTATTTAAGGGACATCGCCAAGCGGTTAGTCGACTCTTCACCCTCTGGTGTGAGGGCTGGCCTATTTTTGACCCAAAGAATCAGTATTGCCATCCAACATGGCAACGCTGCCAGCCTTTTGGGCACATTTCACATTGATAGCGATGCGGACGAATTTTTTGATGCCCAATGAAGTCTTTCTCTCTTTTTTTGTTCCTGTGAATAAACTCCCTAGAAAATAACGTCTGCTATAGAAGTAATTACAATATCAATTGTTAGAGATAGATTGATAGAGAGCATGGGGTGGGCCAAATTAAATTGACCCACCTCATGCTCTCTATCTGTGAGATGATATCTCAAAAATTTGAATGTATATTTGAATAATTATATGTTGTGTGAAAGTAGGTTACATAAAGCTTATTGACAAATACCATATACTTTGATAAAAGCAATAATTTTTACAAAATTGACTCGATTCTTTAGATGTCCTCATCACTCACTTTTGTTTGGAAAATTTCTGTGACATTTTTGTCAGTGAAGTTGGCAAAAGCATTATTTTGTTTATTTATATTAGTGCTCGGATATTGATCATTAATTAATCATTATTTAACCGACTTGAGCAATCGTGGTAATCAATGCTCGTGCCTTCTCTGTATGAGAAGAGGCCTTTGCCCTGCAATGGAACAATAATAGGCTGCTATTATTATTATTATATTAACCGACTTAAAAAAAGACGGTCTTTATTCGACCAGTATGTTCGTAAGTTCGCTTTTGGATATTTATTTCACTATCGAAATTTACATTATTTTTATCTGAGATGGGTTTGCTCTTGACTCTAGTCCAGGTCAGAGGTGACAGAGACAAAGTCGACGATGGAGTGAGCTTACCCAGAAGAAGCCTACATACATTCAAGAAGGTTTTTGTATAAAATATTTTTAATTAAACTTGATGAATTATCTTGTTTCAATTCGAAGAGATCTGGGTGGATCGATTTTTTGCACGCAAGTGTACTATAAAAAAAATATTCTCTGAAAATACTAAAAGAAAGTTCATCACGCTTGCCGATGGGAAACACCATCGAACATACAGCTTGTCATAAATTAATTCACTGACATGCCTAAAAATTCAACTAAAATATTATGACTCGTTGCCGGTCTAGGTAGTGACTCGTGTAGGTTCGTTGACCCCTAAACCTGCCTACGCTACTATCGTCGCCACACACAAACCTGTGTCTCAGGCCAAGAAGGGGGATAAGGAGAGCTGCTGTGAACATGCCGACAGGGGTTCGAAACAGCAAGGCCCGGCTGCGGGCACGTGTGACAAGGATGGCTTCGTGAAGGTGGAGAGGAAGAAGGGGAAGAAGCCTCCTAATCGGAACCAGTGCGGGACCGCGCTGGCAGGACCCAATATGCTGCGTCCAGCAATACCTACGACGCAGCTCTATGTCTCTCGGCTAGATCACACCACGAAGGCTGAGGAGATCGTGGAGTATGTTCGAGCGAAGACCAACTGGATCTTAAGGGTCGAGAAGTTGGCGTCGCGCCACAACACGAATTTTAAGTCGTTCGTCCTGCGAGTTCCGACTCAATTTATCGAGACCGTCCTTAAGGCAGAGTTTTGGCCGAAGGGTGTCGTGTATCGGCGATTCCGCGGAAGGCTACACGACACCACGCAGCGCAATGCGACGCCGTGCCTTCGTGAACAATAACATTATTGTGGTTTTTATAAATATGTATGATAGTCTGTAAGGTTAGTCTGTAAGGTTATGGGTCTTTGTTACCCGAAATAAATTATTTATTATTATTATTATTTGATATTTCTCGGGACCCTGGGGTCCCGGACCTTTGGAAGGCGTGCGAGGAGCCGAAGCCAACTCGCAGAGGCCCCTTAGATAATTTTAAATGATGAGGAGGCACCAACCAACCATTATCCCTGTATGCACTATGCAAGTGCACCCAAGGACAACCCGCGGTTGGTACAGGACTATTGTTGTACGTGGAAACAAAACATATTGGGCTATGGGTTTGGGTGGCTAAAGTGGATTGGGTAACTTGAACTATGGAAGAACTATGTCCCCTGCCTGACCAATGTTATATATTATACACGGATAAAATGGCAGGGGGTGACTTGCACACTCAATAATGGGCCCCCGGAGACGTCCGCTAGCACATAGTGACGTAGCGACAAGGGGGCAACACTTCCTGAGGTGCTTGAGGAGTGGAGAGGTATTCTACGGCTATCAGGACAATCTCGGAAGTACGGTCAAGATCCCTACCAGCACCTTACTGGAATACTTCCTTCCTCTGAGCACGTTTGCTCTTGCGAATCTCCACTCCAGCCGGCCAATAATGGCAAGCCAGAGATGAGGACAAGATTTCTCCCGGGAGATAGGGTCCATGGGGTCGCTACTGCCCATCAGCTCGCCACATGCTGCCCAGCGGGTTTTTGTATCTCTCTTGGTCTGGCTCCTCATCCTAGACCCGTTCCGGCAAACTCTACCGGCACAGACCTAAAGTTTGGAGCACGCAAGCCCCACCACGACGTCAACGTAGAGATACAGCGGTGGGGTTATTATTATTACTAAACTATTAAAAAGGGACTGTCATAACACACTAACCTCTCAGTGAAAACTCGACCTCCGTGGCGTGACATAACCTAAGAATGTCCTCGTTTCATCTCAATTATTCTTCTACATTCTTATTCATGTATTCACTGAGAGTCACTTATTAGTCTTCACAGTAATAAGAAAATGCCTTCTTATTACTGTTGTATTTACCAGCCAGAGACGTGGGTCAAGTTATTAATAATATTACGTAAGCAGTTACTTACATGCGCTCGTGGCTAAGTAATAACAGCCGCACGGGTCGATCGATCAGGTTAAGCTATGCTTGCCACGGTTGGTCCGTGGATGGGTGAATATCTTTACATACCCAGACCCCTCCGTGCCTCGGAAAGCACGTTAAGCCGTTGGTCCCGGCTGTCATTCGTAGATCTTTGACAGTCGTTAAGGGTCGTCAGAATCCCGAAAGTCTGACAACCAGGCTTACCAAGGAGTATCGTAATAACCAGTAAGTGGCATCCTAAATAGGGTGATGCGATACTTTACGCCTGGACAGCTTTTAACTCTTTACAAAGCGCAAGTCCGATCCTGCATGGAGTATTGCAGCAACCTTTGGGATTGATCAGCAAAGTACCAACTAGCCACGCTTGACTCGCGAGAACGCAGAGCTAAGAGGCTCATTGGCGACGTAAAACTGGTGGATGCCAGGCTTCATAGCTTGACTCATCGCCGTAAGGTTGCCTGCTTGTCGGTCTTCTACGGATTGTGCTCAAGAACTCCACGATCTGATTCCACCGGCCCCCTTCTACCATCGGACATCTAGACGCACTGCCAGTTACTATCCCAACCTAGTTGCTATTCCACCAATTCGTACTAAGCGTTTCAGCAAAAGAGTGGAACTCACTACCTGCGTCTGTGTTTCCGAGCGTATACAACCCTAATCTCTTCAAAGTGAGAGTGAACAGGCTTCTTCTGGGTAAGCTCACTCCATCATCGACTCTGTCTCTGTCGCCACCGACCTAGAGTCAAGAGCAAACCCATCCTAACTTAATATTATAAATGTGAAAGTAAGTTTGTTTCTTTGTTTGTTACCTTTTCACGCCTAAACCATGGAACCGATCATCCTGAAATTTTGCATGTTCGGTGTCAGGTGTACAGACACGGACATAGGGTACCTTTTATCCCGGAAAAGTACTGTTTCCGAGAAAAACAACAATTTTACGTTCTTATGATAATAGATAGCGCCACGTGTCTTTCCAATGAAGATTAAATTATATTATTATAGAAACTAGTAGTGTAGTAAAACGGCTAAACGGATTTAGATGAAATTTGGCACTTGGGTAAACCATGAACTGGAAAAGGACATATGCTACTATACATGCTGGATCTCAGACGAAGTCGCGGGCAACGGCTAGTCTTAAATAAAAAAATAATAAAAAAGTGAGTTTTGAAAATACTAATATTCAGCTGCATCCGGTTAGACTGGAAGCAGATCGCGACATAATTGGGAAAAAGCTAAGCAGATTGACTTACATGCACATTGGATAAGTAATGCAAGGCGGATTTACAATATGCGGCTAAGTTATGTAGCTAAACCCAGCTCGTTACGCGCTCTAGTTCAGGGATAGGCTTCTTTGCCATTGGTCATGGATTTGATTCCGAGCATGATGCTCGGAAATTCGTCCTATTTCTTTGAAGGGGTTATACTAAAAGATATTTCCATCAAATTAAGCTCTACAAACTAGGGGTCAAAAATTAATGGTTTCCGAGTTACGGAGATTTTTAGTTTATTGTTCCAATTTTCAGACTGGTCACTTAAAATAAATAATTTAAAAATAACTACTTCCCTATCGCCACTTATTTGTGATTTTTCTGACTGATGATAAATGTCTGATGATTTATAAAAAAAAAAAAACCATAATTTAAGAAATGGAAAAATGAAATGGTCTTAAGTGGAAAAAAACTTTTTTAAAGTATTTTATATTTTTTCTTAATTTAAACGTGTTTTAATTGAAAAGAAAAGACTAATTTTCGACTCCTAGTTGATAGACTTAATAGGAATAGGTCGAATTTTCGAGCACCTGTATTGAAAAAAATAGGGTACAATAGGTGAACGGAGTAGAAGCTTATGCCATACCTCGTTTTTTTTTTTTGGTTTTTTCAATAGCTTAGACAGAAATTGCTCTATCAGTAAACACTACACATTTGAAGTAAACTAGAATAATAAAAAATAGAAATATTGCAAACACTTTATAGATCGTTAAAAAATATCGAAAGTCATATTCCTCACTACGCAGGGTGCGTAGTGCGTATGATTTGCGCGTATGAATTTCGATTGTTTTTTTTTTCAAGAAAGAAAATGACTAGGCATACCATAGACTTCTACTCCGTTCACCTATTATACCGTATTTTTTCAAGACGGTAAAAAATGTCACTTCACTTCGCTGTCATAATAAAATCTATTAGAGCAAGACCACAGGCAACCCAATCAAAAAACATAAAACAATATTTATTTATAATTTTTTTTTTTCAAACCATTTTATACGCTACGACTGCGGCTGTCTAGCCACAATAATCGTTGACCTCTAAGCTGATCATAACTTCGTGAAATTCTGGACCAAGACAAATAAAGAAAGTACTTATCTTAGTGGAGATAAGTCGAAATTCTTGTGTGCTACATACACACAAGAATTTCTACTGGAATGGATCTAGACTCAATAGTTTTTGTGCTAACAACTAGTCATTACAACCAATGGCATAATAGCCAAGAGCCTAGAGACTAACCCCGAAAATTGATTCAATGGTTTGACATTATTAAGGGTGTTTTTTTTTTTTTAGAGGGGAGATTTTTAAATTGAAATAAAACACAGAAAAATGTTTTAATATCCATGAAATTGGCTTTATTTGATAGATAATTATTATTATTATTTGTGATGGGTTTGCTCTTGATTCTAGTCTAGGTCAGAGGTGACAGAGACAAAGTCTACTATGGTGTGAGCTTACCCAGAAGAAGCCTGTTCACTCTACCTTTGAAGAGAATCGGGTTGTATGCGTTAGGGAACATAGACGCAGGTAGTGAGTTCCACTCTTTTGCCGTGCGTATTATGAAGGATGTTTGAAAGCGCTTATTGCGAATTGGTGGAATGGCAACTAGCTGTGGATGGTAACTTGCAGTGCGTCTAGATGTTCGATGGTAGAAGGACGACGTAGAAGTTTGACTATGATTCCGGGCATGTGGTCGCCGCGGCTGACACGTACGCCTAGTTTACTGAAAACTTAACATTTTTATTGGCTTAATTTACTAATGGAAATATTTGACAAATTACTAATTTAATTTCACGAAATCTGGCTTTTTCCCCTGTAAGAAAAAAAGCACCGGATACATACAGAAATTTGAGTATTCCTGGAGTTGGCAGGTTATGCTAGGAGGTTTCTCTCTCTGAAACGTCAGCAGCTTCAAGAATCTTCAAATCCCAATAACGAGATAGAACTCGAAGTATTTCAATCAAAAACTTCTACAAACTCCTTCAGATATTTGCTTCTAGAGAATTAATTAGTGCATCCGATTCGTACCATTTCGTAAGTGCACTGAAATGTCTGTGAGAAGTCCTATTTACTTTTCGTAAGTGGTTTACTCTTCCCTTTACATGTGTGTTATACAACAATAAAAAACCACATAAGTCATGTCAATGTGTGTGCCCGAATGTCAATCGAACATCATAGGTTCACAACTACTGCAAGCCCGCGCTCGCCGTAGGATGATGTTTTTTTTTTATATAAAGAGATTTTTCTTACGCACACCCATGTGTGCGTTTCACGTGTCAGGGGTTAAACATCCTGCCAGGGTCGCGAGTTGTTCGAAAGAGTTACCGTGGCCCTGGCACAGGCAACTGAACGAACACGGGTGGGTTTTAGTCAGTAGAAGTCTCCCGCTCCACCCAGAGCGGGAGACGTTATTTGATGATTACCCATCCAAAAAAAAGGGTTAAAAATAACAGGCCAGATGGCGTGGTTGGTTAAGATACCACCTGCCATGCCGCTGGTCGTGGGTTCGATTCCCATCCAGGACAAACATTTGTGTGCATGAACATGTCTGTTTGTCCTGAGTTTGGGTGTAATTATCTATATAAGTATGTATTTACAAAAAAAAAGTAGTGTATGTAGTTTATCAGTTATCTGGTTTCCATAGTACAAGCTCTGCTTAGTTTGGGATCAGATGACCGTGTGTGAACAATGTCCTAAGATAACGTTTTAGTCTGAAAAGTTACATAAATACATACACAAACGCACGATTTGTTCCCATGGAGGTAGGCAGAAACTATGAGAACGCCACCTGCTATTATCCTTACATACTCCTTTTGCCTCGTTTACTTTCATAATCCGGTCATACACGCACGCCGGTTGCGAGTACTATGAACCTGACCATTCTGAAGAACATATGTATGAGATATGTCTCCCAGGGTGGTTTGTTGTACCAAGGAGAATAAATGTAAATAAAAACGAGAACAACCAAAGAAATCTATTAAATTAGATTTATGTATCTTTGGTCCAGTCTGTTATCGTGTATTGCATAACTGCATGGAGTGGAGCAGCGAAATCTAGTTTTCTAGAGGTAGAACGCGCCCAAAGAGCGATACTTAAGGTGATGTACAGACGCCAGCACATCAAGCTACTACAATCTGTCAAATTTCTTTAATATATTTTCAACTCTATCGCTAAAGCATTAGGTTCAAGGTTGATTGGGAAAATTTGACAGTTTCGGGTAGCTTGACCTGCTGGCGTCTATACTTCAAAACAAGAATATTCTCTACGGACAAGCTTTAAAAATTATGCAATCTGCTGCCAGTGAGAGAATTGTATATCCTTCTTATCATCCTCAAAACGCACAAAGAGATACCATATGATACAAAAATACTAAGAAAAAGAAATAAACACTACATAGTAAACGTTCCCAGAACTAGAACAGAATTTGCTAGTAGACAATATAAAGAACGCTCAGCCTTTTATATAATAAAATTAATAAACTAATAATTAATTATGATAAAAAATATGAATGTAAAAAAAGTTAATATTATGGCTTAACAGTTTGAATTATAATGATACAGAGTTACTTTTGCAACGTGCAACTTAATAATAAATATAATTTGTGTTGTTATTCGCTTATTTAATCCCTCACACACAAACACACAAACACTCACGCATACACACACACTCGTACAATCAATCGTATTTTTGTTTCTATTTTTTCCTTTCTTTGTTTTCTTTATATATCAACGGTTATAATGTAAGGGAAGAGCGGAGCCTTCAACGTCAGGCATTTTCTATGCCTAAATGGAAACTCTGTATAGCTATATGGTATATGAGATAAACTTTTTTCTTTTTTTTTATGTCATGTCGGGCAGTACTGTCCACTAAGTTGAATTCACATTTCGAATGCGAAATGAATTTCATTTTTTTTTTTAAATTGTAGCTAATTTATAACAATTTCTAGTAAAGTTTTCATCATCAAGATACCAAAAGTTAAATTTGGAATTTAGCTGTCGAATGGGTGAGCGGCTAAACTAAAAATCACTGGCCCGAGGGGTTCACCTTATTGACAGCCAACAGCAGATTCCAGAAGGTGGTCCCAATACAGTAATTTAGAAGGGTAAAGGTTTTAGTTTAAAGAATAAAGAAAAGAAAAAGCTATATCCAGACCAATTTTTTCTAGTTTTTACCATATGACTCCTACAATTTTCAGTAAAAGTGCTCTGTAAACCTACAGTTGTCTACAAAATAATAAGGAATGATTTCATGTCATTACTTTTTTTTTAGTCCAATCAATAGATTTTTTGTTAATAGATAATTGCTTCATATGAGGAGCTTGTGGCTAAGTAATAACAGCCGCACGGGTCGATCCATCAGGTTAAGCTACGCTTGCCGGGGTTTGTCCATGGATGGGTGACCATCTTTACATACCGAGACTCCTCCGTGCCTCGGAAAGCACGTTAAGCAGTTGGTCCCGGCTGTCATTCGTGGATCTTTGACAGTCGTTACGGGTCGTCAGAAGCCCGAAAGTCTGACAATCAATCAGTCTTACCAAGGGGTATCGTATTACCCAATAACTGGGTTGTGGAGGTCTGATAGGTAGTCGCTCCACGTAAAATACTGGTATTCAGCTGCATCCGCCTGCTTGTCGGTCTTCTACAGATTGTACTTTGGAGAGTGTGCCCGAGAACTCCACGACCTCATTCCACCGGCCCCCTTCTACCATCGGACATCTAGACGCACTGCCAGTTACCATCCCTACCTGGTTGCTATTCCACCAATTCGCACTAAGCGCTTCCAAATGTCTTTTATAATGCGAACAGCAAGAGAGTGGAACCCACTACCTGCGTCTGTGTTTCCGAACGTATACAACCCTAATCTCTTCAAAGTGTAAGTGAACAGGCTTCTGCTGGGTAAGCTCACTCCATCGTCGACTTTGTCTCTGTCACCTCTGACCTAGACTAGAGTCAAGAGCAAACCCATCACAAATAAAAAAAATAAAAAAAAATCCGGTTAGACTGGAAACCGACCCCAACATAGTTGAGAAAAGGCTGGCAGATAATTGCTTCATATTTTGCAATAAATTACCAGCGATTGTCATCGCACTTCTCTGTCTATTCTATGCAGTCCAACAGTGACCGCGATATTATGGGAGGACAAGCCTTAACTAATATTAAAACCAAGCTTTTGTATATTCATTACCTATAAGACGTACTGATAATACCTGCTCGTAAAACTGAAACCCATCTTCGAAATTGGGTTTCGTAGTCCCACTCAAAACTGAACTCTATGGCTTGAAAATAAAGTTTAAAATTGCATTGTATGGTTGTAGAACATTACAATCTGTTACCCAACTGTACAGAGGTTGTTAATGCTTTACATACAAATTCTAATGGCGGTTTGAAGTTAAGACTTGGTTTATTGGGTTTTAAGGTATTGTGTTAAATTAGTTTGCTGAAGAATTTGTTATATATGTTGATTTACCGTTTTACTCGCGTTCGTTTTTTTTTTGTGTGGGAAATCATGAAATCATCAAATCAAACTTCAAAACGCTAATTCTTGTTTTTATGTTAGCACTATGTGAAACTTTGTGAAGAAAAAAAAATAAAAAGATTATTATTATTATTATTAAATAGCTTTTTACTGACTAAAACCCACCCGTGTCCCTTCAGTTGCCTGTGCCAGGGCCACGGTAACTCTTTCAAACAACCCGCGACCCTGGCAAGCATCGGCCCTAGCGGACCCCATCAGTTAGTGCTGACATCTCAATGAGGCGCGCGTGAAACACAATGCGCCGTCGACCCGGACCTGGTCCTTACTGGACGGCGAACTACCTATTGCTCGCAGTCCGCAAGCCTACGGTGGCCAGGAATCGGCTCTCAATTCCGGACGCCAGGACGGCTCCTGCGGTGACTAGGGGCGTGAGGGCGCAAAAATTGCATAACCCTCACGCGTTCCACCTCCTCCTTCGCAAACATTACTACTTCACAGAAGGAGGTGACGGCTTACCAAGCACTCTCGCTCCTTACCATGGCCTGGACCAGAGCCAAACGCGAGAGATCGCCGCCGCCGATCGCCTCGGCGATGCGGCGGTGCGGTGCTCCGCCCAACTCGGGCAGACCTCAACCGTATGCTCCACCGTGTCCCCCGGGCAATCCACACAATGGTAACCACTGAGCGTCTTCACCCGCCTTATCTGAAACAGGAACCTCCCGAAGCAACCGTATCCGGTGAGGACCTGCGTCAGGTGGAAAGGGAGGACGCCGTGGCGCTTCTCCAACTACTCCTCAAAGAATAGTATGAATTTTATAATGCTTATAAGTTGCATGTCATACAGTAGAATGTACTGGATCCAATTGTTTTTTTACGTCGATGACACCATGATTTGTTACCTACATTTTTAGCAAATAAATGATTTCTGATTCTGATTCTGAAGAGGGGGGTTATCGCCGCAATTGTGGCATATCCTTTGGGATTTCCCAAATAGTTATTATTAAAGTCAAACTATCGCAATGATCGAACCAGAAATAAAGTCGACCGTCCACATCTTCGTAGGTAGAAAGTGCACGGAAAAGGTTAGCTCCAACACGTTAACTTCGCGGTTCATTTGTTTACCAACCTCGCAACCGTGGCCGTGGGTCGCAGTGGACGATCCCGCCTACGTATCTATACTAACCGAAGCTAAGTTCACGTGCGTAGCTTAGCCGTGGGCTGCTGTGGAGCGGTGCTTTTAAAATGCTAGTAACACACACTTTTAAAGCGCAAGTCCGATCCTGCATGGATTATTGCAGTCACCTTTGGGATGGATCAGCTAAGTACCAACTAGCCGCGCTTGACTCAGTGGAACGCAGAGCTAAGAGGCTCATTGGCGACGTAAAACTGGTGGATGCCAAGCTTCATAGCTTGGCTCAACGCCGCAAGGTTACCTGCTTGTCGGTCTTCTACAGATTGTACTTCGGAGAGTGTGCCCGAGAACTCCACGACCTCATTCCACCGGCCCCCTTCTACCACCGGACATCTAGACGCACTGCCAGTTACCATCCCTACCTGGTTGCTATTCCACCAATTCGCACTAAGCGCTTCCAAATGTCTTTTATAATGCGCACAGCAAAAGAGTGGAACTCACTATCTGCGTCTGTGTTTCCGAACGTATACAACCCTAATCTCTTCAAAGTGAGAGTGAACAGGCTTCTTCTGGGTAAGCTCACTCCATCGTCGACTTTGTCTCTGTCACCTCTGACCTAGACTAGAGTCAAGAGCAAACCCATCACAAATAAAAATATATATATATATATATATATATATATATAATTATCTAGCTATTTCCCGCGGCTAAGTCCTCGTTGAGGTCGGAATATATAACACGGGAATGTGCCGCAGCAGTGGCCGGCCGAGCGCTACGTCGAAATTAGTCGCAGTAACAAAATGAGGTCACACCGACAGATATGAACCGCTTTCTCGTATGTAACTATACTTCAACCATCTTACGGGCTGTTCCAAAAATTGTTAGTCAAATGAAAAATACTTACAATAAGAAAAAAAAATTTTTAAAGCTTTTCAAAATACTCACCTCCAACCCCAATCAATGCACTTATGCATTCGGGTGAACCAGCTTTCGAAAAATATAAAAAATGTATCTTGTCGAAAAATCGTAGCACGAAAAGCTTCCCGCGATACGTCCATTGTTGCAAACAAATGAAGAGTGACAGACAGAAGATTTTTAAAAATATTTAAAAAAGAACTACACGTTGGTTTGTGTGGAAATCGGTTGCATGGTATGGGCATGTGATGCGGAGGAATGAGGAAAATGTCGTCAGGAAAGTGTTGAGTATGAACGTAGAGGGCTATACGAGTAAGGGATGACCAAAGAAACGATGGATGGACTGTGTGAAAGATGATATGGCCAGAAAGGAAGTGACTACCGCGATGACGACTAATAGAGAAGTATGGAAGAAAAAGACACGTTGCGCCGACCCCAAATAAATTGGGACAAGGGCAGGAGAATGATGACGTTGGTAGATGGCCAATGATTTTCACCAAGGAGATTTGTATTGAAATTAACCATCAATCCTAACTTTTAAAGTAAGTTTAAGTTTGTTTGTTTGTTTGTTACCTTTTCACGCCTAAACCACTGAACCGATCATCCTGCAATTTTGCGTATACGTTGTCACGTGTACAGAAACGGACATAGGGTACCTTTCATCCCGAAAAGAAGTAAGGTTCTCGAGGAAAACAACAATAACATTCTTATGATACAAGATGGCGCCACGTGTCTTTCGAATCATGATTGAATTATTACGCTTTGACGCTAAAACTGCTAAACGTATTTGGATGAAATTTGACATATGGTTAGACCTGGATTAAGACATAGGACAGTTTTAATCCCAGTAGTACGTTCCCGTGGGATAATTTCAGATAACCACACGGGCGAAGCCGCGGGCAAAAGCTATTTCAAAATAGTTTCAAGAATAAAGAGATTGTATTTATTCGGTAGCTAACAATTTTCGGAACAACCTAGTATTGTAGGTTTAGGTGGTAGTGCAGTAATGCAAAGAATAAAAGCTTTTCTGTAATTATAATAATAATAATAATATCCTGGGACATTTTCACACACGGTCATCTGATCCCAAACTAAGCAGAGCTTGTACTATGGAAACCAGATAACTGATATACTACATACACTACTTTTTTTTTTGTAAATACATACTTATAAAGATAATTACACCCAGACTCAGAACAAACAGACATGTTCATGCACACAAATGTTTGTCCTGGATGGGAATCGAACCCACGACCTGCGGCGTGATAGGTGGTATCTTAACCAACACTGCCAGTTACCATCCCTACCTGGTTGCTGGTTGTTATTCCATCAATTCGCACTAAGCGCTTCCAAATGTCTTTTATAATGCGCACAGCAAAAGAGTGGTACTCACTACCTGCGTCTGTGTTTCCGAACGTATATAACCCTAATCTCTTCAAAGTGAGAGTGAACAGGCTTCTTCTGGGTAAGCTCACTCCATCGTCGACTTTGCCTCTGTCACCTCTGACCTAGACTAGAGTCAAGAGCAAACCCATCACAAATAAAACAAAAAACCACGCCAACTGGCCTGTCTTAAAAGGTAATTAATTTAAAATGTTTTGCTTGCCCTGGTTTCTAGTTTACATTTAACAAGATTTTAACGCTTTCAATGACATTGAATGAGACTCAATATAAGTTTTATTGTTATAACCAGAGATAGGAAGTTTAGGTATTTATAATCTACCTAAGATTATAAATACCTAAACTTCGAGGAAGTAACAAGAGTGTATAAAAACCCGGAATGATAAACAAATCAATCTGCCTAGCCTTTTTCCCAACTATGTTGGGGTCGGCTTCCAGTTTAATCGGATGCAGCTGAATACCAGTATTTTACATGGAGCGACTGCCTATCTGACCTCCGCAACCCAGTTATTGGGTAATACGATACCCCTTGGTAAGACTGGTTGTCAGACTTTCAGCACCCGTAACGACCGCCACGATCCACGAATGACAGCCGGGACCAACGGCTTAATGTGCTTTCCGAGGCACGGAGGAGCAAGCGTAGCTTAACCTGATGGATCGACCCGTGTGGCTGTTATTACTTAGCCACGAGCTCCTCCGTGACGAATTTATTATTATTTACTATAAATATTTAATTTGTAACGAATGTATGTGTATTCATAGTGAAATAAATAATTCGCAATTTCTTGTTTACCGGGAAATTACCGAGAATTTTTTTTTACCAACAATAATACATAGATACAAGAAAAGAAAAACTAAAAACTTAGAAATTGCCAATTATTAATTATTTTATTATAATTATTTCATTAGTTATGAATGTATGCAATAAACAATAAATAATTCACAATTTCTTAAATCCCGAGGTTTAATCGTCATGTTTATCATTCCGGGATTGTATAGGAGGTATTATCCACTCTTGTTACTTCTTTCCTCAAAGTTTAGGTTATACTCTACTTACTCCGATCTCTGGTTATGACGTATAGACGTGGACGTTGAAAGCGTTAATAAGCTTGCTAAGTCACAATAGACTGCAATCTTAAGGCGAGGTAGTTTTTGAGAGCCTAATGACCCTACAGAAAATTCCAGAAAATATATAGGTATTTATGAAACTTTGAGATGTATACTCGTACTTCAATCTGAGCATTTGAAAACTTTAAGCAACATGCAAAAATATAATGAAATGATGTAGGTTGTTTTCAGCTTTAAATTCGCTGCTGCTTCTACAAGTGATATTTTCACGGCTTAGCGACGATAATACGTTGGTAAATCACTTATCTTACAACTGTGAATTTTTGATTTTAAAATAATAATAAACTGATACAAAATGCAACTTTAACAGCGGAAATTTAGAAATTTTCGCTAGCGGGTCCGTGCGACGGTCGAAGACTATACTCACTTTAATATGGGAGCCTATAAAAAGTTATTTGTTTGATCACAGCACAAGCTATTTTCCTATATCTCATGTCGATAACAGAGAAGAAAAAAGAAACTTATAAAGGAAGGTTTTAAAGTCCCATAAAACCTACATCAAACTTTTTTTTTATACCCGAACGAACATAAAATAGTAACTTGTTTTATTATTTTCAGATTTAGAACCTTGTTTGTTTCTACATAAAAGAAGTGCTTCAGGCAAGGCTTTATTCAAATTTTATGCATTTATTCTTATTAATAATATTATCTCTATGGGATGGAATCCATAACTATGGGTTCCGTACTGAACCTGTTCAAAATGAAATCGATACAATGGCGTAGACACTTCTTAAGTTTAACTTTCATATTTAAAGTTGTAAATTAATGCGTGGATTGCCCAGATTTGGTGAGTCAGTTGAGCATGAATGTACCGAGATCGTCCGCCAGAGATCAGAATTAAAGACCTTTCTCGATCAAATCCAATCGAAACAAATACGGATACAACGCGCCCTTTTCCTATATCGTCAGGAGGTGCTATGCTTTATTCCACAGTTGTGATCTTGATGTTTTCGGTGGTAAGTTATGTGTAAAGGGTGACTGTAATTAGTGACCGATACTTAAACACATGATAATCATGTACATACTTTTACTCAATCAATCTGTCTAGCCTTTTCCCAACTATGTTGCGGTCGGCTTCCAGTCTAACCGGATGCAGCTGAATACCAGTATTTCACATGGAGCGACTGCCTATCTGACCTCCACAACCCAGTTACTGGGTAATACGATACCCCTTGGTAAGACTTGTCAGACTTTCAGGCTTCTGACGACCCGTAACGACTGTCAAAGATCCACGAATACAGCCGGGACCGACGGCTTAACGTGCTTTCGGAAGCACGGAGGAATCTCGGTATAAAAAGATGGTCACCCATCCACAGACCAACCCCGGCAAGCGTTGCTTAACCTGATGGATCGAACCGTGCGGCTGTTAAATTATTACTTAGCCACGAGCTCAATCAAAAACAAACAATTTTTACTATGGGACCGAAATCGCGAAAAAAAAATCAGCTGCTCCCTACATTTTGACGAGTTATGCGAACATGAATGTATGGGACAGCTGATTTTTTTCCCTCGAATTTAGGTTTGGTCTCATAGTAAAAGCCCTTCCACTAGTAATTAATAACAGGTTATAGAAAAAAAAAAGTATACAAATTAAAAAAATATACAGAAAACCGGCCAAGTGCGTGTCGGACAGCACAATGAAGGGTTCCGTAGTTGACAACAAACTTAACATTGTAGTTGTAAAACGTGTTCTCATACATTCAAACTGCAAATGTAAGTTTGTACGCACAATATTGAGAGATTTATAATGTTATTTTAAGACCATAGACTTCTTATAGGTTTTCCTGTAATCTATATTATATATATTTTTTCCAAAATATAGTATTTTCTATATTTTTTCCAAAATTTTAAGCTCAGTAGTTTCGGAAATAAAGGCGGGAAATGGTCAATTTTCGTCTATTTTCTTAAATAACTTTTAAATGGTTTATATTAAAATTATTTTAAAAAATCTACTTGAGACCCTCACAGTAAGCACTTTTATTTGATATATCGCACGGTACCGTTTGCAAAACATTATTTTTTATTTTCTTATTTACCCTTTAAAATTCACCCCCATATTTAAAATTCATTAATATACATTACACGTCCTTGTTTGGATCACAGAAATACATACGTGTACCAAATTTCAACTTAATCGGTCCAGTAGATTCGGAACAAATTGACTGTGACAGACGGACAGACAGACACACGAGTGATCCTATAAGGGTTGTGTGTGTGTGTGTGTGCGCGTATTAATTATGAAATACTGTCTTAGTGAGGGAAAAGTCTTAAAAGATAATTAACCACAGATGTTTATTTATAAACTTATACTTTGGACTATATTCTCAATCTAATCATAAGTTTTGGACTTTAGCCATTTAGTCAGGGCATTTCTGCAGTCTCGATATGAAAGTGAGTAAATATTTAATTCTAGATTTAGTAAGTTATATAAGTGAGAAGGTTGCCAAGCATATTGTCGCTAAGCAAATGTTGATTTAATAGGGACATTGGGGATCATACTTTTTTTCTACCTTGTCGAGCCACGGGTTCGTAAGTGAGAAACAACAATATAGCAAGCAAAAACTAGTATTAAAGAAACAAAAAAATTATCAAAACTACAGTCTTAATCAGTCCTTAATCCTAACTAAAACCTCTTACCTAATTCCGACCACAAGAAATAATAATATAAACCAAAACACAATGGATCACCTACATATGCAAATACGAGGATCTCTAAATAATATATTTTCTAGTTAGGAAACCTTGGTTTGGTTTTATTCAAATCTTGACAAATGGGGGACGAAGTACTTAGATATTCTTTTGTTTATTTTCTAGAAGTTGTTCAGACAGCCTTGAGTTTGTTTCGCGTGGTGGAAAAATTTAGGGCTTATTAACTTTCTATCATAATTTAACGCATTCGTTAGGATATTATATTTTTAACTTCGTAGCATACCATAATTACTTAGTCGACTAATTAGAAAGTAATTATCTGTGGGAATTGCCAAATAGTCTATGACATTACCACTTTCACCTCTCTATAGAACTTGCTAGAAACTCAAAGTCTATAAATAGACTGGACGAGAGAAATTCAGTCCTTTTTTCTACGATAGCCACTAAAGCATATAATAGTTCTCCGAAATTGGGTGAGTACTCATAGTGTCCTTAAGAGAATCTGTATATTACTATAACTGCGTTTTATCTTGTGTTCATTCTACATTATTATTCTTATCTTGTAAACTACTGTGATGCTAGTTTCGTATCCTCTGACCCTTTCCTTGTCTTGGGGCTACGGGCCTCGTCTGGTTAGGAAACTACTCACATCACAGAGGCTTACCGGATCTTCCTCTGAGCTCACGGACGCATCCTTGCGTGTTTCCAGGGACCACAGCTTTGGCTAGACTATAGACTACCGCACTACTCGGCTAGCTACCGGTCTGAACCCACACCTCCATCTACCTACTGACTGCAGCGGCGGTCGCTGAGCTCCGCACCAGGAACGATGGCTGACGGCCATACTACTGGCCCAACTACTCCGGCAGCCTACACGCCTAAGACGCTGACCTCTACCTCGGCGACTACGGCGGACAGCTAAACTAAGGCTGACCACGCCGAGCCACCGCAGCGCCAGCCAGTCGGTCCACCCAGGGCAGTACTCATTTCATTCTATAACCCTCCGGCCTACAACCATAAGACAAGATAACCCACGACCCCTACCTACCCTAACCTATTTAACTATCTCTGTTAATTTCATCTATAAAATAAACTCTGTTTAAGTGACACATTAGTCTCATTTGCTCTACCCTAGAATCCGCTACGCCACATATGCTACAGAATTATTTATATTCATATTCATATTCATATTAATTTATTGACATTTAAATAGAGTAATTACAATTGGTGCTTCCACATGTTATAATATTTGGTCTTATAATCTATTTAGCCTTAGTATGGCATGTGAAGCTTAATAATAATGTAATGTCACAAAAAAAACAATAAAGCATGGGTATTTATCCACAATCAATACATGGTCTTACGTTAATTATATAGTCCCTAGCTGACTACAGTGTCCAGTACCACTACCAGTAAAAAGTCAGTATTTTCCCTTAGATAATGATGCATTATTCCTGTAACCATTCATTTAATGAGTAAATCATTTTTTTAAGCAGTAGCTCTTTAAGCTTTTTCTTAAATTTTGGTAGAGGCAGATCTTGAATGTCTGATTGTAACCTATTATAAATTTTCACACACATAGCTGAGCATTTTTTTTCAAACCCCGCAGTCTTTGGTGCAAATTCTAGCACTAGCCGCTGACCCTTCCTTGATTTACGAGGATATAATAGATATAGAATAGGATATAGAATATTTTGAAGTTGTATTAATTTACAGAAATAAACATTATTTAAATTGTATAAAATATGAACTTACCTATGAGTAATGAAGAGAAACAATTAGGTAAATTAAACTCTATAAAGTCTGAAAAACCATTCACGGGCAGAATTGCGCCTTGTCTGATATCGTAGACTAAAACCATTGCAACTGCGTCATTTAGAGGAATTTTATTCATGAAAGATTAAACGATATTAAAATTATTTCACTTCTTATGGTGACCAGGTATTATTCTCTAAACAACACTTCGAACGGTGTCTCGTTGTGAATCCGCGATGATTTACTTTAAAAACAAATGAGTTCGCATTCGAATTGTGTGCGCTCACTTGAGTGAGGTTCCAAGTGAACTTTACAGAATAGCACTTAACATATATTTGGATAGACATCCTTAAAGCTAGTAGTTCTAGCTATATCATACATTTTTAAAGGCCTTCAATTTTGCGAAAAGGTTTTTTATTTTAGTGTGAATTTACTCCTAAAACGAATAAACCTTCCTAACTAACTAGGTTATTAAAGTGAACACACCAAAAAAAAATTGATAACCTGTCAAAATTGAGACATGTCACTGTTATTACTGTCAAACAATATTTGATTGATGAGTATGACAACAGAAAATGTAAAGAAAACGATAATAAAAATCAGATTATTTACAAAAATAATAAGAAATAAGACAGAATGGGATTTTTTCATAGCACTTACTGGGTTTGATCTAAAGTTAGCTAAAGTAAAAACTATGATTATGCGACAGTGTAAAATATAACCTAAAAACACTACCACCATACGTGTAAACGTCCGCCCAAAGGTCCTATAAAGTCTCAACCCGGATATCCCGCAACACCGCATGTTCAGACGCCCCCGGAGCATGCGTAGTTCATACAAACGAAGTACCAAAATAATTTTTAAATCAAACATATTCTAAAGGTAGTGAGTATTTATTCCTATTGTATTACAGAATATCTAGGTTCCCAAACATATATTTTGAAAGGACACTGATTTGAAGACAAGAAATGAGGAATTTAAAATTTCTATAGAAAACTTATTTTTCTCATATTTCATGTTTAAATCACATAATACAAATAAATACAATAAATACGAAATAAATATGATTGATTTACAAATTCTATTGGTATTTCGTTTGTATGAACTACGCATGCTTCGGGGGCCTCTTAAGAGCGGCCAACCCGACGTACTTTTCATACAAACGCTTGTACGTGGTTATAGCGTTTAACATATTTTTCTTAGAAATTTTTGAACTAATAGGTTTTTTGTGCACTGTATCTAGGTTACTATCAAAGCGAAAAATAAAAATTTGGAGAAACAAATTCAGTATAAGCCTCCAAAAATCTGCTTTTTTGCACAATTTTTATGTGAACTTTGGCCGTTCATAATGTACTCATAAATTTTAAAAGTAAAGAAAACATTGACATCGAAACCTTTCACATGTAATGGAGATTCTAAGTGACAAACATTTATTTCACAAACTTGTAAGGCTTGCTACAAAACACGTATTTCCTGGAACCAGCTTCATAAAATTCCGCACACTATTTTTCGTTAAATGTTATCGCGTTCTCACTTGCTTGTTAGTCAACGGGCGTTGCGCTGGATGAAACAACAAGCTTTTCGACCATGCCCACGTTGACGATATACGGGCCGGGAAGGGCACTCTTAAGCACCTTCAAAGCCTCCCATAATCCTATTATCCTATGATCGTTCTTTATCCTACCTACTTATGTACTCGTTTTCGAGTTATCTTAAATAAAATACATGGTTTGGTTTATCTTTAGTCATTACTCCTGCCATACAATCAGCGTTAAAAATTACGTTTCGAAAAATTCAATACAATCATGAGCTTCATGCAGTACCGTCATCGAACATAGGCAGTTTGTTCGACGACACTACTTTCCGCTTTCCGCCTCGCTGCTTCCCTCTGACTAGTAGCTCCTTTTTGTTCTCCTCATCGCTGTCACTGTGGTGAAGTTGTCAACAGCCTCGGACACCACGGCCTGTCTTGCAGCCGAAGTGTGGGTCGCTTAGCGCGGCACGCGAACATAAATGACATCATCCGACGAGCCCTTGTCACCGTCAGCGTTCCAGCTGAATTAGAATACAATGGCTTGGCACGCGACGATGGCAAGAGACCGGACGGCATGTCTTTATTTCCATGAAAGATGCGTAGTGTGGGATGCAACGTGTGTCGATACTCGCGTTATCCCATTTCCTGGCGCAGCGTGCTGTGCTGGCGCTGCTGCTGCGTAAAACCTCAAGCGGCGGAAGTATAATAACCTTATCGGTAACTATATTTCGAGCCGTTTGGGGTTGAAACCCTCGGGCCGTGGGGTCCGTGTGCTCATGGTTTGTTCAACGAAATCTCCAAACGGCTGGTTGACACTTCCCGTGACCCAACGGCTGGCTTTTCCCTTGTCCAGAGGCTAAGCATTGCCATACAACGTGGCAATGCCGCCAGTTTCTTGATTACATTAGCAGTCGCCAGCGATGTGGAGAAATTTTTCGACGCATTCGTTAGGATAATTATATTTTTAACTTTATTATTTATATTTTGAAGATGTATTAACATCCTAAGTTCGATTTTAATGTGGAGCAGTGTTATTTGGATTTTCATCAAGTGTTTCTCAGAAGCCGCCTGGAGTCTGGAGTTGTAACCGGTAGATGGCGAAAGGCTCGCCCCTTACTACTCGTACATTTTTATGGCAAAATATGGCTGTACCTACTAAAAACCACTGCATACCCATCCGAGAGATATTTAATCCTATCTTCGTCTGGTACCTATCTCACCGAATAACCCTTTTATATCGAAAACCGGATGTTTTCCCGAGATTCTTTCATAAATCTTTAACTCATTCAACCGTTTATGTTGGCATAACTGAACTAATTCGTATCACGCACGCCCAGTCGGAAATTATGAATAATTGATACCGTCCAACTACCGGTGTTGGTACTACTGTGTATACGGGATGTTTGATCTTCGTGTCATTCATTGAGGCCTCGGGATCTACCACTGTTATCGAAGTAAACAGGACATAACATCACGTCTGTTTGCCGAAAAGGGTGGGCAGAGGCTTATGGTACACTCCTATTTCGCCAAAACAAAACTCATATAGGGTTATTTTCAATTAGCTAGCTAAGATACACAGACGTGATAGGTATTATTTAAACAAGATAAAATATAAAATAACTGTTGGAGTATTTAAAAGAAGAGTGAAAGAACACTATCTTTCCATTTCGTCATAGTTATTTTAGTGATATTTATTCTATAAGTATGTATGTATTTAAGTATTTATTATATGTTTTATTAGCTTAGTGAATTGTTTTTTTTTAGATTTTATGTATTTTTATTTTCTCTCTTATTCTTACACACGGTGTCTACATCTCTTTTTATCCTATCGCAGGTATGCTGGAAGAGATTTTTTTAGAAATAAGCATTACCTTTGTACGTAATTTTCTGTTCCTTTATTCTTGTCTGTTTATTTGTGTGTACATAAATGGTTAAAAAAATAAATAAAAAAAATGTGTTTTTTTTTTTTGGGAGGTCAATGACTGCTGTTAGTTTTTAACCTTCAAAAAGGAGGAGGTTCTCAATTCGTCTGTATTTTTAGTGTTCCGTACCTCTAAAGGAAAAACGGAACCCTTATAGGATCACTCGTGTGTCTGTCCGCCTGTCACAGCCAATTTGCTCCGAATCTAATGGACCGATTAAGTTAAAATATGGTACACATATGTATTTCTGTGACCCAAATACGGACGTGTAACGTTAATAAATAAATTCTGAATATGGCAGTCAACTTTGGGGGGCAAATAAAAAAAAATTGCAAGCTGTACCGTGTGACATATCAAATAAAAGGGCTTAGTGTAAGAGTCTCAAATGCATTTTTCTTATAATTTTAAAATAAACCATTTTAAAGTTGTTTAAGAAAATAGACGAAAATTGACGATTCCCCCCTTTATCTCCGAAAGTACTGAGCCTACAATTTTGAAAAAAATATAGAAAATAGTTCAATACCTACAGATTACAGAAAAATTTATAAGAAGTCGATGGTCTTAAAACAACATGGTAAAACTCTCATTATTGTGCGTACAAAGTTACATTTGTCCATAGTTAAACAAAAAAGAGCCAACCCACATTAGGTGTAATGTGGGTTGGATCTTATTCGTTTAACTATGGACATTTGTAGTTGGAATGTATGGGAGAACTGTTTTTCAACTTTAAGTTCTTTTTGGGATAAATTTATCCCAACCACGGAACCCTTCATTGTGCGTGGTCCGCTCTTGACCGGTTTTTTTTTGTGCTTGTTACGTGATTACTCAAAGACGGATGGACGGATTTGGAAAATCGTTTTTTGTTTGAAAAGGCATACTTCCTAGGTGGTTCCATATAAATTTTATTAACTTTGATTGGGTAGTTTGTGAGCTAGGTTCAATAGTGCGAATTTTTTCCGCTTAGTTTATGTTTTTTTCTTCCTATCACTGTTATTACTTACATAGCTGGTACTGGTATTCGAATTTGTGTGGTACCACATGTAGGTACTACAACTAAAAAGTGAAAAATAAAAACTTTTTAGCAAAAAATATAACCGACTTCCAAAACAAAATACTACAAAGTGAAAAATAACTTAAAAACAACAACAGTAAAAGTCTGACACCACTCCGAATAGAGCGGAAGAAGTTATTTGATGATTTTTGAAAAAAAGGTTGCCACTGCAATTAATGTTCGGATAAAATATATCTAATAAAAATCATATGCAATCTGCATCGACAGCAGACCGCATGGTTGAAAAAAATACAAAAAGGACTATGCCCATTTTAGTATGGAAGGTGATGTCTTTCTATTTTTTCTCGCGGCCATCAACCAAATCTTGTTTTTCTATTACAGAATAGTGTAACAAACGAAACTTATTTGCCATGCATATCTCTAAAATCAGTCCGAAATGGTTTGTAGGCAATTTTCGACTCCTAGGTGCAAGGTTAGTGTTAAGTTGCCACAAAATAGACAGCCGTTAAATGTTTTTGGACATTTGAATATTCGGTACACCCTCTCGTGCGTTACGACTCAAAAATTGCCTCCAAACCTAATAAATGCATACACACTTTTAACTCTTTTTTTTTGCATTTGTAATGGGTTTGCTCTTGACTCTAGTCTAGGTCAGAGGTGACAGAGAGAAATTCAACGATGGAGTGAGCTTAACCAGAAGAAGCCTGTTCACGGGCACACTCTCCGAGGTACAATCTGTAGAAGACCGACAAGCAGGCAACCTTGCGGCGATGAGCCAAGCTATGAAGCTTGGCATCCACCAGTTTTACGTCGCCAATGAGCCTCTTAGCTCTGCGTTCCACCGAGTCAAGTGCGGCTAGGTGGTACTTAGCTGATCCGTCCCAAAGGTGACTGCAATACTCCATGCAGGATCGGACTTGCTTTCGGTCTGAATTTAGTGATATGCATGTCAAACAAGTTCTATTCTATACTAGAAAAACAAAATTTAGTTGACGGCCGCGAAAAAAAAAATACACCAATTTTAAGCATTGGCTTTTGGAAACATCCTGTATATGGTTACGCCATTTTGTGTTTTATACGGATGTCTGAATATGTACCTAGTCGGATTGTGTGCAGAATTAAACCGTGCAAAAATTGTGGTTTTGTGTTATGTTGTAACATTTGTGAAGTTTCACGGGTTAATGAATGTATCAGAGTATTTTTGGGAATGACGGCAAAAGTATTTGGTTTTACTACGCCTGTCTGTTCGTCAGTCACGAAAGAACAGTGTTCCTCATTCTCCGTAGAAAAGGAAGGATCCTCCGACCAGTCGGGTGCTGTCTGGTGGGCTACTTCCCGATGATTGATATCGTGATGTTGTTTATACGCTGATCGCGCGGATAACTCTGTTTGCGCGATGCAGGAATTGTGTGACGTCATGTGAGAAGCGTAGTTCTAAGTGGCGTATCTAGCGTTTAAAAGCTGCGTCCAGATATATTCTTTTGTCCGTACCGTACCTCCGTTTCGTATCAAATAAAAAAATAAGTAAAATAGCCCGTATCTTGTTAACATCGCTGCGATCATCGCGTTTTCATGTCTGTGTCAAGTATCATATCGCCTTTGAACGGGGCGAAAAAACCCGACTCGCGATGAATAGGAGTGTACCTGTATCCGTATCGAAACGCCGTACCACCGTACCGTATCGAACGAGCGTCCAAACTAGCGATCGTGGATCGCGACGCTGATACGAAACGGAGGTACGGTTCGGACAAAAGAATATATCTGGACGCAGTTATAGATGAAGTTGTGTCTTGAATAACAAGAGTGTCACAAGCAGAACTAACTAAGTCTAAAGTCCTAAGTTTCCATTCCTAGATAGAACAAACTTCGGTACTAACTATTCGCAATTTGTGTACCTAGACACGTTTTCAAGTGAAAACGTCTTTTCGCTCGGAGTACTGGTGGTAACTTCAATATTTCTGACCGACAAAAACATGTAAGATTTCAACCGTTAATAACTACGAGACTTTTAAAGCTAGAGTAATAGTTGAGCATTCCAAAGATAGGTCATATTTATAACAATTTTAAGACTGAATATAACTTGCGTATGACGTCACACTACGAATGCAGGCGCATGCGCGCTACCCTCTACTTTTCACCATGTGTCGAAATATCAATTCGTATAGCGCAAAAACGTGTTTAGCTAGATCAGTTATTCTGATGTCTTTGTCAAGAGTTGACAAAGCACTACCAGGACCTAAAGAGAAACAACAGAAATATTGGCCAAAATAGAGTTAAAAATGAATATGAAGTTGACAATAGCTACGACAGTGTCCGAAACTGTAAGAAAATCTGTTGAAATAGCAAAAAAGCTTAAGATGTCGTGTCGTTTCGCAAATAGCATCATATCGGCCGTAAATGTAGTCAGAACTGAAAATAATAATAATAATAACGTTTATTGTGTCCAAAAAGTTATACATCAACAATATTGGGTTTGGAGTCTTCATTTAAGCAAATAATGCCTGTATTAATAGACTCCGCTCCTTCACAACAGTAGGAAAAATATCATAATTGGTGAAAGCTTACTTAAGGAATTCAATGAGCCTACTAAGTCTAGTCTCGAACAAATACAATGGCTACGGCATTATCGGAAACCGTAGTAAAATTTCAATCTGTTTTCACAATTTTTTTGTTTCATATTGTTGTCGGCCCTTCGAAATTTCGAATTTTGTTACGGCATGTCTTGCTAGATGGCGCCACATGATAGAAGGTACCATATTGTTGGACAAACAATAGCAGTTTGGCAAAAGTTGATCCCTCAAAATCGTTGTTGCGCGTCTGCGGTGCAACGTGACAGCCATTATGATGCGCAATAATTTGTTGCCACAACTTGCTGTACCGGGGGGCTGATATGGCTGACAAGCGAGCAAGTCGCAAAGTTGCATGCATACGTCACTTTTTGTTCGGAATACCGGAGAAAGGTTCATCGAACAAAAAAGTAACTTATGCACGAGACGATGGCGTATTCGCTTTTAAATATGACGCGGCCTATACAGCTTGACTTTTGTTAAATTTAACTCGAAATGCCATATTAACAACCTCGAACTGTATAATTCGCACGCGATCAGAATGGGATGAAACCTTTTCAAAGTTAATCGAAAATCATAGTTGTAAAAAAACAAAAATCATAGTTATAATATAATATAATACCCTGGGACACACGGTCATCTGATCCCAAACTAAGCAGAGCTTGTACTATGGAAACCAGATAACTGATATACTACGTACACTACTATTTTTTGGTCAGTACTTAAGTACTTATATAGATAATTACACCCAGTCTCAAGACAAACATACATGTTCATGCTCACAAATGATTGTCCTGGATGGGAATCGAACCCACGACCTGCGGCATGATAAGTGGTATCTTAACCAACCACGCCATATATGCTTAGATAGACATAATCTGCAAAAAGACCCCGCTTTTGGCTTTGCCAGAACTTCTTCGCTACTTCGCTCGAGAACTGTCATTTTCGATTTACTTTGACAAGGTTCCATCCCATTTTGATCGCGCGCAAATTATTAATACCAGGTTTAACGCCTAAATTATCTCGATACATGAAATGAAAAGAGGTTATAAATCAACAGTCTGTTATTTCATTTATCTTTTTTGCGATCCATCCTTGCTTCGTGCGGGTGCACGAATATTATTGATATTGATATGGAAACATAATAAAGGTTAATAATCCTAACTTCCTAACTAATATTATAAATGCGAAAGTAAGTTTTTTTGTTTGTTTGTTACTTTTTCACGCCTAAACCACTGAACCGATCATCCTGAAATTTTGCATGTACGTTGTCACGTGTACAGAAATGAACATAGGGTACCTTTTATCCCGAAAAAAAGTACTGTTTCCGAGAAAACAACAATAACGTTCTTATGATAATAGATGGCGCCACGTGTCTTTCGAATCATGATTGAATTATATTGTTATAGAAACTGCTGAACGGATTTGGATGAAATTTGGCACATGGGTAGACTATGACCTGGATTAGGACATAGGGTACTTTGGTCCCGGTGTTCCGACAACCACGCGGGTGAAGCCGCGAGCAAAAGCTAGTATATAATAATAATAAGGTGTATAGCGATATTCGCTATACTCATTGAAATATCAGATCATCTACCTAGCCTTTTCCCAACTATGTTGGGGTCGTCTTCCAGTCTAGCCGAAAGCAGCTGAATATCAGTTTTTTTTCATGAAGCGACTGCCTATCAGACCTCTACAACCAGTTGCTGGCTAACTCGATACACCTTGGCGAGATTGATGGTTGTCTAACTTTCGGGTTTCTGTCTACCCGTCTGACATCGTGAAAACACTGGTTCAAAATATCAGTACCAATACATTTCCAATGTACCTGACGTCAGACAGTCAACTCCATTTCCAGTAGGTTCTAATCTAATCTTCACGCTGATATCAAAAGTTGGACTCAAAACAATGTCATTTGATATTGATATAAGTCCATTGCTTCCACTCCAAGCTGTGAATAAGCTTGCAACGTTTTCCTGTTGAGTTTTTAATTGATTGAAATATGATGTAGAATGTTGATCATAATATGTTTTGTGACCGTAATGAATATTTACAGAACTATAGTCTTTAAAATCCTAACTAATATTATAAATGCGAAAATAAGTTTGTTTGTTACCTTTTTACGCCTAAACCACTTAACCGATCATCCTGAAATTTTTCATATACGTTGTTAGATATACAGACACAGATATAGGGTACCTTTCATCCCGAAAAAAGTACTGTTCCTGAGGAAAACAACAATAATGTTCTTATGATAATAGATGGCGCCACGTGTCTTTTGAATCATGATTTTAATGTATATTATTATAGAAACTTTAGTAGTGTGTTAGGAGTTTTTTTTTATTTTTTATTTAAGTACCTAATATATTTTGTGTCACCCTTAACTATCCTAACTAATATTTTACGCTCTCACGCTAAAACGGCTTAACGGATTTGGATGAAATTTGGCATATGGGTAGACCATGACCTGGTGAAGGACATAGACTACTATTCATCCTGGATCGCAGACGAAGTCGCGGGCAACAGCGAGTCAGTAATACAGTTGTCTAAAGTTCATAGCACACATATCAGCTCGGAAAGGGACCGTCACCGTATCGCCTTTTGCCTCGCCGTCAACCTAACGTAAGCACGTAACCAAAGCGCACCAGCAGCTCCGATACGTCGACTCGGCTACAGCTAGGCGACGCCGCGCTTACGTTCCTCAGTTTGAATCCGAACGTGAAGACAAGCGCGGTGATGGAGAGCTGTAAGCCTGGGGACGACGAGCCGTAAGCGCGGGGATCGCTGGTTGACCACACGCCACACCGCGGTTCATGAGCTTATCCCGAGGCGATTCGTTCACGTTAAGATTCCGATTAGTATGCTTTTCAGAAGGGAGTTTCATACAAAGAATACTAAACGGCTTGAGTTGATACGGTTACGATCCGTTGATATGTGTGCTATGACCTTTAGTTGAATTGGCCTTACAAGGCATGATTACCGTATCCACTTTAAGAATAAAAAAATTGCTGCTGTCTGCAAATGTCTGCAATATTGCAATTACCTATTCACTTTCCAATAGGGATGATGCCTGGATAAAAAAAAAAGAAATTCTATTTAGTCCGTCAGTCAGATAATAAGAAAATATTAGACACGTATTTTTTGCTTTATCATATTAATAAAAAATGACTTAGATAACTCGCATTAAAGTTCGGGAGTGGGGGCTCGCTACGTCACTTCTACGTATGAAATCTAGCAAGGCGTGACGTCATGCCACATTTTAACTCAATGTATCGCCGTAATCTTTTGATTACGTAGAAAAAGAAAAAATACGTGTCCAATATATTTTAATAATCTACATGACGGACAAAAAAACATTTTTTAGTCATCATCCCTATTGCTACCAAGAAGATAAGACAGTCTATAAGCAATAGACACTCGGTCCAGTTATTTTTACACAAACCTAACTATTGACCTTGACCCGCGACCGGATTCCAGTTACAGCAATCTTTATAATGCCGCCGTATCTATGAAATTAGGCCACACAGTGGTTCCAGTAAAATACACATTGATATCACAAGTATTTGAACAGTTTTTGCTCAACCATTGTTTACTTTCTTTTTTTTTTTTATTTGTGATGGGTTTGCTCTTGACTCTAGTCTAGGTCAGAGGTGACAGAGACAAAGTCGACAATGGAGTGAGCTTACCCAGAAGAAGCCTGTTCACTCTCCCTTTGTATATATTATTATTATTAAAGAATATAATAATAATATTAATTAACTACTTGTGGCAACACCAACGTCAACACGTCAAAATTTATTTTCATATATTTTCAGTTTTATATTATTTCCAGTTTAATATTAGTCGCAGTTTTTTTATTTTATTTCCTGAGAAAAACCCACACGCCACTGCAAGAAAAAATAATCAAGATAATTTAAATACAGCAATTACCAAAATGTACAAAATACATAAAAAACTGCCAAATCGGAGGTGACATTTGTCATGTCACCTCCGATAAAACAATTCAAACCCAAATGAAAATAAAAAAATGTTGACGAGAGCAGCTGCAAGACGAGCACGCCTACCACCTCCGGACTCTTCGCTCGGCTCCGCCTCGCTGCCGCCGGTACCCAGCCCCACCGTGAGCGTTGTGACGACACCGGCCGCGGTAGTTGCGTCGAGCTCGAGTGACGAGTATTTTTCCCCGCCGACGTCGCCAACACCTGTACGTCGGCAGGGGAGAGGCCGGCCACCGAGAAGCTTGGGACTTAGGGGCCATCCAGCCCCGAGCCGGGTCTCCGCTGCCGGTGGTTGTGTGCAGCGCATGAAATGGACTCAACAAATGAATGAGAACGTCATGCGCGCATATTACGGGGCTACAGAGGGGGGAACTAACCTCACTGCGTACCGCGATAGGATGCTGTCTCTGTTCCAGGCGCTTCAACCAGCCATCAACGTCTCGGCCCAACGACTTTCGGATTAGGTGCGGGTTATCCAACGGAATCACAGATTGGACGACGCCGCGCTTGATAGGCTGCGCTCAGAGGTACTGAGCAATCGTATCGTCCCTGTCCCGTCAGAGACCGCGGTGCAACCTCTAGTCAGTGACATAACCCAACCGCGGTCTTATGTTAATGATGAGGAGGGGGGCGAGGAGATTGTTACGGTAAGTAGCCAGTGTAACGAACGATTGAGGAGCGCGCTGGAGGATGCGATTCGGGAGTTTAGAACTGCCCCTGTCCAACTTAGACCACATTTACCTCGCTTGCCTATGCACAGAACGAATAGGGCGATGGTGTGTGCCTTGGATTCGCTGCTTGGTTTTTATTTTGAAAGCAGCGAAGATCTCGTAGATACGCACTCGATCTTGTATTGCGCGGCTATTGCGGCGTGTCGTGTAGCCAATGTCAAATTTCCAAATTGTGACATAGCTACACGACCAAAACCCGCTGTTCCAGCCTGGCAGTGCAAGATCGAGCAGCGTATCGAGGGGACCAGGGTGCTCATCGGCAAACTATACTGCTTCAGGGAGGGCAATACTCGCCCTAGAGTGATGCGCTTTGTGAGGCGGGCGTTCTCGGGGACTGGAATCAGTCCTCAAGAATATATGTCCCGTGTCACAGAGCGCATTGACTTCCTGAAGCAGAAGGTCTGTGCATGGGCAAGCCGTATCCGTAGGTATAAGCGACGGGTTGAGCGGTATACCCAGAATCGCATATTCCAGCGTGATCAAAGGTGGGTGTATAGAGCATGCAGGGAGCGACCTGAGCAAAATGTGGCAGACGTATGCCGCCCGGATGATGATGCCACTAGCATATTCTGGCGTAACATCTGGTCGGTGCCCGTTTGCCATACTGAGGCTGAATGGATGCGGGATGTTGAGCGCGTGTGTGACGCCATACCGGAGATGGAGGAAGTAATAATTACTTCCTCCGATGTAGCCAGTGCAGCCCGCCCGATACCGAACTGGAAATCTCCGGGACCGGACGGACTGCACAATTTTTGGCTTAAATGGCTGCAAAGTTCACACGCGTGCTTAGCATCGCAATTCCAGTCGGCCTTAGAGTCTGGGTCACTGCCACAGCTCTTTACAACAGGAGTTACTCACCTGCTCCATAAGTCAGGTGATGCCACGGAACGCAAAAATTATAGGCCGATCACTTGTTTGCCGACGGTCTATAAACTTCTTACATCCATTTTGAGAGAGAAAATTAATTCTCATTTAGAAAAGAATTCTGTTATGTCTGTCTCTCAAAATGGATGTAGGAATGGGTCCCGCGGCACCAAGGAGCTACTCCTCATTGACATGGCCATAAGCCAACAGGTCCGTCGATCCCGAAAGGATTTGTCGACATGTTGGATAGACTATAAGAAGGCCTTTGATTCGGTGCCGCATACATGGCTCTTGAGGGTGTTAGAGTTGTACAAAATTGATACAACTCTGAGCACCTTCCTAACGACGTGTATGGGGCAGTGGAGGACGGTTCTTCGCTATCCAGGATGCCGACAAATTCAGGGGAGCAACGAACCTATTAGGATTAAGCGGGGAATATTCCAGGGCGACAGTCTGAGTCCACTGTGGTTTTGTTTAGCCTTGAACCCTCTTAGCACTCTGCTGGAGGGTACAGGGCTGGGCTGTCCTTTGCGGAGAGGGGGTCAGGTAATATCCCACCTGCTTTATATGGATGATTTGAAACTGTTTGCCACCAACAAATTGCAACTGCTGGAGTCACTAAAAGTAACTAAAACTTTTAGTGATTCCATCAGGATGGAATTTGGTGTAGATAAATGTGCAGTCATGCATGTAAAGCGGGGCGGGATTGTGGAATCTGAGGGACTACAACTCTCAGATTCTATAAACCTGAGATCACTCTCCGCAACTGATACCTACAAATACCTGGGTATGTCAGAGGGGTTAGGCATTAACGGACCTGACATGAAAAAATCGTTGCAGGAGCGCTTCTTCGGTCGCCTGAAAAAGGTACTTAATAGTTCTTTGTCCGGCGGCAACAAGGTGCGTGCCTTTAACGGTTGGGTCATGCCGGTCCTGATGTACTCCTTTGGCATACTAAAGTGGACCCAGACGGAACTAGACGCCCTGGATAGGAGAGTCCGGTCACTGCTGACTGCAAACCGGATGCATCACCCACGTTCGTCTGTCATGAGGCTGTACATTCCGCGGAAGTGCGGGGGTCGAGGTTTTTTAAATGCTAAGACCCTCCACAACCGCGAGGTGTGCAGTCTCAGAGAATATTTTCTCAAGGCTGACGTGGGTATGCACCGAGATGTAGTTGCAGTGGACAAGGGACTCACCCCGTTGTCCTTGGCTAAAGAGAACTGGCGCATACCTGTGGTGCTTAGTACCAACGACCGCAAGGAAGTATGGCAAAGCAAGGAGCTTCACGGACGCTTTTTCCGGGCCCTTCATGGGCCCGACGTAGATTTCTTAGCGTCCGTGGCCTGGCTACGCTTCGGTGACCTCTTTGGGGAAACCGAAGGTTCAGTCTGTGCGATTATGGATGAAGTTATGCTAACGAATAACTACCGGAAGTATATAATGAAAGACGGGACGATCGATATATGTCGGGCATGCCATTGTCCCGGTGAGTCTATCAGACATATTACTTCTGGGTGTTCTCGTTTAGCTAACGGCGAGTATTTGCACAGGCATAATCAAGTAGCCAGGATTATTCATCAGCAACTTGCTCTGAAATACGGCCTTGTGGACTCTGAGGTACCGTATTACAGGTATGTGCCCGACCCAGTTCTCGAGAATGACCATGTCACGTTATACTGGGATCGATCTATTATCACTGACAGGACTATTGTAGCCAATAAGCCTGATATAGTGGTAATAGATCGATCAGTGCGCTGCACAATGATAATCGATGTCACTATCCCGCATGACGAGAACCTCGTGAAGGCTGAGAAGGAGAAACAATTGAAGTATCTCGACTTAGCCCACGAGGTTGTCGCTATGTGGAATGTGGACTCGGCAATCATTGTGCCGATAGTCGTTACGGTCAATGGCCTTATCGCTAAGAGCCTCGACCAACATCTCAAGAGGCTCTCGTTGGGTGGCTGGGTGACGGGCCTGATTCAGAAGGCAGTCCTCCTTGATACGGCGCGTATTGTGAGGAGGTTCCTGTCTCTGGGGCCCTAACCACCGGTAGCTTGGACCCTGCACCCGCTACCGGCGGATCACTATTTTTTATATTTTTAAATGTTTTTTTTTTAATGTTTTATAAAAATATTTAAAAATGTAATAAAATAAGTTTAAAAAATAAATAAAGGATATTAATTAATATTGATGTGGTTATTAGCTAACTAACAAGGTATCAATTTATGACAAAGTGGTCGGATAGCTACTCCCATAGATAGTTAGGCACTGAATTAACCGACTTGGTTTACATTTGATTTCACAACTTATTGCGGCAGCAAAACTGTGTTGCGAGACTTGGCATTTTTGTACATGTTATGTTTTTTCTTATTGTAGGTATTTCTTTTTGTAGGTAGTCTTCCTTTTTTCTTTTCTGCGGTTTATCTGCGGTATCGTGGAAGTTTTTATAAGGGCTAATTACCTATTTCGTCAATTTAAATGAAGTCTAATTGAGAACAGTAAAAGTAACTTTGTAATTACATACAATTTATAGAGGACTACCAAGTTACTTATTCAGTTTGTACATCTAGAAAACGAGACTAAAAATTCGGAATATCAATTTTCCCTTGCTGTTTAGGCTAAATAATAACTGTTTTCAAAATTTAGAGTTAGTGAGTCTGCTAGAAGTACCTTAGAATTTTGAGGATCTGTGAGTCAGTAGTCAGTGACAAAATTCACTTCCACCTGACATTAGGGACTGCCAAACTGTTGCAGTATTTAAAAGAAGAGTGAAAGAACACTATCTTTCCATTTCGTCATAGTTATTTTAGTGATATTTATTCTAGAAGTATGTATGTATTTAAGTATTTGTTATATGTTTTATTAGCTTAGTGAATTGTTTTTTTAGATTTTATGTATTTTTATTTTCTCTCTTATACTGACACACGGTGTCTACATCTCTTTTTATCCTCTGTCCTATCGCAGGTATGCTGGAAGAGATTTCTTTAGAAATAAGCATCACCTTTGTACGTAATTTTCTGTTCCTTTATTCTTGTCTGTTTATTTGTGTGTACATAAATGGTTAAATAAATAAATAAATAAAATTAAAATATTTAAATTGTTAATTTTAAATGAAAAACAAATTTTAAATTAAAATGAAAAAAAAAATAGCACAGTCCTAAAAGTGCAGATGAAGAAACACGGAAGTTACAGACAATACTAGAAAAGACAATAGGGTATTACACCCATTTTTGAAAAGTGTCTCAATTAGATTCTATAGTGCTAATAAACTATATAAAAAAAAACACAACATTTTTATTCAATCGATAAGTGCCCTAAAAATGCATCGAAAATTTTCCATTTTCAAATTACGCGCGTAATTTGACGAAAACGCTGGACGCAGTGGACGTCATATTGTTGGTCTGTAGTCATGACGTCAGTTGGCTGTGCGCTGATATTTTATAATTATGTTAATTGGATAATTGTTTATAATTTATAAATGTGTTATTATTCAACATATCGTTGGTATGCCGTTCCTGTATGCAAGAATAATAGTGTAAAAATAATAAAAGAACAAAGCCTGTACACGCTGATCAGTTGACAGTTGACACTTTTTAGCTTACACAGCCTTGTGACGTAATTAACATGGCGGATTCGCGGCTACTATCTCATAGTGTTAAAAAACAGATTTAAAAAAAACTGAAAATTTTGAATTGAATTTGTTATTTTATAAACTGAAACTAACATTTTCCGACTGCTTTTTGGATAAGCTATCTCAATAATATATTTTTAGATTTTTTTTACTCATATAGAGTAAAATACTTTATTACAACAAAATCATAGAAGTATTAGAAAGATCATCCAGTAAATTGATACAATATTTCACCATTGTATTCACATCGCAGCCTCACGCCCCCTTTTTTTTGGATGGGAAATCATCAAATCACTTCTCCCGCTCTGGGTGGAGCGGGAGGGCGTATCAGACTTCTACTGACTAAAACCCACCCGTGTTCCTTCAGTTGCCTGTGCCAGGGCCACGGTAACTCTTTCAAACAACCCGCAACCCTGGCGGGTATCGGCCCTAGCGGACGCCTTCAGCTAGTGCTGGCATCTCTTTGAGGCGCGCTTGGAACACAACGCGCCGTCGACCCGGGCCTGGTCCTTACCGGACGGCGAGCTACCCATTGCTCGCCATCCGCAAGCCCGCGCCTACGGTGGCCGGCAATCGGCTATCGATTCTCTCTCATGCGTTCAGCCTCCTCCTTCGCGAGCATTACCGCTTCGCAGAAGGAGGTGACGGCCTCCCATGCACTCTCGCTCCGTACCATGGCCTGTACCAGGGCCGGACGCGAGAGGTCGCCGCCGCCGATCGCCTCTGCGAGGACGCGGCGGTGCTCTGCCCAAGCCGGGCAGACCTCCACCGTATGTTCCACCGTGTACTCCGAGCGATCTACATAATGGTAACACAAGGGCGTTTCCTCCCGCCTTATCCGGAACAGGAATCTCCCGAAGCAACCGTGTCCGGTGAGGACCTGCGTCAGGCGGAAGGTGAGGATGCCGTGACGCCTCTCCAACCACTCCTCAAAGACCCCTCTTTGAGGAGTGGTTGGAGAGGCGTCTTTCGACTTATCGCCGCAATTGTGGCGTGCCCATCACGTACTCTCCTAACCACATAACTGCATCAAAACCAAACAAAATTGCAAAAGTCGGTCACGCACGCTATGAAAACATATAAGGCAGATACCGCCAACACCATGGTATTAGGTTTTCGTTCGAGGCTCCCTTGACCTCTATGGCCTAATTTGTCATTCATGGTGATAGCACACCGGTGGGAGTCAGTAAACAGGTGAAAGCAGAAGGTTAAAGCACTATTACCACTGTGTCGAGCCGACAGGATTTGTCCTGTTCAAACATTTATTCGCATTTGTTAAAATATGTTAAACAACTCTATTTGGCTAAGTGATTATCCGCGATCATTTAAGGCTGCTTGTTCACCGTCACCAGACGTTAAAAGGGCGTTAACGAGGACGAGATGACGGCGCCGAAGTAGCCATACATATAACTTTATTATGGCCGCATGTCCATCGCACACTACCACCGGGACGTCACTTTCGGTTCAAATAAACTCGTTTTTAGGGTTCCTTACCTCAAAAGGAAAAAACGAAACCCTTATAGGATCACTCATGTGTCGGTCTGTCTGTCTGTCAATTTTCAACGAATCTAAAGTGGAAAATTGGTACACGTATGTATTTCTGTGACCCAAAAACACGGACGTGTAATTTAACTATAATAACCTTAAAATTAAAAAATTAAAACAGAAAATACTTCTATACCTATAGATTACAGGAAAACCTATAAGAAGTACACGGTTTTAAAATAACATGGTGAATCTCTCAATATTGTGTGTACAAACATACATTTGCAGTTGGAATGTATGGGAGAACATGTTTTTCAACTACAATATTAAGTTTGTTCTCGGGTAATGTCAAATTCATCCCAACTACGAAACCCTTCATTGTGCGTGGTCCGACACGTACTTGACCGGTTTTTGTTGATGTCCCGTTGACGTTGTGCGGTGGAAATACACTGTATCAGTGCAATTTGCAATTTTTTTATTTTCTGTGTTCCCGTCTCGATTTGGCAACAGCGCAGCATTGGATAATGCAACAATTTCGAAGAAAACAGAACTGAGGTTGTATTTTATTAACAGAACTCTAACCACTAACTTGCATGGCTTGCCCAAATGTAACTAACATATTTTTGAATGGACTGCATTCCTGAGTTGAGCTTTTATTATCTGTATAAATATTTTAAAATTCTGTCGTGAACCTTTCCCACTAATATCCTTACCTATTATTATGTAAAAGTTATGTAAATATTTTTGGTACTCATTCACGAATGTGTACCATGTCCTCGATAGATTATAATTCTATACTTATCCAGGATCTCGAATATTCGTACAGAATCATTTTTATCCTAGGTAAATAACTACCTACTCCATTAACTGGCACTGTGTAGGCAATGTAGATTCCAACCCGCTCCTTCTCACAAAGAGGCCTATGTCCCCTGGATGCGAGTGAAATAAAAAATCTGCAAAAAGTGAACCTTCTGTACGTACGTATATTTTCTGTGCCACCGCGGTACTGTCATGTGCTAAATCCGAGGCGATCGATGGAACTAATGGAATTGCTCATAACATTGTAAGTAATTGTTTTAGCGAGCCATTAACACTCCTAAGCTTATTACAATGTTGTTTTTTTTTATTATAAAAAATGTGCTTTACTTTATTGGGTTTGCGTATAAAGCAGGCAAGTTAGACTGACAAATAGATATTCTATATGGTAAACTGAAAGGTCGAAAAAAATAGGCAATATTAGTTAGGATGTCGTGGATTGATGGCGCCATGGTGTAACAGACAGCGCAATCTAACAATTAGTTTTGTAACTAATAATATTGTTACCAGAAACGCAAGCGCCTTACTACCGTTTGGGCACGATCGTCGGTAGAGGAGATGCAGTGGGGACTAGCGGAGGGATGGAGTGTTCTGACTGCCAAACTTCAACAGTCTTGGCAGACGATCAGTACCAATGCACGTGTTAGTTTTTTGTAAAACCGTTGCGTTTAAATAAAATTATTGTGATTTAAATTATCCTTCGTTCGAGTAACCACGACAGTGCCCACATTGACCTAAAATATGTCGGATCGTGAAGAAGTCCCGATGTTTAGCATCTCGGCGTAAAAATGCTCAACTCTGGACGTCTGGGAACGTGCAACAGAATTGGTTTACCAGACAGAAGTGCCCACTAGGGAAGTTCTAATTGAACGAATAACCGGCGCGTTCCAAACTATGAAAGAAGAAATGCGACTACGTACAACGACAGTTGAAATAAGAAACAGATGTCGTGCATGCATACGAAATGGAGGAGGCCAATTTGAACAAGATTTATAACTTTTTTTAACTAGTCTGTCTCACTGCTGGGCAAAGGCCTGCCCCATTTCTTTCCATCTCTCCCGGTGTTTTGCCTCCTTTTTTATAACTTTACTTAAATAAAAACATAATAACCTTAATAAGTCTTTTCTTAACCCTGACTCTCCTAACTAGTGTTTTGACTATATAATGAATAATTTCTATGACATGTAGCATACCGTTAGAAAGGGTATCAACAAAAGAACTTTTTAAAATAAAGCTAAGTTCAAAATGGCTCTTAGTTTTTTTTTAACGAATTTAGAAGTTGTAAAATTTCATACATTCAATAAAAAATTAAACTTTGGAAGCTTGTAAGGAATTTTCTGGAAACCAATTGTATCAAACAAAGACGTATTTGGATTTAAATGACTGGAGAATACAACAAATTTTATTTTGTGCCACTACACCCACAAACAAAAAAGTTATTTCGAATTAAAGGAAACATTTTGGGTATTTTTTTCATTAAAAAAAAAAACATATTTAACCAACCGTGACATTTGCGACAAAGGGTGTATGGGTAGAACCTAGCTAATGACCTCCCAAATCCCTGGAAAAATTGTGTCGGTCCATGCACCAAACACCCTGTATAGATAATTTTAAATTCTTTTAAATTCAAAAAACATTTTTCTGCAACTAATCGACAGACAAAAAAGATGAAGTTTAAAAACCTCTTTTTACAGAACGGAACCCAAAAAACACAATCATAAAGAATCATCTGTAACAAACAAACTAATAACAATTCGTTCAAACTCCCGTTTTACCGTCTTTCACTCCATGAAAACCTTTTCATGAGTTTCAGACACAAATATTTACGTTGTCAGGATATTTGAAGACGACGCCGACTTTATTTGGAAGTAGTTGTTTCGACCACGACTTAGTCTGCTTCGGTTTTTTTTTTTTTTCTAAAGACTGCATTATACCCATTTAGAGGTAGTTTTTTTTTTTTTTTTAATATTGTATGCCTTTGTCCTTCCTTTCTGTTGTATAGTTGTGACAAGGGTGAACAGTTTGTGAGGCCCTGGGTTTGATTCCCAGGGCATTTTTTATCCTCTGTCCTATCGCAGGTATGCTGGAAGAGATGTCTTTAGAAATAAGCATCACTTGTGTACGTGGGTGAATATTCGACCTTTTAACCGCCGTCATTACCTTCCGCCAAAAGTTGATGAAAGAGAATATATTTAATGAAATATTTCAGCAATTCCTGATTCTGGTCCTTAAGCAGATTCTGGGAATTGATGAAATATTTCATTAACGATATTCTCCTTCATCAACTTTTGGCGGAAGGTAATGACGGCGGTTAAAAGGTCGAATATTCACCCACGTACTTTTCTGTTCCTTTCTTCTTTTCTGTTTATTCGTATGTACCTACATAAATGGTTAAAGAAAAAAATAAATAAAATAACAATGGATGTCACATCGCCATGTTTCCTAAAAAAAAACCTAGTTCAAAATAAGAATCGCTCTTTGGAAAAAATATCAGAAATCCGTAACTTTAAAAGTAAAATGGTATTTCTACCCAATTTCAACAAAAGGTTATGCATTCGACTGTTTTTTTTTTTTTTTGTTCCTGTATGTGCATCGATTTCTCACTAATTACTAAGAATTAAGTGGATGTAAGACTTATATGAGAGATTTATGTGGTTATTATTTGGTAGAAGACGCCTGTACGGTGGCTCCATATCAATTTTATGAACGTTGTTCGAATTAGCTTCAATAAAATTAGCTCTTTACCCTATAAAATAGACGATTTACATAGAAAAAAATCAAACAATTTTTCTAAAATAAATATTGTCGATGCACTTTTGCCATTTTAATGAAAGTTCGTTGATGCCTCTGCTATAGATATCCTGGGAACGGGAATCGATAAATTATTTAAAGGCGTTCTTCACTGCCTCGTTGGATTTGAAATTTTTTTATTGTTGAAATCAAAATTTCCAGATCGGAAGCGATCAAACCAAAAACGCACCGTGCCTTCACTTGCGATACCTTGTCCATACATGTCGTTAATATTGCGTCCTGTCTGTGTTGCGTTGGTGCCACGACGGAACTCGTATTCAAAGTTAGCACGCAATTTCGATTTTTCCATGGTTACAAAAATATTGATATCAAAGAAAAATCGAACGGCGAGAAAACAAATGAACAACTGGTTTTTTTTTTTAAATATCATGCTAAATTATACAATTCATTTGAATTTCGAATTCTAAATAGAATGTAAGATCAATCTTCAAACTAGTCAGTATAAAAAATCGGCAATTTCATAGGTAAAGACCTCTTATATTAACGGAGAACCCTTTTTTATGAAATTACGACTTGTCCTTAGCCGAATATAATTATTTCGGGAAACTAAAGAAACCCTAACTTTCTCGCCACGATTATTAGTCCAATACTAATTCAATTCTACAATACCAATTACTCGAACATTACTAAAAGCAATTTTCTTAATTTCACTATAATTGTAGGCTAAGAAAATTACATACTAATTGCTGCCTTTCTAATCTCAATCCAAAGTAAACGTGAGTAAAGTATTAATTTGTTAAATACTAGCGCACACTACGCGACTGATCTGAGAGTTGGGCAACCAGTGGCTGTCACAAGTTGCGGTCGGAAGATTTCGTATATCATCGTCAGCTTCAATAGTTTACTCTTTAGCTTGTTCCTTAAACACTCTCATGATGCACTGTGTCGCTCTTACCTAGCCTAAGAGCATCCTACACTGGATTTGTCGCGTGGTAGGATCCTCTCAATACACATCAGCCCCATCTGCCATCGTGCATCGGTTCCTCGGAGAACGTGGCAGTCAGAATTTTTTAATGCAAGAACAGCAGTGGCCCAGTCGTAACGGCCATGATATACGAGGTTCATAGGTTCAAACCCTAACAGATGCTTGTGTAAATTATTTCATTACCACTGTTCTCACATCAGTGAAGAATAACCTCGTGAGGAAACCGGCATGTCCTAGAACAAAAAATTCGAAGACATGATGATAAATGATAAATGATTTTTATTTCTGTAAATAGGTTTGTACAAACACTACAAGTCAATATTTTTTTTTAAACTAGATGAGGTCGGCGTTTTCTATCTGACTACTCTGAGAAGAAAGGCCGAAACAAACTCAGAGGTCACAGTCTCTTATAAAGTCCAGACATAATCTTGGTCACTTCATGTGAAGACCATGTAGATTGGTGTCTGAAATGGTCTTTTGAGGAAAGAACCACACAGATTGAGAGGACCTGTCCAGTCAGTGCACGAATTTGTCAGTAATCGCGCAGCTCAACTCAGATCTTAAGGAGCTCAACGATTCGACGAACAATACCAAAGAAAGGACATTGGGGTAGGCCACATAGATTACTCAAACTGCCAGACCATGATTAAAAATAACTGAGAGAAAAAATAAAACAAACAAAAAAAAGCAATGACCTACATAGTCTTCACATTCACAATAAATTAAAATAATATAATACTATACATGTGATATCTACCAACCGCGTGGTAGATTAAAGCCTAGTCCCTCTCACCGAGAGGAGACCTGTGTCCTAGCAGTGGAAACATTATCGATTGATTATGGATTTTTTAATAACCCCTCGATTCGCGTTGAAGCCACCAGCAGGGGCAGCGGCAGTTCGGAGATGCGTCACCGCGATTGGCACGAGAACCTTCATACACGTTCGTCCTTCTCTTTTTTCTGAAGCGAAACGGAAAACAATATAATGTCAAGCACAGCTAGTGGTAAGGTTTGCGAAGGCTCTTAGAATACTGAAAAATCCAATCACAATTTTATAAGTTATTTTAATTGAATGATTATATCTTGTCTAATAGCTGATAACAAAAGGCTATGGGTCGTGAAAAGAGGAATTCTTTGCAATATCCCAAATTACCAATTTATTGTGGCTTTGAAAATCCCTCTAAAAATCAACCTTGTAAAGTCCGTACACGTAAACTGCTGAATAAAAGTCTCAAAAGGTTGATCGATCAATTTAATATTAAATAATCTTTATCCTGAATAAATGAAAACTTTACTTCTTTGCGTTTTTCTGGATTTTTTCAAGACAGCTCCAAATCGTTAACAAACCGCTAACCGAAGGGCTCTTCTTTGTAACAACGTTTGAATTTCAAATTCTAATTGTTAAAAGGCGAACTTCTTCAAGTCGTAATGGCAGAGACGCTGGAACAGTTAGACCAGATGCTGCACAGCCTGAATGGAGCCTCTCGGCGGGTTGGCCTCGGCATGAATACATACAAGACGAAAGTCATGTACTATTCACACGTCTAGCAGAGCCCAATCCACATCGAAAGGTCGCTTCTCGAAGTTGTGATGGAGTACGTCTACCTTGAGCAAGTCATCCAGCTCGGTAGACACAACTTTGAGAAAGAAGCTAACAGACGGATCCAGTTAGGTAGGACAGCGTTTGGGAATCTTCGTCAAGTCTTCTCGTCGCCTATCCCGCAATATTTGAAGACTGAGATCTTCAACCAGTGCGTCCTGACCGTCATGACATACGGTGCCGAAACGTGAACACTGACAGTCGGGCTGGTCCACAAATTTAAGGTCGCTCAATGCGCAATGGAGCGGGCTATGCTCGGTGTTTCTTTGATGGATAAATTCAGAAATGAAATTATCCGGAAAAGAACAGGAGTAACCTACATAGCTTGCAGAGTAAGCAAACTGAAGTGGCAGTGGGCTGGCCATGTTTGTCGAAGAACCGATGGCCGGTGGAGCAGACGAGCTCTGGAGTGGAGACCGCGTATCGGCAAGCGTCACACTACGCTTGCCGGTAATGTGGGATGCCTCCCAGCTAGATGGATCGACGACCTTAAGAAAGTGGCTGGGACAGACTGGGTTATGTCCAGCAATGGACTGCGATAAGCTGAGTTGATTGATTGAAAGTCCACTTAGAAAGTGTTGTACACTGGATGTAACACTCTTAAGAGTGCTATTGTTGCTCAGATTTGTTATAGGGCTTATAAAAACTTATCGTACCGGCGGACTGAAAAGTTTTGAGTCTAAAGACGGGCCGCGGATGACTGAGACATGATGATGTTTACAGTTTAATTTATAGAGGTATGAGCAACAGGGTGTAAAGTTCACTCATCCTCCATTGAAAAGGGAGGATCCTCCGACCAGATGGGTGTTGTGTCTGGTGGGCTACTGCCCGACGATTGATATATGCAAGTCGCGCAGTAAACTCTGATTGCGCGACGCAGGATTTTGCGTGACGTCAGTGTGATGCGTAGTTCGCATGTGGCGATGTAGATGCCGCCACAAATTACTAAAAGCGTAATGATGCTGATGACATAAAGCTCTGTATTTATTGTAAAGAGAGTATTCGCAAATTAGTAATATGCAGTGCGAGACAATAAATTTGACACTTGTAGGCTCAAAAGTATCTAAAGCAGTATTGTCACTCGTGGAGACTATAATAATGCACACCAAACTACTGTTTACTAAAGGAAGGGAGATTTTGTAATAATGTAGGTTTTGTTTATTTTCATCATGTTAATATTAATTAGTTGGGCGGAAATTAATGATTTGTCCAAAAAATTAACGCGTTGCTTGCGTGTTTTGTAATAATAAAACCCTATACAACAAAATTAACGACCACTTCAAAACAATCAACACTTTATTTTTATGTCACTACTACCTACTTAAAAAATACCATGAAATAACTTAGAAATATAATTTGCGCAATTTTAGAGCTATTCTGTACAGAACACTGCTCACCTCACTCAAGTCAAACAAATGAGTCCGCTTTCGAATTGTGTGCGCTCAGCACACAATTCGAAAGCGGACTCATTTGTTTTTAAAGTAAATCTTTCCAGATTCACAACGAGAGATCGTTCGAATTTCGAAGTGGTGTTTAAAGAGCTCTGTCTCAAACAGATTTTAAAACTATTACATTACACGATTTCTCGGGCCGTTCCGCAAGGACAGGGTAGTGTAATAAGAAACAGGGAGTCAGGGTTCTTAAACAGGGCGAACGAGTGACAAGCTGTTCCCTGCCTTTTAAGCAGGGCACACGATAGACAGGGCCCGAGAAACTGTGTAATGTAAGAGACCTAGGATTATGTTTCGCGTGGTAGTGACGCATATTTCTGTTTTGGATATTATTTTTAGAATATATATCCATTTGTTTTTGTTTTTAGGCTTCTTTAACCACCAATTGTATATGCGTCACTTTCACGTGAACAAACAGTTTTCTTTATTTATTTTCTTTACTTATTGCAATTAACAGCTTTGATATAATACAAACTCATTTTCCGTTTGATTGTCTTGTCTGTAGTAAAGAGAATCCCACCAAAATCATTTACGGCTTTATTACAAAACAAGGTTTATCTTTAGACTCGGGTTTAAAACATCAACTATTTTATCATTTCGAACACTATTCCGACAAAGTTAATGTTCTAATTACAAAAACTGAAGTCAAACCCGAGTCTAAGCTGTCAATTTTGTATTAAGAACTTTACCGTGTTCTGAATAAAGTTCATAATACAATAATGAGTTCTAACGGTTTGGGCTTGGACTAAAGTTAGGACTCGTTTTTTAATAAGATGGTTATTCTTTTCGTTATGCTCGTGAACGGGTGCTGCTTGTGGTGACTGGTCGTCTTGCTGACCTTGGTTTTGTTTTGTTATTAGTAATTAACTCTTTGTTATGTTACTTCGATGGTCTTAGTTTATCATTTGTGACTTCGAGTTACGACTACATGTACGGCTATATGTAAGTGGACACGCCCTTTATTACTGGAGGCTTTTATTTAGGTATAAAGTTCTGCTCACGTTTTTAGTTTTGTATTTTTATTTCTGCTTTAGTAAAGTTTTCAATTTTTTTCTTTTTTTGATAAAATGGCGTGTACTAGCTGACTTATAGCAAATAATTTAATTTAATGTTTGTGTTGCGTAATATACTTATAATATTTTGCGCAGTGTTGTGTAGAATAATTTTCGTAACTTAGCAGACAGCTGTGCTGCTGGGCAGTTTGTTGCGCCACTTATTCTCCTCAGTTAAAGCACTAGGAAGTGGTGAAGGGCAGGCGTTTTGTGGGACTGTCTTACGTTATTTTGACGTTCGAAAAGTGCTGATTCTCAGCCTAGTTTGAATAAATGAGTTTTCATTTTGATTTTTTTTATTTTGATTTATGTAAAGTAGGTTGCTAAGACTTACAAAACGCTTTCACTGTTAAAAGTGTACTAGATCTAATGTAGTGCCAATCCCCTCATTCTACCAAGGCCTAACTCTAAAAACCTTACATCTTGATCAAAATATACGGCTTGGCTGTTTCGCGGTCGTCGCACAGACACTACTATGGGTTTATGGTAAGAATTTTAGTCACTGGTCTTTCATGTTGTGTCATGCAATAGTTCAATGAAACGGCCAAGTCATACAATGGAAGAAATCGACGTATTTTAGGGATTAATAAAATTCAAAGTATAAAAGCTAAACAAATGAAAGAACAATGGCGACATTGTTTTTTAAAATGTATCGAATTTCTTCATTAGATTCATTCATCTTGACGGTACGAAAAACAAATGAAAATCACACATTTTCCTAATTTGAATTTGGAATTATGTTCTTTAAAATTTAAACTTTCAATGATACCAAAACCAGCCAGATACAAATAGTATAGCCAAAGAGATTTTATAACAAGTTCATACATACTATAATGCGAAAAGACTCTTTCCCCAACCTAATATATAGATAATTACACCCAGACTCAGGACAAACAGACATGTTCATTAATTAATTAATTAATTCATTTAATCATTTTAAACTGAAGATCAAGTCTAAACGAGTAGTGTTATTAATTTGGAAAAAATCTATATAAATAAAAATCAATTGCCGAATGTATGTACACGCATCACTTCAGAACGGTTGCACCTATTTGGCAATTTTTTTTTTGTTGTGTTTATAATTGTCAAGAAAATGTTTAAAAATTGTATGAAATAAAATGTTTAAAAACTTGCCGGGAAAATTGGAAAATTCGGGAAGACGGGAATTTTGTATGAATTATTGAAATTTTACAGGACAACGATTGTCGGGTCAGCTAGTTTATGTTAAATTAGAGCATTTTCTTAATACTCGTACAATAACTTAATATTTGAATATTTTAGATTATGTTTATATCACATAGTGTAATTAATTTGTAAAGTTATGTCTAACGCGGATAAAAAAACTGAAAATCACGCAAAAACTACCAAGCGTATTTTTTTTAAACTTTCATCATTTTAAAGATAATTTAATTCTTTATCTTTTAGTATACGTTTTTTATTAAAATACCTTTTGTTTTATGTATAAAAAAATAATAATGCATCTAATTTGGGAAAGCGCTCCTTGATGGGTGAGTACTATTACTGGCTGGCCGTACGACGCGTTTCTTGAGCTCAGCACAGAACACGCAAGCTACCCACTCAAGGCCATTGACATTTATCTGCGCCTTAATAGTCGCGATCCTTTTTCCATAAACCTAGCACAAAAACTTTGGCTTGGCATGCTAGAGAGCTCAAACTCTCAAGATAAGATTTAGTTAGCAGACTTATGAAACACACTAGAGAACAATGGCGAAATCTTATTTGAAATAAATCTGAACGTATAAAAGTTACACTTATACGAAATAAATTCAATTATGTACTTTTTTAAACTAGCATATTATCTAATTAAGTCCGAATAAAAAAGTTATGGTTAATGAAAAGTTATTTGACTACTTAGTTCTAAAACATAGGAAATTGTTGGTTGGATTGGTTTAGTATTGCCATTTTATATTTATGTTCCTAAATAGTAGGTATAACATAATTATCGGGGTGTTGTTATCATTTTTATTATCTTATTATATTTACATGGAGTAAATGAATAAATAACACATTTTTTTTTGTACATCTTAGTTTATTCTGTGCTCTTCCTTATATTAAAGTATTGTAGTAAAGTAGGAAAAATATGAAATGATAATAGAAATTCTGAACTAAAAAGACTAGTATTCAAAATATAAAAAATATAGCTTATTTGTTGACATTGACAACTGTTGACAGTTTATAACTCTTCACCAGAAGCTTGTACTCTGTCCTATGTTGTTCAAAAGTTCAACACTGAATATCTATTAGGTTGGGGAAAAAGTCTTTTCGCATTATAGTATGTATGAACTTGTAATAAAATCTCTTTGGCTATACTATTTGTATCTGGCATGTTTTGGTATCATTGAAAGTTTAAATTTTAAAGAACATAATTCCAAATTCAAATTAGGAAAATGTGTGATTATCATTTGTTTATCGTACCGTCAAGATGAGTGAATCTAATGAAGAAATTCGATACATTTTAAAATTTTGCTACAAAAAAGGTAAAAATGCAACGCAAGCCGCGAAAAAAATTTGCGATGTTTATGGACCTAGTGTAGCGTCTGTGAGAGTAGCACAAATTTGGTTCACAATCCGGAAATTTTGATGTCAAATATGCACGTCGCTCTGGTCGCCCTATTACGGATAAAATGGATGCCATTTTTGAAAAAGTGGAGCAAGATATCAGTAGTTACGACGTAGCTGAAGAACTGGAAATTGACCACAAAACAGTTTTGGCGCATTTGAAAAAAACTGGGTACACAAAAAAGCTCGACATTTGGGTACCTCACGAGCTCACTGAAAGAAACCTAATGAACCGTGTACTCATTTGTGATTCTTTATTACGACGTAATGAAACCGAACCATTTTTGAAGAAGCTGATAACTGGTGATGAAAAGTGGATCACGTATGACAAGAACGTGCGACAAAGGTCGTGGTCAAAGGTGACCGGCTTCACAGACTGTGGCGAAACTCGGGTTAACTCGCAACAAGGTGATGCTGTGTGTGTGGTGGGATTGGAAGGGCATTATTCATTATGAGCTGTTACCACCAGGCAGGACCATCGATTCTGAACTCTACTGCGAACAACTGATGAGATTAAAGCAAGAAGTTGAGAGAAAGCGGCCGGAATTAATCAACAGAAGGGGTGTGGTTTTTCATCATGATAACGCTAGACCTCACACATGTTTAGTCACTCAGCAAAAATTAAGAGAGTTTGGCTGGGAGGTGTTAATGCATCCGCCTTATAGTCCTGACCTTGCACCTTCAGATTTCCACCTGTTTCGGTCTCTTCAGAATTCTTTAGGCAGTGTCAGGTTAACATCACGAGAGGACTGCCAAAACCACTTGTCGCGGTATTTTGACCAAAAGTCCCAAAATTTCTATAGCAATGGGATCATGTCCCTACCTACAAAATGGCAAAAAGTTATCGAACAAAATGGTACCTACATACTTTAGTTAAATGTAAATAAACTATATTAAAAAATGTTTTAAATTTTCTTAAAAAATGCGAAGAAACTTTTTCCCCAACCTATTATTAACCTGCGCCTTCTCTAATAAAAATGTTGCACAAACTAGCTCAAAAAATAATATATTATTCATTTCAAGACGTAGTAATTTTTTACTACAAAATAGGTAAAAATGCAACGCAAGCCGCGAAAAAAATTTGCGATGTTTATGGACCTAGTGTAGTGTCTGTGAGAGTAGCACAAATTTGGTTTAAGCGTTTTCAATCCGGGAATTTTGATGTCAAAGATGCACGTCGCTCTGGTCGCCCTATTACGGATAAAATGGATGCCATTTTTGAAAAAGTGGAGCAAGATCGGCATATCAGTAGTTACGACGTAGCTGAAGAACTGGAAATTGACCACAAAACAGTTTTATCGCATTTGAACAAAAACTGGGTACACAAAAAAGCTCGACATTTGGGTACCTCACGAGCTCACTGAAAGAAACCTAATGAACCGTGTACTCATTTGTGATTCTCTATTACGACGTAATGAAACCGAACCATTTTTGAAGAAGCTGATAACTGGTGATGAAAAGTGGATCACGTATGACAAGAACGTGCGACAAAGGTCGTGGTCAAAGGTGACCGGCTTCACAGACTGTGGCGAAACTCGGGTTAACTCGCAACAAGGTGATGCTGTGTGTGTGGTGGGATTGGAAGGGCATTATTCATTATGAGCTGTTACCACCAGGCAGGACCATCGATTCTGAACTCTACTGCGAACAACTGATGAGATTAAAGCAAGAAGTTGAGAGAAAGCGGCCGGAATTAATCAACAAAAAGGGTGTGGTTTTTCATCATGATAACGCTAGACCTCACACATCTTTAGCCACTCAGCAAAAATTAAGAGAGTTTGGCTGGGAGGTGTTAATGCATCCGCCGTATAGTCCTGACCTTGCACCTTCTGATTTCCACCTGTTTCGGTCTCTTCAGAATTCTTTAGGCAGTGTCAGGTTAACATCACGAGAGGACTGCCAAAACCACTTGTCGCGGTATTTTGACCAGAAGTCCCAAAATTTCTATAGCAATGGGATCATGTCCCTACCTACAAGATGGCAAAAAGTTATCGAACAAAATGGTACCTACATACTTTAGTTAAATGTAAATAAACTATATTAAAAAATGTTTTGAATTTTCTTAAAAAATGCGAAGAAACTTTTTCCCCAACCTATTATGTATGTATTTACAAAAAGAAAAAAAAGTAGTGTAGTGTGTGTGTATCAGTTATCTGGTTTTCATAGTACAAGCTCTGCTTAGTTTGGGATCAGACGACCATGTGTGAATAATGTCCCAGAAAATTATTATTATCTTCTTACATATCTCAAGATCCTGGGGTTCCAGACCTTTAGGTCTGGTCAGGATCATCCCCAGGGGCCGAAGCCAACTCGCTGATTATTATTATCCTTACTAATTATAAATGCGTAAGTAAGTTTGTTTGTTTGTTTGTTACCTTTTCACGCCAAAACCACTGAACCGATCATCCCAAAAAAATTGCATATACGTTGTCAGAAGTACAGGCATGGACATAGGGTACTTTCCATCCCGAAAAAAGTACTGTTTCCCAGGAAAACAACAATAACGTTCTTATGATGGCGCCACGTGTCTTTCGAATCATGATTGAATTATATTATTATAGAAACTTTAGTAGTGTCTTAAGAGTTTTTTTATTTTTATTTATTTAAGTATCTAATACATTTTGTGAGTCTAGAGTGTCGATAAACCGATTTTCATCCTCCTAACTAACTAATATTATAAATGCGAAATTGTGTTTGTTTGTTTGTTGATTAAGCTTTCACGCTAAAACAGCTAAACGGATTTGGATAAAATTTGACCTGGAATTTGGGAATTATGTCCTGGAGAAGGACATAGGCTACTTAAGGCATTCATACTGGATCACAGACGGAGTCGCGGGTAACAGCTAGTTATTAATAATATTAAAAGTCGGTTATCGGCGCCTTAAGTACGTGTCTTAGGGCACGACACAACTGCGGCGATAAGTCCCCTCTTTGAGGAGTGGTTGGAGAGGCGTCATGGCACCCTCACCTTCCGCCTGACACAGGTCCTCACCGGACACGGTTGCTTCGGGAGGTTCCTGTTCCGGATAAGGCGGGAGGAAACGCCCGGGTGTTACCATTGTGTGGATCGCCCGGAGGACACGCTGGAGCATACGGTGGAGGTCTGCCCGGCTTGGGCAGAGCACCACCACGTCCCTGGTACAGGCCATGGTACGGAGCGAGAGTGCATGGGAAGCCGTCACCTCCTTCTGCGAAGCTGTAATGCTGGCAAAGGAGGAGGCTGAACGCGTGAGGGAGAGGCAATCATTGCGCCCTCACGCCCCTAGTCGCCGCAGGAGACGCCCTGGGCGTCGGGAATCGATGGCCGATTCCCAGCCACCATAGGCGCGGGCTTGCGAGCAACGGGTAGCTTGCTGTCCGGTAAGGACCAGGCCCGGGTCGACGGCACGTTGTGTTCCACGCGCGCCTCAAAGAGATGTCAGCACTAGCTGAAGGCGTCCGCTAGGGCCGATGCCCGCCAGGGTTGCGGGTTGTTCGAAAGAGACTTTACCGTGGCCCTGGCACAGGCAACTGAAGGAACACGGGTGGGGTTTACTCAGTAGAAGTCTGACACGCCCTCCCGCTCCACCCAGAGCGGGAGAAGTTATTTGATGATTTCCCATCCACAAAAAAAAAAAAAGTACGAGTCTTAAACATATCTAGCAAATTGTAGGTTCACTATTCACCCCCGCCTACCTCTTCGTGGAATAGAAGCGTGATTACCTATCTATCGAAACAATGCATATTACGAGTACCTACAATGAATTATTGTTTTATTTTCCATACATTGCGTGCTTGGTGACAGTTACCTACGGGTGCTAGTAATTTGCTTTTACGCGAGAGTCAGACGAAATAGGTCATAATGGATATGGTGGTATAAATTGATCTTAGTACTTCACAGGGTCAAAGTTACGACACAATAAAAAAGATTTCATGTTTTTTTTTTTTGGGTTATCAACCGCTGGTAGGTTTTTTACTTGAAGTATGAGTTGAGAAATCTGTTTTTTTTTTGCTTTATCATGTTTAGACATCGATACCCATCATGTCTGCGGAGTTTCGCTAGCTAATTTAATTTGACCCTGTATTTAATTCACTTAGTATACCTTGAAACGCATGTTAAGACGTTGGTCACGGTTGTTATTTACAGATCTTTGACAGTCGTTACGGGTCATCAAAAACAAGCCCGAATGTCTGACAACCTGTCTTACCAAGGGGTATAGTTTTATCAAGTAACTGCGTTGTGGAGGTCAGATAGGCATGTAAAATACTGGTATTCAGCTGTTTCTGGTTAGGCTAGAAGCCGACTTCAACATAGCTGGAAAAAGGCTAGGTTGATGACGAATAATTTAACTATAGGGCAGTAGTGATAGCTAGACTACCACCTCTTAAAGCAGTATTATTTTAATCTTATTTGAGTGTGGGAAAGTGATGGAGCTAGACGTCCTGTATAGCTCCATCTCGTTTGCTTCAAGAGGTGGTGATTGGCCCCGGTCACTGTTTGTGATGGAGATCTTCCGGGGAAGTACTACCGTCATACATATTTCTGCCGTCAAATAGCGTTGCTGTGTTCCAGTTCGAAGGGTATGGGGAGCAAGTGTAATGAAAGTTTCATGAAAATTCACGCCACCAGGGGGCGCCACTTTGACATTAGGTCTTCCATTTCGACAAACAATATAAAATATATGATGACGTACATCATTCGTTTCATTCATACTTTCATCATTCAGTCACGACTAAAAGAAATATAGTAGTTTTGACACTTTTGACAAGTGCCCGGATCTTTTGAAAGGTGCATGGACCTTTTCTTTGGGTGGGAAATCATCAAATAACTTCTCCCGCTCTGGGTGGAGCGGAAGGGCGTGTCAGACTTTTACTGACTAAAATCGACTCGTGTTCCTTCAGTTGCCTGTGCCAGGGCCACGGTAACTCTTTCAAACAACCCGCAACCCTGGCAGGCATCGGCCCTAGCGGACCCCATCACTTACTGCTGACATCTCTTTGAGGCGCGCGTGGAACACAACGCGCTGTCGACCCGGACCTGGTCCTTACCGGACGGCGAGCTACCCATTGCTCGCCGTCCGCAAGCCCACGCCTACGGTGGCCGGGAATCAGCTCTCAATTCCCGACGCCCGGGGCGTCTCCTGCGGCGACTAGGGGCGTGAGGGCGCAAATATTGCCTCTCCATCACGCGTTCCATGCACTCTCGCTCCGTACTATGGCCTGGACCAGGGCTGGACGCGAGAGATCACCACCGCCGATTGCCTCCGCGAGAACGCGGCGGTGCTCTGCCCAAGAGGTGCCCGGACCAGGATCTGACGTCTCAGTGCTGCTACCTAGTGAACGTCATTCCAGAAAACGTCTCTTAGATTGCAACGCACCTGCGATGTCTCTGGATGACCTCTCATCACCTAGAGCGACTGCTTGTCTTACACAAAATACCACAAAAAAAATGGTTCAAGTAAATAATTAAAAAAATTGGTTTTAGATGCCTTATCCATAATTTTATTATTTGTGATTCTACGTCGTGAAAACCATCCTATAATTAATTCTCACTCAAACCCATAATACACAACACGGTAACATTTTACAAAAGAATCGTTTGTGTTCTTTGTCCCTTTTAAGTCTTTCAGCTGAGCCCCCTTTTCAAATAGCGCGAATCAAGGAAAAAACATGCTTTGTAGGCGAATTTGTCGGAATTTTATGCCTTTTTTTTGGTTGTTCATAGGAGGAGCTTACCGGGAAAGCTGTGTGGTTTGCAAATATACAAAACATAGAGCGAATAAAATAGTCTTTACGAGTGGCGATACGACTGGATAATATTATTACTACGGCTTGACCTATTCTCACCCCCTCAAACGTCGGGCGCACACCAAGTGTGCGTAAGAATTTTTTTTTTCATATCTTTACATAATATGTATATAAACGTACTTATATAATATATATATATATATTATTATTCTTTGGCATTGTTCGTCGAATCGTTGAGCTCCTTAAGTTCTGAGTTGAGCTGCGCGATTACTGACAAATGCGTGCACTGACTGGACAGGTCGTCTCAATCTGTGTGGTTCTTTCCTCAAAAGACCATTTCAGACACCAATCTACATGGTCTTCACATGAAGTGATCAAGATTATGTCTGGACTTTATAAGAGACTGTGACCTCTGAGTTTGTTTCGGCCTTCTTCTCAGAGTAGTCAGATAGGAAACGCCGACCTCATCTAGTTTAAAAAAAAACATGATTGACTTGTAAAAGTGTTTGTACAAACCTACTTACAGAAATAAAAATCATTTATCATTTATAAAAGTTTAAAAAAAAACATCACCCTATGGCGACCACGGGCTTACGAGTACAGTAGTTGTGAATATATACACAATGACATGACCTTACATATTGTATGAGGATTTTTCATCAGTTTGATCGTGATTTTTGCGTTAAATGGCCAACTTTAGCGTTCTTATTCTGAGAAACTGAAAGACCGATAGCTATGAATTATTCAGTGGTAGAGAATAGTCATTACTTCATTAGTATAGTTCATAATGGCCACACATTTCGCAAATTTTGCTTATCTATATTATATGAAGCCGTAATTCAGAAGCAAGTTTTTTATAAAACACGCGACAGCATTTTTAAACTACTAATATTATAAATTCGAAAGTAAGTTTGTTTGTTACCTTTTCACGCCTTAGCCGCTGAACCGATCAACCTGAAATTTTGCATATACGTTATCAGATGTACAGACACGGACATAGGGTACATTGCATCCCAAAAAAAAGTACTGCAGTACTATTCTGTACAAATCTCACCGTGAAAACTTAGGTGAAGTGAGTTTGAAGAGAGCTGTCATTCCACCTGATGCTAGATCAGGTGGAATGACAGCTCTCTTCAAGCTCACTTCACCTAAGTTTTCACGGTGAGATTTTTACAGAATAGACTGGCTGTTCCCGTGGAAGACAACAATAACTTTCTTATGATAATAAATGACACCACGTGTCTATCGAATCGTGATATAATTATATTAGAAACTTTAGTAGTGTGTTAAGCGTTTTTTTTTTAAGTATTTAATATATTTTGTGAGTCTAGAGTGTCAATAGACAGGGTTTTCATCCTCCTAACTGTCCTAACTAATATTATAAATGCGAAAGTGTTTGTTTGTTTTGTTGGTTACACTTTCACGCTAAAACCGCTGAACGGATTTGGATGTTTAGCACATGGGTAGACCATGATCTGGAGAAGGACATAGGCTACTATTGATCCTGGATCGCAGACAAAGTCGCGGGCCACAGCTAGTAAGGACATAAGACTGACATAATGGACTGAAATGAAAAATATGTAATAATATCTCTCAAATAGTGGTTTACTCTTTAGCGGCCTCAGAATTTTCAAATATGTACGGAATATCTTTATAAAAATCCCGTTTAAAATCATAAACCTACTAAAATTTATACTTACTATATTAATATTATTACGTAAAATTAATACTAGAATAAACGCTAGTTCATAAGAAATTAAAATTTCAAACTTATAACAAAAAAATATATAACACTCAAAATAAGCGTAATTACAACTGCCAAATTGCTACATAATGTGATGCCTCGCCGTGCTTCAATATACCTATTCTGTCAAAACGCAATTTTGTGATAGGACTCTTAATAATAATATAGTTCTAATAAGAAGCCCGTAGTGTCATTCTTTAAGGGCTGATTTTTCAATAGTCAGATAATTACTTTTTTTTTAAAGCTGTCAAACCGCCATATTTATTCCATAAATAAAAGATATCTGACGGTTGAAAAATTGGCCCTAAACTGAATAAACAACATTTTAAAATTCGAACGGGGTGTCTCCATTGTGAATCCACGATGATTGACTTTTTTTTTCTTTTGGCCTCGCACGGTTTGTGCATTTAGCCAATGTCAAGTTTAAGATGATTTACTTTAAAAACAAATGAGTTCGATGCGCTCACTTGAGTAAGCACATATTCATAAGTGGCTACTGTTTATGTACAGACGCCAGCAGGTCAACCTACCCGAAACTGTCAGATTTTCCCAATCAACATTGAACCTAATGCTTGAGCAATAAAGTCGAAAATCTATTAAAGAAATCTGACAGATTGTAGTAGCTTGATGTGCTGGCGTCTGTACTTATGAGTAGTGAAGATTGATTGCGAGTAAACTATTAATACCTGTCTGATGACTTTGTAGTTAAGTTACGACTTTGATGTTTGACTAGTCTAAAATTAAATTAACTTAGCTTGAGTCAAGTCTAATCAAAATTACCAAGCTTTAGAAGAAATTTTCATTTTCAGAGGCTGAAATATTAATATAAAGCACATTGTTCTTATTGAATTAGCTAGAAAAGCAATAAGGCCTTATGTTGATTTTGAATATTAAAATAACGTTTTAGTATTTTTGATATAAAATGCGAATTTTAATGTGAGATCGACTATAATCTGTTCTTTAAAAGTATCATTTATTGAATAACTATCGATTTATGCGATAGCTACAAAATAAGCGCCTCTATATGGAGGATCCTGAGTTCGATTGTCAGGTCTGTGAAAGTTCTATTCGGAGCCTCGCAATAGCATTATTGCAGCCATTTTTGGGATGGCTCAGCTAAATACTAACTTGCTGCGCTTGAATCAGTGGAACGCAGAGCTAAGAGACTCGGCGACGTAAAACTGGTGGATGCAAAGCTTCATAGCTTGGCTCATTGCTGCAAATCAAATCAATCAAATCAAATCAAATCAAAAGTCATTTATTCAAACTAGGCTGAGAATCAGCACTTTTTGAACGTCAAAATTACATAAGACAGTCCCCCAAAACGCCCGCCCTTCACCACTTCCTAGTGCTTTAGCTGGGGAGAAGAAGTACCGTGGCGCAACAAACTCCCCAGCAGCACAGCTGTCTGTTCAGTTAAAAAAAAAAATGATTCTATATAACACTGCGCATAATAATTTAGGTACATTACGCAACACAAAACATTATTGCTATTAGTAAGCTAGCACACGACAATATAAAAAAAATCGAAAACTATACTCAAGCAGAAACAAAATACAAAACTAAAAACGTAAGCAGAACTTTATACCCAAATAAAAGCCTCCAGTAATAAAGGGCGAGGAGGGCAAGGTTGCCTGCTTGTCGATCTCTATAGACTGTATTTCGGTGAGTGTGCTCAGGAGCTCCACAACCTCATTCCACCGGCCCCCTTCTACCATCGGACATCTAGACGCACTGCAAGTTACCATCCACAGCTAGTTGCCATTCCACAAATTCGCACTAAGCGCTTCCAAACATCCTTCATAATGCGCACGGCAAAAGAGTGGAACTCACTACATGCGTCTGTGTTCCCGAAAGCATACAACCCGAATCTCTTCAAAGTTACGAGTGAACAGGCTTCTTCTGGGTAAGCTCACTCCATCGTAGACTTTGTCTTTGTCACCTCTGACCTAGACTAAGGTCCTTAAAACCCACCTCAAATAAAAAATAGCAGCCTATACTCAGAATTTTGCTGACGTTTAGTGGCAATATGATGATCCCTTATTACATATCACTTAACCATAACTGTTTACAAGCCATGGAAAGATTGATGAAGAGGAAAGGAGAGCAAATGCGAGAAATAAATCGAATAGTGCTATACATTCGATTGTGACCAACCAGTTGTTCTTTCTTGCTTTCTATGTCCAAAAAGGCTCGACTGGCTGTTCACAATGGTGTGCTGATACCTGCGCGTATGTATGGAAGTGACTGTTGGATGTGGCAAAAGAAGAAATTAAAATAAATGCTGTGGAAATGCGTTCCTTGCGAAGGTGATGTGTGGTGTGACTATGAATGATAGGCTGAGGAATGATGTAATAAGGCAATGGTGTGGTTTAAAAGAAGATGTAAGTAGTGACAAAAATTGAAAAGAGTATGCTTAGATGGTTTTGGTCATGTTGAGAGGATGAATGAAAGGCGAGTAACAAGAGGTATCTACAAGGCTGATGTGAGTGAAAACGCCGGGAGGGGACGCGCTAGAAAGACATATAGTGACCTTATTGGTGATGTTCTTAGGAAAGGTCACGCGCGTAGTACTCGCAACTGGTGTACGTGTATGACCAGATGTATGAACTTAAACAAGACAAAAGGAGTAGCATGATGACTTGATGTAATTATGACATGGGGGCAGATTTATGTTACATATAATATTTAAAATATTGATGGCTAGACTGGAAGCCAACTTAAACATATTACATATTTAGAATAACCCACGAAACAACTTGGAGTCTTCCAACGATACCTGGTTTGACAAAATACGACAGAAATCAGAACAAATCGCGAAAAATAAATCAGCTGTTCCCTACATTTATGTTCGCATCACTCGTCAAAATGTTGGGAGCAGCTGATTTTTTCGCGTTTTTGGTTTGGTCCCATAATAAAAGTTGTTTATTATCATGAGCACAATCATGTTTTTAAGTATCGGTCACTAGTTACAGTATTCCCAATATAATAATGCACATGCAGATCTTCGCTAATTGTCGTATTCCCGGAAACACCCAAATCATTGAATCGTAAGTAAGAGCCCAAAACAATACACTTGCATTTTGCACCTTGTTCGAAAGAAATAGGAGTCAATATCATGTGTACACAATCGAAAACAATTCGGGCGGTCGGCGGCGGTCGCCGGTCAGTCAAAGGTCAGTCAGTCGTCTTCATATATTGGTGGTGACTGCACGTGTTCTCTCTGTGTGGAATTATATAGAGCAGCTATTACACACCCTTCTTGGTTTTGTTTTCAAAGGTGAATTTAATTTCAACTTTAATTACTTAAGTATCTTATTCAAATTTAAATAGTTTATTTTGTAAAATAGGTAAATATACTAACATTTTTCACGTTTTTTAATATTAAAAAATTAAAAATACCACGTTAAATACATATTAAGTACTAGAAAAAAAATTTAAAAAATCAGATTTAGGCTTATATAAATTTAATAGAAAGATACACATGCATTATAAAGTATATCAAACACTAGGTACTAAGTATATCACATAATGCAATAATACAACAATCAATCTGCCTAGCCTTTTCCCAACTATGTTGGGGTCGGCTTCCAGTCTAACCGGATGCAGCTGAATACCAGTATTTTACATGGAGCGACTGCCTATCTGACCTCCACAACCCAGTTACTGGGTAATATGATACCCCTTGGTAAGACTGGTTGTCAGACTTTCGGGCTTCTGACAACCCGTACCGACCGTCAAAGATCCACGAATGACGGCCGGGACCAACGGCTTAACGTGCTTTCCGAGGCACGAAGGAGTCTCGGTATGAAAAGATGGTCACCCATCCACAGACCAACCCCGGCAAGCGTAGCTTAACCTGATGGATCTACCCGAGCGGCTGTTATTACTTATACAAAAAATTAATAAAAATATGCCTAACTCTGCCCATACCATTTCTTTCAGACGAATTCTTCCAGAATGGATAAATTTAAACGAGGAAAGCCGCTTAAGTCACAAGCACGGCAAATGGTATTTAATGTGTACCTTTATGTTTTCAAAAGAGACCATGTGGTTATTTAAAAAAAAATCAGGACCGTGTTACAAAAGCTACAGGAATTCCACGACGAACTTTGAGTGATATCTTAAACGAAAAAAAACAGAATCAATCAATGAAATTTTCCACATCGAAAAGAGGAAAACCTAAAAGTAGATTTCGGCTAGGACTTGATGATTTCGACTACTGTGTTATTCGTAATATGATATACAATTTTGTTGTTCGAAGTTGATCGAAGCTATTAATTTCAAAGGCTGTGCAGAGACTTTAAGGCTGATCTTAAAAGAAATGGGGTTTAGGTTTCTGAAAACTGATAATAACAGACGGTTACTTATGGAAAAGCATGATATAATATTCTGGGACATTGTTCACACACGGTCATCTGATCCCAAACTAAGCAGAGCTTGTACTATGGAAACCAGATAACTGGTAAACTACATACACTACTTTTTTTTGTAAATACATACTTATATAGATAATTACACCCAGACTCAGGACAAACAGACATGTTCATGCACACAAATGATTGTCCTGGGTGGGAATCGAACAAACGACCTGCGGCATGGCAGGTGGTATCTTAACCAACCACACCAACTGGCCTGTCAAGTATACATATATACAGTATGTTAACCAACAGAGGGCGTTCCCGTTAACCCGCAATAGTATAGCATAACATAGAACATAGATACGTATCCTGTTAAAATCATATCCCACTTTTGGCTTTGCCGGCGTCGGGTAAAAATACCAGACTTAAGTATAAGAGTTTTGTAATATCTTTCTCTCAGTAAGAAATGGCATGTTCATAATAATATAATATAGTAACATATTGCTGTATTATAGAACCGACTCAGAATTTAGGTCAAAAGGGGATGACCCGTGTTTCTAATACGACCATACGTTCCGATTTCCGAGGATAACAGCGAAATGAACATCCTGTATAATCTAATATATTTCTGGATAGAATGTAATGTGACCATGCCTTCGCTGAATCTTTTGTGGATATTAGGTTTTTTTATGGTTCCATACCTCAAAAGGAAAAAACGGAACCCATAAAGGATCACTCGTGTCTGTCTGTCTGTCCAGCTGTCACAGATTTCTCCGAATCTAATGGACCGATTAAGTTGAAATTTGGTATGCATATGAATTTCTGTGAGCCAAACACAGATGTGTAACATAAATAAAGGAATTTTGAATATGGGGGTCACTTTGGGAGCAAATAAGAAAATTTTGAAAAAGTTTTGCAAACAGTACCGTGTGACATGTAAAATGAGAACTTAATGTGAGGAGGGTAAGTCAAAGACCTTTTTTATAATTTCAAATTAATGTTTCAAAAGTTATTTAAGAAAATAGACGAAAATTGACCATTCTCCTCTTATTTCCGAAACTACTGAGCCTAAAATTTTGAAATAAAATACAGACAATAGTTCTGTACCTATAGATTACAGGAAACCCTATAAGAAGTCTATGGCTTTAAAATAACATGGTAATTCTCTCAATATTGTGCGTACAAACTTACATTTGCAGTTGGAATGTATGGGCGAACACGTTTTTCAACTACAATGTTACGTTTGTTCTCGAGAAAAATTCATCTCAACTACTGGACCCCTCATTGTGAGTAGTCCGACATGCACTTGGCTGGTTTTTTTTATTATATATAACTGGTAAAATGTTGGCATACCACTGCCTAACCCATCGGGGATTACAAGCTTAATATTATTTTATATGTATGAAATGTTTAGTAGTTATTAAGAACAAGTGTATTATTAAAAAAAAGAAGTTTGGTCCTAAATGATATCCAGACTAATAAAGTCTGGATATACAGAGTCCTTGTCAAGACGAATCAAACGACTCCAAACTCGATAGGGTTGCGTCATTTTATTACTGGGTTCCCATAGCCACCTTCTAGCGCCATCATCAGATCAGCTCTATGTGATAATAGGGTGTTTCTCCGTTTTGGCGAAAAAACACTTTCCGGTGGCTTATTTTTTTTCTGGACACAATTTAACACTAAGGCTGATTTGCTAAATAGTTCTCATGGGATGAACTTTAAGGCGCATTATTCAATATAATGCACATACCTGTCGAAAACAAAGAGAACTAACAAAACATCACGCAAATTGTCATTCACCTCCGTTTCCAAACACCACCACTTAAAGTCTTGGTGTCGTAATTTATACAAGTGACAGAATGAAAAAAATACTTGACGATAATTTTAAACTAATAACCGCCCAAATAGAATAAGTAAAAAAATCAAATACATTTGTAAAAAAAAACAATATTTTTGTTTAACCTAAAACTTTGTCACAAAAAAAACGTCATTAGTCGCATCAATGTTTGCAAATATGTAGCGAGGTATATGCATATATTGAATAATGCACCTTTAAGTTCATCCCATCATAATTTGTATGCAAAACAGAAAAAAAAATCGTATGCCACTAATGATGTATTTTTAGCAAAAACAGCACACCAAGTAACAAGCACAAAATTCTAAAGCGAACGATTTGGTTTTTACACAACCTACAAGGCATTTTTTGAAAAAATCATACATAACACATGGACGTAGTTAAGCTGAAAGGACCTAATCCACTGTTTGGTCGGAATTGAGTTAAGTATGCCATCATACTTCTGAGGGTCGAATCTATCATACAGTGAAGACTTTATTTTCGAAATGTATATAGAAACTATTTTTTTTACTACCCCGACTCATCCCACATGTATGAAGAGCACGAAAAAAAAATTTGCTGAACGAACCCAACCTGCTTGAATTGTTTCTGAGTAATGCAATTTCTATGTACGTATTCTTAAAGATAATTTATCAGATAAAACTCAAACAGTTTGGGTCCTTTCTGAGAATTAAATTTTGCCTAACAATAATAGTCATCAAGTGTGATAAACAATTCTTGGTCTTTAGTACCTAATTAGAGTTTAGTAATAAAAACAAAGTATGAAAAATGCGTCATAAAATTCCTCTCACAATTTTTCAAAGCAAAGATTTATACAGTGTTTTGCGCTTCCAAATGTCTTTTATAATGCGCACAGCAAAAGAGTGGAACTCACTACCTGCGTCTGTGTTTCCGAACGTATACAACCCTAATCTCTTCAAAGTGAGAGTGAACAGGCTTCTTCTGGGTAAGCCTACTCCATCGTCGACTTTGTCTCTGTCACCTCTGACCTAGACTAGAGTTAAGAGCAAACCCATCACAAATAAAAAAAATAAAAAAACAAAAAACCTATATTCCTGTCCGGTAGGTCACAGATGGCTAGACTACATTCTACAGGATGCTCGGCAATTCCACCTATTCCTTAAAAAGAGGTTATAGCAGAGGTAATTTCCAACAAATTAGGTATGTCTATCAACTAGGGGTCGAAAAAAAAATGTTTTTTCAAGTAAATCACGTCTAAATTTAAAAAATAAAATAAAATAAAAAGGTTTCCTTTCCAATTAAGACCTTTTATTTCTGAAATTATGGAAATTTAGAACATGTGTTTGTTTTTATAAATGATCACCCATTTATCCATCAGTCAGAAAAATCACAAATAAGTGTCGAGAGAGAAGTAGTTATTGTTTATTTTTTTTTTTTTTTGCGACCAGTCTGAAAATTTGAACAATAATCTAAAAACCTCCGTATCTCGGAAACCATTAACTTTCAACCCTAGTTGGTAGAGCTTAATTTGTTGGAAATGACCTAGTATAACCCCTTTCAAGGAATAGGTCGAATTTCCGAGCACCCTGTATAAAGTTTATGACTTGGTGTCAATCAAGAATTTATATGTTACTAAAAGTTGGGCCCCAAACTAACAAGAAAAAGGCAACAAAATAAAACTGCCTACATAGACAATCTTGAGCCTTTCTCATTTGGAAAATGAGGAGTTATAAAGGCCCGTAGTTTTTACCATCATATGGGACCAATAGCGTCTCTTTACAAGCACACACTTGGTAAACTCGAGTGAATTGGTAAACTCATTTGCGTTCCAGAAAACCACAGTGAATTTATTTTCAAAAACAATACTTTGTCTTTTTCACTAAATTTAAATTGCCAAATTACTCAACAGGTACAAACAGGAGCTCGTGGCCAAGTAATAACAGCCACACGAGTCGATCCATCAGGTTAATCTACACTTGCCGGGGTTGGTCCATGGATGGGTGACCCTCTTTACATACCGAGACTCCTTCGTGCCATCATATGCTAGGCAGATGATGGTAGGACCTAAAATGATAAACCTTACATATTAATATATGGTTAGTTTTTCTGGGACCTCACATATATTTCCTTTAAGACTAAGCAGATATGTATGATATCACCCACAGTTCGCCAGTAAAATGACCAGTCCCATGTAATAGGAAGCGGCCTACGTATTCCTATACGTATATTGGACCAGTATTTGTATATTCCGTTAAGATCTGGGCATTTTCTAGTTGTTCAATTTTTTTTTAAGCCAAACAAAAAGGTTATGCAAGCTGCGCTCTCAAATCTCACGGCGCTTGTTCTACCCACAGCGTCGAAAAAAGTGTCAGCAGATCCATGACAGTAACCAATGATACACTGCCCCACCCGTAGGCCCATGCGTATCACATTCCGTTCGGCTTCTTATGGAATATTTACTTTTAGTAACGAAAATATCATTATTAACAAAAAACGCCGATAAAACTACAGATAATAAAATAGTAAAAATGTCATAAAACACCAGCAACCTCTTAAGGGGTCATTGTACTCATCATTATGAACAACTTTTATTATAGGACCAAACCTGAAATCGCGAAAAAAATCAGCTGTTCAGTACATAATTCGTCAAAATGTACTGAACAGCTAATTTTTTTTCCGCGATTTCAGGTTTGGTCCCATAGTAAAAGTTGTTCATAATGATGAGTACAATGACCCCTTAAGAGGTTGCTGATGTTTTACAAATAACCCTGTATAGTAATTTGAGAGTTAGAACGTTTTTATGTTTTGGGTTCCTGAACTTAGTTCATATAGTGTAGGTATTTTACTAGAATACTTAAAAGAGGAGCTTGTGGCTAAGTAATAACAGCCGCACGGGTCGATCCATCAGGTTAAGCTACGCTTGCCGAGGTTGGTCTGCGGATGGGTGACCATCTTTTCATACCGAGACTCCTCCGTGCCTCGGAAAGCACGTTAAGCCGTTGGTCCCGGCTGTCATTTGTGGATCTTTGACAGTCGTTACGGGTCGTCAGAAGCCCGAAAGTCTGACAACCAGTCTTACCAAGGGGTATCGTATTACCCAGTAACTGGGTTGTGGAGGTCAGATAGGCAGTCGCTCCATGTAAAATACTGGTATTCAGCTGCATCCGGTTAGGCTGGAAGCCGACCCCAACATAGTTGGGAAAAGGCTAGGCAGACTGACTTAAATATTATGATCTAGGATTGATGTGTATGCGTTCTAGTTTAATATAAATTTTTGCTTAACTTACTTGCATTATTTGAAGGCGTAATTATAAGTTACTAAAATCTAATAACGCGCGTTAAACTACCAGTCAATCCCTACCGCAAGCCGCGTCATAGAAGTTCGTTCCAATAAAATTATAACTGAGAAATGTCCTTTATTTGACAAAGAAGATGGTCTCCACACTACGCAATACTCGAAAACTAGGTATTGAGAAAGGAATTCTTACAGAGCTTTGCAGTACTCAGAGAATTTCCCGTATTCCTATACTTTCTAGTATTTGCCTTAGATCTTGAGGAGTAAGAATTGAAGAACGAATTCCGTTTTATATTATGTAATATGAGGATTTGGCTTGAGATGAGATATTTTTTAAATTAAGGATTTTAATCTATGCTTTTTATGTAGAAAGGTTGTTCGGCGCATGGACCGACACCATTTTTCTGGAGATTGGGGGGTCATTTGCTAGGTTTCACTCAAAGACTCCATGTCCTAAGTCCGACGGAAATTCGGATATGTTTTTTTTTTAAATTATTCTAAATCTCGCCTTTAATTTTTTTCTAACTTTTATTATAGTCTGCAATGTGTTTTTATTTTATATAAATTATTATTCGATCTAATTGATTGGCATAAAAACCGGCCAAGTGCGTGTCAGACTACGCACAATGAAGGGTTCCGTAGTTCGGATGAATCACAAGAACAAACTTAACATTGTAGTTGAAAAACATGTTCTCCAATACAGTCTAACTGCAAATTTAAGTATGTATGCACAATATTGAGAGATTTACCATGTTGTTTTAAGACCATAGACTTGTTATAACTTTTCCTGTAATATATAGGTATAGAACTATTTTCTGTATTTTTTTCAAAATTTTAATGGGGGAATGGTCAATTTTCGTCTATTTTCTTAAACAACTTTAAACTAATTTATTTTAAAATTATAAAAAAAATAATATTTAAGACCCTCAGTAAGTGCTCTGTACCGTGTGACATATCAAACGAAAGGGTCATTTGATATGTCACACGGTACAGAGTTTGCAAAACTTTTTTTTTTAATTTTCTAATTTACCCCCAAAATTGACCCCCATATTCAATTTTCATTTATTTATGTTACACGTCCGTGTTTGGGTCACAGAAATACATACGTGTACCAAATTTCAACTTAATCGGTATTAGATTCGGAGCAAATTGGCTGCGACAGACGGACAGACAGACACACACGAGTGATCCTATAAGGGCTCCGTTTTTTCCTTTTGAGGTACGGAACCTTAAAAAGGACCTATGTGCTCCCAAAATCTTAAAAATGTTTAAAAGTCTGAAAAATTACAACTTCTAAATTCATCTTTCACAGAAAACAATTCATTATGTAGTCAAAATACTAGTTAGAAGAGTCAGTTAGGGAGTGTTTTAAGAAAAAACTAATTACAGTAATTTTTTTAAATTTAATTTTTAATTTATTTAGAATACGAATACACTGCAGACTATATTTAAAGTTATTTTGTTCTATTACAACAATAAAAACAAAATATATATAACGAATCAATGGCGAGATTTTGGGTAATTCAAAGAAAAAAATTAAAAACCGAATCTCAATTACCGTCACACTTAGGACATGGGTGTCTTTGGGTGAAACCTCGCAAATGACCCCCCCAAATCCCCAAAAAAATTGTGTAGGTCCATGCGCCGAACATCCTGTATTTGTTTTTTTTTTTTAATATTATTTCGTAAAAGCGTGAGATTATCGAAAATAGCTCATGCTGTGACGAAAAGCGTAGCCAGTTGATTGGTAGCGAGGCAGACTGGCCAGGCAGGGTACGTTAGATGTCATGTCAGGGAAATTAATATACAGGTTGTAAAGGACAGCCCTCCGAAATGTAACGGTGCATTCAGCTCCTTATTTTGAATTACATTCCACCAGAAAATTTCTCAGAAATAAAAATAATTTATTTAATCGTTTTCTTTTTTAGTTACTTACCTTTACCTTCATTTCAAATTAATTTTATTATTTAAACGTATACATTCTCTGCATGCAAAACTAACCATTTAAGTAAATAAAACAGCTAAAATAAAAATAAAAAATCAGCAATGCATCATGTTGAGATAGCCTTTTGACCTCGTATGGGAATATTTTTATATTTTTGTTCTTTTTTTGGTTTTGTTTTTTTTTTGTGTTATTTGTGATTTTCCTGTGCGAGTCTCAATAATTACTTTTTCTTTCTTTCAATGGATGTTATAATACTCTAACGAACGACTCGTGAAATCAGCTGTTCACTTTCTGCCTAGTTACAGAGTTCATCGAACTCACCACGTACCTGCCTATTATCTATCCCTCCCAATCAGTAACAGACGCCCCGATTTGTGGACAAAAATACTAACAAATCAGGTTTATTGGATACTCTTAGTGATCCTGAAATAATGTCATGTACCAATCATCGTAGTATGATATACTGAAATCACACTATCAGTCTGCGGAGGGCTGTCCGACACCCTGTAGTTTGTAAGTTTGTATGTAGGGGGTAATCTCTGGAACTACCAGTCGGATTTGAAAAATTCTCTTTACATTTGATAGCCCAATTTTTGATGAAGATCATAGGCTACTTAACATCACGCTATGACCCTTAGGAGCCGAGCAAAAAGAAGAAAAGCGATAAACGAAGTAATAGCACGGGCGAGAGATGCGGTGAGACGCAGTGTGTCGGGGGAATAAGAGATTTCACGCCGACGAAGTAGTTGTTAATAAAATTGACACACTATGTTAATTTGCCGTGTTTTAACCAACTGTCAAGGAATTACAGTTGAATCAAGTATTTCAGAAACCCCACCATTCCAGTGCAGCAACGTTGTGTGAATTTAAAAAAAAAAACTAAATCCTGTAAACTTTTTCAGGGATTTATTTGTTTATTTATTCTATGAAAAATGCTTTATGGTGTTCCTAGCAAGTTGAGAGTAATAACATCGGAAATAAGTTAAGTATTTTTTATTTACCTACTTATCGAGCTTTTGGATTTTTTTATTTTTGGTGTTCTGAAGTACATAACATCTGTATGGGGATAAATTAAAAGTTTTTTTTTATTTTTTTATTTTATGCTAATTATCTATATGCATCTAAGCAGCAGCTATAGAAATAACGAGTTAAAACCACAGATCAAAGTTGACACAATATCATACCAATAAATGGGTGTATTGCAGAAGCCCCAAAAATCCCTGGAGTATTCCAGCGATTTTTGGGGTTACTGCATTGAATGAGTTTTTTATATATTTTAATAGAAAAGAAGGAGTAGTATTGGTATTTCTGTTAAACTCAATTTTGTATCTAGGTCCATAGATTAAAAAAAAAAATGTGAAAATCGAAAAAAGTGTGATTATTAGGCCGATTGTAAACTGAATATAACGGCCATTTAAGTTCCTAGTCGATTTGATAAACAAATACACCCCGGCTTTACTCGCTGTACTTAATAATCTTGGTACCTACCTATCGTCAAAAGTCAGTAGAGATATTTATTGAAATTTTGGAAATTATCTCTGGTGGAAGTTTTTTTTTTTTTTAATTACACATTTTTGTTACGAACGAGAATTCTCTGACCGAGATTCGAGACTCGCAGCAAAGTAGCCAATCATTCAGCTTCAATGTCAAAATTGTTTTATTTTAAAACTCTGCTTTTTATCAATATTTCCAGGGAGAATCGAAGCAGTAACCAGAGCGCAGCAGTCAGTCACTCAGCCACTGCGCCTATCGTATAGTCTTGTCTTCTCATACATAACTAGAGATCGGATAATCTGATGCATATTTACCGAAATTTAATTTTTAGCTAAGAAATTATGGAAGCGGCTTCTTATTTATTTATTATTTTAATATCATCCCGGAATTCCAGAAAATCCGGGAATGCACAACTAATCTATGGAAATAACTTCTTAAATAAGTGGTTTTATTTGTTAAAAAAAAATGCCAGGAAACCGGGATCACATAACTATTCGCACGCTTGTTTACTTGAAATTAATTTCTTTTAACATTACTTATCCTAACGTTTGTTACGCCAGTTTGGCAACCTACTTTACAAGCTATAGATAAAAAGTACAAAATTTATCAATTCCGGAACCGCGATATTTTTACGATCGATACAAAAGTGCAATCAATATTAGCCAACAACTGAACGTAAATAAATATACGTATGCATTCGATTCTATAATCAGAACTCTAAATTGCTTGATCCTATTATCGATACACAAGCCTATTCCATATTAACCAACACCAACACTTTAGATAAACATGCACCCGATTATCCTAACTCTATACATAATACATGAAAAGTAACATATAATTAACCCAAAAAATTCATAATGTCAACAAGAAAGCCATATAAATTTTGCCCTTGTCAGAAAGTTAAAGAAAAATTATATACTCCATTTTTTTCCACAAACATACAAGATGACCTTGAAACAAATGAATTAACCGACACTGTTTTGATAAATTCCAAGGTCAGGTTGGCTTCAAATGTTGTGTCCCTGGAGGCACAAAATGTTTTAACGACTAGTGGTGGGCTAAGTAAACTATTGGCCTTAAAAACTTCGGTTAGTTTTAATTCCAAGGTCTTTTTGTCACCACGTATGTTTGCTGAAGATGTGAAAATTTTTGAAAAGATAAAAGAAATCTATGTATCGTTCCCATTGCTGGGACGAAGGCCTCCTCTCTGTGAGAAGGTGTGGGCCTTAATACACCACGCGGACCCAGAGCGGGTCGGTAGAGGTCACGGAACATAAAAAACAGTGGAAGTGGTATGCAACAAAATTACTATAGGAACCGCTGTCGCCAAACTCACACAAATAAACCGATAATCATATAATGCACTACAAACAAACAATTCGTCTGATTTGTCGTTTTAATTTTAGTCAAAACTAGCGTAAGTCACAGATCCTACATCCAGAAATAAACCTTCATGCATTATGAATAGGATTTATTTTGCTTCAGTCCAGAAAGTGTTTACAACGTTTTGTAATCTCAAGTCAAACTAGATTCGATTGACGAGTAAATTCCGCTACTTGACCATAGATGGCAGTATTCTCAGTGATCGCAATTATAAGTCTAATTGCGTTAGTCATAAGGTTGACATTCGCGTGATAGGTCGATAACTATTGCTACTCGATCAAGGCCACACCAGTGCAGTAACACATTGAATTTTGAATTACATTATCGATGTCGATAGATACCCGATTTCTTGTTTAAATCGAAAAAATAAGTATTGTTGGGAGTTAAGTAAAACTGTAAGAAGAATGAAGTAGTGTTTTTTTTTTCTTTTGCTTATATCTCGAAAACGGTGTGTCCTATCGAAAAAATAATGAAAATTTTGCCCCCCTTTGCAACACATAACTCCCTAAAACTCTACATGTTGGTAATACTCAATAATAGAAATTTTGAAATTTTTCATATTTTCCATACAAAAAGTGAAAAGTTCGTCCAGTTGAGGTGTCATTTATTTTTTAGCTTTTGCTTATATCTCGAAAACGGTGTGTCCTAATAGATAAAATTATGAAAACTTTTAATCGCGATTAAAAAAAGACATTTAGTTTGATAATCAAAATTTTAGGTTAAAAACATCAAATTCAGAATAGCAAAATTTCCATTTTCACTAAATTAAATAGCTTGGGACCAACTTAGTGCTGTCTAACAATAAAATAATTAAGTTGTGTAACTTTAGTCCATCGTCGTTTGACAGAAATAAACTAAATTTAGATGATTTTTAGTCTAGTGTAGAGACATTTGTGACAAGAGAATATGCACCATTTTCTTTTATGGGTAAAACTAACATACGACCCGACCACATCACTAATTGAGTAGCGAAGTACTTTCGAGAACGAAATAAGAAATACCAGAGAATACAAACAATCCAAAAGAAACTGTATTTTAATCCTATAAGGTTGATTTTAACTAGAGGTTCTATTACTTCATTCGTAAATTGAAATTAACTAAGATTTTATTAGAAAACAAATTAAATCTTACTTAGCGATGGTACGAAACACCTCCATTTTTAAAAGTTTTTTTCCTAATATCATTTTTGCACTCCAAAATGGAACAAAACGGCATAGCTACGGAAAAATAAATTTGTCGCGAGACTGCAACTCGACGCGATGTTAGAACTCGACTGTGACCATAGTTTAAGATCTGTGGGGACCAAGCGAGCGATACAGCGCTTATTTGTGCCACGCGTGCCACGCCTACTTAGCACTTCCACTGTTTTTTTATGTTCCGTGGTAGAGGTCATATGTCTTTCAATTTTTGGTTCTAGGACATGCCGGTTTCCTCATAATATTGCAAACATCATCCTTCTGCCCTTATCCCAATCTATTTCTGATTAGAGCAGCACATCATTTATTCGGATGAAAGTCTCTGATCACCAACGAACAACAATGGCACTAGATTAAGGATTAGGAACAAAAACTCATCGCTCGGGTGACCGCGGTTGCATAAAACTTGATTATAAACCTTAACACTCAAACATAAAGTTTATTATCGTTTGCAATATATTTACTACTTCGATTGAAAAGTAAACGTATTTTTAAAATAAGAACAACAATATTTATGGTAAAATAAAACATGATTTCTAAGCAATATGGTTGAAAAAACTAGGTTGCAAAATAAGATCACAATATTATTTGTGGTCTTATTTTTCCCGCCGTTTTTGATGCGCTCATCGGAAATCTAGTACTATTGTTGATCGAAGCTGATCATTATAAGTACCTAAATCTGTTGTCAAAGTCAAAGTAACTTATTTGTCAGAAACTTGGTACGATGTCCATATATTATTATATTTCATACATTTCGAAAATGTCAAATCATTCCATCATTATATTACCAAATAACAACAACCGATCATATTATGTAATTTGACGACAGATAAAAAAAAAAACCGGCTAAGTGCATGTCGGACCACGCACAATGAAGGGTTCCGCAGTTGGGTTGTATTTATCCCAAGAACAATCTTACCATTGTAGTTGAAAAATATGTTCTCCCATACAATCCAATTGCAAATGTAAATTTGTACGCATAATATTGAGAGATTTACCATGTTATTTTAAGGCCATAGATTTCTTATAGGTTTTCCAGGTGTAGAGCTATTTTCTGTATTTTTTTTTTTTGTCTTAGTTTCGGAGATAAGGGGACGAATGTCTTAAATAACTTTAAAACAATATTTATTTCACAAATGAAACTCTCACAGTAAGCCATTCATCATCAGTCAAACATTTGATATGTCACACGGTATAGTTTGCAAAACTTTTGATTTTAATTTTCTTATTTGCCCCTAAAAGTGAAATTTTGAAAGTGACTCCACTTTCAAAATTAATTTATTTACGTTACACGTCCGTGTTTGGGTTACAGAAATTCATAAGTGTACCAAATTTCAACTTAATCTGTCCATTAGGTTCTGAGAAAATTGGCTGTGACAAACGGACAGACAGACAGACAGATAAGTTTTTTCCTTTTGAGGTACGGAACCCAAAAAAGGTTTTTTCAGAAGGCAATTATTTTTAATAAAGGCCCAAATAGCGAAGAGTTTGGAAAAAAGTAAATACAGGCCTAATATGATTGCACACGACTAAATTGATGTTTATGTATAACATATTCCTAAAAAAAGACAATATATATTTCTAATAATATAGACTCAAAATTGATTATAGGAAGTTCTTGCTTTACCTACTCAAGTACATTTAATAAATTGAATTTACCAAACGAGCTCCCGAAAGCCGGAACCCTTTTAGTGTACAGAAAAGGTAACATCTCAATACCTTGTACACGTCGAGAGAAATTCGGCAGTAAACATGTCATTATATTTTCACCCTGTATAAAGTTACATACACGGATCTATGGTTACAAGACATAAAGTGCTGAAAATATGGATATTATTTCAGCTTTCTTTCTCTGAATTTATGTTGCTACAAGATACGATGAATGAATGAAAGGCATTTGCATGCAGCTGAGATAAGAATGCTAAAAGGGATGTGTGGTGTTAAGCGAATGGATAGAATAAGAAATTAGTTTATAAGAGGAAGTCTTAAAGTGACACCGGTGACCGAAATGTGGTGTGGGAAATGATTGGCATGGTATGAGCATGTGATGCGGAGGAATGAGGAAAATGTCGTCAGGAAAGTTTTGAGTATGAATGTGGATGGCTATACGGGTAGTGGACGACCAAAGAAACTGTGGATGGACTGTGTGAATGATGAACAATTATTTATTTTTAAAAGCCTCCTAAAGGTCGTTCGACTACAGATGCGGGTGTTGTTCTTCTGAAACGTATTTCTGTAGGTGAAAGCTAAATTACCTTAAGTCCATTTTTATTTTTAGAGCCTTAAGGAACAATATTTGTCAAAAAAATATCACAATATAATAGCTTAATAAACCTTCATAATCATAATTGTTTTCTACAACGATACACTATTTACTTTTTATACACGGTCGACTTTAATATCTAACTTCGGGTACCTATAGACATCTTTAATGAGCTCTACTGAATAATTTATAAAATGTGACTTAAGCTTTCACCTACAGATTTAACGCATGAGAGAACTCGCATAATGCTACTGGAGTTTTCTGTGATCTCTCCAAAGCCTTTGATTGCGTGCACCATGACACGCTTTTGCGTAAACTACGTCATTACGGTGTCCAAAACGAAGCTCTTAAAGTAATAAATTCATATTTACATAATAGGTTTCAATGTATCGATGTAAATGGTGTGAAATCTTCCGGGCTACCAGTTCAGTTAGGTGTACCTCAAGGCTCAATACTAAGTCATTCTGATTCATTGCATATCAATGACTTACCATTATATTTAAAGGGTATCTGTGACGTTGTACGTACTGTTTTCAGATGACACTTCTCTTATTTTTAAAGTAGATAGGAGAATAACTAACTGCTTTTTACTAAATGCATATGAAAGTATAACAAAAAATAAATTTTAAGATTTTTTGTCTGTGTGTCGGTTTGTCTCTCTGTCTGTCTGTTTATTCCGGCTAATCTCCGAAACGGTTAGACCGATTTTGACGGAACTTTCACTGGAAGATAGCTGATGTTATAAGGAGTAACTTCAGCTACTTTTATTTTGGAAAAATAGTTAGGGTTCCGCGCAAAAAAATAAAAATCCGATTTAAATAGGGAAGTATTGACATCCACGCGGGCGACGCCGGGGGCTACAGCTAGTTTGGTACAAAGTTCTGCTTACGGTTTTAGTTTTGTATTTTTATTTCTGCTTGAGTATAATTCGATTTTTTTTTCTTTTTTTTTGGTTTATTGGCGTATGCTAGCTGACATAAAGCAAATAATTTAATTTAATTTAATGTTTGTATTGCGTATCGTACTTATATTATTTTGCGCAGTGTTGTATAGAATATTTTTTATTTTTTGTTAACTGAACAGACAGCTGTGCTGCTGGGGAGTTTGTTGCGCCACTTCTTCTCCCCAGCTAAAGCACTAGGAAGTGATGAAGGGCGGGCGTTTTGGGGGACTGTCTTACGTAATTTTGACGTTCGAAAAGTGCTGATTCTCAGCTTAGTTTGAATAAATGACTTTTGATTTTGATTTTTGATGACAAGGCTAGAAAGGAAGTGATTACCCAGATGACGACTATGAGAAGAAGACCAAAGACTGAGTTGGGTCTGACTGGTTGAGCCTTCTGAAGTCAGTGCCAAGCACCTTGCATTGAAGAATTGAAGACACCGACTTCAGAAGCTGTTAAGTTTTTTAATCAAAGTTATTTTATTCGTTTTAGGTTTTTGAAGTCGGTTTTTAGAAGAGAGAGAAATATAACTATGGGGCAATGATCTACATATATGAACAATGGAATGCTGTTCGTGGGTATGCGCTGAGAACGGCTGTATTGATTAAGTTATTTTTTGTTTTAAAATGTTCGTAATAGTCCAAATTCGGTATTCATTTAAAGAAAAATTTAAAAAGTGGCCTGGAATATTGGCAAATTCGAAAAACTGAAAGTGCTTTTCCTATGATATTTTTGTAAGAATTATTAAATGCTGGACACAAAATCTGTCGAGTCTATCTATCCTACTTCCTTCTAACATTCAAAACGCGAAAGTTAGTGAGAATGGATGGATGTTTGTTACTTTTTCACGCAGAAACTACTTAACAGATTTTGATGAAATTTGGCACACAGATAGTTTATAACCTGGATTAACAATGAGGATACTTTTTATCCCGGTATTTTTACGGGTTCGATACTTACGCGGGTGCAACCACGGGGCGTTGCTAGTTATAAATAAAATGAAATGCTATTCGTTGGTAAGCGCATCGCGTGAGAATGGCTGGACCGATACTCGTATAACTATTTTATGTTTTGATAATCTGAATAAGGTTTTAAAGAAAAAAAAATTGGGAAAGTTTATTGTAAAATTGGAAAAATTCGGAAGAAACTGAAAATGCTTTGCTCCGTGGGAATTTAAATTTGGATAGGGCAACGTTTGTAGGGTCAGCTAGTAATATTTAGTTATAACAGCAAAAGTAATAGATTTTGGCGTTAAACATGTCTTCCACAAATTATTTAACTTCGAACTCGGTTAAAAAAATCGCCACACAAAAAATAACAAATTATTTTCCCATCTCTATCGATCCATATGGCATACATACATGTTAACTCCACTTGACTGCATAACCTTGAATTGACGCTACGATAAAGGCGCAAACCCATCGCGGCGCACGCTGAGCACGGGAATTTTAGCTGCGTGGATTCATTTGTTTGACAACGTGGGTGAGACCGTGACACCGCGGCGCACGGAGAGGCTACGCACATATATCAAAACTGCTGCGATACAATTGTACATAGTCGTGGGTTAATATTCGTGTATAGTGTGTACCGCATGCACTGCGTGCATTGCGTTGACAGCGTTGAGCTATGTGAGCGCCATATTCGAGCAAGACATGCATGTACTAATGACATCAATTGATGCGTAGCGTATCCGTGGGTTGCAGTGGACACAATCACATACATTTTCTTACAAAGCAAAGCTTAACACACGTGCGTGGTTTCTCCGTGCGCCGCGGTGGATCTGTGCCTTAACACTTGTGTCCTTGGGGAGTTGGCAAAGTGTAATTTAAAAAGTCAGCTGTCATATTAATCAATCTGCCTAGCCTTTTCCCAACTATGTTGGGGTCGGCTTCCAGTCTAACTGGATGCAGCTGAATACCAGTATTTCACATGAAGTGACTGCCTATCTGATATCCACAACCCAGTGACTGGGTAATACGATACCCCTTGGTAAGACTGGTTGTCAGACTTTCGGGCTTCTGACGACCCGTAACGACTGTCAAAGATCCACGAATGATAGCCAGGACCAACGGCTTAACGTGCTTTGCGAGGCACGGAAGAATCTCGGTATGAAAAGATGGTCACCCATCCACAAACCAACCCCGGCAAGCGTAGCTTAACCTGATGGATCGACCCATGCGGCTGTTATTACTTAGCCACGACCTCCTCGTCAGTCAGCTGTCATATTATGGAGAAATAAATAGTTTGTAGTAGAGCAAAGTAAGAAATAAAGAATAATTGTTTATTTTTATCGTTTGTTTATGGTAAAAATATAAGCCACAGTTTCAACTTCCAGGCTTAGCATGAGTCTTTCTATTTCTTCTCTATTGTAGAATAGAAATCGCTTGTCTAGCCTTCTCGAAATCTCTTCTTCCCGAGCAGGAGGTCACACCTAGACACGGGTTTCTTCGTAGACACGACGTGACTTTTCATTTGTTTCGCTTTCTTATGGTTAATTTTAGTCTATTAAATGATAAAAGCAACAAAGCTCTGCGTAAAATTACTCGCCTTAAATGAAAAACAACTGACGATCTTTGTCTAAGTGCTTTTCTATGTAGACTATTTCGCAAGAAAGTTTTCTATCCCAAACAATCAAATCGGAGAAAAATTGTAAGTCACGCTTGACGTTTTGTAGACAATTGTCTAGGGTAGTGAAGATCCCATTTATCATATACATGTATCATTTATTTCAAGACCATATCATGTCATTTTAAGACCATAGACTTCTTATAAGTTTTACTGTAATCTATAGGTATAGAACTATTTTCTGTATTTTTTTTCAAAATTTTAGACTCAGTAGTTTCAGAGATAAAAGGGGGGAATGGTCAATTTTCGTCTATTTTCTTAAATAACTTTAAAACAATTAATTTTAAAATTATAAGAAATATATATTGTGACCCTCACAGTAAGCCCTTTCATTAGATATGTCACATGGTACAGTTTGCAAAACTTTTTTTTTTATTTTCTTATTTGCCTCCAATATTAACCCCATATTCAAAATTTATTTATTTACGTTACACTTCCGTGTTTGGGTCACAAAAATACATACGTGTACCAAATTTCAGCTTAATCGGTCCATTAGATTCGGAGCAAATTGACTGTGACAGACTGGCAGACAGACACACGAGTGATCCTATAAGGGTTCCGTTTTTCCTTTTGAGGTAACTAAAAAGTAAGTATTTTTAAAAATCTTAGGTAGGTACTACCTACTAAGAATATTTTTTTAGTTTTTTTTTTTTTTAGAACGGCCATAAGGTCTATTATATGCTATTTCAAGGTGCTCCATTCTTTACCAGACACCATGTATACATCATATTCACAAACCCGCTGAAGTACTTTGATTGAGTTTGCAATTTTATGGACTGATATCAGTTTTTCGTCCGGCCATAGCTGACAGTTCCGCTATCAATCTTAATGACAAGTTAATTTTCTAACCATGACGTCAGCTATTTGTGTAAATACATGTACGCCATATTAGGTGATCCGCTTCGGTGAATTTAAACCAATCGGAAGGCAAGTCCATAAACACGTCTAGCTGATAAACTCACTCACAGATAAAACCCGCCCACACTATTGTCTTCTCATTTCATTTTTGTGCCAATCTATGACCTCTAAACAGCTTTCTGTTTAAGTCAAATCTCTATTTAACACAAAGGAATATCTGGAATCTGGATAGATATGTCTGATGTTTTAGTCACGTCAAAACGTTGTACATGGCTGTGAAGCGGTTTAATCACAGAACAGATTTTAATATATAACAGGGTTTAATATTTGTGACAATTATGTCAAAATGTTAATGTAAATATTTTGTCTCTTTTGTTTTCATAATGTATGATTGAACGATGGAGTGAGGTAAAGAATCGCTTATGGTAAAAAAATCTCATGGTTCAATGATTATGATAAAGTTGTCGAAAGATTGAAGAAAATAATGTTTTCCCTCTTTTGTTTCCATAATTTTGATTGAAGAATGGAGTGAGATAAAGAATCGCTTATGTACAAAACTCCAAACATCACTTCGAAATTCGAACGTTGTCTCGTTGTGAATCCGCGATGATTTACTTTAAAAACAAATGAGTTTTCTTTTGAATTGTGTGCGCTCACTTGAGTGAGGTTTCAAGTGAACTTTACAGAATAGCACTACTATAATAAGGCATTGCACGCTTTTCAGCCAGTCAATCGTACTCGTCTACTGACGTCACAGATAACACAAAAGCTTACTGATAACAAATGAGATATATTATATAGATCAATGTTGACTGTATTCACTATACTGGATGATTTCTTCTTTTACCATCTTGAAAAAAAATTGGGAACAATAGGAGAATGGAGTAGAGCCTATGGCATACTTAGTTTTTTTTTTTTTGTTTGCCCAAATTGCTCTATCAATAAACACTACATTTGAAGTAAACTAGAACAATAAAACCAGACATTTTGAAAAAAAAGTTTATAGATAGTTATAAAATATCGAAATTCAAATCTTACGCACTACGCCGGGTGCACAGTGCTTATGATTACAAATAAAAAAAAAGATGTTTTTTTTTTTTTCAATAAAAAAAACTAAGTAAGCCATAGGCTTCTACTCCGTTCACCTATTATGCCCTATTTTTTTCAAGACGGTAAAAAAAATCACTTACTATTTGGGACTACTTACATAAACGCCAGAACTACTTACCAGTGTGTGTTAATTATCACGGTTTACAGACTTATAGGGTAGGCAGAACTCCTAGCACATATTAATGTTCAAAGTATCCTATAAAAAGTATGGTGAGGCGTGTAAATACCCCGACCCATTGAGATAATTTTTAATTACTAACTATGTACCTACCAATGGTATCAACATGGCGTACGCATGAAAATAAAATTCCCTCAACGGTTAACCCTCGAAACAATCCAATACCATAAAGATGAATTTGCAAAGCTTACTGTCAGTACTTCTAGACGTGCAGCTGGTGGGTCAACTTCACTCAGCGAGCATACAGTGACCTACGCATTGAATACAATAATGCACTGAGCGTACTGCTGCGGTTGTCGAGGCGTCGTTGTACTGCGTCAGGGATGTTGGTTTTTTCGCCATCATTAGAAAAAGATGTGCATTCCTGATGTCGCGTCTTCGCGGCAGCACCAACAGTACGGCTGCCCCATTTCAAAACCTAGTAAGGACTTAAAACGAAATTTTACAGGAGAGCGCAAAGACGTAAACTGGTCACGGGGCAGTGAATGGGGCACACTACGAGTAGATTTCGATGCTTAAATATATCTGCTTATTTGTGAGTTTCTAACGCCGTGTCCCTTACTAGGTTTTGAAATAGGGCAGCCGAGTATTCTCAGTGTGTCCACCGATCGGTACGATTCCCCGATGTTGCGGAGGTGGATGCAGCTCCATGCTGAGTGAACCTACTATCACTATATGTTAAGTAAAATTATTACTAACCCTATGGACTCTGTCTGAAATAAAAATATTCTATTTGTTCTATAGCCACCTAAGATTGGCAAATAAGCAGGCGAACCATTTGAAGGTAACTGGTTACCACCGCTTTTGGATATATGACCAGTACCAGAGGCAGTGGTGGCCCAGGGATAAAGGCCACTTACGAGTTGTAGTGTGTGGTGGGTTCGAACCCATTCAGGCGCTCTCAAAGTGGTGAAGGAAAACACCGTGAGGAAACCGGCATGTCCTAGACCCAAAAATTCGAAGAGATGTCGCTGCTTTGCATGAATACCCGCACAAACTGCCGACTATGCCGTTGTGAATGTGAGTCTTACTGACCGTGAAATAAGGACTATTTTGCATTTGGCTGTGTTTTGTTTTGTGCGGGTATTCATGCAAAGCAGCGATGTGACATGTACTAATCCGCGCTGGGCCTGCGTGGTAGATTACAGCCCACTCCCTCTCACAGAGAGGAGGCCTGTGTCCCAGCAGTGTGGATATTATAGGCGGATTATGCTATGCTTATGTATTAAGCGACATCTTACATTTTTTTTACAATGTTATTTTTTCCGAATAATGAAACTTTGAAAAGCTCTCCTGTAAAGTTCCAAAAATGTCGCTTAATACAAATAGCCCGTGAACCCTTGATATGTTATTATAAACCGAATATAATGCTCACACGTTTCTTTTTAAAGCAGATATTACCGACATAATTTCTCGAGAATGATAGATCTACTGAAGTATTTTTAAAGTAAGCAGGTTTATGTATGGATGTTACTTTTGATCGTTCGGTCGTATTCTTCCACTACGTTACGCCTGTGATAGCCAGTTGAACGGAAGGCTGTCTATCCATTTCTAAGTGGTTTACCTTTTGAAGAAATGTGTTACGTGATATATTAAGGATAGCTTTGTGGTTTGATATTAGTTTTGTTGTGTTTCCAAGCGTTTTAACTAAAAACATTTCAGAATATACGACCATTTTTAACGTATTTTTTTTCGCATAGGTAGCGGTAACATATCACTTCGAAATTCAAACGTTGTCTCGTTGTGAATCCGCGATGATTTACTTTAAAAACAAATGAGTCCGATTTAGAATCGTGTGCGCTCACTTGAGTGAGGTTCCAAGAGAACTACGGAATAGCACTACAGATGCTCAGTTGTTTTATATACCTATGAATTTTGAATATGCTCGAAACATAGACAGATAGAACATGACGTCACTAAAAGCTACCCCTATAAAACTTTAATAAAATAAACCGGCCAAGTGCGTGTCGGATCACGCACAATGAAGGGTTCCGTAGTTGGGATGAGTTTAGCCCAAGAACAAACTTAATATTGCAGTTGCAAAATATGTTCTTCCATACATTCCAACTGCAAATGTACGCATAATATTGAGAGTTTTACCATGTTATTTTAAGGCGTTCCTGTAATCTATAGGTATAAAACTATTTTCTATATTTTTTTCAAAATTTTAGGCTCAGTACTTTCGGAGCTAAGAAGGGGGAATTATCAATTTTCGTCTACTCTCTTAAATAACTTTAAAATGGTTTATTTTAAAATTATAAAAAAATACATTTGAGACTCTCACAGTCAGCCCTTTCATTGGATTTGTCACACGTTACAGTTTGCAAAACTTTTTTGTTAATTTTCTTATTTGCCCTCCAAAAATGATCCCCATATTCAAAATTCATTTATTTACGTCCCTGTTAGGGTCACAGAAATTCATGTGTATTTCAAACTAGATCGGTCCATTAGATTCGGAGCTGTATGTGAATTGGCTGTGACAGACGGATAGACAGACAGACACACACGGGTGATCCTATAAGAGTTCTGTTTTTTTCCTTTTGAGGTACAGAACCCTATAAACTATTTCGTCCGAATCGCAGTAGTGTCAAATTTTTTATTCAGTTTCCCCCGAGAGGGTCCAGAGTGATAGGTATAATATATTCAAGTACTCGTAGACGCCTGAACGTGTCGTGAGAAATCCCAAATCTATTTTCAAAGGGTAAGAAATAGTGCTGAAGTCTTCTTATTTATTCATACGTGGACTGGCGTGGTTTTATATCAGATTCTTAACACTGTCGGCTGAAAGTGACCCTTATCAAAGGCTGGTAAAAGGAGACGTAAAAAAGTGTTGCCTGAATCATTAATCACTAATTGGTGATCGCATTTTATCGATACCGTCACCCGAACGCAATAAAGGCGCTTCTAAAGTCAAATTATTACCATGAAGTTGGAGATGACGGTACTATTTGGTTTGACCGATGCCGCTGCACCGCGCCATAGGTAGGTATGTGCGCGGCGAAACGGGGTGTAGAGCTGGCCGCTCATTCATCAACGCTCACGACGTCCCGCCTCCAGCGGTACAGCGGTATCAGCATACTATAGAAGATAGGTCTACAGGAGCTTGCTGCTGTCAATATTTTTGTCATTTTTTAAACGATTTTTGAAAATATAAATAAAGCCACAAACAATCTACCCGATAGGAATCAAACCCAGGACGAGACCATCATTTGATAGGTACGTTAGCAACCAATGAAAGAATAGATTTAACGAGTATTAAAAGTCAAACAAACAACAACAACATTAACCCTTCGAATGCCGGAACGCAGGTCTGCGCACCATTTTTTTATGCGAGTGCGCCACTCGAAAAAACACCTAATTACATTAATGTAATTAGGTGTTTTTTCGAGTACAGCTAAAATCGCGCAGACCTACGTTCCTTATAATATTAAATATAAATAATAATAAATAATAAATATACGTTCCTTATATGAAAGGTTAAGGCGAAAACTCCAGGTGGCCCGCGAATTTCAAATTTGCTTACGTTTTTTTGCAACTTGCAGGTCATTATCAGGTTGTATGAATATGATTCGCTACCGTAACAATATTTACAGAATTATAATCATTAAAATAAAACAATACAACGTGTTACCCAGTAACTGGGTTGTGGAGGTCAGATAGGCAGTCGCTCAATGTCAAATACTGGTATTCAGCTACAACCGGTTAGACTGGAAGCCGATCCCAACATAGTTGGGACAAGGCTAGATAGATTGAATAGGTGGATAGAATACTCTTTATACATTTAGCCAATACCTACATATATTATCTAATATCTACACATATTTCAAAGAAAACTATTCGGTTATTTTAATTGGTTTTATTATGTAGTAGTTAGGTAATTATAGTCATTATTCTTTACCTATTTAATATTCCACACAAGTTTTAATCAACATACATCTCTGTGATTTATTCAACTCGCTAAGAATTCCGAGGGGTGATTAAATTATACCGTAAAATATTCAGCTTGTAATTTAATCATTAATGGGAAATAATAGCATAGGGTAAATGAAGGGAATATATTATATAATTAAACATAATTGAAGTACATTTTTGTAATTAATAACTTTGTTGGTTCAATACCGTTCAACGGGAATGTCGAAAAATCTCAGATTATTTTACCAGTACGAGAAGTGTAGATAATATTTTTTATTAAACCATAACAATTATCTAATCATCACAGCAAAATTGGAACAGAGTCTCGTTGTAAATCCGCGATGATTTATTTTAGAAACAAATGAGTTTGCTTTCGAATTGTGTGCGCTCACTTGAGTGAGATTCCAAGTGAACTTTACAGAATAGCATAACAGTATTTTAGTGCACTGAAAACAAAGCTAACTTATCACTATACTTTCAAATAATCATTTAACTTTGCGACGAGTTTAAAATACCATTAATTATACCATTTTCATTTATACCTTTAATTAAAAGCTACGACGTACAAGAGCTGAGTCAATAAATCTATTATTGAAGCTAAGCATGAATGACATCCATCGTCGGAAATTGCCCTAGGACCAACAAATATGTGACGAACATAATAATTTATATTTTATTATACTAATTGCTAATATCTGTAATATACTAATTAAAAGACCTGTAACGACTAACGAAATCACATCAAAAATGCCGTCAACTTTGACAGTTAGATTTGGTATGACAATTAGTGATGCCCAATCTACGGAACCCTAAAACTCGACGCGAGCTGTCGCTTCCCACGGCTTTAATCTGAAAAATATTAGCCAGAACTCCCACAAATCTAAATCAATTTTAAATTTTAATAATCATTAAGTTCTTATCAAGTGATTTTCCTCAAAAGCGAAGATCTTAGTGGATTATTACTCATCTTCTCCATAATACCGAGCTCTAAATTCTCTCAAACGAAAAATATAAAACTGGCCAAGTGCATGTCGGACCACGCACAGTTCCGTAGTTGGGATGAATGCATGCAGTGTGACGTTGCAAAATTTGAATTGCGACATCTGTTGGGATTCGAGGAAGCTCATGACATCGATCTGTCATTAGTTCCTTTACGGATGTAGAGATGGCGTTGGGTTCGTTCATTGAAATTCAATACTTTGTAATGTATCAGGAGGTAGGTACTTGTTTAATTGATTTCTTCCGTACAGCTTATACGTAATAAATTTTCTTACGTATAGGCATGGGTAGGAGTAGTCTAACATAATAAACCAATAACATCTTAGGTTTATCAAGACACATCTATAACTTCCAAGTACCGGGCTTACAAAAGTATTTATTTTACCAGCCGCAAAAATAAGGTTGTGTATTTCTCGAAAAAACTCTGAAAAACAAAGATATTTATGCGGTTGTAATCGAAAATATCCCATATATCAAAAAGCATTGACTTAAATAGCAAAGTCTCTTAGAAACGTCATAAACCTTTCTAAATTATGTAAGCCCACAACCACACGCTTAGATGTGATGTATTTTTTTGCATCCCTCGGTTACATGTATGGGGATGAGAGTCAATCAATCTGCCTAGCCTTTTCTCAACTATGTTGGGGTCGGCTTCCAGTCGAACTAGATGCAGTTACTGGGTAATACCCCTTAGTAAGACTGGTTGTCAGATTTTGGGCTCCTGACGACCCGTAATCTGTCACAGATTCACGAATGATAGCCGAGACCAATGGCTTAACGTGCTTTCCGAGGCACGGAGGAGTCTCGATATGTGGAGTCTGATGGATTGACCCGAGCGGCTGTTATTACTTAGCCACGAGCTCCTCTTACATGTATGGGGAATGCCATCCTAAATTATTTAATGCACAGAATAATAAACCTTCATTCCAATTTTCATCGTCTTAATGCAAATAGTCTCCGAACATGCATCTCCGGCTGTGTAAAATCCGGACCGATTGACAGACGGACATGGCGAATTTATAAAATATAATTATTTTTGCCATTTGGCTACGGAACCCTAAAACGTGAACGGTATACTTGAAACTAATCTGAAATTTCTTCAATTTCTACAAATTGCACCGAGAAATTCTCTCAGAACATTTTAACCTAGGACCAGTTAGGTAATTAGACGATGATCTTTTTAAGTTGTAGGTACTTACATATTTTTTACTGTCTCTGGGGGCCGATTCTACTAATTTGCAACGTTACGCGTTTAATTGTGTTTCAAGAACAGTTCAGTTTCGATCGCCGTTCGATAGTTACCAAAAAAGTCATTCAACTATTCTACGAAAATGGAAACTAAACTTAAACCGAATGTTGGAACGTAACAGCGGGTAACCTGTGTGACCAACGTTCCAAATAGTATGTTTTAATAATACCACAGAAAAAAAAAGTTGAATCTAATAATATTACTAAATACGAATAAGTGCTACTAAAAGTATTTTTAATACAAAAACCTATCTAGACCATACTTTTACTTTTAGCCCTGTATATTTTTTTGTAACATTTCAACTTTATAAATAATAAAAACTCAGAAGAACGTTTCGTTTTCGGCCCCAGCTTGCGAAATCTGTGAAACGAAACGTTTCAATTATGTCAAAAAGATAATGATGCGACTAACCGTCACGCTCATGTTAGGTTTTGTTAGCAGAATAGCTTTTGAGATTGTTTCGATCGATCGGTGACTGAACTGAAACGTAACCGCAGTTGGATCGTTGTTACATTAGTGGAATGCGAAAACGCTCAAAAGCCGTGGTTTCGCTGCCTGATCTTGTGGTCGCAAGCGCCACTGCTGGTCCTGGGTTCGATTCTCAGGTCTGGTAAAGTGTTATTGAATTTTTCCTTCAGGCATTTCTCAGTAAAAGCTGGAGTCTGGATTTGTGTCCGGTTGATAGCAATAGGCTCGCCCCCTATTACATGAGACTTAAACATAACTGGCGAAATTTGGCTGTACTATAGGTACAGCTCTGTCTAACCCTTCGAGGTTTACACGCATGATATAAATTTTACCATTTTCCTATTAGATGTTTAGTGTCGTGTACCTAACCTGTACGTAATCATTCTGACTTACTAGTGCTCCATAAATTAATAAATGGTTCTATAGAAGCACAATTAGTAAACTATTTTAACTTTAGGTCAAGTCAACGTAGTAAGCGTCATCATCGTATTTTTGAATTGCCTACATCATTCCCTAAATACCACATTTAATAGCCCACTAACACGTATGGCAAGGCAATATAACGAAAGGTCCAACTCGACGGATTACCCTATTGATATTTTCTCTATGAGTTTTGCTTCATACAGGCGTTCACTATGTAAACAGAGCGAAGAGTGCACGTCAATGTAGCTCTAATTGGTACGTTTTGTAGTGTTCTAGATTTAGGTTCGCTAGACACACTTTTTATTGTTCTCCGTTGTCTCTAATATTTCATAGATAAAAGTCATGCATACCTGTTATTTGCATGGTTACTAAAATGCCTTCATTTTTATGTTATTTAATTTGAATTGTAAGTGACTGTGCTGTTGGTTTGCTTATTTTTAAACAAAAAAAAAAACAAAAATTAAAATCAATTTGGTACCGGCTATCATCCGTGGATCTTGAAAGTCTGACAACCCGTCTTACCACGGGGTATCTTATTACCCAGTAATTGGGTTGAGGAGGTCAGATAGACAGTCGCTCCATGTAAAATACGGGTATTCAGCTGCATCCGGTTAGACTGGAAGCCCATCCCAACATAGTTGGGAAAGGCTAGGCATATGAGGATGATTTCGTTTTCAACTTAGCGCATTTTGCAATATGATACAATTATGAAAACCCACTTTCAAATAATGGAACAGCCTGGAATAAGAGTCCTCCTCAAGAACGTATTGCGATGTTTATAGTATTGCAGGAAAGTCACTTCACAAAACTTCTTTATACATATATAATGAAGTTAAAAAGAAAACTATTAGAGCTAAGTAGCTTTTACAAGTTCACGAGTAATAGTCGACCAACTTACATTTGCAATTGGAATGTATGGGCGAACTGTTTTTCAACTACAATGTTAAGTGAACAAATCTTGGGATAATTTCATCCCGGCTACGGAACCGTTCATTGTGTATGATCCAACACGCACTGGCCGGTTTTTTTTGACCATACGAGAAGACTGTTTAAACTTTTTTAAATAAAGAAACAGGTACCTCAACACATATACATGCATAGGTAGCGATTTCGATCACGAAATTTACAGTCTATACGTACTTTTTAAACCCATATAAACCTAACCCTTTACTTCTAACTTATATGTATGAGTCGGTTCCCCATCTAACCAAAAGCGGCTTATTGTCAGTAATTTACATAAAACAATCGCCATTCTTTGCTACCTTAGCAGGGTTACCAGAAATGTAGGTAGGAAACAATTTGTTAATGAAGGTAAGAACAGTTTTATTTACCTTTGTTCTATGTCTGTAACACTTGATATAATGGGAAGTTACTACCTAATAACATTCAAAAAAGGAAAAAAATCGCTATACTAGGTACAGACGCCACAGCAGGTCAAGCTACCCGAAACTGTCAAATTTTCCCAATCAACCTTGAACCTTGTTTTAGCGATAAATTTGAAAATCTATTAAAGAAAGACAGATTGTAGTAGCTTGATGTGTTGGCGTCTGTACAAGTTATCCCACGCAACCCCTTAAACTGAAGATCACGTCTAAAGGAGTATTATTAATGATTTCTTTTTTTTTTAAGATGGGATTGTTCTTGACTCTAGTCTAGGTCGGAGGCGACAGAGACAGAGTCGACGATGGAGTGAGCTTACCCAGAAGAAGCCTGTTGACTTTGAAGAGATTAGGGTTGTATACGCTCGGAAATACAGACGCAGGTAGTGAGTTCCACTCCTTTGCTGTGCACATTATAAAAGACATTTGGAAGCGCTTAGTGCGAATTGGTGGAATAGCAACCAGGTAGGGATGGTAACTGGCAGTGCGTCTGATTTGGAAATATACAGGACTATTTTTAAATCATTAACTAAACTTTAACAGGGTGTTCTACCCATGAATATGAACAACTTTCACTATGGGACCAACTCTGAAATCACAAAAAAAAAATCAGCTGTTTCATACAAAAGTTCAATACCTACTCTACCAAAAAGTATGAAACAGCTGATTTTTTTTTTGTGATTTCAGAGTTGGTCCCATAGTGAAAGTTGTTCATATTCATGGGTAGAACACCCTGTGAAAGTTTAGTTAATGATTTAAAAATAGCCCTGTATGTAGCATTTTCTTAATATATGATAAATTAGAGCATTTTCTTAATCTGTAAATATTTTAAATTATAGTTATATTAGTGTAATTTATTTTTTATTATGTCTGACGTGGATAAAAAACCGAGAATCACGTATAAACTATCAAGCGTATTTTTATGAACCTAACCATTTTAAAGATAATTTAATTATTTAACTTAAATTATACGGGTTTTATTAAAATACCTTTTGTTTTATCTATAACTAGCTTCTGCTCGCGACTTCGTCTGCGTGAAATTTCGTGTCCCCCCGACACATCCCGTCGCATCGCATAGCGTATCCCGCTCGCGCGATTACTTCGTTTTCGCTAAGCGTTCTTTCCGACTTTTTTTTCTTTTGACTCGGCTCCTAAGGGTTATATCATGATATTCAATAACCTATAGCCTTTCTCAAGAGTTGGGCTATCAAATGCAAAAATAATTTTTCAAATTCGACTTCCAGATCCAGAGATTAACGCGTACAATTAAACAAATAATAATTGGATTACTATTAAACAAGTTATAGTGAGCCAACCTTAAAAGAAAGACACATGTTATTGCTATTTTTTTAGAACATTTTAAGAGGAACAATTCCGTCATACATGATTGTTGCGTAACTTTATAGCCTTTTACGCAGCGCACGCAACGGAAACTCTCAAAAGGAATAAATATTCCCCGTTTTTACTACATTTTTCATTATTGCCCTGCTCCTATTGGTCGTAACGTGATGTTATATAGCCCATAGCCTTCCTCGATAAATGGGCTATCTAACACTAAAATAATTTTTCAATTCGAACTAGTAGTTCCTGAGATTAGCGCGTTCAACCAAACAAACAAACAAACTTTTCAGCTTTATATTATTAGTGTAGATATATAAACAATACGTCTAATTTGGGACAGCGCTCCTTGATAGGCGAGTCCTACTACTATGTGGACGTACGACGCGTTGCGTGAGCTCAGGCCATTGGCATCAATCTGCGTCTTCAATGGTTCCTCCTGTCACCTTCCTCATAATTTTCCTGCCCTTGTCCCATATTACTTAGGGTCGGCGCAACACGTTTTCTTCTTCCATTCTCCCCTGTCTACCGTCACACTATTAGTTGACAAATGGCTCCTGCTGTATTTCAAGCTAAATATAAATAACTAATTTTAAAAAAATAATTTAGAATGAAATGTGCATAAGTGTTTTTAATTAGTGGTTCGCTGTGGTACTTTGCGACATTCTATGCATATAAAGAAAACAAAATACATATTGGCAAATCTGGAACTTGAAAGTTGAAGTACATATCTTTTTTTTGCGTGGAAAAATGCTCAAGCATACTGCACTACCACGGGGAGATAGTGCAGTTATGTGGGACTCCAACCCACTAAAACTCCACGGTCTCTTCTGCCGCTTGTGGCAGGAACACCGGCACGCATTAACACTCACCGCGAACCCGCCACGGCTGTCCGTCACCGAACCCTCCCCTGGGGAAGACCCCCCATCAGCACCAGAACACATTGCACACCGTGACTACCCCAGGGACCAAACCAGCACATGAACGCTAGACGACCCCGTGTCTGGCACCCTTAGTCCCCCTTACCTAACATTACAAACATGTGCAGTCACGCCAAAATAGCAATTAACTCAGCAAAAACACATGAAACTTTAATCACTCACTTATCGCGAATTTAAAGACACTCAAAGTCAGTCAGAATGATGAAGCTAGTCGCCCATTCCAAAGCGTAGTAGGATCCTATGGAGAAGAATGGGTAAGTACTAAAAGATACTTTTGATCATCTAAAAACCAGCAAAGGAAGTCCATTCGAAAACAAAATATGTAATTCGCCCCTTTGATTAAAATGCGTCTCAAGTTTGAACATCGTACGTTATCGTAACAACCACTGAGACGAGATAGGCAATGTGTAAAGTTGTTACAAACGAAAATTGTGGGCCACAAACTTTGATCGTCTTGGGGTTGCTAGTTAAAAAGTTTTTAGCGCAACTTATTTTTAAGTTGGTAACATTTGAGGAAAATGGTTGATCGCATTTTGTTTTTTTGAAATTGAATGTAGAATTATTGTTATGATAAATTACTCGTATTATATACTGAGTGCAATTTACAGGTTCTCTTGAATTGTGCAAGAGTCGTCGGTCAGATAGTCAGAAAGAAGGAGCTGCCGAAGCTGTTGAAGCCTGTTCCAAAGTAATCCAAAGCATAGTTTCCTATTTAGAAGGACGGACAAGAAACTCCGATTTGTTTTTTTTTATATATTTTTTTATATTATTATATATTCGCTTAAAAAGGAGGAGGTTCTATGTTCGACTATTTAATTTTTGTTTTTTTTTTTTTTTGGAAGGTTATTTGAAGATATATCTCTTTGAATCTGATGCGGAGATCCCATGGAAATCGAGGGAAATATACTCAAATTGTAATGGCACACCTTTGGGTATTTTATATAGTAACTCGTGCATTTGCTCTTGTAAAGCACTATTTGGTGAAGCTGAACTGATGAAGAAGATGACAAACCACAGGTGGCCACCCTGTGGTTTGTCATCTTCTTCATCAGTTCACCGGAACTACTCAAGAATAAGTATTTCACGGGTTGCGATGCGACTATTTTAATATGGTTGCTAAGCAATTTAGGTATGCTTGTCACAATGCATATAATACGGTGAAGCAGAGCTAATGGCTCCTTCACTATCTGCTCTAGTTCTCCTGGTAAGAACCAGGAGAACTCCTCAACAATTAACGTCCTAACATCAGGAAAAGCAATATTTTGTAACGGGTTTATTGTACCGTAGATAAATTATAAACTGACCCACTAAAATGTGACAAATAAAAACATTTTTAGTACAAAGTGAAAATTAATTTCGGAAGTTGGTGGCAAAAACTAAAATACAGGTCCAAAGATACCGAAACACCGACATCCCGAAATAATAAAAAAATGTTTCTCTTTGTTGTGCTATGTAGACCTACCTATCACCCTTTAAAATATTGTCGTAAAATCTTTTTTTTATTTTTCTTTGTTAGTCATTAAATTACCTATATTAAGTTTCACTCATCGGTGGGGCTCGGGGCTAAATTATAACAGCCGTAAGGGTCGATCAAAGGTACGCTTACCGCAGTCGGTTCGTGGATGGGTGACGAAACCCCTCCATGCCTCGGAAAGCACGTTAAACCATTGGTCCCGGCTGTCATTCGTAGATCTGCGACAGTCGTAATGGGTAGTTAGAAGCCCAAAAAGTCTGACAACCAATCCTACCAAGGTGAATCATTTTGGTAGGATTTGATTTTTTTTTCTTTTTTGACGTATTTTATTTCAATTTTATGGTAAAAGTATAGTAACAATGAAGTATAAATTGTATCTAGACTAAGCCCATATATATACTGATCCATGTAACTGGGGAAACCTCGACCCCTGTCATACAAGATGTCCTAGTTCAGGGGTCGAGACCTCATTGATGTAACGAACGTTGAAGTTTTGAAATAAATTACTTACTTACTTACTTACTTAATCGTGTAACCCAATGACTGCGTTGAGGTCAGATAGGCAGTCGCACCATGTAAAATACTGGTATTCAGCTGTATCCACTTAGACTGTAGGCCGACCCCCAAATTAGGAAAAGGCTCGTCAGATTTTTGACCTACCTGAGCATCAAAAATAATTTTAAAATATTTTTGTAATTTTTATTTGTTAGTCCTTGTATTAAGTTTCAGTAACTTTAGTCTAAGTACCTTCACTAAGTATTTAAAGTGCTTTCATAACTTGGCAAATTGTTCAAAGAATCTTATAAGTTACAAGTTATCGTGGTGAAACAATAAAGACTTTCGTGAGTATCATGTTTCTGAAGCAGAAGAACTTTCTTTGAGTAAATTGCTACAAAGTTTTGATGAAGATAATTTTTGGCGGTTCGAGTGCCAAGTGGGTTAATATTTTTGATAATAGTAGTCTGTGAATTCTTCCACTCTTCCGTCTGTTCATGCAAAGGTGCAAGAAATTCAGTAACATGCAATTTGTAACTACCTAGGTACATATTTAGTACAGATTTCGTCACGATGTTTTTTTACCCTGCGTCATTGGTTTAACGAAGTTAAAAAGAAAACAATCACAGCTAATTACAGCTTTGCAACTACATTTATTAACTATTTCTCAAATAGATTTATATCTTTTTTATTTTAAAATAAATTATTTTAAAGTCATTTAAGAAAATAGACGAAAATTGACCATTCCCCCCACCTTATCTCCGAAGTTAATGCGCGTAACATTTAGAAAAAATAAATAAGAAATATGTAATTCTATACCTATAGATTACAGGAAAACCTATAATAAGTATATGGTTTTAACATGGTAAATCTCCCAAAATAGTACGTACAAACTTCCATTTGCAGTTGGAATGTATGGGAGAACGTGTTTTTCAACTACAATGTTAAGTTTGTTCTTGGGATAAATTCTTTTCAATTGAGTGTGGCCCGGCACGCACTTGGCCAGTTTTTTTTATTATTACGTAGATTATCGGAAACCTACTGCCAATGCTATCACCTAATTATGCAGAAAGCAGCCATATGGCACTTTTTCCAAAAATGAGTTATAAACACAGCCGTACTAATTTCGACATACCAAGATTTTTTGCAAAAACAGCCATGTCGATATCTCTATTTATCACGGAGATATGAGCCGTCAAATGCAGACATGTCCATGTATCCATGATGCAACCATCGATAGAAAAATGCTTATAACTCTGTTTGTACTTTTCTCGACATGGCTGCTTTCTACATAACACGGTCCCCCAATTCCTCCCAACTATGGAACCCTTCTTTGTGCGTGGTTCAACACGCACATTGGCCGGTTTATTTATACATATAGGATTTAAACAATCAATCTGCCTAGTCTTTTCCCAACTTTGTTGGGGTCGGCTTCCAGTCTAACCGGATGCAGCTGAATACCAGTATTTTACATATAGCGACTGCCTATCTGACCTCCACAACCGATACCCCTTGGTAAGACTGGTTGTCAGACTTTCGGGCTTCTGACTACCCGTAACGACTGTCGAAGGTTCTCGAATTACGCTTGAATATAGTTTTCGATTTTTTATTTTTTTGGTATATTGGCGTGTGCTAGCTTAGCTTATACTTATAGCAAATAATTTAATTTAATGTTTTGTATTGCGTAATGTTAATGTTTTTTTTTTCTAACTGAACAGACAGCTGTGCTGCTGGGGAGTTTTTTGCGCCACTTCTTCTCCTCAGCTAAAGCACAAGGACGTGGTGAAGGGTGGGCGTTTTGGGAGACTGTCTTATGTAATTTTGACTTTCGAAAAGTGCTGATTCTCCGCCTAGTTTGAATAAATGACTTTTGATTTGGATTCAACTCTGCCTATAATTTCGGCGAATAAAGGAAGTATATTTAATCGAATAAAGGAAGAATTTAGTTCCTCGAGAAATGGAAATGGCTAGAAAGGGAGTGACTACGGAGACGACGGAAAGTGGTACCGGTGACTGAAAAGTTTTGCGGAAATCGGTTATCATAGTGACAGGCCAGTTGGCGTGGTTGGTTAAGATACCACCTATCATGCCGCAGGTCGTGGGTTCGATTCCCATCCAGGACAAACATTTGTGTCCATGAACATGTCTGTTTGTTCTGAGTCTGGGTGTAATTATCTATATAAGTATGTATTTACAAAAAAAAAGTAGTATATGTAGTATATCAGTTATCTGGTTTCCATAGTACAAGCTCTGCTTAGTTTGGGATCCGATGACCGTGTGTGAATAATGTCCCAGGTTATTATTATTATAGTATGGGCATGTGATGCGGAGTAATGAAGAAAATGTCGTCAGGAAAGTTTTGAGTATGAATGTGGAGGGCTATACGAGTAGGGGAAGACCAAAGAAACGATGGAAGTACTGTGTGAAAGATGATATGGCGAGGAAGGGAGTGACTACCGAGATGACGACTAATAGAGAAGTGTGGAAGAAAAAACCATGTTGCGCCGACCTCAAATAAATTAGGACAAGGGCAGGAGAATGATGAAAATGAGGTCATCCACTCATGTCAATTATCTAGATAATTGCATTCTAACATGACAGCCCGTTAATTGATCTAGCAATTAGTGTCAAACCACTTCGGAGCTAAGTTCAGCAAATTATGGCGCGAGGAATCGATAAAAGTTGTTAACATGGCGGTTGTAGTCCCCAAAGACTAAGCAGAAGTTTATTAAAAAAACATTTCGCCTGTTATGTTTAAGGCGAATGCTCCAGGTATCCCGCGAAATTAAAATTTTCTTATGTTTTTTGCAATTTGTAGGTCAGTATCAAGTTGTATGTTGATCTGAATATCATTCGCGACCGTAATACATACGTATTTATAGAATTATAATCATTAAAATCATCATTACAACTCTCTTGTAAACCATGTATTTTTCTGGCAAATAAACATTTTGAATTTGAATTTTCTAATTTGAATCTAAGTTCATATAATCCTAATGAATTACTATTTCATGAAATCTTGACTATTAGGATTATACTAGCTTAAGGAGTTCTATTACTGATTCTAATGATTATAACACCAAAAAATACTTTTATGTAAAATATTGCCAAGACGAGACGATATGGCTCGCACTGTCACAAAGTTATCAGATCTCAGGTAGAGCCAAGCTTCTAACTCTACAAGCCCTAATTTCACAAACTCTACACCTTAGTCAAAATTTGAGGCTTGGCGCGCACGAAGTGTGTAAATACAGGACGGCATCCAAAATCGAATAACTGACACAACACAGTTTCGTGCGAAAAATCGAAGTCCCAGTAGGGTATAGTTCTAATAATACCCAACCATACCTACTGTATAGCTGATAAGATACGCTTGATAACGTTAATTAAGTAAGTGCAACACGCTTTTATGATATTTCTTATCATTGATATCGGATTTTTGGTTGGGACGCAAGTTTTTGTAGAAAGTACTGTGTTTTGTGGTGCTTTTGAATTGTAAAAAAGTATGTCAGTTTGTTCGTAAAGTTCGTTAAGGTTTGTAGACTGTACCTACCAGAGTATACAGGGTGACTCAGAAGACCTCTTTTGATCCAGCGGCCCCATATTCTGTTGTGCATTATTAATCATTAGATGAAGTTCCCAACAATGTTCATTAAAGTTTTTGAATGCTTTCGACATGTCAAAGTTTTCTTCATATTTTTGATGGAGTCAACCCTAAATTTGGTTGACCTCTATTCTCTCTTCTTTGATATAGGGATGAATGCGTCAGATAAGACACTTAACACATAATAGTAAAAAGCCTATAATTTTCTTGCATCAGAGAGGCAAGTTGATTTTTTTTTTCAAGATTGAATTAAGTCTTGAATACCAGTATGATATGCGAAATACCTACGCAGAGTAGAAGTAGACGTAGCTACATACATCTGCATAAAACTGCAGTTTAAACCCAACTACAAGGTTTTTATAAAATACAAATACCTAGTAAAAAGTTTAATAAAAAAAATATTAGCTCCCTATGAAAATTAATTCCATTTGTTTAACAGGTATCTATCCTCAAAAGTAAGATATCGAACGACCTAACTGTTTTCGTTACTCTTTGGTGAAATACATTTTTATAAGAATTAATTGCAGTTTTAATCCTCCGATTGGTAGAAATGCCACCAATATCTTGCAATTTCCTACACTATACTGCACGCCCATTGCTTCCGGCTTTCTTATTGGATATCGGCATCGGTTGACGAATGCTTCAAATCCGAAAGATTTTTTAAACTGAAATGATTTTGAATGTTATTTAATCATAAAAATAAGATTCAAAATCATTTCAGCTTACAAAAATCTTTTGGCGTGCCGCCGTGCGCGGCCTTTGAGCTCGCCGCCAGCTCGGAAAGAAAATCAATAAAAGATTCCGTACATGTGTAATAATAACGCGATTCTATTCTAAGACCGGGCAATCTTTTTGGGGTTTTTGGATACTGTATTCGATTATTTTGGAATTAGATTTGTTTCATAATTATGGCAATGTATTTTATTTCTTTATCATTTAAAAAATACAGAAAATAGGTAAACCACTAAGATTTGTAATTAATGCTACAAATACTAGTCAACCTCGATAATACAATTTTAACTGGCCGCTTATCACATCATGGGACATAAATACCGTAAGCAAAATTTAGGTGCACTGCTATCACTAGGTACAATATTTTATTTTAAAATAGTACCTATTTATTATCGGAATTCACTTAATATCTTATTGATCCCTAAAATTGTGTACATTTTTATTATTGTAGGCTAGTTAAGTAATTAGGCATTTATTTTGCTAGTTCACTTCATTCTTTCGAGCTGTATGCTCGTCGTCTAGTTTCGCGTTGGATTGCAGTGAATTTTGCGAGGAATCATGACCGAATATGCGAACAATGAATATTATGACATGATAATGTGTGTAGGTGCGACTGACGGTAATCTTGCAGCAGCAAGACAACTGTCTAAGTTCTGAGTACCTTTTGTGTTTGTTGTCCTTATTGTGAATAATATGTTCATGTGCTAAAACTATGAGTGTACTTACGTGTACCTACGTGTGTAAAGCTGCGCAGGATTTGAAAAGGAAAATGGTATGGTATGTACAAACTTAATAATTACCGTACTGATCATTTCACTCGCGCGATGAGGCAACAGCTCGCCAGGTCAAAGGACGCGGCAATACCTACATACCTACGGTCTGCGGTCATTGATTTATTTGGCTCCGCCTATCTAGGGTTGCTACGACATAGCAAAATTAAAATATTATTTGTATTTTGTAAGAGAAAACCGAAATTAATTATAGTTGAAATATGACCATGGCGACCTTCCAGAATAACTAATAGTGTATTAAACAATACACTGTTTTCGGTATAACAGGGGTATTTTGAATCACACTGTAGATTTATAAGAAGAAAAATGAAAGTAACTCTACGGTTCTACGGTTACTTTGCAAAAGGGAGTTTATTTATACCTTGACGCTGATAATATCCAGGTTTCCTGCATGAGGTGGTAGGAGAACCATCATAGGATATGTTCAAAGATATAAATATGTGTATAATAGGTAACCTATGAAATTGCCGATTTTTGATACCGGCTAGTGTGAAGATCTGTCATTCTATGTTATTTAGGATTCCAAATTCAAATTAATTAATTTTATAATATGGCATGCCATTTTAAAAATAAAAATCGAACGGCGGGAAAACAAATGAACAACAGATAACAGATTGTTCATTTGTTTTCCCGCCGTTCGATTTTTCTTTGATATCGATGTTTCTGTAACCATGGAAAAATCGAAATTGCGCGCTATTTTCGAATACGAGTTCACCACCAACCAACAAACAACTAGGGGAAGATCAAAGAAACGATGGATGTACTCTGTAAAAGATGATATGGCGAGGAAGGGAGTGACTACCGAGATAACGACTAATAGAGAAGTATGGAAGAAAAACCCATGTTGCGCCGACCCCAAATAAATTGCGATAAGGGCAGGAGAATGATGATTGACTATCCAGTGATTGTTAATTAGATCCCCACGTGTTACAAGATAGGTTTAATAGAATTCACTCTTATCAAAAACATATTTACCGTATTCGAAAAGTGTAGCAGGAATACTAAAAATTATCACGCGAGATAAATTGAATATGAGAGAGAGAGTAATTCAATATGAAAATACTTTCAATTCTTTTTTTTTAATATCGCAGCTTTATGCTGAGATAAGAGCCTTTTGGCTTAGCACCAGTCTTTCTTTTTTTTAAATTCGTAAATTTTGTATTTCTTCCGTTTAATGCTCCTTTTTTACTGTTTGTATTTCCTGTGCGTGTCTCAATTATAATATGTTCCTTTCTTTCTTTTCTTTCTTTTCTTTCCCTTTCAAAATTCCCTGGAGTCCATTTGAAATCACAATATTTACAATGAAAACATCAAACCATATCTGTCAGCACCACTGTTTCGCCTAACTTCTCTAACTCACCGACCCTTCGGGTAGGATTAGGGTAACTTCTACAAACAAGTTTCCAACAGATCCGTCTGATTTCACCTAACAGATAATATGATGGAATACCGAGGTTTACTAAACTAATTATAGGATCTTACTTACTTCGGTTAATTAGACAAAATAGTTGACAAGCGTCATATTCATGAACGGGCGCCGTCAGTTCAGACTTGTCATCTCTTAACTGCAAGGGCTTATTTTTAATTGTTTCTATTTTTTTTTACATTGTTCTCCCTTAAAGAAGCAACAAAAATAACGGAAATGGGTTGGTACCATCTGACAGCTTCCCCGGCTTCCTGTTACACATTTCCGTCCCTTTTCACGAAATCTTTCCCACAGGTTGCTGGAAAGCGAGAGAAAGATGTTACACATCAAAAACACTCAGTTGAGTGGACCTATCCAGTGTCCAGCCAGTGCTCGGATGTGTAAGTAATCATATAGCTACAATAAATAACAATATAAGAGAAAGGACATTTGGGAAGGCCGCATAAAATACTCAATCTGCCAGATAATCATGAAATCTAATAAGGGTAAAGTAAAGGATAGGGAGATATAACACAATTATATCTGCCTACCCTTTCGATGAATACAGTTATGTATTCACTCATCCGACCCATCACTTATGAAACTTAGTTCAGGGAACGCTTTTGAAGCCAGCTATATAATAAAATTGGTTTTCCAAGGATTCCGTACTACACTCAATTTCTGTGGAAATTCTCTAGTTTTCATTGTGAAGCAAATTGTGGGAATTGAAACTGTAAGAATTGAATATTAATTTGAGCCTAATTATAACTTCGTTTTGTTTTGACTAAAGAGGGCTTCACTAATTACTTATATTAAGAAAAGTCAGTTCCTAACTTTTTTTATATTATAAATGCGAAAGTAAGTTTGTTTGTTTGTTACCTATTGACGCCTAAACCATTGAACCGATCATCCTGAAATTTTGCATATACGTTGTCAAGTGTACAGAAACGGACTTAGGGTACCTTTCATCCCGAAAAAAAATACCGTTCCCGAGGAAAACCACAATAATGTTCTTATGATAATAGATGGCGCCACGTGTCTTTCGAATCGTGATTGAATTACCTATATTATTAAAGAAGCTTTAGTAGTGTGATAAGAGTTTCTTATTTATTTAAATAACTAATAGTTTTCGTGAATCTAGAGTGCCAATACACCGATTTATCATCCTGCTAACTATCCTAACTCCTAAATATTATAAATGCGAAAGTGAGTTAATTTGTTACGCTTTCACGTTAAAACAGCTGAACGGATTTGAATGAAAGGCAAACGGATAGACCATGACCTGGAAAAGGACATACGCTACTTTTTATAGACGTACTACGCGGGCGAAGCTGTGGGCGGACGCTAGTCATCCATAAATTTTCATGCTGCAATGTTTTTCTCTAAACCCACCTACCAGATGGTACCAGCCTTTTCCCAACTATGTTGAGGTCGGCTTCCAGTCTAATCCGATGCAGCTGAATACCAGTACTTTACATGGAGCGACTGCCTATCTGACCTGCACAACCCAGTCACTGGGTAATACGATACTTGGTAAGACTAGTTGTCAGACTTTCGGGCTTCTGATTACCCGTAACGATTGTCAAAGATCCAAGAATGAAGCCGGGACCAACGGCTTGACGAGCTTTCCGTGGCACGAGGGGTGTCGATATGTAAAGATGGTCATCCATCAACAGACCGACCGCGGCAAGCGTAGTCGTAATAACAGCCGCACGGCTTGATCGATCGAGCCGTACGGCTATTATTACTTAGCGACGAGCCCCTCTGTGTGGGTATTTCTCTAAACATCACTTCGAAATTCGAATGGTTTCTCGTAGTGCACTATGGTGTTTTTTTTAAATCTCGAAGACTAAACTGACAAGTTCAAATGTGAAACTGGCTTACATAACATTACCATAAAGATCATTTTTAACCGACTTCAAAAAGGAGGAGGTTCTCAATTCGTCTGTATGTTTTTTTTTTTTTTGTACGTTTGTTACGCGATTACTCCAAGATGGATGGACCGATTTGGAAAATTCTTTTTTGGTATACTTTCTAGGGACCACCATATAAATATTTGCTTGGGTAGTTTTTGAGTTAGCTTCAATAATGCGTATATTTCCCACTTAGTTTATGTGGATGATGTGATGATGTTTTAATAACTTCTTATCACTGTTATTTACATACCAGGTAGTGGTATTCGAATTTGTGTGGGGTATGTTCCACAACTAAAACGTGAAAAATAAAAACTTTTTAGCAAAAACATAAAACCGACTTCCAAAACAAAACACTACAAAGTGAAAAATAACTTTAATTTCGGAAGTCGGTGGCAAAAAGCGAAAATACAAAACTAAAGACACCGACTACCGAAAAATTTAAGTTATTTTTCACTTTGTAGTGTTTTGTTTTGGAAGTCGATTTTATATTTTTTTTTTATATTTTCACTTGTCAATTTAGCCACCAAGATTAAAAAAAAAAACACATTATAGCACTATACTCTAAATTAGCTTATGCTATAGAGTTCTTTTTTCTATGCTAAAAGAGATAAAAACGTATGACCAATTTATTTGACCGGAATGGTCGGTCGTTTAGCTAACATATAGGGGGCGTGACAAACATCTTCAAAACGAGAGGGTCGTGTCAATATCCTTGTACGATTACTTACATAAAATATAGTGCCTATGATCGGCTGTGAAATGGACCAGACAGGTAGGTCCCGGATAACGATAAGAAGACGGATGTTATTATACCACTGTAATAGTTTAGCCGTCGATCAGTGAGCCGAAAAGCGATTCTAACATATTATTACACAGTGGAAGAATACCTTACGGATAAATTTAATAATAACAAGATAGATATGTAAACTTAATAATAATAAGTACTTAAATGACATTTTTTTTTTTAATTTGAGATGTGTTTGCTCTTGACTCTAGTCTAGGTCAGAGGTGACAGAGACAAAGTCGACGATGGAGAGAGCTTACCCAGAAGAAGCCTGTTCACTCTCACTTTGAAGAGATTAGGGTTGTATGCGCTCGGAAACACAGACACAGGTAGTGAGTCCACACTTTTGCTGTGCGCATTATAAAAGACATTTGGAAACGCTTAGTGCGAATTGGTGGAATAGCGACTAGGTAGGGATGGTAACTGGCAGTGCGTCTAGATGTTCGAGGGTAGAAGGGGGCCGGTGGAATCAGGTCGTGGAGTTCTTGGGCACACTCACCGAAGTACAATCTGTAGAAGAACGACAAGCAGACAACCTTACGTCGATGAGGCCAGCTGTGAAGCTTCACATCCACCAGTTTTACGTCGCCAATGAGCCGCTTAGCTCTGCGTTCCACCGAGTCAAGCGCGGCTAGTTGGTACTTGGCTGATCCATCCCAAAGGTGACTGCAATACTCCATGCAGGATCGGCATTTGTTTTTAAAGTAAATCATCTATATAAAGTATCTATATAAAATCATATATATATATATTTAAAACCCCATTTACACGTTTTAAGCTTCGTGCCTGAGGCATACAAAAAAAATTAAGTACCAAATGACTTTTATCGGAGATGATACAAGTCATATTTTGTTACTTCAGTTTTGTGTATTTTGTGAGCAATGACTGTCTTTTGATGATATTTTTTTAAGAGATTTACATGGTGCGACTTATTGTGGTTTACTGAAGCAACAAGAAGAAAAAAGTTGCACCGTCTTAAGCAGGGCTGAAAAGTTTTGAGCCTAAGTACCTTCAAGTGTCATTATTGTCTTGCGCTGCATATTACTAATTTGCGAATACCCTCGTTAGTATAAATACTGATGTTGATGTCATCAGCATCATTACGTTTTTAGTAATTGATCTGTAAACATCATCAGTCTCAGTCATCTGCGGTCCATCCCTAGGCTCTAAACTTTTCAGCCCCTTGGTACACCGGATGTACCTAACACTCTTAAGAGTGCTATTGTTGCTCAGATTTGCTTTAAATAGGGCTTAAAAAAACTTAGCGTACCGGGGGGCTGAAAAGTTTTAAGCCTACGGATGGGCCGCGGATGACTGAGACATGATGATGTTTACGGATTAATTACTAAAAGAATAATGATGCTAATGACATGAAACTCTGTATTTATACTAAAGAGGGTATTCGCAAATTAGTAATATGAAGCACGAGACAATAATGACACTTAGACTCAAAACTTTTCAGCCCCCCGGTAAACAGTGCTAGACGGTTTTTTTTTTTTAGGTCTGTACAATATTCAACCAATAAAAATATTGTATTAATAAGAACTGATTTTAATGAACACCTAATTATATTATGTAAATTCTCAATAACATAACAAAGCACGGACATTATAACAGGAAGCGCCTACTTAAATAACATCTTCTTCCATAATAACTTTATATTGTTTACGCGATATAAATGAAGATTGATGGCAAGCAAATCCCTTTGGTAATACTGCCTGTGTTATGGAGCTAGTCGAGTAAGTACATAATTTGATGTTCATGACGTTAATATTATACCAACTAGGATGTAGTGTGGTTCCACTCGCTTTATCGGCTTTAAAAATACCATGTCTGTCTGTCTGTCACAGCCAATTTTCTCCGAATCTAAAGGACCGATTAAGTTGTTTGATACACATATGATTTTGTGACACAAACACGGATGTCTAATGTAAATAAATGAATTTTGAGTATGGGGTCACTTTTGGGGAGCAAAAAAGAAAGGAAAACAGTTTATTCACGTAAGTGACGCACATACATACATAAAACTGTTGTTTATATAAAACATCTTCGGCGCCATGTGTCCTGTCTTTTTGTCACACATTGTCTGGACTTTGTTTCCAAAATTATACACATCTTTTACTTGGTAAAAGCGCTGTGTATCTTTTAGGCATACGTTTTCTATACATTTTGTCATGATCATCATCATTCTCATGTCCTTATCCCAATCTACGTGTGGTCGGCGAAAGATGTCCGTTTCTTCCATACATTTCTGTTAGTCGTCAACTCGGTAGTCACTCCCTTTCTAGCCATATCATCTTTCACACAGTCCATCCATCGTTTCTTTTTTCGTTTTTTATTTATTATGCAAAAAAGTTAAAGGCCTGGCCTGTCGCATTTTTTCGGTATAAATGGTCTGGGAATCGGTTCTTGCGCTGAGGGTGTTCATCAAAGAATTTAAACTTCTTTGGAAATTCCATGTAACAAAACATAAGTTATCATCATATTGCCAATTTTTTTTAACTAAGCAGACATCTCTGCTTTAGTGTGGACGTTTTCCTATATTGTTCTTTCTTTCTTTGATAACGGAAATCGGGTTCAGTTAAGTTCGAACACTAGTAGGTACTAAGTATTTTAAATTAGATAATAATATTAATTATTAATACAACAGATATATTTAGGGGCCAGTTGGCGTGGTTGGTTAAGATACCGCCTATCATGCCGCAGGTCGTGGGTTCGATTCCCATCCAGGACAAACATTTGTGTGCATGAACATGTCTGTTTGTCTTGAGTCTGGGTGTAATTATCTATATAAGTATGTATTTACAAAAAAAAAGTAGTGTATGTAGTATATCAGTTATCTAGTTTCCATAGTACAAGCTCTGCTTGTTGCGTGAAAAATGTCCCAGGATATTATTATTTAAGGGTATGGTACCAACCATCAAACTGAACAACTAATATCAAAATCGCGAAAAAATGTTCTACTGTCCCATACAATACCTAGTCGACCCAAATGTATGGGACGGCTGATTATTTTTCTCGATTTCGATGTTGGCCCCATGGAGGAAGCAGTTCAGTTTAATGGTCATTACCACACACTTAACTTTGACCACACCTTTCTGATACATCCTGTATATTTCATTCATGAAAAACTCATAAACATAACAGTGATATTCAAATTCCAGTTAAATATGACGCGAATACACGACAAGCCAAATCAAAATCATTTGAAGTGCCGCGCAAAAATAACTTTTACGGTTAGCGCACCGCTTCCTTCACAATACCCAATTTACTAAACCAAATACCTGTAAACATTAGAGACTCAATGAATAGTAAAAACATAAAGCGTAAGCTTAAAGAACATTACATCAACTCGATTCTCAAATCTCAGGCCATGGCATGCTAAGACAGACAGATAAAAAAAAAAAAAAAAAAAAAAAAAAAAAAAAAAAAAAAAAAAAAAAAAAAACAGGATCGAGCACCAGCATCGCACATTCCAGCTCTTGCATAAAACAAGAGCTAACCCCAGTAGGAGTTATGATTTCCTCTCAGAAACTTTATCCCACCAAAAGTTAGTCAGCAGTCCAGCCCCACTTGGCGCTCTCGTAATAATATTAAACTTGTTTTTGTTTACTCCACAGACTTTTGCCTTCAACTGGTAGTTTGGTGGCTGCCGAATGAGAATACGACGGCTGTGTATTACACCGAAGCGTATCAAAATAATATAGAATGGAATTGGACGACTGAGGAGCTTGTGGCTAAGTAATAACAGCCGCACGGGTCGATCCATCAGGTTAAGCTACGCTTGCCGAGGTTGGTTTGTGGATGGGTGACCATCTTTTCATACCGAGACTCCTCCGTGCCTTCCTCGGAAAGCACGTTAAGCCGTTGGTCCCGGCTGTCATTTGTGGATCTTTGACAGTCGTTACGGGTCGTCAGAAGCCCGAAAGTCTGACAACCAGTCTTACCAAGGGGTATCGTATTACCCAGTAACTGGGTTGTGGAGGTCAGATAGGCACTCGCTCCATGTAAAATACTGGTATTCAGCTGCATCCGGTTAGACTGGAAGCCGACCCTAACATAGTTGGGAAAAGGCTAGTCAGATTGATTGAATTGGACGACTGAGAGAGATGATTTGCACTGTGCAAGTTTATTGCCTGTGGCATACCATAAAATTGAAGGGCAAATATCTGACACCGCTTGAACATCACGTACAATATTGTTGCACGATTAATTGCCATTCAAAACTGGTATAGGTGAAACGGCACATAGAATAAAATCGCATTCAATTCTGGCATGAAAATTTTCTATCATTCAAACCTGAGCGAACGAAACAAGACGTTCAATAATAAATTTACATAAAAAAATGTAAAAACCGCCTTCAAAAACCTAAAAGGAAAAATTACTTGAATAAAAACTTCATTGAAGAATTGAAGACACCGACTTCAGAAGCTGTTAAGTTTTTTATTTCTGAAAGTTATTTTTTCCTTTTAGGTTTTTGAAGTCGGTTTTTGCTTTTTTTTAAGTAAATTTATGTTTTCCGTTTTTAGTTTAATACATAATTAAATAAACTCAACACCAACGAAATCAGAATCATCAAAATCCGCTTAGAAATTTCGGAGATAAAGAACATTTGCATAAACATTTGCATAAATCGTATATAAGAATAATTACCAAATGTACTATATACTAAAACCTCAAAATCATCAAAATTGGTTCAGGAGTTTTTGAGAAAATCGCGGACATACATACATACGGGTCGAATATAGAACCTCCTTTTTAAGTCGGTTAAAAAACGGGTAATACTTGAATCAATTGTACAGACGCCAGCAGGTCAAGCTACCCGAAACTGTCAAATTTTTCCCATCAACCTTGAACCTAATGTTTTAGCGATAAAGTTGAAAATCTATTAAAGAAATTTGACAGATTGTAGTAGCTTGATGGGCTGGCGTCTGTACAAGGACATGCAACTCTGTATTTAGACGAGGTAAAACTTGCACGCAATAATCGCCTTGCATTTTTTTTGCGTCCGTGTAAGTGGCATGCTATTTTATTGAATGGCAAAATTTTATGGAAATCGCACGCGTGTAAGCACTCGCATGCAATTCTTGAATGGCAATCAAATTTAACGTGCTTTATGGCATGCAATTATTGCACTTCAACGTTCCAGAAACTTGCATCGTGTAAATGGATCTGTAGGGAAGAAGAAGACATGCTGCGCTGACCACAAGTACGTGTAAACTGTGACACTCGTAATTCGACGTATTCATTAAAATAAGGAGCTAAATACACCGTTTGTTTGCGGAGGGCTATCCCTCACACCCTGTAGATACTTTAAATTCTATATTATACTAGTTTCTGCTCGCGACTTCGTTCACGTAAAATTTCGTGTCCCCCCGACCCATCCCGTCGCATCGCATAGCGTAGCCCGCCCACGCGATTAGTACGTTTTCGCATAGCGTTCTTTCTGACTTTTTTATTTTTGCTCGGCTCTTAAGGGTCATACCGTGATCTTAAATAAACTATAACCTTCCTCATGAATTGGGCTATCAAATGCAAAAAGAATTTTTCAAATCCAATTGATTCCAGAGATTAGCACGTTCAAACAAAAAAAAAAGCTGACATTTTTTTTAGAACTGTTTAAGAGCCCCACGAAGCATGCGTAGTTCATACAAACGAAATACCAACATAATTTGTAAATCAAACATATACTTAAGATAGTGTGTATTTATTCCGATGGGATTACAGAATATCTAGGTTCCCAAATATATAGGTGTATTTTGAAAGGACACCGATTTGAAGACGAGATATGAGGAATTAAAAATTTCTATAGAAAACTTATTTTTCTTGCAACTTATTTTTTTTTTTGCAACATTTTTCATTGATGGAGCATCAATAAAAATGTTGCAAAAACGGGGAAAAATTATTACGTTGCGTGCGCTGCGTAAATGGTTAAAGTTACGCAACAATCATGTATGACGGAATTGTTCCTCTTAAGACGCCCCCGGAGCATGCGTAGTTCATACAAACGACATACCAAAATAATTTGTAAATCAAACATATTCTAAAGATAGTTCCGATTGGATTAGGTTCCCAAATATATATTAAATAAGAACATTGATTTGAACAGGAAATATGCTCCTATTGGTTGTAGCGTGATGTTATATACCTTCCTCAATAAATGGGCCATCCAACTCTAAAAAAAATTCAATTCGTACCAGTAGTTCATGAGATTGTGCGTTCAACCAAACAAACAAACAAACTTTTCAGCTTTATAATATTAGTGTAGATTATGGTGTAACATACGCCTGCGATATACCAGAACAAACATTTGAAGTACGAACGTCTTTTATTGCTCTCACATGACATCCGCGCCTATCCCTAATTTAGACGTCTGCAGGATATTGTGGCTTTTGTCGAGAGTCGAGATTATTTTGTACACAAACTACAGTCAATGGAATACATTGGTTGTGGTTTGAAGGGTGAGTATCAACTTGAGGCCTCTTGAGACAAAAAACACTGCTACGTTGTGTCAGTAAGCTTTTTATACCGTTAAAGATTATATTGAGGACAAAAAGGCTTAGCTTAGCTTAGCTGCTCCAAATTTTCTTTTTTCTCTTTTCTATTTTTGCATACTGAATGTTGACATGAATATTCACTTTGTAAAGTTGTGAATATTCAATATTATTGTGAATGTGAAGACTATGTGGGTCATTGCTTTTTTGTTTGTTTTATTTTTGTCTCAGTTATTTTTAATCATGGTCTGGCAGTTTGAGTTATTTGAGTTATTATTTATTTAATTATTAGTAACTGATCGGCTTGAGCTTTTAGGCATGGAAATAACATCTGGCCTCAACTTCGGTGCCACCATCGAGTACAAAGCCCGAACAGCGGCCAAGAAACTGGGCATCCTAAATAGGGTAAAGCGATACTTTACGCCTGGACAGCTTTTAACCCTTTACAAAGCGCAAGTATCCTGCATGGATCAGCTAAGTACCAACTAGCCGCGCTTGACTCGGTGGAACCCAAAGCTAAGAGGCTCATTGGCAAAGTAGAACTGGCTTCACAGCTTGACTCATCGACGCAAGTTTGCCAGGTTGTGGATCTTCTACAGATTGTACTGCGGTGAGTGTGCCCAAGAACTCCACGACCTGATTCCGCCGGCCCCCTTCTACCATCGAACGTCTAGACGCACTGCCAGTTACTATCCCTATCTAGTAGCTATTCCACCAATTCATACAAAGCGTTTCTAAATGTATTTTATACAAACAGCAAAAGAGTGAGAGGAACTTACTACCTGCGTCTGTGTTTCCCAGCGCATACAACCCTAATTAATCTCTTCAAAGTGAGAGTGAACAGGCTCTGGGTAAGCTCACTCCATCGTCGACTTTGTCTCTGTCACCTCTGACCTAGACTAGAGTCAAGACCAAATCCATCTCCAATAATACAAATAATTTAAAAAAATAACCCTCCCGAACAAAACAAGAATCGGACGACTAGTCCAATCAACTTATATTTGTTATATGGAGACTTCCAACACCGGCTTCCTTTTACAAATTTCCGTCCCTTTTCACGAAATCACTCCCACAGATGATCCCACAGATGTTACACATCAAAAAGTTGTTCGAAGATTTAACTTGACAATGACTTAAGTAAAACCTTTGACCAATTTTTATACCATAATCAACTGAAATATCAATTGGAAGATCGACCTACCAATACTGTTGAGCTTGCCAAGACCCGTCCGTTGCGTTTCAAGTCACGTTTTTACATCCGTGCTCAGAACATCAATATATCCTCTTTGCGTAAAATTGACATGAAATCAAGTTTTAATAGATATTCGGTATTTTACATTTGTACCTACATGAATTCACGCGTTTTTTTGGTGGTTGGTATAACCTATAGCCATGTGCTACGATCTTTATAAAGGGTATACCAGAAAGGTGTGGGGTTAAATTTAATGGTTTACAGACTATCAAACTGAACAACTTTGGCCATGGGACCGACATCGTAATCCGAAAAAATAATCAGTCGTCCATACATTTGGGTCGAGTGGGTATTGAGTTTCGTATGGGACAGTTAATTTTTTCGCGAGTATGATGTTGTTCCGATAGAGAAAGTGGTTCAGTTTGATGGTCTGGATTGGACCTCACGATATCTTTCTGGTACATCCTGTATACAATTGTATTTTAAAAATAAGTGACAACCTGTTCAGGGGTTACTCATCATTATGAACAACTGTTACTATGAGACAAAACATGAAATAGCGAAAAAAAAAATCTGTTGTTCCCTACATTTTGACGAGTTATGCGAAAATAAATGTAGGGAACAGCTGATTTTTTCGCGATAAAAAGTAAATATCGTTTATATAAAGGGTGACTGGTAATTAGTGACCGATACTTAAACACATGATTGTACTCGTGATAACAAACAACTTTTACTATGGGACCAAACCTGAAATCGCGAAAATAAAATCAGCTGCTCCCTACGTTTTGAAATATACGATTATTTAACTACATTGAACTACATTTTCAAATAACTAATATTATAAATGCGAAAGAAAGTTTGCTTGTTTGTTTGTTACCTTTTCACGCCTAAACCACTGAACCCATCATCCTGAAATTTTGCATATAGGGTACACACATATAGGTCATAGGGTACGTTACATCCCGAAAAAAGTACTCTTCCCGAGGAAAACAACAATAACGTTCTTATGATAATAGATGGCGCCACGTGTCTTTCGAATCATGATTGATATTATTAGTTTATGTTTAGTAGTGTGTTGAGTTATTTTTTAAATTTTTTATTTAAGTATCTAATACATTTTGTGAGTCTAGAACTCTAGAGTGTCGACAGACCGGTTTTTCATCCTAACTTAATATTATAAATGTGAAAGTAAGTTTGTTTGTTTGTTTGTTACCTTTTCACGCCTAAACCACTGAACCGATCATCCTGAAATTTTGCATATACGTTGTCACGTGTATAGAAACGGACATAGGCTACCTTTCATCCCGAAAAAAAGTACTGTTCCCGAGGAAAACAACAATAACGTTCTTATGATAATAGATGGCACCACGTGTCTTTCAAATCATGATTGAATTATTACGCTTTCACGCTAAAACTGCTGAACGGATTTGATTGAAATGTGGCACATGGATAGGCTATGACCTGGATTAGGACATAGGATACTTTTGATACCGGTAGTACGTTCCCCTAGGATAATTTCCGACAACCACGCGGACGAAGCCGCGGGCCAAAGCTAGTAATACTATAATAATATCCTGGGACATTGTCCTCACACGGTCATCTGATCCCAAACTAAGCAGAGCTTGTACTATGGAAACCAGATAACTGATATACTACATATACTACTTTTTTTTTGTAAATATATACTTATATTGATAATTACACCCAGACTCAGAACAAACAGACATGTTCATGCACACAAATGTTTGTCCTGGATGGGAATCGAACCCATGACCTGCGGCATGATAGGTGGTATCTTAACCAACCACGCCAACTGGCCTGCCTATAAATGCGTAAGTGGGTTTGTTTGTTACGCTTTCACGCTAAAACCGCTGAACGGATTTGGATGGGCACATGGGTAGACTATGACCTGGATTAGGACATAGGATACTTTGATCCCGGTAGTGCGTTCCCGTGGGGTATTTCCGACAACCGCGCGGGTACTAGTATTCAAATAAAAGTTGAAGTTAACCAACTGCCTCATCGAGACTACAAGACTAAATATACAAACAAACAAATGAACTAATTATGGGAAAACTACAAACAATTAGTCAAAAGAAAATTGAAGTGTGTAGTGTGTGTGCACGTGCGAGTTGTGTGTGTGAGTGTGTATACGTGTGTTTGTGTTTTGTAACTAGTTATTTTGAGAAAGTCGCGTTACGAAACATCTAGTTAAAATGTGGCCTTTATGTACTTACCTACTAATAAGTTAATATCTTCAAACACACTTATCAAATAATGCATCAGGCCAGATGCGAACTCACGACCTCTCTTTCTCCAGTCACACACCTTAACCGTTTAGCTATCACCTTAATTTTCAATAAACAATATTTAATTAGCTGAGTGGTAATTAGCAAAGCAAATATGCTTTAGCATTCGTTTTTTATGTCCCTTAATAATAATGAAGAAACTTAGAATTTCCTAATCAGCTGTAAAAGGTGCGTTTCCACTGACGTGGAGCTGGGCGGAGTGGAGAGAAGCGGACCGTGAATTGACCAATCACAGTGCTCGAAATCTCCACTCCGCGTCAGTGGAAATAGTGTAAGTGGAGCGCAGCGGACTTTCAAATCTATATAAATAAAAATCAATTGCCGAATTTATGTACGCGCATCACTTCAGAACGGTTGCACCTATTTGGGCCATTCTTTTTGTGCTCTGTTTGTAATCGTCAGGACAAGGTTTGTATGAAAGAAAATGTTTTAAAACTTGCCGGGAAAATTGGAAAATTCGGGAAAACTGAAAGTGCATTTTCTATGGGTTTGACAAGACAACGTTTGTCAAACACAAGGCCTTGAGCCGGACAGAACGGAGCTGAACAGGGCGGTCTGACCATTCACAGTGCTCGAAATCTCCACTCCGTTCCGCTCCGCTTCAGTGGACACACTTGCCACTTTTCACTGCTCTTCTCCGCTCCGCCCAGCTCCACGTCAGTGGAAAAGCACTCAAAAAATTGCTAAAATGATTCTCGAAACGTCACTTCGAAATTCGAACGGTGTCTCGTTGTGAATCCGCGACGATTTACTTTAAAAACAAATGAGTTCGCTTTCGAATTGTGTGAACTTGAGTGAGGTTCCAAGTGAACTTTACAGAAAAGCGCTACCAATGATGTTCCAGTCAGCAATTTATACTCTTGGTTTCAACGATAAAGCTTTATTCTTCTCTCAGAATGGTACAAGCTATTCCCGTGTTGCTCATTTCGTTGTTAAAATATTGCCTGCATAGCAGCAAGATAGTTAGCGGAGGTGCTGGACGTACATATATACAGGGTAAAATTAAATTAGCTAGCGAGCGAGTTGGACTCGCGCACCGAGGATTCCGTACCATCATACATAAAAAAAAAACTGTGCTATATATAGACATCGTTTTATTTTTCCTGTAATCTTTACATAAACTTCTATCACACAGAATAATTTCAGTTTTGGCTCTATGCAAACTTCGGAGATAAGTGGGCGGTACATTTTTCATCAAAAGTCAAACACTATGTCAAACATTAGTGGTTCTTGAGATATCCAGTTATGACCGACGGACAGACAGACAGACTGAGTCGCACCATAAGGATTCCTTTTTACCATTTTGGTACGGAACCCTAACAATAATATATTGTATAAAGAAGATATAATATCAGTATAATATCGTGTAAACTTCACAGACGTGATGGGGATATCTAAACACAATTTAACAAAAAAAAAAAAAAAAAAAAAAACAGATTTTTCAACCCATACCTAGTGCAAGTTGGTCGCTGCCCCAAAAAAAAAATCACCGAATCTTTTAATTTTTATTTTGTCATGTTAAGATAATCGATACCCATCATGTCTGCTGAGTTTCACTAGCTAATTTATTTTGACCCTGTATATTACTAATTTATATAGGATTTGTTTACACTTTTGTTTACAGATATTTAGTGCATTATTAATTTTGCAAAATGTCAAAGTATATATTCCTTATTTACTTATCCAAAAATATTTGATACTTAAAGTTTTGTATCTTACGCAATTCTTATTTTGCATGTAACCTCAATAGGGATGATGACTAAAAAATGTTTTTTTGTCCGTCTTGTAGATTATTAAAATATATTGGACACGTATTTTTTCTTTTTCTACGTAATCAAAAGATTACGGCGATACATTGAGTTAAAATGTGGCATGACGTCACGTCTTCGTAGATTTTATACGTAGAAGTGACGTAGCTAGCCCCCACTCCCGAACTTTAATGCGAGTTATCTAAGTCATTTTTTATTAATATGATAAAGCAAAAAATACGTGTCTAATATTTTTTTATTATCTGACTGACGGACTAAATAGAATTTCTTTTTTTTTTTACCCAGGCATCATCCCTATTGGCTGACCTTTTTAGCGTCAATGACCTTTACCATCGCCGAGGTTATTGACCCGGGCCATCTTGGAAAGGCCATTGTCAAACTTGATAGATTTTCGGGTCACGTAATGTCTGACGTACTTTGCTCCTAGATAGGCAAGACATTTCTAGTAGATGGAGGTAGGTTAGAATTTGGACTATGTTAGGTATTTAGTTCTGCTAGAATGCTAGGAGAATAAGAATAAGAATAATAATAACATCCTGGGACATTTTCATACACGGTCATCTGATCCCAAACTAAGCAGAGCTTGTACTATGGATACTAGATAACTGATATATTATACTACATACACTACTTTTTTTTTTTGTAAGTACATAAGTACTTACATAGATAATTACACCCTTAGGACAAACAGACATGTTCATGCACACAAATGTTTGTCCTGGATGGGAATTGAACCCACGACCTGCGGCATGATAGGTGGGATCTTAACCAACCACGCCAACTGGCCTGTTAATAGAATCAATGGCCGTCGCATATCGAAACAACTCAACGCCAACTCCACTCAAAGAAAAGCATAGAAATGTAAGCTGTATATCGTGTCACATACAGTGCTATTTCCAAAACTATGTGATAACAAGCCGTGCGTCCGATGGTATTTCTCATGGGCCAAAATTACAGACTTCCAAACAAACTTTCGTTCCCTAGTTAACCCATATTTCATTCCATTTTTGATGTGTAACATCTGTCCTCTCGCTTTCCTGCAATCTGTGGGAGTGATTTCGTAAAAAGGGACGGAAATGTGTAACAGGAAGCCGGGAAGCGCGCGCTATTTGATTTAACCAATGAGCGCGTGCGGTGCTAGAGTTGGCCGTGAGATGGTGCCAACCCAAACAGATGTCAAATGTAACAGTGTAAACAAACCCTATACGTATATAAGCTACTAATATACAAGGTCAAAATAAATTAGCTAGTGAAACTCCGCAGACGTGATGAGTATCGATTATCTTAACATGACAAAATAAAAATATTAGGGTTCCGTACCAAAATGGTAAACAGGAACCCTTATGGTGCATTTCAGTCTGTCTGTCTGTCTGTCCATCTGTCACAGCTGGATATCTCAAGAATTGTACAAAACCCAGGTGTCACTCGACTCTTTCAAGACAATTTTCGGGGAATTCGAGACACGTTACACGTGGAGCTAAGACGTGATAAGAATGGTTACTGAAATCACGTGTTGATAGCGAATTGTAATCTCTGTCTGCAGTGTTACACGTGTACTGAGGAACTACTAGGAAATTCTTAATGGCAGGAAGTAGTTTGGATCTGAACAGGGTTCAATGCAATAACTTCGCGCTCTATAACATTAGACCTAAGGTGACGATATCCCACTTTATCCGACTACATTGTGACTAACCAGAATATTGATGTCGGTACCTTGTCCGAATTAAATATTTTAATATATAGGTATATATTTTTTAAATATCATAAGTCAAAAGTTGGTAATTTGGTAAAAAAATGGTTTAGGTATGTATCCACCGTTTTTAAAGGGACCTCCTAGAATAATAAAATCAATCTGCTTAGCTTTTTTCCACCTGTGTTGGGGTGGACTTCCAGTGTAACTGGATGCAGCTGAATACCAGTATTTTACATGGAGCAACTATCTATCTGACCTCCACAACCAGTTACTGGGTAATACGATACCACGTTAAGCCGTTGGTCCCGGCTGCCATTCGTGGATCTTTAACAGTCGTCACGGGTCGTCAGAAGTCCGAAAGTCTGACAAGCAGTATTATCAAGGAATATCGTATTACCGTGGAGGCCAGATAGACAGTCGCTCCATATAAAATACTTTCCCAGCTGAGTCCATACTGGATTGAAGTGGATTGGGAAATCAAACACTTGTGTAACTTAAACGTCGTATAATTACGGTAAACAGGGGGCTAAGTAATAACAGCCGCCCGGGTCGATCCATCAGGTTAAGCTACACTTGCCAGGGTTGGTCCATGGGTGGTTACATACCAAGACACCTCCATGCCTCGGAAAGCACGTTAAGCCGACGGTCCCGGCTGCCATTCGTGGATCTTTAACATTCGTCACGGGTCGTCAGAAGCCCGAAAGTCTGACAAGCAGTATTATCAAGGAATATCGTATTACCGTGGAGGTCAGATAGGCAGTCGCTCCATGTAAAATACTGGTATTCAGCTGCATCTGGTTAGACTGGAAGCCGACCCCAATATTGGGAAAAGGCTAGGCAGATTGATTGAATCACTACTACTAATACATCAATCATTGTATATTACTGTCACGGGAACTATTTAATCTAAAACAAAACCGATATAAGAAAACGCGTGTCGGCTAGAGCTCAGGCGCGCGCGGCGGTTTGTGACGTGTACCTACGTGTGCGAATTCAGGCGTGGCTATGCGTATTATAAAACGTAATATAAAACTATGTTAAAAATGATAAATATATTATAATTAAACATTAATTGGGTAAGACCATGACCAATTCAAACTAATGACTAAAAAAACTATGAATATGAAAAAAGCTATCACTTTTACACGTCAGGAATGTTTTTTTTTTTTTTAATTAGATGAGGTCGGCGTTTGCTATCTGACTACTCTGAGAAGAAAGGCCGAAACAAACTCAGTCTCACAGTCTCTTATAAAATCCAGACGTAATCTTGGTCAGTTCATGTGAAGACCATGTAGATTGGTGTCTGAAATGGTCTTTTGAGGAAAGAACCGCACAGATTGAGAGGACCTGTCCAGTCAGTGCACGCATTTGTCAGTAATTGCGCAGCTCAACTCAGAACTTAAGGAGCTCAACGATTCGACGAACAATGCCAAAGAAAGGACATTTGGGTAAGCCGCATAAATAACTCAAACTGCGAGACCATGATTAAAAATAACTGAGAGAAAAATAAAACAAACAAAAAAGCAATGTCCCACATAGTCTTCACATTCACAATAATTAAAATAATATAATACTTTACAAAGTAAATGGAAAAAAAAATGGAATTATGACAGCCCATATTTTTAATGACCTGTCGAATCGTAAACGTCTTTCAAAATAATTAACATTGTAGAAAAATATTGAAATTATTTTCTCTCAACATTTTTGGTACACGGAAAATGTCTGTAAGCATGCTGAAGTTCAAAATATTTCCTCTTACGCGTTGTTAAAGGATAAACAAAGAAAATGAATGCTTTGTATAAACAAGAAAGGGTTTGTTGAAAGAAATGTAATTATACAAAAATGTAAAGAAATGTTCAAGATGTTACATACAAATTGAAAGGTTACCCTGAAATAATAATTACGATTTTTCCTACATCAAGATTCAACAGTGTTTGGTTGCGTTTCCACCAGAGATGTACGAGGTAGTTGGTTGGTGCGAGGATGCATAACGAAGCTGTGAAACTATGTGAGCGTTTCCACCAGAGATGTACGAGGTAGTTGGTTGGTGCGAGGATGCATAACGAAGCTGTGAAACTATGTGAGCGTTTCCACCAGAGATGTACGAGGTAGTTGGGTGGTGCGAGGATGCATAACGAAGCTGTGAAACGATGTGAGCGTTTCCACCAGAGATGTACGAGGTAGTTGGTTGGTGCGAGGATGCATAACGAAGCTGTGAAACTATGTGAGCGTTTCCACCAGAGATGTACGAGGTAGTTGGTTGGTGCGAGGATGCATAACGAAGCTGTGAAACTATGTGAGCGTTTCCACCAGAGATGTACGAGGTAGTTGGGTGGTGCGAGGATGCATAACGAAGCTGTGAAACTATGTGAGCGTTTCCACCAGAGATGTACGAGGTAGTTGGGTGGTGCGAGGATGCATAACGAAGCTGTGAAACTATGTGAGCGTTTCCACCAGAGATGTACGAGGTAGTTGGGTGGTGCGAGGATGCATAACGAAGCTGTGAAACTATGTGAGCGTTTCCACCAGAGATGTACGAGGTAGTTGGGTGGTGCGAGGATGCATAACGAAGCTGTGAAACTATGTGAGCGTTTCCACCAGAGATGTACGAGGTAGTTGGGTGGTGCGAGGATGCATAACGAAGCTGTGAAACTATGTGAGCGTTTCCACCAGAGATGTACGAGGTAGTTGGTTGGTGCGAGGATGCATAACGAAGCTGTGAAACTATGTGAGCGTTTCCACCAGAGATGTACGAGGTAGTTGGGTGGTGCGAGGATGCATAACGAAGCTGTGAAACTATGTGAGCGTTTCCACCAGAGATGTACGAGGTAGTTGGGTGGTGCGAGGATGCATAACGAAGCTGTGAAACTATGTGAGCGTTTCCACCAGAGATGTACGAGGTAGTTGGGTGGTGCGAGGATGCATAACGAAGCTGTGAAACTATGTGAGCGTTTCCACCAGAGATGTACGAGGTAGTTGGGTGGTGCGAGGATGCATAACGAAGCTGTGAAACTATGTGAGCGTTTCCACCAGAGATGTACGAGGTAGTTGGGTGGTGCGAGGATGCATAACGAAGCTGTGAAACTATGTGAGCGTTTCCACCAGAGATGTACGAGGTAGTTGGGTGGTGCGAGGATGCATAACGAAGCTGTGAAACTATGTGAGCGTTTCCACCAGAGATGTACGAGGTAGTTGGGTGGTGCGAGGATGCATAACGAAGCTGTGAAACTATGTGAGCGTTTCCACCAGAGATGTACGAGGTAGTTGGTTGGTGCGAGGATGCATAACGAAGCTGTGAAACTATGTGAGCGTTTCCACCAGAGATGTACGAGGTAGTTGGGTGGTGCGAGGATGCATAACGAAGCTGTGAAACTATGTGAGCGTTTCCACCAGAGATGTACGAGGTAGTTGGTTGGTGCGAGGATGCATAACGAAGCTGTGAAACTATGTGAGCGTTTCCACCAGAGATGTACGAGGTAGTTGGTTGGTGCGAGGATGCATAACGAAGCTGTGAAACTATGTGAGCGTTTCCACCAGAGATACTCGTATTCTAGGCCGCTCAGCGGTGCGAAGATGCGTAGCGGTGCTGTGAAACGCTGCACAGATGTGCGTTGCGAAGATGTGTAGCTGGCTCTTTTCAAATGCGAGCGAGCGGGTGAGGAGTGGTGGGAGCGGAGCGCACACATCTTTCGCACGTGTCTCTCGCACACATCCCTCGCTTGTTTGTACGTACAAGAACCTCGCTCCACTATGCCGTTTCCACAGGAGCTGCGCTGAGCTAGGCTAGGTAAAAACGATTCTATTGGTTCTTAACAAACACATCCCTGGCTACGCATCTTCCCACATCTCTGGTGGAAACACAGCCTTAATCTCTAAACATCACTTCGAAATTCGAACGGTGGTGTCTCGATGTAAATCCGCGATAATATAAAAACAAATGAGTTCACTTTCGAATTGTGTGCGCTCACTTGAGTGAGGTTCCTTTAGAAACTTTACAGAATAGCACTACAGGAGATTTACCACTACAGAGATTTTAGTAGGTCTATCGGAAATCTATCAATCTGTAAGATGTTTAGTGCGCTTGCTGAGGTCAGTCCGTGGATGGGTGACTATTTTCTAGACATCGTGAACCCTTACCTAAATGGAACAACGCGAACGTAAGAATTATTTAGAACAGTAATTCTGGTATTCAGAATCTCTAAAGTCTGATACCGGATCAAACCTTATTTTGGCGTTGTGGAAGGAAATTCAGCTATATTTGGTCACACTAGAAGCCAAGACGAACTTGAAAAATAATTGAAAAACTGGCTATTGTAAGTATAAGTTATAAACACATATTAGAGTTATGTACTTAAAACAAGAGTATTTTACCAACAAAAGGCACAAATACAAGATCTAAAATTACATTGTAAGTAATCGATTTCAATATATTTTCTTGCAAGTCATTCCATATAAACGTCAGGTGCGGCGTAGCGGTACAGAACACATATGTGCTACGACAGTGTAGCGGGCGTAGCGTGACAGCTACGCCGTAGCCGCGAAGGCCTTTATGTTTTTTTCTTTTATGATTGTATGTAGGTAATAAAAAAAGTTGCGACTTGTAATGTTTTGTAAAAAAAAGCAACCTGGCACGGCCAAGCAAGATATAATAATGAGTATTTTACATGGAGCGACGGCCTATCTGACCTCCACTCCTCCTCTGGGTAAACGATACCCCTTGGTAAGACTCGTTGTCAGACTTTCGGGCTTCTGAGGACCCGTAAAGACTGTCTAAGATCTACAAATGACAGCTAGTACCAGCGGCTTTACGTGCTTTCTGAGGCACGGAAGAGTCCGTCCACGAACCGACCGCGGCAAACGTAGCTTAACTCTCAATCTCAGATGGGACACTCCGCAGTTTAGGTATGACAGTTCGATACTCACTCACACGAAGCGTCGTAAAAGAAGACAACCCTAACGAGTCAGAAAGTATAAGAGTTACGCGATAGAAAGAGAGGCAACTTGTAGGTGAATATAACTGCAGGTAATATACGTTGTACGACCTGAATTGCATTTTATTGTGTTGTAGCAAGAGTCGCTTTTTATTTAAATGAATTTGCGGAGTGTCCCATCTGTGCCATGACTTAAAAAATCCTATATTTTTTTTTTAAGTCAGGGTAATTATTTTTGACTACCAACTTAAGTTGATCTTATATTCAAATCGCAATGTAATTTTTGACAGCTGTATGAAATGGCTATAAGACGGCCAAATTGGCAAATTGACTGTCGGGTGTCAATTTCCTTAACATTTACTTTCCCTGGTCGTACTGTAAAGGTTCCGTACAATGGCTCCAAAACCTGACGTATAAGGAATTAGAAAGTCTGGTGACACACACTTACCTATGATTTCAATATATCCTGACATTCATTCCTCTCGTAATAAGCGTCCTAAGTGTATACTTTATTGTATAATCAAACACAGACACATACATATACACACTGCACACACACACATACACAAACACACACACATACACACACACACACATTATCTTAACCTAATTTATTTTAAATGTTTAAATAATTAAAAATGTTAGAAATTCAATGTAATTAATTAAGAGTTAATAATATTTTAGTTAAATAGTTGATACACCTACTTATTTTATTGCTTTAGTATAATTATTTTATTTATTTATAATAAATGTTGGAACGCCAACGTCTCCCCTCTCTGAGCTACGCGCTAATGGCTGCAACACAGTTTTTTAAATTATTGTAGCTGTTAAAGAACACAAAAAATTGTAAACCTGTTTTTTTGTTCCAATAAAATATTTGAATATTTGAATTTGAATGGAATTTAACCTAATGTTGTACTGGCTGACATTCGATTATAAAGCTTTCTCTTTTTAAATAATTAAGAAGAGATAGTTCAGATGTTTTTGCTTGACTTCGATTTTCGCTAAGAAGCTAGGCGGTGCAATATTAAGAAAGAAGAAGAAGTGTGCTATTGTATTCGCCTGGTTTTATTAAACACTAGCTTCCTCCCGCGGCTTCGCCTGCGTGGATAACGCTAAAAAGTAGCCTATGTCCTTTTCCAGGTCATGGCCTACCCGTGTGCTAATTTCATCTGAATCCGTTCAGCCGTTTTAGCATGAAAGCGTAACAAACTCACTTTCGCATTTATAATATAAGTTAGGATAGTTTGGAGGATGAAAAACCGGTCTATCGACACTCTAGCACATTATCTGCTTAATTCTTAGCGAAATTTATGCAAACGCTTTATGCTACACTAATCCTGTGTGGCAAACGCTCGGGTGCGTGCAAAAAATATCTTGGGTGTAGACGGGTGAATATTCGAGCTTTTAACCGCCGTCATTACCTTCCGCCAAAAGTTGATGAAGGAGAATATCGTTAATGAAATATTTCATCAATTCCCAGAATCTGCTTAAGGACCAGAATCAGGAATTGCTGAAATATTTCATTAAATATATTCTCTTTCATCAACTTTTGGCGGAAGGTAATGACGGCGGTTAAAACGCTCGAATATTCACCCAGACACCCTTACCGACCCTTATTTTACGATGTTTTCGAAACAATAGAGATGCACAACGAACGCACAGGTGCGGCGCGCCGCACTCGAAGAAAGTTATGTAAATTGTATGGACGCGCATAGGCGCCGTCAAGCACATGGTGAACGTCCGAAAACGCGTATACGCGTCGGCCGCGCCTAATGAACTAGTCTCACAAAATGTTTTAGGTAAAAATAAAAAAATAAATACTCTTAACACGCTACTAAACTTCCAATATAATAATATAATTCAATCATGATTCGAAAGACACGTGGCGCCATCTAATATCATAAGAATGTTATTGTTGTTTTTCTCGGGAACAGTACATTTTTTCGGGATGAAAGGTACCCTATGTCCGTTTCTGTACACCTGACAACGTATATGCAAAATTTCAGGATGATCGGTTCAGTGGCTTAGGCGTGAAAAAGTAACAAACAAACTTACTTTCGTAATAATATTAGTTAGGATACCTCTCGTTGTGCTTCACCCGAGTATCATTTACTATCTAACTACGTATCCCTATAGAAGCTCGGAACTTCCATATAATTGGACTCTGACCTTCTTTCTACATGTGATGGAGGCAACATGCAAAATTTCACATTTATTGCATGTCCCCTGGAACTTTAAAAAAAATAGGGCCCGACATGGACTTCAGTTTGTTGGTGCAGTTTCTATGTTTAAAAATAAACTTTACATTAGGTAGCAAATTAAAAGATAATGATATATGATTTTATTTCTGTAAGTATGTTTGTACAAACACTTTTACACGTCAATTATGTTGTTTTAAAACTAGATGAGGTCGGCGTTTCCTATCTGATTACTCTGAGAAGAAAGGCCGAAACGAACTCAGAGGTCACAGTCTCTTATAAAGTCCAGACATAATCATGGTCACTTCATGTGAAGACCATGTAGATTGGTGTCTGAAATGGTCTTTTGAAGAAAGAACCACACAGATTGAGATGAGAGACCTGTCCAGTCAGTGCACGCATTTGTCTGTAATCGCGCAGCTCAACTCGGAACTTAAGGAGCTCAACGATTCGACGACCAATACCAAAGAAAGAACATCTGGGTAGGCTGCATAAAATACTCAAACTGCCAGACCATGATTAAAAACAACTGACAGAAAAATAATACAAACAAAAAAGCAATGACCCACCTCATCTTCACATTCACAATAATTAAAATAATATAGTACTTTACAAAGTAAAGAGCTCTATTTCAGTTTAAAAACCTTAAATGTAGATCTATTTCTGGATTTAAAAACGAATGCAGAGTAGAGCCAAGTATAAATGTTCGTAAACATCCTAATGTCTGTGTACTGTGGAGGTTCTAACTCCACAGGGTGAATACAGACAAAAACGCAGTAACGTATTGTATAATTATAAGATAAAACAATACAATATTCGGAGTAAGTCGCGCACTTCTTAAACTACACAGCCTAACACTCTAGCTAAAGCTGAACTGCGGCCAAAACACAAATAAGAACTACCGTTTTTATTTATTTAAAAACCGTCTTTTTTTGTGGACGCCAAGCTTCACAGCTTGGCTCATCGCCGTAAGGTTGCCTGCTTGTCGGTCTTCTATAGATTGTACTTCGGTGAGTGTGCTCAAGAACTCCAAGACCTGATTCCACCGGCCCCCTTCTACCATCGGATATTATCGAGACGTACTGCCAGTTACCTTCCCTACATAGTTGCTATCTCACCAATTCGCACTAAGCGTTTCCAAATGTCTTTTATAATGCGCACAGCAAAAGAGTGGAACTACCTGCGTCTGTGTTTCCGAGCGCATAAAACCCTAATCTCTTCAAAGTGAGAGTGAACAGGCTTCTTCTGGTTAAGCTCACTCTATCGTCGACTTTGTTTCTGTCACCTCTGATCTAGACTAGAGTCAAGAGCAAACCCATCTCAAATAAAAAAGGGAGTTTTATGAGTGATAGAATGTCAGCTAGTACAATATATGGTTGCCCATTGCATGGCCCGACATGGTTTACAATACCTACCTAATTTTTTAATGTAATCTTACACCAAACCACTCGTTTACGTTGAAAGAAATCCACACAGACAAAATTCAGAGAAAACTAAGTAAATATTTACGAAATATTAAGAAAAGACTTTTAAAAAGCCCAAAAAAAATTAGAAAATACGTGTCCTTTTTTTAAAAAAGCGGCCAAAACTGTGCGAGTCGTACTCTCATGAAGGGTTACTTATGAATGGTGATATACCGATCTCCATGAAGCGAAAACTCATCAATATGTGTATTCTGCCCAGCCTAACCTACGGTGCTCAGACATGGTCGCTCACCGAGTCGCAAAAGTTCCGCCTTGGGGTTTGCCAAAGAGCAATGGAGCGTAGCATTCTGAGCGTTAAGCCCAAGAAGAGGTGGCGAGACGACCTAGAGGCATACCGCAAGGGATTGATCGAGGTAGCCTTGGAAAAAGATGCTTGGAAGGATTTGGGGGAGGCCTTTATGTCGTGTATGGGGATCCTCTTTAATTTTTTATTAACTTTATTTTATTTGTTGTTATAGCGGCCATAGTAGTCCAACACACTCTGTGAATATTTCAAGTATTTACATATTACGGTTCAAAATATAGCCCTGTGTTAGACGGATAGATGGACAGCGGATCCCTAGGGGCTATAGTTAAATAAGAAATAACAGACAGATACGCAATGACGAATTACATAATTTATAATTTGAAACGATACATTATTCGGAGGAAATCGCGCACTTCTTAAACTACCTACACCGCCTAACGCCCTAGCTCAAGCGGAACCGAGGCCAAAAAAAAAGACGAACTACCCTTTTTATTTATGTAAAATAGGGAGTTCTATATCGGCGTGAGTGATATAATGTCAGCCAGTACAATACAAAGTTAAGGTCCACTGCATGGAACCTTTACAGTACCCTAAAAAGCTCTAAGAAACAGCCAAAATAAAAAAAAAACATGTAGGTAATATCGATCTTACGAGACTACGTAGTTGTTTGTGTGACCTAAATATGTTGGGTTGAAACTCACATTCCATACGTGTACTCGTACTTTGCATAACAAAGCTGCATTATTTTTACATTTGTAGCCCAAAAATTATACCACCAAAAACAGGAATAAAACTCTTGAGTTCAGCAAAATGTTGGAATTTATTTAACTTTGGAGTACATTTATGATTCGTCCTGTAAGTGAGCCACTCCTAACAAATCGGTGAAGGCATATACCGTGTGGAAACCGGCATGACCTTGAACCAAAAAATCGAAGACGTACCAAAAACAATATCTATCAACACGCACTGGACCCGCTTGATGGATTACAGCCCACTCCCACTCAGAGAGAGAAGACCTGTGTCCCATCAGTATTAGGAATATTATAGACTGGATATTCTTTTCTTATGCCTGGGTGCGTGGATAAATAATAACACCCGCTCGAGTCGATCGACGGTTATGCAACGCTTGCTGTCATGCTATCAACTACATATCGAGATTCTTCCGCGCCTCGGAAAGCACGTTAAGCCATTGGACCCGGCTGTCATCCGTCATCTGTCATCTTTGACAGTCGTTACAGGTCAGAAGCCCAAAAGTCTGACAACAAGTCTTACCAAAGAGTATCATGTTACCTGGGTTGTGAAGGTCAGAGGTCAGTCGTTCCAAGTAAAATACTGGTATTTAACTGCATCTATGATAGTTAGACTGTAAACCGACCCCAACATATTTGGGGGAAGGCTTGCATATGGTGGCTTGAACAACGAAACCTTACTGCTACAAAATACGCACTGTCAAGGTCAAATTGATACCATACATACATAAATAAACTCACGCTTTCATAGGCTTTGCATAGGGGTAGGCAGAAACTACAAAACGCCACCTGCCACAATCCCTACATACTACTTTTGCCTCGTTTACGTCCATACATCAGCCGGCTTAGCAAGAGAACCGTAGAGAAGTGTCTTGTCGATGGAAGAGTAGACAAAAATGACGTCACCGTGTAGACAGTACGACGGCCACAAAGTAGAAAGAATCAACTGCACTTTTACGAAATTCACTTTTTTACATAATTCGATTTAGAATTCTTTGTGTTTTTAAATTTTTATAAATATTAAGTCACGCATATAAATACAACTGCGGAGGCGATGTGATTATCAATGTGTTTTATATGGAATAATACAATAAATACGAGCTTTTGACGCTCAGCTCTAGACGAAAACAATTAGAAGCAATGACATTGTATAATATAGTTAATGGCAATTTTTATTGTATAGATTTAAATAATGTATTGTGCTATGCAGTTCCCAGAACTATCCATAGACGGCGGGTGCGTGCAGGCAAACTCTTTGCAGTAGGCACCTGCCAATCTAATACTGGTCTACGATCGCCAGTTCGGCGAATGACAGCAACTTACAATGAAATATTCGAACACATAGATATATTTGCATGCTCTTTGAAAAGGTTTCGTAGCCTTTTGTATGAGAAACTTGAAGCCTTGGACTAATTGTTTTTAATTTTTTGCTGTTGTTTCTAAAATACTAATATTTTTAACTATTTTTTTTAATTAATTGTTTTTATAATATAAGTGTAACTGTCATGCATGAAACAGTTCATCTCCTAGTGACTTTAAGGTTTCTTTATGTATGGTAATCTGTGAACAGCGTTGTGGGCTACAATATTACTTATGTGATTTATGTTTTTCTGTTTGTAACATTGCATAATGTAGCTGTTTGTTGTTCCTATATTAAAAAAAATAAAAATAAAAAGAATATATGGAATTTATCACATTTTGTATGGAAAATATGAAAAATTATTACCTACATGTAGAGCTTTATGAGTTTACGAGTATTGTAAAGAGGGACAAAATTTTTATTAGGTATTTTTGCGATAGGACACACCGTTTTCGAGATATAAGCAAAACAAGAGAAAATAAATGATTTTGTAGATAACCCGTACTATACGATTATACGTACTTTGCGGCCGTCGAGTAGAAAGTTTTCTACTGTCTTTAGCATGGCGACTACAAAATCAAATTGTCTTCACTACCCTAGATAACTTTCTTCCGAAATAGTCTACAACAAAAAAGGACCTAGAAAAGATTTCTACGGTGCGATGTCATTTTGTATAGAAAAGGTTGTCTACTCTTCGTAGAGATAGACAAGCGGTCATGCTAAGCCCACAGGTCATACAAGCACGCCGGTCGCGAGTACTACGCACCTGGCCTTTCTGAAGAACATCACCAATACTCGTAAGGTCACTATTATTTCCAGGGGCATGATTAACTGAAAGTATAGTCGATTTAAATTGATTTATCACTTTTGACAAATATTCTCTGTGAATTGAAAACTCACTAAGGTTGCTGCAAATTTAAGTATTTAGGCACAATATTGAGAGATTTGCCATGTTGTTTTAAGATCATAGAATTCTCATAAGTTTTCCTGTAATCTATAGGTATTGAACTATTTGCTGTATTTTTTTCAAAATTTTAGGCTCAGTTCTTTCCCCGCCAGGGTTGCGGGTTGTTCGAAAGAGTCACCGTGGCCCTGGCACAGGCAACTGAAGGAACACGGGTGGGTTTTAGTCAGTAGAAGTCTGACACGCCCTCCCGCTCCACTCAGAGCGGGAGAAGTTATTTGACGATTTCACATCCAAAAAAAAAAAGAAAAAAAAAGGCTCAGTTCTTTCGGAGATAAGGGGGAATGGTCAATTTTCGTCTACTTTCTTAAATAACTTTAATGATTTATTTTAAAATTATAAAAAAAAAAAAATATATTTGAGACCCTCATAGTAAGTTCTATCCTCACAGTATTTGATATGTCACACGGTACAGTTTGCAAAACTTTTTTTTAATTTCTTTTATTTACGTTACACGTCCGTCGATCTCAGAAATACATACGTGTACCAAATTGCAACTTAATCGGTCTGTTAGATTCGGAGCAAATTGGCTGTAACAAACGGACAGACAGACAGATAGATAGACGAGTATTCACGAGGGTTCCGTTTTCTCCTTTGAGATACGGAACCCTAAAAAGAATTTAAAAAAATAGCTAAACAATTTATGAAATACATTTTAAGAACGTAGAACCTCCTCCTTTTTTTAAGTCGGTTAAGAATTATATAATCCGTCAAGCTTTCGCAAAGTCAGCCGCAGAACAATGTCCGATGAACCCAACCCAATAAGAACTATTATGTATAGGGATAATAAGTAGAACAGCGGAATCTGTATTACGTCATCAATGAATACAATTTGATACACAATGCTTATGAAGTTTAACCTCAAAGAAAATAGTCAATTTTATTTTTTTTGCCTAAATATGTCGTCGGAAAGAAATATAAGCCCTGCACTCTAATTGCGTAACACACTATCAATCGGAATCTGAATCATTTTGAAGCAAATTGCTAATCTTAATTCGAAAAATGTATCTGCTCGACAACGAAAATAAGGCAATGAATGTTTTTGAACTGTTAAAATGAAACGGATTCCGATTGATAGTGTGTTACGCAACTGCCCCGCAGGGCGATTTTTTGCTGCAGCGATTTTTCGGCGCACTGGATTTTCAGCGCTCTGCTTAGCGCCGAAAGCTGAAAATCCAACAGTGTGTTTTTTCGACGCACTAGGATGCCGTTAGATTCTCAACGCTCGGCTCAACATCTAGAGTTGAAAATCCAGTGCGCGAAAAAATCCCGCCGCGATAGCTAAGTCTTCAATAGCTTACCTGCCTTCTCTGTTTGAGAAGAAGCCTTTATGCTGCAGTGGGAAAATTATAGGCTGGTATAATTTTACGTTTTCTGACTACCAGTCTTACCCAGGGGTATCGAGCTGCCCAGTAACTGTGTTGTAGAGGTCAGATAGGCAGTCGCTTCATGTAAAGTATTGGTATTCAGCTGCATCCAGTTAGACTGGAAGCCAGCCTCAACATAGTTGAGAAAAGGCTAGGTTGATGATAAAACAAAGTAAATTATACGATTAAAATATGTGGAGCACTTAAGTATTAACAATTATCTAAAAATGTTGTAATTTATTCGGATAGCAAAAGCGCTTTAGAAGACATAGCTCGCTCCGCCTCTGGTTCCAGAGATTTTATCAAGAATAACTAAAGCTAACGCTGTCCGCGTTAGCTTTTGTTATTCTTGATAAAATTTATACCATGCCTAATGATGTAACTCTGAGATTGTACTGGATCCCTTCACATATTGGCTGGTGAGGTAGTGAGGAGGCTGATATTTTGGCTAAAAGATCTTGTACAGACGGAAGCGAGGTATTCGGTATTCATAATTCCTGATTACTCAGAATATTTTTCACGGTACAAAACAATATGGCAACAAAAGTGGAACGAACATTTTGACATCAGATCTCGAGAAAAAGAAATATGGTACAAAACTATGCAATGTGAGCCTCCTCGGATACCGCGGTTTGCTGACGTTAAACTAGGTAGGCAATTACTTAAAATAGCTTTTAGGATACGATCGGGACATGTACTGCGAAAAAATTTGCCTTTTCAAGAAGAAGAAATCCCTTGCACCCAACTCTATTGTTCGTGATAAACCAGAAGATGTCCTTATAGATCGTATTCGCAATAATTTTGAAAGGCAACATTTATGTAAAAGATTAAAATTAAATGCATTAGATTTAGTTAAATTTCTAACTTATTTATAAATTTATATTTAATAGTCTTAAGAAAATTTTGTAAGTAACTTGCTTGGATATGATGGGGCTGACATAAATGGTTGCAAGTCACTAATAAATAAAGAGAAAAAAAAATTAAGTACTGAATTATTTTGGTTCTGCTAGCCAAAAAAAAAGGTATTAAAAAATTGTATTAGAACGGAAATGATTAGTTTTGCTGCTAATTAAATTGATTAAAATAAAGGAAAATGGTCATTTCGTGTACATGTTTTGCTAGATAAAATTGTGTTACAAGATTTTATCTATCAGCAATGTTATCGATCAGTGCATTAGTACAAAAAAAGTTTGAGTTCCATTCCTGTCTTAAACAGCGACCTCTTTATAAAAACAAAGAAAGCAGATTTATTTATCTCCGAATATTATTTACCTTATAAAAAAGCTTTTTTAAAAGTTTCAAGCTTCTGAAATCCTTTCACAAAAATCTACCTCAGGTATAAAAGCTTTGTGATCGATATACGAGTAAGTCCAAAAAAAATACGTATTCATTCTGCATTTTCATATACTAAAAAGTATAATCTCGATTTTATAAAAGAAGTATACTGAATGACGTCGAATTCTAAATTTCAAAAACAATGGTTTTTATATTCATTTTGTATCCAACATTAATAAAAGTTTATCAAAACGGAAACCATGAAAATTAATACCGAAAGCTCATTGTAAATAAATGTTAAATTGTAAATACGAATCCAACCGTAAGTAAAAGATAATCCCACGAAAAAGACCCGAATCACGTTGCAATCATGTTGAACGAAATATTACAAAAAAAAATCAAACTCACCTTATATCCAGCAGCAGAAACTCAAAAATCATCCATTTCCAATCACAAAAAAACACAAAAATGACACTAAAACCACTATCAAACACTACACACACTATTCCACTTCACTTGTCACTTTGAAACTTTTCGAAAATCCCGCAAAATTCGATACGAGTCACACGTCCGCACGCAAACACGGCTGACGACCAACTGAAAATAATGGACAAGGATACACGACGTATTAAACAAAGGAAATTTATGAAAAAGGGTTTCAGGCATACGTAATATGGGTTTTAATTTTCTATTATTTAGGTATGAGTAGAGAATTTTCATGAATTTTGAGGTGGATTTTGTTTAAATGGACGTTTTAGAAAGGTTATGTTGAAGACTGTAAAATTGAATATGTAGATTTCACCATATAATTATGAAGTTCGTTTGTTTCTATCGGTTTTATTTCCGTGTGAACAATTGACAATTTAACGCATTATTTTTCTATAGTTTATAATCTATTCATATCAATCCTACAAATTGTGAAGAAGAAGCGACTTGCTAGCGACATAACGCACTTTGCGCTAATACTAAATAGGATAGCTGCGAGCAACTTCGAAGTAGCGCTCGCCGACCGTTGCCGTGGCACCTTTCGCTTCGCTCGCTCGGCTCGCGCGTGGTCACAGTTCTAACACACAATTTTTCGATAGTTTATAACCTAACAGAAATAATACTGATAGATTATATATAAACTAACGGTTCTCATAATTTTACGGTGATAAAGAAAGCACGTTATGCCCTGAAAGTCATTTTTGAGCTTTGATAATAGTTTCAAAAGTGTCTATAAAGGAGTTTTTGACAAGAGGATAGGCTGAAGCTTCCTCTTGTCTGCTAATCCTACTTCCTACTATTATAAATGCGAAAGTTTGGATGGATGGATGGATGGATGTTTGTTACTCAATCACGCCAGAACGGCTGAACGGATCTGGATGAAATTTAGCACAGACACAATCATTGCTGTAGCACAGTTGCACCCATTACATCATAATTTAATTTCCTGACGCCATTGTTGTTCAGGCTTACATAACTCCAATTCTCGTGCGATGTGGTTGGTCGGACACATGGCTCACTTGTCAAACTATTGCGCAACCACAGAAAATAATACCTCTCTGGAACGTAGGTTTTTTAGAACTTTGGTTCGTGACGCGTCAAAATGTTGCCACATATTTTATTATTTATGTCTGTACATATTATTTTTTTTTTTTAATTTAGGTTTGTTGATTTAGTTGGTCATAGTTATCTCAACGTATGTTACTTTTTTTTACTGGTCTCAGACAGCGATACACACCTTACGCTGAAAACCAGCGCCGTGGATTCGTGCCTTCGTGCACGGGCCGCGGCATTATGCTGAGCGTGTAGCCGTTTCGCGGGGTAGTGACGCACATTTCCAAGAACTTTATTGTGTGTACTTATGTTTTTTGTTTTGTGTGGTTTGTTATATTTTATTAGCTTGTGTTTCGTGTCACTTTCACGTGAATAAACTGTTTTTTCTTTCTTTCTTTCACAGATATAGATTAGAATAGTCTGGAATAGCACATAGGCTACAATTTATTAAGATTTTGTGTGATTTGGCCAAATATAACGATAAGTATCAAGTAAGTCGGAAAAATTCCTGCCCTCTGAGAGTTATCTTGGCGTGCGCTGCTTAAACCGTTAGAGTAGTTATACAAAAATAATGTATGGTGGGATTATTTGTCTTAAACAATGCTAAATAAAAGTTCGCGACAGCATATATCTACCATTTATGTGGAAGCTATTATAGCCAAAATAGTGAGCCATAAATATATTTAAATTGGATACTTTTTTTACAATGCACATTTTAAAGTATTTGGTCAATTCTTATCATAATGAATACCTTCATCGCTTTTGGAATTTAATTTAGATAAACTTTGTCTTTTACACTAAGTAATTTGTACGAATAGTTTAAAAGTTACCACGATTAGAATGACCAAAGCCAAAGCCTTGACGACAAGCCAGACGCATGAACGCGTCGTCGTCGCCGTCGTTTCGTTGATGGTTATATTCATTTTGCATGTTTTTGCACAGCTAATTCAATTCGAAGCGATTTATTACTGACCTAAATTAGGCATAATTTTAATTTTTAGGTAGTACATATTCGTGTATTTCTCTAGTCGCACTGTGTGGAGAATCCCTGCGAAGAGTGGACAAGTTTAGGTATCTAGGCCACTGGGCCACCCCCCCCCCCCCCCCGGGGGGGGGGGTTCCCGCATTGTCGAGGCGGGGGGGCTCAGTAGCCGTGGCTTGGTCACCCACGGTGAAGCGAAGAGGAACCCGAGGAGGGGCCGCTCGTCAGGGCTTTTTCCAGGAAGTCGACGACGTAGCGGCCAACAGGTAGGTTGCGGTGCCGCTTGGGCGACATCGCAACTGAGGCCGGCCGCGATGTCGTATGGGAGGCATCGCGGCTGAGGGTTGGAGCCGCGGCGGGAGAGGAGTGCCGGTATTGCGGTGCGCCGCTCTCCCTACCTTCCGCGGCCTTGACGGGGTCGCCACCGTCTGATGGCGGACGCGGTGGGGCTGCAGGGGAGGAGGAGTGTCAGTATTTCGTTGGCCGCTCTCCCTATCCTCTGCGGCCGAAAAGTAGTAGGCGGCCGGGCCACTGACCTGACCGGTCGCAGGGGGACCAAGGGTGACTAGACACGGGGTCGTCTGGCGCCCATGTGCTGGTTTGGTCCATGAGGTGGTCACGGTGCACAATGTGTTCTTGTGCGCCGGTGATGGCGGGTGCTCCCCAGAGGAGGGTCCGGTGACGGACAGTCGCGGCGGGTTCGCGGTGAGTGCTAACGCGTGTGTTCCCGCCACAAGCGGCAGAGGAGGACACCGTGGAGTTTTAGTGGGTTGGAGTCCCACATAACTGCACTATCTCCCCGCGGTAGTGCAGTATGCATGAGCATTTCTCCACGGAAAAAAAAAGGCCACTGGGCCACTGAAGACCTTAAAGATTTACTTTGACATTGAAAGGGAACGTAGGTCGCGGGCTGTCCGTCGGGTGTAACATGCTGGCCCGCAGGGTTATACCATTCACGAAACGCTTTACAAAGCTTCTACACGTGCAGCCTGTAGGTCAGCTTCACTCAGCAGGCATACAGCGACCTACGCGTTCAATATAATAATACTCTGAGAGTACTGTTGCAGCTGCCGAGGCGTTGTAGTTCATCAGAGATTTTTGCAGATAAATAACATTGATGGTTTTGCAGCCATTATTCGAAAAAATGTGCATCCCTGATGACGCCGGGTAAATTGATGTAAGGGGTTTTGAACTTTTAACTTGTTGAGATTTCAAACTGGCTCTTTGAGCAAATGGTTGTAAAGGGTCGAATGAAGATACCTATATGCTGCTGGGGAGATTAATGTGCGAGTTTCTCTTCCCAGCTAAAGTACTAGGAAGTGGTGAAGGGTGGGCGTTTTGGGGGACTGTCTTATGTAATTAAGTGATCTTCTGAGTAGGTATAGGATACAGAAACTTAAGGCCAGTCGTATTATTCTAGAGACAATGTTTCTATTTGATCTATGTAATAACGCATGTAATTGTATGCACTAATAAGATTGGCTTCTTAGTACCTAGAACAACCAAAAGCCGTGGGGTGCGCACACGACCTCTATTGTATAGTCGTACGAACGCAGGCTAACGAAGACGAACACTCCTACCTTCGTCGCCTAGTAAGGCCAGTAGATCAATATATAAAAAAAAATATTGACGTTTTCGCTTTTCCAACTAGTAAAAGAAGACTTGTTCGTGGAACTATTTTGGATATGGCTCCATAATATTTGTAACTCTTACACTATATCTTTAAAATTTATTTTTTTATTTTTATATGTATGCCTGTTTAGCGTTTAGTTTTATAATTAACACATTATTTATTATTATTGTTCATACCTATCACACACACAATGCACATCGCATTAGTTTTGTAATTTGTCTTTATCTCTTTTTTTAAGCGGCCCTTCTTCACCGTAGGTGACCAAGCCATGGCTACTGAGCCCCCCCCCCCTCCCCTTCACGCCTCGACAATGCGAGAACCCACGGGGGGGGGGGGGCTGTTTTTAACGTTCAACAACAATCATTACGTTATTTACATTGTTGAGCAGACAAACTTTTCGAACATACGAAGCAATGGATTAGCAATATGCTTCCAAATCATTCCGATTGTGATTGAATTGAAGTTTACACAAGAAAAAAACCGGCGAAGAGCGAGTCGAACTCGCGCACCGAGGGGTCCGTACCAATCAAATCAATCTGCCTAGCCTTTTCCCAATTATGTTGGGGTCGGCTTCCAGTCTAACCGGATGCAGTTGAATACCAGTATTTTACATGGAGCGACTCCCTATCTGACCTCCACAACCCAGTTACTAGGTAATACGATATCCCTTGGTAAGGCTGGTTGTCAGACTTTCGGGCTTCTGACGACCCGTAACGGCTGTCAAAGATCCACGAATGACAGCCTGGACCAAAGGCTTAACGTACTTTCCGAGGCACGGAGGAGTCTCGGTATGAAAGATGGTCACCCATCTACAGACCAACCCCGGCAAGCGTAGCTTAACCTGATGGATCGACCGGGGTTCCAAACCAAGGGTTCCATACCATAAAAAAAGTGGCTATTTAGAGACATCGTTATTTTTCCTGTAATCTTTACATAAACTTCTATCACATGGAATAATTTCAGATTTTTCTCTATGCAAACTTCCGAGATAAGGGGGGGGGGACGGTATTTTTTTTACCCCCATGCCCTAGTAGCCCCACTTCGAATTTTTAAGACCCCTTTCGGTCCCTGTTGCAAAACAATATATATTTTATTTTTATTTCTTTCTTATTTTCAAAATAGTTGAGCAAACGTCATCTAAAACTATTCCAAAATTCAAATTGATAGCATTAGTATTTCTTGAGATATCCAGCTGTGACAGACAGACAGACTGAGTCGCACCATAAGGGTTCCTTTTTACCAATTGACAGGCCAGTTGGCGTGGTTGGTTAAGATACCACCTATCACGCCGCAGGTCGTGGGTTCGATTCCCATCCAGGACAAACATTTGTGTGCATGAACATGTCTGTTTGTTCTGAGTCTGGGTGTAATTATCTATATAAGTATGTATTTACAAAAAAAAAAAAGTAGTATATGTAGTATATCAGTTATCTGGTTTCCATAGTACAAGCTCTGCTTAGTTTGGGACCAGATGACCGTGTGTGAAAATGTCCCAGGATATTATTATATTATTATATATTAATTTGGTACGGAACCCTATAAGCAGATTTTCAAAACAGATATTATAAGTGACTACATTAACTCTGGTCGACAACCCCACAAAAAGTGATCTAATTTGTTTTTTTATTTTATTTTATCATGGTTTAGAAGTCTATACCGTCTGCGGAGATTAGGTAGCCAATGTAAAATAACCCTTATGTTATTCTAGCTGTACGCCCGATTAATGAATTACTTAGTAGTCTGATGGTTACTGAACACGAATGCAGGCGGTGAGTATTGTACATAAAGTGGCCTATTACACTGTCTTTAGTGTCATTTGGAGCTAAATACTGTAGTGGCTTGTATTTTTTTTTTGACGTGAAAACGACTTTTCATTCGGTGTACTGGAGGTAAGTTTAATATTTCTGACCGACAAAAATATCTAAGGTTTCCACCGCTAATAACTACGAGGCTTTAATACACATATTTATAAACAAGCAATTACTTGCTGCTAAGTAATTTCTAAATAAATAAATAAAAATAAAAAAAAATCCGTTTATTTCAGACTATTTAAATGTCCATATTTTGTTAGTATAACATTATCTTACCACTATGTTAGTAATGAGGTAATTATCAATTAATTAATAACTAACACTGAAAAACGTAACGAATTCTTGAAAATAAATTAAAATTAAATTGAAATAAATAATTTAAAATAAACTAAAATTAAAAATTAAATAAAATAAAATTCATATGAAGTCATTATTTGAGTAAATGCTTGGTTAAAAATCAACGTTCCGTTACAAAATGAAACGCAAAATGGTCGAGTTCTCAATTTTTATGTAAAGAAAATGGTGACTATTATTTGGCTAAGAATTCTAACCTTTGACAGATGTAAATCGTTACTTGAGTTACTTTTTCGTTACTTTTACTGAAGTAATCACTTTTTCTTGTTTATAAATACGCGTGTTAATGCTAGAGTAATAGTTGGCACTAAAAAAATAGCTCATATTTGTAACAATTTTACGGCCGGATATAATTTGCGTATGACGTCTAACTGCGAGTATGCGCTTGGCGCGACCCTCTGCTGTGCAGTCCACTGCACCGGGAACAGGACGTCAACGAGAAAACAGGTGACGGCGCCGAAGTAGCAACAGTACATTTACTACGGCCGAATAATCTCGTTTCTCGTTGTCGTCGCGTTCGCGGTGCGGTGGACCAACAGTCTTAGTCTACAGAATCGGGAACGGGACACAGTCTTACTCCTCTGTTACATGGGACTTACAAAATAAGTTTATTTATTTATTTTAGGATCTCCAACAAAAGATATACACTAAACATTGCATAAAGTTAATGGACGACAAAGTATTTGGTAGGTGCACTCCTACACTTACAGGAGACCACAGCATGCACAATAAAATGAACAACTAAGCTAACAAATTAAATACATAATAAAAGAAAAAAAAATACCGTGGAACATGAAAATACAACAAATGCTGTAAAATATTAGAACATAGAATAATAAAATACCTAAAATTAACATAAAGAAAAACAAAAATAAACATTTACAATTACAAAGAAATGAAGTAGCGACAGTACATTTACTATTGCCGAATAATCTCGTTTCTCGTTCACGTGCTGTTTGCGGTGCGGTGGACAAACAGTCTTAGTCTACAGAGTCGGGAACGGAACATCAACGAGAAAACAAATGACGACGCCATAGTAGCGACAGTACATTTACTATTGCCGAATAATCTCGTTTCTCGTTCACGTGCTGTTTGCGGTGCGGTGGACAAACAGTCTTAGTCTACACAGTCGGGAACGGAACATCAACGAGAAAACAAATGACGACGCCATAGTAGCGACAGTACATTTACTATTGCCGAATAATCTCGTTTCTCGTTCACGTGCTGTTTGCGGTGCGGTGGACAAACAGTCTTAGTCTACAGAGTCGGGAACGGAACATCAACGAGAAAACAAATGACGACGCCATAGTAGCGACAGTACATTTACTATTGCCGAATAATCTCGTTTCTCGTTCACGTGCTGTTTGCGGTGCGGTGGACAAACAGTCTTAGTCTATAGAATCGGGAACGAAACATCAACGAGAAAACAAATGACGGCGCCATAGTAGCGACAGTACATTTACTATTGCCGAATAATTTCGTTTCTCGTTCACGTGCTGTTTGCGGTGCGGTGGATAAACAGTCTTAGTCTACAGAATCGGGAACGGAACATCAACGAGTAAACAAATGACGGCGCCATAGTAGCGACAGTACATTTACTATTGCCGAATAATTTCGTTTCTCGTTCACGTGCTGTTTGCGGTGCGGTGGATAAACAGTCTTAGTCTACAGAATCGGGAACGGAACATCAACGAGTAAACAAATGACGGCGCCATAGTAGTGACAGTACATTTACTATTGCCGAATAATCTCGTTTCTCGTTCACGTGCTGTTTGCGGTGCGGTGGACAAACAGTCTTAGTCTACACAGTCGGGAACGGAACATCAACGAGAAAACAAATGACGACGCCATAGTAGCGACAGTACATTTACTATTGCCGAATAATCTCGTTTCTCGTTCACGTGCTGTTTGCGGTGCGGTGGACAAACAGTCTTAGTCTACAGAGTCGGGAACGGAACATCAACGAGAAAACAAATGACGACGCCATAGTAGCGACAGTACATTTACTATTGCCGAATAATCTCGTTTCTCGTTCACGTGCTGTTTGCGGTGCGGTGGACAAACAGTCTTAGTCTATAGAATCGGGAACGAAACATCAACGAGAAAACAAATGACGGCGCCATAGTAGCGACAGTACATTTACTATTGCCGAATAATTTCGTTTCTCGTTCACGTGCTGTTTGCGGTGCGGTGGATAAACAGTCTTAGTCTACAGAATCGGGAACGGAACATCAACGAGTAAACAAATGACGGCGCCATAGTAGCGACAGTACATTTACTATTGCCGAATAATTTCGTTTCTCGTTCACGTGCTGTTTGCGGTGCGGTGGATAAACAGTCTTAGTCTACAGAATCGGGAACGGAACATCAACGAGTAAACAAATGACGGCGCCATAGTAGTGACAGTACATTTACTATTGCCGAATAATCTCGTTTCTCGTTCACGTGCTGTTTGCGGTGCGGTGGACAAACAGTCTTAGTTACTCCTTTGTTACATGGGACTTACAAAGTGATGTTCAGAGTCCTTTTCCAATTATTTTATACTTCTAATCTTCTAAATTTGCATCACAGTGGATTTTATTCTCGTTGCTATATGGTTGCTGTCTCAGGTAGAATAAATGTGCCCCCCCTCCCCCCAGTTCCTGCATTGTCGAGGCGGGGGGCTCAGTAGCCGAGGTTTGGTCACCCACGGTGAAGCGAAGAGGAACTCGAGGGGCCGCTCGTCAGGGCTTTTCCCAGGAAGCCGACCTGTCCAGTCAGTGCACGCATTTGTCAGTAATCGCGCAGCTCAACTCAGAACTTAAGGAGCTCAACGATTCTATGAACAATACCAAAGAAAGAACATTTGGGTAGGCCGCATAAATTACTCCAACTGCCAGACCATGATTAAAAATAACTGAAAGAAAAAATAAAACAAACAAAAAAAGCAAAGACCTACATAGTCTTCACATACACAATAATTAAAATAATATTATACTTTACAAAATAAATATTCATTTCAACATTCAGTATGCAAAAATAAAAAGAGAAAATTTGGAGCAGTTCAATCCCAAGCCTTTTTGTCCTCAATATAATCTTTAACGGTATAAAAAGCTTTCTCACACAACTTGCGTTTAATGAATGATTGGAATTTATTAAGGCTTAGATCTTGAACGTGGAGATGACGACAACGTAGTTTTAGTGGGTTGTAGTTCCACTTAACTGCCCTATATCCCTGTGGTAGTGTGATGCGCCGACAGTATGCATGAGCATTTCTCCATGCAAAAAAAACTGTGAGAGAACTATAGAGAATTGATCACTACAGGTACACAAATAGAGCAGACTAAGAAATTACGTAAAACTTTCTGAAAGAAGCGACGTGCGAGTACCTAATTAACACAACTGTGAGTAACTAGCTGCGAATTTATCTAGTGAGCTGTTAGTAATGTGCTCTTTGAAGATAATCTGTTGCTGTTGCCTTTCAGACTTATTAGCTGGGTTTGTACGGTTCTAGATATAGAACTGAGTTGATACTGAATGGATGGATACATTTAGAAGGAATGAAAGATAAAGTGTTGATAACAATCAATCTGCCTAGCCTTTTCCCAACTATGTTGGGGTCGGCTTCCAGTCTAACAGGATGCAGCTGAATACCAGTATTTTACATGGAGCGACTGCCTATCTGACCTCCACAACCCAGTAACTGGGTAATATGGTAAGACTGGTTGTCAGACTGTCAAACGGGATTCTCACGACCCGTAACGACTGTCAAAGGTCCTCAAATAACAGCCGGGACCAACAGCTTAACGTGCTTTCCGAGGCACGGAGGAGTTTCAGTATGTAAAGATGGTCACCCATCTACGGACCAACCCCGGCAAGCGTAGCTTAACCTGATGGATCAACCCGTGCGGCTGTTATTACTTAGTCACAAGCTCCTCCTCCTCCACTGAAAATTTAAATCATAAATGACAAATTCAAAATAAGCTCAAAATGATTTATTTTCATATTTTATAGGATCACTCCGTCGTCCGTCTGTCTGTCTGTCAGTCTGTCAAGACCCATTTTCTCAGGAACGCGTGCGGTATCAAATTGAAATGAATATCAAATACGTACCGTATCCCGTTGACCTTTTGGCAAGAAGCAAGGTATCGAGGTAAGTAAAGAAAAAAGTCCGAAAATCGTTTATTTGTAACTTTATCATATCAAAAAATCTTTTTTCGGGATTTCAAACTTATATTTGCAGTTGGAGAATTGACCATGACATATATCAACGTATGGGAGAACATTGTTAAGTTTATTTCTGGGATAAATTCTTTTCAACTACGGAATCCTTCATCGGCCGTTTTCTATATGTACCTACCTACGTTATGACCAACACTCGTCAGTACTAATATTTTAAAAACTAGATGTTTCCTATTCTACTACTCGACGAAGAAACTCTGAAACAAACTCAGAGATCTTTCCATTTCTATCTATTCTCTTTTAAACTTCATTCATTATCTTTATCAGATCATGTCAGGACCATAAAGTATTTTGAGGGGAAAAAAAAACAAAAACAAATTGGACCTGTCCAGCCAGTATGCTCGGATGTATCAGTAGTCGTGTAGTAAGGAAGGTCAAGGATTTAAGTTTTTAACCATGCTCACTAGCAAAACGGGATATTTTTTAAACCGGGGTGCTCACTAGCAAAACGGGATATTTTTTAAACCGGCGTGCTCACTAGCAAAACGGGATATTTTTTAAACCGGCGTGCTCACTAGCAAAACGGGATATTTTTAAACCGGCATGCTCAATAGCAAAAAGGGATATTTTTTAAACCAGCATGCTCACTACCAAAAAGGGATATTTTTTAAACCAGCATGCTCACTACCAAAAAGGGATATTTTTTAAACCGGCGTGCTCACTAGCAAAAAGGGATATTTTTTAAACCAGCATGCTCACTAGCAAAACGGGATAATTTTTAAACCGGCATGCTCACTAGCAAAACGGGATATTTTTTAAACCAGCATGCTCACTACCAAAAACGGATATTTTTTAAACCGGCATGCTCACTAGCAAAAAGGGATATTTTTTAAACCAGCATGCTCACTAGCAAAACGGGATAATTTTTAACCAGCATGCTCACTACCAAAAAGGGATGTTTTTTAAACCGGCATGCTCACTAGCAAAAAGGGATATTTTTTAAACCGGCATGCTCACTAGCAAAAAGGGATATTTTTTAAACCGGCATGCTCACTAGCAAAACGGGATAGTTACCATGTGTATTAATTATTTCGAGTTTCCGATATTTCGGCATTGTTGCATCACGGATAATCCCGTTCTAATAATAGTGGTCAAAGATTTGTCGAACAATATCAAAGAAAGGACATTTGGGAAGGCCGCATAAAATACTTAATCTGCCAGACAATCATGAAATCTGACAACTAAATACCTACGTATTTATTTGTGTCTTTATACCCGAATACAGTAATGGAATTAATATTATATATTAAATCAATTGGTGATCATGTAAGATGCTACGGAAGCTACGCCGTAGCACAGTGCGAGCTACGGCGTAGCTCAACTCGTAGCAAGACTGACTTTGTTTCCATTTCTACTTTTTGTTCATTATGACAGGAAATCGGCGTCTAATTGTGTAACACACAGTGGCAATGATTTTAATTTTGAAAAAGCAACCGTATTTATTGCGTTATTTATGATGACGATCAGACGAATTTTTTTAAACAATGAAAGTCTCGAACTCGTAGGAATATGGGGATAAAAAGTATCCTATGTGTTAATCTAGGTTATAAACTATCTGCATGCCAAATTGAATCAATATCCGTTCAGTAGTTTTTGCGTGAAAGAGTAACAAACATCCATCCATCCTCACAAAGTTTCGCATTTATAATATTATACTATATTCTGCCCGCGACTTCGTCTGCGTGAAATTTCTTGTTCTTCTGCATTGACTGCCCACGCTATTACTACTTTTCGCCTGTTTCTTCTTTTTGATCGGCACCTAAGGGTCCTTGCGTGATGTTAAATATGCCTATAACCTTCCTTAAAAATTGGGCTATCAAAGGCAAAAAGAATTTTCCAAGTCCGACTGGCAGTTCCAGAGATTAGCGCGTCCAAACATACAAAAAGCTTAAAAAAAAAACAAATTCAGCTTTATTATTAGTATATATTTAGATAAATAAATATTCAAGCCAATTTTTAAGTTAATGGATCAAAGGAATATAAGGAGATTTTTCAAACAAACTGTGTCCTCTTCACCACGACAGGGCTTGTTTTAAAAACAAAAGAACCGGCCAATTGTGTTTCGGACCACGCACAGTGAAGGGTTCCGTAGTTGGGATGAATTTATCCCAAGAACAAACTTAACATTGTAGTTAAAAAACATGTTCTCCCATACATTACAACTGCAAATGTAAGTTTGTACGCACAGTATTGAGAGATTTTAAGACTTATTTTAAGACCATAATATTCTTCTTATAGGTTTTCCTGTAATCTATAGGTATATTATAGGCTATTTTCTGCATTTTTTCAAAATTTTAGGCTCAGTAGTTTCGGAGATAAGGGCCCCAATGGTAAATTTTTGGTATCCCACCGATCTATTAACTCACTGAGAATACTTTTGGTGCTGATGCGAACAGGCGTCATCTTTCCTAAACTTGTCCACACTTCGCAGGGATTCTCCACACAGTGCGACATCAGAAATACACGAATATGTACTACCTAAAAATTATAATTATGCTTAATTTAAGTAAGTAATAAATAGTATCGAATTGAATTAGCAGTGAAAAAATCGCAAAATGAATACAAGCATCAACGAAACGACGGCGACGACGACGCGTTCACGCGTCTGTTCTCATGCGTCTGGTCGCATGCGTCTGGCTTGTCGTCAAGGCTTTGGCTTTGGTCATTCTAATCGTGGTAACTTTTAAACTATTCGTCCAAATTACTTAGTGTAACTAATTTTACCTACATTAAATTCTAAAAGCGATGTAGGTATTCATTTTGATAAGAATTAACCAAATACTTTAAAATGTGCATTGTAAAAAAGTATCCAATTTAAATATATTTATGGCTCACTATTTTGGCTATAATAGCTTCCACATATATGGTAGATACTCGTATATGCTGTCGCGAACTTTTATTTAGCATTGTTTAAGACAAATAATCCCACCATACATCATCTTCGTATAACTCTAACGGTTTAAGCAGCGCACGCCAAGATAACTCTCAGAAGGAATTTTTCCGACTTACTGGATACTTATCGTTATAATATGGCCAAATCACACAAAATCTTAATAAATTGTAGCCTATGTGCTAGAACGATAAGGATAAATTTGTAATTTTACTAACACTACGAAAACTAACCTTGAACTAAATAACCTACACCCGCTTACTCCCGAAGAAAAGCACCATTTTATTTGTAAAATACTAAAACAATGAATTCAAAATTGTTCAATTCTCGCTTATTCAAACGCACTGTGCCAGCGGCCTTAATAAACAAGCATTGTTCGCGCCGCAGTATATGCGCGCACTCATTATACACAATCTCCACTAACATTTTTAACATCTACCCTACTAAAAACGCTAATCGGTTATTTTGTATTTACTTATTATTGTATTTTCTCAGTAAGTGATTAATTTAATCTTACAAAACATAAAAATAAAATAAAATTAATAGAAATATTGTCGATGCACTTTTGACATTTTGATGAAAGTTTGTTGATGCCTCTGTTCTATACATCCTGGAAACGGGAACCATAAATTATTTAAAGGCGTTTTTCACCGCCGAATTCTAAATAGAATGAAATATGTTGATCTTCACACTAGCCAGTATCAAAAATCGGCAATTTCAAAGTTTCGTACTTATTATAATTATTTGTATTAACATCGTCAGTTTCTCACAATGTTTACCACCATACTAACTTGTAACTTGCAATAATAAGCAGTTTCGTTTCTATGATTATGTTTATTTTCATTTTCAGAACATGGAAGTTATTTCTAGGAAAGTATTATTGTTGGATATACAAACTTATTTGTGTTTTGTATATTATGAGTAAATTTAAATTTGAAAGGTAGTTTGTTTGGAATACGTTTTTGATCAACTGTGACATGTCTTTGATACCGTAAGATTGTTATAATATACTGTGTATTTTCTCCAACTAAAATCTGGTTTATCTTCTCCTTCCATAACTCTCCTACAATTATTAATAGGTAACACAGTTGGTGGTTAGTGAGTGAGGGACTTGTGGCTAAGTAATAGTAGTGTGTGGCTAGTGTGGCAGTCGCACGGTTCGATTAATCAGGTTAAGCTATGCTTGCGTGGTTGGTCCGTGGATGAGTGAACTGTCGTCATCTGTCTATTCTTTTCTAACTATGTTGAGGTCGGGTATTGAGCTGCATCCAGTTAGACTGGAATCTAACTGGATGCAGCTCAATACCAATATTTTACATGGAGCGATTGTCTATCTGACCTCCAAAACCCAGTTACTGGGTAAACCCACTTGGTGAGTATAGTTTCGATATTATTATTTTTTTTGTATATTGGCGTGTGCTAGCTTACTTATGGCAAATAATTTAATTTAATGTTTTGTATTGCGTAATGTACCTAAATTATTATGCGCAGTGTTGTATAGATTCAATTTTTTTAACTGAACAGACAGCTGTGCTGCTGGGGAGTTTGTTGCGCCACTTCTTTTCCCCAGCTAAAGTACTAGGAAGTGGTGAAGGGCAGACGTTTTGGGGGACTGTCTTATGTAATTTTGACGTTCAAAAAGTGCTGATTCTCAGCCTAGTTTGAATAAATGACTTTTGATTTTGATTTTAAGACTGGTTGTCAGAGTTTCGGGCTTCTGACGACAATTAACGACTGTCAAAGATCCACGAAAGACAGCCGGGGACCAACGGCTTAACGTGCTTTCCGAGGCACGGATGTTTCTCGGTATGTAAAGATGGTCACTCATTTAAAACCAAAACATGACATATTTACATTAAAAACCCAAGCAAAGTTAGTAATAAAAGCTTGTCCAATATACATTCAAACTCTTCAGAATATTTTCTTAAATTATTCATGTTCACAGCAATATTGTGTTATGAAAATATCTAAAACCTTGCATCTGACAGCCTTTCAGAGGTCTTACATAAATTTTCTTGAATACCAGACATACATATTATGAATTTAAAAATGTTTCTTTAAGAGTAAAGGTCGGAAATGTGGATATATTTTAATGTATTATAACCAGAGATCGGAATAGGTAGAGTATAAATACCTAAACTTCGAGGAAAGAGGAAACAAGAGTGGATAATACCTCCTATAAAATCCCGGAATACATCATCATCTTCCTGCCCTTATCCCATGTTACTTGAGGTCGACGCATCCCGTTTTCTTCTTCCATTCTCCCCTGTCAACCGTCACGCTATCATTCACTCCCTTCTCTTTCATATCATTCCTCTCACAATCCATCCATCAACATGTATATTCATCACTCTTTTAGTCACATGCGTTTCCTCCCTCTTCATCACATGCCTATACCAAGCCAAACGATTTCCTTACAACTTTTCTGTCACTGGCGCCACTTTCAAACTTTCAAAATCCCGGAATACAATATGACGATAAAATCTCGGGATTTAAGAAATTACTTATTAATTACATCGACTTTGTCTCTGTCACCTCTGACCTAGACTAGAACCAAGAGCAAACCAAATTCAAAAAAAAAAAAAATACCCAACCTTTTTTTTTATTTGTGATGGGTTTGCTCTTGACTATAGTCTAGGTCAGAGGTGACAGAGACAAAGTCGACGATGGAGTAAGCTTACCCAGAAAAAGCCAGTTCACTCTGACTTAGAAGAGATCAGTGTTGTATGCGTTCGGAAACACAGACGCAGGTAGTGAGTTCCACTCCTTTGCTGTGCGCATTATAAAAGACTCTTGGAAGCGCTTAGTGCGAATTGGTGGAATAGCAACCAGGTAGGGATGGTAACTGACAGTGCGTCTAGATGTCCAATGGTAGAAGGGGGCCGGTGGAATTAGGTCGTGGAGTTCACTCATCGAAGTACAATCTGTTGAAGACCGACAAGCAGGCAACCTTGCGGCGATGAGCCAAGCTATGAAGCTTGGCATCCACCAGTTTTACGTCGCCAATGAGCCTCTTAGCTCTGCGTTCCACCGAGTCAAGCGCGGCTGGTTGGTACTTGGCTGATCCATCCCTAAGGTGACTGCAATACTCCATCGCCATCAACCAAAAATTACTCGAATTAAAACTCAACTACTACGACTCACTACTTCCCCTTATATAGAATCTTGTGTTGTTGTCTTGTTTCACTTCGACTTATTAGAATTATTACTATACCTATTCCAATCTCTGTATACCCCATATCATACTTTGAAGGAAAACATCGTGAGTAAACTGGCATGTCCTAAAACCAAAGATTCGAAGACATGTGACATCTACCAATCCGCGTGATAGATTAAGGCCCAAGGAGTGTGTAAAAGTGATTCTGATATCCTATTTACAGAATAAACAAATTTAATTCATTTCATTTCATTGGCATACTTTCGATCTACTGACGACCCATAATGACTTAGAGCAAGATCCCAGGGCCGCGAGACCTTACTTATTTTCTGATTAATAAAATGTCTCATACATTTTAAAGTAGTGTTCGTATGTACGTAGAATGTACGCATACCTGCTAGCTTAGACCGACGGCCAATTTTCAGGTATCAGGTACTAAGTTACATAAAAATATTACTCAGATGCCCCCGGAGCATGCGTAGTTCATACAAACGAAATACCAAAACAATTTGTAAATCAAACATATTCTAAAGGTAGTGTGTATTTATTCCGATGGTATTAAAGAATATCTAGGTTTCCAAATATATATTAAATAAGAACATTGGTTTAAACAGGAAATATGAGAAAAATAAGTTTTCTATAGAAATTTTAAATTCCTCATATCTCGTCTTCAAATCAGTGTCCTTTCAAAATATATATTTGGGAACTTCGCATGCTTCGTGGGGCTCTCTGCTGATTTTTTCGTATGTTTTACAGAATATTGTAATTGTCAATACGGTCAGACAGAAAAGAAAGACAAAAAATATCTTAAAAAATATGCTTTTTATTGTTATTTTATTTTTAATTTGGTGTTGTAAAACTATTTCGGTGGTTTGGTGACAGAAATAAATTCTTGTGTCAATATTTCTAACTTAGGTGTCAGAAATTAATTTTGGTCTCTTACCAATTCTGGTGTAGACAAAATAGTAGAAACTTTCAGTCACATTTTATATGTAACTGAATACCTATTTCTTGCATATCAACATCTTTGTATAAAAACTGAAAATTCAGAAACAAATTTTCCACCAAAATTAGGTAATAAATCAATCAATCAAATTCACTAAATCATATTAATTTTAGAAGAAAAAAATTTTTTTTGGACTTATATATCTAATCAGGGAGAAAACAGTTACATGGTCCTATAAGATCCTAGATATTTGATAGTGTAGTATCTACTCGTAACTCCCTAAATGACTGCGGCAGTTGAACTTTCAAATCATTAAGGCATATCCTGCATGAAGTATTGCAGCCACCTTTTGGGATGCCTCAGCTTAATACCAACTTGCTGCGCTTGACTCAGTGGAACGCAGAGCTAAGAAGCTCATTGGCGACGTAAAACTGGTGGATGCCAAGCTCATCGCCGCAAAGTTGCCTGCTTGTCGGTCTTCTATCTGTACTTCGGTGAGTGTGTTCAGGAACTCCACAACCTCATTCCACCAGCCCTCTTCTACCATCGAACATCTAGACGCACTGCAAATTACCATCTATACCTAGTTGCCATTCCACCAATTCGCACTAAGCGCTTCCTTCATAATACGCACGGCTAAAGAGTGGAACTCACTACCTGCGTCTGTGTTCCCGAACGCATACAACCCGAATCTCTTCAAAGTTAGAGTGAACGGGCTTCTTCTGGGTAAGCTCACTCCATCTTAGACGTTGTCTCTATCACCTCTGACCTAGACTAAAGTCAAGATATCCCATCACAAATAAAAATTAAAAAAAAATTATCCATTTCTTCTATACTTACCAAGAATCTGAAGCCCGTCCATTAAAGGATTCAACCGTTCATAAAACGAACCATTGCGTAATGAAAATTCTTGTAAACTGCACTTGATAGGCAAGCACGAAGTATTCCGAGACTAATGTTTGATGCACTCCAGTACGTTCTGACGTGACTTCCACCCACTACACAGTGTTTCGAGGTACATTCAGATTTAATGTCTTAAAAGTTCGCTATGACGCAAAATAGATGGTTCTGTCGCGGTATTTTTTAAATAAATAATACCACATATTTAAGCAGTTGTTTCCATGATATGTATCCAATTAATGGTGCATTCCCAGATTTACTGGAATCCCGGGATTTGTATTAAGAAAAAAAAATGTAGTCCGGTATGGATGTGATACTCTTAAGAGCGCTATTGTTGCCCAGATTTACTATAGGGCTTAAAAAACTTAGCTTACCTGGGGGTTGAAAAGTTTTGAGCCTAGGGTTGGCCCGTGGATGACTGAGACATGATGATGTTTACAGATTAATTACTAAAGCGTAATGATGATAATGACATGAAACTCTGTATTTATACTAAAGAGGGTATTCGCAAATTAGTAAACAGAATCAGCACCATTAACTATAAGTCTAGGTTTCCTCACGATGTCTTCCTTCACCGATGTCAGTTATGTGCTGGATAAACTCAGAAAGTAAGCGCATGATGAATTGAAAAAGTCACTTTTTATTTTATTTTATTTGTGATGGGTTTGCTTTTGACTCTAGTCTAGATCAGAGGTGACAGAGACAAAGCCGACGATGCAGTGAGCTTACCCAGAAGAAGCCTGTTCACTCTCACTTTGAAGAGATTAGGGTTGTATGCGTTCGGAAACACACTTTGGTACTTTACGGATTTGAATCTAACCTTGTGCGTAAGAGGCGAGTTCTTCACCACATCACGACAACTAGACTAGATAGATAGATAAAACATTTATTTAGTGCACACAAAAGACAGAAGAACACGCAAAAGTACAATTAGAAGATGACATGAATCCTAACTATCCTTCCTAACTTATTTTTTAATATTATAAATGCGGAAATAAGTTTGTTTGTTGGTTTGTTTATTACCTTTTCACGCCTAAACCACAAAACCGATCATCCTGAAATTTTGCACATACGTTGTCAGGTGTACAGAAACGGACATAGGGTACCTTTCATCCCGAAAAAAAGTACTGTTCCCGAGGAAAATAACAATAACTTTCTTATGATAATAGATGGCGCTACGTGTCTTTCGAATCATGATGGAATTATATTATCTAAAAAGTCAATTAGAATTAACTAATGGTGATATAACGACCGGTCATTTTTTAGATAAATAAAGATAAAGTCAAGTCAAAGAGATTTAAGTTTCGTGTGTTTAGTAGTGTGAATTGATTATCAAATTCTGAATTTACGCGAGCGAAGCCGCGGGCAAAACTAGTATAATATAAAATTAAGGTGCCAAAATAAAAAACAAAAATAAAAACATACTTACTTATAGAAATATAAGTAAGTATGTTTTTGATACTATGACATATTTAAATCAGATGAATAAAGACTACACAGTGCGGTGTGCATCTCAAGGTTGCACCAAATGGGAGTCCAGCTCAGCATGTGTCAGGCAAGTATACCTGACGCTGATATTCTGCTGGATCCCTGCAGTGACATACGGAAGTACCTACCTACTTATTAATTTTAGAATTATGAAATGAAGATTATTCGACAGGCCAGTTGGCGTGGTTGGTTAAGATACCACCTACCATGCCGCAGGTCGTGGGTTCGTTCTCTGTCTGTCTGTTTGTCTTGAGTCTGGGTATGAGTATGGGTGACCTATATAAGTATGTATTTACAAAAAAAAAAGTAGTAAGTATGTGTAGTATATCAGTTATCTGGTTTCCATAGTACAAGCTCTGCTAGTTTGGGATCCGATGACCATGTGTGAAATGTCCCAGGATATTATTATTATTATCAGCCTCATCTGCTATGGGTCCGTGGATGAGTGACTATCCGTTTCGTAACGACAGCTTCGTGTTTCAGATAGCATGTTAAGTAAATTGGTTCTGACTGTCATTCGTATAATTTTAATAGTTGTAATGGGTATTCAGAAACCTGAAAGTCTGACAACCAGTCTTGGCAAGGGGTATCGTGTTACCCAGAAACTTGGTTGTGGAGGCCAGACAGGCAGTCTGAATAGACATCTGTGCTGCTGGGGAGTTTGTTGCGCCACTTCTTCTCCCCAGCTAAAGCACTAGAAAGTGCTGAAGGGCGGGCGTTTTGGGGAACTGTCTTATGTAATTTTGACGTTCGTAAAGTACTGATTCTCAGTCTAGTTTGAAAAATGACTTTTGATTTTGATTTTAGGTAAAAATGCCAAGTAAAGTACTGGTATTTTCAGCTGCATCCTGTTAGACTGGAAGCGACTCCAAGCTAATTTAAAAAAAATCGGTTAGGCTGTATCAGGACGCAGTTATTGTGGAGTACGTGAAACATATTGTGCATGCCAGAGATTGTGCAATAAGCACCAGTGCTTGTACTCTGCAGTACATGCCCCCATGACCTTATTGCTAGATCTTTAATCACCGACGCACATTAGATCGACTCGGGTAGCAAGAGAGGAAGATTTAGGCTCCCAACGACTCGCTTTGACCTGCTTGTATTCTACAGTACAGACTCTGATATAGATAACCAAAAAATACATAATATACACATGTAACGAGACGCTGCGCTTGGCTCAATCTAACGCGTTCCTTAAAGAGACGAACACGTTCCACCAAAGTCAAAGCGGGTCGTTGAGGGCCAGAATCTCTCTCTCTCTCTCTCTCTCTCTTGCTAGCCGAGCTCTTGCACGCCAGTTTTGTACGTTACGTATCGCAGTAATCAAAGAAATACATAATAGTACACAAGTAACGAGACGCTGCGCCTGGCTCAATCTAACGCGTTCCTTAAGGAGACGAACACGTTCCACCAAAGTCAAAGCGGGTTGTCGAGGGCCGGAATCTCTCTCTCTCTCTTGCTAGCCGAGCTCTTGCACGCCAGTTTTGTACGTTACGTATCGCACTAATCAAAGAAATACATAATAGTACACAAGTAACGAGACGCTGCGCTTGGCGCAATCTAACGCGTTCCTTAAAGTGACGAACACGTTCCACCAAAGTCAAAGCGGGTTGTCGAGGGCCGGAATCTCTCTCTCTCTCTTGCTACCCGAGCTCTTGCACGCCAGTTTTGTACGTTACGTATCGCACTAATCAAAGAAATACATAATAGTACACAAGTAACGAGACGCTGCGCTTGGCGCAATCTAACGCGTTCCCTGTGGAGACGAATACATTCCGTCGAGGTCAAAGCGGGTTGTCGAGGGCCGGAACCTCTCTCTCTCTCTCTTGCTAGCCGAGCTCTTGCACGCCAGTTTTGTACGTTACGTATCGCACTAATCAAAGAAATACATAATATACACAAGTAACGAGACGCTGCGCCTGGCTCAATCTAACGCGTTCCTTAAGGAGACGAATACGTTCCGTCGAGGTCAAAGCGGGTTGTCGAGGGCCGGAATCTCTCTCTCTCTCTTCCTAGCCGAGCTCTTGCACGCCAGTTTTGTACGTTACGTATCGCACTAATCAAAGAAATACATAATATACACAAGTAACGAGACGCTGCGCCTGGCTCAATCTAACGCGTTCCTTAAGGAGACGAACACGTTCTGTCGAGGTCAAAGCGGGTTGTCGAGGGCCGGAATCTCTCTCTCTCTCTCTTGCTAGCCGAGATCTTGCACGCCAGTTTTGTACATAACGTATCGCACTAATCAAAGAAATACATAATATACACAAGTAACGAGACGCTGCGCCTGGCTCAATCTAACGCGTTCCTTAAGGAGACGAACACGTTCCGTCGAGGTCAAAGCGGGTTGTCGAGGGCCGGAATCTCTCTCTCTCTCTCTTGCTAGCCGAGCTCTTGCACGCCAGTTTTGTACATAACGTATCGCACTAATCAAAGAAATACATAATATACACAAGTAACGAGACGCTGCGCTTGGCTCAATCTAACGCGTTTCCTGTGGAGACGAACCCTTTTACTTTATCAATTTTGTCTTTGTCTTTTTGTGTATCTGTGGAGAAAGTTGTTGGTTGCACATTTGTATAACTGCTTATGTTCTATTTATTTGTAATACATAATGTGCAATTATTGGTTCTTCCGAATAAATAAAAAAAAAATTAAAAAAATAATCAACACCGTTTCCCGTTAGTGTGGCCCCAGCCTAACAGAAATAGTTCTGAGTGCCAATACGTACGTTACGTAGTTTCAATTATAAGTTTAAAACTGTTCTACCAACGTTTGTTCTTCAATTAATTCGAAAACTTTGAAGATCATACATAGTTTAACATCGGTTGGTAACACTTTGGGAGACTCATTTGTTTTGTTTCGATAACGGTTTACACGAAATGTTTTAACATTATATTTTACTACGTAAAGTCAGGGAAAGCTCCAACAGCATCCTTAGGGTATTCGCGGATATACTGAATGGTACCTGCTCTAGATCGCTGCATGTTATACGAAATCTGGCCACATTGTTCGTGCTATTTGAAGCCATTACTTTATTTTCTCTGGTGATATGTAAAATTTCATGTCTACTCCGATAAACCAGGAACGATATTGAGTACTTGGAAGCCAAAATTCGATGCATTATTGCCGAAATACAGTCTGATTTACTGCGAAGATTGTGTGAAAATTTGACCTCCTGATTACGCCATGTACGCGCCAGCTGCGGCAGCCGCATGCCCGAAATCGTATTCAAACATTAATGGCATAAAATTATCTATCAAATAAAGCCAATTTCATGGATATTAAAACCATTTTTCTGCATTTTATTTCAATTTAATGTTCTACCCCTTTAACAAAAACACCCTATACAGTCAGCTTGATAAACCTACCTATTTTGTAATGTTTCTGTCTAAAGTTTTCTAAATTATATAAGTATATAACAACATAGGCTTTTAAGTAATTTTTGTTACTAACATGCTATGGGCCTTTGTGTCTGACAATAAAAAAAATATATTTATTTATTATCGTTTCTGATAGGTTTAGGATTTATATTTTTTTTTTTTTATAATCTCAATTTATTTAAGGGATTTTTGTACACATATGCGACGATGTCAATCCCATCGTGCTTTAACAAATAACTACTCACTCCTAAACTAAATAAACTAATACTAGCCACACAAAACTTAACTTAATCTAATTTATTATCTAATAAAAAGGTATATAATATTTTTGCTGCGTCAGAAGTAGGCTTAGCTAAAATACCGTGGAACATTCCAACATCCATTATCGACAATTTCAAAGAGTTAAGAAGTGCGTTCCTTTTGTTTGTATATCGGACACATTCTACCAACACATGTTGTGCATCCTCTAATTTACCACACACCTCACAGTTAGGAGAGTCCGATTTTCGCATGAGAAAAGCAAAGCTGTTTCGAGGAATATGTCCTGACCTCAAACGATGCGCAGCAACAATTTGGCAACGACTCATGTTCGACCCGGAGAACCAAGGTATATGAGGAGGCTCACTCTTTATACTTTTATACCAGATTCCTTTCGTTTTTGATCTCTCATCAAAATGTACCTTCCAAGATAAATTGTTTATTTTTCTAAATTTACTTAACACTTCCGAATAACTTGGTAACACACCCCGTGTTTGTATACCTAAAATAACTGCTTCTTTGGCTAATCTGTCAGCCTCCTCATTACCCGAAAGTCCAACATGAGACGGCACCCACTGGATAACTAAATTTTTACCTGTTTGGTTAAAACCCTGAATTTGTTTCAAAATTGTGTATGCTATAGTTAAACCCTTTGAGCCATTATGAACACATTTAGAAATATGCTGTAAAGCGCTCTTACTGTCGGTACATATCACCACTTTATTCTCATTTAGTTCTAACACATATTTTAAAGCTTAAATAAATTAAAGTAAAGAAAGTAATAAATTAAAATATTTTAAAGTTTAAATAGTTCAGCCGTCATAATGGAAATCTGATTATTCATTCTATAAGTTCTATGACACTTATTGGCTAAATCACAATATGCTGCGCCCACTCCATCTGATGTTTTGGACCCATCGGTGTATATGACATGCCAGCCAGTGTATTTTTCTCGTAGTTCTTTGAGAGTATTATACTTTAGAGAATAAATGTCATACTGTGATTTTGGAGCAGTGACACTAACTAAATTACATCTAATAATATCCTTAATATCTATTTTAGACACCCATGTCTCCAAAGTGAACATTGAGACTGGGTATGAAGACGAAATCTCCTCAGCTCCCACCGTACTATGTGAAGCAACTAGTAGAGGTTTCCTCTTCCCATTCCAGTACCTATTCTCAATCATGCTACTCAGGTCTGAAACCAAACTTGCAGAAACATCATTAGTCCTGGATTGCAACTTTAAACAAAATTTTAAAGAGAGAAATTGTCTTCTTATTTGCAGAGGAGGTATACTCAACTCACTTTCCATGACGTGTATCGGAGTAGATTTAATAAAACCCCCAATTATTCTTAAAGCTAGATTTTGTAATTTGTCCAATTTATAAGTGTGGCTAATTGAAGAGTTATCGTACAAAAAACATCCGTAATCAATCCTACTCCTAATAACGGCCATATAAAGTCTACGCATGTATGTAGGATGAATACCCCATGACGGTCCTACCAGAACTTTGAGCAACTGAATTTTTTTTTGTAAACTCTCATACACTTCGTTAATATGCTTCCCCCATCTTAAACATTTGTCCAGCCACATTCCTAAATATTTAATGTAGTCGACAGCTTCTAAAGCATTGTTGTTTACTCTAATATCAACTGAAAGTCTTCTGCGACCTCTGGTAAATATACATAATTTTGATTTATTACTTGATAATTCCAATCCCAATGTGTCTATAGCGGAAACAAAAAAATCTAAAGCTCGCTGCATCTTATCAACACTGTCTTGCAATTGATTGTCATTGCAATATAGAACGAAATCGTCAGCGTATTGACTAATACAAACGTTATTAATGTTTTGACAAATATTGGCCGTAATTATATTAAAGAGAAGGGGGGATAAAGGATCACCCTGTGCAATTCCCTTACCAGTCCATCTTACAAACTGTCTGTTGTTTTCGTCAGCTTTTATAGTGAGATGTCTTTCCTTTAAAAATTCCCAAATATAAGAACAAACATTTTTCCCAACTTTTAGATCATTTAGAATATATATAACCCGGTCAATCAGAACGTTATTATATGCTCCTTCTACATCCAAAAAAACACCTAAAGTTGGAGTATTTTTAGTAAAACCTATTTGTATTGTGGTAACTAGGCGGGCCAGATTATCATAACAAGAGTGATCTTTTCTAAAACCGGTTGTACAAGGAGATAGTATTTTATTGTATTCTATAAACCATTCCAGTCGCTTCAGAATCATGGAGTGAAATATTTTACACAGACAAGATATCAATGCGATTGGACGAAGCTTGCTATCGGAACCGCCGCTAGTTTTAGGAATCGGTACTATGTAAATATCTCGCCATTGATAAGGGACCGTTGATGTTTTAAAAATTAAATTATATATTTCGAGTAAATATTTTTTAGCAATAATGGGCAAATTAAAGATCATTGAATATGTAATATTTTCCATACCGGGAGAGGTATCCTTAGCTTTAAAGCAAGATTCCAATTCCCGTTTCGAAAACTCACAATTTAAAGGTGATTCATTATTATCGAAAACAGGAGTTGGAGTCATCACAAAATCTGGAGCCAATGAGCTCAGTAGTTCTTCTTTTTGTCTGTCCGATGAATAAGATCTCGTCTGCCTAAAACCTTTCATCCAACGCATTTTCCTCCACATGGCTGATGAAGTTGTAGTCTCATCAATACTGTCGCAGAAATTATACCACGACTTAGACTTAGCTCGCCTTGTGATCCTTTGATTTTCATAAATTTTAACATAAAGTAAATCTAGATTTTGAGGGATAGGGTTTTTTCTAAAATTAGTTAAAGCTAAGCGTCGCTCGGCTACCACTTTAGAAAGTTGTTGGTTCCAATATTTTTTTGGTATAAAATTATTCGTTGGATTATTACATAGTTTTATGAATGGAATTGTTATATCTGCAGCTTTATTAATTTGAGTAGTAAGAAAGTCATACATACATTAAGCGTTTTGAGATGGCGGTGGACCCTCTAAAAAATATCTAGTAATAGTTTGACGGTAGCTAGTCCAATCTGCTTTTTTTAAATTTCGTTTTAAGGTAATGTTTACAGAGTCTTGATATTTAAAACAGATCTTGATAATCAGATGGTCACTCCCCAGGCTTTCACTACTAACACTCCAAGAACCATTAGTAGCTATGTCTGTGGTACAAAACGAAACGTCAGGAGAGGTTTTTTGTAAAAAACCATTCACGAGCTTCATTCTCGTAGAATCACCATTATTTAATGAGATATAATTGTTTTCAATGGCAGCATCAAACAATTGTTTACCTCTAGAATCATTTTTATTGGACCAGCAAGCGTGTTGTCCATTAAAATCGCCCGCAATAACAGTATTTTTCGGAAATTTTGAAAATATATGTTCCCAATCTAATTGAGACGTTCTCACAGAGGACGGACAGTAGACCGAAATTATATTAGAGATTAATTTACAATTAAGAATTTTAATATGTATTATTTCTATACCTGCATTAGCCACACTTATAGGAACAACAAAGGTTTTTAGAGATTTATGTGAAACAATCGCTACCCCTCCGTACGAGTCATATCTGTCCTTTCTATATACATTATACCCACTTATATTTATGTAGCTATCTGCATCCAACCACGTTTCGCTTAGAATAGCTATATGAATATTTTCTCGATTCAGTAATAGCTCTAAGTCAATTAATTTAGGCTTCAGACTCTGAGCGTTCCACTGGTATATGTTGATATTAGTAGTAATGTGAAAACTATCCATCGATAAATAAACTGCACAATTTACTAACAATGTCCCAATCCTTAAAATATGTAGCAACAAACACCATAATTTCTTCCAGGAATAACTTTATACCCTTTTTAACCTTTTGTTCTAATGAACAATCTGTCAACCATATTTCTTTAACCTTGTTATAAAACTTTCTCAATTTAGATAAGTTTTCGGTTTTATTGGGGTTTTCTTCTATTATTTCTTTTTGATTTTTCTCTTTCTGTCCTTCCTGTTCATAATTTTTTTTTTGTATAGCCCTTTCTTTGTTCTTTTCTTTTTTCTTCTTATTTTGTTTTTCCTTTTTTTTCTTATTTTGTTTGGATGTTATGCTATTTTTGCTAACTTCCTCTTCACTATCACTAACTTCGAGCGAAGCACTTAAATCCATGTAGGTATTTATCGGATTAATTAATGGTTCTAGGGGTGTGAGGGAATCCTTGTAACTTCTAATATGAGAAGAAGAGGTAGTAGGAGGTGGTATTTCGTTACCTTCGATATTGACAGTAATAGCTTCATTACTTTTTTTCATTTGTTTCAAATATAAGTCCAGCGCTATCTTGTAAGAACAGCTGTTTCTACTCATTACGTCCCTAATCATTCTCTCTTTAAGATACACTGGACAGCTTTTATGTAATGCCATGTGCGGGCCTTTGCAGTTAATACACGAGAACTCCTTAGTTTCACAATTATCATGTTCTTTTCCACACTTCGGACATTTTATTTTTTGGGTAGGACAAAAACGTTTCATGTGGCCATATTTCCAACATCCTGAACATTGGGTGACAGGGAACAGATATGATTCAACTTTAAACCGATACCCATATCCAAATATATGTGAAGGTAATGTTGTTCCCTTAAAGGCGACGCGAATAGCTTCACAATTAATCCACTGCCCATTGTCATTTAATCTTTTAAGCCTTTTAACCGCACAAATATCTGCTTCACTTTCAAATAATTCCGCGAGTTCGTTCTCCGCTATCTCAAGGTCAATATTTTTGACGATTCCATAAATAATACTTAATTGGTCTGTTCTTTGACATCTAAATTCTAATTCTTTAAACTTTTGGCAGTTAAGTATTTTGTTTGTATCTTCAATATTCTTTAATATAATTAATATTTTGTAAGGACTTTTATATTTGATTTTAAGGATATCATTTATATTTTGAGATTTAAATAATTTGGCCATACCAATCATTTTTGGAAGTACTGTCTTAGATGTGAGACATACCTCAAAATATTCTGCTTGTTGTGTATTATTTTCACAACTACCCACATTATCCTTAAGATTGTTATTGTGTAAATTACTGCGTAATCTTCTTTTCGCCTTCCTATTCACGGTAGTAAAACCATTATTCTCTTCGATAATTTCTTCGCTGTCTTCTCGCAGCCTTTTCTCAACATTTCTCTGTATTTCATTGTCTACATTCATCGTACTTCCTTCAATAGTTGATTCTTCCCTAATATTCTCCATCATCTCTTCATTTATAACACCTTTATCAGATATAATAGACTCAACACTCAAAGATCTTCCAAAACTATCCATTATCTAGATTATTAACTAACATGAGGGTGATTATAGAAATAAGTGACACGGAAAAATAAGTAAGACGTCCGCACGTCTAAGTCGTCAACGCGGCACTGAGGATTTATATAAATTACAATATACAATCTAACACTAATAGTCTTAAAATAATAATATGTACATACAAGTATAAAAAAGGAGGCAAAATAATCATAGGGCATCTAAAAAGTCCGCATCGCTGTCAACAAGAAAAGCACCTAAAAGGCTGGCAGCATTGCCACGTTGTATGGTAATGCTAATTCTTTGGCCCAAAAATAGGCCAGCCCTCTGGTCACGTTTAGCGTCGACCAACCGCTTGGCGATGTCTCGAAAAACTAAGAGGGCACTCGGACCCCATGGCCCTTGTGTTTCAACCCCAAACGGCTCAAACTAATAAGTCCCAATAATATTGGAGTATTTGTGCCGTTTGAGGTTTTCAGCCGCCGCAGCAGCCGCCCCAGCACAGCCCGCCGTGCTGGAAAGATGGGATGGCGCAAGGGTTATTGGGTTTTTTCATTAGGAATTTCTTGTAACAGCCCGGAGTTTGGAAGTCGGCGTTGTGATACCTCCGTGCTTCGGAAAGCGTCTTAAGCCGTTGGCCCTGCGCCTGTTCCTCTGGTCGTGTCCTGTCTTTCATTTGTTATATCACACGGTACAGTTTGCAAAACTTTATTTTTTTCTTATTTGCCCCCAAAAGTGTCCCCCTTAATGTATATTGGAAAAAGTTTCTTCGCATTTTTTAAGAAAATTCAAAACATTTTTTAATATAGTTTATTTACATTTAACTAAAATATGTAGGTACCATTTTGTTCGATAACTTTTTGCCATCTTGTAGGTAGGGACATGATCCCATTGCTATAGAAATTTTGGAACTTCTGGTCAAAATACCGCGACAAGTGGTTTTGGCAGTCCTCTCGTGATGTTAACCTGACACTGCCTAAAAAATTCTGAAGAGACCGAAACAGGTGGAAATCTGAAGGTGCAAGGTCAGGACTATACGGCGGATGCATTACCACCTCCCAGCCAAACTCTCTTAATTTTTGCTGAGTGGCTAAAGATGTGTGAGGTCTAGCGTTATCATGATGAGAAACCACACCCCTTCTGTTGATTAATTCCGGCCGCTTTCTCTCAACTTCTTGCTTTAATCTCATCAGTTGTTCGCAGTAGAGTTCAGAATCGATGGTCCTGCCTGGTGGTAACAGCTCATAATGAATAATGCCCTTCCAATCCCACCACACACACAGCATCACCTTGTTGCGAGTTAACCCGGGTTTCGCCACAGTCTGTGAAGCCTGACCGGCCTTTGACCACGACCTTTTTCGCACGTTCTTGTCATACGTGATCCACTTTTCATCACCAGTTATCAGCTTCTTCAAAAATGGTTCGGTTTCATTACGTCGTAATAAAGAATCACAAATGAGTACACGGTTCATTAGGTTTCTTTCAGTGAGCTCGTGAGGTACCCAAATGTCGAGCTTTTTTGTGTACCCAGTTTTTTTCAAATGCGCCAAAACTGTTTTGTGGTCAATTGCCAGTTCTTCAGCTACGTCGTAACTACTGATATGCCGATCTTGCTCCACTTTTTCAAAAATGGCATCCATTTTATCCGTAATAAGGCGACCAGAGCGACGTGCAACTTTGACATCAAAATTTCCGGATTGAAAACGCTTAAACCAAATTTGTGCTACTCTCACAGACACTACACTAGGTCCATAAACATAGCAAATTTTTTTCGCGGCTTGCGTTGCATTTTTACCTTTTTTGTAGTAAAATTTTAAAATGTATGGAATTTCTTCATTAGATTCACTCATCTTGACGGTACGAAAAACAAATGAAAATCAAACATTTTCCTAATTTGAATTTGGAATTATGTTCTTTAAAATTTAAACTTTCAATGATACCAAAACCAGCCAGATACAAATAGTATAGCCAAAGAGATTTTAAATATGATTACCATGGAGCCGCTTATAACGTTCGTTATGATGTATATTGACTTAAAAACAGAATGAACCTGTGTTGGATCTTTCGGATCCCTACATAATAGTTGAGCTGGGTGGTGCTGATCCACGCGTCATTTTCGTGAACGGGCGCCGTCCCGTCAGTTATGACTAGTCATCTCTTAACTGCCAGGGGGCCGATTCTACTAACAAAATTGTTCAAAAATCGCAATTGAATCGCAACTGAACCACGGCTTTTGAGCGTTTTCTCATTCCACTAATGTAACAACGATCCAACTGCGGTTACGTTTCAGTTCAGTCACCGATCGATCGAAACAATCTCAAAAGCTATTCTGCTAACAAAACCGAACATGAGCGTGACGTTTAGTCGCATCGTTATCTTTTTGACATAATTGAAACGTTTCGTTTCACAGATTTTGCAAGCTGGGGCCGAAAACGAAACGTTCTTCTGAGTTTTTATTATTTATAAAGTTGAAATGTTACAAAAAAATATACAGGCTAAAAGTATAAGTATGGTCTAGATATGTTTTTGTATTAAAAATACTTTTAGTAGCACTTATTCATATTTAGTAATATATTAGATTCAACTTTTTTTTTCTGTGGTATTTTTAAAACATACTATTTGGAATGTTGGTCACACAGGTTACCCGCTGTTACGTTCCCGTTACGATTCGGTTTAAGTATAGTTTCCATTTTGCTTATAGAATAGTAGAATGACTTTTTTGGTAACTATCGAACGGCGATCGAAACTGAACTGATGTTGAAACACAATTGAACGTGTAACGTTGCCAATTAGTAGAATCGGCCCCCTGGGCTTATTTTTGACGTGAAAACTTCTTTTCGGTCGGTGTACTGGTGGTAAGTTCAATATTTCTGACCGACAAAAACATGTAAAATTTCAACCGCTAATAACTACGTACAAGACTTTTAATGTTAGAGTAATGGTTGAGCACTCAAAAGATATGTCATTTATTATTATGATATTTTTTTACTACGGTTTCCGATACTGCCGTAGCCATTGTATTAGATCGAGAATAGACTTAGTAGGCTCATTGCATTCCTTATAAAGTAAGCTTTCATCGATTGTAATATTTTTTGTTTCTGTGCAGATTTACGACCGATATGAGACGAAATCTGACGTGACTTTGCTATTGTCACGTCAGCTTCAACTTCATATTAATGTTTAACCCTATTTTTTCAAATATTTCTGTTGTGTCTCTTTAAGTCCTGATAGCGCTTTGTCAACTGTTGACAAAGACACCAGAATAACTGATCTAGCTGAACACGTTTTTGCGCTAACCGAATTGATATTTCGACACATAGTGAAAAGTAGAGGGTCGCGCGCATGCGCGTGCACTCGCAGTGTGACGTCATAGGCAAATTATATCCTTCCTTAAAATTGTTATAAATATGTCCTACCTTTTGAATGCTCAATCATTACTCTAGCATTAAAAGTCTCGTAGTTATTAGCGGTTGAAAACTTACATGTTTTTGTCGGTCAGAAATATTGAACTTACCACTAATACACCGAGCAAAAAGACGTTTTCACGTCATTAAAATATGCCTTGTGTTTGAGATTTTTAGGAGCGCAAAATGGGAATTATTAGAGGTTCATGCCGTTAATTATTAAAGTATGTAATTTAACAATTAATTTATTAATTAACTCACAAAAGAACACGCTTCAACTTTGCCCTGTAGCAGGTCAAACGAAACTTGCCCCTATATGATTACTTGATTGGTTACTCAATAATTCAGGACTAAACTATAATATTGATTCCCTTGGTTAGCTAAAGGTTATAGTTACACACAGTATTGGCATTCTACTGTATCTAATTGTTTTGAAGTAATAATAAGTCTGGCTGTAATATAAATTCGACAGAAACGTAACATCAATAATAAGTATGTAGAATAAATGTAGATAATTATGACCAATGACGATACATTTATTTATAATAAATTTAGGTATCACCAATCAATGATACATTTATGTCGAATAAATGTACTTATTACCAATGATGATACATTTATGTATGCCGGAACGTCAGAAGGGGCCTCGTAGCGGTCTTAGCTTTCGCTATCCATCGTGGGCGTTGTAACGACCGGAATTTAAAAATAAAAACACACTTGTATTGTCCAATGTCTTATTATTTAATCTTCTTACAATTTTATGCAAAATCACAAACACTTAGTAGGATGAAACTGGATTGCGAGCCAATAGGTTAGCACGTGTGCACTTCGTTCGGCAGCTGTCAATAGAATGACCGCCGCCATTACTCGTAGTGACACTTACTACTCTATTCGGGGTTACCCGCTCATAATTTTTATTTTACCGATAAACTAATCGACTAAAACTAACCACATTGAAAAATCGACTTATGATTAACAATAAATCGCAAAGTAATAATTGCCTACTTTATAATTAAAACTAATCAATAATCCGCGCGCCGTCATGTATAATAAATGTAGGTATCACCGATGATGATACATTTATGTAGAATAAATGTAGTATCACCAATGATGATTTATCCATACTAAAGACTGCCTAAGGACACAAACCATATATACCTAAATTCTGTGTGATCTGTTCACTGCTGCCCTTCCCAATCGCACGCAAATACTTTGACTATTGGTTTATACAATTAACGTCTAATGTGACCGGCCCATTGCCACATCGGCTATACCTTATTGTATGAGTTATTTATACAACTTCAATACCAGAAAGCCGCCGAAAATCAAAATGCAGATGTCCCACGATTCAGTAACCGAATCACCGAATTTACATCCCAACCCTAGTCATTCTTTAACGTGAACAGAAAATCGATTCCATTTTCAAAGTTTATTTAGTTACCGAATGTTTTATAGTCCCAACTACATCCTTTCACAGGTACCTATAAATATTTCAAGCCCTGTTTCCGAAGTCACAAAGCGGAGCTGCCCCGCGCTCGGAACTATTCAACTACTTTCAGCTATCCGGGTAGTGATGTGGTGTGGGGGTGTGGGATATTTTTATCCGAAAAATTATTTAGCGCAAAAAATTAACTTTTTTTAAACCGTGTACAGACGCGTGCAATGTGTAATGTAATGTCTCGTGTAATGTACCGAGAATTCTGCGGGTGGGTGGGGCTACGAGCATTACAAATGTAGCACTCGCGCTGATCCAATGGCTGTCAGATTTTAGCGCGAACACAGGTTCTCGCATTCGAACACAGGTACAGGATTCGTGTTAAGTTTGTAAGTCGTCCCCACTATTCGCATTATATTCACTATACATTAAATTACACATAACACACGTCTGGTCTGTTTCCCCGTCCCACCGCGTCGCATCGCATCGCCCGCGTTATTACTTCGCTTAGCGTTCTTTCTGACTTTGTTTTCGTTTTACTCGGCTCCAAAAGGGTGATGTTAAATAACAACCTTCCTCAAGAATTGGGCTATCAAATGCAAAAATAATTTTTCAAATGCGACTGGTAGTTCCAGAGATAAGTGCGTTCATACAAACAAACTCTTCAGCTTTATTATATTATATACTATTGTTAGGAAGAATCTTGTGACGATTTCAAATATGGTATAAAAGGAGCGCGCAGCCGTTATTTCTTTTTTTTCGTCGGGTGTCACTCGTGGCGGTAACATCGCTCAAACGGCAGTAAGATTTTTTATTTGTTTCAATATACAATGGTCTAAACTAAATAATTAGATGTCAATTTGATTTGTTGATATCAGTTGTGATTTATGTGTTTTAGTGGTTATAATTTTGGTTCCTTGAACCTGAAAATTATTACAACGGTAACACCGTTGTAATAATTTTAAAACATGTTTATTAACATAAATCGGTTGTGATATCGAGTGCTGTGTTGTTTTTTTTTTTTTAAACATCTCCGCTTCTGATTGCTAAAACTATATTAATCAATTTTAGACTGAAGACTGACTTCCTAACTAATATTATAAATGTGAAAGTAAGTTTATTTGTTTGTAGTGTAAGTAATGACAGCCGCACGGGTCAATCCATCAGGTTAAGCTACGCTTGCCGGATTTGGTCTGTGGATGGGTGACAATCTTTACATACCGAGACTCCTCCGTCCCTCGGAAAGCACGTTAAGCCGTTGTTTTGACAGCCGTTATGGGTCGTCAAAAGCCCGAAAGTCTGACAACCAGTATTACCAAAGGGTATCGTATTACCCAGCAACTGGGTTGTGGAAGTTAGATAGGCAGTCGCTCTATGTAAAATACTGGTATTCCGCTGCATCCGCTTAGACTGTTAGCCGACCGACGAGATTGATTGATTCATGGGTATCCATAGTAATAGTAATATCAGTCACGAACGTAAATAACGTTCGTGACTGTACTTTGCCTATTGTATCAAATATTGGACACGCAAAGCACGTGTATCATTAGTTCAGTCATTTGTCAATAACATCAGAAACGTTACGGTATTTTGGACAGTATTACCTATAGATTATACGAAGTTAGCTATTACCTATGCAACTATGGAAGTATACTTTGGAAATTACTAGGAAGGAAGTTATTGTGTGTTTATTTTTTGTAAATAATTGAATGATATGTTATGTTATGGGAGGTTTGGTTTCCGCACTTAGTCCTTCATTTGGACCATTGTGCGTGAGCGATAGTGACCAGTAAGTTGGTACAACCAGCCCACCTCCCTCCAGAAGTTGTATACGTCTCCTAGTCTGTTGAGAACATCTGAGAAAGATCTGGGTAACCCGAGGGTTTCTGTTCTAATCTGGGTGACGCCGGTGCATTCAAACAGCACATGCGCAACGGTTTCCTCAGCCTCCACGCACGCTCTGCACAGATGACTGTCCGTTATGCATATTGTGTGGAAATATTTTCAATATGAATGAGCTAACATTCATGTTTTCCCTTTCACATTTAGCCAAAATTCAACCATTAGTTACTATGTTTGACCATTGGTTGAGTTAACTACTGCTCAAAAAACCGGCCCTTAGATCAAATAAATTAATTCGTATAATTTCGATGATATTTTTTGCGCAGGTATTTTTTCGTGGATATTTCGGATATTTGCAACCATCACATCACTAGTTGAAGGGTACTCAGTAATCGGATAGCGGCTGTAACACGACCTCCTTAAACTCGATTCCATGTGTAACGAATTTTTCAACCCGCTCTCTTATTAGAGCACCTGACGCGAAAGATAAGTACCTACCTGGATAGTAAACAGGTATAAAATGATAATGTTATGTTATGTATATTTAAGTAGGTAATGGAGCCGATTCTGTTGTACACAAACTAAACTTAATTTAGCCTAAATTAAGTTTAGTTTGCTAACTTTTTCTCTCTAACAAAACAGTAAATCTACCACAAGGGCCCGGAATCAGAATCAAAATATATATTCGTGAAACATAAAGGTCTTAGGTTAATTATATGGGCACTATGTTTTGCCATGAAGGCGTACAAATATTGTAGAAAATAAAAGCAAACAATAAGACAAAAAGAAACTAACAGAAAAAAAAAATACTTACATGAAAAAAGAACCATTTTAAATTTAATTAAATGTCTAAAATTAAAGATACCTAACCTAAAAGAGAAACAGATTTCTTAAAAATATTTAAAAAATTACATCAAATGTTTATTGCACACGAAATATTAAAAATAATCATTTATAAAATCTTCTACAGTATAATAACATTTTTCAAATAATAGCGAGCAGAGACTTTTCTTAAACTTTAATAGGGGCAATTTTTTATGCTATCAGGTATTTTATTATAATTATAATAAATTTTCGGAGCCATGCCAAAACCAAACTCTCTTTCACTAAAGCAGTTCTGCATTTTCTGTCGCACAGTTTATTCATATATTGAGAACGCACTGGACGCGTCTTTATCACATCGGATAGTTTTTGAAATAGGTGTAAATTGATTTTAACAAACAAAGCAGTCTCCAGTGCGGGTTAATTGTCGTCTTACCCGATTGCCCCAAAAGAAATCAAATCTGAGATTAAACTAAAATGGCTGCCACCAACTGCATCAGTGGTGGTGGTTTTTTTTCTTCGTCTGTTTTTTTTTTTGACGTGAAAACGTCTTTGATAAATGATAAATGATTTTTATTTGTGTAAGTAGGTTTGTACAAACACTTTACAAGTCAATATTTTTTTTTTTTTAATCTAGATGAGGTCGGCGTTTCCTATCTGACTACTCTTATCTTTCTCTTTTTCTTATCTCGGTGTACTGGTGGTGAGTTCAATATTTCTGACCGACAAAAACATGTAAGATTTCAACCGCTAATAACTACGAGACTTTTAATGCTAGAGTAATGGTTGAGCATTCAAAAGACAGGTCATTTTTATATCAATTTTAAGACAGGACATAATTTGCGTATGACGTCACACTGCAAGTACATGCGCATGCGCGCGACCCTCTACTTTTCACTATGTGTCGAAATATCAATCCGTGTAGCGCACAATGGTGTTTAGCTAGATCAATTATTCTGGTGTCTTTGTTATGAGTTGACAAAGCACTACCAGGACCTAAAGAGAAGCAACAGAAATATTGGCCAAAATAGGGTTAAAAATGAATAATATTCATTTTTAACCCTATTTTGGCCAATATTTCTGTTGCTTCTCTATGAAGTTGACAATAGCGAAATAATGTCTCATATCAGCCGTAAATCTGCTCAGAAATTTCAAAAAACCCAACCGAAGAAAGGTTGCATCAAAAGGAATGCAATGAGCCTAAAACGTCTAGTGTCGAGCAAATACAATAGCTACGGCAGCGGCTGCGGCTACATGAATTCGTAATATCAAGCCGGTCAAGTCGGTAATTCCGGCTCTTTTCCGGGTAATTTCATTCCTGATCTTATCCTTCAAAGAAACTCCTAGCATAGACAGCTCCATAGCGCGCTGAGCGACCTTGAATTAGTGGACCAGCCTATCTGTTAGTGTCCACCAGTATCTTAACAAGATTTAATCGAGAGGAACGGATAGGTATACGACAGTGTAAGGGGGTGTAGGTATACGTTTATTCGGGTCTGCAAATTCGATTGTAAGTAAGTATTTTTGGAACAATAAAGCCGAGCCGACCCGAAGCAATTGCTACACATATTCGGCTGTCAGTCGGCCCGCTTGACAGACGCCGTTCGGCATCTACCCTCGCCGAATCAAATTCAAGTCAGCTCGGCACAATTCGAGCTAAGCCAAGCGGCTTTATCCCAAACTTTAGAACTTATATATTTTGATTTTGCGACCTGGATGTGCTGAGTAATGCCGTCCTGAACAAAGTCTGTTACATGCCTCAAGCAATGAAAACCATCCTTACTGCATCTGGACTTGACGTGCAAATCAGCATTCTAAATTCACGCTACAAAGCATATTTTCCAATTTCATTTCACGACGAAGATATTGACGAAATAAAATTTTACGGAAGCTTCAGCGACCAGTATGTTTATATTTAATCGAGAGCAACGGGCAGGAATACGGCGTAACAAAACAGTTTGCGACGAACTGCCCAAAGATACGTTAAAACTTTTAAGAGCTGTATTGTCGAGAAAAGTTTCCATTGGCCATTTATGTATGCTGTTGCCCACGACTTCGTCTGCGATCCAGGATGAGTGCCTATGTCGTTCTCCAGGTCATGGTCTACGCAAGTGCCAAATTTCATCCAAATCTGTTCAGCCGTTTTCAACAAACACTTTCGCATTTATAATAGTTAGGAAAATGAAAAACCGGTCTATCGACACTCTAAACTCACAAAATGTATTAGGTACTTAAATAAAAAAATAAAAGCTCGTATTACACTACTCAAGTTTCTATAATAATTTAATTCAATCATAATTTGAAAGACACGTGGCGCCATCTATTATCATAAAGAACGTTATTGTTGTTTTCAGGAACAGCACCGCTATTCAGTAAAAATCTCATCGTGAAAACTTAGGTAAAGTGTGCGCGAAGTGAGCTATCATTCCGTCTGACGCTAAGGATTGACAATATTGACAGCTCACTTCACCTAACTTTTCACGGTGAGATTTTTACAGAATAGATAGGCAGTACTTTTTTCCGGGATGAATGGTACTCAATGTCCGTGTCTGTACACCTGACAACGTAAATGCAAAATTTCAGAATGATCAGTGGTTTAGGCGTGCAAAGGTAACAAACAAACAAACAAACTTACTTTAGCATTTGTAATATTAGTTAGGATACTTACTGTGAAGAATAATAGGATGTAGGTAAACCCCTGAAAAGTTGTGTGGAAATCGGTTGACATGGCCTATAGGTACAGCACAAAACACACTGCTTTAAAACTTTTCCTGTACCAACCTACACAAACAAAATTGCGAAAGTGAGTTTACAACGATTCTTTGGCTATCTTGGTCCTTATGTATACAACAAAGTTAATACAATATTACATATGTACTCAATGGCTAAACATAAATGCAAAACTACTGTAAGGAACTGGCTGCTGGATATGGACTATGAAAGTACAGAAAGCATCATCCAAACCATTCAATAATTTTGAACGCACTTCCCACTCATACTTGCTAACAAGCACAAACTCTCATATTACTTACATGCACATACAAATAACACCCTCACACATTCACACACACACACATATTCCTACAATAACATCACCTAACATTACACTTCACAAATATAACCTTTTTATATAGATTTACCTCTCTATCTAAACTGTTTGCTAATAGTGTTATGTATAAAGTGAGTCAAGACGCCGTTAAATATGATTGAGTGTGAGCCTGGAGATCTGTCATACAGGTCCCGAACCTAGTTCAGACTCCAGCACTCACAAATGTTCTAGCATAAGGCAAAAAGGCAACTACTTTAACAATGTACAGACGCCAGCAGGTCTACCTACCCGAAACTGTCAGATTTTCCCAATCAACCTTGAACCTAATGCTATAGCAATAAAGTCGAAAATCTATTAAAGAAATCTGACAGATTGTAGTAGCTTGATGTGCTGGCGTCTGTACCTTTATGAGAGAAATAAACAGTATTATTATTTGTTTGTTACGCTTTCACGCTAAAACCGCTGATCGGATTTGGATGGAATTTGGTACATGGGTAGACTATCTATGACATGGGATACTTTTGATCCCGGTAGTGCGTTCCCGTGGGATAATTTCCGACAACCACGCGGGCGAAGCCGCGGGCAAAATCTAGTATTCTATAAGTCTCTAAACTGGCAGTCCTCCTAAGCCTGTAAATAAAGTATGAATGAAGGGAAGTTGTTTTTAATAAAATTTTATTTTTATTTTTTAGTAGGTATTTTCAAATGTAGAATTGTAGATGTGTCAGATGTGTGTCTCAGGTAAGATCGCCCGAGAGATGGCGTTGAATGACGGACTAGTTAAATCAACCGTCGACGTAGCGTCGACGGTTCAACGGTTCACCGTACTTCGATAGACTAGTTGATTTCGTAGACGGCTAAACTAGAAAGAACGCTCATAGTTCCTATAAAACGCGCAAAGCGTTGACGACTCATAAACTTAGTCGTATTACACACTCATCGTTCGTTCGTTTCGTTTCTATTTCAACGTTAGAGGCGACTCGTTGAAGTCGTCGTTTAAACTAATTTGAACTTTAAGTGCTGTGAGAGATTGTTGATATTCGAATGAGCACGGTAACGAGTTACGAGAAATCAGCTTATTATTTTGGTATTAATGTTAAATCTAGAAGAAGGATGCCAATAAGATAATTTAACGAGTGCGAAAGAGTCGCTCGTGCGGCGCGGCGTGCACCTGCACATGCGGTTGGAATTAATAATTTTGTTTTGATTTACAAATCCGTAAGTACCTATTCAGCCAGTCCTAAGCCTGGAAGGAAAAGTATGGATGGAAGATTATATTGTAATCGACAATTACATAAAAAAATAAGATGGCACAATAATACAATTCGCGAAAATATAAAGCAATTAACTATTCGTAAATCGTACCGTCGACGCTTGATGTATCTAATCCGTTCATTTAACGCAACTACTCGCGACGGACCTCATAAATAAACTTTCAGTCTATGTTGTTACACACGTCAACTAGTCGACGAAATGCAATAAAATACGTCGACGACCCAGACCCACACCCATCTCATGAGAGACTCATCCGACATTCTGACCTTTAACTCTTATAGAGTCGGCCAATAACAGAACCGAAACGAAAGCGTTTCGATTATTCAAAAATTGAATTAGTTCGGTTCGATTAATAATCTTATACTAATAAAATATTTTTTTTTTTATAAATGGCATCTCGTAGTTGACCTAGAGAGGTCGAGACTACTTAACCGGACTATCCTGTGGCTGCCTTAAGAAGACTCAAAGCCTCCAGCCAGGGGCATAAAACTTACAGACTAAGCGACTACACGCTAAGGGCTCCCCCTGTGGGGAACGGGCCTCGGCTTAGGGCGTCGCTGGGGGGAGGACAGCAAGATGGGACAGGCTGGATCAGATTAGAATTATTATTGTCAGGGGAGTTACTGGCTCAGCTACGCCACCAGCTGGCACATCATACCCGAGCAAGGGACGGGGGGGAGGACGATTATTACGGGGTCGTCGCGAGGGACGTCGGCGGCGAGGTCGGAATGTCGATTTCTTTTTGTTCCTACGGTCCCTACTGCTCTCCTGGAGAAGAGTTATGGGGTCGTCGGGATCTGAGAGGACAAGCCTAGGGCGGCGGACCTTACTAATACGAGAGGGGACATAGCTAGCCGCCTCGACAACCAGAGGGTTGCGATGGTTGGTGGCTGAGTCGAAGAAACGCTTGGAATTGCGTTTCAAGAACTGGGAGATGGTGGGAATATCGAGATCTACGTGGAGGATTTCGTTCCGGACGAACCAAGGGGCTCCCGTTTAGTGATGCGTCTCTCACTCATGAGGTGCCTCATTTGAGGTACTCGTGATTGCAAATTAAAAGTGTTACTCGAGTTTCAACATTGAACCACCTCATCGAGGCGAGTTCGTGACTCGCGAATGAGTATGGAATGAATGAGTGAGCTCAGTGAGCGAATGAACCGCCTCAAAATTTGTATAGAGAATTGAGAATATTTTTATTTCAGTTATGGTTAATTTATTGTCAACTCTAATAAGTAATCAAGTGTCATTAATTCGTTTATTTTGGCGGTATAAAATTTATGAGCGAATTAAAAATGATGTGTGTGAGAGAGAGAGAGGACGTGAATAATCGGATTATCGGAGAGTCGTGACTCGTGAGTCGTCGTTGCATTCGCCCGGCTCGCTCCCTTGGAGCTTCGTCTGAGTTCGGCTCGGGCTCATGAGTCATCAAGTGAATACGCCGTCGTCGTACGAATCCTCGCCTCAAATGAGGGGTAACTCGTGAGGACCTCCCGAGGTTAATTGAGGTGCTCCCTCAACCTCACATAGAATTGATTGATGAGTTACCCATCACTACTCCCGTTGCCTTTCGGAGGAAACGGTTTTGGAGGGCTTGCATCCTATGAATGAGGTGAGGTTTTGAGTGCGCAAACACTGAACCCACACAGGTCATGATGCTGATTCTTATATGCAGCGCGGTAACGAAACCATAGCGAGTTCTAATTCGCCACCAACGCCATCTATCGAGCGAGGGGACAACTGTATTTTACGACAGACTTTTAATTAAATCTGTGCAGCTGTTACGTACAGCTGCACAGATTCCCACAGTGAAGATAATAATAATAATAATATCGTTTATTTATAAAAATGGTGCAGATTTACAATAAAATAGCTTAAAAATTATAGAGGGCACAGTTGCTCATTTGCCTGAACTAGGTAGAACCTGTGTTTCAGGCTAGAATATTTTTAAATATAAAATTAACAACGGAGAAGACTAAACTAGAAACTAATATTAACTTAAAAGACTAACATGTTTTATTTACAGACAACAAGTAAATCCTCTGTCTCACTGTATGATATGCTAAGCAAAAATTGCAGAATAATCTTTTTACAGTCGTAATTATTTAATTTATGCATACTTAATTTCCTATTTAATTTATTGTACAGAAATGGACATAAAAATGTATAAAATCTGTTTACAAAAACATATTTAGAGGATGCATTTGACTCACATACAATATCGTTCCGTCTCTTATTAGTACTTTCAATGTTATAGGAGAGCATGGTGTGCTGTTTTAATACCAAGTGCGTTATGAAAAGCTGGCGAACAGTCAGCACGTTACAGGATTTGTATAGTAGGTCTGTATATATAAGACAGTTACTAATTTATCCTCATTTCTCTTTGCTACTCCATCATCAGTCCCTGATCACCATCTATCCTCCACCTATTCATTGAGACCATTCCAATGAGCCCAAACATGGTAAGGTGGTGAGGGAATAAGGTATCCTGCAAATTCCAGGTAATGGTGCAGCATCAGTTCAAGGTTAGGTTAGGTTGTTCTAATATCACTGAAGTAATAGATTACCAAATTTCGACTCGATCAGACCTGTGGAAGATGCTCAATTACTCACATTCCTTCAACTAGAAAAGAGCTGATAATCTTCAAACGCCTGAACAGATTTTCTTGAAGCATAGCTAAGAGCCTCTCTCTGTGAGTGCGGGTTGGAAGAGGACACTCTGGACCACATCTTCTTCGAATGCTCAAACAACGTTCCACCTTTAGATTTATATAGGCGCCTCCCAAAATTTAAGAACCCTCTTCCGACTAATTTTCCCTCGCTACTAACGTATTCCTCCCCAGATCTGCTTGTGGCGCTGACCTTCATCCGTCACAATAACATAAAATTATAAATTATTCTGTATGTGTGGGTGTATGCGTATATTTTATGTGTTAACAGTTATAATATTCATTTATTTTTATTTTTTGTTTATTTCAGTCCCGTACTAACCCAGCAATATCTACATGGTGTACAACTGTATCAGTCAAAGAATTTTTCTTTGTCTATAACATACTTTTATTATTATTTGTTTTTCTTCCATGCACACTTGTTTTTTTTTTTTTAAGTGCATTTTAGACACTGGCAGAATAGTCCACATCGGCTTTACTTGCCATTTATTAAAAATAGAATAGAAGGTTGATTGGGAAAATTTGACAGTTTCGGGTAGCTTGACCTGCTGGCGTCTGTACTTCAGTTCAAAATATTCCGAGTCCGATTCCACACCTTGCAAAATTTTTAATAACTCATCCGAGTCGGAATTATATCGATAAAGCTCATTTAAAACTAATTATTGTATACCATAACATAGGATGTTTTTAATAAAAGGTTACTGTATCGGAAATATATAATAAATAAGTTTTATTTTAATCCGCTTTGTTCTTTATGACAGAAATTATAATGATACGTGTCACAGTTTCAGCGTTCTTTATAATTTAAATCCACAATTATTGTCATTATATTAATATAGAACACCAAAATCTCCCTTGCTCAAACTCTCATTCAGCCTATTATTGACTACGCAGATGCCTGTTATTTGGATGCCATTGAGGAGCTTTTGATTAAACTTGAGCGTTTACAAAATATCTGTATTCGTTTTGTTTTTAACCTTAAAAAGTATGACCACGTTTCTAACTTTCGCAAGACTCTCAAGTGGCTCCCTATTCGACTTCGCAGGAACTCTCGCATATTGTGTCTGCTATTTAACATCCTTCACAACCCTAAAACACCTTCCTATTTGCGGGAACACTTTTCTTATGCTGTGCCCTTTTAATGTGCTTTGCAGGTCGCATCTTAGAAACCTCCTAAAATTTCCTTCCCATTCCACTGACTTCTACTCCTACTCCTTCACTGTGCACGCGGTTCGGTTGTGGAATTCACTTCCACCTAACATTAGGGACTGCCAAACTGTTGCAGTATTTAAAAGAAGAGTGAAAGAACACTATCTTTCCATTTCGTCATAGTTATTTTAGTGATATTTATTCTAGAAGTATGTATGTATTTAAGTATTAGCTTAGTGAATTGTTTTTTTTTTTAGATTTTATGTATTTTTATTTTCTCTCTTATTCTTACACACGGTGTCTACATCTTTTGATCCTCTGTCCTATCGCAGGTATGCTGGAAGAGATTTCTTTAGAAATAAGCATCACCTTTGTAGGTACGTAATTTTCTGTTCCTTTATTCTTGTCTGTTTATTTGTGTGTACATAAATGGTTAAATAAAAAAAATAAAAAAGTAAATAGATGAAATATAAAATAAGAAGTTTATTTATTTATTTATTTATTTTAAGTTCAACTAATACAAATTAGGATGAGTCAAGGAACAAAGCAAATAAAAAAACAATGTTGTTTTATGAGCTTTATTTACGTACTAGCTGACCCGACAGAGGTTGTCCTGTTAAAATTTCAATAATTCATACAAAATTCCCATAGAATATGCACTTTCAGTCTTCTCGAATTTTCCAAATTTCCCGGCAAGTTTTAAAACATTTTCTTTCATACAAACCTTGTCCTGACGATTACAAACACAACACAAAAAGAATTAGCCAAATAGGTGCAACTGTTCTGAAGTGATGCGCGTACATACATTCGGCAATTGATTTTTATTTAAGTAGATAGATAAGTCTGATCATGTAGTCGTGACCGTGGCGTGCTGGGTACATTTTGGTTTGTCATCTATACGTGACTGTGGCGGTCAAAAGGTCACATCATCGGTCAAAAGGTCACCCTATACACAGATATCCCAAGAAAAGTATGTGCTTCGGGAATCGTCGTCTATTTTCGGAAATAAACGCACGATGATGAGATCCAACATAGAAAGAAAGTAAGAAAAATAAGTTTATCCGTCACAGAAACACGGGCAGACAAAAAGATAATTACTCATAGAGGTGTTACAACCATAAATATAAGAAAGAAGAAGATATGCCCAGTATTTGAAAATGTTTCGGAACCCGGTGTCTCCAATTCTGCCGTCGTAAGAAAAAAGGGCACAACTAACATTTAAAAAAAAGTCTACAAAAAATTGAGCAGATTAGCCTTTTTTTTCTGATTCTAAATATGTATGTGACTCAATTTTTTTTTTAAATGTTAGTTGTGCCCTTTTTTCTTACGACGGCAGAATTTGTCCCCACCACTCGCCACAACTACACATGTTGTTCAGTGAAAGCAATAGATACGAAGTCTCGCACACACTAGCAATTAATCAATCAAAATGCTACACAATCAATTATAAACCTTATCCCGTCAAGCACAGCGTGCATTTACCATGCACCGTACAACTCACTCACACGAACACAGCGGTAGCTATCGTTGTGCTGTGCAAAAGCAATTTATTTTACATATACGCTAGTGATTGACTAAATCAGAATCTCCCGATTATCGATTCAATTTATTATTATATTATACTAAAAATTTTGTAGGGTCCTGAAAATAAATTAAATAATAAACGATATACAGATACTAATATAATATAAATAAACAAACAAAATTAATTAAAAACAATATTTCACATGGGTAACGTAAACGTAAAAACAAATTGAGGAATAAATTATAACAGCAATATATTCATTAGGTAATCGAATTTGGCGCCGATTCCCTTGTTCACAAATTAAACTAATTTTAAGTTCAGCGCATTTTTTCTTTCTATTTTATTGAGAAAAGGACAGAATATAAATATTAGTTTAGCCTTGTCAAATTAGTCAGCCCCTGACGTAAATTTACGTATTTTAGTAACCAATTTTTTAATCACGTCTAAACTTGTCTATGGAGTATCTTCATTTGACAGGACTAAACTAATATTTATCGTCTGTACTTTTCTTAATGAAGGAAGGTTGCCTGCTTGTCGGTCTTCTACAGATTGTATTTCGGTGAGTGTGCCCGAGAACTCCACAACCTGATTCCTCCGGCCCCCTTTTACCATCGGACATCTAGACGCACTGCAAGTTACCATCCCTACCTAGTTGCTATTCCACCAATTCGCACTAAGCGCTTTCAAATGTATTTTATAATACACAGCAAAAGAGTGGAACTCACTACCTGCGTCTGTGTTTCCGTGCGCATACAACCCTAATCTCTTCAAAGTGAGAGTCTTCTGGATAAGCTCACTCCGTCGTCGACTTTGTCTCTGTCACCTCTGACCTAGACTAGAGTCAAGAGCAAACCCATCTCAAATAAAAAATAGACAAGAAAAAGATGCACTGAACTTAAATTTAGTGTAGATTGTGAACAAGGGAATCGGCGCCATTGTTGTTATTCGACGTTAGTGGATCTGCACAAGCCCACCACTAATTCGTCACCAAAATATCGATTCGTGATTTTTACATTGCCTGTCCAGTTACTTAACGACATACTTAGGTAGCGATTAAGAAGCAATGTACTAACTGCAAAAATAGTACTGTCGCTGTGATATATGAACACAAAAATAACGTAGTAAAAGCAAGAAACATTTTACGATTTTTTGTTTTTCATGATTTTTAAGACAAATATAGTAAAATACTTTTGCTTATATAATATGACTAGCGACCCACGCCGGCGTCGCATGGGTAGTAGAGCATATCTAACATATTACCTCACAGGAGTATTTTTAATTATACATTTAATTTGTATGGTGTAAAGGGCTATTATAATGTGTATGAAGTGCTTAAGGTAACTAACGTATTTATTTTGATAATGATTAATACATGTATCCCTTTTACAAATACCACATTATATCGCTCATCCTTAGCCTACATGGTTTCTAAACTTATGTTGTGAGTACGCCCAGCGCCCCGGTTGCATAAAGACGACCACTTCGTACGTCATAAACGAGGGCTGACTACTGGAATTTACCATCAGTGCTGTGCTGTGTTTTGTTAGTTGTTAGTTAACCACGCTCGGCAGTTTGAGTAATTTATGCGGCCTACCCCAATGTCCTTTCTTTGGTATTGTTCGTCGAATCGTTAAGCTCCTTAAGTTCTGAGTAGAGCTGCGCGATTACTGACAAATACGTGCACTGACTGGACAGGTCCTCTCAATCTGTGTGGTTCTTTCCTCAAAAGACCATAATCAGACACCAATCTACATGGTCTTCACATGAAGTGACCAAGATTATGTCTGGACTTTATAAGAGACTGTGACCTCTGAGATTGTTTCGGCCTTTCTTCTCAAAGTAGTCAGATAGGAAACGCCGACCTCATCTAGTTTAAAAAAAAAACATGATTGACTTGTAAAAGTGTTTGTACAAACCTACGTTTACAGAAATAAAAATCATTTATCATTTACGCTCGCAAATGCAAATATCATTATTGTAACGAAATATCGACCTCGAAAAAGTTAAGTATTGCACATCCCTATTTGTTGTAGGTATTAGTATTAGCGTCTGTAGCACTTATGTCTTTTACCATTTGATCAATACGGGTATACTGAATAAGAATCATTAAAAAATACAAAAATGACAAAAAATGGACTTAAGGTCCTTTAGCTTTCACCTACAGAATTATTCGGCCATAAGTGTTAATTTATATGATGTAGTTTTTTACAGTTGGCAGTTACTGAAGCTTTGTCTCTGTGGGGGGTTACTCTGTGGCGCGACGTTCGTGCTAATTCGGAAATACAAACATTACCGAAGCGCATACCTTTTCTTGTTTACCTGTACCTATATTATAAACTTATCAACTACTTCCCTCATCAGAAATAATTTTTCGGAGTTCTGATTTTAATAATGTAGCCTCTGCTATCATTTCTTCACGCGTTCTCGGCGGCTTCGACGGGTGACCGGATTTGAACCTAAAAGACATAGAAATAAGGTAAATGTCAAAATTATGCAAATAATAAACTTCAATTCGCTGTTCTATAAAACCACAAACATCTTAGTGACGAACTAAAACCCCACTTTTAGTGGGGGGAACGGAGGGTATCCATGAGGATTGCTCCACGAAAAAAAAATGGCCCACAAAAATTCGATTAACAAAATTTGATTATATTGAGGGTGAACTAGTTTTTCCGTACAAACGTTGTGGAGTCAATACTCCACTGTTTGACATCATACGTCCAAGGTTAAGCAAATTTCCTATTTGTATTGTCGCTATCGACGCCTCTATGTAAGCTGAATAGTTTAAAAAAAAATGTTGAAAGTTAAGAGAATCTAAAGATCCGTATCTCAACACTACGCAACTTTTGACTTAAATATCACAAAATCCACTATTTTACATGGAACGACTGCCTATCTGACCTCCACAACCCAGTAACTGGGTAATACGATACCCCTTAGTAAGACTGATTGTCATACTTTCGGGTTTCTGACGCCCCGTAACGACTGTCAAAGATCCACATTTGAAAGCCGGGACCAACGGCTTAACGTGCTTTCCGAGGCACGGAGGAGTCTCGGTATGTAAAGATGGTCATCATCTACAGACCAACCCCGGCAAGCTTAGCTTAACCTGATGGATCGATCCGTGCGGCTGTTATTACTTAGCCACGAGCTCCTCGTGGACTTAAATCCTCTCTGAATTAAATATCCTATGCTACCCAGGTCCAAAATGAGTTAAGCGTACTAAGAAATTCGTTTTATCTAAATATCTTCAAAATATAATTTCTGTATCCAGAATCAGTTCATCAATAAATCCTACAATAAATTGGTTTCATTATTATTATGCTTTTTGACTAAGTTATATGCCATTTTGTAAGACAAGTCAGTGATTGCGATTTTTTTAGTTAGGTCAGTCTATTATTAAGCATGCGATATTAAATAAAAGAAGGAGTATGAAATCTGCAGAGCATAGTTCGTACAGGCATAGTTCAATGGGTTGCTGAAATGACGTTCACTAGGTGGCAGCACAGAGAGTGAGGTCCGGGCACCACAAAAAGTCAAAGCGTCTATATTTTCCACTGACTTAAAAACCTATGGACTTGCCCTAACCACAAAATTAACATGCATACCTACAAAAATCGGGCACTCAACATGGCCGCCTTTCGTAGGCTTGTAACTGCGAGTGCAAGAGAGAGAGCAATCAACCGTTTGACAGCACATCTACCAATCATCTACCACAAAACTCGGCACTCAACATGGCGACCGGTCACGCATAGACATGGTTTTGACGTCACACAAGAGTGTTGTCAAATTTAGTCCTTGACAAACATTTAGATGTCTCTCTTTTCATACGCAGCTCTTGATTAATCTTCAACCAAAAATCTGAAATATGGTGTAACTTGTTTTTGTCTCCGCCTGCAATACCAAAATTCAATAGATTATATAGGTAATGCTTGTCTTTCTCCTTTCAGTTAAGTATGTGTTTGTGCAGACGAGTATTTTTTAATATTTTTTTCTTATTTTTTTTTTTGCATGCCTTACGCTTTGGCAATGAAGTTCGCGAGTATTGCGAAACAAAATGGCGTCTTGATAGTACTATTCTTATTTGGCACGGGGCTGAAAAGTTTTAAGCCTAAGTACCTTCAAGTGTCATTATTGTCTCGCGCTGCATATAATTAATGACTTATGTTTAACTTACCACCAAATAAAGTAAAATACTGCCAAAAATAGTAAATGATCACCAAAGTTAAAACTCCATTTTATTGTGAAATTATAAACAAAATGTTTAACATCTTGCTATCCTAGACTACAAACTAATCATTATTAACCTAACCTAACCTAACCTAGAAAGAACATTAAAAGCAAATCAAACAAATATAAAAAAAAAACCTAACCTAACCTAACGCAATAATTCGCTCGTTAAGATTTGGTGATCATTTACTAGATTTGGTGATCATTTACTACATTTGGTGTTTGAATACAATTTGAAGTGCAAAAAGCTTAGGGTATCAAAGTATTTTATGGTGATCATTATATTTAATCCCATTATTAATTTGCCTTTTTTAATATAAATACAGAGTTTCATGCCATTAGAATCATTATGCTTTTAGTAATTAATCCGTCCACGTCATCATGTCTCAGTCATCCGCGGCCAACTAAGGGCGCTATCGTTGCTCAGTTAGTTTTGCTATAGGGCTTAAACAACTTAGCGTACCAGGGGCTGAAAAGTTTTGATCCTAGGGATAGGCAAAACTTTTCAGCGCCCTGGTATTATCCACTCTATGTTACTTACGCCCTCTAAATTTAGGTACATATTACTCTACCTATTCGGCTGGCTTAATACGTATCTTGCAGAAGCCTAGCGATAGCAAAATTGCTTGTCAATTGCGCAATAATTGCTTTTCAATCGCAAACCAGTTAATAAATGTTATTACTCAATCACTGAATTACTGTTGACAACGATATTTGAAATTTTGACATAATCGTATTTGTATTTTTATTTTATGGTTTGACATTTTAATTATACCTACCGACATTTAAAAAATAAATCTATAATATTATATTTCATTATTCTTGTGTGTAATATTATCATTATAGACCTATTAGGTCTATAATGATAATATTACACATATTATAAACTATGTACCTGCATTGTGACAAATAAAATGATTTGATTTAATTTGATTTGATCAGTATGATGAATCGCTGATACATAATACAGATTTGCGATTGAAAAGCAATTATTGTGCAATTGACAAGCAATTTTGCTATCGCTAGGCTTCTGCAAGATACATAATAAGCCTGCCGGTCTCTGATCATCATGCTTCTCGCTTAATCACATTACTTTGGACTAGACAGCATGCGTTGTAGCCACGCCCACGAGCGAGTTCGAGCCGTCGACTAGCGTAACCTAAACGCAGTTTGTTGCTATTATTATACTTTACAACTTACTGGTCATGTTTTGCAAGTTCCAAATAGATGAGGTCGTTATCAATGAAGTCTCCTTTTTTTCTCGGCATTATATGGCAGTGGAGATGCTGAAATAATGATAATAAATCATAAATCATAAATCATTTATTTATTTGCAAACATGGGTAAGAGGTACATAGATATTTTTCCTTATAATAAAGTTCTCCATGTTTTACCATCACATGGGTATGCAAATATTGTAGTACAATTTAAAACTATGGATAATGTCTAAATTCAATAAATCACAATTATATAATCAATAAAAATAATTTTAAATAAATCAAATAACTAAATTAAATAATAATAAATAATATATACCTAACAATTCAATTCATAATAATCAATATTAATCAAGTTCATAATATTATAATGAATAACAAATAATTTATCTTAACATAGTAAATCGGATATAGCAGGCCTAGCATCTTTCATTTAAATACTCATTAATATGATAATAACATTTCGCAACTAAAAATTCGTGTATTTTGGTTTTAAATAGATCTATATCTTTAATCTCCATGATGTGTTTAGGTAGTTTATTGTAAATTTTGGGTGCCATACCTAAAAGATTTTTATAGAACATAGCTGTCTTATGTGGTGTTGCGCATATTTCATTTTTGTGACGTAAACTCTTTGGGTGATTATATCGATGCATATTTGCTTTAACATAGCTTGCTACTTCGTAAATGTAAAGACAGGGAAGTGTAAGTAGCTGAAGTTTTCGGAAATGCGGCTTACAACTGTCTGTGCTTTGAATGCCACATATTGCCCTTATGCATTTCTTTTGTGCTTTGAACGCCACTTCTCTATCAGGTGAGTTCCCCCAAAACATAAGTCCGTATCGCAATGTTGATGACACATATCCGTGGTACGCCATTAATAATGTTGGCTGATTTGAGATTTTCCTTAATTTATAAAGAGCATAGGAACATTGGCTAAGTTTCTTGCTTACATTTTCAATATGAGTTTTCCAGTTCATCTTTTTATCGATCCAGATACCTAAGAATTTAGTATAATCGGTCTCATGGATACTTTTGTCACCATATCTAATATCTAGTTTTTTATTGTTTGTTCTTTGTTCGAATGAAATGTAAGTCGTTTTTTCTAGATTAATTTTTAGGTTATTTTCGGTAAGCCAGGTTATTATGTCATTTAAGTTATTATTTATGTCATTTTCAAAAGTCTCATCATTTTTGCTTCCGAATAATATTGTGCTATCGTCCGCAAATAAGATCATCGGATTCGAAATAATTGTAGGCATGTCATTAATATATATAATGAATAATAAAGGCGCTAGGACACCACCTTGCGGTACCCCGAATAAACATTTGCGATATTCAGAAGTATATGTTATTTCTGTTTTGGTATAGGGGCAGATTTTTTTTATGCACGTAAATTGTTCCCGATTCATTAGGTATGATTTAATAAGTTGAAGAATATTCCCTCTGATGCCATATTTTTCTAATTTGTCAATGAGTATTTTGTGACTAACATAGTCAAAGGCCTTCGTCATGTCCATAAATAATGCTACTACAGGAGTTCTATTATCTACATTAGTAAGAACGTGTTCAACAAGCGCATATATAGCGGAATTAATGTTTTTATTTTTCCTAAAACCATATTGTTCGCTGATTAAAATGTTGTTGGTTTCTAAGAAGGAATATATACTTTTGTGTAGTATTTTTTCAAATATTTTAGAAAAGACTGGAATAAGGGCAATAGGTCTGTAGTTGCTGGGATCTTGCTTGTTGCCTTTTTTAAACATTGGTTTAATTACAGAAATTTTTAGCCGTTTTGGGAATATGCCTTTCTCAATGCAATTATTGATAATGTGACTGAGTATGGGTGCAATAATGAAAGATGTAGCTTTAATCACTTTGGTGGTTATATCGTCATATCCGGTGCTGTCAGTATTTTTCAGAGAATTTATTATTTTAATAATGTCAGCTGGTACCGTGGGTATCATAAATATTGAATTAGAAATTGTGTTATACTTCAGCATATTCTTATAGTCAGTCAGAGATTGAATTTGATTTATAAAATATTCATTAAATAATTCTGCTATTTGTTCTGGACTGTTAATAACTTTATTGTCAATCATTATCTGGTCTATTGCTTCTTTTGGATGATTTATTTTCTGTTTATTTATTATACTCCATGCAGCTTTGCTCTTGTTTACAGAATTATGTACAGTATAATAATTTTGGGCCTTTTGAGTTTGTTCAATTATGTGTTTCAATCTATTAGTGTAGGTTTTAAGTTTATTTTTGTTTTCTGGGTTAGGTGACCTTCGATATTCCCACAGCATATCCCTTTTTCGTTTAGAACATTTTTTTAGTCCCATTGATATCCATTTAGCTTTTTTAATTACCGAAACTTTTATTTTATTGATTGGAAAACACAAGTCATAGAACAATTTATAAATGTCATGGAACTCATTAAATGCATTATTGGGATCGGAGCACATATATACGTCATGAAAAGTTAAATTTTGAAGACATTCTTTAAATTTTTTGATGTTGTCATCACTATAGTCACGTTTGTGAATAAACCAATGAGATAACGTGCAAGTTTTCCTGACACGACATTTTAGTAGTTGCGCTGTATGGTCAGATATTGCTAATTCTTTAACCTCACATCTACTGCCTCTGATATTATGAATAATGTTGTCGATGCAGGTCCCACTGCATAGACGTGTTGGTGATCGAGTACCTAGGATTAGATTATAGCTACGCAGTATATTTTGAAAAGTGGTAGAGGGTTTACTATGTTTACAAATATCTATATTAAAATCTCCACACAGTATGATCTTATTATTACGTTTCAAGCATATTTCTTTTAACATCATATCTAAATTGTCAAAAAACATAGATAGTTTATCCTTTTTATTATTTGGCGGTCTATAAATACAAATTATTACGATAGGGTGAGCGGAAAGCTTAATTGCACAACATTCTATTATATTAGGTATGGCCCATTTTTTTACATTAATAACTTCAAATTTATGTGTGTTTTTTATTAGAATGCAAGACCCGCCGTTTCTATCATGTCTAGTGTAGCAAGTTGCTAGTGAATAATTCGCAATATGTAAAAGTTGATGGTCACCCTGTTTCATGTTGTGTTCTGTTATACAAATGATATCAATTGACCTACCCTCTTCTGAGAGTTCATTTAGATGTACACCCAATAGATCCGATTTACTTATTAGGCCATTTATATTTTGGTGCATTATAAATATATGATTATATACGAAAAAAGTCATGGTTATTAGAACCGTTATCTTCACGCTTATTAGTTACTGTTGTTTTCTGGTCAAATAGATCTAAATCGTATAGTATATTACAAACAATTCGGTTGTGTATGTTTCTCATTCCGTTGTTAGTTATTTTCCCAGTTCTGTAGGAGAACATCTCAAGCGACAGATCATGGTTACTATCAAAGAAGTATGCGTATTCATTACTTTGTACATCTAAATACAGGAGATTATTAAACATGTCTACTTTGTAATTATATATTGGAGCACCTGCAACATAGGTGGCTGCACAGATAATTATATTTGTATGGTTTACTCTTTGTAGGGATGCTTTAATTTTGTTTATTAAGTTTTTATAGTGTCTTTCCTCCTTTATGTCATTTTCCCCGATAAAAAGTATGCAGTAGTCGTTTTTGGTAAAACCTTTTAGTTTAAGCTCAATGTCACTTAGAAGATCAGCTGCGGTACTGTTAGTCCTGATGTAGCGGCAATAGTGAGAGTAGTTTGAATATACTTCCTGTATTGTGGATAAGGACCCCTTAGCTGTGCTGCTGCTTAATATACACAATTTATTTTTTTGTCTAGGTTTTGTTATTCTGTTTGCGGGCTCATTATTATCCTTTAATATGTTTTCATTGAGAGTAGAAATTGTGGGTACTTCCTTCAGTTTGCTCGGTGTAAGCGTTGTTTGACTCTCTTTATTGTGCATAATGCTCGGTGTGAAAGTGGTTTGAGTCTCTTTATTGTGTATGATGGACGTGGTTCTTGAACGATTGATTTGCGGGTCATTTAAAATTTTCTCATTAATACTTCGCCAGCTTGGTTCTTTGTTTTGGTTTGGAGTTTTATTATTATGTAACGATATGGCTTTTCTACATGGTGTTGAGCATATTTCCTTATATGTATTAGTGGTTTTGATCATTTTTTGCAAATCTGATTTTAAACGAACGTTTTCAATGTTCAGATTGTCTATTTCATTATGTGCGCTCGCCAATTGCATAGTGAGTGTTTTTATTTGTTCATTTAAATCGCCTATAATGTCGCTGTTGTCATGTAGACTATCTGGAATGCTCATTACCGTGGTATCAAATATGGCTTTCTCGCTACTATTTGTTATGTTAGACAAGTTAGTTAATGAGCTTGATCTACGTGGTTTGCGATAGGTGATATTGTCGTTGAGTGAAGCCATTTTCCTCGACTATTCAAATGTTTGTCTCAAAATAATTTTCCCGTTTTTGTATTAATGATCATCTACTACTGCAAATTTACCCAATTTCTACCAAATCCAAATGTATTTTTTTATATGGTATTACTCATAGTTCTTCTACTTGCCACTTGAGGCCGTAATGGCGCTAGTAGTACTCTTTTTATTTTTATTATGGTAACACTTTTGTTTTCCTACTTGCCACTTGAGGCTGTATTGGCACTAGTAGTACTACTTATTAGTTCGTCTATTCACTGCTTGAGGAAAATATGGCGCTAGTTGTTGGATAGTAGCAGAGATCAAAGTCCAAATTTCGAAATTTTTTCTTAACTGTTTTTATTTTAGACGTTTTTTATTGTAGAAGTTTAATACTCACTAAAATTTATAGGTATCGTCACTGTTTGTTCTGAAATGTTTTTGTGTTGTCAGGAAAGCAGATTAATTGTTTATGATAGCGTAGAACACTAAAAAACAGAACTTTTAATTGACTATTGTCATAAATAGTTTCACACTTATCACAAAGAGTCACAAATAATATCACATATAAATTATGGTTACTGCACTCTGTCGTACCACTATTTATACAGTTTGAAATGTTTATTTATATTTTTGCAAATTTTAAAATATGCAGTAATATGTCACTTCGCTAGTGTTAAAGGGTTTATTAGTCTCAATCTTTCAAAAATCTAAGCCTTCCACTGTCCGTCTCATGAATTTCAAGTGTGCCTAAACTTCAAAGAAGTAATAATAATAATAGTAATAATATCCGGGGACATTTTCACACACGGTCATTTGATTCCAAACTAAGCAGAGCTTGTACTATGAAAACCAGAAAACTTATATACTACATATGCTACTTTTTATTTTTTGTAAATACATACTTATATAGATAATTACACCCAGACTCAGAACAAACAGACATGTTCATGCACACAAATGTTTGTCCTGGATGGGAATCGAACCCACGACCTGCGGCATGATAGGTGGTATCTTAACCAACCACGCCAACTGGCATGTCAGGTAATAAACACAGAGTGTTAATACTGATAATACTTCCTCTAAAATCCCGGAATGATAATCACGACGATTTCATCCCGGGATTTCAAAAATTACAAATTACTTCCGCACTTTGAATACATTCGTAACAAATTATTATTTATAAAATTCTTAATACGTTTTTAGTTATACAGGATGAATTTTTCAAAAGGCGTGGATGGCCAATTCTAAAAGGAATCAATAATATTGTAATGCAGAATGCAGTACAATCCTTGAGACGTCGAATCCAGCTATGTATTGAAAACGCTCATCATTTTGAACAATTAATCAGTTAACGTTTAATAGGTAGGTAACATAAAAAAAAATTGTTAAAAATGCGCCCTTTCCATTAATTTGCCGTATGTCATTACTTCCCAGAATTCGATCCTTATTAACGACACTATCGAACGGCGTAATAATACAGTGTGTATTTTTTTTCAAAATCAACGGGTTCGATTTCTGGCTCTGGATTTTTCAAAAATCCAATGATGCAGTTTTAGTTTTCATCAAAATCGAGCCCGCGACTTCTTGAATACTTTTCGCTATTCCTCATAGTTTCGGATTTGGCCATCCACGCCCACTTGAAACATTCACCCTGTATATGGGGTCAAATTAAATTGGCTAGCGAAACTCCGCAGTCGTGATGGGTATTGATTTCTAAACAGGACACAATAAAATTATTTTTAATAATAAGGTAAGATAAGTTTAGATATTTACCCTGTAATGATAGATGTAAGTTGGAAAAAATACTTCAAGTATGAGTTAAAAAATCTGTTTTGTTTTTGTTTTATCGTGTTCAGATATTGATACCCACCCATCACGTCTGTGAAGTTTATAAAAAAAAAAAAAACTATATTTAAACTGATATTTGAACTACACTGGGGTTGAAGACCCCAAAAAAATCATCAAATTTAGATATCGCTACCCATCACATCTGCGGAGTTTCGCTAGCTAATTTATCTCGAACCCTATCATACAGGTGTCCTAGTTCAGGAGTCGAGACCTCACCGATTTAACTTATGCTGAAGTTTAGAAATAATAATAATAAGACATTATTCACACACGGTCATCTGATCCCAAACGAAGCAGAGCGTAACTATGGAAACCAGATAACTGATATACTACACACACTACTTTGTTTTTGTAAATACATACTTATATAGATAATTACACCCAGACTCAGGATAAACAGACATGTTCATACACGCAAATGTTTGTCCTGGATGGGAATCGAACCCACGACCTGCGGCGTGATAGGGTGGTACCTTAACCAACCACGCCATCTGGCCTGCCAAATAAATTACTATTACTATTAAATTTAATTTAATTTGACCCTGTATATGCTAATCCGATCTCTATTACCTTGACTGTTTGCCCGGCCTCCCTACCATCTTGTATCGTCACTGTACACGAATCCGCGGTGTGGACTTTTTCCATTAACTGTAACAAATAACAGTAATAAACACTTATGCCGAACAAAATACACATAAAATCACCTCTAAGTCAGTCTCAAAAAGATGTATACATACAACGACAAGAATTCATCAATGTGTAGTCATAAAAATATTACACATTGGTTACTTAATTGTAGCTACACATTGGCACAGTATTATGGAACACCAATTGTTGTAGCTACACATTGATACTACGAGGATACACAGACTTTCCATAAATACTGTTACAATTAAAAATAAGAAAGATATTACATTTGAATTTGGAATCTGTCATTTTTATGCGATTGTTCATTGAGTTTTCTAATTTTGGCGCCAATACATTGTACAATATTTTGCGATATTAAAATGGAGTGGGGTGATAAAGAGAACCGAATCGCTGTGATTGCATTACACAAAGTTGGTATGGTAATGCCCAGATTGAAACTCATATAATAAACAATGTCGTACGTGGGTTTTAATATCACTCATTTCTTTGTGAACTTTAACGCACTAACAGCCAAACTATCAATAACGCGCATGAGCGCGACTCGCTCTTTATATACCCTCTGCTACAGAACGTTCTCGAACCTTTCCGAAAATTCTAGAAATTATAAACTAAAACGCTCATTACTTATTAGCCAACCCGATATTTTAAATTGTTTTATATTTATGTATTAAACTAACACACTGTAAAAGTAATAAATATAATAGGTATTATGGAACACAAGTCGTTACAGTTACTCATTGATGCAGTATTATGGAACACAAATTGTAGAAAATGAAATGAAATCTTGTCGACGTATATTATTTATGCTTAACGCCCTCCTAACCACCAATCCTGAATGTGATCTGTTTGCCGATGAATGGAGTAGAATTATGCGTGTATGTCTGATGTTTGTGAGAGTAAGTATGCTAGGGTGTCCTCTAAATGTTAATATTTGAAATGTTTTAATTTACTCTACCTGTAATCTTATGTTAATTAATGTAATTGGTGCTACCGTTTTAATTAACAATAAACAATAAATAAATAAATATCTTTTTGAGGCTAAATGTACCTATACGAGTAGTACAGCCACATTTCACCTGTTATATTTATTATGTTATGTTTAAGTTGTGCGGAAATCGGTTGTCATGGTATGGGCATGTGATGCGGAGGAATGAGGAAAATGTCGTCAGGAAAGTTTTGAGTATGAATGTGGATGGCTGTACGAGTAAGGGAAGACCAAAGAAACGATGGATGGACTGTGTGAAAGATGATATGGCTAGAAAGGGAGTGACTACCGAGATGACGACTAATAGAGACAAGGGCAGGAGAATAATGATGTTTAAGACCCATGTAATAATAATAATAATTTTATTTATTTCAGACTTAGTACTAGTCCATAGCGATACACTCATATACATACTCCTATAAATCAAACTAAAAACATAAATCTCGAAAATAAAATTGTGACTAAATAAATCCAAATAATAATAATAATAATAACAAAAATAATAATAATTAAAAATGTCAAAAATATAATATAATAATATAATATGTAATAGGGGGCGATATCAATTACATAAGTCAAATACCAAAGAAACGATGAATGTATTGTGTGAACGAACGGACGAGAAAGGGTCTGACTACTGAGATGACGAGGCTGATAGTGAAGTACCTCCGATTCCAAATAAATTGGTATAAAGGCTAGAAGAATGATCATGAAATAGGAAAGAGTTAATATCCCGAGCTGCCGTACTAAAACATGGGATTTAAAAACAACTGACTTCCAAAAAAAACTACGAGCTGATAGTTTTTTTTTTATTTTTTGTTAATTTTTTTTTTATATTTCATTCATTTTTTAGTTATGGTACAGTCAGCCCCAAAAAGACGTATACACGGATTACACGGACAGGGAACTATTTTATTGTCTACAATTATATCCTCCATAGCACTGTATCCACCGTCCAGGTACAAAACATAGTAGACAATTTATTTTACCAAAACAAAGTAAAAATTTGGTTCCCAAAACATCTATACACACTATAACCAAAACAAGGTAATCTACATAAGTCTCACAAACATGTATACAGTAATTATTCAATAACGAGGTAAACAAATTTAAAAGTTCATTCAATTCAAAAGTTCGACATCGAGAGGTGTTAGAAATAAATAAATTATTTAGTAAGTAGTAGTAGCAGTGCCATTGCACTGATACATTACTCTCGAGATAAGTGCCTACAGCTCGCGACAACACAGTGTTGACCAGTCAGTCTAGAGTTGCGCTCAGCGACACACGAACGAGTATGTTTTATTTTATTTTTGATTTTGTACAGCCTTCGCTATGGCATCAAAATTAAAGCGCAACACTAACAGATATTGTGTGGATGGATGTTACAATAAACAGAAGAACTCAAAGTTATCTTTTTTTTACTTATCACGCGATTGTGAAACGTAAGTTGAATTCGTTTCTACATATAACTAGAGTACTTACAATGCATAAATCATCGTAGCTGTTCCAAACATTTTTTTTAAAATTATCTATGAAACGGCCGATTTTATTTTCGCGATTTCAGGGTTCGTCCCATACTCCCATAGTAAAAGTTGTTCATAATGATGAGTAAAATAACACCTTAAAGGGGAAGCGTCAGGGTAGAATGCGAAATTCAAATTTTCCTACGTTTTTTGCAATTTACAAGTCGGTATTATATTGTACGTTGATCAAATTATAATTTGCGGTCGTAACAAGTATCTATTTACATACTTAATTAGAATCATTAAAGTGATCAATACTACTCTTTATGACCAGGTAATCCCGAAAAATGACTATTTCATGAAATCTTGACATTTTAGGATTATACTAACATAAGGAGTTGTATTACTGATTCTATTGTATATAATTCTGTAAATACATATTTGTTACGGCCGCAAATCATACTTTATTAACATACAACTTAATACTGACTTGCAAATTGCAAAAAAACGTAAGAAAAATTGAATTTCGCGGGCTACCCTGACGCTTCCTCCTTTAATTAACAATTACTATACAGGGTGATTTTTTCAAGTGGATGTGTATCTCCAAAATTTTGAAAAATTATAAGTATAAGATTATTAGGTAGGTAACGAGAAAAATATAGAAATATTTTGTTAATTAAAAATGAGCTCTTTCCTTAATTTGTCGTATGTCATTCCTTCCCAGAATTTGATCCTTATTAGCGACACTATAGAATGGTGTAACGTGAATGTTTTTCAAAATCAACGAGTTCGATTCCTGGCTAGGAATATTTATTTTTCAAAAAACAAATGATGTAGTTTTATCTTGATATGAAACACAAGAGAATAATAACTTACTTTTTGTACAATTCTTATTGTTTTATAGAAGTCTTGTGCCTCTTCTTCTGTCAAGTCTCTGTTTCTCTCCGCCATTCTGATTGGAGCTACCAAAACGTGTCCTGGGATCACACACCTAAAAATAAATACAGAAACACATTATTACTGACTTCATATTTGCATACCGAGACCCCTCCGAGCCTAAGCCGTCGGTCATAGATCTTTAACAGTCCTTTCCGGTAGTAAGAAGCCCTTAAGAAGGAAGCGTCAGGATAGCCCGCGAAATTCAAATTTTCTTACGTTTTTTGCAATTTAAAAGTCGGTATTAGATTGTACGTTGATCAAATTATAATTTGCGGCCGTAACAAGTATATATTTACATAATTAGAATCATTAAAGTGGTCAATACAACTCTTTAAGACCAGGTAATCCTGACATTTGAGGATTATACTAACTTAAGGAGTTTTATTACTGATTCTAATGATTATAATTCTGTAAATACATATTTGTTACGGCCGCAAATCATACTTTATTTAACATACAACTTAACACTGACTTGTAAATTGCAAAAAACGTAAGAAAATTTGAATTTCGCGGGCTACCCTGACGCTTCCTCCTTAAGTCTGACAACCAGTCTTACTCAGTAACTGGTTTGTGGCGATCAGATAGGCAGTCGCTCGGTGTAAAATGCTAGTACTCGTTAGACTGGAAGCCGAGACCAACATAGGAAATAAAGCATGGCAGATGATAAATAAAATCCATATTCCTTTACTTACCTCAAATTAACAAAAGCATACGACAGGTTCGATTTAAAGAACACGCATGTTTCCGGTATTTTCACGTGTCCGAAAGCGTAGTAAGGTTCGTCCGGACTGACTCCATGCGACTCTGTGCCCGAAGCGGACAGAGTGTCCGGTGGGGGTTCGGACGCCTCCTTGTGTGTAGGTGGAAGATCCTTGCGAAGACTTAAACAGTATAGGGAGTATATATCTCGTCTGAAAAAAGGATTACAAATGATAGTAAGTATTTAACAACAGACAGAAATAAAAATGTTTAGATGGTTCGTAGATTAAAAGGCCAGCTTTTCGAGTACGAGATTGCGTGAATGAATGAACGAATGAAATTTTATTTGCTCGAACATGTGTATACATACAGAATTAAAATAATACATGCATGCAAGATCTTAAAATAAAACTGGCTTACGACATGTCTGCCATTTCTCATGGCGTGCAAATATCTAAGTAGAATTTATTATTATTGATTCAATAATTTTTAACTTTTACACTTATACATTTGATATTAGTCACGCTATTAGCGTGTTTGAACTTCAAATACCAATCTGACTTTCTTAACAGTTTTTCTCCAACACTAACAACGGTCGTTGACCTCCCAAAAAAAACATCAAATCTTTTTATCATGTTTAGATATCGATACCCATCGCGTCTGCGGAGTTTAGCTAGCCAATTTAACATAACCCTGTATTACTATGGATGATTTCACGATTCATAAATAAATACCTGATCTCAGCATGACAGCAAATATATGTATTATTATGTGATCATATGTGCATATACAAGTAGTGGCACAAATATGTAACATTGAAGAAAAACCAAAACTATCTGCTTCAAAAAGATGTGTCACCTACTCACCTCTCAGAATGCATAAGTATTGGACATGTCTTGCGTTATAAATATCTTCCTACACAATTCATTTCAGAAGGATGTGACCAGTTTGTGATCAAAAATATCTAACATCACTTTGGCAGCACTACTGAACATAGAACTCCCTTATATTTCATATTGATACTTGGCTGTATACAAGTTTACCTGTGCCTGTGTTTAGAATAAATGTTAGTTCCTACTTCCGACACTTGGTGTCGCTGTCTTGACCTTCACATGTTTTTACTTACTGTATCGTGTATGTTTGCTTGACAAAATAAATTATTTATTTAATTCAATCTACAGAAATCTTGTTTAAATATTATTATATCTCGAAGTAATGTCGCCACAAAGAACGTCCAATGCGTTGCCTTTTAACGTTCTTCAATTACTATTAATCTTTGCGCAGATTCAGACGCGCTTTTGGACGGTCCTGGACAAAGGCCTAATTCCACGCCATTTTTAAATATTTTGTGATCCCACCTTTCTCCTGATAAAAAATGGATTCGTCTTCATTCATTAAAATAACAAAACCATAAGTTCGTACCTCCTATGCTGAAAAACAGGCATATTCCGTCTCACATCTTTCAACTTCTCCTCACTGATCTCCACCACCTTGTAACAGGGCGAGACTTCTTCACAGTCGGCTAGCACTTCACCCCACGGGTCTATGCAGATGGCGTGCCCGTAGGACTTGCGCTTAGCGTTGTGGGTACCTGACTGAGCTGCCGCTATGACGTAGCATTGGTTTTCTATTGCTCGGGCTCTGGAAACAAAAAAAAGGTTTTTCATATCGGACAAAATTTTTTAATTATTTATTTTTTTTTTTGACGATAATAGGGATGATGCATGGGTGAAAAAAAAAGAAATTCTATTTAGTCCGTCAGTCAGATAAAAAAAAAATTAGATACGTATTTTTTGCTTTATCATATTAATAAAAAAATACTTAGATAACACGCATTAAAGTTTGGGAGTGGGGGCTCGCTACGTCACTTCTATGTATAAAATATACCAAAGTGTGACGTCATGCGTCAACACTTTTCCGATATCATAAACCCAATGAGCTTTTGGACGGCCCTGGTTTCTTTGGCCTAACCTTGCCCACCATTCGGTCACAGCTTCACTCCATCGGCCACCTCCACGTTCAACTAGATGTCCTGCCCAACTCCACTTGAGGCGCATGGCTCTGTCCCCGACGTCGTAGACTTTCGACTGACGCTGGATTTCGGTGTTTCGCACTCGATCTAGTAGGGTTATGCCAAGCATGGCTCGCTTTGTGCTACTCGCTCCATAGCGAGCGTCGTATGCGGTGTACTCCTTTGTGGGCGTCTCGGCACTGTAGCTCATTGGTTGAAAAGACAGGATATTTGACACTGGGGAATCTTTTTGGACCAAAAAATATGCTCTAGCTTTCCAAATGCTGCCCACGCAAGGGTCGGCTTCTTGTCTAACCGGATGCAGCTAAATACCAGTAATTTACATGGAGCGATTCCACAACCCAGTTACTGGGTAATACGATAACCCTTGATAAGACTGGTTGTCAGACTTTAGGACTTCTGACGACCCGTAACGACTGTTAAATATTCACGAATGACAACCGGGACGTGTAAAGATGGTCACCTATCCACGGACCAACCCCGGCAAGCGTAGCTTAACCTGATGGATCGACCCTTGCGGCTTTTACTACTTATTCACGAGCTCCTAAATCTGTATAAACATTTCCACATCATTCGTTTTTACAGTTATTCCCGATGTTTCTTACAATAGTCGTTTTAATAAAGACTGTGATACGTTCATTCATTCTCTATGTTACAAATATTTGTGCTTTATTATTATTATTATTATTAGTAGTAGTCTAATCCCATTTCTTGAATTCAACGCCAGACGGCGTACCCGAGAGCAAGTAGGTCAACCATCTGGTTGGTACTTGCTCACGGGTGTTTCTCCGTTTTTGCTAAAAACACACCATTAGTGGCTTGATTTTTTTTTCTTCTGAAAACAATGATCGACTGTTTTGCTAAAAAATGATGATGGGATGAACTTGAAGGTGCATTATTCAATATATGCATATACAGCCCGCGGCACGTACTTTGGCAAGAGTCGTTAGATGCGCAGAAGTCATTTTTTAGATCTCTTTGGTCGCGAGCGGGACACGGGGAACGAGGTAGCATCGTTTCGAGCGCGCGATTGGTTGGTCAGTCGACCCTTGTCTCTCGCGTCGCGTCCACGTTCCATTCGCTCCCAAGTACACTTGCGTGCACTAAAATTGTAACATTTGTTTTTGTTGAGCTTTTGTTACAAGTTCTTGTTATTGTTTTGTTTGAATTTTTTAATTTAGATAATGCCACAAACAAATACCATTTTACGTAGACACGCCTGAAAAATGGTTTATAATGTGTACTGTTACATAGAAAAAGAAGCGAAAACTGAGAAAGAGACTCCTCGGACAGTGGGAGTGAGGAGTGTAATATTGAGGATGGGGAGCCAACTCCTTCCACCAGCTCATCTACTGCTAACATTTATTTCATGCCAGGGGTAACACTTAAAAGTGTTAGTGACAACGACGGCATATGATTGTTAACGATATTACAATATTTTGTTTTATTATAAATTTTGTAACCTATAATTACTGTATAAAACTCGAACAACCTCTTAAGGGGTCATTGTACGCATCATTATGAACAACTTTTGCTATGGGACCAAACCTGAAATCGCGAAAAAAAATCAGTTGTTCAGTACATTTTGACGAATTATACGAACATAAATGTACTGAACAGCTGATTTTTTTTTTCGCGATTTCAGGTTTGGTCCCATAGTAAAAGATGTTCATAAAGATGAGAACAATGGGGGTCATTGCACTCATAATTATGAACGTTGTATCATACAACGTATCATGTACTCATCATTATGAACGTTGTACCATAAGGGGTTGTTGGTGTTTTACAAATAACCCTGCATATTTTATTTATTACTCCTAATATACTTCACGAATTCTTCTCCTTTCTTTAACTTTCTTCTAAATAGTTATGTTTAAAAATAAATTATGGCAATAACCACAGAATAATGAGAAGCAATAAAAGTGACAATTTTTTTGTTGCAATAAGTGTAGCATGCGCGAACTTACCCCCACTACGCCAAAACCTTGCCAACTTACGTGCCGCGGGCTGTACCTCGCTACATATTTGCAAATATTGATGCGACTAATGACGTTTTTTTTTTTTTTGTAACAGAGTATTGTTTTTTTTTTTACAAATGTATTTGATTTTTTTATTATTCTATTTGGGCGGTTATTACTTTAAAATTATCGTTAAGTATTTTTTCATTCCGTCGCTTGCATAAATTACGACACCAAGACTTTAAGTGGTGGTGTTTGGAAACGGAGGTGAATGACGATTTGCGTGATGTTTTGTTAGTTTTCTTTGTTTTCGACAAGAATATGCATATATTGAATAATGCGCCTTCAAGTTCATTCCATGAGAGCTATTTAGCAAATCGATTCCCATCCAGGACAAACATTTGTGTGCATGAACATGTCTGTTTGTCCTGAGTATGGGTGTAATTATCTATATAAGTATGTATTTACAAAAAAAGTAGTGTATGTAGTATATCAGTTATCTGGTTTCCATAGTACAAGCTCTGCTTAGTTTGGGATCAGATGACCGTGTGTGAAATGTCTCGGGATATTATTATTTTTTTTATTTGTGTGTTAAATTGTTTCCAGAAAAAACATAAGCCACCGGAAAGTGTTTTTCGCCAAAACGGAGAAGTACCCTCCCAGCAGTGGTAACATAGCTGGTGGAGGCTAATTATACTAAGTTTCACTCGAAAGATCAAAATAAATGTTTACCTAAGTAACACATGCCAATGTGCTGCCCCCGTGTGTTGCGTAAACGCAGAAGGGTACGCCAGTACCTCTGCCTTCATTATACTGAGTGATGTGCTCAGCTCTGGAAAACGCATGTCGTAGCAAATTGCAAGACCTGTAGGAAATTTTATTTTATTATGAAGCTTGATTGCTTGACACTTTTTAACCTACGAAAAAAAGGAGGATATTTTTTATTGTGTTAAAAAAAACTATTAAATAAAAACACCTGGCCAGTGTTTTAAGATCCTTTACCAAAAAGCTTTAACATGCTCTTTAGTAAGGACATGGTAATATTATGATGTAATAATAGGTCTTGACCTATGAAATTACCGATTTTTTGATACCGGCTAGTGTGAAAATCAATATCTTTCATTCTATTTAGAATTCCAAATTCAAATTAATTTTATAATATTCCCGCCGTTCGATTTTTCTTTGATAAATTGCGCGCTATTTTCGAATACCAGTTAGATATTAGAGATAGCTGAGGCATCAACGAACTTTCACTAAAAATGGCAAAATAGTGTCGAAAATATTTCTTTTAAAAAACTGTTTGATTTTTGTTCTATCTAATACGTCAATATCATAGGTAAAGACCTAATATTATTTAATCAAAAGTCTTGACACTGTAGTATTTAGTACTTATCGTATCAAAACTATCGAGTGTTGACAGAAGTTCTATTTTTAAAAAAAAGTTATTAGTTCCAAATAAAATTAAGGTGGATCCGCAACGGTAGAACGCGAAATTCAAATATGTCCATAAGAATCATCAATACATCTCTCCAAGTTAGACTTGCTGTCTTTTGATCTGATTTCAAAAATAAAAAACCAGCAAATTCAACTTATAGAGATGTATTGATGATTATTATGTATACAATTATGTACATACATATTCGTTATAGTCGCGAATCATATTTTGATCAAGATACAACCTGAAACTGCCCTGCAAATTGCAAAAAACGCAAGAAAATATGAATTTCGAGGGCTACCACTGCGGATCCACCTTAAGACGAAAGCTCCAGATAGCCCGCGAAATTCAAATTTTCTTAAGTTTTTTGTAATTCGCAGGTCAGTATCAGGTTGTATGTTGATCTAAATATGATTCGCGACCGTAACATATTTGTATTTATAGAATTATAATCATTAAAATCATCAATACAACTCTCTAAGTACATATAATCCTAATGAATGACTATTTCATTAAATCTTGACATTTAGGATTATACTAACTTTAGAAGTTGTATTACTGATTCTATTGATTACAATTTTGTAAATACATATATGTTACGATCGCGAATCATATTTAGATCAACATACAAACTAATACTGACTTGCAAATTGCAAAAAACGTAGGAAAATTTGAACTCCGCGGGCTTTCGCCTTAATAGTAGCGAGTATTGAATAAATGATCAAACTCAATCCTTTTTCGGATCGCCTTCGCTAAAACAATTTTTTTTTTTATTTTTTTTATTCGTGATTTTCTTTTTTATTTGTTGGGTTTGCTCTTGACTCTAGTCTAGGTCAGAGATAACAGAGTCAAAAACGACGATGGAGTGAGCTTACCCAGAAGAAGCCTGTTCACTATCACATTGAAGTGATTAGGGTTGTATGCGTTCGGAAACACAGACGCAGGTAGTGAGTTCCACTCCTTTGCTGTGCGCATTATAAAAGACATTTGGAAGCGCTTAGTGCGAATTGGTAGAATAGTAACTATACTAGTAGTAGGGATGGTAACTGGCAGTGCGTCTAGATGTCCGATGGTAGAAGGGGGCCGGTGGAATGACGTCGTGGAGTTCTGGGGCACACTCTCTGAAGTACAATCTGTAGAAGACCGACAAGCAGGCAACCTTGCGGCGATGAGCCAAGCTATGAAGCTTGGCATCCACCAGCTTTACGTCGCCAATGAGCCTCTTAGCTCTGCGTTCCACCGAATCAAGCGCGGCTAGTTGGTACTTGGCTGATCCATCCCAAAGGTGACTGCAATACTCCATGCAGGATCGGACTTGCGCTTTGTAAAGGGTTAAAAGCCCAGGCGTAATGTATCGCTTCACCCTATTTAGGATGCCCAGTTTCTTGGCCGCAGTTTGGGCCTTGTATTCGATGGTGGCGCCGAAGTTGACCAGATGTCAACTCCATGCCCAGGAGCTAAGTCGATCAGTTACAAGAACAGATGTACCCCGAAAAGTAGGTTTGGGCGAAACGACTCTTTTTAGCGGTAAAAAGACACGCCTGTGTTTTGGTGGCGTTAAGAGAGACCAGATTATCATCACCCTACTGGGAGACAAAGCTTAAGGTCAAATCTGTCCGCTCTACCATGGCCTCTCTCAAGGAACGAACTTCGGCCCCTCTGGTTTTTGCGCTGATGGGTTTGCTCTTGATATTTTGATATTTAATTGTTAAAAATGTTTTGTCTTATGAAAGAGAACTCACCAACTTTTCCAATAGGAGTATCGACCGGTGCAACAATATGCTTCCCTGGTATACTAAAGTCGCTCTCTTTTAACCGGATGTTACGTTCCGGTATTTCAACGTCAAACAAATGCAACTTTCGGTAGGTCTGTACTATGTTTCCTTTATTGTCTATGATTACGTGCGTGTTGCAAACTTTTGAGGGGTATTCTTCATCCTAAAAAAATAAAAAGGCTAAACTATCGGCTAGTTTCTCGCTCAAGAAACGTACAACAGATATACATTTCGTGTAAACAAAAGAGATGCATATATTAATAGTTGATCGCTGACTGTTCACACCGCGCGTGAGTACTCGTTTGTCGCATACCAGCGAGTAATCGCTTGTCGTCGTCGTTCGCTCGATGCTCGTTGCTCGCAAACTCGTTTATAGTTTCTAGCTCTACTCACTTCTCGCTCATGGTTGGTGGTGGGACAAGTGCCTCACGGCGATACCAAAATACGTTGGGGTCTTTTTCGTAACGGCAGCAGGTATGGATTTAATGTTTGGATACATGTTTATTGACTATTTGATTAATACTCTGACTGAAGGAAAACAAAATTAGGTTACATTTCCTAGATGGAATTTAATTCCCAAAAGACCTCTACTTTTTAACCGACTACAAAAAAGGAGGTGTTTCTCAATTCGACTACTTATGTTTTTTTTTTTTTTTGTATGTTTGTTACGCGATTACTCCGCCAATTATATACAGGGTTATTGGTAAAACACCAGCAACCTCTTAAGGGGTCATTGTACTCATCATTATGAACAACATTTACTATGGGACCAAACCTGAAATTACGAAAAAAAATCAGCTGTTCAGTACATTTTGACGAATTACGCGAACTTAAATGTTTTTTTTTTCGCGATTTCAGCTTTGGTCCCATAGTAAAAGTTGATCATAATGATGAGTACAATGACCCCTTAAGAGGTTGTTGGTGTTTTACCAATAACCCTGTATATTAAATAAGAACATTGATTTAAACATGAAATATTAGAAAAATAAGTTTTCTATAGAAATTTGAAATTCCTCATAACTCGTCTTTAAAACATATGTTTGGGAACCTAGATATTCTGTAATCCAATCGGAATAAATACACACTACCTTAATAATATGCTTGATTTACAAACTATTTTGGTATTTCGTTTGTATGCGCATGCTCCGGGGGCGTCTTGTTTGAATATGATTTCGGGCACGTGGCCGCCGCCGCTGATGCGTACCTAAAGTAATATGGAGGTCAAATTTTTACCTCTTCGCAGTTAATCAGGCTGTATTTCGGCAATAATGCATAGAGTGTTGGCATCCAAGTGCTCAATTATTACTGGTTTATCGGAGTAGACATGTGACTTTACATATCCCCAGAGAAAATCCAGTATAATGGCTTCATATCGCACGAACGAGGTAGCCAGATTTCGTGAAATTAGTCGTTTTTCAAATGTTTCCTTTAGTAAATTAAGCCAATAAAAAGTTAAGTTTTCAGTAAACTAGGCGTACGTGTCAGCCGCGGCGACCACTTGCCCCGGCATGATTCCGGAATCATGTTCAAACATTAATGCCATAAAATAATCTATCAAATAAAACCAATTTCATGAATATTAAACACATTTTTCTGTGTTTTATTGCAATTTAAAGTTCTCCCCTCTAAAAAAAACCACTCGATGCTTTAAAATTAAACTATGAAGTATAATCACTAGAGAGATCATATTTTAAACTTAGCTTATAATTTTAGAATCACTTATAGTGTATGAACCTAATTATTGTTATTATAGAGCCAGGAATATCACCCCCACAAAATTGAGAAAAAGGCTACGCCGATGTTTCAGTCAACTGGTCGTATGGTACCAGTTTTACTTTGATAGCGCCTTTATTTCGTTAGTAGTAAGGGCAGTTTTAGTAATTCACTAAAAGACTACACAATAAAGCGTTTATCAAAATTGTTACAGTACACTAAGATTGTGTTATCAACTCTAGGTTACCCCGATATGCACTAAAACTGATAAGAGTGACAACAGTGAATTTCATTTTAATCCAGGGAAAAATAGCAACGCTGTTACATTACTTTCGCGCTCTGACTGATATGTGTATCGCTATCTTAAGAGGGTACCGAGCGCGTAGTGGCGCCCTAATCGTTTGTTTGGTTGTATTTTATTTCAGAATGAAAATGCAGAAAATAAGCATGTTATTATTATTACAAACAATAGTTTTACTTTGTTAAGTTTTACTGTAATCCTTAAAACGGAAAATAGTGGCCACTAAGCTCTGTTAATAAAACAACAATTGTAAATCTATTGTATCTAATAATAATAACCTATAGTCTTGTGGAGAACATGCTTAGTTTGTGCATTTTCATTCTAAAATAAAAGAAATAACCAAACAAACGATGAGGGCGCCACTGCGCGCTCGGTAGCGTCGCGTCGCGTCGATGTGAAATGACCGTTAAGCTTCCACGACAGATACATCAGCAGATGTCATCTGCGGATGCGTCCGCCGACGTGTAGACGAGGACATTTGTTTGTCTGTGGTAGGTATTTAATGTCAGATGCGTCTGCCACCCATTCCCGTATTAGTAAGGTCCGCCGCCCCAGGCTTGTCCTCTCAGCAGATCCCGACGACCCCATCACTCTTCTCCAGGAGAGCAGTAGGGACCGTAGGAACAAAAACAAATCGACATTCCGACCTCGCCGAAGACCGCGAAGTAATCGTCCTCCCCCCCGTCCCTTGCTCGGTAATGAAGTGCCAGCTGGAGGCGTAGCTGAGCCAGTAGCTTTAAACTCCCCTGATAATAATAATTACTCTAATTTGATCCAGCCTGTCCCATCTTGTTGTCCTCCCCCCAACGACGCCCTAAGCCGAGGTTCGTTCCCCACAGGGGGAGCCCTTTGCGTGTAGTCGCTTCGTCTGTGTTTTATGCCCTGGCTGGAGGCTTTGAGTTCGCTTAAGGCAGCCACAGGATTGACCGGTTAAGTAGTCACGGCCTCTCTAGGCCAACTACGAGATGCCATTCATAAAAAAAAAACTCTGTTCATCCGTTAGTTGTCGGTTTTTGTGGCACGCAAAAAAGGGTTCCAGCGCGAGCGCCCCGCGTCTGTCCACACGTCTGACGACGCATCAGTATATCGGAGTTTCGAATGAGGCTGAGAACCGTGCTTCTTGTAGTTTTTTTTTCCAGTTAGTTAATGTCGTTCGCTGAAATGGCTAAATATATGTAATTTTTATTTTTATTTCTACGGTCTTAACATCCATTTTTTTTGCGTGCGTGCGTGTCGAGAATTAACACAGACTGAACAACCTACAGACGTGTGGTCGGCTCGTGGTGAACCCTCTGCTGATGCATCTGTCGACGTCCGCGGACGCGTCTGTCGACGTGTAGAGGAGGCTTTACAGACAGTTACAGAAAATATAAAATACAAACCTTTTCATGAACCCCACCCATAGACAACCAAACATTGTGCTTAGCTGCCAGTTTTCTGTAACCAGCCACTGTGGCGCCACCAATGATCGGCTCAGCGAAGTTCATTGTATCATTCTTGTTATCACAGAGATAGTCACAAGCTTCCGGGAAGAATAGCATCTGGAAAAAATACATCACGCCTGTAAGTGTAGGCAGAAGTTTACTACTCTCACATTTTGGCAATTATGGTAATAGGGGGTGAACTTATTGCCTCTAACTGATTGTCCAGGGTGAGCTTGACATATACAGGCCGTCACTGTAAACAGTGTCAACCTTTTAAGGAGTGATTGTACTCATCATTATTAACAACTTTTATTATGGGACCAAACCTGAAATCGCGAAAAAAGGAATCTGCTGTTCCCTCCATTTTGACGAATTATGTGAACATAAATGTTCTGAACAGCTGATTTCTTTTTCTCGATTTCAGGTTTGGTCCCATAGTAAAAGTTGTTCATAATGATGAGTACAATGACCCCTTAAGAGGTTGCTGGTGTTTTACCAATAACCCTGTATATTTTTTATTGTTGACAGGGCCTGCTTTTGCTTGACCACAATCACGCCTGATGTAAAGCGATGGATGAGGTCTATGATGGAACGAGCGTGCCCAGAAGATGCCTGTTCACTCTTGCTTTGAAGGCAGACAGATTAAATGTGGAAGGGAACACAGACGCTGGTAGAGTTCCACACTACAGGCATCATAAATGTGTAGGAAAATCACTGAGTACGAATGGTCGGGATATCAACCAACTGCGGATGGTAGCCTGCAGTACGTCTGGAGACATACCTTTTAAAAATGCCTCTGTTAATGCACCCCAAACTCTTTTACTATAAAAATTTAAATGAAACTTGTTTGTAACTAGATAAGAACATATTAGGTTGGGGAAAAAGTCTTTTCGCATTATAGTATGTATGAACTTGTAATAAAATCTCTTTGGCTATACTATTTGTATCTGGCTGGTTTTGGTATCATTGAAAGTTTAAATTTTAAAGAACATAAATTCAAATTAGGAAAAACTTTTTCCCCAACCTATTAGTTTAAAAACCGTACATAATTCCATTACTGTTAGCATGAAACTACTTAATTGTGTTAATGACGATAGTGAAAATGAGCCTTTAATTAGTTTTTGTTAAACTTCCATTGTGCATTGGTTTGATGACTTGTTACATGTTTATTTTGAAATTATTTAAAAAAAGAAGTTTATTACAGGAACTTGTAACTTTTACAGTAAATCTTACCTAAGGAAACTAACATTTGAGGAGCGTCAGAACAAAAAGCGATAAATCACATTTGTGTTTTTTGTTTAAAAATATGCTTCATGGTTTTCTAATTTAGAGTTAAACGAAATCTATCAATTTATTGGTGTTAGCATCACTGTTTGGAAACCTAAATTCTGCATTCGTGACTGTGGTAGGAAAATTGAAAATTCATTCCTACCTGTTGAATTATAAAAAAAAAGAGAATGGATATACCGGTTATTGACCAAACCAACTGGATAATGTTAGGGATTTATCGGTATCTGTTCCGATCGCCATCGTTGTTTAGTACGATTGATGTAATTATCGGTTATTTCGCGGACGGATTTAGAGCGGATTTATCAGTTTTCGATCAGGTTACATCAACCATAGACCAAGATATGTACGAGAACAACCAATTGGCATCATAAAAAATAAATGAAAGTCAAAATGTGATTTATCGGTTTTTGTTCTGACGCTCCTCATTTGATAGCACTGCCATATTATTTGTAATATTTGCCTTAAGGGGAAGCGTCAGGGTAGCCCGCGAAATTCAAATTTTCTTACGTTTTTTGCAATTTACAAGTCGGTATTAGATTGTATGGTGATCAAAATATAATTTGTGGCTGTAAAAAGTGTCTATTTACATAATTAGAATCATTAAAGTGATCAATACAACTCTTTAAGACCAGGTAATCCTAATGAATGACTATTTTTTTTTTCTTTATTTGTTTATAGAGGGTTTTAATCTAGACAGATTATGCCACCCTCATCGTTACAAATCGACTTTATGTACGTACTACTACACAACTAAAAATCATCTTACACTACCTCTGCGACTAATGCCAATGTTTACGAGTCTGTACAGCATCCTGGCTGCTTCCGAAGCAGGGGCAGCAAGGACGCTGTTACATACCCCAGTCTCGCACATGCTATTATACATTGTTAACACTTCTCGTCTTTCCGGCTCGTTCCGGACACATTCCATGATGATATGATAAACATCTTCCATTAAGTTGCATTCAACACAATTTGGAGACTCAACTTTACCCATTAGGAATGCAAATTTATTTAAGGGTATGTGTCCGGAGCGGAGTCGCAGAGCTGTTATGATTGTCTGCCTTCCCATATTGGCACTGTCTATCCACGTACTTTTAAAGACGTTCGGTTGTATAGTGGCATACCATACACCTTTACTGCGGCTCCTTTCATTGAAGTATTCTTGCCAGTTGTCATAACAAAGGTGTTTTAGTCTACAGTAATGTTCGGTATAATACGGGACACAGGAGTACTTTTCGCCATCGGTGGATGCCTCTTTTGCGAACTGGTCGACCATCTCATTACCTTCAATGCCAATATGAGAAGGCACCCATTGTATTACAACGTTTTTATTCTTACTTTTAAGTTGACATATCAGATCTAATATAACATAGGCAATGGGAATCCCCCGTTTCGGTAAGGTGCATCGTTTTAATAATTGTAAAGCGCTGCGACAATCGGATATAATTAAAAACTCAGAACATGCAATTGATTCTATATAGGACAATGCCTCTAAAATTGCTATTAATTCAGCGTGCATTATAGAGATCACAGAATCAACTTTAAGTCTCATCGAGGCATTTGTAAATGAATCAAAAAACGCAACACCAATTCCATTATTAGTGATTGACGCATCAGTATAAATTGTATATTGATCGGTATAATTTATTTGTAGATATCTATCACAAAGAGCTTTTAATTGACAAGTATTGTTATCATTTTTGGCTTGGTCAACACCATCAATAGTTGAAATTATATTATTATCTAGATCCACGTTGCTGACCCAAGTGGGTAAACTAAACATTTCTACGATATCACTACAGTGAATACGTTCTTGTTTAAGTGAGTCATGGATCGTTACTAAAATAGGTTTTGGTTTGTTTCTCCAATAGCGACACGAACCCAGCGCTGACAGATATTCGAGTATATCAATAGTAACATTATTTTTAAGGGATTTGCATTTCAACCAAAATTTACTTCCCAGATATTGCCGACGGACGTGCAGGGGCGCGATACACAATTCGTTCTCCATAATATGTATAGGTGTGCTCCTAATGAAACCACCTATTTTACGTAGACATAGATTCTGTATCCTCTCTAGTTCTAATAAATGTGTACGACTGCCATTGCCATAAAGAGCACACCCATAATCCAATCGACTTCTTACGGTAGCTATATACACGCGCCTAAGATGTGTAGGGTGCAGTCCCCAGCCAGACCCGGCTAGCATTCTAAAATTATTGACGAATTTAAGGAGTTTTTCTTTTAAGGCTTGGCATTACGCCGTTGACCTCGCTCAAATGGGCGTTACCGCCGAGAATGCCCCGCGCACCCCCTCATTATAATTACGCGCGAAGCGATTACTAATATTCTATTTTGCACCGCTGACTGCCACAGAGCCATGACGCGCGACGCACGCCTAGGTAGCCTGTTGCATATTTCAGAGCAGTGGTGCAGAACATTTTTAGGTAAAAACTTGTATGTTGTAGAAAAACAAATACAACACTTGTGTAAATTATTATATTTTTAGAAAATATATATTTTTTAATGACTAAGAACTCATTGTAATATCACAGTGTAAAAATCATACAGTAGGACGACGCCTTTGATATTGTGTAAAATGCCGACATCGTCTAGACAGTAACGCATCGGCCGGGGTTGTCACAAATAAACAATATTTACAAAATTATTTATTTATTGCAGATCAATATTGATAGTAGAAAATTGATAGTAAATAAAACTTTTACTACAGGACCAACTCGGGACAGATTTAAGTTATTTAGATGGCGTTTTCGTAACCAGTACCCTAATTAAACACAAAAGTGACACCCATATCAGATTATAAAAAAATTACGTCCACCATCTTGGATTTCAAAAAAGAGGGTTTTTTCGTAACAAGCATCCCAATTATACTCAAAATTGACACCCATATCAAATTATAAAAAAAATACGTTGTCCGCCATCTTGGATTTCAAAAAGGATGGCTTTTTCCTAATAAGCACCCCAATTATACTCAAAATTGACACCCATATCAAATTATAAAAAAAATGACGTCCGCCATCTTGGATTTCTAAAAGGATGGCTTTTTCGTAACAAGCACCCCAATTAGACTCAAAGTTGACACCCATATCATACTATAAAAAATTAGGTCTACCATCTCGAAATTCACCCTTAGTAAATAATAAACCCTAAAACACCTTCCTATTTGCGGGAACGCTTTTCTTATGCCCGTCCTTTTGATGTGCTTTGCAGGTCGCATCTTAGAAACCTCCTAAAATTTCCTTCCCATTCCACTGACTTCTACTCCTACTCCTTCACTGTGCACGCGGTTCGGTTGTGGAATTCACTACCACCTGACATTAGGGACTGCCAAACTGTTGCAGTATTTAAAAGAAGAGTGAAAGAACACTATCTTTCCATTTCGTCATAGTTATTTTAGTGATATTTATTCTAGAAGTATGTATGTATTTAAGTATTTGTTATATATTTTGTTAGCTTAGTGAATTGTTTTTTAGATTTTATGTATTTTTATTTTCTCTCTTATTCTTACACACGGTGTCTACATCTCTTTTTATCCCCTGTCCTATCGCAGGTATGCTGGAAGAGATTTCTTTAGAAATAAGCATCACCTTTGTACGTAATTTTCTGTTCCTTTATTCTTGTCTGTTTATTTGTGTGTACATAAATGGTTAAATAAATAAATAAATAAATAAATAAAAATGTCCACCATCTTGACTCGGAACATACAAACAAACACTTTCTCATTTATAATATTAGTAGGATTTCCAAACAGATGGAAGCCGTGTGCGATAACCTATTAACATTTTTTTTTTACCGTGCGCCGGTCGACCATTTTATTAGCGTTATCAACGTGGCACGACATTACAAATAAAATTATTTATGTACTCTACAATAACAAAACAGATTTATTTACCTTACTTCTGTGCGTGGAAGCTGATGAAACCGCAGATCTTTATTTATGTAAGATGAAGACTTGCAATAGTTGCAATCACTCACAGCACACTTTGCATGCACCATTTTAAATAAAAAAATAAACACTTGTCGGCCCTGAATGACGTATCCCGAACTACTGACATCGTTTTGTTCGCAGTTCGGGATCGGCTTACTCGCGTCTCGCCCCTCACACCCCGCACGATTGCCCTGTCTAGACGTCTTCGTTAGATGACTGTATGATTTTTAGACTGTGGTAATATAAAACAGAAAATGGGCGGCAGAATATAGACAGTTATTATTATTAGCTTTCCCCGCGACTTCGCTCATAAATAAAAGTGAATAAGTTAGTACCTAAAAGTACTACTAGTAGTTGTTTCAAGTACTTCAAATATTTAAAAAAAAACGCAATATAAATCAAGTGGAAAATCTGAGCAATATACAAATCTGCCGGCCATATGCTTGCACGAAGCTCAAATGCCATATTAGGTTCATGGGGTCCGTGAACCACAATGCGTCCCATATGGTTTGTGGGCCCCATACGACCCGTGACCTCAGTTCAATTTATTATAAGTCACAAGCGGTCGTGGGCCCGGAACTTATTAGTTCAATAAGGCCGGCCACATACACAGACTGAATTCCGTTTCGGAATTCCGTTCCGAAATATCGATTCGGAATTTTCGAAGGAAGTAAATCCATACAAAATCAAGGATGTATCACACACGTACAGTAAGTAGTTCTTCGTTTATTTTGTATAGCTTTGCTGCTTTCGAAATTCCGAAATGATATTTCGAAACGGAATTCCGACTGTATGTGGCAGGCCTAATCAATTAATATATAATTATAATATACAGAGTCGTCCATTTACAGGGTCCATTTTTTTTTGGTTTTGATGGTTTTTTTTGGTCCATTTTTATTGCATGTCAGTGACTGATGTTAGGATTAAAGGACCTGGACAAAAAAGTACATTCCATATACACATACATAATAAAATACACTGTAAAATAAAAATAGAAAAATGAATTATTACGTAGTTTTTAGCCTCTCTAGACCTGTCAGTTATTATTTCAAAATATTAAGTAATGCAACATGAATTCAACTTATCGTTTGTCAAGTTTCGCCATAATAGTCCATAGAGAAAGATAAATATAATAAAGGACGTTCCAAACCCCGTGTCCTAAACTACACTCGTAGATAACGTGTGATATGGTCGACAAATGCATTACATTAGGAACATTTTATTCATACGAAACTGTATTCATTGGTATTAGTTGTATTTTATAAAATACTCGTATTATAATAATATTATATTTTAATTAGTTTTTATCCAATTCACCCAAAAAAACTTTAAAACGGAACGGAACGTGTTTGACAGCGTGTTTCTGTTACTGTCAAATGTCAATATAATGTCATTGCTTGGCAGACGCTCTGTGATTGCAGATTCAACGTCTTATTGTGATTGTGTTTTGCGATTGTTTTCTGATATTGTTGGCCCCAGCTTATCTTTGCGGACTGATACCTTCTACCACACGATTACCTTGCTAATAATACTGGACTGTTTTGCGTTTTGGATTTGTTTTGTGGATTACGATGAGGTGCATCAACTGCGGAATAGCCATACAAAAGCTGCAGAGGCATCTCATATCCTCGCTTTCTGCACATCATCAAACAAGACTTTCGCGTTGGTTAACCAATGCTCAAACCCAGGTATGAAGTCGGAATAGTATAATTAGTCTGTTTTTTTTATGTTTTATAATGGTATGCGATTTTAAATAGTGCATCTTTTTTTCAGTTGCCTCTGGATACATTCATTTGTCAACCATGCTTCTTATTATTGAATACTGAGGCTGGTGAACATGAGAGACTACTGGGGCATAACATGGTTTGTCTTGGTTGTGGAAAATCGGTTAGAAAAATAAGACACCATAATGTCAGTATGGACTCTCCATTGCTGGCTGCCCTAATATCACAAAATACTATTAATGTGGTAAGCATTTTTTTTAAATTCATTATTTTATATATCTACTTGTATTAGTCAATAAAAATCTATAAAAAAATAGCACTCATAGTAGGTATGTGTGATTATAATATCTATCTATATATATTTTCCATGTTTGACATATACTTCTTTAAAGTAGGCATGTTGTAACATAATACTTCTCATTGTACAATAACATAAAACTTGAAAACATGTGTTTATTCTAACTGGGATTTATTTTCAGCCCTCAAGAAACAACTATGTTTGTCATGTGTGCTGGATGCGAGCAAATAGACAGGCAGTGCAGGACTTATCACGAAACTTGCAGGAATTGGGTTCGGACATGCAGGAATCAGCTTCAAACAACGTGCAGGGATTGGCTGTTTTGGTGTCTTGCCCAAAGACACCAAAACAATATCAAAGCTCCAGCAGGATTTTTAGATAACATATTGTTAACAATTCAAGAATATTAGAAAAAAAAACAAATCTTTGCTAATCTTTGTCCCGCAATCACAATTATAAAATAATGTATTTGTTTATGTTTTTCTTTCTGTGTTGTTTTTTTTCTTTCCTGTGTGCGACCGAAATAAATGTTTTTCTTTCTTCCTTTCTATATTCTGTTTTCTCAAAGCTGGTTGAGATGTGACTCGTTTGACACTAACTCATCACTGTAATGTATGAGTTATCTAGGTAGGCATCTAGGACAGGCATATTACAATGTAACAAAATAATTTTATTTATTCTCTTTAATAAATAAATAATTGTTATTAATACCTATTCTTTTGTTTTATTTTATAAATAAATAAATAATTAAAACGCCTTATGGTTTTTAATAGCAAATCACTTATGGCCAGTAATCTGACTAAAGGTTTAGTGAAACTATTTTCGTCTAGTCTGTTGTAATGACAAGTTCTTTATGTGTTTTATTTATTGCAATTTAATGTAACAATATTCACGAATATAAAACACCAAAAATCATTGGTGTAAATTGAATTCAATAACTATGCCAACGCCCATACAGAAATTGGCGTTATACATTGACAAAAGCAAAATAAAAACACATTCAAAATTATAAATGATAAATGATTTTATTTTTGTAAGTAGGTTTGTACAAACACTTTCACAAGTCAATCATGTTTTTTTTTAAACTAGTTCTGGTCGACGTTTCCTATCTGACTACTCTGAGAAGAAAGGCCGAAACAAACTCAGAGGTCATAGGCTCTTATAAAGACCGGACATAATCTTGGTCAGTTCATGTGAAGACCATGTAGATTGGTGTCTGAAATGGTCTTTTGAGGAAAGAACCACACAGATTGAGAGGACCTGTTCAGCCAGTGCACGCAAAATTTGGAGCAGCTCAATCCCAAGCCTTTATGTCCTCAATAAAAAAAAAAAGCTTTCTGACACAATTTGGTTTCAAAATTCTGAGAAGTTTAATTGTCTACAACACATTTTTTTTGCATTTGGTTTTTCTACATTATAACCATCAATGTATTTTACTTCATCGTCGTCACTTTCATTTCTTTTGTTTCTTTTTGAAGATATGGGAATAATATTTCTTCTTGCACTTCTGCATCATGTGTTGCATCATTTATTTCTTCCATATTATTGTTCCTGTAAATGAAGACAAAAAGTATAATAATGTAGCTTTCAGTATACAAAACCTATATTACGGCTTTAGTTCTCTAATGGGTTACCTCTACCATTTTTATATAATAGATATTTAGTTTGATTTCAAAATAATTCCATTCGATTGATTTTTAATAAGTTTGATTTCATGCCGGTAGAGTTTACTTTGCCGGAACGGGTCTAGGATGAGGAGCCAGGATGAAGATGGGCAAAAAAAGTCCACATACTGTCGGAATTCCGTTTCGAAACATCGATTCGGAATTTTCGAATGCAGCAAATCCATGCAAGATCAAGGATCGATCACACAAGTACAAGTAGTCCTCCGTTCGATCTCCGATTCAAAATTACGCATGGTAGTCGTGCGTGACTTTGTATAGATTTGCTGCTTTCGAAATTCCGAAACGATATTTCGAAACGGAATTCCGGGACGGAATTCCGACTGTATGTGGCTGGCCTAATTATTACCCTTTATTAGCAATCTGATTGCGATGAGTAATAATACAGGGTCAAATTAAATTAGCTAGTGAAACTCCACAGACGTGATGGGTATCGATATCTAAACATGATAAACTAGTTAGCTGCGACACATATACAGGGTCAAATTAAATTAGCTAGCGAAACTCTGCAGACGTGATGGGTATCGATATCTAAACATTATAAACTAGTTAGCTGCGACACATATACAGGGTAAAATTAAATTAGGTAGCGAAACTCCGCAGACGTGATGGGTATCGATATCTAAACATGATAAACTAGTTAGCTGCGACACATATTCAAGGTCAAATTAAATTAGCTAGCGAAACTCCGGCCAACGTAAATTCGTACGTGTCTAATAGTAACAAGCTATAGATTCACTGCATGCGAATCTATAGCTCGTTACTGTGCCGCCGAGTCGTAATGCCGCCAGGTCGTTTGGAATCTATACCTTATTGCCATTAAACACGTACGAATTTCCGTTGGAAAATTCGAAACGAAAACAGTTTCTCGTTCTGGCGAAGAAAGGTACCTAGGTAAGTATAAGCAGCTGATAGGTCGGTACCTGCTTAGATACGCATATTATTTATACGTACCTACCTATATCTTTTTATCAAAACGCTTGATCGATGGTTACTAATAAAATGTTAGATAGGTACTCAAATTACTTACCGTTTCATTCTTTTTGTTCTCCTCTTGTATTTTATTTTCAAATTACGCTTAGTGCGTCTTTTTTTGTCACCCATATAATATTTGTGTTATTATAAGTTTATTTATAAAATCAATTTATAAATAAACTTATAATAACACAAATATTTTCTATGTAGTACTACTAACTTCATACTAAAAAACTACTGTAATAATTACACACACAAAAAACTATTAAAATCAACAAAATAAGTAGGTAGGAATTTGTTTACAATACTTTCCAATGGTATTGTCACCAACGAAAAAATGCGGGAAAAAGTGGTACAGGTCCGTTCAGCACTGCGTCTCGTCCCGCACTGAATTAATAGGCGACAGAGGGGTTGCTCACGCGATTGAGTGTCGATTTATGTAAAAAATAATGACTATAAGTAATTAGAAAAGTTATTTAAAAAAGTAAGCCGAGGATTCCCTAGGTATTGTATTGTGTAATATCATGATGACTATAAAAAAACCTAGCGATTAATAGTTTCGAAGAAAAAAGGTTTTATATTTCTAAAACAGGGGTTACTTTTCACGTATGTTAATGATATTTAAAATTATTTTTTATTTTTTTCTAAGTGAAGGGGACATGAGTTTTATTGTGTAGTTTAACATATATTTTTTTTAAGATCATTATGGTACGGGTTAAGGAGAAAAAAAGTTTTAAACTTCTTCAGTTCCAGCCCAATTTACATATAGCACCGCCTCATTGATATGCCTCCTCCAGATAAGTCTAAAATCAAACCATAGTCCCAAGTATTTTATATTATCAACTACTTCTAAGGGCGATTCATTGACATACAAGTTCACATTTTCTCTTTTGTATCCTCTTTTGAATACACAAACTTTACTTTTCGACGGGGATATGTCTAGGCCTAAACCTGCAATGATATTATTAAACTTATCCAAAGCCGTCTGTAATCTTAGTGCAGCCAAGTGGCAGTTACGGTCTGCAGTATATAAAAGAAAATCATCCGCATATTGAGCTACATGAACGTCATTTATAGTCTTACAAATAGGGGCAGTAGCAACGTTAAATAATAAGGGTGACAAGGGGTCACCTTGAGCCAGACCGCGTCCTGTATTTCTGCTAATTGAACCATTATCATCCATACAAATACTCAATTGCCTGTCTTGGAGAAAGTTCCACAAATATGAGCATACTTTTGATCCAATATGTAATGTTTCATTCATGTACCGCAATAACTTCAATATTGTTATAAGCATTTTCAATGTCAATGAAGCAACCCACAGTGTGGAGTCCCTCCGAAAATCCCGTTTGTATTCTAGAAACCAGGTTGGAAAGACTATCTAAACTAGAGCGGCACTTTCTGAATCCCACTGTACTATCTGAGAGTATCTTATTATGTTCTAAATACCACTCAATTCTGTTCAGTATCATATAGTGAAATGTCTTGCAAATACAAGAAATCATGGAAATAGGTCGAAGCTTCGTAGATTCCGAGGCACTTTGAGTATGTTTAGGAATAGGCACAATGTTTATTTGTCGCCACTGTTTAGGAACAAATCCATGGAGAAAAAATCGATTGAATAATGATAGTAGAATATTTTTAGCATTATCTGGGAGATGTTTTATCATACTGTATGAAATATTGTCTTTGCCAGGTGTGTTGTTTCTAAATTTCATTGATTTTAACAATTCATGTTTAGAAAAGGGTGCGTCAAGTTTTGGGTTGCATGATATAAAATGTGGGGTAGACGGAACGACAAAATCTGGCGTCAAAGACGTGAGAAGACTCTCCACGTTATTTTTATTAATGTAGGCCCTAGGTGAAACGTATCCCTTTATCCATCGTAATTTATGCCACATTTCTGAGGCCGTAATCTGGTGATTTAAAGTCGAGCAGAAATGATGAATGACTATTGCATGAAATCTTGACATTTTAGGATTATACTAACTTAAGGAGTTGTGTTACTGATTCTAATGATTATAATTATGGAAATATGTATCTGTTACGGCCGCAAATCATAGTTTATTTTACATACAACTTAATGCTGTCTTGCAAATTGCAAAAAAACGTAAGAAAATTTGAACAATATGCAAGTCAGTTTTAGGTTGTATTTTGAATAAAGTATGATTAGCGACCGTAACAAATATGTATTTATAGAATTATAATAATTAAAGTCATCAATACAATTCTTTAAGACCAGGTAATCCTAATGAATGACTATTTCACGAAATCTGAACATTTGTGGATTATACTAACTTAAGGAGTTCTATTACTAAGTTTAATGATTATAATTATATAAATACATATTTGTTATAGTCGCGAATTATACTTTATTCAACATACAACCTAATACTGACTTGTAAATTGCAAAAAACGTAAGAAAATTTTAATTTCTGTTGCTACCCTGACGCTTCCCCCTTAAGCATAATCAGCCTATAATGTTCCCACAGCTGGGACACAGGCCTTTCCATGAGTGGGAGTGGGCCGTAATCCACCACGCGGGCCCAGTGCTGGTTGGTAGATGTCACATGTCATGCTGGTTTCCTCACAATGTTTTTCTTAGCCGTTTTGAAAGCAGTAATTATGAAATAATTTACACAAAGCCAAATTAAATGCTCAAATTGAAGAAGAAGGTTTATTCAGCCTGAATTTTTTTTATATCTGAGGCCAAACTTCTTCTGACAAATTTCAGAAACATGCTTTTTTTAACAAATATCAGTAATTTATACTTCTATGTTTCAAATATTTTCTTTCTCAACATACCTGTACATTTTCTTTGACAGCGTTGCTGATTAAATTGCTGACAACCTCCATGTTTGCTGCCTTATCAGCAATGGAAGTCATCTGACATACCGCTATATTTTTGATACCAGCCATGCTGCAGGTACTTGCTTGTCGTATGAAATCTAAACGAGTCACTGTTCTTAGTAGGTTTAGGTGCCAATTCTGGAAAGGCAAATGATATTATTAAATGGTATACTGGTAACCAAGCACAATCCTTTGAATGAGTTCCATTGCGCGCTACCGTAAACCAGTTTTTCACACCAAAATTATTTTTATTTGTTTCGTTACCTAGTTTGATGTACAAAATGCGTGTAATAACGGCCTGATGATGGGTCTTTTATACACCTGTATATTTTGTATGTAGATTTCAATACTAATGATTCAAAATAAACAAAAAATGTTTTGCATTTCAATTTTGTTATTGAAAATGAATGTTACAGTTTCTGTTCACAAATTAAACTCATTGAATTAATGCTTGACCTTCCAAAGTTTATTGTGTTATTGATAAGACATCTACTAACAATCTCTATTATTATTATATAAAAAGAAAATTCAATGCACATAGCCTCACAAGAAAGTTTACAGAAAAAAACTTTTAGAGTACTGCTTACCCGCATCATACGACCTAAAATAAGGGTTTTGTTAAGAGTTCTAAGGACTCAGTCTTTCAGAAATATTTAACCATAAAAGTATTTAAACAATAATTTCTGCAGTACAGTACGTCTTCTTCGAATCACAAAATGACATTGCCAAATTGACTGACACTGACTGACAATTTCGTTCGTTAAATTATCTGTTTTCGTTTTGGCTTTTGAAGTTTTGACTATCAATTTATTTGACCTTGACACTTACGTTCTGTTACATCAAATCGGAATTTGAAACAGTAATTAATCATGAATTATGTCTTAAAATTTCAGCACAACGCTCAGAGATATAACAATTTTATTCAAAAAATTACTTAGCTAGTAGAATAGCTAAGAAACGACGTCGAGAAAACAATTTTTTTTGGAATAGAACATGAGTGTAATGAAGCTTCAAGATTGAGTTGTTCAAAAACCAAAACCTAAAAATTTTAAAGTTTTGATATTTGACAAAATATTATAAATTTCGTTATTTAAAAATGTCTTAGCAAACACAGTATTAATAAGACGCCACAAATAACTTAAATTATTTTCAAACGTTTCGGTTTCTAAATTCGAAGATTTGAAGTTATTCGAACACAAATTCTGAACGCACCATTAGTCTAGAAAAATCTGCTGAATTGTGTCGGTGTAAAAATAAATATTTTTGAAGATTTCTGGGAGGTTTACTTTTTCCGGGCATCGGAGAAAAAAATATGACTGAGACTAAAGAAAATACGGTTATCGAGGTATGGTTTTGTCTTTAACTTACATAAAGTTTTCATATTAGAATATATGGCACTTTCTATTCAAAAAGATTCAAATGATTAACCTTTTTGATTTTCTTGCTTCTTTGTAACTAGGTGTGTAATAGGTGTAGACTTAATGCCATATTCCAAACACCACTATAGATATTTCAAACCAGAATGCATGTAGAAACACCCTATTTGCAAATTAAATGTAGCATCATGCTTATTTAAAAATAACTGGCGGGCATATGGCTTAAAAACAAAAACTACTTAACTAAAAAACAGAAAGATTCAATGACATTATCACCTGGATACAAGTATTACAAGGTTTTATAATAAACCATTTTAAAATGTGTCACCATGGTAAGTTTTATGTATAAGGATATGGCATAAAACTTGCCAAATGTACAGATACCAATTTGGAAAAATAACACCACTGCCTTTAGGTATTCTAAAAGCTGCAAGCTGATTATCTATTGATAATTTTAATAAAATTGAATTTTGGATTAGGTTCACAATCAAATAAGAATAAGTTGTGATATAAAAATATGCTCTTCTTTCTTATCATCTTTAGTTGAATTTGTCAATAAAAATGTTATAGTGTACAGTTCAAACATTTGAAACTAGAATTTGAGATTGTCTTCTCACACAACCTCAACATAAAGATATCCAGCCCGCTGGAAATGTTCAACACTGTCTACCCAGGCAACTGAAGGAACACGGGTGGGTTTTAGTCAGTAGAAGTCTGACAGGCGCTCCCGCTTCACCCTGAGCGGGAGAAGTTATTTGATGATTTATCCACAAAAAAAAGGCCGAATGTGTGGGCATTATTCAAGCGACGTGTGCCATAAAGGCCAGGAGAGTTCGGATAGCCATATACATATACTCTCCAACAGTGCCTCAGTACTCCAAACCTTAGAGAAAAAATATATTACTTCAAGACTAATACTAAAATGCCACAATGCATTAGAATGAGTAACAGTATCTAACCGCAATACAGTGACACTGCAATGGATAAAAGGACACAGTGGTTCGTTGGGTAACGATGCAGCTGACGATCTTGCTAGGAGGGCATCCAGCACGTCAGTCTGTGGACTTGAACCAATTGTACCCATCCCTTTCAACCAATTACGCAGGTGGCTACAAGAGTTCACCCACACACAAGCAGGGGAGTGGTGGCCCTCGACACCAGGTTGCAGGCAGTCCAAGGAGGCTATGCCAAGTTTAGGTGGCAAACTAACCAGACGACTTTTACGCCTGGACAGGAATGGCCTGCGCCTGATGACGGGGACCATCACAGGACACAGCTCGCTAAACAAACACTTTTACACAATGGGCATAACGGACAGCCCTCTGTGCAGAGCTTGCATGGAGGCTAAGGAAACAGTTGCGCTCTTCGAATGCACAGGTTAGAATGGAAACCCTCGGGGCACCCAGATCTTTCACAGATGTTCTGAACAGACCAGAAGCCGTGATTAACTTCTCCCACCTCCCGGTGGTATTTAAAAAAACTGAGCTATTTAGTGACATTGTTTTATTTTTCCTGTAATCTTTACATAAACTTTTATTATACAGAATAATTTTAGATTTATCTCTATGCAAACATCGGAAATAAGGAGGAACGGTATTTTTTTTTACATTTTTCATCAAAAGTCTAAAACTATGCAGCCTAAAAAAATTTGAGAATGTACAAACCGCGGTCTTTCATATGATACCCCACATCTCCTAGTAGGCCCACTTCGAATTTTTAAGACCCCCCTTTCAGTCCTTGTTGCAAACAAAATTTATATATTTTCATTTCTTTCTTATTTGCAAAATAGTTGGGCAAACGTCATCTAAAATTATTCCAAAATTAAAAACGATGTCTGTAAATAGCACACTTTTTTATATATGACTGGCAGCGCCCCGCGGTTTCACCCGCGTAAGTCTCGAACCCGTAGGAATATCGGGATAAAAAGTATCCTATGTGTTAATCCAGGTTATAAACTACAGCCTTGGCCAAAAGTATTAGGCACCCCACAAACATTTAAACCACAAATTATGGATCAGGTGTTTTATGGCACGACAAAATACTTTATCTGTTTTAATTAACGTTTGAATACAGTTCATGGGCTATTGTTTAACAGATAGCTTTGTTTTTATATACTTTATTAGGTGCACGTGTTTTATGAGGGTGCCTAATACTTTTGGCCAAAGCTGTATCTGTGTGCCAAATTTCATGAATATCCATTCGTTAGTTTTTGTGTGAAAGAGTAACAAACATGCATCCATCCTCACAAACTTTCGCATTTATAATATTAGTAGGAAGGATAGTAGGATAGGAAGAAGGAAATAGGATGGTACAGAACACTCGGTGCGCGAGTCCGACTCGCTCTTGACCGGTTTTTTTTTTTAATACTGCTTATATCTGTCAAATTTCATTGAAATCCATTTATCCGTTAATAGTGAAGTAGTGACACACACAAACATACTCACATCCGTATTTATAGTGTTAGTGGGTATGAGTACGTTTCGTACTTTTTTTTTTACCGAATATACCATATTTTATCGTAAAATAACGTAAATAACGTTTTTTACCACAATTTACCAGAGTAATTTTACCGCTTTACATCCCTAGTGACTGGTAATTTGTGACCAATACTTAATACATTAGGCGCGGCAGACGCACATGCGCATTTTCGGACGTTCACCAGGTTCTTGACGGCGCGTATGCGCGTCCATACAATTTACATAACTTTCTTCGAGTGCGGTGCGCCGCACCTGTGCGTTCGTTGTGCATCTCTATTGTTTCGAAAACATCGTAAAATAAGGGTCGGTAAGGGTGTAGCATAAAGAAGCGTTTGCATAAAGAATTAAGCAGATAATGTGTTAAACACATGATTGTACTCATGATAACAAACAACTTGGAAAAAACCTAAAAACTATAGGAAAAAAACTAAAATCACGAAAAAAAAAATTGTTGTTCCTTACATTTGAACGAGTTATGCGAACATGAATGTATGGGACAGCTGATTTTTTTCCCGAATGAGTACAATCATGTGTTTAAGTTTCAGTCACTAATTCCCAGTCACCCTATAAACAAACCCACACTGGGCTTGCGTGGTGGATTACGGGCTGGCCCACTCCACATAACTGAGAGGAGGCCTGTGTCTCAGCAGTAGGAACATTATAGGCTGATTGTATTTATGCTTTATCATGAATGCGTCATGCTAGTTTCTTTAGCTATGAACAAGGAACTGGCAAGGAGCCAATAAAATATGGTCATCTTGTGGCGGCATCTACATCGCCACATGCGAACTTCGCATCACACTTACGTCACGCAAAATCCTGCATCGCGCAATCAGAGTTTACCCCGCGACTAGCATATATACAACGTCCCGACATCAATCGTCGGGCAGTAGTCCACCAGACACAACACCCGTCTGGTCGGAGGATCCTCCCTTTTCTAAGGAGGATTAGTGATACCTCTATAATCTTAAAATAACAATAGAACACTTGTTTTACTAGTTCATCCTAGATGTTGTATTCCCAAAAACAGTAAAAATGACACAATAGAAAGTTTTCAACACATTATCTGCTTAATTATTAGCGAAATTTATGCAAACGCTTCTTTACGAGTATGCTACACTAATCCTGTGTGGCAAACGCTCGGGTGCATGCAAAAAATAATTATCTTGGGTGTAGACACCCTTACCGACCCTTATTTTACGATGTTTTCGAAACAATATAGATGCACAACGAACGCACAGGTGCGGCGCGCCGCACTCGTAGAAAGTTATGTAAATTGTATGGACGCGCTCAGCTCGGCTCAGTAGTTTCGGAGATAAGGGGGGAATAGTCAATTTTCCTCTAAAACAGTTTATTTTAAAATTATAAAAATAATATTTTTTAGACCCTCACAGTAAGCCCTTTCATTTGATATATCGCATGGTACAGTTTGTAAAACTTTTTTTTTAATTTTCTTATTTGCCCCCAAAATTGACCCCCATATTCAAAATTCATTAATTTACATTACACATCCGTGTTTGGGTCACAGAAATACATACGTGTACTAAATTTCAACTTATCGGTCCATTAAATTCTGAGTAAATTGGCTGTGACAGACGGACAGACAGACAGACACATGAGTGATCCTATAAGGGATCCGTTTTTTCCTATTGAGGTACAGAACCCAAAAAAAACAGTAAAAGTGACACAATAGAAAGTTTTTAATGAAAAAACTGAATATTTTGCATTTCAATGATATATGAATACTAATTTATTATGAATTTACAATTACCTACCGCATTATGCCAAATGAGTTTGAATAATAAATATTTAATTCGCCTATGAAAATAGATTAAAAACATGATGATGATTTTAATCATATTTTAACAGCATCAGTAGTGCCACAGATTAATACAGATGAGACACTCCGCAAAATCATTTAAATAAAAAGTGACTTGCTACGACACAACAAAGTGCAATTCAGGTCGCAGAACGCTTATTAACTACAGTTATAGTCACCTACAAGTTGCCTCTCTTTCTAATGCGTAACTCTTGTACCTTCTGACCGCGGCGCGTAATTGGCCCAGTGAGATAGGCCCGCCGCGTACTTGTAGCTTCATACCTAAACTGCGGAGTGTCCCATCTGTATTACTCTGTGGTAGTGCTGAAAAGATCCATCTGATCTTGAAAAACTCCTTAGTGTTTTACTTGAAAAAGTAGCTCTTCTTTGTCTGAAAAAAAAAGTTTTTATTTATGTTATTGCGCGGAAAACTAGAAAACACAGACTGACAATCTAATGATAAGTAAAACGTAAATATGTTTCTGAATTGTGTTATATTTGTTCACAGCCACCGCGGCATAAAATAAAACATGACTGGTATCAAACAGAGGCTCAAGTTGTCATCACAATACTTGTCAAGAACGCACCTAAGGATAAAGTTAAGGTTAATTATGGAGAAAGAAGTGTAAGTATCATCTTTATTTATTAGAAACATACCAACAACCCTGATATGATGACATATAGCACTGAAACATGGTCGCTCACAATGGGCCTTATTTGAAGGCTAAAAGTCACCCAAAGAGCAATGGACAGGGCTATTTGGAGTTTCTGCAGGAGAACCATGGTAACCAACATAGCCCGATGAATTGCCAAAGTGGCAGCGGGTAGGGCACATTCCTCGCAAAACAGATGGCTGATCAGGCTGAAATGTTCTGAAAGATGTAACATTGCAAGGCCTCCCACATTGTGGACCGATGATCTTGTGAAGGCGGCAGGAATCTATGAGATGCGAGAAGCACAGAACTAGTCGAAGTGACAGTGCTTGAGGGAGGCCCAAGTCCTGCAGTATACTTCTTTCGGCTGAAATACAAAAAAAAAAAATCGTTTATTGTCACAATCAGCATATTCTACATTAAGACGTGTTTGGAGCCTCCCTTTAAGCAAACAATGCCTGTATTAGAAGACTCCGCTCTTCCATAACATTGCACAGTGGTCACGTAGTAGCTCATAGGGCTCCGGTGGCAATGATTGAGCTAAGCCGTGATAATTGGTTCAGTTACCCACTAGTTGTCATACCACCTGAGGGTATAAAAGGTTTTGCAATCTATTGTTCGCAATTCTCCCTCGCGACGACCCCGATGTAATTGTCCTTTCCCCCCGTCCCCCCCCCCCCCCCCCGTCCCTTGCTCGGTAATGAAGTGCCAGCTGGTGGCGTAGCTGAGCCCAGTAACTTTAAATTCCCCCGATAGTAATAATGACCATAATTTGATCCAGCCTGTCCCATCTTGCTGTCCTCCCCCCAGCGACGCTCTCAGCCGAGGTTCGTTCCCCACAGGGGGAGCCCTTAGCGTGTAGTCGCTTAGTCTTGTCAGTTCTATGCTCTGGCTGGACGCTTTGAATTCGCTTAAGGCAGCCACAGGATTGACCGCTTAAGTAGTCACGGCCTCACTAGGCCTACTACGAGACGACATTTAAAAAAAATGTTCGCAAGATTCCTTTTTCGGCATCGGAAGTGAACCATCTAGTCATCAACCGTGTTATTACCAAGGGCTAATTAGCCTAAGACGCGACGCGTGTGTTCAAGTTCCAACTTACCTGTGACCTGTTATTTTGCAATGGACATTCAAGTTACAGGTATGTATTACACTGGTAAACAAAATTTAACTTTTTTTTTTGTTTTATGAAGTTTCTAAATTGTTTCTTAGTAGGTAATTTGAGTTCGCTGATTTCATATCTACTCTCAGTTTTTTTTTCTAGCAGCTCTATTTTTTGTGATACAGGTACCTCTTAAAATTTCGTTACGCGGCTTACTAATACTTTTTTTTTGTGCAAAAAATGATTAAATTCCATAAATATAAATCAATGTCTACATTAAGAAGAACTTGCTTAAACGATCCAAATAGTTTTTGTGCTGTTTGTTTTGATATATGTTTCGAGAATGTCGTTTAAGTGCGTCTGACTTTATAAAAAGGCCTACTTGGACTTCTTTGGGACGCCATTACAAGTGTTTAGTAAGCCATGTAACCCAAATTTTGTATGTGGCAGTTGCGTAACATCATTGCGTTTATGGGCTAGTAAAAAAAGATCTAATTTGAAGTTTAAAAGTGCTATAATTTGGCGTGAACCGACTTATCATCACGATGACTGTTATTTTTGTGTTCTGAATATTACCGGAATAAACCGCAAAAATCGTTCCAAATTGACTTACCCGAATTTAAAATCAGCTATTAGACCAATTCTAAATACCAGGTCTGATAAAACAACTTGTAAAAGCTCTCAACAAGGATGGGGAATGTTTTAAATATATCAGTAAAATATTCCCGAAATTGAGCACAGAAAAACTAAGAAAGGATCAAAATTTTACTGACAGTATGACAGATAAAGAGAAATCTGCACGGATTGAATTTGTTTGGGTTGTGCAAAATTTCTTAGGAAATAAAATGTATCCAGACTGCATTCAACACATTGAGCGGCTCATGTTGCACTTTCAAAGACTAGGATGTAACATGAGCATCAAGATGTACTTCCTCTGCAGCCATTTAGTCCACTTCCCAGAAAATCTAGGCAATTTAAGCGAAGAACAAGGAGAACGCTTCCATCATGCGAATAGGACATTCGCATGATGATTCGCATTCGCAATACTAGGGTCGTTGGAATGCAAATATGATGGCTCATGCAAGAAAATCTTTTCATGTTAGGTTAGATAAACAATTTTTTTCATTTTATTATTTACACATATTCGAGTATTTTTCGCTAAAAATGCAATATGTTAATATTTCAACAACTATAGCTGTTAGAGAAAAACTGACAACAGATTTGGAATCAGCGTGGCAGAATCGTACAAAATCAGGTATGAAACTTCATAAAACCAAACTACGGCTTACCAGTATTATTAATTTACTTTACTATTTTGCATTTTCAATCAAGATTTGTAGCAAATTTTGTACAAGATTTGTAGCTATTTGGAAGCAAATCTCTCGCAAGCATTCTCGCATGGTCTCTAAGTACGGAGACTGGCTGAACGAAATTGAAGCTTGCGTTCTGCCAATTTGTACAGCAGCATCAGTCACGACACTCAACGGCCAGCAGCAGAGGCTTCAACGAGCACTCAACAGCATCGCACAGGAACGACTTCGAGGAGTGTAGCAAGAGAACAAAATGCCGCAGGCTTGCAGAGTTAAGTAAAGTAGACAGCTCCGCGATAAATTCTTTGTTGGATGATTCAAGACGATCTAACGCCGCTTCCTTAAAATTCAACACTGACGAAGTGAAAGACTTAATTAACACATTATCTGCGCGAAATTTATGCAAACGCTTCTTTATGCTACACTAATCCTGTGTGGCAAACGCTCGGGTGCGTGCAAAAAATATCTTGGGTGTAGACACCCTTACCGACCCTTATTTTACGGTGTTTTCGAAACAATAGAGATGCACAACGAACGCACAGGTGCGGCGCGCCGCACTCGAAGAAAGTTATGTAAATTGTATGGACGCGCATACGCGCCGTCAAGCACTCGGTGAACGTCCGAAAACGCGCATGCGCGTCGGCCGCGCCTAATGAATTAATGCAAAATCACCGAATGCATTACCATTGTAGTATCCATAAGTGTTGCAAGCTAAGAAGCGTTGTTATGAATCGCAAGAGTTTATCACGGAATTTGCTGAAGTAGAATTACAAGCATTGTTAGATCATACTGCATGCCGGTTTCTAGAATCCCAAAAAAACGTTTTAATAAAAATAATATTGACTTTAACAAAGAATTTGTTTTTATTAGAAAATGGAGTTTCGATGGGAGTACGGGGCACAGCTAATATAAACAGTGTTTTTTTAGATACAGTTCTTAATATGTAACTAAAAATTATACATGTAAATAATATATTTTTTGTCCATTTCTGTGTTTTTATTTAGGTGATAATTAGGTATTTACTTTATTTTTATTATGAAAATGTAAATATTTAAGTTTATTAGTTATTAAGTTCCAATTATTTTCTTGTATTTTATAATAAGTATATATAAATGCATTATTTTTTCGAATAAAATAAGTTTTTTAATATTAATTCGGTTTTTTTATTTTATTATAACGTAAAGTATTACAAAAAAGCATAATAATAATTATTATTATTGATAACGACAGTCGTTACCCTTCACGAAACCCTATGACCGCCACTCCTAGGGCGCGGAACCACCGTGCATTGCCGTATTATATATTATTATTATTACTTATACTATTACTCGGTGAGATACTATAAAAAATGTACTGTGACACTTAAGATTAAAAAAAATAAAAACGAAACGTTGAAATGATGACGTAATGAGTTCGGGAAAAATAAATATATACGTAATCAGAACTTTGCAGAATCACTTGTAGTTCACTCATTACTAACGCACTGTTTCGCATTCCAAACTGAACTGCCCCGCAACAGTGGGGGATGTCACCACGGGGGTGCGTGGCGTGCGGTCTCGGGGCATAGTCCCCTGCCCGCGGGAGGCAACAAGGGACGAGGGGCCCCTCGTCGGTTTCGCCTCGGGCGAATAGATGGTTGGGCGTGCGGCATTTACACACGCCCATGTGAGTGGTTTCTGAAATTTGTGTCTGTGGGCTCGCCACGACGTTGATGCACAACGCCGCTTTCTTCACCACATTCTGGCGGTCCACCCCCACCAGGTGAGACCCTCATCTACATGAGGGAAGCCTAGCGAGTGGCGACCAGCGGCAGAAATGTGGACTCGACGTTCGCACAGATAGGGTTATAACTGCCCCGCAGCGCTGGTATCTCCCTATTTATATGACGAGTGTAAGCTTCTAGAAACTTTGAGGACATACACATTATAATAATAACGTACGATTAGAAGAAGACTGGCGGCGCTGTAGGAGCAGTTGTGGGATGCGAGCTGGACAAAAGCATTCAGATTTATTTCTACCAGTCTTCTAATCTTACGTTCGCTTACACTGACATTTTTTCATCTCAAAAAGCCGCGTAGGAGCTTCAGTAGCGATGCAAAAGCCATCGCTTTTGCATCGCTACTGAAGCTGAGACATCTCTCAACACGTTGCTGACAACAAAGTGGTTATCTCTGGTTGAAGTGCATCGATGCCGGCCTAGACCTGGCCTCCGAGTGTATGAACTAGTCTCCAGAAATCGTCTGATGGCATCCCGTACCGTGGTTCGAGGTACACCGATGGTATCAGCGATGCAACGTTGGCAGTACTCAGTGTCAGCTAAAGCCACTGTCCTAGCTGCACCAGTTGCAATGAGTGGTGTTAACGCACACGTTAACACCTCCAAGACACACATGCGTCATCAAGCAGAGGGGAGCGGGCGGCGTGGTAGCAGCAGCGGCTCGACGACGGCTCGCGCGCCCTCGACAGCACACTCCTTTTAACACCGCGACCACGATCGCATCGATTTCAATAATTAAATTTAGACCTGTAAAATACCTAATATTATAACCTAGAAATACAGTCCGCTTTTCATTCCACCTGGGCCTATCTAAGTGGCATTTTTTAGAGTCACAAACAATAAACGAACAATACAAAATCAAATTTAACAATATTCTCACACTATGGCAGAAAAGAACAGGAAATGTTCAATATCAAACAACGACTAAATTCCAAAAACGCTTTAGTGACACAATTTCACAAAACGAAATAGGGGGATATAAGTGTTTAATTAATTTATTTTAGTGTTGTGTGTGTGTGTTTTAGGTGGGATGCCTGCCTACATGCCAGTGGGGCGTAGGTGTAATTAGATACTTAAACTAACTACACTAGTTTCAAGTTTTTTTTTTTTTTTTTGGTTTTTGTATACTAACCAATTAATGGACTCTGTCTGAAATACAAGATTTTTTTATTTATTTAATTTATTGCTAAAAAATAAAACAGCGGATAAGACATAGTTACCGTAAAGAAACAGGGGGACAAGAGATATAGGTGGGCGGTTAATTGTGCCTGTGAGCGTGGTATACTTACTTATAAAACTCAGAACATTTATTTCAATTGAACCATTTACACTTCTGAATTGTCAAGGAGGTCAGTCAGTCAGAAATATGAAGCTAGTGGCCCATTCCCAAGCGTAGTTGGTAGCTATGGAGAAGAACGGGCAAGAAACTCCATGGACACTCTTCTAAATTATATTGTTACGTGTTACGTTGATGAGAAAGAGACGTACACGTTAAAAGCGTCCAGAGTAGCTGTACGGTCACAGATTAACACATTCTCTGCTTAATTCTTTATGCAAACGCTTCTTTATGCTACACCCTTACCGACCCTTTTTTTTACGATGTTTTCGAAACAATAGAGATGCACAACGAACGCACATGTGCGGCGCGCCGCACTCGTAGAAAGTTTTGAAAACGCGCATGTGCGTCTGCCGCGCCTAACGTATTAATACAGATGGGACACTCCGCAGTTTAGGTATGAAGCTACAAGTACGCGGCGGGCTCGACTTGTCAGGCCAATTCAGTGCGGGCTGCCGCGCACCGGCCGGCTCGCACGATCAGTTGGATACTCACTCATACGCCGCGTCGTAAAAGAAGACAACCCTAACGAGTTACGCAATAGAAAGAGAGGCAACTTGTAGGTGTATATAACTGTAGGTTATAAGCATTGTGCGACCTGAATTGCACTTTATTGTGTCGCAGCAAGAGTCGCATGGGATGGGACATTCCGCAAAATCTATTAATAATAAAAAATTTAAATGATTTTGCGGAATGTCCCATCTGTATTAATCTGTGGTACATTCTCATACATTTTTTTGCTTACTCTGTAACTTACTTTAGGCCAACGATGCCCGTCATAATTTATGATAGCATTATAAAATAACATGACTAACGAAATTAAATATAAATAGTGAACTTATAAATGTGTAGCTATCAACAATTGAGAGAAATAATCGTCTTCCACTCTAGAACTGTTGCTTACTATACTGCCGTCGTAAGAAAAAAGGGCACAACTAACATTTAAAAAAAAATTGAGTTACATACATATTTAGAATCAGAAAAAAAAGGCTAATCTACTCAATTTTTTGTAGATTTTTTTTTTAAATGTTAGTTATGCCCTTTTTTCTTACGACGGCAGTATAAACTTAAGAGGTCCACGAAGCATGCGTAGTTAATACAAACGAAATATCAAAATAATTTGTAAATCAAACATATTCTTAAGGTAGTGTGTATTTATTCCAATTGCATTACAGAATATCTAGGTTCCCAAACATATATTTTGAAAGGACACTGATTTGAAGACGAGATATGAGGAATTTAAAATTTCTATAGAAAATTTATTTTTCTCATATTTCCTCTTTAAATCAGTGTTCTTATTTAATATATATTTGGGAACCTAGATATTCTGTAATCCAATCGGAATAAATACATACCACCTTTAGAATATGTTCGATTTACAATTTTTTTTTTTTATAAAATCCTGAGACATTTCACACACGGTCATCTAATCCCAAACTAAGCAGAGCTTGTACTATGGAAACCAGATAACTGATATACTACATACACTACTTTTTTTTTTTGTAAATACATACTTATATAGATAATTACACCCAGACTCAGGACAAACAGACATGTTCATGCACACAAATGTTTGTCCTGGGTGGAAATCGAACCCACGACCTGCGACATGATAGGCGGTATCTTAACCAACCACGCCAGCTGGCCTGTCAATATTCAAATTATTTTGGTATTTCGTTTGTATGAACTACGCATGCTCCGGGGGCGTCATAACTAGTTATACTTAGTGTATCTTAGTGGAAAGTGTTTCTCTATATGAATTGAACTTGCTAACCTTCACGACAAATCGGTGCACGGAGTTAACTACTACAACCCGTACAGTAGCAAACAGAAACAAAAAAAAAAAAAAACAATTAAAAAATAAAATAATTAAATTAAGCCGTGGCACTTAAGAGATGACCAGTCCCAACTGACGGCGCCCGTTCCAATCAGCACCATTTAGCTCGGGATTTTGAATCATTACGAAAATGTTTTATCATTCCAGCTGTCCTTATCAAGTCCACTGCCCGATTCGGACTCCGAATACAGTCTAGAACTAGACTTAGCCCACGAAGTGGTACCCAACATGTGTACCCTCGTCGTCACCCCATCCAAAATAGAGGTCAAGCTACGTAAGAAGGAAGGGTTGAGGTGGACGCAGTTGGAAGGGGATATGAAACAGGATAATGTTAAAGCTATACCACAGGGTGAGTGAGAATTCATAATATTAGAAAATTAAAATTCATTTATTCAAACTAGGCTAAGAATCGGCACTTTTCGAACTTCAAAATTACATGAGACAGTCCCCCAAAACGCCCGCCCTTCACCACTTCCTAGTGCTTTAGCTGGGGAGAAGTGGCGCAACATACTCCCCAGCAGCACAGCTGTCTGTTCAGTTAGAAAAACTTGATTCTATACAATAGTATGCATAAGTAATAATCAGACCTCGTTATTGTCGGGGCAAAACAAAGAATACGTGACACATACAGCTATTTTCAAGTTTAGTGCCTATCAAATTATACACTCCCAGAGACGTGCTTTATGAACATAAGAAATAAAAACTATTCACATTTTTGACATATTCTGACATGTGACAGTTGCCTGTTTTGAATTATATTATGTTTTAAAACTGGATGAGGTCGATGTTTGCTATCATGTCCGTTTGCGACGACAGTGTGACACCTCAAAAACCGTAATTTTACAGAAAACGACTTGAACTTTTAAATGATAAATGATTTTTATTTCTGTAAGTAGGTTTGTACAAACACTTTTACAAGTCAATATTTTTTTTTAAAACTAGATGAGGTCGGCGTTTCCTATCTGACTACTCTGAGAAGAAAGGCCGAAACAAACTCAGAGGTCACAGTCTCTTATAAAGTCCAGACATAATCTTGGTCACTTCATGTGAAGACCATGTAGATTGGTGTCTGAAATGGTCTTTTGAGGAAAGAACCACAAGATTGAGAGGACCTGTCCAGTCAGTGCACGCATTTGTCAGTAATCGCACAGCTCAACTCAGAACTTAAGGAGCTCAACGATTCGACGAACAATACCAAAGAAAGGACATTGGGGTAGGCCGCATAGATTACTCAAACTGCCAGACCATGATTAAAAATAACTGAGAGAAAAAATAAAACAAACAAAAAAAAAAGCAATGACCTACATAGTCTTCAAATTCACAATAAAGTAAAATAATATAATACTTACAAAGTAAATATTAATGTCAACATTCAGTATGCAAAAATAAAAATAATATAAAATAAAATTGGAGCAGTTCAATCCCAAGCCTTTTTGTCCTCAATATAATCTTTAACGGTATAAAAAGCTTTCTGACACAACTTGCGTTTAATGAATGATTTGAATTTATTAAGGCTCAGATCTTGAACGTGGCTTGGAAGTTTATTATAAAAGCGTATACATTGACACCTGAATGACCCACCTATTTTCTTGAGCCTTGTTGGAGGTACAACAAATTTGTGTTTGTTCCTAGTATTTATATTGTGGATATCACTGTATTTTTTAAACAATTTAATGTTTTTATGGGCATATAAAAGATTTTCAAAAATGTACTGCGAAGGCAAAGTCATTATATTAATCTCCTTAAATTTCTCTCTGAGAGATTGTCTCGGACTTAATTTATAAATGCATCGAACAGCTCTTTTCTGTAAAACAAAGATAGTCTGAATGTCGGCTGCATTTCCCCACAACAGAATACCGTACGACATTATACTATGAAAATAGCTAAAGTACACTAAACGGGCTGTCTCTATTTTGGTTAAATTACGAATTTTCCTAACAGCGTATGCTGCGGAGCTTAGCTTTTTTGACAATTTATCTATATGTGTGCCCCACTGAAGCTTAGCATCCAAAGTTAAGCCCAAGAATACTGTGCTATCTTCAGGATTCAACTTTTCGCCCTTTATCAACACGTTAGTTTTCACCTGCCTAACGTGAGGTAGTGTAAACTTAATGCATTTGGTTTTTTTTTCATTAAGGAGTAAATTATTAACACTGAACCAGTGAACTACTTTTGAGATCGCTCAGTTTACATCGTCAGTAACTAGCTGCTGACGTTTAAGTTTAAACAAAAGTGAAGTATCATCCGCAAACAAAACTATATCATGTTTATCCTTAATGAGGTAGGGCAAATCGTTAATATAAATAAGAAACAAAAATTAATTTTAATTTTAAATGCTCTCTCTAAACTCTGCTGTCAAGATAGCTTTATTATGTATGCAGTGATTAGAATATAACTAATAATGAAATGAAATAATCAAAAAGAAAAACGAATCAGTAAAACGATAAATCGAAATTCGAGATGTCACACTGTCGTCGCAAGTGGATGATATAAAAAAAAACAATGGTTAGACCAGCTGTCTTGTATGGATCAGAATGTTGGGCCACAAAAGGAATAAATTGCAAGCAGCTGAGATGAGAATTCTAAGAGTGATGTGTGATGGTGGTGTTATACGAATGGATAGAATAAGGTACATAAGAGGAAGTCTGAAAGTGGCACCGGTGACTGAAAAGTTGTGCGGAATTCGGTTGTCGTGGTATGGGCATATGATGCGGAGGAATGAGGAAAATGTGGTCAGGAAAGTTTGGAGTATGAATGTGGAGGTTATACGAGTACGGGAAGACTAAAGTAACGATGGATGGACTGTGTGAAACATGATATGGGTAGAAAGGGAGTGACTACCGGGCTAAGGGCAGGAAAATGATGATGAACGATTTTTATGCATTTGTGATTTGTATATTGGCAATTGGTGTCTTAGTAAATAAATAAATAAATTTGTTTGTTACAGCCGTAATAGACGCGTCTGGCCCACAGCAGCCGCCAAAACTGTTTAAAAAAGACTGGGATAAAATTGAGAAGGAAATGAAGAAAATGGTAAGAATTCTTTGCAATTTAGTAACTGATTAGATTCTACACCAAGAAGACACCACATACAATATCTATATTAACACGTTCTGTGCGGCCAACGCGCATGCGCGATTTTCGAACGTTCACCATGTGCTGGCGGCGCTTATGCGCGTCCATACAATTTATATAACTTCCTTCGAATGCGGCGCGCCGCACCTGTGGGTTTTTTGTGCATCTCTATTGTTCTTGGCGTAATTGTTTTATGACTCATAAAACTGGAAAATATTCAAACACACATAAGCGTCTCGCCGCACTGGGTAGAGTTTCTTCAACCGCGCATGCGCGCTCATAGCACCACACCAAGTATTTTTTGGGCGCGCATGAGCGTTTGCCGCACAGGGTTTAGTGTATCATAAAGCAGCACTTGGAGCAAATTCGCCAAATAATTCAGCAGTTAATGTGTTAATAAACTAAAACGTCTGAGCCGCGCGGGATGGTACCTCGTTGACATAGGCATGCACGGTTCGGCTCTTTTAGGTAATGAAAGAAAAGAAAGAAAGAAAAATATTTTATTTTATTTGTAATGCTCGGTTCTCGTCGAGCCGTCGCCCTCGGCCTCCGACCTACCGCGTCGTATCGCATCGCATCGCCCGCCCGCGCTATTACTTCCGTTTTCGCTTTTAGGGTTCCGTACCTCAGGAAAAAACGGAACCCTTATAGGATCACTCGTCTATCTGTTCGTCCGTCTGTCACAGCCAAATTGCTTCGAATCTAATGAACCGATTAAGTTGAAATTTGGTACACATTTGAATTTCTGTGACCCTAACACGGACGTGTAACGTAAATAAATAAATTTTGAATATGGGGCCAATTTTGGGGGGCAAATAGAAAAATTTAAAAAAAAGTTTTGCAAACTGTACCGTGTGATATATCAAATGAAAGGGCTTACTGTGAGGGTCTTAAATATATATTTTTTTATAATTTTAAAATAAATTACTTTAAAGTTATTTAAGAAAAGAGACGAAAATTGACCATTCCCCTCTTATCTCCGAAACCACTTAGCCTAAAATTTTGAAAAAGTACAGAAAATAGTACTATACCTATAGATTACAGAAAACTTATAAGAAGTCTATGGTCTTCTCTCACTATGGATTTCTCAAACTTGTGCGTACAAGCTTACATTTGCAGTTGTAATGTATGGGAGAACATGTTTTTCAACTACAATGTTAAGTTTGTTCTTGGGATAAATTCATCCCAACTACGGAACCCTTCATTGTGCGTAGTCCGACACGCACTTGGCCGGTTTTTTTTCTTTTTGCTCGGCTCCTAAGGATCGTAGCGTGGTGACCTTCCTCAAGAATTGGTTCAAATGCAAAAATAATTTTTCAAATCCGACTAGTAGTTCCAGAGATTAGCCTGTTCAAACAAAGAAACTCTTCAGCTTTTTTTGTTTTATCGTGTATAGATATCGATACCCAACACGTCTGCGGAGTTTCGCTAGCTAATTTTATTTGACCCAGTATTATTGTTTTCTCATTACAGGAAGAGGAAGAGAAGCCTGAAGGCGACGCTGCATTGAATGCTCTCTTTCAGAAGATATACGGAGAAGGTTCCGATGAAGTGAGGCGAGCTATGAACAAGAGTTTTGTAAGTATTAAACATCAAAATATGTGTTGGTTTTCAAAATATTTGGCAGAGCTGAATTTACAAAGATTCCATCGTTGATCTTCGAAAAACCGAAATATAGCTAATAAAATGTGACTATCGACCAATACAAATTGATTTATATTCCCACCTACACTCCTCAAAAAATAAAAGGCCCGTTTTGACATTTGAGAAAGACCCTAGAATGTAACTTGGAACGAAACTGAAAGAAAATAATAATTACATAAAGTGTTTTAAAAAAAACATAAATTTTTTGGCGCGTTAAATAATATGATGGAATATATTGCGAGTAGTCTTTTTGCGCTATAAAATTTCTAATTATTACGAAACGTCTCAAAAACAGTTACGTTCTCAGTCTTATTTTTTTAAATACTAGTGTTGTAACTAATTAATTACTGAATTTCACCAGCTTCATTCGGTTTTAATAGTAATGAAATATTGTGAAGTGATTTGTACTGAAAATAATGGCTTGTCTCTGGCCAAGCGGCACGTGACGTCCACGCGCGCACTGCGCAGTCTTTCGTTCGCCATCTTGTGAAGTTGACTGTGCGCTCGTTTATGTTTGATATTTTTTTCTCGACTCGGCTTTGCTTTTGGACTATTTGTGTTTACTATCACGTTGACCTTGACTCTTCTATTTTGGACATTGATTTGAAGATAGTGATTTGGACTCGATTTTGGTGTTTGTTGTTATATCGTACGAACTGTTTCAACATGTCGAAAAGAGGACGTACAATCAACAGCTAGTCACGCGAATTGGTCGTGAAGCCAGTCACCGAATATTCAAACGCGAATCAGTTATTGGTGGACCTTTATTGCCCGTAACGTAAGTGCAAGATCGCGTCGCAGAAGCACTTGGAATCGGCAAAAAAACTATTCGAACCATCTTGAAGGAAAAGTAGTATTACGTACGCCTAAAAGGAGGAAGAAAAGCAAGCCTGTAACAGACATTGACACATTTGACGCAATATTTATTCGAAACCACGTGTATGCTTATTACACAAGAAATCAATACCCAACTGTGAATAAATTACGGATATCTACGAGAGTGTGGTCTGTTTAGTGGCAGTTCCACGTCTTTAATAACAATTATGGAGCAAATTGGATTCAAATACAAAAAAGCCGACAAGAGGAAAATTATGATGGAACGATATGATTTATTTTGCACAGAGTATCATTTTTGAAGGCGATGAACAAAATCACAAATTGGGACCATGGGTTTATTCCCGGTCGTCCCCACCCTGCCGTCCCCACTGGGCACGACTGGGAAAAAAAAAGTTTCGTACCGTCGTACCACCGTGCCATCAGTGATACGCACCTTAAAACCTTTTATTCCCAGTCGTGCCCAGTGAGGACGACGGGGTGGGGACGACCGGGAATAAACCGTCGTGCCCAGTGGGGACGACCGGGAATAAACCGGACAATGTCATATTTATCGATGAGACTTGGCTGAACTCGAATCATACCGTGCCGCAGTCGTGGACGGACGATACCAAGGCATCTTGCTCAAAAGTGCCAATGGGAAAAGGTGGACGTCTAATAATCTGCCACGCCGGATCAGCCGGGGGAGGTTTTGTGAATGATGCCTTACTCGCATTCGAGTCTAAAAGTACAAAAGAATATCACAAAGAAATGGACGCAAATAAATTCAGAGAGTGGTTTACTAACTTGTTAACAAACCTCCCTGAACAGTATATAATCATTATGGACAATGCATCTTACCATTCAGTTCAAATAGATAATAGATACCTACCTTGAGTAGGTGCTTTATCTTACTAACAAAAAGGCTGATTTAGTGGCAGGACTACAAAGACAAGGCGTTGAAGCTGACATGTTGAAAGCTGAATTGCTGGAACTGGTAAAAGAAAATAAAGCTGCAAAACTAAAATTTAAAATGAATGAATTGGCACTTCAGCATGGACACAAAGTGATAAGAACGCCGCCGTACCATTGTCAGTGCAATGCTCTTGAGTTGATCTGGGCTTAAGTCAAAGGATACGCAGCTAGCCACAATACAAAACCGCCATTCTCCACTAAGAAAATGATGACATTGCTGAAAGAAGCTTGTGCCAAAATTACTAAAGAAGACTGGGCAAAAGTGGTAGAAAAAACTCCAAAAATAATAAAGGAAGATTTAGCAGAGACGTCAATATTGATGATAGAATTGAAAATGAAATAATTATTTTTACAGGTGACGATAGCTCAGCTGACGATTTTGGCTCATCATCCGAAGGAAATGATATTATTATTTTTATTATTATTTTCAATCACTTTCGCTTTTTCTTGATTTTATTGTGATTGAATTAATGTTATTGTAACTAAAAATATTAAATTAAAGAGAAATTGACCTTCCGTACCATTGTATCATTTCAAAATACCTACAATAGTAAAGTTTAAGTTTAATTTTCTAATCAGAACTTAGGCGCCGTCCTATTGCCATCGCTCGTACGATGATGATCGTGCGTCTGTGCGTTAAACATATTGATATCTACTAAATGTCCTATTGAAGATTGCGCGATCATGCAAAAACTGTGCATCTCTGATAAGAGCCATTTCGAGTGTGATCGCATCGCTCCAAAACAGGACACACAATTTCTTATCGCGCGAGAAGTTTCATCGGACGCAATCGCATCGCATCATCGCACGAGCGATGTTAATGGGACGGTCCCTAATCCAATACACTTTACAATACATAATCAAATCGATCAAATACTCATACAAACTTGAACCGATTTATCGTGAGTATCGAGTACCGAGTCCGTATGGTTACTTCACTAGTTACGTCGTGATGACAAATGTCAAAACGGGCCTTTTATTTTTTGACAACTTTAAATTATTATAGATTGACGCACTAATTCCGTCACTCCCTTATTGGACCAGTCACATTTAATTCGACAAAGTTCGGTCTTTCCGAAGAAAAACGATGGATTGAACGTTGTTGTACTATACCTATTAATAGTACAATACCCACATTTTGCCCATGTAATAGGGGGCGAGCGTATTGCCATCAACAGAGTACACAACGCTGCTTTGCATGAATACCCGACACACCAAAATTTTGAAATTACTGGTTTATAACACAGCCAAATGCAACATAGTCCTTATTTCATGGAAGTAAAACACATTCATAACGGCAAAGTGATTGTTTTATAAGGATGCAGAAGTGTATTAATTGTGGTGGTGGTGAAAAATAAAATTAAATCTCAAGACTTTTATAACACCCTACGTATTTATACTAAAGAGGGTATTCGCAAATTAGTAATAATAGGTTGGGGAAAAAGTTTCTTCGCATTTTTTAAGAAAATTCAAAACATTTTTTAATATAGTTTATTTACATTTAACTAAAGTATGTAGGTACCATTTTGTTCGATAACTTTTTGCCATCTTGTAGGTAGGGACATGATCCCATTGCTATAGAAATTTTGAGACTTCTGGTCAAAATACCGCGACAAGTGGTTTTGGCAGTCCTCTCGTGATGTTAACCTGACACTGCCTAAAGAATTCTGAAGAGACCGAAACAGGTGGAAATCTGAAGGTGCAAGGTCAGGACTATACGGCGGATGCATTAACACCTCCCAGCCAAACTCTCTTAATTTTTGCTGAGTGGCTAAAGATGTGTGAGGTCTAGCGTTATCATGATGAAAAACCACACCCCTTCTGTTGATTAATTCCGGCCGCTTTCTCTCAACTTCTTGCTTTAATCTCATCAGTTGTTCGCAGTAGAGTTCAGAATCGATGGTCCTGCCTGGTGGTAACAGCTCATAATGAATAATGCCCTTCCAATCCCACCACACACACAGCATCACCTTGTTGCGAGTTAACCCGGGTTTCGCCACAGTCTGTGAAGCCTGACCGGCCTTTGACCACGACCTTTTTCGCACGTTCTTGTCATACGTGATCCACTTTTCATCACCGTTATCAGCTTCTTCAAAAATGGTTCGGTTTCATTACGTCGTAATAAAGAATCACAAATGAGTACACGGTTCATTAGGTTTCTTTCAGTGAGCTCGTGAGGTACCCAAATGTCGAGCGTTTTTGTGTACCCAGTTTTTTTCAAATGCGCCAAAACTGTTTTGTGGTCAATTTCCAGTTCTTCAGCTACGTCGTAACTACTGATATGCCGATCTTGCTCCACTTTTTAAAAATGGCATCCATTTTATCCGTAATAGGGCGACCAGAGCGACGTGCATCTTTGACATCAAAATTTCCGGATTGAAAACGCTTAAACCAAATTTGTGCTACTCTCACAGACACTACACTAGGTCCATAAACATCGCAAATTTTTTTCGCGGCTTGCGTTGCATTTTTACCTTTTTTGTAGTAAAATTTTAAAATGTATCGAATTTCTTCATTAGATTCACTCATCTTGATGCTACGAAAAACAAATGAAAATCGCACATTTTCCTAATTTGAATTTGGAATTATGTTCTTTAAAATTTAAACTTTCAATGATACCAAAACCAGCCAGATACAAATAGTATAGCCAAAGAGATTTTATTACAAGTTCATACATACTATAATACGAAAAGACTTTTTCCCCAACCTAATATGCAGCGCTAATCAATAATCAAAGTAGAAAGTACAGACGCCAGCAGGTCAACCTACCCGAAACTGTCAGATTTTCCCAATCAACCGTGAACCTAATACCTTAGCAATAAAGTCGAAAATCTATTAAAGAAATCTGACAGATTGTAGTAGCTTGATGTGCTGGCGTCTGTACTTAGGTTCAAAACTTTCCAGCTCTCCTGGTAGACTCCGGTCTGCTACTGAGAAATTCCAGATAGAAAACCCCAATAACACAACTTATTTTTTCTAATTTCAGGTTGAATCCGGAGGTACGGTCCTAAGCACAAATTGGAACCAAGTAGGTCAAGATAAAGTTGAAATGAAACCACCAGATGGCGTTGAATTCAAGAAATGGGAGTAGACTACTAATAATATTAATAATAAAGCACAAATATTTGTAACTTTGAGAATGAATGAACGTATCACAGTCTTTAAAACGACTTGTAAGTAACATCGGGAATATTTGTAAAAACGAATGATGTGGAAATATACATATAGCATGTATCAAAAAGGTTGAGGAGCTCGTGACTAAGTAATAACAGCCGCATGGGTCGATCAATCACGTTAAGCTATGCTTACCGAGGTTAATCCGCTGATGGGTGACCACCTTTAGATACCGAGACTCCTCCGTGCCTCTCGACTGTCAAAGGCCTACGAATGACAGCCGGGACACGAGGGGTCTCGGTGTGAGATGGATGGTCACGGATCGGGATTGACAGACCCGTAGGATAGTAGTATCCACGAGCTCCATTAGACAGATACATCTTTCGTTTACGAATATTTACAATGACTACTTAATTCCTGTACTTATTCCATACAAATGTTCATTTTAGTATTTAAAAACTTCAATACGCTATAAAAATTAAACGTTCATGAACCAAAATGGACTCAGGCGTGTAGTGTCAAAGTCGATTCTTTCAGTGCGAGACAAGGATGGTATTCCACGTCTTGGATAAAGGGTGGGTTTTAAATGGGGCACCAGAAGTACCTTAACCGTTGTAGCTACAGGAAAATAGTATGCCCTTAACTTTCACAGATTTATAAAAAAGTAAGTTAGTTTAATTTCCTACTATAGAGGTATGAGGAACAGGGTGTAAAGTTCACTCATCCTCCATAGAGGCGGGAGGATCCTCCGACCAGACGGGTGTTGTGTCTGGTGGACTACTGCCCGACAATTGATGTCGGGACGTTGTATTTAAGCAAGTCGCGCAGTAAACTCTAATTGCGCGATGTAGGATTTTGCGTGACGTCAGTGTGGTAGTTCGCATGTGGCGGTGTAGATGCCGCCACACTACGAAATGTATGGGAAACGTTTTTTTTTGCGATTTATTACTTTTCTAGTACTCAAACCTCAGTTGATCCGATAGTTTTTTAAATCTGTGAATGCAGATCAACGTGGAGGGCTATACGAGTAAGGGAAGACCAAGGAAACGATGGATGGACTGTGTGAAAGATGATATGGCCAGAAAGGAGTGACTACAGAGATGACGACTAATTGAGAAGTATGGAAGAAAAAGACATGTTGCGCCGACCCCAAATAAATTGGGACAAGGGCAGGAGAATGATGATGATGATGTGCAGATCAAAATGTCTCAAAAAGTTAGGGACCGTCTCCCAAAACCTTTTTCCGGTATCTACTCTTATAGTCCCGTCTCTAAAATCCATCCTGTATTTCCATCTCTCTTTGACAGCAAATAAAACTCACAGTATATCGTCCCGAGTAACAGTATTACAACTTGGGACTAAAGAATGCGTTGATCAATTGTATGGAAACGAATATAGACTGTGATGTTATGTAATGGACGTAGATTTTATATTGTGTCTTGAGGCTTCGTTTTAAGAGGTAAGCAGAATTATAAACAGTAATTATATTAAGTACCTGTTAGTTCTTCGAAAGGCACTCGTAATTACATTGTGCCCTTTTAAATTTTTATTGTGGTGATATTATCGTGGACGTCCACGTCCATAAAATGTAAGAAAATACGTGCACGTTATAACCAGAGATCGGAATAGATAGAGCATAAATACCTAAACTTCGAGGAAAGAAGTAACAAGAGTGGATAATAACCTCCTATAAAATCCCGGAATGATAAAGATGACGATTAAATCTCGGGATTTAAGAAATTGTGAATTATTTGGATTATTCCGTTCTGTCACCCTGCTTGGTCCCCTTAGAGAAGGACAAATCGGAAAAATAATTGATCTGTTTCCCTTTTCACCGCCACGGACTTCAATAGAAGTTCCGAATTTCCGTGCCACCAGCGCCACGACTTCATTAGAAGCTCTTCATTTAGCTATGTTATAAAAATACAATTTACTGTATTTAACAGGTTTTTTCATTTTATTATTTTAATATAGCACTGTCTAATACCCTGTTTTTTTTATTTTTCCACACAAAAGAAGCCCTTATTTGTCTTAAAATTGGCAAAACAAAAACTCAGAAAATTTTTAATGTCCCCTGTACGCCAAGGACTTCATATATAGTCGGCTAGTGATGTGACGCGAAAGTTATCACAGTTTGATTTCACCTGTTGAAATATTTATAAATATTATTATAGAAAACAATTTGAGGTCAGTAAAAATATGAATTTAGTTACCTATTTTATAACAAAGGGAAAATATACTAATTTCGACCTTCATATATAGGTGCCGACTCGGAATTAAATAGTTGTTAGCAATTCTTGTCGATAATAATATTCTCCCATCTCTACAAAACAATTGGTTGTCAGTGCTCCAGGCGCCACGGACTATTATAGAAGTCGTTCTGTGACGTCAAAAACGTACGGCTGTCAAGCCGGTCTATTCTGTATATATTTCACCGTGAAAACTAAGGTGAAGTGAGCTGTCATTCTCTAACTGATGCTAGGGATTGAGATTATTGACAGCTATCTCCACGCTCACCTCACCTAAGTTTTCACGGTGAGATTTGTACAGAATAGAACTGAAGGTCACTTTGGCATAGTGCAGTGAAGACTGCATGTAGGTACTAATCGGATTCTTTCACTTTGCTTGTAACAATAGGTACTATTCTATGTTAGTAACATAGTAATAATACATATTAATAAATTAATAGGTAGTCCTCTAGGTACTCCTCCATTTTTTTGCCTTTGTCCAGCAGGTTAAACGAAAAATAAAATCCACTAATTCTGTCGATTGACACACATGTTTCATCGCTGGCCGCCGAAACTAGTTTTTTTTTTTCAAAGTGGCGGACGGTACCTATAGACGACGACGAGGTTTGACGTTCTTCGCGTTTTCATATATTTCCATACATTTACTTCCCTCTGTTATCCTGGTGCCGTGACGTGGACGTCCACGATAATATCGTCACATTAGAAACTATAAAAGCGCACATTCGCTTTAATTTTGATAGCACGGCGCAATACAATGTTCCAAATGTTTAAAAAATCGCTAACATCGTTAACCTATAGCAATGGAGTGTATCGTCGAATTGTCAAAACGAAACCGATCAGATAGGCACTATCCACCAGAAAAAAACTATGTTGCAAAATAAGATCACAATATTATTTGTGGTCTTATTTTTCCGGCCGTTTTTGATGCGCTCAATCGGAAATCTAGTACTATTGATCGAAGCAAGAAACATAGATTTGCCGTCGGAATGAAGTCTTAAATAACAGTTGTATTGATTATACAATGTGTTTCACAGACGAGTGATCAAACTTAAGGGTGTGGTACAGACCATCAAACTGAACAACTTTTTCCCGGGGACCAACATCGTAATCGTAAAAAAAAAAATTGTCCCTTACAAAACTTCAACACCTACTTTTGACCAAATGTACGAGACGACTGATTTTTTTTTTTACGATTACGATAAAAAGTTGTGCAGTTTGATGGTCTGTACCACACCCTTAAGTTTGATCACTGGTCTGTGAAACACCCTGTATATTTTAGTTTTACCGTAAGTTTACACTTCTGTCTACCTCTCAAAACTGAGTGTGAAGAACTTAGCATATTGTGTACAGAGACCAAAATAACTACACTATAATAATGTTTTAATGTACGCAATAAATACTTTTTTTACAATAACCTACCTTTTATTAACACGATACTCTAAAAATTCTCATTAAGACTAAAAATACAAATTAATAGTCTAAAAAATATATAATAAAATTCAAGATGGCAGCTACGAAAATTGTCATTTATTCGACATTGCTATCATTTCCTTACTTTTCGAGCAGTGGCGTAGCTAGGGGGGGCGTCCGGGGCGGTCCGCACCGGGTGTCACCAGTTCCGGGGTGACACCTGACTGTATAAAAAAATTTACACAAACTGTCACGTTTTTTAATGATAAATAATATGGGTTTGAAGCTATTTTAATCAAGTTATCCCAACAAAATAATTTAATTTATCAATTGTGATTATTTATAAATGCACGTACCTATTATTTGAAATAAATGTTAACAAGAAATTATTCACTCTGACCACACATTAGACCATGATTTTTTTCCAGTGTACACACTGTTATTTTTATGTTCATGGCTCTATGGCGCGATCGATCGGGGAGCCCCTCAAAATGTTGTCGTTTTATTTAGCCCTACTACACTAACTGATTGGGGATTCCCCTGAAATAGTCGTTGCTTGTCGCCTGTGTCATTGCTCATTTCTTTCGCGAATTTTAAAAATTTACTGGTTTTTATAATGAGATATCAGAAACAGAACTCTTTTTAGAGATACCGAGGTAGAGAAGACATTTAAAAGCGGCTAATGTTACAGTTTCTAGCTGGGTGACTCTAGACTTTTTGAAATTCATCGTGGAATCTCTTCCGAATCTTATGGTCGCACGAAAGTTATTTATGACAATTTGCGTATCAGTTGCTTCATGTGAGAGGAGTTTCAGCAAACTAAAATTAATTAAAAATTACTTGCCGGCAACAATGACCGAAAACAGACTTAAAAATCTTGGCATATTAACAATAGAACATGAGGCAACACAAAATATAAATTTTGATGACGTGATTTCCGAGTTTGCGGCTGTTAAAGCTAGAAAAAAGAGATTTTAGTGCTTGTACTTAGATTAGTATAAACAAATGTAGGTAATTAATAACTATTAGTATCAAAATTTCTATTGTAATTATGAAAGACTTATTTATAATAATTAAATAAAAACATACTATACATACGTTTATTGCATGTTTATTCATTTTAACAGATTTCATTCTTGGGTGACACCACAATTATGCGCACCGGGTGCCACCCATGTTAGCTACGCCACTGTTTTCGAGGGCTTATAGCAAAAATGAGGTTAAAATCTAAAAACACGATCAATGCCGCCTTGGGACATCTAGTAATATTCTGCCTCAGACCAATAAAAAGTACTTACTTTTTTATTGGTCTGATTATTCAGCCTATAATTTTCCTACTGCCTGGACACAGGCCTCTTCCCGGTGAGAGGGAGTTGGCCGCAATCCACCATGCGGGCCCAGTGCGTGTTGGTAGATGTCACGTCTTCAAATTTTTGGTTCTAGGACATGCTGGTTTCCTCAAGATGTTTTCCTTCACCGTTTCGATAGCAGTGCAAGTAAAGCGCCTGACAGGGTTCGAACCTACGCGACGACCTCTTGTGATATCACAGATTATTATACTGCCGCCATAAAGAAAAAGAACATATCTACAGAAATATTGAAATGGAGAAAAAAATATTTCGTCCTGTTTAAGCTTACAAAGGCAGATGCGTCTTTTAATAGTAAGAATTATTAGGATTTCGTTAAGTTTCCGCTAATTTAAAAATACTGGTAGATGCGTCTTTTTTTTTTGCTGATTCCGAATATGTAAATAACTCTTATTTCGAAAAAATGTCAGATACGTCTTTTTTCCTTATAGTAGTAGCAAGCTAAGTGATATTATTATCTGCAATGCAATGCGAACCACCAGTTTCTTTTTTTTTTTTTTGTAGAATAGACCCTTTTTAGTGCAAAACCATAGACGCCGAGAAAAAAGAAAAAAAAGTCTTTTATAAAAAACGTTTTTCTACGTTTTTTATAAAAGAAGAATAAAGCTAAGGTCACTTCGTCTTTGATCTCAGGGTCGTTGACCTTGACCTCAAATTGACTATCGCATCTCCTCCGGCGCTACGGGAAGTGCAGCCTTTTCGCCCTTGCGTAATAAGGCGCAAGCACCTATGCTCGCCTCCGCAGTCTCGGCTTACTGGTCGCTTTACGCGTCGCGGAGGTTACCCTCCCTGCGCGCCTCCGGCTCTAAACAGCACTCTCGGGGTAGGGCAAACAGTAGGTACCTCGTGGAACCGGGGTTGTACTAAAACCACGGAACATAAAAAACAGACTAAAACCATTAAAATCCGTTGTCATTTTGTCTGAACGTTAAACAGAACAACAGTGAAATTCGTGCATTATCTGTGGTAAACTCTGTGAGTGTGTTCTATGGAGGTAAAATGTCAAGGATTTATTGTGTTAATAAAATATTTTCAGAAACTTTATGATTTTTTTTTTTCTCAAAAACTAGTCGTCTGCGCAGTGTAATATTTTGAGTAAGTGTTTTACTCAAAGACGCTATAAAATTGTGAAGTCTCGAACGACCGGCTTACCAACTGCAGTGGAGCCGCTACACGCTTTAGAAGATTTTGGAAGGTCCTTGTCTCGTGGTAAGGACAATGTATGTGTATGAAGTTACATAGCCGTGACGTCACTTCTACGGTGGTTGCCGTGGTAGGTAGTACTTATCCGGACGAGATCTTTCACAGACAAAAAGCAGCCACTTTTAGCCCGGAGAATTTCACAGACAAAAAGCAGCCACTTTTAGCCCGGAGAATTTCACAGACAAAAAGCAGCCACTTTTAGCCCGGAGAATTTGCGCCGAATTTTAAGCCTCTGGTACACTTTCGCATTCACTTTGTAATGAGCATTCTAGCGAGCGTTCTAGTGTAAGCGTAAATTTGCTTCAAGCTTTTTGCCGAGCCGAGCAATTTGTCATTGTTCCACCGCCGTCGCTGTCTGTACTCGTTAGTGTGAAGTCATGATTAGTATTGACTGGTTGTGCGTTTAGTGTTGTTGTGCTTTCAAAAAGTCTTGGGACAAAGATAAGGCCTGAATGCCTCCTACGCTGATGTCGATTGCGTACGCCAGCGAGAAATAAGTAATAAAATACCATACTGCGGTACCGACCGCTCTACGGTACGATATTCATAGCGACTGTCAGGCACGCGAGGCATTCAGCTGATCGTCGGTAACAGACTCGCTCGCACAATTCCATGCTCGTCAGTCGACCGACGTACGCGGCGCTGACGAACGAGACCAACGCGCGTGATACGCGGCGCGTAGCAAGGTACGTTCCGCTGACGTCAGCGTCGCAGTGTGATACTATATAGAATACAATGTATATTTGTACGCACGACCGACATCGGCGCAGGAGGAATGCAGGCCTAAGAGGTAAACCAAGTGTCTCATTACTTTTGTGCCAACTCAATACATTTTTTGACGAGCATTTTCTAGAGCGTTCGCTAGAAAGATCGTGAAAATGTTCGCAGCGATTTTTGGCTCTATGCTTGGCTCTGTTCAGTTTGACAAAAAAAAACGGCGAATGCTTGAGTCTGTCAGCACCTTTAGGCTAACTTTGCAATAATTTAAAACAATGATTGTTTTCATGTAAGTACCTACCTTTAAATTTACCTTAGTGGAAAATCTTTAATTTTTTATTATTATTTGAAGTCGTCGTTCATGAAAAAAATCGCTGCTTTAAACCAAATTTCCCCGGTTTACTCATTTAGTCGCGACCATTATTCCATATCATTCCGGAATATTCCACTTTGGCCCAAGCTGATGAGAAAAAGCTGTGGAATGTTTAAAGAGAGGTTCACTGTGTCCCATTAATCGTTTTGGTTGTACAAGTTACTCGCATACGCACGGAACGAAAATCAACACAAAAAAATAAGTAGCAGTTTGAGTCGGCGCCGGTTATTTTCATCAAAAACGTTTGGTCATAGCCTTATTGCATTCCTTATGATGCCAGCTTTCCTCGAGTCAATTTATTTAAATTTCTGACCAGATTTACGGTCGATATGAGACGCCTTCTAAAATGATTTTGCAATTGTTAACTTCATATGCATTTTTGGCCCTATTTCGGCCAATAATTCTGTTGTTTCTCTTTAGGTCCTAGTAATGCTTTGTTAACTCTTGACAATGACGACAGAATCAACATTCTAGCTAAACACGTTTTTGACTCGAATTGGAATTTCGACACATAGTGCTAAAAAGAGAGGGTCGCGCGCATGCACCTGCACTTGCGATGTAACGTCATAGGCTAATGAAATCTTATTAGCGGTTGAAATCTTACATGTTTTTGTCGATCAGAAATATTGAACTTATACCAGTCTCAGACCCTTCTTTATTTGGTCTGAGATACCAGTACACCGAGAGAAAATACGTTTTCACGTCAAAATTGGCTAGCAAATTGTCAAGCGCGTGTTAGAAGGATATAATCACATGTGAAATGTCACATTGGCACGATGACTGCTTTGAATCAAGTTGGTTTACGACGACCATTCGATTTGGCGCTAAACTGGACTAGCATGATTCAGGATTGTGTGGCGTCCTCTATCCTGTGTTGACTGTCGCACTTGTCTGTGTTTTCTTAAAATTCGCTGTTCGCTGTCTGACTGTCTAGTCTTTATGAAACCGTAAAGATGTCGCTACGAGTGTACTGAAATGACTAAAACTTATCGTTTCTCTCTTTTCAAAGTTCCTTAAAAACCTATTGATATCTCTGTCTTAAAATCAATAATAAGGCGTCACACAAGAGAGAGAATGCGTCGTACGACAAAGCTGAAACCCAATGGCGCCAAGCGAAACCATCACGGACAGAAATCAAGCCTCTTCTTCGCTCTCATAGGAATAACCATAAAATCATTTTCGAAATTACGACCTTTAATAAAATATAAAACAAAAACTCCACACGAAAATAAGAAATATCACAAAAACTTTATTCCATTTTATTCGCATTCAAATCGTTACATTTGGCTTAGGTATAGCGAGTTTCGCGTAATTAATTGACAAAGTTAAAATCCTGCATCGCGCAAGAGAAATTTTCCTGTTAATTTTGTGTAGGACTGGATTTCATGCTGTAGATATCGGGAGGTCCGTAGCTACTCCGGATGCCGGTTTGGCTAGGAGCCGGCCAAATTCCTAGCCACCAAAACTGATGAAGCTAAGCAGTAAGTAATAATAAAAGTGAAAATGATGTCAAAAAAAACTGATAGAGACTTCTGTTTCATCTCCACGGCAGTAGCTAATTCGACCTCCTTTTGCTATTTTTTTTTCTTTTTTGTTAGCCTGTTACAGGGGGACCTGTTGGACAAAGTTCTTCCCTTTTTTTCCACCTTTCTTGTGCGATCTCTAGCCATGTAGGCCCTGCAAACATTATCAAATCGTCGCCGTGGGCTACCTCGACGGCGATGTCCTCCATCAGGCGTTATGCTATTTTGGTTATGATAATAAATATATATTTTATTTCTATAATTACAAAGAAAACTGTTTCTCACGTCAACAACAAATAATTGTTTAACCTTTTAACCGCCTACGTCGGATTAATCCGACAAATATTTTCGGGCCCATTTCGCCAGAGTCGTATATTTACGACCAAAATATCACTCGTGCTCACAATATGCTCGTTTAATCAGCTTTTTTATTTAATTACGCTGTATTCTATCAAAAATATGTTTATATTAGGCAAATAGTTAACTAAGTAATCATTTACAGTTTAATACACTTTAGTCTCTTAATTAGAAGTCCTAAAAATAATGGCCAAAGTTAGATGAATTACTAACATTATTTTTAGAAAATTGTATTGATGTGCAACGCCCATGACGACAAAATCCGACATGAGGGACGGGACATATGCCAAGATTTACCGATACAAAAATAAACATAAATCAAAATATTTCTCGTTATACTGACTAATTAACTTTAAAACAAATACAGCAATTGTTAATAAAACATTTTTTTACAAATATTTGTGAGTATTTCATTTAATTCCTTTAAAATTAAGTAAATTTACATATGAAATGTCAGTGATTGAATTGATGGTTCCCATCAATAGCCTACATGTTCCGAAACTTACTTTGTTAGTACGCCCTGCGCTACGGTCGGATAAAGACGACCGCTTCTTACGTCATAAACGAGTGCCGACTTCTGGAATTTTCCATCAGTGTTGTGCTTGTGCATGAAGTTTTACGTTCGTATGTCGATAAATGTACATGATAGAAATGTATCATGACGACTACTGAAGAATTAATACGAATTCTAGAAGGCGATGAAAATGAAGAATTTTTATCAGACGAAGAGTTTGACATTGATGTAGAGGTAATTATTTTTTTATTACATATCTAGATAAATGTATTTTAATTTATTGTGTAGTATGGTGGTGATGTCTGAATGGAAATTTTAAACTTAGAGTGAGTGAGATGGCGAGAGCGCGCCGTGCGATGAGAATGCGCGCGCGGCCACTCTGGAACGGTGATTCTGATTGGTTGGAGCGCGAGTCACGTGTGGGCGCACTGACTCGCTCGTAGATACATAGGTAGAGTTTATTTTGTGCGTGCCGCCGCGCTGCCACACACCGCACTGAATCGCACTGCTAATTTTGCTTTTGTAGGCTATTCAAATTTCCTACCTTGGAGACCGATGTATTTTTATTACTCTACAATTATTTTTTTGTATTATTTCAGATTCAAGGAAACAATGTCACAACCACTAATTGGACAACGCAAATTGCTACCCCAATGTTAGAAGAATTCGACGATTTTGTTTGTGGACTGTCGCCTGCTGTCAAATTAGATGATACCTCCACTGAATTCGAATTTTTCGAACATTTTTGTAGCAAAGACTTGTTACAGAAAATAGCCAATTGTACGAATAAATATCATCAACACTTCGTAAGACATACTGATCTCAGAATATATTCAAGACTGCAACAATGGCGCGACGTGACTATTGACGACCTTTACATTTTCCTAGCAGTAACAATGCTTTTCACTAGAAACAAAAGAATAACAATTGAAGAACACTGGTCTACAGACCCGTTATTACATAGTATGGTATTCAGTAATACTATGTTTCGAAATAGATATTGCTCAATTCTTGCAATGTTATCTTTTTGTGAAGCACCTGCAGGGACAAGTAGTGTACCGAGATTGCACAAAATAAAAATGATGATTGACCACGCTCGTGAAACTTTCAAAACAACATTTATCCCGGGTAAAAAAATGTGCATTGATGAAAGTATTGTGCCTTTTAAAGGTCGTCTAATTATAAACAATATTTACCTAAAAAACGTAATAGATTTGGCATTAAGTTATTTGTTTTATGTGATGTCGAAACCGGTTATATCGTGGATTTTATAGTGTACTGTGGATCGGAAACAGAAATAGAGACCGTACCAAATTTAGGCTTATCTGGATCAGTTGTGACTGAACTTTTGAAAGACTACTATTTTTGCAACCGAGAGTTGTATGTAGATTCCAGTCCTCAGCTTTTTATATATTTAAAAGAAAGGGCGACTTATGCATGTGGTACCGTAAGATTAAATAGGAAAGGGATGCCGAAATTCCAAAAACTGAAACGTGGACAAATAGCCGCTTACTCGTCTCCTCCCATCTTAGCCCTAAAATGGCAAGATAAGAAACCGGTCTTAATGTTGTCTACAATGCACGATGACAAAATGATACCATCAGACAATGTAGACTACTCAACTGGGCTACCCAAAATGAAACCATAGTGTGTGGTAGACTACACAAAAAATATGGGGTCGGTTGACACTTCTGATATGATGACTAGCACATTGGGCTGTATAAGAAAATCAAAAAAATGGCATAAAAAGCTTGGGTTTCACATATTTGACATGTTTTTACTTAATGCATTCTATTTGATTAAAGTGATTAAAAATAAACAAAATTATAGTTTAGCTGATTTCCAATTAAACGTTATCAGACAAATAATAGAAAAATACAAACAATGTTCTTTAACTCAACAGTCAACTTCGCGCGGCGTCCTTGACCCTAACCGTTTTTTACATAATAGTGCCTTAGAGCATTTTCCTGTTAGAATACTAACCGGCAAAAGTCAGCGATGCAAAATGTGCGCAGCAAAAAGAAAACGGTCTGAGACTCGTTTTATGTGCCAAAAATGCAAAGTTTATCTGTGCATAGATCCATGTGCTGTTGAGTACCACAATTCTACAAAACAATCGGTATCGTAATCCCACATCACTATTTTTGCGTTTAGTCTATTATGTCTATGGTCAGCTAGATGTTGTCGATACTCGACAATATCCATTATTCCGTATTCGACAGTGACGACTGTTAGTGGCACGACGTTTGTAAAATCAAGTGAACATTTCACAATTTTTTAATATCAAGATGGGGTCCAAAAGTAAGTGGTCTTCGAAACGTATTGCATGTAAATGGTGATATCATTACAAAAACTCATGTTTGATTTGTTTTATAGGGAAGTTTGAAGAGAGCCAGTCAATTTTGGCTCCCTTTGACTATAGCCAAGATGAAGTAGACATAGACTGTAGCCAAGATGTTAACCTTCCATCAACGCTGACCAACGACGAGTATATGGTTTATTTAAATGAGGGTCAGTCGCATTTAAGAAGTTCTGATAGTACGCCAGATTTATATAGATTTACGGCGACACAAACTTTAGTCAAAACAACAAATGCAAGTACACAATACGAGCAAATTGATAATCCAATCAAAGAAAGTGCCAAAATTTTAGCGGACAGTTATTTTGTTGGCGATGAAACTCGTAAAAATAAGTTTATCGAATGTTACACAAATGTGGTCTCGTCAATAATTCGCCTCGTCGATAGCGAGCATAAATAATTTTTCGACGGATCATACTATTATTGAAAAAATCTTACCTCCGATTGTTAGACTGATTTTAGTAATAAGAAATTATATCTGTGATTATTTGACTGATTTTATTGAAATTAGTGTTATACAAATTTTATTGTGATTGTGATTATCGTTACATCTAAGTCAATAGGTAAACTGATAATGACATTGTCAAGTAAAATTTTTATTTTTATGTTTGTTGTTAATTAGTGTGATACAAATGATTGTAATTGTGATAAATATCGTTACAGATAGTTCAATTCATCTGTGCACGAAGCGCCATGTGTGCGTGCGCTTATTTGTACAGCTTTCATTTGTGTGGCAGCGTAAGCGGCAGTCGTCGTCCGAGCAAAACGTGTCCTTATCACTTTACCCACACATAGCGCCGCGCGCACAGATGAGTTGAATTATCTACTGGGTTATTGGTAAATCATTAACAACCTCTTAAGAGGTCATTGTACTCGTCATTATGAACAACTTTTACTATGGGACCAAACCTAAAATCGTGAAAAAAAATCTGCTGTTCCCTACATTTATGTTCGTATAACTCGCCAAACTCTTCTCTGGACTGATTTTATTGTGAATAGTTTTTAGTAATAATTAATAAATCGTTCAAATTTTTAAACACTTTTTGTTTTACTGGCTTGCGAAAAATGTCGAATAATTTCGTAAGGTACCTAAGTAGTATTCAAGTATGTAGGTACCTATATCTCCACCAAGCTAAGTTTACACCTCGCTGGAATGCGGCATGTACCCGTGTACCTACGTATAATATAATGTTAAAAACAACAAATGCAAAGTAAAATCTAACAAACATTTTTTTACTTTTTTAAAGTCAGCGAATCCTTTTTAACCGACTTCCAAAAGGAGGAGGTTATCAATTCATCTGTATGTTTTTTTTTTTTTTTTTTTGTATGTTTGTTACGCGATTACTCAAAGACGGATGGACCAATTTGGAAAATTCTTTTTTTGTTTGAAAGGGTATACTTCCGAGGTGGTCCCATATAAATTTTATTAACTTTGCTCGAGGAGTTTTTGAGTTAGCTTCAATAATGCGTATATTTCCCACTTATTTTATATGGATGTTGTGATGGTGTTTTAATAACTTCCTATCACTGTTATTTACATGGCTATATCTACAATTATTGTGCTCAGTTATGTATTCGAATTTGTGTGGGGTAGGTTCCACAACTAAAAAGTGAAAAATAAAAACTTTTTAGCAAAAAATAAAACCGACTTCTAAAACAAAACACTACAAAGTGAAAAATAACTTTAATTTCGGAAGTCGGTGGCAAAAAACGAAAATACAAAACCAAAGTCACCGACTTCCGAAATTAAAGTTATTTTTCACTTTGTAGTGTTTTGTTTTAGAAGTCGGTTTTATTTTTTGCTTTAAAGTTGTTTTTACAGCCCGTACCTAAGCCTCAGTGTGACGTAAAACGACGCGAGGTGCAAACTTAGCTTGGTGAGATGTAGTTGTTAGTTAACCACGCTCGCAAATGCAAATGTCGTTATTAAAACGAAATATCGACATCGCAAAGTTAAGTATTGCACATCCCTCTTTCTTTTAGGTATTTAATTTTCGATTCACTGTGCCGGGCGCTAGGGACACGCCAACTGTTCTGAAGTCGGCGGTTAAAAGGTTAAAACGAGATAAGACCCTTAATAAAATGAAGAAAAGGTAAATTAAGTAAAAGCGATTAATAAAAGTTCGGAATAAAAATAAAGCTCTGCTAGGAAAATAGCGGAATACAGGTATATCAACTCTATCGACTACGAGTGCGCCTAGAGCGTCATAACTTCATGTTGGCAGGCCAGACTTCCGTGTTGAATGCCTGCTGCCGACTCAACAAAACACTGCACTAGCCTACAAACCCTCGATTTTGTCTGACTGCCTACTCATCATTATGAAAAGAAAAATCAGCTGTCCAGTACATTTTGACGAATTATGCGAACATAAATGTACTGAACAGCTGATTATTTTTCGTGATTTCAGGTTTGGTCCCATAGTAAAAGTAGTTCATAATGATGATGGTATGTATATACCCTTTCCGTTACACGTTGTATGATGTGTTTAACAAGGTTATAAAGTCCAAGAAACTATTTTTCGCAAACTTAATAAGAAATTACGTATATAAGACTTTTTGTTATTTTTATTTTTAAGGTAAATAGTATTTAAGTAAACTAGGTATAAAATTATGAATTGATTAAACTTTGTCATTATTTCAAGACTTCTAATGTTTAATATTATTAAGAATTGTAAAGTCCTCTAATTACCATAAAAATATAAGCTCAGGCCGCCTGTGATACAGGTTTATCCTAGTACAAGCACCTAACATTATAATACCTTTGTAAATTATTTCTAAGTTTTTATGTCAACATTTTACCAATTTTTAAAACTGAATAAATATTTATTATTATTATTTTGTTTGCCTCTGCGAGTTGGCTTCGGCTCCTCGTACGCCTTTCAAAGGTCCGGGACCCCAGGGTCCCGAGAAATATCAAAACAAAATTACATTATTATTATTTTATTATTATTATTATTTCACATTTCTCGGGACCCTGGGGTCCCGGACCTTTGAAAGGCGTACGAGGAGCCGAAGCCAACTCGCAGAGGCCCCTTAGATAATTTTAAATGATGAGGAGGTACCAACCGACGATTATCCCTGTATGCACTATGCAAGTGCACCCAAGGACAACCCCCGGTTGGTGCAGGACTATTGTTGTACGTGGAAACAAAACATATTGGGCTATGGGTCTGGGTGGCTAAAGTGGATTGGGTAACTTGAACTATGGAAGAAATATGTCCCCTGCCTGACCAATGTTATATATTATACACGGATAAAATGGCAGGGGGTGACTAGCACACTCAATAATGGGCCCTCGGAAACGGCCGCTAGTACATAGTGACGGTTCGACAAGGGGGCAACACTTCCTGAGGTGATTGAGGAGTGGAGAGGTATCCCACGGCTATCAGGACCATCCTGGAAGTACGGCGAAGATCCCTACTAGCACCTTACTGGAATACTTCCTTCCTCCGAGCACGTTTGCTCTTGCGAATCTCCACTCAAGCCGGCCAATAAAGGCAATAAAGAGGTGGGAGCTCTGTTCCTCGTCAGTATTCACTCCAGCCGGCCAATAATGGCAAGCCAGAGATAAGGACAAGATTTCTCCCGGGAGATAGGGTCCGTGGGGTCACTACTGCACAACAGCTAGCCACATGCTGCCCTGCGGGTTTCTGTATCTCTCTTGGTCTAGCTCCTCATCCAAGACCCGTTCCGGCAAAATAAACTCTACCAACACAGACCAAAAGTTCGGAGCGCGCAAGCCCCACCACGACGCCGACGTCAACGTAGAGATACAGCGGTGGGGTTATTATTATTATTATTAATGATTTGGGTATTTTTAGATACATCATTCTCTGCATAGCCTATTTCCAACTATGTTGGGGTCGGCTTCCAGTCTATCCGGATGCAGCTGAATACCAATATTTTATATGCAGCGACTGCTTATCTGACCTCCACAAACCAGTAACTAGATATATACACGATAACCCTAGGTACTGACTGGACTGCTATTTGGGTATTTAAAACAGATAGAAGTGGTTTAAAAAATTAAAAGTTCCGAAAAAAAAAGCTAAACGAAGATAAAAGGATAAAAATATAAGTTTTTAAACCGACATGGTCACTGACATTATCATTAGAACTTAAAACGGGATATTTACCATGTATATTAATTGATTTGAGTTTCCGATATTTCGGCACTGTTGCAAGTGCCATGATCACGGATAAACTGAAGTTATTGCGGGTGGATGTTTACGAGCAGACAAAACGGTCTACCCTCTTTCTTGTTCGTTTAGTGCGATTGACACCGCTACCATTGTCACTTGTTACACTCACAACTCGATTCTGTTCTCGACACACAAAACTCACTGTGTCCGCTCGCGAACTTTTTTCGGTACTCTTGCGGTCTTTACACAATTGGACCACTGGATTCCAGGCTCTCGACAATTGAAACCCATCCTCACGGTGCAACAGTGCCGAAATATCGGAAACTCAAATCAATTAATATACATGGTAAATATCCCGTTTTAAGTTCTAATGATAAGGATAAAAATGTTTAAAAAGCGTAAAAACAAATAAAAATGATACAAAAAGTAAACGCCAAGATTCGAAGTTACTGCATAAAATTGTATCCGCTGTCAAAGGTTTCAGCAAAACAACGGAGTTGTTACATTCCAACATTCGTTGTCTTCATTGAATCATAACAAAAACGTTGACATTCAATAAAACGACCGATATTTTCCTCAATTTTTATTTTAAATCTACGACTAGAAAACATTACACGCACTCAGAAACTTATTTTTATTACTTAAATATTAGTATTTGTATCTTATGTCTGTGATATATACAAAATTACTTAAAATTATTATATTGCTATTATTAATACTATATGACTAGATATTATTATCAGCCCTAGACAAAAGACTAAAAATAATGAGTTAATAATTCCTCAGTCAACGGTGAGTTTCATAATTTATTATTTGTAATTAAGGGGACTACATGACCTAAGCGCAAATAACGCAAGTTTTATAATGCCTAAAAGTGCAGTACCTAAACCAAATTAGAAAAACATATGATATTCTTCAGGATATATGCTAGTTAGATAGTGTGTGGAAAACATAATACAATTAATTTGACACGATAGAAAAAAATCACGAAGATTTCTTTTAACGATTAAAAACCAAACATGTATATTAATGCAATCATCCAGATTTTTTTGTCAGATTATTCTACAAGCAACATATTAACGTGATAGTGTTTTAATTTTTTAGTCTAATCACTAGATTTTTTGTAAATCGATAATTGCTTCATATTTTGCAATAAATTACTAGCGTTGTGTCATCGCGCTTCTCTTTCTTTTCTATGCAGTCCGACAGTGACCGCGCTTTAGGTCATGTAGTCCCCTTAAAACATTTTTAGACTCATTTCGGTGCCATTAGCATAGAAGTGGCGCCCAAATGGGACTCTCATTTGTATTGTTTTAGTTTATTACTGCTACAGCTACAGCTGACCCGACAGACGTCCTGTCCAAATTTCATGAGAAAATAAGTATGAGAAAATAAATTTTCTTCATATTTTTTTTCGTAATTTTTTCTATCTTTTAGTAGTAATTCTGCTATTCGGAGCGGAGACAAATCCATCAAATCATAATTCGTAAAAATCGGTCGAGTCGTTCTTGAGTTATCGGTTCAGCCGTTCTAGAGTTAAAAATAGTGTAACTAACCCAACTTTGTTTTATGTATATGGGTTCAGTGCTCCCCTTATATTTATTGTGATCAGGGATATTTGTCCCAAACTATAGAATCAAACAGTTGATGATTTATTAAAATCATGACAACTTCTTATTAGTCCCATGTGAGTGACATTTCTTTATTTTTTCTTCATTGTTTTTTATGGCTATTTATTATGTTTAATGTCATGCCAAATACAAAATTTTCATAGTTCCCAATCTGCTCTTATCAGCACAGCACCCCAATTGCGTAACTTGACAATCTGAAGGATTATGAAAGAAATTCCAAATCTATTGCTTCATATGTTTGAAAATTCCTCTGCTCGACACCGTAAATAAGGTAATGAATGTTTTTGAAATGTCAAAATGAAAGGCATTGCAATTGTTAGTGTGTTACGTAATTGCCGCGCTGGTCTTACAGACAGAATGACAGCGTGTTATTGACTTCGACATTTGTCCCAGTTGGGGGCCAATACATATACTGGCGCCCAAATGGGACCAAAATAGATTTTTAGGTGGTAAGTTTTAAGAATAACAGAACTCAAAGTTGTTTACAGTTATTGTGTTTCTATATCAGTTTGGTAATCAGTAGGACCCATTTTCACCAGAAATTAATACAATTTCCCCTCGCTATTCTCTATATTATTTTATAACAATACAAAATGGGTATTCTTTCTTATTTTTTTTTCTTTGATTTTCTTTTCTTTTTTCTGTTTTCTACCCTGAATCAGCCTTTATTACTGCCAGCAGTAAACAGGTCTATAGTTGCCATACTGACAGCGCTAGGAAAACTTTGTACCCGACCTTCCATAATTGTTGATATTTCTCCTGAACTCGACTGAAGACCATTTCTGACAGGAGGGACTTTCTTCCCGTTAACGAGTAAGCTGTTGATCTCTGTTGTATCTGTAATTAAAAGTTGAATACAGAGGCCGTAGCACGAACACGTGAAGTAAACAACGTAAATTCGAACGATTTTTTAATTGAAAATAAAACCATCATAAAACAATTTGTTAAAAATTTTTGCGACAAGCACACTAAGTAAATATTATGTGCGAAACGAGTTATTTCAATTTAAAAAACGATCGAATTTACGTTTCAATCACTTCGCGCGTTCGTGTGCCCACAGAATGTGGATACGATATAGATCACTGTATTTATCTTATTACTTATTAATATATCCATCACTGTTTTAAACAGATTTAGAGTGATACAGATGAATCATCATCTGTATCACACTTCTTGGTTAAAATTTTATGGGTAGTTGAATAAAAAAAAAAAATCTACTAAATGGTGAATTCTTCAAATGGGTATCTTAGAAGAAGGCTAGATGCTGCTGTTTAGAAGTGGATGGTTGTTAAGATAATCGACGGAATCAGATTTAGTTGATAGACTTAAATGTAAGATTCTATGCAGATTGTCTATGGAAAATAAATCTGTTTTGTCGCTGTCCACTAAACATGAAAAATGTCGGCTTACGAAAAGAAATAAAATTCCAAGTTTATAGAAGAAAGTGCTTTTATTTATCTGAAGATAACTGCCTATATAGACCACTTCCCAATAAGCCTGTAAAATAGACAGAATCCGAGCCTCACGCGCGTCATATAGATCATCATCTGCCGAGCCCTTTGTTGTGGTCAGCTTCTAGTCTAACAGGATGCAGCTGTATAGGCAGTCGCGCCATGAAAAATACTGGTAGTATTTTACATGGAGCGACTGCCTATCTGACCACATGGTAAGACTGGTTGTCAGACTTTCGGGCTTCTGACGACCCGTAACGACTGTCAAAGATCCATGAATGGCAGCTGGGACTAACGGGTTAACGTGCTTTCCGAGGCACGGAGGTCTTGGTATGTAACGATGGTCACCTATCCACGGACCAACCGCGGCAAGCCTCGCTTAACTTGATCGATCGGTCCTTGCGGCCGTTATTACTTAGCCACGAGCCCCTCTCGTTAATGAGAAGTAGAAAAGTCATCAAAATCCACATACCTTCATCAACATTCTTAGTTACAGTTTTCCTCTGCATACCAACAATACAAGGTCCTTTCGCCAAGGACCAAGTTGGTACATTCTCCTCCCTTTTTATAGGCTCCAAAATATTCCTCCTAGACCTCATAACATTAGGCAAATCACCCCTATTCATATCTTCCAAATTATCTCCTGGCAAAAGTATCTTGTTTTGAAGTGGCAACACAGCGGGTTCCATTTTCGAAATTTGATTTTCAACTGTGAAAATCTCTTTGGGGGTTTCATCTTTCGGTATTACTGGTTTGATATCTGCTGATGAGTTTGTGTCAGTGCTATCTTGAGATATGAGTCGGTGTTTCGGAGATATTGAGTCTATTCTTTTTGGTATATTTTTCAGTTTTGGTATTTGGTCTTCTAATGATAGGGGTGGGGCCGTAGCCATGTATTGGCTATACATATTGCCTATTAGTTCTTCTGTACGCCTGCAATGAAAACGTGTGCAATTTTTTATACAGATTTGAATTTAAAAAAAAAACAGGTCAAGAACGAGTCGGACTCGCGCACCGAGGGTTCCGTACCATCATATATAAAAAAGTGTGCTATTTAGAGACATCGTTTTATTTTTCCTGTAGTCTTTCATAAAATTCTATTTCATACAATAATTACAGATTTTTCTCTATGCAAGTTCGGAGATAAGAGAGAATGGTATTTTTTTTTACATTTTTCATCAAAAGTCGAAAACTATACAGCCTAAAAAAAATTGAGAATGTGCAAATAGCGCTCTTTCATATGATACCACACATTCCCTAGTAACCCTACTTCGAATTTTTAAGACCCCCTTTCAGTCCCTGTTGCAAATATATATATGTATATATATATTTTGCAACTTAGACAGACAGACAGACTGAGTCGCACCATAAGGGTTCCTTTTTACATTTTAGTACGGAACGAATTTTTTTGTGTACTTCACATACTTTATTACCTTATCATCTTCCTGCCCTTGTCCAATGTTACGTGGGGGCAGCGCAACACGGTTTCTTCTTCCATTCTCTCCTGTCAACAGTTACGCTATCATTCACTCCCTTCTCTTTCACATCATTCCTCACGGAATTTCATCTAACTTTTCTTTGGCCTTACTCTCCCTCTCCATCCATCGACATTTATATTTATCACTCTTTTAGCCAAAGACGTTTCCTCCCTCCTCATCATATGCCCATTCTATGGGTATTCATTTGTAAACAAGCAAAACAAAAAAAAAGTGATGTTTTCAACTCATTTTATTTTATTTGTTAGGGACAGTTACATGCCAAGCTTAACTAGAGATTCTTAAATTAGCACAATACTTAGAAATACATTTATACACAATCTATTCCATATTTATGTTACTATACATGTAACCCACTCTTACCTCATCATCTGCCTAACCATTTTCCATCGTTGTTGAGGTCGGCTTCCAGTCTAACCTGATGCAGGTGAATACCAGTATTTTACATGGAGCGATTGCCTATCTGACCACCACAACCCAGTAACTGGGTAATACAATACCCCTTGGTAAGACTGCTTAACACACTTTCGGGCTTCTGACGACCCGTAACAACTCTCAAAGATCCACGATTGACAAATGGCTTGACGTGCTTTCTGAGGCACGGAGGAGTCTCGGTATGTAAAGATGGTCACCCATCCACGGACCAACCCCGGCTAGCGTAGCTTAACCTGATGGATCGACCCGTGCGGCTGTTATACTACTATCTAGTATTTACGCTACCAGTGGTAGTTTAGTTGACCCCACAACCATCGTTTTTAGGGTTCCGTATCAAAATGGTAAAAAGGAACCCATACGGTGCGATTCAGTCTATCTGTCTGTCCGTCTGTCACTGCTGGATATCTCAAGAACTACTGATACTATCAACTTGAATTTTGGAATAGTTTTAGATGACGTTTGCCCAACTATTTTGCAAATAAGGTAGAAATATATTTTTTTTTTTTTTGCAACGGGTTCTGAAACGGGTTCTTAAAAAATCGAAATGGGGCTACTAGGGCAGGTGAAAAGCCATATGAAAGAGCGCTGTTTGCACATTCTCAAACATTTTTTTAGACCGCATAGTTTTCGTCTTTCGATGAAAAATGTAAAAAAAAATACCGTTCCCCCTTTATCTCCGAAGTTTGCAAAGATAAAAATCTGAAATTATTCTGTGTGATAGAAGTTTATGTAAAGATTACAGGAAAAATAACGATGTCTTTAAATAGCACACTTTTTATGTAATTATGATGGTCGGAACCCTCGGTGCGCGAGTCCGACTAGTCCGACATGACCGGTTTTTTTTATCGATACCCATCACGTCTGCGGAGTTTCACTAGCTGATAATTTGAGATAAGCAAAAGCGTTACTTTACCTAGTTAGTGGTATTATAACTGTCTGCGGCGGCGCATTAGTAGGATGATAAACATTAGAACCAAAACCGTCGAGAGCCGAGTTACCTGTCACCTGCAAATAAAAATAAAATGTTTATTTTATAATCAGTAGTAATAACAAAATACATACATTTTGGCAATCATCAAGAAAATTTTAGAGCATTATGATTGAATGAAGGGTGCCTGCAGCTGAGATGAGAATGCATAGAGGGATTTGTGGTGTTACGCGAATAGATTATAGCCACAGATTAATACAGATGGGACACTCCGCCAAATCATTTAAATAAAAAGTGATCTTGCTACGACACATTAAAGTGCAATTCAGGTCGCACAACGCTTATTACCTACAGTTATATTCACCTACAAGTTGCCTCTCTTTCTAACGCTTAAGTCTTATACCTTCTAACCGCGACAGTCCCAGTGAGATAGGCCCGCCGCGTACTTGTAGCTTCATACCTAAACTGCGGAGTGTCCCATCTGTATTAATCTGTGCCATAGCATAAAAATGAGTACCTATACATAGTGTAACATAAATAACGCACAACATCTTAAGGGGGCATTGTACTCATCAATTTGAACAATTTTTACTATGGGGCCAAACCTGAAATCGCGAAAAAATCAGCTGATCCCTACATTATGACGAGTTATGCGAACATAAGTGTAGGGAACAGCAGATATTTTTACATACAAATAGTACAGCCCTATGACAGACGGACGGACCTTAGCAATACTGTCCCGTTGGCACCCTTTGTGTACGGAACCCTAAAAATGGGCTTAGCTAAGACGTAGTCCAGTAACGATAAAGACATAGCGATAAAAAATGGCTGTTTAAAATCGTCAGGTTAATTAAGCAAATGTTAATTTTACTAACGGGCTAATTTTCAATCGTCAGATATTTTTTTACTTATGGAATAAATATGGCGGTTTGAGAGCTTTTGTAATGAAGATATGTCAAACTATACAGGGTTATTGGTAAAACACCAACAACCTCTTAAGGGGTCATTGTACTCATCATTATGAACAACAAATCGCGAAAAAATCAGCTGTTCAGTACATTTATGTTTGCATAATTCGTCAAAATTTACTGAACACCTGATTTTTTTTCGCGATTTCAGGTTTGGTCCCATAGTAAAAGTTGTTTATAATGATGAGTACAATGACCCCTTAAGAGGTTGTTGGTGTTTTACTAATAACCCTGTATATTTATTTTTCAGATAAAAGTTATATGACTATTGAAAATTCAGCCTTAAAGAAATAAATATATACCTCCATAACACCTATTTGAGTTGTCCTGACGTGGTAAGGAAAATTCTTGTTTGCGAATACTGGTAATGTCAGCAACTATAAATAAATACTCATATTAATTATTTAAAAATCTTTTATAAAAAAAATATACAAGGTGGAGAAGACAATACAACAATAAATTAAACTGCGTACATCTGATGACGTTCCCAGTCTGCATACGAAAATTCAATCAAATATTTCGAATAGTTTAGTCACACAGGAGCTCGTGGCTAAGTAATAACAGTCGCACGGGTCGATCCATCAAGTTAAGCTACGCTTGCCGGGGTTGGTCTGTGGATGGGTGACCATCTTTACATACCGATACCGCTCCGTGCTTCGGAAAGCACGTTAAACCGTTGGTTCCGGCTGTTATTCGTGGATCTTTTACAGTCGTTACGGGTCGTCAGAAACCCGAAAGTCTGACAACCATTTTTACCCAGTTACTGGGTTGTGGAGGTCAGATAGGTAGTCGCTCCATGTATTCAGCTGCATTGGGTTAGACCGGAATCCGACCATAACACAGTTGGGAAAAGGCTATTCAGATTGATTGCATTAGTATTGCCAGTGTTTTCATTTATTGTCGTATTGTTTTTCTTTGTTTAGGTACTTACGAGAAACATAATGTGTCCACAAAATGTAATAAAGAGTAGGACGGCAGTTACCACGCTCTCTCGCACCCATTTATCTGTAATAGAAATAAATAGGCTAGTTAAATACATTCGAACGTCTGGCGCACACCAAGTGTGCGTAAGAAATTTTTTTGAAATCTTTACATAATAGGTATATAAACGTATATCTTTAATATATATAAGTAAAACAAAAATATCATCCTATGGCGACCACGGGCTTATAGTAGTTGGGAACCTATGGGATTCGGCTGAAATTCGAGTACACATTGACATGACCTTACGTAATGTATGTGGTTTTTGAGACGTTTGACGGGTTAAAGGTAATGAGATACGATAACAATGTTAGGAATAATTCCTTACTCCTTATTTCCTGAAGTTGTTGTGACAGAAATCTTGGCTGGGGTTATAGAAATAGTTCAGAACACACACACACACACACACACAATAGTTTAGGGTTAGGCAGAATGGCACCTATACAGGATGCATGCTTTTAAGGGGTCATTGTACTCATAATTATGAACAACTTTTACTATGGGAACATGAATGCACGGGACAGCTGATTTATTTTTCGCGATTTCGGTTTTGGTCCCATAGCAAGGATTAATACAGATGTGACACTCAGCAGTTTTGTTATGAAGCTACAAGTACGCGGCCGGCCTATCTCACTGGGCCAATCCAGTAGGACTACCGCGATCAGAAGGTGTAATAGTTACGCGTTAGAAAGAGAGGCAACTTGTAGGTGAATATAACTGTAGGTAGGTAGCGTTATGTGACCTGAATTGCACTTTATTGTGTCGTAGCAAGAGTCACTTTTTATTTAAATGATTTGGCGGAGTGTCCTATCTGTATTAATCAGTGCCCATAGTAAAAGCTGTTCATAATGATGAGTAACCCCTTGTGAGGATAACGGTGATTCAAATTACATCCTGTATAGTACACCCACATTTCGCCAGTTATGATTAAGTCCCATGTAATAGGGGGCGAGCCTATTACCATCAACCGGGCACGAATCCAGACTCCAGACCGCTACAGAGAAATTCCAGATGGAAAAAAATGAATAGAAAAATCAAATAACAGCTTGCCCGACCCGGGAATCAAACCCAGGACCTCATGCTCAGCAATAGCGCATAAGCCCACTATCAATCTGCCTAGCCTTTTCCCAAAATCAATACCAGTATTTTACATGGAGCGACTGCCTATCTGACCTCCACAACCCAGTTACCGAGTAATACGATACTCCTTGGTAAGACTGATTGTCAGACTTTCGGACTTTTGACGACCCGTAACGATTGTCAAAGATCCACGAATGACAGCCGGGACCAATGGCTTAACGTGCTTTCCGAGGCACGTAGGAGTCTCGGTATGAAAAGATGGTCACCCATCCACAGACTAACCGCGGCAAGCGTAGCTTAACCTGATGGTTCGACCCGTGCGGCTGTTATTACTTAGCCACGAGCTCCATAGCTCCGAGCGCATATGACCACTAGACCTTACTAATTCTGCCGTCATAGGGAAAAAGACGTATCTGACATTTTTTGTTCGAAATACGAGTTAAATCGGAATCAGCAAAAAAGACGCATCTACCAGTATTTTTATATTGGCGTAAACTTAACGAAAACCTAATAATTATTACTATTAAAAAACGCATCTGCCTTTGTATGTTGTATTTTAAACAGGACCAAAAATATTTTTTTTTCTCCATTTCAATATTTCTGTAGATACTCGTACGTTCTTTTTGCTTACGGCGCGGCGGCAGAATTAATAACTTACTAACTTTGTGGTACCCCAAAGATGGCAAAAGAAACGGGGGAAGCGAAGCGAATTGAAGCTCACAGCGGGTCCAAATTGGAAAAGAGTTACGAGAGTCAGTTGGAAGTTGTCAGAGGTGGCCTATGTCAAGAGGCACAGTGAACTAAGAGATATATTCTGTAAACTATTGAAAATACCACAACGTAAAGATGTTCAGTATAAAAAGGGTTTATTATTAACTTACCGATATAAGTATTAGCCGTCAGAATAAACAGGGGTCCTGCGTAGAACCACAGCGTTCCGCATATGAAGAAGGGACAGTAAAAAATATTCTGGGAACAAAGCAATACATTAAAGACACAGATATATGCGAACGACCTTGTATGCGAACGACACAGAACACAAGGTGGTTCGCAAGTACGAACGCGTCGTATGCTCAGCCAGTAATAGGACTCACCCATCAAGGAGCGCTGTCCCAAATTAGACGCATTATTAATTTATTATAAATTTAACATAATAATAATAATTATATTAGGTTGGGGAAAAAGTCTTTTCGCATTATAGTATATATGAACTTGTAATAAAATCTCTTTGGCTATACTATTTGTATCTGGCTGGTTTTGGTATCATTGAAAGTTTAAATTTTAAAGAACATAATTCCAAATTCAAATTAGGAAAATGTGTGATTTTCATTTGTTTTTCGTACCGTCAAGATGAGTTAATCTAATGAAGTAATTCGATACATTTTAAAATTTTACTACAAGAAAGGTAAAAATGCAACGCAAGCCGCGAAAAAAATTTGCTATGTTTATGGACCTAGTGTAGTGTCTGTGAGAGTAGCACAAATTTGGTTTAAGCGTTTTCAATCCGGAAATTTTGATGTCAAAGATGCACGTCGCTCTGGTCGCCCTATTACGGTTAAAATGGATGCCATTTTTGAAAAAGTGGAGCAAGATCGGCATATCAGTAGTTACGACGTAGCTGAAGAACTGGAAATTGACCACAAAACAGTTTTGGCGCATTTGAAAAAAACTGGGTTCACAAAAAAGCTCGACATTTGGGTACCTCACGAGCTCACTGAAAGAAACCTAATGAACCGTGTACTCATTTGTGATTCTTTATTACGACTTAATGAAACCGAACCATTTTTGAAGAAGCTGATAACTGGTGATGACAAGTGGATCACGTATGACAAGAACGTGCGAAAAAGGTCGTGGTCAAAGGCCGGTCAGGCTTCACAGACTGTGGCGAAACCCGGGTTAACTCGCAACAAGGTGATGCTGTGTGTGTGGTGGGATTGGAAGGGCATTATTCATTATGAGCTGTTACCACCAGGCAGGACCATCGATTCTGAACTCTACTGCGAACAACTGATGAGATTAAAGCAAGAAGTTGAGAGAAAGCGGCCGGAATTAATCAACAGAAGGGGTGTGGTTTTTCATCATGATAACGCTAGACTTCACACATCTTTAGCCACTCAGCAAAAATTAAGAGAGTTTGGCTGGGAGGTGTTAATGCATCCGCCGTATAGTCCTGACCTTGCACCTTCAGATTTCCACCTGTTTCGGTCTCTTCAGAATTTTTTAGGCAGTGTCAGGTTAACATCACGAGAGGACTGCCAAAACCACTTGACGCGGTATTTTGACCAGAAGTTCCAAAATTTCTATAGCAATGGGATCATGTTCCTACCTACAAGATGGCAAAAAGTTATCGAACAAAATAGTACCTACATACTTTAGTTAAATGTAAATAAACTATATTAAAAAATGTTTTGAATTTTCTTAAAAAATGCGAAGAAACTTTTTCCCCAACCTATTATATAAAACGAAATATTAAAACATGTATATAAATAAATTTAAAAAATAAATTATTTTTAAAATGGTGAAGGTAACATAAAAATAAACTTGATAGTTTTTGCGTGATTCTCAGTTTTTTATCCGCGTTAGACATAACTTTACAAATTAATTACACTATGTTATGTAAACATAATCTAAAATATTCACATATTAAGTTATTAATAAATTGCTCTAATATAACATATATTTTTACCAAATCATTAACACTACTCGTTTAGACGTGATCTAAGTTTACAATCATTAAATGTCGGTTATCGTCCTTATTTTAATACCAAGAAGATTTTTCTATCTACGTAAATCACGGAACCGAAAAAAAACTTCTTCGCTTTTTCTGTTCCGTCATCTAAATCTTTTCTAGTAGGTCGTCTGCTTTCAGCTCAGTACAGTTTTCTGTCTCAATGTTCATATTCCTGCCCAAATTCGATGTCAAATCTCGACCACTTCATGTTTTATTTAGCCTTCATGAGTTGGCCGATTGAGGGATGTTTTAGGCTTCCCCAAAAGATAAATATGATTTTGCCATAAGTTCCCCTTCCCCTAGTACGGCGAGATATGCTGGGGCGAAAAACCTCAAACGAGCCGTTTGGAGTTGAAACACGAGTGCCCACTCAGTTTTTTGTGACCAGAGGGCTGGCCTCTTTTTTGGCCAAAGAATCAGCATTGCCGTTGCATTGCATTTGATGGATTAGTCAGTGAAAACAACAATTATATAAAACACTCAGGTAAACTACTCCGTATACCTCTTACCCCGGCAAGAATTTCATCATACCTTCTCCGGATACTTCCTGACGGTGAAGAAGGTGGAATAAGCGAACATGCACCACGCTAAGATCCTCAACACAATGAGACCGTAGCCAGCTGGACTCTCGTACAGGTACAGCACTTCACCTGGGTCGAAAGCCTGAGAACAAAGATTTTTCTGACATTGTGATCTCAGACCAAATAAAAACCAATACAAAGCGCTGTCAACAGTGACATGAGGCCGGTTTCGTAAACATATTGTTTGCGTGTGAGCGGGTATGCACGGAGCGAGCTGTAGTTTTGCGCATGCTTCACTGCATTGTTCGCAGCGCTACTTATGTCTTGATTTTTTATTTGGTCTGTGATTGTGATATACAGACGCCAGCAGGTCAACATACCCGAAACTGTCCGATTTTCCTAATCAACTTTGAACCTAATGCTTTAGCAATAAAGTTGAAAATCTATTAAATAAATCTGACAGATTGTAGTAGCTTGATGTGCTGGCGTCTGTACATGCCCATATAAATAATTTTACAGGCGTGATGATATGTGTGATATAATTTATATGATTTATTTTCCTGTCCTCGGTCCACAGCACCGAAAAGATAACCACAAGAATCTTAGCTCCTTCTCAGGTTGACCCTAAAGTGCCGTGTTTGACCGATGTGGTGAACGCAGTGCAGTGGCTTACTCGGATACACTTCAGCCCGAGAACCAGTCTTCCCAGAGACAATGGGATGAGCCGCTCTGCAGGTTGATACGGAATAATCTTATTGACATGTCAACCAATACTGCTGAGCGTGCCCGCCGGCTGTGGGTGAATGGGAGACGGGCCTTTGACTTCAGGCGCTACCGTCACTATGCTGGGTGACAACACATTCCGGCTCGCTACATGTATGCATCTGGGTGCTCCTTGCGGGGTCCCACATCGCTGACAATGCGGTTAAGGAGTTGACATGCCTCGGACACCATGGCCTATCCTCCAGTTAGAACACTGGTCGGATGGCACGGCACGCCAGCATTAACTCTTGTCACCGCCGAGGTGCCAGCTGTTTCAGAACCCAATGGCATGCACGCGACGATGGGAAGAGGCCAGATGGAATGACTATAATGCCTTGGAAGTTGGGTAGGCCTTTGGTGTTGGATGCAACGTGTGTCGACACCCTCCCACCATCCTAGCACCTATTCCTAGCACGGCGGGCTGTACTGGGGCGGCTGCTGCAGGAGCATAAAACCGCAAACGGCGCAAACACATACCAAAAAATACCTTATTACCAAATATATACCTTATTGCAAGCTATATGTTTTTTTTTTTTTTTTTATTTGTGATGGGTTTGCTCTTGACTCTAGTCTAGGTCAGAGGTGACAGAGACAAAGTCGACGATGGAGTGAGCTTACCCAGAAGAAGCCTGTTCACTCTCACTTTGAAGAGATTAGGGTTGTATACGTTCGGAAACACAGACGCAGGTAGTGAGTTCCACTCTTTTGCTGTGCGCATTATAAAAGACATTTGGAAGCGCTTAGTGCGAATTGGTGGAATAGCAACCAGGTAGGGATGGTAACTGGCAGTGCGTCTAGATGTCCGGTGGTAGAAGGGGGCCGGTGGAATGAGGTCGTGGAGTTCTCGGGCACACTCTCCGAAGTACAATCTGTAGAAGACCGACAAGCAGGCAACCTTGCGGCGATGAGCCAAGCAATGAAGCTTGGCATCCACCAGTTTTACGTCGCCAATGAGCCTCTTAGCTCTGCGTTCCACCGAGTCAAGCGCGGCTAGTTGGTACTTAGCTGATCCATCCCAAAGGTGACTGCAATACTCCATGCAGGATCGGACTTGCGCTTTGTAAAGGGTTAAAAGCTGTCCAGGCGTAAAGTATCGCTTCACCCTATTTAGGATGCCCAGTTTCTTGGTCGCAGTTTGGGCCTTGTACTCGATGGTGGCGCCGAAGTTGAGACCAGATGTCAACTCCATGCCTAGGAGCTCAAGTCGATCAGTTACAGGAACAGATGTACCCCGAAAAGTAGGAGTTTGGGCGAAACGACTCTTTTTAGCGGTAAAAAGACACGCCTGCGTTTTGGTGGCGTTAAAAGAGACCAGATTATCATCACCCCACTGGGAGACAAAGCTTAAGGTCAAATCTGTCCGCTCTACCATGGCCTCTCTCAAGGAACGAACTTCAGCCCCGCTGGTTTTTGCGCTGGACAAGTATCTGAAACTGTACTGTCATCTGCGTACCCAACAATACCAGGCCGAAGCAGGTCATTGATGTGCAGCAGGAAAAGAGTTGCAGAGAGAACAGACCCCTGAGGAACTCCGGCATCAATAGCCATAAGGTCAGATGAGCAGCCATCAACAACTACTCTAATCGACCGTTCACTAAGGAAATCTGATATCCAGCTACAAAAATCAGCTGGGATGCCATAAGCAGGAAGCTTGCTGAGCAGAGCAGCGTGCCAGACCCTGTCAAAGGCCTTCGAGATGTCAAGCGATACAGCCAGTGCTTCGCCGTGTTTCTCGATGGCTTCGCCAAAGCAGTGCGTGACATACACAAGAAGATCGCCAGTTGACCGTCCCCGGCGAAAGCCATATTGACGGTCACTGAGGAGATCATTGTCTTCAAGGTAGTTCAGCAACTTATTGTTCCCTACCAAAACTTTGCACAGAATGGAGGTAATGGCGATCGGACGGTAGTTTTGGTGTGTTTGAGCCGTTTGTAGTTGAAATACTAGGGCCTTGGGGTCCTAGTGCTCTTTGAGTATTTCGAGACATCGCCAAGCGGTTGGTCGACTCTTCACGGGACCAGAGGGCGGGCCTATTTTTAGCCCAAAAAATAAGCATTGCCATCCAACGTGGCAATTCTGCCAGCCATTTGGGTGGATCCGGTTTTAAAAGTCTGTCCTAATATTACCTCAGAAGATGTTCTAATACACAAATACGATAGTTTAAACGCTTGGTAAGTAAAGTATGTGATTTGGCATTATCTCCCTTTGAACCGGTATGACTTAGTCCTAAAGGTACCTCTTGATCGAATCAGAAATGAAGAGCTCCGCAGAAGAACCAAGGTAACCGACTTATCCCGAAGAATTGCCAGGCTTAAATGGCAGTGAGCAGGGCATATTGCTCGCAGAACAGATGGCCGATGGGGCTGAAAGGTTCTGGAGTGGTGACCGCGTACCGGAAGACGTAACGTTGGAAACCCTCCTAAAAGGTGGACCGATGACCTTGTGAAGGCCGCAGGACACCGCTGGATGCGGGAAGCACAGAACCGGTCGAAGTGGCGGCGCTTGTCCAGCTGTCGACGTCTTTCGGCTGAAATGATGATGAATGAAGGCGAAGGCTTATTAGCCTTCGCAGAAATTGCCTAGGGTATCCCCTAGAATGTCTTATTGTATTTGGCATTTCGTTAATTGTGTGGTCTTTCCAAGGATTTGTCTTAATAGTATTTTAAGTACCTTTTACTAAAAATTGATGAATCTCTTAGTAGTCCGAAATAAAAACATATTATTATTATGGCTGCTGAAAACTGCCACGCTAAAATGGAATTGGGCTGGCAACATCTGCCGCATGTCAGACGATCAATGGGCCAAACTTACGACCCAATGGGTCCCTCTTAATGGCAAGCGACATCGTGGTAGGCCCAGACGGAGATGGCGGGATGAGCTGGACTCCTTCAAAAAGTAGTAGCTTTAGACAGAGAGAAGTGGAAAGGGAAAGAGAGTAGGGAGGCCTTTGCCCTGCAGTTGGTCATCACAGGCTTTTAATAATAATTATTATTATTATGGCCATAATCTTACCTTCGCCTGATAAACGAACAGCACGATGTAAGTCACGGCATAACAACACATGAACACAGTGAGTCTGACCGTGAAGCCCACTTTGAGGCGTCCTCGGGTGATGGTGTATCCCTTCGCCATTAGTACTAGGAGTAACAGGAACGTCATCTCTGAGAGGCCGCAGAAGAATTGACCTGGAAATTAGAAAGACATAAGATTAAGTCCATCACGCCTGTATTCCTCGAAGGGTTAAGCAGAGGTGCGCAGTACACCCACATTTCGTTAGTTATATCTAAGTCACATATATGTAATAGGAGGCGAGTCTATTACCAGCAACCGGACACAAATCCAAACTTCAGGCTGCTACTAAGCCCCCCCGGGTGGGTTCCCGCATTGTCGAGGCGGGCGGGCTCAGTAGCCGTGGCTTGGTCACCCACGGTGAAGCGAAGAGGTACCCGAGAGGGGGCCGCTCGTCAGGGCTTTTCCCAGGAAGTCTACGACGCGACGTAGCGGCCAACAGATAGGTTGTGGTGCCGCTTGGGCGACATCGCAACTAAGGCGGGCTGCGATGTTGTATGGGAGGCATCGCGGCTGAGGGTTCGAGGCCGCGGTGGGAGAGAAGTGTCGGTACTTCGTTGACCGCTCTCCCTATCCTCTGCGGCCGAAAAGTGGTAGTCGGCCGGGCCACTGCGCTGACCGGTCGCAGGGCGGGGTCATCTAGCGCCCATGTGCCAGCACATGGGCGCTAGATGACCCATGGTGGTCCATGGACCGCGCAATGTGTTTTTGTGCGCCGGTGATGGGCGTGCTCCCTAGAGGAGGGTCCGGTGACGGACAGCCGCGGCGGGTTCGCGGTGAGCGCTAACGCATGCCCGTGTTCCCGCCACAAGCGGCAGAAGAGGACACCGTGGAGTATTAGTGGGTTGGAGACCCACATAACTGCACTATCTCCCCGTGGTAGTGCTGTATGCATGAGCATTTCTCCATGAAAAAAAAGACTGCTACTGAGAAATTCCTGATGGAAAAACACAGGCATAGTGCCTGTCCCAGAAATCGAACCCAGGACCTCGTGCTCGAGCCTTTGCTTGCGATCACTAGGCCAACGAGGCCGTTAGAAAAACATCCCTGTAATTAACTTTGTCACAGACTTTATAGGTACACTATAGATTATATTGTCGTGTGCAATTGCCAAGTCCCTCTATTTATTAAAGAGATAAAGAAATGTAATATTGATATGGTTACTATAAATTATTGTTAGCTAACTAACAAGGTATCAATTTATGACAAAGTAGTTGGATAGCTGCTCCCAAAGATAGGTACTGAATTAACCGACTTGGTTTACATTCGATTTCACAACTTGTTACGGCAGAACGCTGTTTGTTTGAATGCTTTTGATGGGATCTCATTTATTTTTGTAGGTAGTCTTCCTTTTTTTCTTTTCGGGTATTATTTATTATTTCATTCAATTTCAATGAAGTCTAATTGAGAACTGTAAAAGTAACTTTGTAATTACATACAACTTAATGGAATTTATATAGGATTACAAAGTTACTTATTCAGATTATATATCTAGAAAGCGGGATTAAAAATTCATAATGTCAGTTTTTCCTTGCTTTATAGGCTAAACAATAACTGTGTCCAAAATTTGGAGCTTGTGGGTCTGTTAGAAGTACCAAAGAATTTTGATGATCGTTGAGTCAGTGAGTCAGTGACAAAATTAAGGAACTTTGACTTGCAATAATTCTTAAACTACTGCTTCAAATTTAATGTAACTTGGAAATATAGCTATAGATGGTGGCCTTATTGGTCATTGAAAATTTAGGCTTCTTGTTTCTTCCACAACGAAGGTACAGGGGCTCGGAAATGGCCCGAATGACTTCGAGAAAAGGAGGGCGCGGCCGTGCCTTTTGCTCGACTTGGCGGGGGCACACTTCCGTGCCCCCTGATTTTTTTTTTCTCAGGGCCTACCCTTGACCTCGATCACGCCTGATGGAAAGCGAAGGATGAGGTCTATGATGGAACGAGCGTGCCCAAAACATGCCTCTTCACTCTTACTTTGAAGGCAGTCGGGTTATATGTGGAAGGGAACACAGATGCTGGCAGAAAATTCCACAGTTTGGCTGTGCGCATAATAAATCTGGAGGAGAAACGCTGAGTACGACTGGTCGGGATATCAAAAGGGCGATGGTGGGATCAGGTAGAAAGCTCCTGCGCACACTCTCCAAATCTAAAACGTAACTTACCAACAATTTTAGCATTTTCACTCCCAAACCCGTTAGCAGCGTATCGTATATACGCCAAGCTTTGAAGCATAACGCCCGAGTGTTGTGACACTATCGACATCAGGAATAGTTTGTATGTCGAGTGGAGAAGATGTCGAGACTTGAGCTCTACGCTGCACATCACTACTGCTATCATTACGATGACGTAGGCAAAGGTGTAGGCTAGAAGGACTGGTAGGACATCTGTGGAATATAGAAAAATAAAAGGGTAAAGTTTGTATAGAAAGAATATTCTATGGTATCATCTGCCCATTCTTCTCCATATCATCTCATCATCTGCCTAGCCTTTTCCCAACTATGTTGGGGTCGGCTTCCAGTACAGCCGGATGCAGCTAAATACCAGTACTTTACATGGAGCGACTGCCGATATGCCCTTCATAACCCAGTTATTGGGTAATACGATAAGACTGGTTGTCAGACTTTCGGGCTTCTGACGACCCGTAACGACTGACAAAGATCTACGAATGACAGCCGAGACCAACGGCTTAAGATGCTTTCCGAGGCACGGACGGGTCTGACAAATGCGTGCACTGACTGGACAGGTCCTCTCAATCTGTGTGGTTCTTTCCTCAAAAGACAATTTCAGACACCAATCTACATGGTCTTCACATGTTTATTTCTGGATCATTATGTCTGGACTTTATAAGAGACTGTGACCTCTGAGTTTGTTTAGGCCTTTCTTCTCCTTTCTTCCCCAGTCCAGGCGTAAAGTATCGCTTCACCCTATTTAGGATGCCCAGCTTCTTAGCCGCTGTTTTGGCTTTGTACTCGACGGTGGCGCCGAAGTTGAGACCAGATGTCAACTCCATGCCTAGGAGCTCAAGCCGATCAGTTACAGGAAAAGATGTACCCCGAAATGTAGGAGTTTGGGCGAAACGACTCCTTTTAGCCGTAAAAAAAATACGCTTGTGTTTTGGTGGCGTTAAAAGAGACCAGATTATCATCACCCCACTGGGAGACAAGACTTAAGGCAAATCTGTCCGCTCTACATTGCCTCTCTGGTATAACAGTTACCATCTTTGATTGTTAGTAGGTATTGTTCTGTGTAATTAACATACGCCTGTAATCCCCGAAGGAATAGGCAGAATAGGAGGCGAGCCTATTGCCATCAACCGGGCTCAAATGCTACTCAGAAAATAAAATTCTTGATGGAAAAACACTGGTCAACCTGAGAATCGAACCCATGAACTCGTGCTCAGCAGTAGGTGCAGAAGCGCTTGCTACCACTAGCCTAATACGTGTATGAACTGAGTGAAAAAGCGTCCAGCGGGGCGTTCAGCATTGCATGCCAGTTCACCAAGCGCCGCTCAGCCGTCACTCAGGACACTCGCGAGTGTTTGCATATGTTTAACACGAACGTCGCACGCCCCGCCACGCCGGACGCTCGAGTCGAGCACTAAGGCCGTCTGTACAATTAGATGGTGGAAATCGTATAATAATCAAATCTGGCTTTACTAGAAGTCGACCCCAATCTTTGCTAGGGAAAGGCTAGGTTAATAAAAGGTACTCACAAAATTCGTCAGCGGAAAAATGTTCATGCCAGAAGTCACCATCTGGACCATTTGTCATCAGGAACTTGTATTTGACGTCCAAACCCTGAAAGAATATACAGACGAATTAGAAACCTATTTCTTTTGATTTTGAGGTTTTTAAAATTAGTAAATTATTACGTAAAATTGATTAAAAGACCAGCAAAACGGAATTTATTAGCACATTTTGTACCGTTCAGTTCAGAAAAAATGGCTTAGATATGCACTACGGGTCGCAGGATTAATTCTAGACATTTTTAAGACTAAGATACTTTAATTTGTTTTTTTTTTATATATTTAAAATGGGTTTGCTCTTGACTCTAGTCTAGGTTGGAGGTGACAGAAACAGAGTCAACGATGGAGTGAGCTTACCCAAAAGAAGCCTGTTCACTCTCACTTTGAAGAGATTAGGTTTGTATGCGCTCGGAAACACAGACGCAGGTAGTGAGTTCCACTCTTTTGCTGTGCGCATTATAAAAGACATTTGGAAATGCTTAGTACGAATTGGTGGAATAGCAACTAGGTAGGGATGGTAACTGACAATGCGTCTAGATGTCCAATGGTAGAAGGGGGTCGGCGGAATGAGGTCGTGGAATTCTTGTGTCTTTTTTATTTGAGATGGGTTTGCTCTTGACTCTAGTCTAGGTCGGAAGGGACAGAGACAAAGTCGACGATAGAGTGAGCTTACCCAGAAGAAGCTTGTTCACTGTCACTTTGAAGAGATTAGGGTTGTATGCGTTCGGAAACACTATTGTCTATATTCTTACCCTCAATACACAACATAAACTCACGCCTTCTTCCTATGGAGGTATTCAGAAACTACAGAACGCCACCTGCTACGATCCTTACATACTCCTTTTGCTTCGATTACGTTCTACATCTGATCATGGTTTACCCCCAATACAGGAGTTGCCAAATTGTTTCTCTCAGTCTGTAGGTACTAAATAAATATATGTTTTCTTTCTTTGTAAAAAGGGGCTTTGAGATACTCCTCACATGATCTGACCAAGATTAAAAAAGACTATAGGAGAAAAGGACCCTTTTTTTTTTTTTTTTTTTTTTTTTTTTTTTTTTTTTTTTTTTTTTTTTTTTTTTTTTTTTTTTTTTTTTTTTTTTGTGGATGGGAAATCATCAAATAACTTCTCCCGCTCTGGGTGGAGCGGAAGGGCGTGTCAGACTTTTACTGACTAAGACCCACCCGTGTTCCTTCAGTTGCCTATGCCAGGGCCACGGTATCTTTTTCAAACAACCCGCGACCCCAGCGGCGTCGGCCCTATTGGACCCCATCTCTTGCTGACATCTCTTTGAGGCGCGCGTGGAACACAACGCGCCGTCGACCCGGGCCTGGTCCTCACCGGATGGCGAGCAATGGGTGCTCGCCATCCGCAAGCACCCCTGAGTTCGTTTTCCCATTTCTGCTCAGAGGTACTCAGATAGGTAATGATGTCGACTCCATCTAGTTTTTATTTTTTTTTTATTTTAATATGTCATGTATAAGTGATTATATCGAGAATAATAAAAAAATCATTTCATTTCAGATATTCCTTTACTTCTTTGAACTGACCTTACTACTCTCACAGTTGCTAATAGCAATAAACCACCATCGCTCCCTCGCCGACCGGAACCTCCTAGAGTTGTGACATGAGACCAACAGCCTCTCTTTTTCGCTCTGACTTGCTAAACTACGAGCCTCGGCGTTTAGGCGTCGGCGACGGAAACGCTCGTACAATTCTAGAGAGCGTTTTATTTTATGCTGAAAATAAATAAATTATTATGAAAAATTCGTTGTCATTTGTTTAATGAGGTCCCCGGGTGCAATAGCGATATGTCGAAACATCGACATTTCTGTGCTTTATCTAAGTTAAACATTCAAGCCTTCCGGAATAAATGCGCTAAACGATGCATGGCTCGGGGGAGCCTGGGTCGTCTCAACGCTTATGTAAAGGTACATCAGCGGTGAGACGACCCGGACTGCCAGGCACTTCTTCTCTTGCAACCGAGCGGGTGGGCAGGTTGCGGATAGCCCAACTCCGGGGGCGGGATCGGCGGATAACATCGACCCCGCGCCCGGAGCATCTCGTTAGAGATCCCGGACAAGAGAAGTTCCCGAAGGCCAAAACCCAGGCTTAGGGTAACCCATGAACCTTTTCCCATGTATCCATGATCCAAATAAGCCGTTTCCTTCCTATCCTTATTATCCCGTAGTTCCTAAATCCCAGGCCAATTCCCAGACCTGGGTAACCTTTCAAAACCCTGGACCTTATCCACAAGACATCTTCCCTCCCATCCCTATATCCCGTCGTTCCCAGAGGAGGGGCAACCTCTACTCCAAAAAAGCCCACCACCTATCACCATGAAGCAGCAGGACAAAGTTTTTACCCAGGTGGGTCCCGGCCAAGCCGGGGAATCCCACATCGCTTCGGCGGTCAGCCCCCAACGTAATCTGGGGGGGGGGGGGCACCCCACTGCAAATTGGTGCCGCGCTCTTCAGCGCGGCCGGCTGCTGAACAAGCGCCACCAACCCAGGCTGCTGAACAAGCGCCAATAACCCAGACCACGGCTGCGACTACCGCGCCAAAAGACCCTACTCCGGCTGCGACTCACGCGCCGTCCACGAGCCTCTGGCAACAGAGTATCGTGAGGAAGAGTGTTACTTATAACCCTGACAATGACCAAGACCAAGCACCCATTACGAGCCTGGACAGCGAGCTTCGCACGTTGGCATCCCAACGTGAGAGGATCGAGGTCAGGCTAGACGACCTAACACACGCACAGAAAGGGTCGGGGAAGGAGGACGAGCCTGGCAGCTCTACCACGCTCCCGACTGATGAAGTACGCCTGCTGCGACAAAAGCGCGAAAAAATCAGGGCCCGGGAGAGAGAATTAGGCGACCGAAAGCGCAAAATCTGCGTAGGCACTAGCCGGCGCGGAGCGCGATCGGACGCCGAAGGGGAAGTACGCGACCAGCCGCAAGTACGCGAAGGGGACACCCAGCGCGAAAAGCGGCCGGACGCGGAAACATGTGGGCGGGGACAAGTCCGTGTAGGGAATACCCGGCGCGAAAAGTCCCCGATGACAGAGCATGCCGGGGTAGCCAGCCGACCTCAGGACCCTGACAGAACCCAAGACCGAACTCGACCCAGACATAGGAGGAAAAGGCGGGCTGGAGCCTCACATAGGAGTTTTTTGGCAGCCAACACCTTGCCAAGCACCTCAAAGCCGCAGCCAGGACCAAGCGGTCCGGGGCCGGTAAAGAGGGAGCGCCCCGACGACACGGCTTCTCCGAGCACGATCCAAGGGGACGCAAAACGTGTGAGGGTCCACTCTGCTCAGGGAGAGCGGAGAACCTACGCGCGGGCCACGAAGGATATCCCTGCGAGGCTGGCCGTAGCAATCTGCTTTCCTCCAAAGACCTGACAAAAGAGGAAGCCGAGTACATAAAGACTAACCTCGAGAACATGCTGATGGACACTGACGCGACCACACCACTCCCGGCCTTTCGCGGATACCCACGGGTAGCGGAGGGCACGGTGCAGATGTGGTGCGAGGACGACAATGCCCTAGCATGGTTGACCCAGAATGTACCCAAGATTAGACTACCTGACACTGACCTTACATTGACAGTACTGAAACAGTCTGACGTACCCACTCGTGCCCGAGCCTCGCTTTTCGTCCCTCGATACCGAGGTGACGTAGCTCGACTCCAGAATATTCTGGTTCGCCAGAATACCTGGTACGACATCGCCAGTTGGTCACTCTACAGGGCAACAGCCGTCGGTGGTGACAACTATGGGACATTTTTGACCCTGGGTGTGCCACCGGAGGAGGTTGAAAGGGTTTTGGCCCGGGAGCGACGAATATCGTACCTACTCGGGTCGATATACGTACGCTTCTGGCCCACGGCCCAACCCTCTGACATCCAGACTGACAGCACGGACACACAGACGCCACAACCGACGACACAGACAAATGACGCGGCCATTGCCCAACTTGAGGAGGACATGGCCAGAGCGGCAATGGCCGACATAGACCCCACACCGACTGCATCACCCGACTGGAGCGAGCAGCTCTTAGCCTCGTCGCCGGGTGACCCACATGAAGACCAGAACAGGGTAGAGTTAGAGGGAAAATCGTTCGATGGATCCAGCTCCGACTAACTCTACCCCACCGCCGTCATCACCCCTCAATATCATTCAAACCAACCTCCAGCACAGCCAAACTGCCACAGCTAGCTTACGCAGGGCACTGGAGGTAAAGCCCCAAACCATTGCACTGATCCAGGAGCCATGGATCAGGAACAACAGAATATGTGGCCTCGGTAACATCGGAGGTAAGCTAATCCTCAACACACACGGCTCAGACAAACCAAGAACATGCGCATACATACCCAAACATATTCCCAGCACACCACTCACCCAATTCTGTTCCAGAGACTTGACGGCTGTCAGGCTCCAGACTGCAGGTGACATCCCAGACATAGTACTGGCCTCGGTATACATGTCGGGGGAGGACGCAGACTGTCCTCCGAAGGAGATGGCCGACCTGGTGCAGCACTGCGAGCACGCCAAACTTGACCTAATCATCTGCACTGACTCGAACGCCCATCACCCGCTCTGGGGCAGCGACGCACCGAACCCCAGAGGAGAGGTATTATCCACATATTTATTCTCTACTAACCTTAACATTGTTAACCGCGGCTCAGAACCCACTTGGGTCACAGTTCGAGGTCAAACAATCATAGACCTGACACTTGCTACAGAAAACGCGACTAACCTTATCACAAATTGGCACGTATCAGACGAGCCCTCTTGCTCAGACCATAGAAGGATCCGATTTACACTAACAGCCAACACAAGGAAACCAGAACCGAGACGCAACCCACGGCGCACCAATGTCCCAGGGTATAAACGCCTACTAGCCTCACTACTAGCTAGGCACCTATCACAAATAACCATAAAAGACCAAGCACAATTAGAATATACCGTGACAAAATTATCAGAATATCTAACCGAAGCTTACTATGCATGCTGCAAGCTAAGAGCGCCACAACTCAAGGGCGAGAGAAACCCTTGGTGGAACGCTGAACTTAGCAAACTCAGAAATGCACTACGTAAGCAATTCAACAGAGCTAAAAACACTAGACTCCCGGATGACTGGGAAATATATAAAGAAACCCAATACACATACAAAAAGCAGATCAGAACCGCCAGGAGAACTGCGTGGCGTAAATTCTGCGAATCCATTGAGACGAACAACGAAGCTGCGAGGGTAAGGAAGATCCTATCAACCGAACAGGACCGAACCCTCGGCGCGCTGAAAAAACCCGATAATTCATATACATTAACCGACCAAGAAACCAGTAAGGTCCTTCTGGAGACTCACTTCCCAAACTGTAAGCTCTTGGAGGACAGGACGTGGGGGGCTGAACCAGAATGGACCCCAACGGATCACGATTGGACTACAGCCCACAATATAGTAACAAAAGACCGAATAAAGTGGGCCATAAATACCTTCCAGCCATACAAGTCCGCAGGACTGGATGGCATCTTCCCAGCCTTACTGCAGTGGGGGGTAGATCATCTGATGCCATGGCTGGTGGAAATCTACCGCGCCTGCTTAGCATTTAGATATATACCCCTCGCATGGCGCGAAGTGAAGGTCATTTTCATACCCAAACCTGGAAAGACTGACTATACACAACCCAAGTCTTACAGACCTATAAGCCTCACATCCTTCTTACTGAAAACCCTCGAGAGACTATGTGATAGATACATCCGAGATGGACCTCTCAGGATAAAACCACTACATAAACAACAGCATGCGTACTCCACTGGCAGATCAACGGAATCTGCACTACACACTGTGGTTTCCAAGATTGAGTGCGCAGTGCCCACGAAAACACTCTATGTAATCTCATGCGTCAGGCCTTGAAGATAGTAGAGGACTGGTGCAATAAACATACACTATCAGTGAACCCTACCAAAACCGAGCTGATTCTTTTTACAAAAAAGAGGAAGCTGACAACACTACAACTACCACGATTCTTTGGAACTACCCTAAGCCTATCGACTGAAACCAAATACCTGGGCATCTTTTTGGACAAACAGTTGAACTGGGCTAGACATACTAATTACATCACCACAAAAGCCAGCATAGCCCTGTGGCAGTGTAAGAGACTGCTTGGCAGGAACTGGGGGATTAACCCCAAGGTCACTTACTGGCTATACACCGCAGTTATCAGACCGATCATTACTTATGGCTCACTAGTCTGGTGGCCCAGGACAGACCTGAGCACAACCCGGAAAGATCTCGAAAAACTACAGCGATTAGCCTGTGTGGCAATCACTGGCTGCATGAGAACCGCACCTACGGCCGCACTACAGGCAATGCTTGGACTGCCTCCACTACATCTCATTGTGAGGGAGGAGGCAGCCTTGGCCGCCTTTAGGCTCAATATAACCGGAACCCTGAGCAAAGACTCCAGGGTTAAACACATACGCATTAGGGAGGATGCGATCAAAAAACGGCCAATGATGGCATCAGCCTGCGACAGAGCCCCGAAACAACATTATTTTAAAAAACATTACAACATAATACTCACGGAAGAACAGCGTGACCACTCGGGCCCGAACGAGCTGAGGGTTTACACTGACGGGTCAAAGACCGACTCCGGAACCGGTGCCGGAGTTTTCTCGCACGACCTCAACATAAACATATCCAGCCCGCTGGGAATGTTCAACACTGTCTACCAGGCAGAATGTGTGGGCATTATTCAAGCGGCGTATGCCATAGAGGCCAGGAGAGTTACGGACACCCATATACGTATACTCTCCGACAGTGCCTCAGTACTCCAAACCTTAGAGAAAAAATATATTACTTCAAGATTAATACTAGAATGTCACAATGCGTTAGAACGAGCAACGGTATCTAACCGCAACACAGTGACACTAAAATGGATAAAAGGACACAGTGGGTCTTTGAGTAACGACGCAGCGGACGAACTTGCTAGGAGGGCATCCAGTGCGTCAGTCTATGGGCCCGAACCAATCATACCAATCCCCTTCAACCAATTACGCAGATGGCTGCAAGAGATCACCCAAACAAAAGCAGAGGAGTGGTGGTCCTCGGCACCAGGGTGCAGGCAGTCCAGGGAGGCTATGCCAAGCCTGGATGGCAAACTGACCAGGCGACTCTTACGCCTGGATAGGAACGGCCTGCGCCTGATGACGGGGACCATCACAGGACACTGCTCGCTGAACAAACACTTTTACACAATGGGCATAACGGACAGCCCTCTGTGCAGAGCTTGCATGGAGGCTGAGGAAACCGTTCCGCATGTGCTCTTCGAGTGCACAGGCGTTGCCCAGATTAGAACAGAAACCCTCGGGACACCCAAATCTTTAACAGATGTTCTGAACAGACCAGAAGCCGTGACCAACTTCTGGAGGGAGGTGGGCTGGTTGGAATAAACCCCGACGGCCGCTATGGCTCACGCACAATGGTCCACTTGAAGGATTAAGTGCGGAAACCAAACCCAATAACATAGAACATAGAACGATGCATGGTGAAATCTGTATCAAAACTCCTTGTGTAGTTACGAAGATAATATATCGATCACATAGTGACAGGACTACTATTAGCCACCCGGCCTTGCTTAGCACGATATTAACGGTTTAACAAATCATAGCGCAATTATTCCAGAAAGTTTATAATGTGTATAAAACTTAGCACTACATATCGGGTGTAATTTTAATCATCGTTATCCTCTAAAGAGGGTTATTGTACTCATTATTATGAACAACTTTTACTATGGGACCAAACCTGAAATCGCGAAAAAATCAGCTGTTCAGTACATTTATGTTCGCATAAATCATCAAAATGTAGGGAACAGCAGATTTTTTTACATTAGAAACTTTCAGGAATAATTGCGCTAACTAATGATGAAAACCGCATCCAAATCCGTTGGCGTTCCACACTTGGCGAGGCGCAGCGCAGCACGGTTGTCACTGCCAAACAAATATCAACATTGCGTACCTTAAAATAAAGTAGAGAATAAATAACATGAGACGCGCGCTTCTTTCCGCTTATTAGATGCGCTCTCGAGACAATGAAAGTTATTTATTCTCAACTTTATTTCAACCAATGCAAGGTCGATATTTGTTTGGCAGTGAAAACCGCGCTGCGCTGCGCCTCGCCAAGTGTGTGCCGGCCCTACGAAGATCTAAGCGATCACACAGCCAGACACGAAAAGCGACTTTGTTTTATAATAAGTACTTATGTATAGATGTATACAACATAGGTATAGGTAATTAACTAAACGTAAACAAAAAAACCACGTGACGTGGTTAATCGACTAAACGTAATACCTCACTTCAGTCACATAATTAATTAACGCTTCAGTTGTCATGCTACGTCGCAGTTTACTATTCAATTTAGCAACGTTATAATACGTTGTACCTGTCTTCTTGGGCTCTTTACAATAGACAGGAGAGATTGTTTTCTTTCTTTCTTATATTTGTCCAGCGCAACAACCAGCGGGGATGAAGTTCGTTCCTAGAGGGTATAGCGGACAGATTTGACCAGAGGATTGTGAAGTGCCGATACGCGGCGCGATTTTTGGAGGCAATTACCTACATTTCATACAATTATTTACATAAATATTGTTTCGGGCGATAACGTTTTTACTCCCATAAACCTTTACGAAATGAGACAACTTTGATCTCATTACATTCAGTATACTTTAATCTAGGTCTGTACGTTTTTCGTTTTTAGTAATTCAATTTAATTTAATTTAAAAAATAAAAATGCTCGAAGATGTTTTTATATCAAAAATATAGATATTTAGATGCTAATAACTTATATTGTATACAATATTTATTTATAATAAAAACGTATGGACCTAGCTTTTCATTATACCTACAACATTTCCAAAAATTATGAAAATTAGATTATGTTTACGGGGAGAAAAACGTTATCTCTTTTTGTATGAAAATTTACAGCTTCACAATCCTCTTAAGCCTTGTCTCCCAATGGGGTGATGACAATCTGGTCTTTTTTAACGCCACCAAAACGCAGACGTGTTTTTCACCCCTAAAAGAAGTCGTTTTAACCAAACTCCTACTTTTAGGGGTACATCTGTTCCTGTAACTGATCGGCTAAAGCTCTAGGCATTGAGTTGACATCCAGTCTCAACTTTGGCGCTACCATCGAGCAAACTGCGGCCAAAAAACTGGGCATCCCAAATAGAGTGAAGTGATACTTTACGCCTGACAGCTTTTGACCCTTTATAAAGCGCAAGTCCTATCCTGCATGGAGTATTGCAGCCACCTTTGGGATGGCTCAGCTAAATACCCAACATGCTGCGCTTGACTCAGTGGAACGCTGAGCTAAGAGGCTTATTGGCGACGTAAAACTAGTGCATGCCAAGCTTCACAGCTTGGCTCATCGCCACAAGGTTCCCTGCTTGTCGGTCTACTACATATTGTACTTCGGTGAGTGTGCTCAGGTACTCCACAACCACATCCCACCGGCCCCCATCTATCATCGAAAATCTAGACGAACTGCAAGTCACCATCCATACCTAGTTGCCATTCCACCAATTCGCACTAAGCGCTTCCAAACATCCTTCATAACGCGCACGGCAAAAGAGTGGAACTCACTCCAACGTCTGTGTTCCTGAACGCATACAATCCGAATCTCTTCAAAATTAGAGTGAACAGGCTTATTATGGGTAAGCTCACTCCATTGTAGATTTTGTCTCTGTCACCTCTGACCTAGACTATAGTCAAGATCAAATTCGTCTCAAAAAAAAAAGACAGATTACAAAATATTAGGTATACGTATTATTATTATAATAAATCTAACTAAAAATGGTGCTCAAGCAGTTACATCTACGGAGAGTAATTTAAAAATAAATTATAAAGTTTAACATACAAACTTATATATTAAAAAAAGAAGAAACTCCCGTAAAATTCGAAAATAACTTTAATTTGGATATAACATATTTTTAAACAAGAAAGTGTCATCTATAAAAACCCTTTTTACGATTTGTTTATCTTCAGTTAATTACCTGAACCGATGGAGTATAGATGTTTAATGGTGATGGGAATAACAAATCCAAACCCCGATTTCAGATTTTTTTATTTAGAGGCTTTTGTTATTTTCAATCAGCCAATGACATTATTAACATGAGTTTCGCAGTCCTTTAGAAGTTTGCGTCGATCATCAGAAACCAGGTGTTAATATTCTATAGAATAACAGTGCGTTTCACGTCATTGGCAACAGTGTACAGACCGCACGCTTAATAATAGACTGACCTAACTAAAAAATCGCAATCATGACTTGCCTTACAAAATGGCTTATAACTCAGTCAAAAAGCATAATAATAATGAAATAATGTATTGTAGGAATAATTGATGAACTGATTATTGATACAGAAATTATATTTTGAAGTAATTTAGTTAAAACGAATTTCTTTGTACGCTTAACTCATTTTCTGTAATGCTATTCTGTACAAAGCTCACCGTGAAAACTTAGGTGAGGTGAGCGTGGAGTGAGCTGTCAATAGTGTCAATCCCTAGCATCAGCTGGAATGACAGCTCACTTCACCTAAATTATCACGGTCAGATTTTTACAGAATAGACCGGCTGAACCGTAGTCAGTCAGTTTATTATTAAGCGTGAACCAACTAATTTATTAAAATGTTAGAAAAGTTGCATAATTCCACGGTTTCTTGTCGGGCTTTTTAGAGTTCTTAAAGCCCACTTAAGGGCTGCTTTTTCAATAGACCGATAACTTTTATCTGAAGAATAAATATGATAGTTTGACATATTTTCTATACAAAAGCTGTCAAACCGCCATATTTAGACCATAAATAAAAATTATCTTATGATTGAAAAATTAGCCCGAAGTCGAAGAACGATTCGCAGTATGTGTCTTTTTTTCGCTATATTGAGACCTCCTAATCTTTGTTAAATATTAAATCACTTACTCCACTCCTATTGCTATTATCAAAGAGAATCTCCACCTCATCATTTAAATTTCCAAGATGGCTGCCGTTCCCTGGTCCAATACTCTCCCACAATTCGTCTTCAGGCAACATAGTGGTGAAATTCAAGTCATCCGTCGGTAGTAGTTCAAACCAAGTGGTATTAGTATTGCTATCCGATAATGTGGGTCTGGGGTTATGAGTCGTAGTTTTTAGGAACTGGTCATAATATGAAGGTTCAGGTGGTTGAAGTTTGGTAGAGTTTTTTGGTTTCTTCGGCGGTTCTTTCGGTGTTGATGTTGTGGTACTGTACAGGAATTAAAAATCATAAATAGAGTCTCGGGCAATGAAATATGTTAAAAATGATATGGCTAGAAAAGGGGTGACTACCGAAATTACGACAGAGGAGTATGGAAAAACTTTAGGTAAGTACATTTAAAAAAGTAAAAACCGACTTCAAAAACTAAAAACGAATAAAATAACTTTCATAAAAAAACTTAACAGCTTCTGAAGTCGGTGCCAAGCTAAGGTTCATTGAAGAATTGAACACCGACTTCAGAAGCTGTTAAGATTTTTGTGAAAGTTATTTTATTCGTTTTTGGTTTTTGAAGTCGGTTTTTACTTTTTTTAAAGTAAATTTATTTTTCCATTTTTTAGTTGAATACACAATTACATAAGCTCAAGACGTACGAAAAGAAGAATCATCAAAATCGAAAAGAAATGCTGGAGATAAACTACATTTATGTATCTAACTTCGTACATAAGTTTAACTACCTAAAGTATTATATACTAAAACTTTCCTGAAAGTATGTAGATCACGCTAGAGAAAGAATCACCAAAATTGGTTTATCAGTTTTTGAGAAAATCGTGCACATACAAACATACATACATAGGGGTCGAATAGAGAACCTCCTTTTTTGAAGTCTATTAAAAATGGGCACGTTGCGCCGGCGACCCCAAATAGATTGGGATAAGGACAGGAGAATGATGATGAAATATACTGCCGTCGTAAGAAAAAAGGGCACAACTAACATTTTTTTTAAAATCTACAAAAAATTGAACAGATTAGCCTTTTTTTTTCTGATTCTAAATATGTATGTAACTCAATTTTTTTTTTAATGTTAGTTGTGCCCTTTTTGCTTACGACGGCAGTATAGTCATATGAATTGTTGACAATGAGCCCATCGGACAACTCAGGCTATCGTACTGCACTGTTGGAAATAGGTCTCTTCCAAGATACGACAAAACATTCAGTTCTCACGAAGTTTTAATAATATCCGGTTGCAACTCAACTCAACTGTACCTATATTTATGTAGTCTTGTCAAAATTTTCAGTTCCTTGATAAGTAATAAGGACTTGGTTATGACAATCGACCGGTACATAGGTTTTGTAATTAATAATGGTCTCCCATCCACAGTATGACCTTAACTTCTTCAGCTTCAGTCTTAGTTAGAACCTTCAGCTTGATAGTTAAGCCATGATACATTTGACCTCTACACCTTTTGACCTAGCCTTGTCCTAATTATGCTAATGTCAGCTAGTATAACTTTCAGTCTACTTGATTTTATTTTATAATTCATGACAAGGGGCGATTACCATCTGACCTCACAAGACGCAATAGTTAATCTATGATGTAAATTGTTTTCTAAGTTTGTTTGGACCTTGCTCAAACTATTTTCACTGTTGGATTAATTTGTGGATAACGATGCTGGTTGCGTGATTACTTAATAATAATAAGCGAGTTGGCTTCGGCCCCTCGTACGCCTTCCAAAGGTCCTTGACCCCCAGGGTCCCGAAAACTAACAAAAATATAAGAAAAATAATCGTCGGTTGGTGCCTCCATCATTTAAAATTACCTAAGGGGTCCCTGCGAGTTGGCTTCGGCCCCTCGTACGCCTTCCAAAGGTCCGGAACCCCTGGATCCCGAGATATGTCAAATAATAATAATAATAATAATAACCATTCTTGCAGACTAAGTTTTTAAAAATATCTGTACCTACCTAAATGCGCAATTGTTTGCTATATTGAAGAAATAAAATAAAATAGATCTCAACAACCCAATTACTGGGCAACACCGCCGTCCCTTTACACACATTACAGGGCTATATATACGAATTGTACGAAGTAATTCTAGGTTACTAGCTCGTCTATGAATATAACAATGACCCACATATTTGTGCAGTTAACTCATTCATTCGTGGGTCGGCTAAAGTACAAATTGCAGTGACATTACTGTTGGGAGACATTTAAGTGAAACTCTCGATAGTTTGAAAGTTTTTTCTGGTTCCTTGAAAAATACTCGATAAATTGAATAAAATCAATGTTCATTTTTTTATTAATATTATTTTTAAAATATATTATTTTAATTTATAACTATTTACACCATGTACAAAATTATATTAACCTAACTAACTACATATATATACAAATAAATACAAAAACTAGGAATTTTAGGCGTCGAAGTACTCGTACATCGCTGTCGTCCAGAAACGTGCTCAGAAGACTGGCAGCATTGCCACGTTGAACGGCAATGCTAATTCTTTGACCAATGTTAATTGGTCCCCTCGGTAATTGAAGTTGACGGAATAATATCTTGCCCGTCAACATCCAATAATTTGAAGTCCTGGCTTCCATACTCTCTATAATTTGAAGCGTTTATCATGCATCTATCGTTTGTTTATATACATGGATAGACTTGTCGATTGCTTACATAAATAAGATATGAGTGAGTTTTCAGTCCTTTGAACGTTAAAGTGAGTCAGCTTGTTTACTTGATTTTTGTCCTTTCTTCCTCTTGGTTATTAAAACTCCTGTTATTTTGAACTCTTGGTAATTTGAAATTTTTCTCTGGTCCCTTGAGTTTCAAATTATCGAGAGTCGACTGTAGTTTAAAGGCTATTTTTGTTATCCAAAGTAGCTGTTAGGTTTAGTTTTGGTATGTTTCATCGTTAAACATTGTGGGCAATTTTTAACGATGAAATTAAGATTACAGGAAGATGTGTGGAGGAGCTCGTGGCTAAGTAATAACAGCCGCACAGGTCAATCCATCAGGTTAAGCTACAGTTGCCGCGGTTGGTCCGTGAATGAGTGACCATCTTTATATACCAAGACCCATCCGTGCCTTGGAAAGCACGTTAAGCCGTTGGTCCCGGCTGTCATTCGTGGGATCTTTGACAGTCGTTACGGGTCGTCAGAAGCCGGAAAGTCTGACAACCAGTCTTACCAAGGGGTATCGTATTACCCAGTTACTAGGTTGTGTAGGTCAGATAGGCAGTCGCTCCATGTAAAATACTGCTAAAAATACAGCTACCAAAACCTACTTGGGAAAAGGGTAGACAGGTGATGAATCCTCCTTCTCAATGAATATAAATAAAAAGCCTTACCTCTGCTTGGCTGCTGGTAATTCCTTATTATGCTTGGTGATGATGCAGCCAGAGTATTCAGTGTCGGGGTACCAGTGTGATAGTCTTATTATCTGGTTCTGCCCAGCACGATTTAGTACATCCTCTCGTTGCTTACATGTCTGCAAAGAGCAGGTGAAAGATAATATAAGTAACAAAATCGTACCGGTATTCCCCGAAGGAGTAAGCAGGCCTATACGAGTATAGCCTGAGGCCAAAATCCAAACTACGGACTGCTACTGACGAATCCTTCTAATGGAAAACCTAATTTGTTGGTTTTGTTTTGTTTTGCCCGACCTGGCGATAGAACCCAGGACCCCATGCTTTGAAATCGTTCTTGCCACCATCATACTATTGTGGCTGTCGAATAGAGTTCTGGACAATTAATATCCACGTTACCGTCACAAAAACATATTTTTGTCGTTCTAAAATAAAAATCTATTTTGATCCCAGTTGGGCGCCAAAATTTATACTGGCGCCCAAATGGGACTAAATTCGCGTGTAATGAGAGAAAGTAATTTTTATTATAGTAGTGTCGAGGCAGAACAATTATACAAAATACCAAGTGTCTTTCCTTATTTACCTTACTGCTATGGTAGACAGAAGGCCACTGGCTGTCATCATCATAGTACAGCAATAGATTGGGTATTCCCGACTCCTTGTCATATTCTATCAGGTACTCAAACTGTCCTTCTAAAGACAGGAAGCAGAAGCGAGAAAGGAATGCCCAGTTCTGTAAAAAAATAAACATTTTTTTTTAAGTACCCTCTACCAAAGATTCAAAATTTACTGCCTTCATGGTCTAGTGGTGAGAGCGCTGGCGTCTTGACCTGGTGGTCGCGGGTTTGATTACTGCGGAGAGCTGCAACTTTAGGTGTTGCAGCTCTCCGATTGCCCGATAAGGAAGATGATCCGTGCTGTCTGAGGAGCACGTAAAATAGTCGGTCATACGCCTGATGTCTCGCTGGTAGTTCGGTGTACCGTCATTAAATTGTCCCAGTGGTTCAGCGGCTGTTTGTCTGCGTTATAAGGTAAGAATTCGATTCCAGTTATAGGTTCTGGCTTTAGGTATTGAATGTCTGTAAACGCTGATATAAAATTATTGCCAATGTAGGGTAAGTCCTGAAAAGGATATAGGCTATCCCAAAACTTTACGAAATCATATAGGATTTATTAAATATAGCTCTACCAGTTGATACTTGTAACTACAAGCTGGATAGCTTGTAGTTACAAGTATCAATATAGAATATTTACCGTAATGTACGTATACTAATTTAAGTAGAGGGACGCATCATTTCAAAGTGGATAAGCTTTACCTACATGAAGGATTTCAATGACATAAGAAGAGATTCTTCTTATTCAACGGCTTTCAATTTGTGTTTCTGTATAATTATGAAGTTTTTATGTGGTGATTTCTTTGTTTATATTCCTGAAAAACTTTCATAAAGTCAGTAGTAATACTTACGTCTTTAGTATCGATCCTTCCTTCCACCCATTTGGCGTGAACCCGTGACATCATCAAACAAACCACGAGACACGCTCCTGGTAACCGGTGCATTATTGATTTAATAACTCCTTGATATATTCAAAACATTTTATATTCTAATTACTTTTTTTTTTAATCTGGTCCTTTTACACTTTTTTTTGTATAGTTTAGTTTCAATCTGAAACATAATGAAGTATGTGTTTAGTAGCTTATATTGTCTACTTATTATCAGCTTTTAGAAGTTAGAAAATATCCCACGGGAATAAACTACCGGAATAAAAAGTATTCTATGTCCTAATACAAGTTACGGTCTACCCATATGCCAAATTTCGTCTACATCCGTTCAGTCTATCCGTTTCATAATATTACTAGCAGCTCCCCGCGGTTACACCCACGTAAGTCTCGAACCCGTAAGAATATAGGGATATAAAGTATCCTATGTGTTAATCCAGGTTATAGACTATCTCTGTGCCAAATTTCATCTAGATCCGTTCAGCCGTTCTGGCGTGATTGAGTAACAAACATCCATCTAACCAAACTCATTTATAATATTAGTAGGATTAGTTAGGATTATTTTAAAATCGTGCCATCACCCGACCTGCTTTAGTGGTACTTAACTTCTCATGCATACAAGTTTTTTGATCATTCGATCTACCGATCTCGAAGCGAAAGCTTATCGATATGTGTATCCTACCCGTCCTTCTAACCTACGGTGCTCAGACCTCGTCGCTCACCGAATAGCAAAAGTTCCGCCTTGGGGTTTGCCAAAGAGCAATGGAGCGCAGCATTCTGGGCGTAAAAAGAACTGACAGAATACGGAATACCACACTGCGCTTCGAAGCAGGGATTCTAGACGTAGGCAAAAAGGCTGTCAAGCTGAAATGGGATTGGGCGGATCATGTCAGCCGCATGCATAGCGACCGCTGGGCTACGGTCTCCACATGGTGGTTGCCTGAGGATGGACTGCGCCGCCAAGGCCGGCCCAAGACCAGGTGGCGAGACGACCTAGACGCGTACCGCAAGGGTTGGATCGAGGTGGTTGGAATGATTTGGGGGAGACCTTTGCTCAGCTTTGGGTCATGTAGGCTAACATAAATAAAATTGCGAAAATTTTAGGTGCTTAATATATCCATCCATCCATTACTAAAAACAACTAATTTATGTACGAGCATACCAAATTAGTTGTTTGTCCTTCCATCCATTTAAAATAATTCTATACTTATACAATATGTAGCAAAAACCCTGTTGTTCCTTTTAACACGTGATTGTTCTCATGATAACAAACAACTTTTACTATGGGACCAAACCGGAATTCACGAAAAAAAATCAGCTCTCCCATACATTCATGTTCGCATAACTCGTCAAAATGTAGGTAGCAGCTGATTTTTTTACATATTGTATATTGCTCGACAGTGCTCGTAGTCTTTTTAATTAATTAAAGTAAGAAATCGATATTAATTGTTTACCTGCCTTCTCGATTTAGATTTTATCTACACGAGTATTGAGTGCTTCTTCCATTGAATCTACCCGTGTAAGGGGAGTATCGGGTATTTCGATACAGCTTGGTAAAATTATAGACATCGGTGTTTCAAGGCAGACGACCTACTGAAAAAATAGATGTTGTAGGTACCTAATTCAATAAATGATTAGATATATTAGCAAAGAATACTTTTGCGGTCACATGTTTTTTTTTTACTATATCTTGAATCTTGATGCTACTTAAAATGGTCAACAATTATGCTCAAGGACAATAGTTTTTTAACGTTTGGCCAGAACACAGTCAATAAATAATTTAGTATGCCAAGCATAAATTTAACTTACCTTAATTATTTAAAAATTCTTAATTTCTTACAGAACACTCACTCAAACTTAGGTTCCCGAGTTATTTAATTTAGAAATAATAAGACATTTATTTCTTTTAATTCTTTTTAAAGCTATGTTCATCTGTATTGCTAGTTTGTTTTGAAGCTACTAATTTGTTGTGGAATCGGTAACCATGGCAACGAGTTCATCTATGTTGCTACTTACATTCACAGTGCTCGCATTTTTCGCGTTCATTTTGTTTGAGGTTTGAAACATAATTAATATTACTTATTTATCAAATTTTTATAAAGAGAAAAGATTGTTTTTTTTGTTTGTAATGGATAAACAATTACAGGAAGAAAAAGGAGCGGTACTGTAAAATAAATTGCCAGAATGTAAATACCTTTTTAATGTTAAAAACTTTTTAGCAAAAAATAAAACCGACTTCCAAAACACTACAAAGTGAAAAATAACTTTATTTTCGGAAGTCGGTGGCAAAAAACGAAAAAACAAAACCAAAGACACCGACTACCGAAATTAAAGTTATTTTTCACGTTGTAGTGTTTTGGAAGTCGGTTTTATTTTTTGCTAAAAAGTTTTTATTTTACACGCTTTTGTTATGTTACCTACTCCACACAAATTCGAATACCACTACCTATGTAAATAAAGTGATAGGAAGTTACTAAAACATCGTCCACATATAATAAGTGGGAAAATACGCTTTATTGAAGCTAACTCAAAAACTACCCAAGCAAAGTTAATAAAATTTATATGGGATTATCTAGGGAAGTATATACACCGTGTAATTGACAGGTTGGCAAAAACTTAAACAGTAGCTTCAGACCATGATTTATGACTGAAAAACGTTGGAATTTTCTTCAGGAAAATTGTCGAATTTTCCGACCGTTTTTCAACTAGATTTGTGTTCTATTCATTTGTTACAACAAAATCCAGCCCTAAAAACATAATTTTAGTGAAAAAAAGCTAAAAACTTAAACTCGGCAATGTAAATAATAATGATTTAAAAAGAAAATTCATACATACCGCGCGGAATCAGCTGTTAGCTCTAAAAGTTTACTGGCCTCCGACAGTACCTACGACAGACAGAGAAAGCATACCGCTCGCTCGCTCGCTCCCTTTGTGTGCTGCGCGCCGGCGCCTTTGCTTACGCGCCGACACTGCTAGGGTTGTACCGCGTATGCGCATACGCGCTACAAATGAATAGAACACAAATCTAGTTGAAAAACGGTCGGAAAATTCGACAATTTTCCTGAAGAAAATTCCAACGTTTTTCAGTCATAAATCATGGTCTGAAGCTACTGTTTAAGTTTTTGCCAACCTGTCAATTACACGGTGTATACCCTTTCAAACAAAAAAAGAATTTTCCAAATCGGTCCATCCCTCGTTGAGTAAACGCGTAACAAACATAAAAAAATACAGTCGAATTGAAAACTTTCTCCTTTTTGAAGTCTGTTAAAAAATTATGTCCTATACAATGTAAAACCTAGCTAGAACAGAAAAGAAAAGAAATGCCTGTGTGTGATAATATTAACCTTTATTCGTGGCTAAGTAATAACAGCCCTACGAAAATAGTATACTGGATGATTTTGTTTATCGTCTTGAAAAACATAGGGTACACTAGGTGAACGGAGTAGAAGCTCTTCTGACCTTATGGCTATTGATGCCGGAGTTCCTCAGGGGTCTGTTCTCTCTGCAACTCTTTTCCTGCTGCACATCAATGACCTGCTTCGGCCTGGTATTGTTGGGTACGCAGATGACAGTACAGTTTCAGAGAGATACTTGTCCAGAGCAAAAACCAGCGGGGCCAAAGTTCGTTCCTTGAGAGAGGCCATGGTAGAGCGGACAGATTTGACCTTAAGCTTTGTCTCCCAGTGGGGTGATGATAATCTGGTCTCTTGCCACCAAAACGCAGGCGTGTCTTTTTACCGCTAAAAAGAGTCGTTTCGCCCAAACTCCTACTTTTCGGGGTACATCTGTTCCTGTAACTGATCGACTTGAGCTCCTAGGCATGGAGTTGACATCTGGTCTCAACTTCGGCGCCACCATCGAGTACAAGGCCCAAACTGCGGCCAAGAAACTGGGCATCCTAAATAGGGTGAAGCGATACTTTACGCCTGGACAGCTTTTAACCCTTTACAAAGCGCAGGTCCGATCCTGCATGGAGTATTGCAGTCACCTTTGGGATGGATCAGCTAAGTACCAACTAGCCGCGCTTGACTCGGTGGAACGCAGAGCTAAGAGGCTCATTGGCGACGTAAAACTGGTGGATGCCAAGCTTCATAGCTTGACTCATCGCCGCAAGGTTGCCTGCTTGTCGGTCTTCTACAGATTGTACTTCGGAGAGTGTGCCCGAGAACTCCACGACCTCATTCCACCGGCCCCCTTCTACCACCGGACATCTAGACGCACTGCCAGTTACCATCCCTACCTGGTTGCTATTCCACCAATTCGCACTAAGCGCTTCCAAATGTCTTTTATAATGCGCACAGCAAAAGAGTGGAACCCACTACCTGCGTCTGTGTTTCCGAACGTATACAACCCTAATCTCTTCAAAGTGAGAGTGAACAGGCTTCTTCTGGGTAAGCTCACTCCATCGTCGACTTTGTCTCTGTCACCTCTGACCTAGACTAGAGTCAAGAGCAAACCCATCACAAATAAAAAAAAATAAAAAAAATGGCATACCTTGTTTTTTTTTTTGTTTTATTCAATAGCTTAGACGGAAATTGCTCTATCAATAAACACTACACATTTGAAGTAAACTAGAACAATTAAAACAGGAATTTTGAAAAAAAAAAAACTTCATAGATCATTAAAAAATAGCGGAATTCAAATCATGGGTGCGTAGTGCGTATGATTCGAATTTCGATATTATTTTTTTTTAAAAATTGGGTATGCCATAGGCTTCTTCTCCGTTCACCATACCCTATTTTTTTCAAGACTGTAAAAAACGTCATCCAGTATAACAGAACACCGCACATGTTTCACAAGGAACGCTTTATCGATTGTCAAGAACGGGTGTAAAAAGACCCTCAATCACCCTCAATGAAGCCGAGAGTCACTAAATATTCCCGTCATTGTGATAATTTGTTTGTACTGGACCATACCTGGGAACCTTCTGCTTACAAATATATCGAAGGTCAAAGCTTAAATTCTTTAGTAAGAACCGCCGTACGGGTCGATCGATCAGGTTAAGCTGCGCTTGCCGCGGTTGGTCCGTGGATGGGTGACCATCTTTACATACCAAGACATCTCCGTGCCTCGGAAAGCACGTTAAGCCGTTGATCCTGGCTGTCATTCGTGTATGCCGTGTATGGGATCAGATGACCGTGTATGAATAATGTCCCAGGTTATTATTACTTATTACTTATTGTGAACAACTTTTACTATGTGACCAAACTTAAAATCGCGAAACAGAATCAGCTGATCCCTACAATTTGACGAGTTATGCGAACATAAATGTATCTAACAACTGATTTTTTTTCGCGATTTCATGTTTGGTCCCATAGTAAAAAAAAAATCATAATGATGTGTACAATGACCCATTACAAGATTTCGTTTATGAACAGATAGACCTAATATACTCATTTCTTACTTTATCCATTTTCGTCACTCCACACATCCATCTCAATATTCTCATCTCCGCTGCATGCAATCTTTTTCATCTATCTGCTTCACAGCCCAGTATTCCGTTACTTGCTAAATAAAACGTACAAATGTAGGTACATATACGTACCTACTACTATATCTGAATATGGAATTTGCATGTATTTTTTATTCAATAGTTTACATCGCCATTTATGAGATAAAAAATATTCAACGCCAAAAAACAATTGAACGTACTTAAAAAAAGAAAAAAAAACAACCGACACGGGGACATTAAACGCCCTCCATTTTGGCGCGCCTGGTGTGAGGTCTATCTATGACTACAAACAAACATTTGGCATTGGGCGTCGGTTTTCAAATATTTGAAATTCCCACAGTTTTTGGTGCTTTTTTAAAAATAATTTCTTTGATGGAGGCATAATTCTGAAGTAATACAGTTTATTAAATAAAAATATATTTGGCCCATATTTGAATCAGATGCATATTCCCTATTTTTTCAATTTATATGATGCCTACTTTTGGCCCTTCTGTTCTACATACCTACACTACAAACTTCCTGCAATTGCGTAACACACTATCTATAGGAATCGATTTCGTTTTGACAGTTCAACAACCTTAGATTATGGAATGGCTTGCTAGTGGTTTTTTACTTCCGAGATAGGTAGATACATGCACTGGAAAAAATATCTCAACATAACATTACAGGTACTGGTTAAGAGGGTACCGAGCGCGCAGTGTTCATCGTTTGTTTGGTTATTTCTTTTATTTTAGAATGAAAATGCCGAAAATATACACGTTAAATTGTGCTTAACAAGACTATATGTTATTATTATTACAAACAATAAGTATAAATTATTAAGTTTTATTGTAATCCTTAAAACGGAAAAAAACTGGCCACTATTTTCCGTTTTAAAGATTACAATAAGTAAAGTGCGGTGCGTCGGGCATGTTTGCGGATGCACACGTTGACGGCTTCCACGCCGTGCTTCGCAAGCGATGTGCCGCGGCGCTCGGCAGGTTGCGCGCCAGCTCCAACAGCATCCTGGCTGTTATTGCGGATAGGCTGGACACGCGTTACGTCCAACACTGGGTCAATACCCACATTAGGAGCTAAAATATAAATACTATGTTTTTCATCTACTAACACTAGTTTCATAAGTTTTTCTGTACTAACATTCTATGGATTCGGTTGGGTCTGAAATAAAAAGTTTTTATTTTTATTTTATTTTATTAATAAAAAAGTAAAAATAAAAACTTTATTACAAAAAAACAACCCACTTCCAAAAAGAGACGACAAAATGAAAAGTAACTTTAATTTCGGAAGTCGGAGGTTTCTTTTTGTAAAAGTTTTTTTTTTTTTCTTTTTGCTAGGCTCGTAAGATCGTAACGTGATGCCTAGTCCTCAAGAATTGGCCTATCAAATGCAAAAAGAATTTTTCAAATCTGACGACAGTTCCAGAAATTAATTAGCGCGTTCAAACAACCAAAAAAAAAACAAACTCTTCAGCTTTATTATTTTATTTTTATTTTATGTATATTGCTTGACAGTTACAGGGCGTCAGAAGCCCGAAAGTATGACAACCATACTAGACAAGGGGTATCGTATTACACAGTAACTGAGTTGTGGAGGTCAGATATGCAGTCGCTCCATGTAAAATACTGGTATTCAGCTTAGACTGGAAGCTCAGTTACACTGGAAGCCGACACCAACATCGCTGGGAAAAGGCTTTGCAGATGATGATATAGATAGACAAGTATTAGCAAGCGACGCGCAGCGATTTCGATTCCTTCTTATGCCACGATCCCACGGCCCGCTTTCTCACAGGTAAGACCGCGCCAAGGCAAGCCGACAAGCCGTGGGAACAGTCGCCCTGTGGTGGCCTGTCGTCTACTGTCCGATCGTATGTATGAGATAATCCGTGGGAATGCACGGCACGGGCCGCGACAGGCTACTAGCAACGCCTGATGCGGCCTGTCAGTATCGGGCCGTAGGACCGCGGCTTTAGACTCCTACTCAAATCGTCACATAAAGATCTAGACAGACGGACTGCATTTACATTCCGACTGTTTTGCATTCCGACTGCAAATTTGCAGTTTGTATGCAGTTAGTATGATTGCAATAAAACTGCAAAACAACCGTGCAGCCCGATTGCAATCGGTGTACAGTTGGCGTGCAGTTCCAACTACTGCACCCTGATTGCAAGCTAGCTGCACAGTCAACGTCCAGTTCCAATGCAGTTGGAACAACTGCATTAAGACTGCTACAGAACTTCATTTGGAGCGGGACAGGAGCGGGCGGGCGGGGTAGGTATATCCTAGCACGCGGTCTGCGTACTGATGCTATCCACGGAGAGTGCCATACATTCATTAGGACTGCTACAGAACTTCATTTGGAGCGGGACAGGAGCGGGCGGGCGGGGTAGGTATATCCTAGCACGCGGTCTGCGTAGTGATGCTATCCACGGAGAGTGCCATACAATACATTCATTAGGACTGCTACAGAACTTCATTTGGAGCGGGACAGGAGCGGGCGGGCGGGGTAGGTATATCCTAGCACGCGGTCTGCGTAGTGATGCTATCCACGGAGAGTGCCATACAATACATTCATTAGGACTGCTACAGAACTTCATTTGGAGCGGGACAGGAGCGGGCGGGCGGGGTAGGTATATCCTAGCACGCGGTCTGCGTAGTGATGCTATCCACGGAGAGTGCCATACAATACATTCATTAGGACTGCTACAGAACTTCATTTGGAGCGGGACAGGAGCGGGCGGGCGGGGTAGGTATATCCTAGCACGCGGTCTGCGTACTGATGCTATCCACGGAGAGTGCCATACAATACATTCATTAGGACTGCTACAGAACTTCATTTGGAGCGGGACAGGAGCGGGCGGGCGGGGTAGGTATATCCTAGCACGCGGTCTGCGTAGTGATGCTATCCACGGAGAGTGCCATACAATACATTCATTAGGACTGCTACAGAACTTCATTTGGAGCGGGACAGGAGCGGGCGGGCGGGGTAGGTATATCCTAGCACGCGGTCTGCGTAGTGATGCTATCCACGGAGAGTGCCATACAATACATTCATTAGGACTGCTACAGAACTTCATTTGGAGCGGGACAGGAGCGGGCGGGCGGGGTAGGTATATCCTAGCACGCGGTCTGCGTACTGATGCTATCCACGGAGAGTGCCATACAATACATTCATTAGGACTGCTACAGAACTTCATTTGGAGCGGGACAGGAGCGGGCGGGCGGGGTAGGTATATCCTAGCACGCGGTCTGCGTAGTGATGCTATCCACGGAGAGTGCCATACAATACATTCATTAGGACTGCTACAGAACTTCATTTGGAGCGGGACAGGAGCGGGCGGGCGGGGTAGGTATATCCTAGCACGCGGTCTGCGTAGTGATGCTATCCACGGAGAGTGCCATACAATACATTCATTAGGACTGCTACAGAACTTCATTTGGAGCGGGACAGGAGCGGGCGGGCGGGGTAGGTATATCCTAGCACGCGGTCTGCGTACTGATGCTATCCACGGAGAGTGCCAAACAATACATTCATTAGGACTGCTACAGAACTTCATTTGGAGCGGGACAGGAGCGGGCGGGCGGGGTAGGTATATCCTAGCACGCGGTCTGCGTAGTGATGCTATCCACGGAGAGTGCCATACAATACATTCATTAGGACTGCTACAGAACTTCATTTGGAGCGGGACAGGAGCGGGCGGGCGGGGTAGGTATATCCTAGCACGCGGTCTGCGTAGTGATGCTATCCACGGAGAGTGCCATACAATACATTCATTAGGACTGCTACAGAACTTCATTTGGAGCGGGACAGGAGCGGGCGGGCGGGGTAGGTATATCCTAGCACGCGGTCTGCGTACTGATGCTATCCACGGAGAGTGCCATACAATACATTCATTAGGACTGCTACAGAACTTCATTTGGAGCGGGACAGGAGCGGGCGGGCGGGGTAGGTATATCCTAGCACGCGGTCTGCGTAGTGATGCTATCCACGGAGAGTGCCATACAATACATTCATTAGGACTGCTACAGAACTTCATTTGGAGCGGGACAGGAGCGGGCGGGCGGGGTAGGTATATCCTAGCACGCGGTCTGCGTAGTGATGCTATCCACGGAGAGTGCCATACAATACATTCATTAGGACTGCTACAGAACTTCATTTGGAGCGGGACAGGAGCGGGCGGGCGGGGTAGGTATATCCTAGCACGCGGTCTGCGTAGTGATGCTATCCACGGAGAGTGCCATACAATACATTCATTAGGACTGCTACAGAACTTCATTTGGAGCGGGACAGGAGCGGGCGGGCGGGGTAGGTATATCCTAGCACGCGGTCTGCGTAGTGATGCTATCCACGGAGAGTGCCATACAATACATTCATTAGGACTGCTACAGAACTTCATTTGGAGCGGGACAGGAGCGGGCGGGCGGGGTAGGTATATCCTAGCACGCGGTCTGCGTACTGATGCTATCCACGGAGAGTGCCATACAATACATTCATTAGGACTGCTACAGAACTTCATTTGGAGCGGGACAGGAGCGGGCGGGCGGGGTAGGTATATCCTAGCACGCGGTCTGCGTAGTGATGCAGTTCTTTAGCAGTTCAAATGCAGTTGGTCCATATGCATTTAAATTGCACGTCGATTATGCAGCTAGCTTGCAGTCAGTGTGCAGTCATTAGAACTGCACACCGACTGCAATCAGGCTGCACGGTTGCTTTGCAATTTTGTTGCAGTTTTACTAACTGCATTCAAACTGCAAATTTGCAGTCGGAGTGCAGTTGACATGCAGGCCGTCTATCTAAAGCCTAAGATTAAAACCGCAATGATAAGGAATAGATAATCTAAAAACTAGACTTACCTACATATTGCAAAGTTCAGCGACCTTTCATCTGAATGACACCATGACGTAGATAGAAGTATCATTCGATATGACTTTCGGTTTTACTTGTAAAGAGCGAGGTGCCACTGCGAGCGGAAAAGAGTAATAACGGAAGAAATATTAAACGACATTCTTCAACAAAACAAAATGAAATTATGTAATTGACTCCCCTAATTTTGCTGTGCCTGACAGGGTCCATTTTGTTATTTTACTTTGTTATACCAATACATATGGAATACAATAAAGAATTGAGAATTGACCGAGCAAGTGAAGCGTCTCAGCTTCAAGTCTGGCAAAATTCGTCTGTCAGTTTGTTGCTACTCATCTACAGGTCGTATTTTACAACCGATCTGGACGAAACTTGGTATACAGGTTTACAACTTTATAGTTTTTTTTTTTTTTTTTGTGGTCGGGGATTTTTAGTACTTCCTCCAAAAGGGGGGAAAACGGGGGATCTGATTTCGATGTTTCTTTTTTTTTATTGGAAAGGTAGTAAATTTAAGTTAGTCTCATAAAAATTTGGTGAAGACCTGATGAGTATCTACGGCGTGATGCGCAAAATGCAGTAAATTGCTCACTTTTAGATTTCTACCAGTGGAATCGAATCGTCCCTTTAACTACTAGGTAGGAATTTATGCGAGCACCTGGGACCACCTGGGACAACCTTCTCATCACAAAACTAGAGTATTCTGAAAATAATTATAAGGATTCTCTAAACCGAGGCTTTAAAATCAATATTAATGTTAGTTTTACGATAAGATCACTAGATGGCGCTATACCTTACACAGCTTTAAGCGAGGCCTACTGTTCGCAGAACTGCTAGTTTATACTAGTGTTTATTTTTATCCTGTTCTGGTTATGTTATTGCAAGATTCCGAAGCCCATCACAGAAGTATGTGAAGTTTGAACTCGGGACGACGCGGACCTCGGGGGCTCGCGTGTCTTGTGCCTAACTGTGGTCGCCAACTCACCATGGACCTATTACCGCCAAGTAGGTATAGTTTGATTCAAACTTACCTTGTACCTAAGTACCTATAAAGTAAAGAAAACTTTGTGGTCGACGCCTCACCTGAGGCGACTGAACTCGCTGAATCTCCAACAGATTGCCTCACGCATAGCCTTGACAAGACATGCTTGATTACCTATATTAATACGGCTGCCCCATTTCAAAACCTAGTAAGGACTTAAAACAAAATTTTACAGGAGAGTGCAAAAACGTAAAGTGATGTGAATGAATGTGCTCACTAGGTTTCGATGCTTAAATATATCTTCTTATTTTTGAGTTTTTAACGCTGTGTTTTTGTATTTGGTAAGGACTTACAAGGTTAGCAAGATTATGCAATAAAATAATTTTTGTAAAAAGTGTCCTTTACTAGGTTTTGAAATGGGGCAGCCGAATAGGTTATCAAGTTATGAGGCGTAGGATACTACATCCTGATATCTTCAGGCTGGGTTCACTCGGCAATACCTACACAGCATGTTTTTTTACAATATTCGATTTGAACCGTATTATCAGAGGGCTGTTCGTTCACACGATACAATTTTCAATACCACACGTAAAGTACATTCAGTTTGCTTGACAAGTCCGGTGGGTATTCGATAAATGTATTTAGCTATGTTATTTTGCAGTACAAACGACGTGTGAACGCGTCTGTTCTCAATGTACAGACGCCAGCACATCAAGCTACTACAATCTGTCAGATTTCTTTAATAGATTTTCGACTTTATTGCTAAAACATTAGGTTCAAGGTTGATTGGGAAAATCTGACAGTTTCGGGTAGGTTGACCTGCTGGCGTCTGTACCTATGCGCCACTACTTATTCGTAGATTTATCCCGCAAAAAAACATGTAGTACAATGCTTTGTGAACATCAAACTTGTCCGCGCCTAAAGAATCTACCGTGCCGAACGAAACGAAGTTCCTAGTATTTCTTCCGGCGAATCGTCCGATTCGGCGCGTGTTCGACGTTTCATAGCATTTCATACAAGTAATTTTAAAATTCGATTCTTTCTGCTCTCATAAGTGTGCGTTTACCTTTAATCGCCTCTTTCGAATTCTTCTGGGCAAAGTGCGTAATAAAGAAGTCGAATCTAAACGACGACGTGGCAATGGCGACTTTAAAATGATTGAGATAATGCGACGCGTTAAATTAACGCTTCAAGTGCGAAAATTTTATTAGTATGATAATTCCTTAATAGTAGGCTTGTTACGTGCCCTGCCTACACCAAATCAACTAAATTTCGAAATAATAAGATACTTACATCAATCGGATGTTTCCACATAAAATCGCAATGGCGCCGATTCTCTTGTTCGATAACTAAATTAAAAATAGAGAATCGTTATCTTTTACTAACAGGCAGTGCGAGAAAAGGACGGATAGAGCTATGAACAAAGTTAGAGATGTCAAACTAGTTTACGCCTTGCTCTTCTTCGTCTTTTTAGTCGGCATGTGTCGTCACGTGTCGGCTGAATTTGTATGGAAATATTAGTGCCAACTAAATTTGACAGCTCTAATTTACGTCCGTCTCTTTCTTGTTTTACTAGAGAGAAAAAGTTAGCAATAGCTTAAATTAAGTTTAGTTTATGTACAACAGAATCGGCACCATTACCTACTTAGATCACCCACCTCCACCCATGGCCCCACCGACTTCATGTCATATGGGCCGAAGCTCAAGGAGACGGCTGCGGACATAGCTCGCTTACGCAGCGCATGTAACCGCAGTCGCTTCTTGACCCCTTTACAAATTCTTTATCCTGCCCCTGTATGCCTTTCCCCCCTTTCTGGGGCGGCCACCTAGCGTACCCCTCTTTTGGGTAGACGATACAAGTACGGCTTCGCTGCCCGACCTTGGCAGTTCCCACCTACTCGAGGCCGCTCCTCACCTTATGCCACTCATGTGCAAAGTCCCTGAGCCGCCGGAAGTTGGCCTCCGAAGCCACGAGGTCGCCGTAATACACCGGTCCCTCCTCCAGACGAGTGATCCCATTCATCATCTTGCACCGCTGCTCCGCGTACATAGGGCATCGCCACAGAATGTGGTCCAAGTTCTCATCCTCTACACCGCAGTAGCACATACCTACTTAGATCAATTTAGGGTAGGGAGGGGGAATGGCGCTCACTGGGTAGTGGCGCTCACCTCTGTAACTTTGTCGAAATGGAACATAGCAACACGCCGCGGTGCGTAAAGCGCGGGGCGTGGGGACCTCTAACAGGCTGCGACGTGTACGGGCAGTCAGCTCGCGGCGCGTGACCGTGAAGTGTGTTTCTCCGTATACGGCCGCGCTGAACTAATTTTCGATTCGATCTTTTCGTCGTTAAGTCCAGACTTATAATACTTATTTAATTATTGATACCACTTTTCTGGCTATAAAACTATTCTATTTTATGATAATGTAACCAATTTTGAACAATTGTATATGAATGTTTATAAATTTTAAGTTAAATATAAAACGACCGTTTGGGGTTATACCGCTCACCTAAGCGCCATTACCCCTTAATCACTTATTGTTTTTTTTCTTATAGACATGCCCAGAAATCGTCCACGGACCACCCGCTAAAGCGGCTTGGAGCGAAGAAGACCTTCAATCTGCTAAAACTGCGATTTCAGAAGGAATGTCTAAAAGAAAAGCCGCAAAACAATTTAACATACCATTCACTACTTTGAGAGATCGACTAAAAAATGAAAATAGGAGCAACCCAAGACTAGGTCGAAAGCACATTTTCAACAATAAAACAATATTAAAATCTTACTATTTCTTATTGTGATTACCTCTAATAATAATAATCATTGAAGTTGATTTGGTATTTAAGATAGTAACTATATTTTTTTTATTTATATAAGGCTTACCTCACGTACAAATAGGCATAATTGATGCTAATTTGTAATTGTATACTTTACTTTAGTTATTTAAGTTTGATCTCACACTTACTAGTGTAATGAAAATGGATCTTACTAGATATTTTTCTAAAGAGATGTTTGAGCGTCATTACCCCTTAGCCTGCGCGGCATTACCCAAAGACAGGGGCAATGGCGCTCAAACCTGTTTTTTTTAATTATAGTTTCCTAATATTTATAACACAAATATAAATAAGTTTGGTGTTAAAATGATGATTACTGAATAGTTAAAGAACATGTTATGTTTTAAAATTTTAAAGTAAAATTAATATTTTGAAAAATACAGCGTATTTTCCTTAAGTGAACGCCATTACCCCTCCCTACCCTACTGAATCAACGAATCGACGCCTCATGTCGCCAAACGTTCTCCTACTTCAAAATCTGCTGATGCCGATGATCCACGTTTAGCAATCGCTAGAATTGTAGGTAACATTAAAGATAATTTATGTTTTGACACTTCGATAATAGCTTCGTCCGAATCTAGACTTAGAAATGAGTAAATTTTTAGGTACATAAACTGTTTTAAAATAAACTGTTTTGAAGTTATTTAAGAAAATAGACGAACATTGGCCAACTGAAAATGACCCTAAAATTTTGAAAAAAAAAAATAAAGAAAATAGTTCTATACCTATAGATTACAGGAAAACCAGGATAGATTACAGGAAGTATGGTCTTAAAATAACATGGTAAATCTCTCAATATTGTGCATCCAAACTTAAATTTGCAGTTGGAATGTATGGGAGAACATGTTTTTCAACTATAATGTTAAGTTTGTTCTTGGGATAAATTCATCCCAACTACGGAACCCCTTCAATGTGCGTGGTCCAACACGCAGTTTGCCGGTTTTTTTGCCATCTACCGATTTTTTTAAATCAGGTGTGACACCACTGGATACCTAGTTCTTTTTTGGACCCTAACGTTTTCACTACATTTAAAAACTACGATTACAGCTGTATCACGTCATCTATGACATATTCAGGAAAATTAAATTACTTCTGCTTTGTACCAAAAGTCCTATTACTAATATTTATTCAGAACAACCTACGGAATTCTCCGAATGAATCAGAACGTCATATCCTCTAGCAGTCAACAGGAAAGGGGTCATTGCAATTGCGGTGTTGAACCAAGTTGGTCGTATATCTTCAAATTATGACCACTGACGCGAACAGTGACGAAACCGCTTAAGCTCTGTATACTTTGCGCACCAAAGGACCAATGAATGGTCATTATACTGTCAGCTTCAGTTGTTTGTTGAGGTCAGCTTTTATGTCAAGATGTTACAAACTGCGAAGTAGTTTTTGAATATCAATGTTTGCGAGCTACCGTTTCGAAATATTGGTCAGTGTGTTATTGAAACCCAATACTTACTAAAATTTTATTGTTTACCTTTTAGATTTACCTGTTTTTCGGAGTGTTTATCAGTTGCTATCAGGTTTCTATCTAATCTAAAGAGGACCAAATCTCAGTGAAAAGAAAATCTTACATTGGTGTTTTGAGTCATACTTGGTGAGTAATATTTTGAGTTTAGTTTTTTGTCTCATAATAGGTATTGTTGTTACAGTTATTTTTAAAAGAGTGGAACTCACTACCTGCGTCTGTGTTTCCGAACGTATACAACCCTAATCTCTTCAAAGTGAGAGTGAACAGGCTTCTTCTGGGTAAGCTCACTCCATCGTCGACTTTGTCTCTGTCACCTCTGACCTAGACTAGAGTTAAGAGCAAACCCATCACAAATAAAAAAAAAATGATTAGTTTTACTATCTTAATTATCTTTTTAATCGAATCTCAAATAATTTCCATTTGGAAGCTCCAAAAAAAATATTATTGAACTTTTTAATATTGTGATTGCATGTCTTTTTCAGAATCTCAAATAATTACTATTTTGAGGTCCTGAAAATACTAAATAGTCACAGTTCCAACCAGCAGGGCAATTGCGTAACACACTATCAATCGGAATCGGTTCCATTTTGACAGTTCAATAACATTCATTGCGATATTTACGTTGTAGCAGACAAATTTTTCGAACATATGAAGCAATGGATTATTGGAATTTGCTTCAAAATGATTCAGATTCCGATTGATAGTATGTTACGCAATTAGGGTGCTGTTGATGGTTGGAGAGGGAGAGGAAGGCCAAAGAAAAGATGGATGGATTGTGTGAGGATTTGAGGAATGATAATTATGAGGAGTGAATGATAGCGTCACGGTTGACAGGGGAGAATGGAAGAAGAAAACGTGTTGCACCGACCACACGTAAGAAGATGAGCCACAGTTCCAAACTTTCGTCGGTCGGAGCGTTGAAGAGCCGGAAAGTTAAAAGGAGGATTAAAAAACAAATTATTAAAAAAAAACCGACTGCAAAACACATACCTAACTGAAACGAGAAAAGCAAGCATTATAATCTAAAGAATTTTGATATTACAGGCCGATAACCTGAAATATGGTGTATCTTCTGTTGATCCCCACCTGCGATTCGAAAATTGTATAAATTCTAATGCTTGTTTTTCTCTTTTCGGTTACGTGTTTTTTTTTTTAAATAATTTGTTTTATTTCAAGCTTTTAGTTTTATTAATATCTATCTGGTATTGACTCATACGTACCTACGTTAACAATATGTTTACAATAAATATAATTCTAATGCAGTTTAAGGGCAATCAAGTTCTGTTTAAAAGAAAAAAACTTGATAAAAGTTTATTCATTTCAAAATTAAATTCAAGTCAGTTCAATTTTGATACTCAGGTAAAAATGAAAACTCTTTTTTTGTGCATTTAATTTTATTTGTTTAATCTTAGATAATTATGTTCATTATCGAGGTACTCCTAATTAGAGATGTAATGAATATTCGGCAACAATTCGGTATTCGGCCATTTTTTTTTCTAAGTATGATTTAATTTTTACCTGCGGTAACATAAAATACAGCACTTGCCGGCTAATGAGCCAAATACCCCGTCACCCCCGCACGCACGCACCGCAACAAAACCTGTCGTAAACTCGTAACCTGTTCGCGTGAAATGCACTGGATCTCCAGCCGAATATTCGGTCTTCGGCTGAGAGCGCCACCGAATATTCAGTAGTGTATTCAGTCAAATCACTTTTCGTTGCGTTTCGTTTTTTTTTTTTGATGGGAAATCATCAAATAACATCTCCCGCTCTGGGCAGAGCGGGAGGGCGTGTCAGACTTCTACTGTCTAAAACCCACCCGTGTTCCTTCAGTTGCCTGTGCCAGGGCCACGGTAACTCTTTCGAACAACCCGCAACCCTGGCGGGTGCATCTCCACTCCTAATGGCACAATACAATACTAATTGCATTCTTACAGATTATTCCTGGCGAACGGCTATCACTAAAATAACCAAAGTTGTCAAATAAAATAAAAATAAAAAAAATTAAATAGACTTAAAAAAGAAATTAACTCAAAATTATGAAACAACTTTAAGTCGGTGTCTTTAGATCTGTATTTTAGTTTTTTGCCACCGACTTCCGAAATTAATGTTATTTCATAATTTTGAGTTAATTTCTTTTTAAAGTCGTTTTTTCATTATTTTATATTTCATAATTTTTAGTTTAATATTTGTTTGTAATAAGTATTTAATAGTTTTGTTATAAATATTGCACTAGAATTTGACCAAGGTTTTGAGATGTTTTCCCTTTGACACCACACCCGTAGCTCGTATTAATAAGCCAGGCCGTCACACTTACACGTATTAGTCCATTATCTTGAAAACTACTAAACCGATTTTGATCAAACTTTCACTGTACCCTAATCAGAAGTAAATGTAAGTCAACAAAAAAAGAATGGTCACGATCCGACTAATAGTTTCGGAGAAACGCGTGGACAAACATACATACATACAAACATACATCTATGAAATTTTGTGTATTTGTTTGGAAGCCCTAATAGATTATCATTTGTGAATATAAAGCAGTTCCAATAATATTACATACATACGTGTCGAATTAATAACACCTTTTTTTGTAGTCGTTAAAAATAATAGTTATATGTGTAGATACCTACATTAGGTATACTCGATACGGGCATACCAGGCGGTCGTCAGTATCGATTCGGAGACGCTTTGCATACGAAGTCGCAAACATTCTTTGCATACAAGTCGTGTCTACCGACCGGTAGCCGAATTGTTCAGTAAGTACCTATTGCTCAGTTCCTATAAACAAAAACGGATCGTTTTGGTTAGCAATGGTTGCATTTTTAATTGCACTGGCGTAGAAATGCGTAGATTAGTAAAGTAATTTTACCTGTGATAGCTACTTCCATATGAGAAGGTCCTATGCAAAGCTATGAGATCTTTGCTTCATTATTGGTAAAGAAACAAGAGTCTTAATGTTGACCAATAACGGTCTGTAAATTATAGGAATCGGCCATAACTCGTCAATCTAAGAATTCTAAGACAAAAATTAACTAGTATTAGAAGATAGTGTTTTTGTTGTGAATGAAGTTCAGTGTTTCTAGGAATTTGAATGCTTTAAGCTACAGAATTCAGGTATTTTTTCTTATATGTTGATTATTTGCCTATTGACAAAAATTCCAAAACTAAGATTTCGTCTAGTGTAGTTCAGTAGGTACTCCAACTACAGCAGGTCCCACCTTGTATTCCGTGCGGTCACACCAACTAAATAGGTACTAACTTTTTAAAATAATTAATTTCAATAAGTAAACAGCGAAACTGGTAAGATTAGTAAGACAGGTTCCCAAGGAAAAAACAAACTTTAGATCGAAGTCTCCACATATCATTTATAATATATATTTTTTAGTAATATAGGTACACGCTGCTTTTTATTGGCTAGGGAGCTGCCACGATATTGTTATACAGATACTCATCGTTATGAACAACTTTTACTATGGGACCAAACCTGAAATCGCGAAAAAAAATCAGTTGATCCCTACATTTTGACGAGTTATGCGAACATAAAAGTAAGCTGATTTTTTTTTCGCAATTTTAGGTTTGGTCCCATTGTAAAATTGTTCATAATGATGAGTACAACACTATCGTGGCAGCTCCCTCGCTAATAAAAACGCAGCGTGTATAAGTCAATGATTTTTTAAGAAAATTTAGAAATTTCATTTCTCCAATTTTCTACACATAGAAAGAAGTGTAAGAACTTGACACGTCAATTGTCAGCTGTTGCATTCCCGCGCTAACCTGCTGTCAATTGAAGCCTTGAAGGGAAAGTAGGCTAATAAGATTTATGTCCGGTCAATTTATGCACTGCACTGACCTTCGTACTTCTTTTTTTATTGACGGGTCAAGGCCTGTTGGAAAAAAACTTTTTTTTTTTAATATTGTCTATGTAGTTTCTTTGATGCCTCACCTATAGAAATCCTAGGAACGGGAATCGATGAATTCTTTAAAGGCGTTTGTCACCGTCTCGTTTGATTTGAAAATTTTCGCCAGGGCTCCTTTTTGAGATCAAAATTTCCAGACCGGAAGCGATCAAACCAAAAAAGCATCGTGCGTTCATCGCTACCGGTACCTTGGTGCGTTGGTGCTACGACGGAACTCGTATTCGAAAACAGCGCGCAATTTCAATTTTTCCACGGTTACAGAAACATCGATATCAAAGAAAATTCGAAAGGCAAGAAAACAAATGAACAACTGATAAATTAAAGAAAATGTCATGCTATTGTATATTACAAAATTAATTTGTATTTGGAATTCTAAATTGAATGAAAGATAATTGATCTTCACACTAGCATAGTTCTTCTTTCATAGTTAAGAACCTAATATAGAATAATGTCAAGGGCATTTGGGGTCGGCGCAACATGTCTTTTTCTTCCATACTTCTCTATTACTCATTTCGGTAGTCACCCCCTTTCTAGCCTTATCATCTTTCACACAGTCCATCTCTTTAACCGTTATCCCCAGCACCATCGGTCGTTTCTTTGGTCTTCTCCTACTCTTATTATATAGCCATCCACAGTCATTCTCAATATAATAGAAAATAAATAAATAATGTTTATTGTTTAATAAACATTATTTATTTGCCTTTTGGAGATACGTCAAGTCTAAAAAACAATCTTGCTCCTACCCCTCGGTGATGCAATTTGGCCAGGTAAAGTCCAGTGATGGAGACGTAATTTGTGATATGTTTGGCAATTGTTTCCGCTCTAACTTTCTTGACACTAGTAATGCCAACAGTCAATCTTCGGCTTATAATATGGTCGAAGAACCCAATCCCAATGACAACGCGCACGACATATGTCAAGTGGAAATAAGGCAAACTGGAGTATGTAGGCTCCTAAAACAAGTAGATTTGTACAAATATGCAGGTCCTGATGACATTTCACCCATATTCATCGTCAACTGTGCCAAGGATCTTTCTGTGCCTCTTGCCATACTATTTGAAAAATCGCTTGCTACTGGCGTGGTGCCTAAGATATGGAAATCGGCGTATATAACACCAATACATAAAAAAGGGTGTAGGACATTGGTTGAGAATTACCTACCTATTTCGAAGCTGTGTGTGTTTCCTAAAGTGCTGGAGAAAATTGTGCACGCACAGGTTTATTCGGCACTCAAGCACAGTTTATGTGAAAGCCAGCACGGCTTTGTAAGGGGTCGGTCAACCACGTCTAATCTCATTGTCTGTAGTGACTACCTCTCTGAGTGTATGTCTCAGAGGTCCCAAGTAGATGTTATATATACTGACTACAGTAAATGTTTCGACCGGAAAGATCACGTGATCCTGTTGCGTAAACTTTTATCGGTGGGCATCAGGGGTGATCTTTACCGGTGGTTCAAGTCCTATGTGGAGAATAGATGTCAGACTGTAGTCCTAAATGGATACTGCTCTAAACCTATGAACCTTCGGGGGTTCCCCAAGGATCCTTGCTAGGGCCACTGTTATTTAATATTTTTATCAACGATATCTTTTCTTCTTTCCGGTATTCAAAATTGTTACCATATGCTGATGACATGAAAATAATGAGACAAATAAATACCGTGGCAGATGATCATTTATTACAGTCAGACCTTAATAATTTTCAAGTATATTGTAGTAATAATAAGCTGGACTTGAATGTATCCAAGTGTTATGTCTGCTCCTATACACGGACACCTATCCCTATTGTCCATAATTACCTGCTTTTGGATACAGCACTAACTAGAGTAAACACAATCAAGGATCTTGGTGTTACCTTTGACGCTAAGCTGCTGTTTGATGCACACATAGACAATATAGTGAAGAAAGCATCAAAAGCACTAGGTTTCATTCTTCGGGTGTCCTCGGAGTTCAATTCAATTCAATTCAATTTCAATTTCAATTTATTTATTCAATTAATTAATGCATATTTACAATTTTAAGCCTTAAACTAAAGTGGTAGGTATATATACGGGGATCAACCTGAACTAGGATAAACCTGTATCTCAGGTATCATTACAAGTGCAAATTACTACATAAATATTTCCTACGATTGATGATATACATAAATAGTAAATAACTTAACAGACTAATGATAGGACAATATTGATTTAGAAATAATATTTAACTTAAAACAAACAGTAACTGTTCTGTGTCATCATAAAACAAATTTTGTAACCAAGTTGTAATAACATTTTTGCAAAGTACCGTTTTTAGTGCAGACATAGACAAAATAAACAACGTATTGATTAATGCAAGAAATAAAAGGTTTGGGGCTCTTAGGCGTCTTCATTATAATCTATAGAGTTAATGTACCTGCTTTCAGCAATTTTTCTTGCCGGGCATTCTAGGTCACCTGTTTTGTGGTTGCTGAGTTTTTTGAATCGTAAACATGTTGCACACTGTGATGGTTCAGCACTCTTAGTACATTCGTTAGACTGGTGACCTTGTTGTCCACAATGTCCACACGTGTGGGTAGCCTCCCGACAGGTCTTTGCAGCATGTCCGTACTGTTGGCATTTAAAGCACCTCGTCACAAGTGTGAAATCCCTAACTGGGCAGGATGTCCAATTTATAAATACTCGATCTTGGTTAATAAGGGCTTTTCTTATGCTAGCTGGTACTTCTAAAATAAAATTGCATGTAGGTCCTTCTTTTTTACCCGACTTGTGACTTAATTTCAAAGAATTCAGGAAAGAGTCACGAGGCAAATTAGGCAGCTTGTCGGCTAGGTTTTGCTCATATATGCATTCATAGACTTCTTGGTCAGTTAGGGCTGAGGGTACTCCTATCACTATAATTCTTGGTCTTCTCTTATGGGGCTCTTCCACTTTCAGGCCGGAACTACTTAGCTGTGACGAGTTTCGTAGTTTTTCTATGTCCTCCTTGGTTTCGGTGCTGATAATAACTCCTCCGTTTTTGGTTTTACGCAATCCTCTAACGTGCAGTTTAATTTGTTCTGGGCATATTATTTTTTGAACAAGAGATTTAGTGTCGTCACTAGTTTTTAATTTATCATCAGGATAAATTGCGATAGTGCTGAGGTTACTGGGGCGCAAGTAATTATTTTTGTTCATCTTTACCATATCAGCAAAAGAAACATTTTCTATCTTTGTTGATTGGGCGCAATTTAGTTCAAAAACATAAAGACTAATAAAATATTATACTGTTCTTTTGTTCGTAGTCATTTGGAGTATGCCTCTCAGGTCTGGAACCCCAATTATAATGTCTACATAAATCGTATTGAGAGCATACAGTTTTAAGGCACATTCAATATCGGTCTAAAACGTTTTTAATTAATTATTCCTACCGTTGTAAAAAATTTCATATCCTTCCACTTTACGAAAGACGGAAAATATCAGATCTTGTGTTTCTTTTCAAAATTGCTAATGGAACAACTGGTGTTACCGAGCTGTTAAATAAGGTCGGGCTGCGAGTGCCGTCTGCATTCTTACGTAGTTCTGATTTATTGCACACCCCAGTGGTAGTCACTATATACAGACGGAACTCATACATGGTTAGAGCGAGTCGTATGTACAATGCTACCTGCCGGGAAGCTGATATCGACATTTTTAATACTAGTGTTGCTAAATTGAGGAAAATGTTAACTAATAGTTTCTTCGAACGTTAATAGTAATTTTGCTGTTTTTTGTGTCAATTTAGTATATTTTTATTTTCCCGTTTCATGTAATTTTATACTACATGTGAAAACTTGTAATTGGCCATATTTTGTTTAAACTATTACCTACTGTATCTGTTTAGCTGTAAGTTTTCCTAAAAGAAATAAAATAAAATAAAATAGCTATGGCTGGTTTCAGCACTTCCGGTATCCAGTACCTAAGACAATTTCATACAAACTGTTCCTACCATGATTTTAATTATTCTGGTATATAAAGGGTTATTTTAAATTAGCTAGCTAAACTTCGCAGGTGCGATGGGTATCGATACCAAAATATGCAAAAAAATAATTTATTTGATGATTTTTTGTGGAGTCCTCGACCGCAGAAATTGTAGTCACTTGAAATATCAGTTTAAATACTTGTTTTTTTTTAGTTTTGCGTAAACTTCGCAGGCGTGATGGATGAAACACGATAAAACATAAGAAAACTGTTTTTCTCAACTCATACTTCAAGTAACAACACTAACAGCGGTCGTTGACCTCCCAAAAAAATCTTATCTTTTTTTTTTTGTTTATCGTATTTAGATATCGATACTATTTAAAATAACCCTGCGGGGCAATTGCGTAACTGTTACGCCGTAACACATTATCAATAGGAATCGGTTTCATTTTGACAGTTCAACAAAATTCATTGCGTTATTTACGTTGTCGAGCAGACAAATTTTCGAACATATGAAGCAATGGATTAGCAATTTGCTTCAAAATTATTCAGAATTAGTGTAGGTACGGTGCAACCGCACATGCTGCAACTCCACAGTTCACGCCACACATTCAGTTCGCGTTGGGCTATCAAGTCAGCCAGACGTTCTCGTTACAGCCAACAAGGGCCGCGTCACTCACTTCATTTCCACAACATCAGTCCATTAGGCTCATTTTACTTTGGGACATTACAGTAGTGTTTTTATAGGTACTTACCTTCTTTTATTCAATTCATCCCTCATCTAAAAGTAATGTAGGTACGGTCTTGCAAAGGATCTTACAATTAGGATGTAGTTACGTATCTCTCTGTCTAACTCTTTGTAACAGATCTTCCAATAATAAACAACTTTTTATAATATTATGTATAAAAAAATAACTCATGCTAAGTAATAACTGCCGAACGGGTCGATCCATCAGGTTAAGCTACGCTTGCCGGGGTTGGTCTGTGGATGGGTGACCATCTTTACATACAGTGACTCCTCCGTGCCTCGGAAAGCACGTTAAGCCGTTGGTCCCGGCTGTCTTTCGTGGATCTTTGACAGTCGTTACGGGTCGTCAGAAGCCCGAAAGTCTGACAACCAGTCTTACCAAGGGGTATCTTATTACCCAGTAACTGGGTTGTGGAGGTCAGATAGGCAGTAGCTCCATGTAAAATACTTGTATTCAGCTGCATCCGGTTAGACTGGAAGCCGACCCCAATATAGTTGGGAAAAGGCTAGGCAGATTGATTGATAAAAAAAAAACTATTTAATAAAACACTGGCAGTTATCTTAGGTCTACCGACACATTAGATTTTACTTTTACCCTAACAACATCGCTCAACGTGCCTAGAAGTTTTCACTTCAATAAATGAGTACTTACCAATCTATTTTTTTTTTTCTCATTTATGCTGTTATGTTAAATACCATGTTATTACAAGAGCCTATATATACTCGTATAGAGCTCTACTGGTCGCTACACCGACATTCCTAGTGTAAAAAACCGGCCAAGTGCGTGTCGGACTATGCGCAATGAAGGGTTCCGTAGTTGGGATGAATCCCAAGAACAAACTTAACATTGTAGTTGAAAAACATGTTCTCCCATACATTCTAACTGCAAATGTAAGTTTGTACGCACAATTTTGAGAGTTTTACCATGTTAAGGTCATAGATTTCTTATAAGTTTTCCTGTAATCTATAGGTACTGAACTATTTTCTGTATTTTTAATTTTTATTTTAGGCTCAGTACTTTCGGAGATAAAAGGGGGAATGGTCAATTTTCTTAAATAACTTTAAAATTATTAATATTAAAAGTATAAAATATATATACAGTATGTTAACCAACAGAGGGCGTTCCCGTTAACCCGCAATAGTATAGCATCCATACATGCTAAAAAAAATATTACCATTCGAAAACAAAATGGTTTTTATTTTTTTTAATATTAAAATATTCACTAAAAATGTTAAATTGATACGTAAAAGAAACACTCTGTACACGCGTACTTGAAGGACGGAAACATCGCAATTTAGTTTTTATTTTTAGTGAATATTTTTATATTTTTTTGAATATTTTAGTGAATATTTTTAGCATTTTTAGTGAATATTTTAATATTAAAAAAAATAAAAACCATTTTGTTTTCGAATGGTAATATTTTTTTTAGCATGTATGGATGCTATGCTATTGCGGGTTAACGGGAACGCCCTCTGTTGGTTAACATACTGTATATATATTTGAGACCCTCACAGTAAGCTCTTTCATTTGATATGTCACACGGTAGGTACAGTTTGCAAAACTTTTTTTTTAATTTTCTTATTGGCCCCCCAAAATTGACCCCTTATTCAAAATTCATTTATTTACGTTTCACGTCCGTGTTTGGGTCACAGAAATACATACGTGTACTAAATTTCAATGGCTGTGACAGACGGACAGACAGACAGACACACGAGTGATCCTATAAGGGTTGCGTTTTTTCCGTTTTAGGTACGAAACCCTAACCGGCCAAATGTGTGTTGGACCACACACAATGAAGGGTTCCGTAGTTGGGATGAATTTATCCTAAGAACAAACTTAACATTGTAGTTGAAAAACGTGGGCCATACATTCCAACTGCAAATGTAAGTTTTTACGCACAATATTGAGAGATTTGCCATGTTATTTTAAGACCATAGACTGCTTATAAGTTTTCTTGTAATCTATAGGTATAGACCTATTTTCTGTATTTTTTCAAAAATTAGCAGTTTCAATTGTCAATTTTCGTCTATTTTCTTAAATAACTTTAAAACAATTTATTTTAAAATTATAAAGAAATATGTACTTTAATTGAGACCCCCATTTGCCCCCCCCCCCCCCCCCCCAATTGACCCCCATAGTCAAAATTTGCTTATTTACGTTACACGTCCGTGTTTGAGTCACAGAAATTCATAAGTGTACCAAACAACTTAATCGGTCTATTAGATTCGGAGCAAATTGGCTATGACGCAGACAGACAGCCACACGATCCTTTATGGGTTCTGTTTTTCCTTTTGAGGTTCGGAACCCTATAAAGGAAATAAAAATCTGTATGTATAGTAATTCGGTATCGAAAACTAAGTTACCTATCAGCATTGCTATTCTGTACAAATCTCACCGTGAAAACCTAGGTGAGATGAGCGTGGAGTGAGCTGTCAATAGTATCAATCCCTAGTATCAGGTGGATTGACAGCTCACTTCACCTAAGTTTTCACGGTGAGATTTTTACAGAATGGACCGGCTGATTACCTCTTACCGCTCACAATGTGACCGCACCCGTAATTGCGTTAATTACACTTATTATTACGTCATCAATCTCGGTATTGTTTATATTTTATGAAGAAACGTTTAATGTAAATGATAATGCTATCTTATACTTCAAAAATGAATGAAAACATCTTCATTTTACATTAAGTAAGTAGTGTGTGCGTTTTAATCGTGTTTCTAAGTGAATTTCGCGTTGATTTTTTTTGCTTTTTGTTCTAACGTAAGTCAAGTAAAGTGTATTTTAATGAATAAGTAGCTAAAATATTTTAAATCTGGATGGGAATGTTAAGGAGTTAACTACTACTTTGTGTGTGGACATAGTAAATTAATTTTAATTTTTTTATTGTTAATATTGGAAATTTAATGGAATTATTAGGTAGGTATTAGTGACATGTAAGTACTTACTTTTTCTTTGTTGTTTTTGTTTTACATAATGAGATTGTGTTCTATTATCTTGTTATTATTTAATTATTTGAGTAGGGATCTTTCTGCAATATTCAGACAAAATATTAATTGTTATTGAATAAATGAAATTAAATTTAAAAAAAAACCGGCCAAGTGCGAGTCGGACTCGTGCACGAAGGGTTCCGTACCATTAAAAACGGCAAAAAAAATCTGTTTTTAGTATTTGTTGTTATAGTGGCAACAGAAATACATCATATTTTATTTTATTTGCCAAAATAAAGTTTTTTATTTTATCATCTGTGTAAATTTCAACTGTCTAACTATCACAGTTCATGAGATACAGCCTGGTGACCGACGGACCGCGGAGTCTTAGTAATAAGGTCCCGTTTTACCCTTTGGGTACTTAACCCTAAAAAACGGTCAAGTGATGTCGGACCACGCTCAAGGAAGGGTTCCGTAGTTGAGAGAGAGTTTATCCAAAAACAAACGCGTTGACAGGTATACATATTTTTTTATGTGATAAAACTACAAATTAACGATTATCAGACTTTTCCTTTACTTGAGCTGTGAGACCTTTCTTGCCAAACATGATTCTAGGTTAAAGGGAAGTTGCCCTATTGGTTTTTTATTTATTAGCGAGTAGGTACCAAAATATGTCTCATAAATGGCCGTATTTTTTATTGCGTTGACTTACAAGCTTAATTTTTTAGAGCTCCAAGGGACCATAGACCTACGTATTTGATATTAATTTCAACTTGATACCTCCACGCGTTCCTGAGAAAAAAGGTCTTGACTAGAGATGGGCCTCTACCCGATAAACGCCCAAACTTTGGGTAAATACCCATTAATATCTATTATTACCTTCTCAATTTTAATTTATACCGGGTAATAATTAAAAAAATAAATTAGCCAAATCACATTATAATTTTTAAGTCTGTCTGCAGGGTTGCCATTTACACAAATATTCTGGACTATCTCACAATAAAATGCAGTTTTATCAAAAATATTGTATAAATAAAATCAAAATTATAACATGTAGGTAACTACATATTTAAAATGAAAATATTTAATAATATTTATGTATAATAATAATAATATTTAGTATAATTCTACACGTATGTACAGACGCCAGCACATCATGCGCCTACAATCTGTCAAATTTCTTTAATATATTTGCAACTTTATGTCTCAAGCATTAGGTTCAAGGTTGATTGGGAAAATTTGACAGTTTCGGGTAGCTTGACCTGCTGGCGTCTGTACATACGCAATATTATTGGAACTGCAATATATTCACATATAATAATCTATTAAGGCTTCCAAACAAATTGCAAAATTTTATAGATGTATGTATGTTTGTGTGGCCACTTTATTTTTATTGGCTTAAATTTACTTCAAGTACTTACTACTGCAAGTTTTATCAAAATCAGTTCAGTAGTTTTCGAAATAAAGGGCTAATACGTGTAAGTGTGACGGGCTGGCTTATTGATACGATCTACGGATGTGGTGTCAAAGGGAAAACATCTCAAAACCTTGGTCAAATTCTAGTGTAATATATTAAAACAAAGCCATTAAGAGGATTGTGAAGTGCCGATACGCGGCGCGATTTTTAGAGGCAATTGCCTACATTTCATACAATTATTTACATTAATATTGTTTCGGGCGATAACGTTTTTATTCCCCGAAACCTTTACGAAATGAGACAATTTTAATCTCATTACATTCAGTACACTTTAATCTAGGTCTGTACGTTTTTTGTTTTTAGTAATTAAATCGAATTTAATTTAAAAAAATAAAAATGCTCGAGGATGTTTTTATGTCAAAAATATAGATATTTAGATGCTAATAACTTATATTACATGCAATATTTCTTTATAATAAAAAGTACGTTTTTACGACCTAGTTTTTCATTATACCTATAACATTTCCAAAAATCATGAAAATTAGACTATGTTTACGGGGAGAAAAACGTTATCTCTTTTTGTATGAAAATTTACAGCTTCACAATCCTACAAACAAATATTCCAGATTTTACCAAAATTAAAAATTACAAAATAACAATAATTTAAAAAATTAATTATATTGACTTCAAAAAGAAATTAACTAAAAATTATGAAATAACTTTAATTTCGGAAGTCGGTGGCAAAAAACTAAAATGCAGATCCCAAGACACCGACTTTCGAAATTAAAGTTTATTTCATAATTTTTAGTTAATTTCTTTTTGAAGTCAATATAAGACTACTACTAAATCAAAACTATTAATCATAGTGAACACGGCCACTACTAAATTACAACATGGAAATAAAATATCCAGAACACGGTTTGCATTTACTTTCCACTTCATCCCTTTCTTTCCCATTTTTACCTACCCTTTTTTTACCTACCAGCCCCATCTCTAGTCTTGACAGACTGACAGACAACGAAGTGATCCTTTTTTTTGTGGATGGTAAATCATCAAATAACTTCTCCCGCTCTGAGCGTGTCAGACTTCTACTGACTAAAACCCACCCGTGTTCTTTCAGCTGCCTGTACCAGGGCCACGGTAACTCTTTCGAACAACCCGCAACCCTGGCGGGCATCGGCCCTAGCGGACCCCTTCAGCTAGTGCTGACATCTCTTTGAGGCGCGCGTGGAACACAACGCGCCGTCGACCCGGGCATGGTCCTTACCGGACGGCGCCTACGGTGGCCGGGAATCGGCTATCGATTCCCGACGCCCCGGGTCGACGCCCGATCCACCTCCGAAGTGCATTTAACTCCCACGTGGTTGCCCACCTGGCAACGGAAGCACCTCAGAGGTCTGGGTTCCAGCAGTTTCACCTGCGCGGACACCCAGCCGAACTTGAGCCTGCGGCCCTCCCCGACTATTTTCCGGGCTGCCGACACGGGGCAGCTCACCGTCACGGCTCGCATCCCCTTAAAGTGAGGACGGATGGTGCCTACCCTCACCTGCTCGGCAGAGCAACCCCCAGCACCAACGATGGCGGCCACCACCTCTCCCTCCGTCGCAGAACGAAGTGATCCTACAAGGGTTTCGTTTCTTCCTTTGAGGCATCGAACCGTAAAGAGGCAGATATATTCCCAGCACGCGCGTCGTGAGGACTCGAAAACGTCCTAATTGAGACGTTTTGTCTTTAGGACCTATGCACACGTTGCGATGTGGCACCGCACCGCAATGATTTCGCCATACGTTGGCGGTCACGTATGACCGTCAAATGGCGGCATTTGTACGGCGAAATCTGCGGGTGCGCATGGGTGACATTCATTCGTATACACAAACATGCGGTCCAGCGCAGAAGCCTAACTGAATCATTTTGTCTATTAAAAAATAACCCTTGTCGTTTTCTTGCAGATTTTGTCATCACAAGCAAATAAAAAACAGTGCAGTGCCAGCTAAGTTCAGTGTTTAAAAAAAAACGGTCAAAATGAAGTTAATATTAATACTATGTGTTCTGATAATGACATTAACAACTGTGCTAAGTTCGACATATTTCTTTGGCGAGCAAACCAAGAACACTAGGATAGTGTTTCGTGATAAATTGAAATATGAAGCTATTCCTTTGAAGAAACGGATCAAGACCTATACTTATAATGGGACTGTGCCAATTAAGGTAAACATTGTCTTACAGATGTTGCATTTTAATAATCATAATATCCTGGGACATTTCACACACGGTCATCTACCCAAACTAAGCAGAGCTTGTACTATGGAAACCACATAACTGATATACTACATATACTATTTTTTTTTTTTGTAAATACATACATAGATAATAGGGATGATGACTAAAAAATGATTTTTTGTCCGTCATGTAGATTATTAAAATATATTGGACACGTATTTTTTCTTTTTCTACGTAATCAAAAGATTACGGCGATACATTGAGTTAAAATGTGGCATGACGTCACGTCTTCGTAGATTTTATACATAGAAGTGACGTAGCAAGCCCCCACTCCCGAACTTTAATGCGAGTTATCTAAGTCATTTTTTATTAATATTATAAAGCAAAAAATACGTATCTAATATTTTTTTATTATCTAACTGACGGACTAAATAGAATTTCTTTTTTTTTACCCAGGCATCATCCCTATTACACCCAGACTCAGGACAAACAGACATGTTCATGCACACAAATGTTTGTCCTGCATGGGAATAGAACCCACGACCTGCGACATGATAGGCGGTATCTTAACCAACCACGCCGTCTGGCCTGTCAAAATTTCATGAACGCGCGTCAGTCATACCAATTTATACCTTATCACAATAATATAAGAGTTACATGACGCGTGCTCGTGAATTGCATTACCTAATGGTACCTACTTTATTACGTACTTATGACTGTACGTTTGGGGTGCATGTATGCCTTATAAAAAGGTTACTTATTAAACGGCCAATGTTTGGGGTAACCTGAGGGGTTGTACGAGGGGCTGTACGGTCCTTTGCTGTTATACGAAAACTAGTAGTTGACGTCACCTCACATGTCATGACAGTATAATATTTTAGATTTCACCGTTCCTACTTTTTAGGGTTCCGTAACAAAAGGGTACCAACGGGACCCTATTCATAAGGGTTGAGTCACATCTGTCAGCACGGAATCGCCTTTTTTCCTCCGCACTCTATAGAGTGCGCGCAGAGGAATCCGAGCGCTATCTTTCTCGCTCTAGGAAATGACGATCCTGAGCGATAGAAAAGGATAGAACTTGAAAAAGGTGTTCCCGTGCTGACAGATGTGGCTCAACCCTAAGGCTCCGCTGTACGTCCTTCCGTCCGTCTGTCACAGGGTTGTATCTTTGGAACCGTATTATAGTCAAAGTCAAAGTTTTTTTCAAAGTCATAGTTTTTATTAATGCGATTTTCGGTGATACAATTGGGTCTTAAATTTATTTTATAGTAGCTCAAAAATCTACCCTATATGGCATGCATTGTTAAATTACAATACCTATTAGAAATTAAGTTAAACATTACATGAAACAGAATGAAGAGAAGATTTGATTTGAAGATTAATCTAGAGAAATGTTAAATTATGTAGTTCACACTTGAAATTTTCACAGAGAGCCTAAGTAGGCACTACTATGGCTACCTACTAATATAACATCAAATAATAAAAATAAAATAAACTAAAAATTTTAGGGGTCTCCATAATAAGAAACGTTTTTTCGGTTTATTACGTTCTTAGTATTAAATATTGTACGGTGCTACGGAAGACTCCCTTCATGGGCAAGACCGACTCGCACTTGACCGCTTTTTTAAAGACGCAAAATGTGTGCCCGTTTAGATTACCCATCAGCAAAAAGGACGAACTTTCATACAAAGTTTTATCCCCATTTAACCCGTTTAGGGAATCATTTTTCAAAACCCTTCCAAGCCTACGCATAGCAGGGGGCCGATTCTACTAACAAAATTGTTAAGAAATCGCAATTGCATGGCAGCTGAACCACGGCTTTTGAGCGTTTTCGCATTCCACTAATGTAACAAGGATCCAACTGCGGTTACGTTTCAGTTCAGTTACCGATCGATCGAAACAATCTCAAAAGCTATTCTGCTAACAAAACCGACCATGAGCGTGACGTTTAGTCGCATCATTATCTTTTTGACATAATTGAAACGTTTCGTTTCACAGATTTCGCAAGCTGGGGCCGAAAACGAAACGTTCTTCTGAGTTTTTATTATTTATAAAGTTGAAATGTTACAAAAAAATATACAGGCTAAAAGTATAAGTATGGTCTAGATATGTTTTTGTATTAAAAATACTTTTAGTAGCACTTATTCGTATTTAGTAATATTATTAGATTCAACTTTTTTTTTTGTGGTATTATTAAAACATACTATTTGGAATGTTGGTTACACAGGTTACCCGCTGTTACGTTCCCGTTACGATTCGGTTTAAGTTTAGTTTCCATTTTGATTATAGAATTACTATTCTATCTAATAACTTTTGTGGTAACTATCGAACGGCGATCGAAACTGAACTGTTGTTGAAACACAATTGAACGTGTAACGTTGCAAATTAGTAGAATCGGCCCCGGACGGAATGGCAAAGGATTTTGCCAGCGGTCAGCGCAAACTAGCCGCTTAGATACTGTAGCATTCCGGCGGTCTACCAAGAGAACCAGCGACGTGCCGCGGCATGCCGAGTCACGCCGAAGTATGCCTCGGCCGGTAGCACCTGCTGCCTGATACACATTTCAGTTAAAATTGCGTTCGAACGAGTGTTGTTGTGTCTTGAAAGTTTTAAAATGGTAGATTGGGATTTGGTGTTAGTATCGATTATTGCAAAGGAAGAAGATGCACATGCTAATAGTAATGGGGTTAGAAGAATATTTTGGGTGGGTCATCTATGGAAAGAAAGAGAATAAAAGGGTGAATTTAATCATTTATTTAATGACTTAAGTTACGACGTGCAAAAATTTTATTTCTAATTTGTGTGTTCATACTCGTATAAATAATCATAGGCTTGGATTAAATTTATTAATTTTACTTCCATATTGCGACCAAAAACACGTCTCCTCAAAATAAATACGGGCGTAGTGGTTAGCGGCGCGGGCGCAAATGTGGTGTGCATGAGTACTTCCGCTTGCACTGCCTCACCCCGCGGCATGTCACGGCGTTCTTCGGCGTGTCGTTACATACCGCAGTGTGCTGCGGCATCCCGCCGCGGGATCCCTTAGCACGCTCTTCAATTCCGTGGCAAGAAATCGCTTTCGATGCCACGGAATCAGTTTAAAATATTGGCATTTATGTCGTATTCATACTAGATAGTAGGAGTAAGTTACGAGATAAGTTTGAATGTCCTTTGGTAAAAATTTAAATCCTCTGCCATTCCGTCCCATGTGCGTCGGCCCTTAGTGCTAACCTTCGGTATATGTTTACGGAAATCTTGCCCAAAATGACATGCTTCTAGACTGTGCGTTGTCTGTCAACTGTGAATTAAAGATTTTTCATTCAGACACATTCTTTCTCAATTTCCAGGCAATCAGCTGCTACGACTTCCAGAACAGTGAGGCTTCCGTCAATATCACATCAGGCGGTATTGGATACAACTACGTAGACCTACGTCTGAAGAGCCAAAGGAGTTACCGACTCGACTATGCTATAGAGATTTATGCGTAGGATAGGATATGTGTGGTTGGATGAAGTGGGAGTTTTGATGTAATTTGGGAGATTCCTTAAAATAAAACTGGGTCACGTGCTCATTGGCGTTTAGTCCATTCGCATGTAGATATTCTTCTGTTTTCTACTTGGGTAATGAGTATGACACTAGAGCAAATATTTTTTACAAAACAATGTATCTACGGATTAGACGCTCCAGGTCACAAAAGCTATTCGTCATATACTCATAGCTATCTGATTTAACTCAGTTAGTCACTATGGCGATTCGTCTAGTACGGTGTTTGCTATAAACGCTGTTTGTCATTGCCAACGCCTCAGTCAACTGCCTTACCGTTGACGCCGCGGTCAGTCGCTGCACCGCCGTCGCCTGTAGTGGTGGAGGCGCTCAAGCATGTGTTCACGCCTCCTCCAATCGGGACTGTGGCTGGCGATAACACCTATATGAATATGGTTCCTAAATTTCAAACACTTCAACGGCAAATTTAAGTTTCTGCTTATATCCCATTTTTAAATTAATCGACGCTTCAAGAACTTATTTTCTACAATTTCTTTATTATAATATAGTGTGACTGTTAATTAGTGACGGATACTTAACACATTCTCTGCTTAATTCTTTATGCAAACGATTCTTTATGCTACACCCTTACCGACCCTTTTTTTACGATGTTTTCGAAACAATAGAGATGCACAACGAACGCACATGTGCGGCGCGCCGCACTCGAAGAAAGTTATGAAAACGCGCATGTGCGTCTGCCGCGCCTAATGTATTAACCACATGATTGTACTGATAATGATAACATACTGATTGTAATGATAACATACGACTTTTACTATGGGAAAAACCTGAAAGCGCGAAAAAAAACAGCTGTCACATACATTCATGTTTGCATAACTCATCAAAATGTATGGGAGCAGCTGATTTTTCAGGTTTGGTCTTATAGTAATAGTTGTTTGTTATCATGAGTACAATCATGTGTTTAACTAATTACCAGTCACCCTATATAGTTTCATTAATATCGAATATTATTTTGTTACCATGAATACTTTGTATACGTACACGAAATTACAATTTAAAGTCATTTTAATTCATTAGTAACACGCTAAATAAATGAAACACTAAATAAATATGGATAATCATATATTTTCTTAAAATGTAAACATTTAAAAATAACACATTTCTCTTAAACGATACATGCACGCCGTACGAAGACTTTGGTTAAAGCGATTATTAATAACGCAAGACATGAATGCAAGAAATAGAGACAAGAATACTGTAGGATAAAAATTTGATCCCAGGACTTGGGACCAACATGTCAGAAAGTGGCACGAGAACACCAGAAACTGGAATGAGACTGCCACACATATGTCAATAAATTGATGTGCGCTTTTTATTTTGTGTATGATTCACTTGATTCCTTTACCAATTGGTGGAAAAAGACAGCGAGTTGTTAATAATATCTTGCATAAACTTGTCTTGCTTCAACAATCGCTCTAAATTATTTAGTTGCATAGCCAAAACAAGTGATTTAGATAAACTTAACACCGAATAGAATGATTTATATTAATTAAATCATTAAAAAAGTTGTCGACAAAAATAATTTCAAGTTTCTTTTTAATACTTTTAATTTCAAGTAATATTTTTTTTGAAGATATTAATTTATATGCTGACTTTGAGGTTATTATAACACATGTAAGACCTCAGAAAAAACCGGTGAAGTATGAGTTGGACTAACACTCGGCATTCCGTATCAAATTATTAAAATTGAGATAGGATTTATCCTAGAGCGGTCCGTTAATTTCTACGGAACCCTAAAAAAGATCAAGAATAATACAAATGGGTCTGCATAAAAAGCATTACAAAGTAACAAAAAGAATTTGGTCCACGTTTCACGTCTAATAGAAAAACATTAACCTAAATAATATAATAATAAAATCATATATTTGCACCGTACATAAAAAATAACGAGTAATATTTTGACTTCACTATTCTAGTATTAGTGTTGTAGGTTCATTATTACTAAGTAACGATTATGTGTTGCTAGAGTGATAAAGTAAATAACCTCCTCCTTTTTGAAAGTCAGTCAAATACTTTGATACTGGCGCCGATTCCCTTGTTCGCAAACTAAACCGGGATGATGATAATCTGGTCTCTTTTAACGCCACCAAAACACAGGCGTCTTTTTGCCGCTAAGACTCCTTTTTGCTCAAAGACCTACTTTTCAAGGTACATCTGTTCCTGTAACTGGTCGGCTTGAGCTCCTAGGCATGGAGTTGATATCTGGTCTCAACTTCGGAGACACCATCGAGTACAAAGCTCAAACTGCGGCCAAGAAACTGGGCATCCTAAATAGGGTGAAGCGATACTTTACGCCTGGACAGCTTTGAACCCTTTACATAGCGCAAGTCCGATCCTGCATTGAGTATTACAGCCACCTTTGGGATGGATCAGCTAAGTACCAACTAGCCGCGCTTGACTCGGTGGAATGCAGAGCTAAGAGGCTCATTGGCGACGTAAAACTGGTGGATGCCGTCGTCGACTCTGTCTGTTGCCTTCGACCTAGACTAGAGTCAAGAGCAAACGCATCTTAAAAAAAAAAAAATTAATTTCAGTGCATTTTTTTCTTTCAATTTCATTAAGAAAATGACAGAAGATAAATATTAGTTTAATCCTGTCAAATTAGTCAGCGCCTGACGTAAATTGACGTATTTTTAGTAGCCAATTTTTTAATCACGTCTAATCTTGTCTATGGAGTAACTTGACAGAACTAAACTAATATTTATCGTCTGTCCTTTTCTTAATGAAATAGAAAGAAAAAGATGCACTGAACTTAAATTTAGTTTAGTTTGTGAACAAGGGAATCGGCGCCATTGTCTATAATATGTAAAGGTACACATCCATCTTATTTACAAATAAAATTTAGATTCTAATTTTAGTTACATTCGGGCCGTCGAGAGCATGCGTTCCTGACATCTAACAGTTGGACAATTTCTAGAACTAATAAGGATCACATTCGCAAAACACATATTCGTTAGTATAAAACTTACACTTGTAAGTCAAGAACGCATTCTCTCGACGGCCGAACTGTAAGTGAATCAAAGTACTTGAACTGGACTTTATAAGTTTGAAATCGCCAAACCGTCTTGAGCAAGCGTGTCACCACGCTGATCACTCACCGGTGATCAATGCTCGTGCCTTCTGTGTATGAGAAGAGCCATTTACCCTGCAGCGGGAGAATAAGGCTGGTATGGCAAATCAATGGTTCTTGTTCTCCAAGTTTCCAGCAGTGTCATGGTTCTCCTTTGCGAACGTAAATCTACTATAGTTTTTGGTCTACAAAAACGAAGAGAAAAAAATTAATCGGGAGCTTAGGCGATCTGTTCTGCAAAAATCTGACCGTAAAAACTTAGGTGAAGTGAGCTGTCATTCCACCTCATGCTAGGGTTTATTATTATAGCAGCTAATCAGCTGATGCGTGTGCATCAAATAGCTTGGAGATATTTAATCTGTCCAGTCGGTTCTTGAAGCAGTTCAGCGAGGGAGCCTCTTCCATGCTCTTATAACTTGGTTAGACAAGATTTGCTTCAAAGGCTTTTTCTTTGATGATTTTCCCATAACTTTAAAGAGTCATCATCATCTGCCTAGCCTTTTCCCAACAATTTTGGGGTCGGCTTCCAGTCTAACCGGATGCAGTTGTATTTTACATGGAGCGACTGCCTATCTGACCTCCACAGCCCAGTTACTGGGTAATACGATACCCCTTGGTAAGACTGGTTGTCTTTCGGGCTTGATCCAAGAATGACGAACGGCTTAACGTGCTTTCTGAGGCACGGAGAGGTCTTGGTATGTAAAAATGGTCACCCATCCACGGACCAACCTCGGCAAGCGTTGCTTAACCAGATCGATCGACTTGTGCGGCTGTTATTACTTAGCCACAACTTTAGGGAGTGCCCTATAATGGTCTTGAAGGCTGGGCAAGTCGTAGTGTCCTGTAAGGATTGAGCTCACTTCACTTAAGCTTCCACGGTGAGACTTTTATAGACTAGATTACCTGGTGTGCATCCAAACGCGCGCGTAATCATAGTGTGTTACTACCTTTATAACAATCTCATAATTAAATTGCATGAGCTATATATATTTTATTACTGATTCTATTGAAATACAGTCTAACTAAAATGCATAGAAGACAATAAAATGCTATAAATTAATTACTGAAACACGTGTACCAACTAAATGTATTTATTTAGGTAATTCGAATTATCTAGATTTCTAGACAGACTTTTCCAAAGATTTAAATCGTTCGAATCGCCGTGTCAGAGATAGTCGCGTTTCTGTTTTGTTTTGACACATCTGACACACTGAACGGATGCCCATTCAATACTATTTTGTATTATAGACAAACATATTTAATTCAGCATCTAAACACATTTGTCCATAGTTAAACGAAAAGGATCCACCCACATTACACCTAATGTGGGTTGGATCCTTTTCGTTTGAGGCGAAAGCGTCAGGGTAGCCCGCGAAATTCAAATTTTCTTACGTTTTTTGCAATTTACAAGTCAGTATTAAGTTGTAACCTTGTAAGTCGTACCTTAAGTATGAACTTTTACTCGACAGATTAACCTACAAATTCTCAAACAATACTTCAGGAAGCTTTCCGTTTCTACAATAAACCTTAGCCCACGTTCGCAAGGACGCTTTTTCAACGCGATGTTTTTACCGCGCACATGATTTTCAACGCTCGGTTTAGCTCCGAGAGTTGAAAATCAAATTGTGCGCTTTTTAGTGCACTAGGTATGCGCTCTGTTGAAGAGTTGAAAATCCAGTGAGCAATTTTCTAACGCCAATTTAGAAATGCGAACGTGGGCTAATGTGTATTTAGAAAAGGAAGGGGGCTTAAAGTGTAAGAGATAGCACGAAACTTAAAGGCAACTTAAAACTGAGTGGTTTTATAATTCTGTTTAAATATAAATGTATGTATTAGGTATTCTTTCACTACAGGATTATCGCTACTAAGAAATTCTATTTTAAACCTTTCAGTCAGAAAAAGAACCTGCATGTTATTCAAGAGCGCATGTCAAAGCAATTTAAACCTTATGTCAATGCTTTAGCTCATGACTTGCTACGACTATGCCGCTCATCACCGTTCAAAAACAAATGAACTAATGACTCGTAAGTTCTTTTTACTCCAAACGCGTTAATAATAATAATTATAAACAAAAATAAAAATAAAATATTATGTAGGATTGAAACTACGATTTTGTAGGATGCTGATTGGATTTGTCGGTATTCTTCTGCTTAGGTCAGCTTCCAGTCTAACCAGATTCAGGTGAATACCAGTATTTTACTGAAGCGGCTGCCTATCTGACCTCCACAACCCAGCTACTAGATAACACCATTTGGCAAGACCGGTTGTCAGACTTTCAGGTTTCTGACTACCCCCTCAATGGCTGTCTAACACAAATAAATCGATCAAACTATGGATTGGTTTAATCGATCTTGGGCCTATAACTTACTATCCGAATATCCGTCAATATCCCACAATATCTGTCCATTCCTTCAGTTCAATTACATCTCATGGAATATTCAGTGTATAGTACAATATAACATACATAAATCGTATCTATTGGCATTCCTTGAGCACTTGTAGTGATTTCCTGAATAACTCCTGCTGAGAGCGCGCGTGTTTGATCTCTAGTTCGGCTAGGTCCAACAGACTGGAAAAAAATAAATTATTATTGACACTATGAATGGATTGGTGATTGCAATAAAATTGTTTATTTATTTATTTATTTAGGGACAACAAACAGCAGTGTAATACTAAGTAAACATAGGTTAGAGCTTAATAATAGAGGTAACAAATACACTACTCACAACGTTATCCACATATTACTAAACAGATCTAGGTACTAGTTGTTAGAATGAACGATATCAAAATAAACAGAATAAAAGTAAACATTACTTAATTAGTAGGGTTCTGATCACTTAATATAGTAATAATTTCTTTTCTAAATATAGCCTTGCTGAGAAACATAATATCAGATGAGCCAAACTGCCTATTATAGGTGTCAACCAATCGACGCAGCGGTGAGCGTACGCCTGAGTTGGTTCTACAAAAAGTAGTAGCAAACAAGTGTCTCGAGCGAACTTCTCGACCATGTTAGATTGTAGCGGCATCTATAACGAAACATGCGAACTACGCATCAAAGACCTGACGTCACAAATCCTGCATCGCGCAAGCAAAGTTCACCGCGCAATTGTATATACAGGTTACTGTTAACTCGACGTACTCCTCACACTCAGAACACGGTCCCTTCTCACCACCCGGGCTCGGCTCGACCTGAAAACGGGGAGGTGAGGGGGGCCATACACCCCTTCTGTAGGAACGTCGAGTCCGTAACTCTGTCGCTGGATGCCATCTGCTGGGCTTCCCCCATGTAGGTGGGGGTCTCACCCGGCAGGGGTTGTCCGCCGAGTTACGGTGAAACAAGCGGCGTTGGGCATCAACGTCGTGGCGTGCCTACAGACACAAATTTCAGACACCTCTTTACATGGGCGTGTATGCCGCACGCCCAAACATCCTTTCGCCAGCGGCAATCACAATGAGGGGCCCGTGGTTACGGGCCACCGTATGGCTTCCGCGGTCGGGGGGCCATGCCCCGACACCGCACGCCGCGCTTGCGGGGGCGTAGCGACATCCCGCAAGACGTACTCCTTGCAGGACGTCATAGTAGGGATAAAATTCAACAAAATAAGCCACCATATGTTCTACCGAAGTTCAGTAGTTTGTTTTTTTTTTTTTAATGAAGTATGACAGAAAATACGAAAAAAATAAAATATTTAATTAGTGATTTTTGCCAAAGTTTTAGGCATTTTGGAACTTTTAATTATTAATAAAGATCTGCTACGGCATCAGCTATGATAAAAAAACTTAATTTCCAGTATAGCCGCACCGTACATCATTTTTAAATTGGATTAAAAAAAAAAAATGTACTCGTAAGTTACTCAAAAACTACTGAATTTCGGTAGAACATTTGGTGGCTTAATTCGTTGCAGTTTAACCCTACTTTGACGTCCTGCAAGGAATACGTCGAATTACCAGTAATCCTGTATACAATAACCCGACATCAATCGTGGGGCAGTAGCCCACCAGACACAACACCCGTCTGGTCGGAGGATCCTCCCGTTTCTATGGTGAGTGAACTTTACACCCTGTTCTTCGTAACTCTATAAGACACAATGAGACGACGATACTTATGCTTTTCATGAAACAGAAGTTGCTCAACATTGTTTTGAACGTGGTTTTATGTTGTTGGCAACATGTTTCACACACAAACTGTGTGAAATATCGTCAGCAACATTTTTTTTCTCCTTGAAACCTACCAATTGCAGAATCAGCCTATAATGTTCTATAATGTTCCTACTGCTGGGTCATCCACTACGCAGGCCCAGTGCGAGTTGGTAATGTCACATGTCGTCGAATTTTTGGTTCTAGGACATGCCGGTTTCCTCACGATGTTTTCCTTCACCGTTTTGAGAGTTTTTGAGGGTAGTAGTGATGAAATAGTTTACACAAAGTAAAGCGCCTGCATGGGTTCGAACCAACGACGAACTCGTAAGTCGGGGCCGTTACCACTGGGCCACCATTGCACTCCAAGCTTCCAATTAAACTAAAATTATTATTATTATTATTATTTTTATTTGTGATGGGTTTGCTCTTGACTCTAGTCTAGGTCAGAGGTGACAGAGACAAAGTCGACGATGGAGTGAACTTACCCAGAAGACGCCTGTTCACTCTCACTTTGAAGAGATTAGGGTTGTATGCGTTCGGAAACACAGACGCAGGTAGTGAGTTCCACTCCTTTGCTATGCGCATTATAAAAGACATTTGGAAGCGCTTAGTGCGAATTGGTGGAATAGCAACCAGGTAGGGATGGTAACTGGCAGTGCGTCTAGAAGGGGGCCGGTGGAATGAGGTCGTGGAGTTCTCGGGCACACTCTCCGAAGTACAATCTGTAGAAGACCGACAAGCAGGCAGAATTTCCAAAGATTTTTTTTTAAATTTAGTCGGTGTGTTTATTTTTCTTCCATATGAGAACACTTCCATTGCCGTGTACATACTTCCCATCCTCATATAATATGGCTCTCAAACATGGTCTTTGTCAAATCAGCAGAGGTCTACGCTTGGTTTGCTAGGTAGGCTAGGGGAACGGAGTATTTTGGGTATGAAATCACCAGGTTAGGAATACGACCACACGTTCCATCACAAAGATAACTGATGTCACTTGGAAAGCTACCACGCTAAAGTGGAATTGGCTTGGACACATCTGCCGCGACCAATGGGCCAAACTTACGACGCAATGGGTCTCTCTTAATGGCAAGCGACATCGCGGCAGGCCCAGATGGAGATGGTGGGATTTGCTGGACTCCGTCAACAAGAACTGGTCCTTAGCAGCTCTAGACAGAGAGAAGTGGAAAGAGAGTAGGAAGGCCTTTGTCCTGCAGTGGAACATCACAGGCTTTTAATAATAATAAAAGAGAACAGTTTGGACTCCTTCTACAAGAACTGGTCCTTAGCAGCTTTAGACAGAGAGAAGTGGAAAGAGAGTAGGGACGCCTTGTTGTTGAATAATAATAAAAGAGAACAGTTCATTACATAAAGTATAAACTATACAATTGCATTAAAATACATTCTAGAAGTCAATCAACCTGCCTAGCCTTTTCCCAACTATGTTGGGGTCGGCTTCCAGTCTAACCGGATGCAGCTGAATACCAGTATTTTACAAGAAGCGACTGCCTATTTGACCTCCACACCCCTTGGTAAGACTGGTTGTTAGACTTTCGGGCTTCTGACAACCCGAACGACTGTCAAAGATCCTCGAATGACATCCGGGACCAACGGCTTAACGTACTTTCCGAGACACGGAGGAGTCTCGGTATGTAAAGATGGTCACCCATCCACGGACTAACTCCAGCAAGCGTAGCTTAACCTGATGGATCGACCCGTGCGGCTGTTATTACTTAGCCACGGTGACATTACTAAAGTGGATGATGGTTAGAGTTGGGCTGTCAAAAAACTCAAAACTTTTTTTGAGTTTTGAGCATTTATTTTAATCAAACCAATTACAGGAAGAGTCGGTCAGGTAGTCAAAAAGTTGAATCTAGTTGCCCATTTCAAAACGCAGTTCTCTATGGAGAAGAACGGGCAAGAAACTCCGAGGAGACTCTTTTAAATCAAGATATTACAGAGTCCTATGTAAAAAAAGAAAAAAAAAAATATAATAATTAAGCCCTGGCAGCTAAGATATGACCAGTCTCAACTAACAGCGCCCGGCCACGAACATGATCGAGTCATTCCCGCTATCAAACTAGCTGATTGGGAAATGCAACAAGAGCCTAATATTGTGAACACCAGAGAAAGAAAAGCAAACATCGCGTCGATTACAGACTTGCGCTCGATGCGACTGAAATGTGCGCTCTGCTAGGATATGACAAACCGACAAAAACACTTTTGCATTTTCATATAATAGTACTAGGATGCCAACGCGCGATGGAGAAGCACGCTAGGAGCCAAAAAGCTGACAAAATAAGAAACAAAACCATCAGACACCAGACCAAGGTTCAGGACATAACCCTAAAAATAAGAAGACTAAAGTGGGAAAGGTCTGGACACATGATTAGAGGGAAGGACAAATGGGAGCAAATAGTTACCCAGTGGTACCCAAGAAACGGCCAAAGAAAGAGAGGTAGACCACAGAAAAGATGACATCGGACAGGTCGCTGGAACGACATGGGGTAAAGTGGCCAGAGAGAGACAGGAATGGAGAAGGTTGGAGGACGCCTATGGCGACTGTCATCGGACATACAAAACATAAACAAACGCCAAATACGAGACTGAACTACACTTTGTTTGTCCGATTAAAAAGGCATGTACTAGTTGCTTGCATAGACACAACCTTGTAGCCAGGATTATCCATCAGCAACTAGCTCTGAAATACAGCCTTGTGGAATCGGAAATGCCGTACTACAGGTATGTGCCCGACCCAGTTTTCGAAAATGAAAATATCACATTGTACTGGGATCGATCCATCATCACTGACAGGACTATTGTGGCCAATAAGCCTGATATAGTGGTGGTGGATCGAATAGAGCGGCGCGCAATGATTATTGACATAACGGTCCCGCATGACGAGATCCTCGTGAAAGCCGAGAAAGATACACAAATCAAGTATCTTGACTTAGCTCGCGAGGTTGTCGACAAGTGGGATGTGGACTCAGCGATCATTGTCGTATCAGCCAATGACTTGATAGCCAAGAGCCTCGACCAACACCTACGGAGGCTCTCGTTGGGCAGCTGGATTAAGCGCTTGACTCAGAAAGCGGTACTTCTGGACACGGCCCGCATTGTTAGGAGGTTCTTCTCCCTGGAGCATAAACCGCCGGTAGCTTGGACCTTGTTCCCGATACCGGACTGTGATCGGGTCATTATTTTTATATATTTTTGAATGTTTTTATATTATTTTTATACTATGTAACTTATATTCAAAGTTAATAAAAGAAATAGTACTAGGATGTAAATTACCTCTTTTTAAAAGCCGCGACTCTTCTAGTACGGAAGTCGATAAGTTCTTCCCGCGCGCGCGCTGACAACTGTTCGAACTTTGCGCATGCGTCCGCTTGGGCTTGTTCCGCCTAAATTAAAAATATAAATAAATGATTTACAGTAAACTACGTGTAGTACTATAGTTGTCACGTTTTAGTATGGCAATAGCGGCCATTGACCCACCTACATTTTCTAGCATTTTAAATCTCAAAAACGGAAATTAAGTCCGTTAACGTCTTGAATCAATATCTATCGTGATCCTAACATGTTCCAATAACAAAAAAAACATACAATAAACTATTTATTGTTTGGGTTCCTACGGAGGAATATTACGGAAAGGGCAATGACCGCTATCGCCATGCTAAAAAGCTACAACTATAGCTTCAGACATCACATAAACTCACGCCGCTTTAGGAGTAGGCAGAAACTACATTAACAAAATTATACTACAATAAGAGGAGTGATTTTTAAAAGGGCTTATTTCCATTTTTGCTAGAAAAAATCTATGAATGCCATCGTCAATGTTAAAAACTAGCCTTTAGTCCAAAATCGAATAAAAAAATTACATATTTCCTAAGGAAACTTACAGACAAAAATCTTATTTTAGTATAGAAGGAGGCATTTGCAGTATAATGTTAAGTCATGGTAACTGGTTATTTTCCATTACTGAAAAATTGTTTATCATTTAAAAATCACCCTTTGAAAAATCACTCCTCAAATATACAGGGTTATTGGTAAAACACCAGCAACCTCTTAAGGGGTCATTGTACTCATCATTATGAACAACTTTTACTAAGGGACCAAATGTAAAATCGCGAAAAAAAATCAGCTGTTCAGAGCTGATCATAATGATGAGTACAATGACCCCTTAAGAGGTTGTTGGTGTTTTACCAATAACCCTGTATACGTAAAGCAACCAAACCATAAACTCAGAGACAGATTTTTATTTAAACTCATCATTTTTGGAAGGAGTTTATTGAGCCTAATATATTTTTATTACGAAACATTTCCCTTAGCTTGAAGAAGTATTATGGGTGCGTTTACAAATTCTTACATACACAAAACTCTAATCACTTACATACTACACAAACATGCACAAAAATTACGATCAATGCTAAAATACTACATACTATTATGGAAGCCAATTCATGATTGCTTGTTTTTATTTTAGTCAATCAATCACTACCAATATGCCTAGCCTTTCCCAACTATGCTGGGGTCGACTTCGTATTTTACATGGAGCGACTGCCTATCTGGCCTCCACATACAACCCAGTTATTGGGTAACACAATACCCACTGGTAAGACTGGTTGTCAGAATTTTGGACTGCTGAACTCGTAACAACTGCCAAAGATCTAGGAATGACAACCGAGACCAACGGCTTAACGTGCTTTTCGATGCACGGTATGTAATGGATGGTCACACACCCACGAACTGACCGCGGCAGACAGAACTTAACCTTCGATCGACCCGTGCGGCTGTCATCATTTAGCCATGAGCCCGTCAGCATCATGTCAACACATATAATTGCTCGTTTTCATTTTGGTTAACCAATCAAAAAAAAATCTGCTGTTCCCAACATTTTGACGAGTTATGCGAACATAAATGTATTAACAGCTTATTTTTTTTCGCGATTTCATGCTTGGCCCATAGTAAAAGGACCCCTTAAGAGGTTATCCATTAATTACGGGATATCCTGTATTTAACAAGCCAGGAGCTATTTGTGCCAGTATCGGTACGAGAAAAGTATCTGCCACAGCATATTATTATTAAATTTTCTAATAAAAACAATACTACATACATAATAAACATTTAAGTACATACAGCTCATATCAGAAAGGTGGGATCAAAAGTCAATGCCTGAAATTGGCTTCTTTTTTTTCTCGCGGCCCTCAACCAAAGCTCGTTTTTCTAGTACAGAATAGTATAACAAACGAAACTTATTTGACATGCTTGTCACTAAACTCAGTCCAAAATGAGATATTATAAGAGTTAAAAGTATATATGTATTTAATTGGTTTGTAGGCAATTTTAGGTGGTAGCGGGTGTTCCGAGTATTCAAATGTCCAAAAACATTTCTGTAGGTGAAAGCTGAAGGACCTTAAGTCCATTTTTATTTTTACAGCCTTAAGGAACAATATTTGTCTGAAAAATATCACAATATAATAGCTTAATAAACCTTCATAATCATATTTTTTTCTACAACGATACACTATTTACTTTTTATAGACGGTCGATTTTAATATATAATTTCGGGTACCTATAGACATCTTTAATGAGCTCTACTGAATAATTTATAAAATGTGACTTAAGGTCCTTTAGCTTTCACCTACAGATTTAACGGCTATCTATTTTGTGGCAACTGAACACTAACTTTGCACCTAGGAGTCGAAAATTGCCTGAAAACCTAATAAATACATACAAACTTCTAACTCTGTCTCATTTCGGACTGAGTTTAGTGATATGCATGTCAAATAAGTTTAGTTTGTTACAATATTCTGCGCTAGAGAAACAAGATTTGGTTGATGGCCGTGAGAAAAGAAAAGATGTCACCTTCCATACTAAAATCGGCATAGTCCTTTATAATCGTAAAAAAATAATCATCCGTCCCATACATTTGATTCCAGTAGGTATTGAAGCTATGTACGGGACAGCTGATATTTTTTCGCGATTACAATGTGGATTCCATGGAGAAAGTTGTTTAGTTTGATGGTCTGTTCCACACCCTTAAATTTGACCACGCAAATCTGATACATGCTGTATACGATACAATATCTACCAAAAACGTCAGTTTTACACAAAACAAGCGTGTTTAGTGTTTACCTCTTGTACTTCCATAGGCTGCATATTGCACAGAAAGATTACACGTCAAACATTTGTGAGATGGGGTACACAGTGGATCACCATGACCAAAACGCGACATAGGAAACTTTATTAAATTTATGGCTGTCGCACACATTAAAGGTCATGGCACACTATACCGGCACCGCTCCAACCTAGCAATTAACTTGTCATTCAAATTAGAGCTTAAAATCGTGTGCCATATAATATATTTAATAATGTCAATATGAAGAGCCAACGGTGGGCAGTCAGCGCGCTTGCCGCTACCATTCAACTAGACTCTCAGCCCGCGAGTTTACTGCGCGCCGACTCCGAGCCGCCAGCGAAACAACGTCGGTTATATTCGATCTTCGACGATTATTGCTAGTTCGCGCAATGTTCCGAGACATTATGATAACGTGCAAGTCCTAGGCGTGTTCAATCTCAATTGTGTTCGCGGTGACAGCAAGCTTGCACCTCGCGGCCGGCGCGCGGACGCGTAGTTAGCGCGCTGGCGGCTAGTTGGAACTATTTGTGCAGTTGCGGTGCCGATATAATGTGCCATGACCTTAAAGCTTACATTTATTAGGAAAGCGGTTCCTTCATATTATAACGGCAGTCATGAAAATCTGACATTTTTACCAGTATTTGATTGACATTAAGGTGTCTAAAACACTGTATTTGGACAACCATTATTGTGTTCACCGTTTTCTTAGCAAACCAAAGCTGAAGTCGAGTCAAAGTAGAGCATTGTAATGTGAGCTTTATATCGTGTTCCGTACAGTAACATTTTCAGTGTAGAGTTGACAATGCGTCACAAACTGAGAACATTTCCTCAGTGTCTGTGGATGGCCAAAACAGAAGTTATGAAAAGAATCGTAAAAAATACTCGTCTCGATGGCCGATATTGATAAAAACAAAAATTTTATCCTTCGATTTTTGAAAAACCAGAAATGATTATATTTGACCATTTCTTTTTTGCAGTGCGCATACGCTTTTGACAGCGCAAAACGCATGCGCAGGACGGAAAGGCGTGTTTTTATTCCAAAGAATTACTCGCTGAAACATGTTATCGTGTGAAAAGCTATGACCAGTCAATTATCGTTGGCTCAATATGTACCCAAAATAAAACAGTTAATTATCAAATTGTTAACACCATTAATCACGAGATCACTTCACACGTGCAACATAAATTGATGAAGTTATGTTGTCGAAAACTTTCAAAACGAAAGTCGAAATAAAATTTAAATTTATTTAAAAGCGTTTTTCCCGCGCGGGCTGGTAACATCGCATTTCTACATGTTTTTCGTGATTATTTAAATACATTTAAATCAAATTATCTATATAAATATGTATTTACAAAAAAAAGTAGTATATGTAGTGTATCAGTTGTCTGGTTTTCATAGTACAAGCTTTGCTTAGTTTGGAAATGTGTGAAATGTCCCAGTATATTATTATTATTATTAAATTACTATGTTTAGGGTTCCGTACCTCAAAAGGAAAAAATGGAACCCTTATAGAATCACTCGTGTGTCTGTCTGTCCGTCTGTCACAGCCAATTTGTTCCGAATCTAATGGACCGATTAAGTTGAAAACGTAAATAAATAAATGAATTTTGAATATGGGGGTCAATTTTGGGGCCCAAAAAAGGAAATTATAAAAAATGTTTTGCAAACAGTACCGTGTGACATGTCAAATCAAAGGGCTCACTGTGAGGGGTCGCTCATATATATTTTTGTTACAATTTTAAAATAAATTGTTTTAAAGTTATTTAACACATTCTCTGCTGAATTCTTTATGCAAACGCTTCTTTATGCTACACCCTTACCGACCCTTTTTTTTACGATGTTTTCGAAACAATAGAGATGCACAACGAACGCACATGTGCGCCGCGCCGCACTCGAAGAAAGTTATGAAAACGCGCATGTGCGTCTGCCGCACCTAATGTGTTAAGTAAATAGATTTGTTGCCAGCCCGCGTGGAATAAACGCTCTCAAATTCAAGGCTTAGATGTGTCCATAGCCTTATATTTAGTATAAATTCGCGGTTTTATAATTGTTGTCGTGTTCTTAAGAGGATTGTGAAGTGCCGATACGCGGCGCAATTTTTGGAGGCAATTACCTACATTTCATACAATTATTTACATAAATAATGTTTCGGGCGATAACGTTTTTACTACCCTAAACCTTTACGAAATGAGACAACTGTACTTTCATTACATTCAGTATACTTTAGTCTAGGTCTGTACGTTTTTCGTTTTTAGTAATTCAATTTAATTTAATTTAAAAAAATAAAAATGCTCGAGGATGTTTTTATGTCAAAAATATAGATATTTAGATGCTAATAACTTATATTGTATACAATATTTCTTTATAATAAAAACGTACGAACCTAGTTTTTCATTATACCTACAACATTTCCAAAAATTATGAAAATTAGATTATGTTTACGGGGAGAAAAACGTTATCTCTTTTTATATGAAAATTTACAGCTTCACAATCCTCTTAAACCAAGCTTGTATGTGTCCTTACCGCATGAACATCCTTGTTCTTAGCTCTGGCTTTCTCGAGATTTCGGTTAGCAGCTTCATATGCGGCTAGGCATCTAAAACAAAAGATCATCATCATTTGCCTAGCCTCTTCCCAACACAATGTTGGGGGTCGGCTGAATACCAGTAATTTACATGGAGCAACTGCCTATCTGTCCTCCACAACCCAGTTACTGGATAATACGATACCCCTTGGTAAGAGTAGTCGTCAGACTTTCGGGCTTCTGACGACCCGTAACGACTGTCAAAGAACCACGTATTACAGCCGGAACCAACGGCTTAACGAGCTTTCCGAAGCACAGCTCTCTGTGCTGTGTCTTGGTAAGTAAAGATGGTCACCCATCCACGGACCAACCGCGGCAAACGTAGCTTAACCTGATCAATAAACCCGTGGGACTATTATTACATAGCAACAAGCAACTGTATATAATAACAACAGTATATAAAAACAAAAAAGAAAAACAAAGTCCCGCTGGCTGATGGGGCCGGATGCGATGCCACGGTTAGATACAGAAATATATAAAATTAAATAGCTAATGTAAAATACTAATAACTGACCTGAGTCTCCTTACGAGGACAGCTTTAGCAGCGTGTGCATCCCTCATGTAGTAGCGGAGAGTGTCTGCCAACTTGAGGTCCTGATCTGATGCCATGCGACCCTCAATTTTCTGTGAGTAAAAATATTATTATCAACTATTATAAAACTCGAATTGGGTAATGGAAATGTTTACACATATTTTTGACGGCCCCGCCACCACCAGATGGCGCACGGCAGGACTTACTACAGCCATGCCTGCGTAGCCGCCATAGCGCGAGACCGGAACCCCCCACTTCGCGCCGCAAGAGGCGCCAGTCGTCCCACCATCGCATGGCAGACGTCACTCATTTTCTCATCAGATATTAATCAGATTCAGAATTTATCAGAACTTGTAAACTAACATCCAACAGCTTTGTACCAATAACTATCCAATAAAGAAACACCCAAAGCCCATAAAGAAACACAACACAGCGGCAGCAGCCGATACAGTGATCCGGCTCGAAGGACCACTGTATCGGCTGCATCCGCGTTGACAACTAGCGCTTGTCGGCGCCGATAAGCACTTGGCATTAGGCGCCAGTTACAAGCTTCTACGTGAGTACACCCTTACTGACCAGACTTGTTAATCAGTCACACCTGGACGTTCACAGCATCTGTGGGCATGCGCTGTGAAAACCGGATTGTACTTACCCTGCACTTATCGAAAGTTTCAGCAGCTCTAGTGAGGAATCTTTCGGTGGGAGGCTGTTCTCGTGTGGCCAATTGTGTGATGCACGATGATAGTCTTATGTGAGCATCGGCTACCTCTGTAAAAATAAAATATAAGTTAATTTCATACAATTCCTGCAAGTGAAACACATTCAAGACATTTCTTCCTTACACCACACATATTGGTGATGTTCTTCAGTAAAGTCAGGTGCGTAGTACTCGCAGCAACGGGCGCGCATGTATGACCAGATGTACGAACGTAAACGAGGCTAAAGGAGCATGTAAAGATCACAGCAAGTGGCATTCAGTGGTCTACCCCATGGGAAGAAGGCGTGAGTTTATGTGTATGTTTGAAACCGATACATGTCATAATATTTGGAGGAACTAATAAGGCGTACATGAAGTATGGATCTTCTACACACAGGTTTACACTTTTTAACCGACTTCCAAAAGGAGGAGGTTCTCAATTCGTCTGTATGTTTTTTTTTTTGTATGTTTGTTACGCGATTACTCAAAGACGGATGGACCGATTTAGAAAATTCTTTTTTTGTTTGATAGGGTATACTTTCGAGGTGGTCCCATATAAATTTTATTAACTTTGCTTGGGGAGTTTTTGAGTTAGCTTCAATAATGTGTATATTTCCCACTTATTTTATGTGGATGATGTGATGATGTTTTAATAACTTCCTATCACTGTTATTTACATGGCTATATCTACAATTATTGTGCTCAATTATGTATTCGAATTAGTGGGGTAGGTTCCACAACTAAAAAGTGAAAAATAAAAACTTTAGCAAAAAATAAAACCGACTTCCAAAACAAAACACTACAAAGTGAAAAATAACTTTAATTTCGGTAGTCGGTGGCAAAAAACGAAAATACAAAACCCAAGACACCGACTACCGAAATTAAAGTTATTTTTCACTTTGTAGTGTTTTGTTTTGGAAGTCGGTTTTATTTTTTGCTAAAAAGTTTTTTTGAACACTCATTTTATACAGGGTGTACCAGAAAGGTGTGGTCATATTTAAGAGTGTGGTACAGACTATCAAACTGAACAACTTGCTCCATGGGGCCAATATAGTAATCACGAAAAAATTATCAGAAATCCCATACAAAACTTCAATACCTACTAGACGCAAATCTATGGGGCGGCTGGTTATTTTCCGCGATTAAGAAAAAGTTGTTCATTTTGATGGTCTGTTGGACCTTCACATTTGACCAAACCTTTCTGGTACACCCTGCAGACAGCCTATATGTCGCTGCTTTGCATGAATACCCGCACAAACCAAAATTTTGAAATTACTGGTTTATAACACAGCCAAATGCAAAATAGTCCTTATTTCATGGTCAGTAAGACTCACATTCATAACGGCATAATAGGCGGTTTTGCCGTTATGAATGTGAGTCTTACTTCCGTGAAATAAGGACTAATTTGCATATGTTATAAACCAGTAACTCCAAAATTTTGATTTGTGCGGGTATTCATGCAAAGCAGCGATGAGGCGTCTTCTATCTGGTTCCCTCCTCTTTTGGTGTTAATACTAAGATGCGAGTTATTGCACAAACTAAACTTAATTTAGGCTGTTGCCAACTTTTTCTCTCTAATAAAACAAGAAAGCGACGGACGTAAATTATAGCTGTCAAATTTAGTTGAACTAATAAACCTAGACGACACGTAAAAACATGTCGACTAAAAACACGGTGAAGCTCAAGGCGTAAAGTAGTTTGACATCTCTAACTTCCGTAGATATTTAGTGTGTGTACCCTTTTATTTATTTTCTTTCTTTTTGCTTCGACTTATTATAAGTAGACAATAAGTACTTGTATGTCACAAAACTGTATCCACGGGAACACTGCCGACAAACTGTACAGCAGTTTGGCAGAAAATATGTGATTTTTTTGTTTAGAATATTTCTTGAATGAATAAATAAATAATAAAAAAAAACTTAGTTCATAGCTATAGCCGTCGTTATCTCGCGCTGCCTGTTAGTAAAAGATAATGATCCTCTAATTTTAGTTTAGTTATTGAACCAGAGAATCGGCACCATTCTAGGCTTATTTTAGTTCACTGAATTGAGCCTCGAAAAATTCTTAGACTAACTCAATTATCACTACTAAATATAAGCACGATAGTCGAAACAGGGTAGACAAAATCACTAAAATATATCTACTAACTTAACGATATTCCTATTCTTTTGACTTGGATACGAATAAAACTGGATCCTGATTTTAACATAATCTTGAAAAAGTTGATTAGAATATTATTATAATTTCAAACCCACCTTTATGCTTGCTAGTCATCCGATCAACCTTAACGACAGCCTCCTTCAGATGCGAGTAGTACTCCTGCAGGAACGTGGTCTCCTGCTCAAAGAAGTCGTTGACATCTCGCACTGTGGCACCGAGGTAAATCTCGTCCGTTGTAGTTGTCATTGAACGCATCTGTGAAGAATGATTTACCTCTGAGTTTGTTTTGTAAACACCAACCCGTACCCCTATTACGTAACACACAATCAATCGGAATCGGTTTGATTTTGACAGTTCAACAAGATTCATTGCGTTATTTAAGGTGATGAGAAGACAAATTTTTCGGACATATGAAGTAATGTATTAGCAATTTGCTTCAAAATGATTTAGATTCCAATTTCAAAAAAGTGTAAAGTGTTTGTTTTAACCAATTATGCAGAAACAAATTAATCTGCCTAGCCTTTTCCCAACTATGTTGGGGTCGGCTTCCAGTCTAACCATATGCAGCTGAATACCAGTATTTTACATGGATCGACTGGCTATCTAACCTCCACAATCCAGTAACTGGGTAATACGATACCCTTTGGTAAGACTGGTTGTCAGACTTTCGGGCTTCTGACGACCCGTAACGACTGTCAAAGATCTACGAATGCCAGCCGGGACCAACGGCTTAACGTGCTTTCCGAGGCACGGAGGAGTCTTGGTATGTAAAGATGGTCACCCATTCACGGACCAACTCCGGCAAGCGTAGCTTAACCTGATGGATAGACCCGTGCGGCTTTTATTACTTAGCCACGAGCTCCTCATTCTACTTGTCATTTTGCAGAAGCAAATACCATTCAAATAAGATTTTTATGCAATTTTGAGAGAGTGCAACGAGTGAAGTTGTTTTTACTGCACATCGATTGTATTTGTGACTTATATATCGATAAACACTTTGAAATAGACGCTTTAGACACGCCTTTATTTTATTATTTGAAGCAGTTGCTAATGGCACAACGGTGGCGGCCTCTATATCTTTACTACACACATTGAAAACATTAAAAAAAAAAGTAATTTGCACATTTCGTGCAGTGTCATGCAAACCGTCCTAATTTTGCACACTTCGTGCAATATGTCATGCAAAACCGTCCTATCTTGAATACATTTTGGTCCAGTCCTCGGCTTGGCGCACAGATCCTGTTCATACTCTAAGAACAAATGCAAATGAGTCGTTCCTGAACACTGGGTACGCCGTCAAGCGTTGTAGAAACACCTCGTGCAATGTGTCATGCAAAACCATCCTATCGTGAATAGACTAAAATCCCTATGACTCACCAGTCCACCTATAAGGTCCATACGTCCTTTTGGCTTGGCGCACAGATCCTGTTCGTACTCTAAGAACACGCGGAGATGTGAGTCGTTCCTGAACACCGGGTGCGCCGCCAAACGTTGTAGGAACACCTCGTGCATTGCCACGGTTTTCTTGAATGTTGCTAGGTATTCACTGGGGGAGACAAAAAATAAATACAATTGGATCAAACTGACTCACTGCTGGGTAAAGATTTTTAATCTTAGGGCCGCCATACACGGCCTGCTCGAGCAGTTAGCCATTGAGCAAAATGGACGACGTAGATTGTAACGCGCTAATCAGTGCAATCAAATCACAAGAACTTATTTGGAACTATCCATGTTGCTACTGATTTGAATGACGAGCAGTTGATATCAACTGCTCCAGCAATTACCAATGACAGCATCAAGCTGTTGCCTATGACTGCAAAAGCAGTCTGTGTATGGCGGCCTTTAGGTATAATATTTTGTACGCTAAAGTAAACACTTTCACTGAATTGAACAATGTAACAGGAAAAGTACCTACAGTATTATTTAAAGGGATATTATTAATTGCACGACAAATCACCTATCAGTTTATTTCCATCATTTATACAAGTACTTTTTTACATCAAAAATACTGACTGTACAGCAAATTAACCAGAGCGTACATAATACTCACACTCATAGCAAAATGACATGGCGACTAATATTAACCCTTTTTTTTTTTTTTTTTCTGGATGGGAAATCATCAAATAACTTCTCCCGCTCTGGGTGGAGCGGAAGGGCGTGTCAGACTTTTACTGACTAAAACCCACCCGTGTTCCTTCAGTTGCCTATGCCAGGGCCACGGTTTCCTTTTCAAACAACCCGCGACCGCAGCGGCATCGGCCCTATTGGACCCCATCTTTTGCTGACATCTCTTTGAGGCGCGCGTGGAACACAACGCACCGTCGACCCGGGCCTGGTCCTCACCGGACGGCGAGCTACCCACTACTCACCGTCACTAATATTAACCCTGAGGTTCGATTTGGTTAGGTTACTTTAAACCCTTTACACAGAAATTGGAGCCCCGCGAAGCGGGGCTCGTCGACATAGGATACAAGAGCGAGCGAAGGGCACGAAGGTTAAGTTACAACAATGCTTTTCTCAAGAATGGTAAAAGGTAATAGGTTTAACGTGCGCTAGTCATTATTAGCTATGCATTAATAAAAAAGCTTTACTTTAAGATAAACAACGGTGCGCCACGAATATAAATTGTTGCTCAATTATATTTTGAGTTCAGTATTTTGTTGTGCAATCAGTAATTTTGATTGGAATTCGGATTATTTTTGGATACAAAAAGATTTTTTTTTTGATTTGCTTTTAAATACTACCCTCATTAAAAATAATTTTTGACAGTAAAAATGACATGAGATTTTATGTGTAAAATAGCTAATGCCAGCGACTTCAGACGTCCGCGTGAAATTTAACAATTTTCAATTTTAAATATAATTACGTAATAGATTTTGTATCGTCTTTGATGTAATATACAAGGTGTAACTTAAATAACGCGCAACCTCTTAAGAGGTCATTGTACTCATCATTATAAACAACTTTTACTATGGGACCAAACCTGAAATCGCGAAAAAATCAGCTATTCAATACATTTTGACGAATTATGTGAACATAAATGTACTAAACAGCTGATTTTTTTACATTTAAACCTTGAATAGAGCTCAAATGCACGAAGTAAAAAATCCGTAATGTAAAAATTACGCCATGCAAATTTGAACTTTAATGAAATATTCTTAAGACATTTTTTTAAAGAAAATGCTTTATTTAACACAACAATAACGAAGCGACACAAAATAGTTATGAACATAGAAATCAAATATAAAGTTTTAATTAGTAATTTGAAGTATTTTCAAAGTATCACAAAACAAAATTAATATTAAATTTAAAAAAAAATTCAATTCATTATAAATTTATCCTGCGACATTTTCACACACGGTCATCTGATCCCAAACTAAGCAGAGCTTGCACTATGGAAACCAGATAACTGATATACTATATACACTACTCTTTTTTTTGTAAATACATACTTATATAGATAATTACACCCAGACTCAGGACAAACAGACATGTTCATGCACACAAATGTTTGTCCTGGATGGGAATCGAACCCACGACCTGCGACATGATAGGCGGTATCTTAACCAACCACGCCAGCTGGCCTGTCTTTAATTAAATTAAATTAAAAAAAATATTAAAATACCCATAACAACTCAGCGACGCGACGCGCATCTAAGGAGCGCGCTCCCCGAAATTACGCCACACATAACCCTCCTGCATAGGCATATACAGGCATATACAGATACAGAGGTCTGGTTTTTTTTTTAATTTAGCCCAACTCAATACCGCATGGGTTTTTTTTTCATTTTTTCGATATCGCATTTAGTTTATGAGATATAGTTGATTTTATGAAAAAAGACCCTAAAAATTTGACCGAATTTTTCACATTTTTGCGATTTTCAAGAAAAGTTTTTGACTCTTTCAATTTATTTTTCACCATATTGTAGCCCTTATTGATACGCGTCTTTTGAGACCTCAACCATTCATATAGCCCTAAAACTCACGCCACCAAGGCGATGTCACACTCTGAGCGAAAATGGGAGCTACACTGAAGCGATCGAAAACATTTTTAATGTTAAAATCTACCGAAAAAGAATAACAAAATATTTTCGCTCCTTGCGACCTATTTCAGACAACTGGATTAACTGTAAGTAAGAGCAACACATAAAAGGGCAAGGGTAACACTCACTCTTCAAGTTCCTCCTTCATCTTCAAGAATTCTTCCCTTGTAAGAGCGCCTTCGCCCTCACCGAGACGCTGCAACTTCTCGCGAGATGCATCGAAATCCGGCCTGGGAGGCGCGGGTGGGATCTGGCGATTATATAAATAATTTCGGGACTGATGACACAAGTGAAAACTTGACAGCGCAACGTGTCACATTAGCATGTCCCGTGACGCGTGACGTGACGTCATAAGGCCTCGTTTACGGAGACGCCGAGCGTCTTGCGTCGCGACGGCCGGCGCGGCCCGTATTAAATAGCATATGACGTTGTATGAGAGCGTTTACGGAGAAGCGATTTTACACGCGTTTACTTGAAATGCAGACGGAGCCCGCGGAAGGCATCACCACGTCTATTGCGGCGAAGCACGCAACGTTGCGGCCAGCTATACCTGCAATTCTCGGTTCACGATAAATCGTAGCGACACCCGCGGCGGGGTTCGCGGCATCCCACGCGCCAATACGAACATACGGCAATACACGTCTACTCTTCAAGTCCCGCATGTTCATGAACAACATCGTACATTGCCATATGTTGGTGTTTGCGCGTGTGATGACGCGAGCCGCTGCACGCGCCGCCAGTCTGTAAACTGAAAACAAGTCTGACGCACCGCGAGACGCAACGCCGCAAATGACGCGGAACGCCCCGCGGCTCCGTAAACGAGGCCTAAGATTTCCCCCTACCAAACGTCACATTAGCATGTCGCATGGCGCGTGACGCGAAGATTTTCCCCTACCAAAAAGCGTTCAACGCGCCTAAAGAAGTTTTCAATTCAAAAATAACTAAATCGGTCCAGCCGTTCTCAAGTGATGCGCTTATCAAAGAAAAGCATTTTTTTTTTAAATTTATTATATTCTTTTATTGACAAACTTATAACAGGCGAAATGTACGTGTACAGTACAACTATTTTCTTAATCTCCCTCGGCAATCATCGCATTTCCGAATACAAACGAATGCTAAATTCCATGTCCATCAAAGATTTATCGTGTATTCGTGTATAATAATTTGAATTCAGAACCAAGTACTTTATTGTTGTTTTATTTTTATTTGAACAACAATAAAGTACCTAATTCTAAATTCAAATTTATTATATAGGATAAATCTAATAATTGATGGACATGTAAATTAGCATTCGTTTGTATTCGAAAATGCGATATAGTTGTAATGTACAATAGAGATTCACCTCCTGCCTTTTCGAAAAATACAGTCATGATTATTATGTTCCTCTTTTTTGTATGTTACCCAGGGAACTGTTACACAAGAATATCTGCTAATTATAATAACAGTTAATAGTAAAACTTGTTTAATACTCACTATATACCCAGCGTACTCCTCATTCTCCTCATATCTGTCGTGCAGCCACACGAACTCCTCATGTTGCCGCACAACGATGAACTCAGACTTTTGGAACTCTGGCAGTGTTGTTTTTGTGTGGACGGTAAACTTCACTTTTTCTTTCTCGCTTAGAGCGTCTGATATATCGACCTGTGGGGTGAAAGAAAAGTTTTATCATATTTTTTTTATTTTGATTTACTCAGAATTCTATGAAACGGAATATTCTGAGTAATAAACTTGCGTACCGGGTTAAGAATACAACAAGCCGTTCCATCACTAAAATAACTGATGTCACTTGGAAAGCCGCCACGCTTAAATGGAATTGGGCTCTGGACACATCGTCAGACGATCAATGGGTCAAACTTACGACCCAGTGGGTCCCGCTTAAGGGGAAAGCGTCAGGGTAGCCCGCGATATTCAAATTTTCTTACGTTTTTTGCAATTTGCAAGTCAGTATTAAGTTGTAAGTATGATTCGCGGCCGTAACAACTATGTATTTACAGAATTATAATCATTAGAATCAGTAATACAACTCCTTAAGTTAGTATAATCCTCAAATCAAGATTTCATGAAATAGTCATTCATTAGAATTACCTGGTCTTAAAGAGTTGTATTGATCACTTTAATTAATCAATATAATTATGTAAATACATACTTGTTACGGCCGCGAATTATATTTTGATCAACGAACAACCTAATACTGACTTGTAAATTGCAATAAACGTAAGAAAATTTGAATTTCGCGGGCTACCCTGACGCTTTCGCCTATGGCAAACGATATCGCGGCAGGCCCAGACGGAGATGGCGGGATGAGCTGGACTCCTTTCATAAAGATTGGCCCTTGGCAGCTCTTGACAGAGAAAGTGGAAAGAGAGTAGGGAGCCAATAGCCCAGCAGTGGGACAATAATAGCTATTAAAAATACAAAAAAAAAACATAATACTGAAGTTAAACAATATTAAATTATTTTTTCAATATCTGCCATCATCTTTACTGTATTTTTAGACCTGCATAAGCTCATCATCAACATCTAATCCACCATGCGGGCCCACTGTGGGTTTATTGATGTCACATGTCTTTGAGTTTTTGGTTCTAGTTGAGACCAAAGGTGATGAAATTATTTACACAAAGTGCCTATGACGTTTAATAAATAAGTTATGCGTGCTATAGTGGGGGTTGCGCGGTAGAGGGAGCTAGTATGGGCCAACTCAGTCTGGTGGCACAAGCAGCCGTAGCGATAATACGCCTAACGGCGATGGTACGACCCGAGTAAAAACGCGTCCAGCGGGGCGTTCAGCGTTGCCTGCAAGCGGCGAAGAGCGTTCACCGAGCGCCGCTCGACCGTCACTCAGGACACTCGCGAGTGTTTGCATGTGTTTAACACGAACGTCGCACGCCCCGCCCCGCCGGACGCTGGAGTCGAGCGTGCACTCAGTCCGTACACTAAGCATTTTGAATAAATTTACATTTGCATTTTGGTTAAATATGTAAATAAAAACAACACTTTTTCTAATTTCTTACCAACAAGCTGTTATCAGCAAGACAGACATTTTCATTTGGCTTCTTCTTATCCAGCTTAGGGTCTGCGGAGCCAGGAGTTTGAGCCGTTGGCGCTGACAGGGGATCATGGTTGCTATCTTCAACGCAGTCCTAGAAAATTTACAGTTTTACTTTAGAAAGGTCACATAGTCTTTATATCATTAGGGCAGCTGAAATACGACTGGAAACAGGATGTAGAAGAGTGATGTCTCGCCAATACTAAGGTCCAGTTGCCACCAAAGCCAAGGAGAGAAGATTCAATACCTTAGTACATTTAAAGGAGCTTGTGGCTAAGTAATAACAGCCACACAGGCCGCAGGCTAAGCTAAGCTTGCTGGTGTTGGTCCAAGGACGGGTGGTAATCTTTTGACTCCCCCGTGCCTCGGAAAGCAGGTCAAGCCGTTGGTCCCTGTCATTCGTGGATCATTGACAGTCGTTACGGGTCATCAGAAGCCCGAAAGTCTGACTACCAGTCTTACCAACGGGTACTGTATTACCCAGGTACTGAGTTGTGGAGGTCAGATAGGAAGTTGCTCCATGTAAAATACTGGTATTCAGATGCATCCGGTTAGACTGGAAGCCAACCTCAACATAGTTGGGAAAAGGCTAATAGCACTAGCACTCTTAATTATTTTAGAAGTAAAAACAGTAATAATGCTTGGGTGATTATCGCACTACATACACAAAATAATAATACATTTTGGTAGAAGCACTGACCTGTTCCAGTCTGTTTGATAAAATGCTCGGCTCCAGTGTACAGACTATTTTCATATGCTACTATGATAAACCACGCTAAATCTTACAAACTTTCGGATGGAATGTTCAAAAAACGTGTTGTTTTAAAGGCTTATTTAAATTCAGTCTTGTAATCCAAATGAAAATCCATCAATCAATCAATCAATCAATTATTTAATAGGTTGGGGAAAAAGTTTCTTCGCATTTTTTAAGAAAATTCAAAACATTTTTTAATATAGTTTATTTACATTTAACTAAAGTATGTAGGTACCATTTTGTTCGATAACTTTTTGCCATCTTGTAGGTAGGGACATGATCCCATTGCTATAGAAATTTTGGGACTTCTGGTCAAAATACCGCGACAAGTGGTTTTGGCAGTCCTCTCGTGATGTTAACCTGACACTGCCTAAAGAATTCTGAAGAGACCGAAACAGGTGGAAATCTGAAGGTGCAAGGTCAGGACTATACGGCGGATGCATTAACACCTCCCAGCCAAACTCTCTTAATTTTTGCTGAGTGGCTAAAGATGTGTGAGGTCTATCGTTATCATGATGAAAAACCACACCCCTTCTGTTGATTAATTCCGGCCGCTTTCTCTCAACTTCTTGCTTTAATCTCATCAGTTGTTCGCAGTAGAGTTCAGAATCGATGGTCCTGCCTGGTGGTAACATTGTCGTTTATAAAAGTAGTTAAAATTTTTATAATTTTGGGAGAGAAGTGCGATAAAAGGGAATGGAAGTTAGTTGGGAGAGGAATGTTGCATTTGGAATTTTTTTGATACAGGTCGAAGGATTTGGTATTCAAGGAGCAGAAAAAAAAAATGATCTAAAGTACCTTCCGCAAGACCGCATTCGCACAGGGAACTGTCCCTAACATGGATCTTATTCAAAAACACTGGGCTACAACAATGTCCAAGTCTTAATCCGCAAAGCGATGAAACAGCTCTTTTGGACAGTTTTGGATATTTAAAAAACCAAGGTTTCCGCTGAATGTCTTGCTGTATAGCTGCGTAGTAGACGCCCTTAGCTTTTGAGGTCTTATTCCAAGTTTTTGTCCACGAATCGAACAATTTGGGCTTGGCACCATTTCGCAAATCGTAGTTATGAGCTACGTAGTGCTTTCGATCAGCCGGATTTGATGTGGCATACTTTGCTAACGAATCAGCGCACTCATTGCCAACAATACCCGAGTGACCGGGGATCCAGGCTATCTCGATGTCCAAGCCGTTTTGGGAACTCAATCAATACCTGACCACGTTGCTTTAAAATTGACCTCGATCTTAAACTTTATTCACAATGTCCCATCCTCTGACATTCCTTCAATGGAACGTGAGGAGTATTACTCCCAGGGATCCTGATCTTTCCTTTTTAATTAATAACTATAAACCATCAATCTGCGGCATTGCTGAGACATGGCTTTTACTTGAAAGCAATTTCAGGATGCCGTGTTTTGGAAATGTACGTAATGACAGACCTGATGGATATGGGGGGAGTGCTTTGCTCATCAATAGCAAAGTATCTTTTTCCCCAATTCCTCTACCCTCTGTTGGCGATAACATAAACGTTGTTGCTGTTAAGGCTGAGGATATAAATATTTTTTTCTTTTTATATTGCGCACCCACAACTCGAACATCTTTCGGTAATTAGTAATTTGCTAAGCAGTGTTAAAGGACCAATACTCGTTATGGGTGATTTTAATTGTCCCCATTATCGTTGGGATCAGATACTTGTGATAACTTTGGCATAGGCTTGCTGGATATATTGGATGATCTTGATCTTTGTGTCATCAACGACGACAGTGCCACACGCCGATCTGCACCAGGGCAGAGTAATAGTTGTGTTGACTTGACGTTCTGCTCATCCAATATATCTAGCCTCCTCATCTGGCGTCGCTTGGATATGACTTATGGAAGTGATCACTACCCCGTCATGATTGAATTCCCGTCTAAAAATGTTCCCAATAAAGTCTGCCCTCCCCTTACATACAGGCTAAACTCAGTAGATTGGGATTTATATTCAAAGATTTTAGATCTAAGAGTCCCTTCCGAAAGTCAACGAGAGTAATGCCCAGGAATGTTTTTGTCCTTTTCCTCCGCCAACTCTTCTACAGCAGATGATTGCTTCCCTTCCAAAAAACCCCAATCTGGTAAAATTCCTTCTCCGCCATGGTGGGATAGAGAATGCACTGACATGGTCAGGGCCAGGAATGAGGCTGAAGAGACTGTTAACTGTGATATGAACCTGGATAACCTCATCATTTTCAAGCGAATATTAGCTAAATCCAGGAAAGTACTTAAAAAGAAGAAACGAGAAGGTTGGTCAAAGTATTGCAGTTCTCCGAGTCCATCCACTCCAGTTTCGGTAGTATGGCGGAAAATAAAACGTTTCAGGAGTAGTTTAGCACCTGCCTCCTCGAACAACCTCTCAGAAGAACTGGGGTACCAGTTTTTCTCCAAAATTGCTCCAGCTTATGTTCCAGGTATAGAGGACAGTTGTGTTGGCAACAATGAGGTGGACAATACTAACGATCCAATGAACGAGCCATTCAGCTTGGAGGAATTAAAAACTGTGCTATCCCGTGTCAAGGACTCCGCACCAGGGGTGGATGGATTCCCTTACTCTTTTATTGCTAAAGCTGGCCTAAAAACCCACCAATACTACCCGGACTTGGCTAATTTTTGCTTCACTTCCGGATATATTCCCACAGAGTGGAAGGTTCAAGTTGTCAATCCGATTTTAAAACCTGGCAAAGACCCTAATGATCATTGCTCATATAGACCTATTGCTTTATCGTCCATACTAATTAAACTATTAGAACATTTAGTCAAGAATCGTTTAGAGTGGTTGGTGGAGAGCAGGAGGCTGCTTCCGACGACTCAGTTCGGTTTCAGGAAAGGTCTGGGCACAGCTGATAGTGTAGGTACATTCACTTCAGCGGTCCGGCTGGTCCTCAGCAGGAATGAGTCTGTGGTGGCCGTCTTCCTGGACATATCAGCTGCTTATGATTCGGTCCTCCTCCCTTTTCTCAGGCAAAAGCTGCGCGAGCTGAGAATCCCGGCTAGGATTTGTCGAATCATTGGCAACATTTTTACCAATCGCGTCATCCAACTAAGAATTCCTGTGGCCGACTCTGAACAAAGAACAGTATGGAGAGGGTTACCTCAAGGATCTGTTCTTAGTCCCCCATTATACAACATATATACAGCGAATTTGTCCTCATCTTTAAATTTTGACTGCAAAATCCTTCAGTATGCTGACGACATTGCGCTACTGGTCACTGGCAATTCCATTCAGGATGCCGCTCTATCGATGAATGTCTCTCTGTCTTCACTAAACCAATGGCCCCTTGACCACGGGTTATCTCTAAGTGCACCAAAGAGTACAGCAGTCATCTTTACCCGCAAGCGTTCTGTTCCCCAAGTAGATATAAACATTGATGGACAAATAATTCCAGTCAAGGATAAGGCTAGGTTTCTGGGAGTAACGCTGGACTCAAGATTGTCTGGAGTTCATCATATTAACAACATGGTAAAAAAATGCGAACACTCAGTATCGGTCCTTAAGTCTTTAGCCGGGGTGTGGTGGGGAGCTCACCCCTACACCCTCAAACTGGTCTATAATGCGTTGACCAGGAGCGCGTTAGACTACTGTTGCTTCCTTATAGAGCCTTGCAACAAAGAAGCGCTCAAGAAATTACACGGCGTCCAGGCCAAGTGCCTGAGAATCATTATTGGAGCGTTGAAATCCTCTCCCATAAATGTGCTTCAAGTTGAATGTGCAGAACCACCCTTATATCTGAGAAGACAGTATTTGGCAGATCGCTACCTGTCTAAAGTATTCTCCCTTTCATCCCATCCTTTAACACCAATTTTAGAGCAAATCGACCTTTCCTTCAATAATTCTCCTTATTGGAACAATAGATCAGTTCCCCTATTGAGAAATAGGTACAGAGAGCTTAAACACCTCTCCTCGCCTATTTATCAATATCCAATTCTCCCCATCTTTTCCGCCGCATATGAAACGATTTACTTCGAACCAAAAGCCGTTTTGGGATTAGGTATATCAAAGAATTCCCAAACGCAAGACGTGACTTTGAGTTAGCCGTTAAACGTTACTGGGAAGGATAGAATTTTTTCTTTACTGATGCATCAAAATTATCACCAACAGATCATACAGGAGTAGCAGTATATTTTCAAAATTCAAAAATTGCCTTACTCTTTCAATGTCCACCAGAAGCATCAGTTTTTACAGGAGAGTGTATTGGTATTTTAGAAGCTATACACTATATCAAATCACATCAAATAACAAAAGCAGTATTTTTTTCAGATTCACGTAGTAGTATTCAAGCCTTAAAACAAAATCAACTCCATAGTGTTTATCTATAATAAAAATGTCTTAAATAAATTGATTATTTTTTATACCACCTGAGAGCCTGATTCAGAAAGAATTTTAATTGAAAATTGCTGTTAAAATCTTAATCAGCAGTTTTGCTATGGCAAGTTCTGGTAAACATTGATCAATCAACACGGGAGTATAATTAAAACTTTTTTCATCTTTATTTACAAAACAAATATTCTTAGAACTAAAGTAATCAGTAGTTATAACTACTTGATTGCAGCAATCAGATTAACGATTACTTCAGGTAACCTGATTATTGTAGTTAGGATTCATGTAGTCATAACTTGTAGTTAACTATTTGTAGTCGTAATTAGAAATCAGATTACAAAATAGTAGTTGGTTATGCCCTACACTGCCAGTTACTGGATAATACAATACCCTTTGGTAAGACGGGTTACCAGACTTTCGTGCTTCTGACGTCCAGTAACGACTGTCAAAGATCCACAAATGGCAGCTAGAACCAACAGCTTAACATGCTTTCCGAGGGGTCTTCGTATGTAAAGATGTTCAGCCATCCATGGACCAACCGCAGCAAGCGTAGCTTAACCTGATCGATCGACCAGTGCGGCTATTATTACTTAGCCACAGGCACCTAGTAGAGGTACCAAACACATCACAAACAATATATCCTCCACACAATTATGAAAACTTACGAACGTGAAAAATGAAATTAACACACTCATAAAATACATCAATAAAAACAAGGTCGTTTGTGCTATCACGCGAAAAAAAAAACAAAAAGCATAGATCCACGTCATTAAGCTAATTATCGAAGAACGAAGCAAATATAAAGAATTCTTACAAAGAAATGCACCACACGTTCATTATCTCTACGAAAATGAGTCATAACCTTTAGATATCCGGCGAAATTAACGAATAATACATGAAATCTTAGTGACGGAGACGCCCCCCGGCAAAGTAGGAAAAACAATCGGTTTACGCTGTAATACTAAAATTTATGCGGAAGAACTCACCATCATTTTGTAAAATAAACTCGCAGCTTCCCGCTGGTTATAAATAATTGAATTATAATTTACTTTCCTTATCCAATAACAATTTATTTGAGCTGAGCGACGATCGACGATAAACTTTTATTTGACGCACAGAAACATCATGAAGATGATTGTCAAAATCACATCTGTCAATACGAAACTGACAGCGAGAGAGAGCCTGACAGAGAAACTTAGTGTTGCAGAGTATTAAAAAAATATATATTTCAATTTATATCTTGGCAACATACCAACACGACAACGGTATTATCCCGCGGTATATTACTGACATTACTGACCTACAGGCAGGCGAAGTCTAGTTTGTAGAAAAAATTTTGATTTGTGACTTTGCATCTGGATTAGGCATTCTAGCAAATAACTACCAATAGTGTTTCATTCAAGCCCATTTGAGTTATACATAGAGTAAATATTATACATACTTGATACAACATAGGGGCTTTCCTTTAACCTGCCTATACTAGGTACCATTTTCAAGCTCTGTACCAAAAATCAATTAAATAGGAGCAGGAGTTTAGTCGCAAATAATTTTTCAAGTTTTTGCCCCGTTTGAACACGATGTATCTTTCCTAACAGCTGATTATGTCTTTGAGCATAGGTCATGCACCTTAATACGATAAATCGATGCGTTGTTGCCGCCCTGACGCAAGTCACAAGTACAACCAAATACTTTCGCCACAGATTAACAGATCTCGCACTCCGCAAAATCATTTAAATAAAAAGCGACGACACAAAAAAGTGTAATTCAGGTCACACAACGCTTATTACCTACTAGTTATATTCACCTACAAGCTGTCTCTCTTTCTATCGCGTAACTCTTATTCCTTCTGACCACGTTAGGGTTGCTGCTGCCGCCTGCAGACGATACTTAATTTTTTTTAGTCTATTATTTTATTAATATGTACCCACGTAATTGGGCAAATAAAAAAGTATGTACGAATACCCTGTTGTCTACATAATCAAAATCTTACAACATAATATTTAGTTATCGACGCTCGGCGATAAGCAAATACAATAATCCAACACTTGCAGTACCAGTAGGTACTGCAAGAACAATTTAGGAACATTTATTGATATGTCTATAAATTACGAAAACGACTGTGGCCGGGCTGCCTCGGAACACGTAACCCCATTATCTGCTGGACTTAAAGTTGGTTTTGGTTTTGTTGGTTTTCCAATCGGAATATACCACATGCTAACTTAAAACTAGTGAGGCAGCCATCCTGCGCAGTATTAATACATTAGGTGCGGCAGACGCACATGCGCGTTTTCATAACTTTCTTCGAGTGCGGCGCGCCGCAAATGTGCGTTCGTTGTGCATCTCTATTGTTTCGAAAACATCGTAAAAAAAGGGTCGGTAAGGGTGTAGCATAAAGAAGCGTTTGCATAAAGAATTAAGCAGAGAATGTGTTAAGTATATCGAAAGGTTTGGTTTGGTAACAGTAAAATAATATTTTAATCATAAAACCGTTTAAACATAAAAATAAAAATGAAAATAAACTTTTCTAAAAATATGTGCATCTATAAATATGTGTGTCTGTAACTATGAGGAATAGCGAAAAATACTCAAAGGAGTCTCGAGCCCGATTTTGGTGAAAACTAAATCTACATCATTTGATTTTTGAAAAATAAATAATAATAATAATAATAATATTCCACAACTATCACACAACGCCGTCTAGCCTCAAGCTAAGCAGAGCTTGTGTTATGAGTACTAGACAACTGATAAACATACTTATATATTTCTAAATACATACATATATAGATAAATTACACCCAGACACAGAACAAATGATCATGCTCATCACACAAACATTTGTCCTGGGTGGGAATCGAACCCACGACCTCCGGCATAGCAGTCACGGCCACTAACCACTAGACCAACAGGCCAACCAAAAATATTTCTAGCCAGGAATCGAACCCGTTGATTTTGAAAAACATTCACTTTACACCATTCTATAATGTGAATGGAGGACACATCGAGAATGTAAAAAAATAGTGTTCTTGTTGTGATTGTTGTTGTGCGCGTACTTCAAAACTTTACCTAACATAAAAGCCACCGCCGGCCGCCCGTTTGACACGAGATAACACACGCTGCGCTCCGGCGCGCGTGCTGCGTTGCCGCTTTGTTACCTAGGTATCTAAGGTCAGTATTTATTTACAAAAAACTTTTTAGCAAAAAATAAAACTGACTTCCAAAACAAAACACTACAAAGTGAAAAATAACTTTAATTTCGGTAGTCGGTGTCTTGGGTTTTGTATTTTCGTTTTTTGCCACCGACTTCCGAAATTAAAGTTATTTTTCACTTTGTAGTGTTTTGTTTTGGAAGTCGGTTTTATTTTTTGCTAAAAAGTTTTTATTTTTCACTTTTTAGTTGTGGAACCTACCCCACACTAATTCGAATACATAATTGAGCACAATAATTGTAGGTATAGCCATGTAAATAACAGTGATAGGAAGTTATTAAAACACCATCACATCATCCACATAAAATAAGTGGGAAATATACGCATTATTGAAGCTAACTCTAAAACTTCCCAAGCAAAGTTAATAAAATTTATATGGGACCACCTCGGAAGTATACCCTATGAAAGAAAAAAAGAATTTTCTAAATCGGTCCATGCGTCTTTGAGTAATCGCGTAACAAACATACAAAAATAAAAACATACAGACGAATTGATAACCTCCTCCTTTTGGAAGTCGGTTAAAAAGGTGGTTGCGTTTTAATTTGATCAATCAATAATCAATAATCATTTATTATTTGTATAGCATAGGTAGTAAATACAGGTCTTATAACAGAGTTCATAGGTCGCTATGTTATGCCAAGAGGCGTACAAATATGGTTGCATGCGAAATAAAATTTGGTCATGCGGGAGGTAAATTATTTGGTAGGTATGTCAAAATTAAGAAAATGATGATAAATAATAAAAACAAAAAAATATAGATGTCACAAAATGGAATAGTTTCTACAGTCAATACATAAATAAATAATCATAAATTACAATTACTCACAATATTCAATTAAAAATTGTTTCTCCAGTGAAATAAGTAAATAAGTCTAGATTAATATATCATTTAAAAATTCATCAGTCGTATAGTAACATTTGTCAACTAGTAAGAGTTTTAATTTTTTTTTTAATTGTATAACATTCAAACTTTTTATGGTATCTGGTAATTTATTGTAAATGCGCGGTGCCATACCCAAAACGCTCTTTCTCACTAAGGCAGTCTTACAACGCTGATTGCTTAAAGAGTTTGCGTATTGGCTACGAATCGCAACATCTCGGAACGTTGACACTCTTTCAAATAACCTCATGTTTGTTTTGACGAAAACACAAATTTCAAAAATATATAATGAGGGTAAGGTAAGTATTTGCAGCGATTTAAAGAATGGTACACAGCTATCATCAATATTCAGACCACACATTGATCTTATGCATCTTTTTTGTGCCTTAAAAACGATATCTTTATCAGTAGAATTGCCCCAAAAAATTATACCATATCGCAAAATTGAGGCTAAGCCATGATATGCAACTAGTAGCGCATCCATATTTATTTTTCTAGCAATTTGGAAAAGTGCGTATGCTGATTTATTTATCTTCTTACTTAGGTCATCTATGTGAGCCTTCCAGTTAAGTTGGTTATCAAGGAATAAACCTAAGAATTTTGCTACTTTAACTTCTTCAATGTCACAGTTACTATGTCGGATATTTACTTTTGGTACTTCAATTCTTTGGTGAAAGTGCATTATTTTGGTTTTCTTTAAGTTTATAACTAAATTATTTTTATTAAGCCAACTAATTATGTCCGATAGTGTATTATTTATGTCATCTTGATAATTATTGCGATCACTACATTTCACTATGGCAGTACTGTCGTCTGCAAACATCACCATTTGATGTTTAGTCACCTTTGGCAAATCATTTATATAGATTAAGAAAAGAGGTGGCCCTAGGACGCTACCCGGTGGGACACCAAACTTTATCAATCTATAATGAGATAAAAAACTCTTTTCAAATTTTGTTTTTTCACATACTCTTGTGATCTCTGTACATTGCATTCTGTTGGAGAGATGGGATTCGAGTAGTTTTAAAATATTGCCTCTGATACCATAGCTACGCAACTTGTCTAATAAGACATTATGCTTTACGTAATCGAAGGCTTTGGTCATATCTGTGTAAACAGCACAAATAGGAGCTTTTTGGTCTATTGCTAACATAATGCTACGTAAAAAATCAAAAATAGCCATGTTGATCGTGGTATTCTTTCTAAAGCCATTTTGTTCCTTGCATAATAAGTTAAATTTATTGAGATAGCAATACAGAGACTTATAAATAATTTTTTCGAAAATTTTGGAAAATACAGAAATTTTAGCTATTGGCCTATAGTTCTTCATATCGGTTTTGTTATCTTTTTTATGAAGTGGTTTAATTATAACTTTCTTCAAGTCTTCAGGATAAACTCCGTCAACAATAGCAAGGTTCATAATATGCACCAATATGGGTGCTATAACTTCATTCACAAAAGAGGATGGTCAAATATGACCTGAACGCGAACATTAATGATCGATGTATCAAAAAATAGTCATTTACACGTGCTTTAAATAACCGGGTCTAACTTATTTTTTTCTGGCCGGGAAAATGTTTATATAAATAATAAATAAACTCAACTTCATCACAATTTTTATTAAGTTTGAACGCATCCAAACCTGTTTGATTGTTATCTGTGGTATACGTTTCGTTTTAACAGCGCAGCGGCATTTAATTATGCGATTACGTTTAAAAAAATATATATTTTTAATTTATTTTATATCACTAATCATATCTTATATCAATAAACCGTAAAATAATATAATTAATTGATTTAAAAAATAATTACTGCCTTTATTACATAATAATATTATTTATTATTAAATAATAATATATCAGAAATATGTAAAACGGAACGTATTTTTTGTCGACATATCATTGATGACAGATGACACATGACACAGCGTAGCTGGCTTGCTGTTAGCGTCGTTGTGTACCGAGCGATTTCCTGTGTTTTTTGTGTTTTTTCGTGACTTGGCTTTGACTATGGACTCCGATTGATCTTATTTACTTGACGACTATTTGCTATTGCCCCCTGGACACTGATAACGCTTTGTGAATTGGTTCAGAGTGTCGAGAAACATCTCGTTTGCAACAATGAACCCGAGCCAACGGTCCATTCATGGACGTGTGCAGTGTATTAATTGCAATATCTGCGTTAATACACTTCGCCGCTTCGTTGTCCTGCAACTTGACTCCAGAATCATATCATTAATCAGTAGTTGGATCGATCCGATTATCGTAAGTTTTTTTTTGCTACATAACGAATCATTGATCACTTTCAGCTCTATGAAAACATTTACATTTTCTACATTGATTTTTGTTTCTTTATTTCCAGATCACTGAAGATGATTGCCTTTGTGAAGTTTGTCACGATATTGCAATGCATGCGGTTAATGAGGCATTAAACCGTGACAGTGGTGAACAGCAGGCTGCTGGATCCTCTCACCAAGGCCATACTCAAGTGTGTGTTCTATGTGGTCTTTCAATATTAAGGCGACGAAGTGACCTTATCTTGAGAGAAAATGGCTCTGATTTGGACAGAAGTATTGCCAATATTGATCAATCCAGGATTGCACCACGACAGGTCTGTAATATGTCTAAAAACAAAACTAACACTAATCTAGGATTATAATGAATTCAAGTTATTATGTTGTATTTTATACCAAAATGTCTATCTTTTATAGATAACATCATATGAACGTATTTGTCATCCTTGTTGGCTGAGATGCAGACGATCTGCACTTCGAGCTCAAGAAATTGAAGGAGTAAGATCGTCGACTCCAGTTGAGGAATTAAGACCCGAACCAGATGTTTCTGACCAAGTTGTAGAACAACTTGTAGACGCTGAGGAAGACAGGCAAGAAGTATCTAATGTACCTGATCAACCGGTAGCAGAAATTATTCTACAAAATTATAGACGGGCTGCAAATACAGCTTCTCATTGTTTATTTGCTGGATGTCTTAATACTAGTTTACATACTATTTCTGACTCTTTCAGAGCCACTATTTTGGGTAACTATAAGTTTTATATACCAGTTTTGGCAAGAGTTTGTGCAGAACATTTATATAGCAATAACTGGGACAGTCTGTATGATTTGATAAGCAGCATTAAAACTTTTACTGTGCAACAAATAGAACATGTGTTCTCATTTGTTACTACAGAAAAAACATATTTAGACTTCAGTAGTATAGAAACCATCGAAGAAATAGATGACAATTTATTTTTTTATTGGATCGGAAGATCAAAGCAAGATTTTATTGCATTACTCAATGAAGTTCCCAGGATCCAAGATACTCATAGAGGTATTTTAGGCTTGGGTACATTATTAATGAAATTAAGGACGGGGGAATCGGATGACAGAATCTCCAAACTGATAGGAGTACCCCGTCGCACAATGGAAAGATTAATGAACAAGGTAAGATAATTGCTCATACAAGACTTCGTTCCTAGTCATCTGGGACTCACATATTTCAAGAGAGAATTTGCTACAACATAATTTGCTCTTGCCAAATGGTATATATAATAATGATAATAATGAACCAGTAATTTTGATTTGTGATGGTACTTATATTTATATAAACAAAAGTTCGAACTACATGTTTCAGAAAGATACATACTCTTTACATAAGTACAGAAATCTACTTAAACCATTTTTAATTGTGGCATGTGACGGATATATTGTTGACTGTGTTGGTCCATACAAGGCAACCACTTCAGATGCAGATATAATGACATCTCTAATTAGAAATGAGAATTCTGCTCTCAGATCGTATCTCCAAACAAATGATATATTCATTTTGGACAGGGGCTTCCGAGACTCCGTTAGCATGTTACAAGACTGCAATTATAGAGCTTATATGCCAGAATCTCTATTGGAAGGCGAGCATCAACTAACAACACTTCAAGCAAATAGAAGTAGGTGTGTCACTATTTGTCGTTGGGTAGTGGAAGTAGTCAATGGGTATTTTAAAAGAGACTTTAAATTATTACGACATGAATATTTTAACAAGACTGTGCCACACATGATGCAGGATTTTTCAATAGCAGCCAGTCTTTTGAACAGGTTTTGTGTTCGCCTAAGAAACAGAGATGATGCAGGGGAAATGTTAAACATTTTAAGAGAACGGATGTCTTTGGAAAATAATTTGGCACTAATGGTAGAAAATACACATATGAATAGAAGGTCTTCTAACTTTGTTAGTATAACAGCAGATAGGGATAACTTGATATCATTCCCTAGAATGGAGATGAATGAATTGATTCTTTTTGCCTTAGGAACATATCAGATTAAGCAGGCGCGATCATATTATGGAGAGCATATTCGATTTCATGGTGGCTATAGAATAGAGGTAGCAAGTGAAAGCATAAATGCAACGGAGTACCATTTGAGAGGAAGTGGCAATAATATTTTAACACGAGGAAAAATTAAATCAAGGCATATATCTAGGAAGCAGTATTATGTTTACATTTTAGTTGAAAATGGTATATCGGGGAGAGAAGGTATCGTAGAGTATTATTGCAATTGTTTGGTAGGGCGTCGCACAGTTGGATGTTGTGCGCATACTATGACAATAGTATGGTACCTTGGATGGGCCAGACACCAGTCCAATATTTCTGCTCCTGCTGAGTACCTAGATTCTGTAGTTGTAAGAGAAGATATGGAATAAATAAAGTAATAAAACTACTATGCATGATTTATTTAAAAATCACCTTAATTATTTTTCTTTTGCATTTGTCATGACAGATATTAGAAAACAATACCACGCCTGTAATTCCCAAAAGCTTAGGCAGTGATATACTTATCTAATAGTACCACCCACATTACGCCAGTTATTTTTTGAAGTCCCATGTAATAGTTGGCGACCCTACTGCCATCAATATAATGGATAGAATAGTTTAAATATCTTATTGTTATTTGCATGGTTAAAAAAAATACCTAACATAAGTATGTACTCATGGGTGGACTGCTTGCTGCTTCAGGGCATTGCTTTACCTACAAACATTTTGACTACTAAAACAGTAGACAAATCGGTACTGTAAATGCTAATTACTTATGTATGTGAATCCTTATAAATCCATGCAACATGATTTTGTTTGTTATATATGCCACAACAGTATTATATTGGCTTATATAACAATCAAATAGATAACATAGGCTACCTCGTCCACCTTTGCAGTTTAGTTATGGTTGTAGGTATAACTATAAACCATATTCATTATAACGTAATCATAACCTCAAAAATTACAAATTGTTAATGTAAAAATTCTAAGCTCCTCCACTTTCAAATAATATATTTGCAATGTGGGATTGCTAACGGTGGTTAGACGAACCATTTAAGCCCTATATTAACCATGGTCGCGATATTTCATAGCCAGGTCTTAGTATGTATGGGCAGTGGCCGATGTTCTTTATCACCTTTGTTGACATACCGTCAAATCCTACAGTACTTGTATTCTTAAGTGATCTTATAGCTGAAACGATGTCGGTTATTATAACAGGCTGCATAAACATAGATTGCCTTGTCAAATTGTTTGATTTGTAAGCTATTTAGTTTGTTTGAAAAAAATCTCATTTTTGGTGCTTTTTATATTTATACCGTATCGAATTAATACTAAACACGTATAGTATGCGTAGAGTAATTTTATGCCTTTCTGTCATAACAACTCTATATATTAGTACAGAATAATACACCCACGAATATACCCACAGAGTACTTTTTATAACCACCGGTGGCGTTACAAGGAACATCATTAGAAGTCGTCACTCAATTTAAATACCTCGGTCATGTGGTCAAGGATGACCAGGATATAAGAGCGCAGGGCGTTGGCAGCCCGATACAAAATTATGCTTGCCCGCAAGCTTGCGCGGTGCACTGACGAGGTAGAACTGACGCTCTTCAGAGCCTACTGCCAGTCGTTTTACTCGTGCAGCTTGTGGGTTAGGTATACGCAGGAGGCTTATAATATAACGCTCTGCGCGTGCAGTATAATAATGCACTGAGGATATTGTTGGGGCCATGGGGCTGCGTCGGTTTTGCAGTGCATCGGGCATGTTTGCAGAAGCGCGAATATATGACTTTCATGCCATCATGCGCAAACGGTGTGCATCGATGTTGCAGCGTTTCAGGAGTAGCCCTAACAGTATTTTAGCTACACTGGCGGACAAGGTTGATGGACCATTTATCAGGCTTTGGGCTGGCAGCAGACATGTGCGTGCACATGTTCATGTAGCCAATTAATATATAAGTACTTAGTAATTGTATTTTAAGTTATTCAGGTTACTAACTAGGCTAACTTCCTATTAACACTATATGGATCTCTTGGTCTGAAATAATTTTTTGAATTTGAATTATATCTCTAGCCAGGATGAAATTCAGAGCAAGAAATATTACGCTAACAAAGTGAGGTACTACATTCCCATCATTCTAGCCCGAACTCGCACATGCGGAGTGCGGTCATAGCAATGAGGCAGCTATACAAAAATTGTATATTAAAAATCGATTTCGGCGGAAACGGGAGAATACGTAGAAATGAACGGCACGCATGTCACAAATTATTGATTTACACTTGACGGGGTTAGTGTTGCTTACAATAAAAATTAAAATGTTTTAGGAGAAATTTTGAAGATTCGGATTTCATGGAAGTTAAAACTTCATATTAAAGAAAAATTGGTCGTATTTTCGTATACCGGATTCGTTAAATATAACATAGTATGCCATTACTTAATGTCTTCAAAAACTGTGATAAGCTTGTAAAAGAAAACTACAATAAAATATAGCAGTATTTAGGTAAAGTACGTTTGTATCATTTTAGTAGTTTTTAGAAATCAAAGATCTGAAATGTATGGGCAAAAAGTAAATTGTTGTTTTTAATTTATTTATACAAACTATACATCTTTTATTTACAAAATGGGGACGCAGAAGCCTGGAGAATGGGCCAATTCTTTAATTGCCCGCTTCGAAGAGCAGGTAAGCCTCAATTTATGTATTTAATTTAATTTCTAAGACCCACCCTTATTAGGAGTTTTTCGGGTTTGTAAACAAAATATTTTTTTTCTTCGGCATTATCCACTTAAGCTATGTTAAGAACAACTACAAACGGTTTTTGTTATGTTTTCTATTTTTTCTGTGCGTAATTTATCACATTTCATTCAGGTATCAAATTTTATATGAAATTATTAATGGATGAGTATCTACCAAAGTTATTGATCGGCGACCCGGCATTGCGAATCCGGTACTTAAAAAGACTTATGAATCTACAATCCTACTGAAATATTCAGGAGTTGCTGTCAATTATAGGCATCCATTGCAGTTATACAGTCTGCACATAAACATAATACTTTAATAAACATAACATAACATAAAACTTTTGGATTCATTTTATTTGGATAGGTGGGGCCAATTATTTATTCTATTAATAGAATTTTAATTGAATAGGCCTACCTAGGACCGATTGATGCGATGGTATTTGTACAGCAGGGGACGTCTGGGCTGATGATGATATTTTGTATTTAATCATTATTACAGAATCATCAAGTAGGCACTTTCCTTTGAGGACCTTGATGTATATGTTATTAATTATATTGACAATAATGCATACTTATAAAATGCAATATTGTATAGTTTGATATTGAGATAGACTCATGATAGCACAAGTTTAAACCTTAGTGGTTTTTGGTTGCTATAATGTAATCCTGTATTCTTTTGTTTAGATGATAAATAAAAACATAACTTGGGAGACAAATGTCTTGTATAATATGATTTAATAAAAAAATGACAAATTTTCTCTTAAGTCAAATTTCACAAAACATTTCACTTTCCGTAAAGGTAGTTTCGTCAAAAATTTCCTACTTGATAAAATTATGAAATAACTCTTATAGTTTTTTTTTATATATATATAAAAGCAAATTACATACCACTAGGGATGTTTTGCTAGAATTGGAACTCCTCAATCACTTTTTGCTTTTTTTTTTTTAACGCAAGTTGAAATTAAGATTTAAGTATTTTTTACATCTTTCTGTAAGTTTGAGAACTCATAACTTTTTTTCTAGCTAACATCTGAATAAAGCAATAGTTTTATAAGAATCTGCCAACATTAAAGATTAAAAAAAATATATATATTGCCTGTTTTACCCATTTTTAATAAAAATTACACTTTAAAGTTAAGAAAGTGGTGAAACTAGAAGAAAGCAAAAAAAAAAAAATATATCCAGGGGGCCAGGGCCAAATAAATTAGGGCTGAGTCAATCAAAATCAAAATCAAAAGTCATTTATTCAAACTAGGCTGAGAATCAGCACTTTTTGAACGTCAAAATTACATAAGACAGTCCCCCAAAACGCCCGCCCTTCACCACTTCCTAGTGCTTTAGCTGGGGAGAAGAAGTGGCGCAACAAACTCCCCAGCAGCACAGCTGTCTGTTCAGTTAAAAAAAAAAAAAATGATTCTATATAACACTGCGCATAATAATTTAGGTACATTACGCAATACAAAACATTAAATTAAATTATTTGCTATAAGTAAGCTAGCACACGCCAATATACCAAAAAAAAAAAAATCGAAAACTATACTCAAGCAGAAACAAAATACAAAACTAAAAATGTAAGCAGAACTTTATACCCAAATAAAAGCCTCCAGTAATAAAGGGCGTGCCCACTTACATATAGCCGTACATGTAGTCGTAACTCAAAGTCACAGATGATAAACTAGGACCATCAAAGTAAAATCAACAACGAGTTAAGTTACTAATAACAAAACAAAACCAAGGTCAGCAAGACGACCTGTCACCACAAGCAGCACCCGTTCACGAGTATAGCGCAAAGATCAGCCATTACCCCCCTCGCCATATTTGAGGGAAGGAGACAACCCGACCCCCGACGCTACCGCAAGCAGTGACATCTAAGGGAGCATGACGAACTTGCTGCCGGTTGCTCGGGCAAAAAAGTAGTAGATCTACCACAATTTTCATATGTTCAACGGTCTGCCAAACACCCTGTATATAAAACAAAGTCGGGTTTGTTCGAATACTTATAACTCGAGAACGGCTGGACTGATTTTCATGGTTTTTGATTTATTGTATTTGTCTCCAAAATACACGAAAAAAGAAATATGAAAAAAAATAATTTCTCATACATTTTTCAAATTTGGACAGGACAACGTCTGTTGCGTTAGCTAGTTTTTAATAAAAATAAATATTTTTCCTTAAACTTATTGAATGTCTCTCTATCCCTAGCTACCCTACAAGACAGGTGCTCAGAACCTGCACTCCCGAATCAACGAGGAGCAGTGCAAAGCGTGCCTCGTTCAGATCAGCAGACATCGCTTCTCTTTAGTCATCGCCGGCCTCACTAAGATATTGCAGAGAGTTAATGAACTTGTAAGTATTTAAATTTGAAACAATATTATTTTATTGCAATAAATAGGGATATAACGCAAATATGATCATTTGTTCATGGTTGAGTTTATAAGATTGCCTACACACAACTATATTACTTGGTTTGAGTTTATGAGATTGTCCATAAACCCAACTCACAACTACATTACTGAAAAATTGCGATGGGGCAAAAGTTTTGTCGCTTTAAATTGAAACAGATATTCATGGTTGGGTTTATGAGACTGGCCTGTTGGTCTAGTGGTTAGTGGCCCTGACTGCTATGCCGGAGGTCGTGGGTTCGATTCCCACCCAGGACAAATGTTTGTGTGATGAGCATGATCATTTGTTCTGTGTCTGGGTGTAATTTATCTATATATGTATATATTTAGAAATATATAAGTATGTTTATCAGTTGTCTAGTACTCATAACACAAGCTCTGCTTAGCTTGAGGCTAGACGGCGTTGTGTCATAGTTGTGGAATATTATTATTATATTATTATTATGAGATTGTCTATAAACCAAACTCACAACTACATTACTGAAAAATTGCGATGGGGCAAAAGTTTTGTCGCTTTAAATTGAAACAGATATTCATGGTTGGGTTTATGAGATTGTCTATAAACTCTACTCACAACTACATTACTGAAAAATTGCGATAGGGCAAAAGTTTTGTCGCTTTAAATTGAAACAGATATTCATGGTTGAGTTTATGAGATTGTCTATAAACCGAACTCACAACTACATTACTGAAAAATTGCGATGGGGCAAAAGTTTTGTCGCTTTAAATTGAAACAGATATTCATGGTTGAGTTTATGAGATTGTCTATAAACCGAACTCACAACTACATTACTGAAAAATTGCGATGGGGCAAAAGTTTTGTCGCTTTAAATTGAAACAGATATTCATGGTTGGGTTTATGAGATTGTCTATAAACTCTACTCACAACTACATTACTGAAAAATTGCGATAGGGCAAAAGTTTTGTCGCTTTAAATTGAAACAGATATTCATTGTTGAGTTTATGAGATTGTCTATAAACCGAACTCACAACTACATTACTGAAAAATTGCGATGGGGCAAAAATTTGGTCGCTTTAAATTGAAACAGATATTCATGGTTGAGTTTTTGAGATTGTCTATAAACTAATAATTACTTCTGTGTGAGAAAGAGATGGAGCTATACAGGACGTCTAGCTCCATCTCTTTCTCACACTGAAGTAATTTAAAATAATACTGTTTTAAGAGGTGGTGGTTGGGCCCATAACTTTAAGATTTCTACTCCCATCACACATAACCCAATTGAAATGCAATGATGTTTATTTCAGTAATACGTTTCTAAGACACAGTTAGGGCGCGTTCCCACTATGTCGTGACGACAGATTATCGTGTCGTTTAAAGCGTCGTGGCTTGTGTATTTAAATGGAGGTGTTCACCTAACATCTGAATAAAGCAATAGTTTTATACGAATCTGCCAATATTAAAGATTAAAAAAATATATATTAAAACACGATTAACTGTCGTCCACGACAGTTTTTCGAGTTACGTACCTCAAAAGGAAAAAGGAACCCTTACAGGATCACTTTGTTGTCCGTCTGTCTGTATGCCAAGACCCTTTTTCTCAGGAACGCGTAGAGGTATCAAGTTGAAATTTATATCAAATACTCAGATCTATGATCTCTTTCAGCTGTGAAAAAATCAAACTTGTAAGTGAACGCGATTAAAAGATATGACCGTTTATGTCGCATATTTTGCGGTTTCACAAGGGAATCAAAACCTATAGGAAACTTCCCGTTGACCTAGAATCATGAAATTTGGCAAGAAGCAAGGTCTCACAGCACAATTAAAGGAAAAATTCCGAAAATTGTTAATTAGTAGTTTTATCACATAAAAAAAATATCTTTTGTGACGACAAACTTAATGTTGCAGTTGGAGAATTGACCGTGACGTATATCGATGTATGGGAGAACATGTTTTTAAACTACAATGTTAAGTTTGTTCTTGGGATAAATTCATCCCAAATACGGAACCCTTCATTGTGCGTGGTCCGACACGCACTTGGCCGGTTTTTTTGCAGTGACGACACAGTGTTGTTAAACTTTCGTTAATGGGAACAGCTAGAGACGACAGTCGTCCAACGATAAATTAATCGTCACGACATAGTGGGTACGCACCCTTAGGCAGTTGTCCCACCGCCGCGCCGGCGAGGAAGCGACTAACTATCGGCTATTTTCTCGCTCAAGAAATGTACCTACTACAGTAGATATACAATCAATCTGCCTAGCCTTTTTCCAACTATGTTGGCGTCGGCTTCCAGTCAGATGCAGCTGAATATACCAGTACTACAGTAGATATACAGTAGATATCTATGTAAAAGAGATTCATACAGGGTGTAAGTGTAAACAGTGGCAAACTTTTAAGGGGTCATTGTACTCATCATTATGAACATCTTTTATTACGGGACCAAAGCTGAAATCGCGAAAATTAAATCAGCTGTTCAGTACCTACATCGCATAATTCGTCAAAATGTAGGGAACCGCAGATTTTTTTTTTCTCAATTTCAGGTTTGGTCCCATAGTTAAAGTTGTTTATAATGATGAGTACAGTGACCCCTTAAATGGTTGACACTGTTTACACTTACATCCTGTATATTAATAGTTGATCGCTGACTGTTCACACCGCGCGTGAGTACTCGTTTGTCGCAGCGACAAGAGCTATCAAAGAGAGTACTCGCTCAGCGGGCAGAGCACTCGCTGAGAGACTCACGCTTGTTACATACACATACCAACGAGTACTCGGTTGGCGTCGTCGTTCTCTCGCTGCTCGTTGCTCGCCAACTCGTTTCTAGTTTCAATCTCCACTCGCTTCTTGCTCATCGTTGGCGGTGGGACAAGTGCCTTAGGGCCGATTTTTTGATCCGTAGTTAACTCAACCAATGGCTAAACATAGTAACTAATGGTTGAATTTTGGCTAAATGTGACAGTCTGAACATGAATGAGTTATGCCATTAGTTACTATATTTTAATATTAATGAGCTTTTTTTTTTTTTGTGGATGGGAAATCATCAAATAACTTCTCCCGCTCTGGGTGGAGCGGGAGGGCGTGTCAGACTTCTACTGACTAAAACCCACCCGTGTTCCTTCAGTTGCCTGTGCCAGGGCCACGGTAACTCTTTCGAACAACCCGCAACCCCGGCGGCATGAATGAGCTAACATGAATACATTCATGTTTAGCCTTACATATTTAGCCAAAATTCAACCATTAGTTACTATGTTTAACCATTGCTTGAGTTAACTACGGATCAAAAAAAAAAAAAAAACCTGCCCTTACACGTGAACGTTGTCCACATTCTTCAGCCATCGTATAGCTCAACCAGTATTACTTTTCACAGTATCAGCCCACAATATCAATAGGTGCAAACCGTCCACAGACAGAGTTAGAGAAAGGCTACCACGATAGCCTGGTTATAGTCCTGGACACGTTGGAGATATGTCTCAGCTCGCAGCCTAAGGACACGGCCAAGTATGATGAGGCTATGAATGTGAAGATCCTGCTAAGGGAGGTCTGCCAGTTTATAGGTGAGTTCTTGGAAGCTTTTTGACTTAAAAAACTTTATACGCTGGTATTCCCCAAAGGGATACGCAGAGTTATATTAGAATATCCACATTTTGCCTTCTCGTAAAATACGTGGTGAGTTTAATTGTCAATTATCCATAGTTAAACAATTACCAGGACAATTACAGGTCCAGTTTTTTTATCTCTCGAAGCGATGCGTGCTTTACTTGTGGCTACCAAGTAAAGCTCTCGGTACCGTCCGAGACAATGGCGAAGTTGGAAGTGTATGTGTGCGTGTGTGTGTTATGTGCTGACGCTACTCGTCTTTACGCACACATTTATAGCATCGTTTCATGAGATAAAATTTGTATAAGTATTCTAGTATGGCAGCGTATTACATCAGCTCCGAGTCAAAGGCAAATATGGCGAAGCATGATGAGGTTTTGAACGTGGAGAGGGCACTTGCTCAAAGCCAACTAATATCGCTGCTGACCACTTATAGGGACGGGCACTTTTCATAAAAGTTTCCGCCACAGGGTACACTTGTGCGGCGGCGGAGTAAAAGAGTCTTTGATAATTAACTGGTCCTGCACTCTAATTGCGTAACGCACTATCAATCGAAAATTGAATCATTTTGAAGCAAATTGCTAATTCAATGCTTCATAAGTTCGAAAAATTTGTCTACTCAACAACGTAATAAATAACGCAATGAATGTTGTTGAACTGTCAAAATGAAGCCGATTCCGATCGATAATGTGTTACGCAATTTATTTATTTGTATTAAGGGAAGAAGGGTAGAGTTAAGGAGCGAGCAAAAATCGCGAGGGTGGGACGGTGGCATACAGTAACTCACGTTGCCTTTGTGCTGTGCAACAACAGTGTCGACAACGTGTTTTGTTTTTTGACTTTTTCGCAACAGGAAAACTAGCTAGGTGGCAAGTTCAATATTTCTGATCGACAAAAATATGTAAGTTTTCAATCGCTAATAACTAAGAGACATTTAATGCTAGAGTAATCGTTGAGCATTAAAAAGATAGGTCATATTTATAACAATTTTAACGCCGGATTTAATTTGCCTATGACGTTATACTGCGAGTACACGCGCATGCTCGCGACCCTCTACTTTTCACTATGTATTGAAATATCAATTCGTATAGCGCAAAAACGTGTATAGCTAAATCAGTTATTCTGAAGCACTACCAGGACTTAAAGAGAAACAACAGGAATATTAGCCGAAATAGGGTTAAAAATGAATATGAAGTTGACAATAGCAAAATAACATCAGATGTCGTCTCATATCGGTAAAAGATTACATTATAAAGAATCCAATGAGCTTACTAAGTCTAGTGACGAACAAATACAATGGGTACGGCAGTATCGGAAACCGTAGTAATAATATTTTTTCACGGAAACAAATGGCGACGCGGGTTCGAACTGCGCCTACAAAATTTTTTTTTTTTACTTATTGTTTTAACCCTCGCCTCGTGCTTGCACACGAGGCGAGGGTTAAAACAATAAGTTAACAGGACGGCTTCTTTGCGTAACATCTCGGAATAACAGGCCCCTTAATTAAGGCGATACCAAAATAAGTTGGGGGCTTTTTCGTAACCATTTATTTCACTATTACAGAATGTATGGATTTCATTTTTAGATATATATTTATTTGATCAATACTCTGACTGAAGGAAAACACGGTTGGGTTAAATTTCCTCGATAGAATTTAATTCCGAAAATACCTCTACTTTTTTATATTTTTTTTTCTATAATTCTTAAATCCTAAATAATTTCATTGCAAAATTGCATTCAAAATGTGCGTATTAGGTAATTGAAAACTCTGGCTGAACATAATTATATAGATAGCTATGTATGATAGATAGCTTAATTTATTTTTAAACAATTTTTATTTGGTTTGGCGCTTTTATTTTGGTTCCAGCGCATTGTTGCGCTCTCTTTTTTTCGCATGTGGATGTAATTGACTCTGTCACTTTCTTATTACCGCTCACTTTTTACATATCGCCTTAACCCTGCAGTACACTACTCGCGAAGTAGTTTGAAGCTAAGCGAATACGAGAGTGTAGAAGGGCACTTCGGTTCGCTTGTTCGCTAAGAGCCTATGAACTAAATTGAGCGGTCTAGGTCGCGAACTATTATGCGCAAGACTACCCTTCATAATGAAAATACAACAGAATCCATTGGTGCATGAAGAATGTTGAATGGCGAAATGAAAAGGATTGCCATTCTGAGTGTGATACGCAGTTATAGCTTTACAAGGATCAATTGGCGCGTGGCTAAAATCGTACTGACGCCACCATCTTGCTTTTTTAATCGACTTCAAAAAAAGAAGGTTATCAATTCGACACATATGTATGTAATATTATTGGAACTGCAATATATTCACATATCTTTTAGACCTTCCAAACAAATATACGAAATTTTAAAGATGTATGTATGTTTGTCCACGCATTTCTACAATCTATTAATCGGATCGTGATCGTTTTTTTTTTCTTATTGGCTTACATTTATTTCAACTTAGGGAACAGTGCAAGTTTCATCAAAATCGGTCCAGTAGTTTTCAAGATAATGGACTAATACGTGTAAGTGTGACGACCTGGCTTATTGATACGAGCTACGGGTGTGGTATCAAAGGGCAAACATCTCAAAACCTTGGTCAAATTCTAATGCAATATTTACAGCTAAACTATTAAGTACACATTACAAACAAATATTCCAGTTTTTACTAAAAACTAAAAATTACGAAATTAAAAAGAATTAAAAAGTCGGTGGGTGCTAGCGCTGACTGAACGCAATATTATATTTATATAAACTTTGAAAATATTCAATATTGTTATTTACCTCATTTTGTCAACGCCGGCTGTCGCTGAAAACCAGCGCTGGGGCTCTGTCTCGTATGGGGTCGCGGCATTAAGCCGCGGGCCCACCGCGGCGCATGCTGTGCACGGGCACGCGGCGCATTTTAGCTGCGTGTATTAATTTGTTTGACAACGTGGGTCTACGTTTCCACTGGAGTACACGAATATGACCCACGACTTTGTATAGCGTGGCACGGCGCACGGAGAGGCTACGCACGTGCCACTGCAATCCACGGACACGGCTTCACTGCGGGAGGTGTGGGGAGGTGGGACCTTCCCACCTGGGCGCAGGCATCGAAAGCGAGCGACGCCTGCGCCATTTTGTCAATTGCTAGGTTTCGTCGCGATACGATATATACGAGAAACATGAAACGCGTCCGGCCCACAAGGTGTATGACTGAAAACTGCGCTGCGATAAGTGAGCTGTACATAGTCGTGGGTCATATTCGTGTACTCCAGTGGAAACGTAGACCCACGTTGACAGCGTTGAGCTATATAACCGCCTATTCGAGCAAGCCACGCGTGTATCAATGACGTCAATTCATGCGTAGCCTCTCCGTAGGTTGCAGTGGACACAACCACATACATTTTCTTCAAAGCGAAGCTTAATACACGTGCGTAGCCTCTCCGTGCACCGCGGTGGGCCCGCGCCTTTATGCTGAGCGACGGCCGTTTTGCGTGAATGTGACGCATATTTTCCCCAAAATTGTTCTTTAATTATTTTATTTTGTTATTTTATTTCTTTGCGTCATGTTTATCGCTAATAAACGTATTTTCTTTCTTTACTTTCTTTTCTTTCTAAAAAAATTAAATCGACTTAAAAAAAAATAACTCAAAATAAAGAAATAATTTTAATTTTGTAAGTCGGTGGCAAAAAGCTAAAATACAGATCCCAAGACACCGACTTCCGATATTAATGTTAATTCATAATTTTGAGTTTTTTTTTGAAGTCCATTTATTATTTTTTTTAATTATTTTTTCAATAATTAACGCATTTTATTAGGCCTTCTTTGAAATTACATTATTTGTTCGAACATTTCTAATATTAGTCATCATCCCTAGCGCCCCTCTGCAAACGTAATTCTAGCGCCAAATGTCCATAGTTAAACGAAAAAGATCCAACCCACATTACACCTAATGTGGGTTGGATCCTTTTTGTTTAACTATGGACAAAAGATCATTGGAGCAGTGTAGGTTGCAAGACGCACCTTTAAAAATATATCATAATAATTATCACGCCAGTATTACCCCGAACACGGAATTGAAAAAACAAGTGGAAGTGCCCACGAAGCTATCCGGCGTGTGTCACAATTATGCGGAAAAATGTAAAATAATAACAACCTTCGTCAGTTGTAATAAGTCTTAATTTTGTATTAAGACTGCGGCGAAGCCCAAAAGGTGGGTTATGTGTTTGACCTTATGTATGTCTGTTTCTTTGTTCCCTCGTAACTCGAATGAACGGATTTGGTCATATTATACGTCTTTAGATTTGTCTTGGTAGCGCGAGTGTCACTGCCTACATTAAAATAAATAAAAAAAAAAACAAAGTAGGTATAATGGCGGATTTAGGGTGTCATATTGTGTTCGAATTTTTTTTTCTTCTAGTACCATCGAGTGGAATATCATAATGAAGGGTTTTAAAAGGTGACTTCAAAAATATATACAATTTATATGGTTAAAAGTAATTCGAAATGACAAATCTGAAAAAAACACGTATAAAAAAATAAAAAAAGAACTAAATCGTCTGCGAAATCTTTCACATTTGTAAACTAAAAAGCCGGAAATAAAAAACAAGTTATTAAAAAAAAAAACGAAAAAACCCGACTGTGGTAAAAAACTTAAGTTAAAAAAAAAAAACTGAAAAGCTAAGCTTAAATAAAAATTGGAAGCAGGCGGGACCCATTCCATTTTTATATTTTCAAACTCAAATTGGTCCCGCCTGCTTCCAACTCTTATTAAATTTAAAATAGGCTAGCTTTTCAGTTTTTTTTAAGTTTTTTACCGAAGTCAGATTTTTTAGTTTTTTTTAATGACTTCTTTTTTATTCATACAAAATTAAGACTTATGACGAAGGTTGTTATTATTTTACATTTTTTCCGCATAATTGTGACACGCCGGATAGCTGCGTGGGCACTTCCACTTGTTTTTTCTTTTTTCTATTCCGTGTCCCCGAAGGTGTAGGCAGAGAGGGAGCTACACCTCGTTTCGACATGTTTGTTTCATTATATTAATTCACTTTTACCTCCCACAGTCTCAATCTACTACTACACGGACATGCGCAATGAGAGCACTCTAAACAACACGCTACTCAGACAGTTGGCAAGCAAAGTATTATTCGCGCTCAGTTTGAACTTCTTCAATGCGGTGTTCAACCGGATCAGTGCGAGATTACAGGTAAGCTCACCAATAATTAACCATTATCTTCAATGTTATGTCAACGTCAATTTTTTTTTTTACAAATTCAAAAATAAAAAAATAGAAATATAAATTTAAGTCAATTCAAGTTCAAACATGAAGCTTGGTTTCATCTATTTTTATTATTAAAAGTTGATTTTGGGTAATGGCGTTATAATAACTACGGTTTCGAAAATAATACAAACCAAAATATCAAGCAAATGAAATTCTAATAAAAACTCTTTGCTGAAATTTTTGCGCAACCCACCAATTTTGTCAATTTTTTTTTTGTTTTTAGGAATTATCGTCTAGCTCAGAAGAAAACCCCGATTATACAGACATAGAGTTAATACAACACATCAACGTCGATATATTGAGGCTTATACGGCTATTAACAGGTAATTATTTGTCTTTTATTAAAAGAAAAACAAAGTTTAATTTGTTTTGTTGCCCTTACCGGGTTTTGAATTTTGAATACTTTTAGAAACGCTCTTTCTGAAATTATTAGTTTAGTGATTCCATTCTCTCTGGTGTACGAAAGTCTCTACAGCACCCTGAAAGCGTAACGCACTGGGAATGATAATCCCTTCAAATAAAATATATGAACACGCGGCCCCGAGCGGGACAGAACGGAGTCGAGCAGGGTGACCCATCTCTACTCCGCTTCAGTGGAAATACTTCCCACTTTTCACTGCTCTTCGCTCCGCTGCGAACAGCTCCGAGTTAGTGGAAACGCACCCTTACAGTTATTGGGTAATACGATACCCCTTGGTAAGACTGGTTGTTAGATTTTCGGGCTTCGGGGGACCCGTAACGACTGTAAAAGATCCACGAGTGACAGCCGGGATCAACGGCTTATCGTGCTTTCCATGGCACGCAGGGGTCTTGGTATGTAAAGATGGTCATCCATCCCTCGATCGACCCGTGCGGCTGTTATTACTTAGCCAAAGGCTAATAACAATATATTTTAATAATAATTATATTGTTAGGTAGTAATGTAGCATGATTGTTTCAGAATCAATACAAAAGTTTAAGTTATTAAGGAAGTCGGCGCACATAGTTTTAGTTTCGTCTCTAGAAAAAGCTATATGGAATTGGATGGATACTTACCCCCAGGTAAGTAATTACTATTTTCAAACATTAAACTACAGTTATCACTATGTTACTTTTTTGTTTTCTTTGTTTTTAATCTCGTCAGCAAACAGTTGGAGCTAGTTATGCAGAAAGCAGGCATACGAGTATGTCACTTTTTCCAAAAATTTGTTATACATAAAGCCATACTAATTTCGACATACAAGATTTTGTTTAGCATAAACAGCTATGTCGATATCTCTATTTATCACGGAGATATGAGCCGTCAAATGCAGCCTTGTACATGCATCCATGATACAACCATCGACATAAATATGCTTATAACTCTGTTTGTACATTTCGGGAAATGTGCGTAACACGGTCAAGTTTTTCTTCTTCTTACCGTGTCAACGGCAATGCTCTCGGCCCAGAACTCGGCTACGTGTTTGGCGCCATCACTAGCGCCCATCAGTTCCTGTAACGTGCAGCTGACAGGACACGCGGGACATGATATTAAGTGCCCCATTGTTTGTGAACCAGCACCACATTTACACTCCAAGGTGGAGTCGTCTATGAATCTCCACCTGAACAGGTTTTCCTTGCTTCGGCCAACCTGGGTTCAGAGTCTGTTTAAGGGTACCCAAGGCAACTCATTTCCAGGTGGGAGATTTTCAGCAGGTGTCACGAATGGTTTGGTTAAGGAAGCACTGTCTCGCCACAGCTTCAGTCTTTCTTTTGATCGTTCGCCAGTGAGTGGGATGACACACTTTAAAAAACTGTTTCAGCTTTCAACCTTTGTGACATAGGATGTCGTCGAGCAAAGGGTGTTGCGTGTCGGGACGATTTTGGGTTTTCACTGGAGCTTTTCACCGCTCTGCGAGTTACTGGTGGCGCTATTTCTGCTAGTGGATACAGCATTTGAAGTGGGGTCGGTTTTAGGCAACCAGTGATGATCCGGCACGTTTCATTCAAAGCTGTATCTACCAACTTTGCATGGGCAGAACGACCACGGGGCTCAAACAGTTTATGATGAGATATTTCTTTAGACTATAAGTTAGTTTATAGCTTCACATACAATTGTCTGCAGTCAAACCTAAACAGATGGATAATTTTTAATCTTAAACAACATGGGAGTGGTGAGATAAAAAGTCTGAAACCTTTTTTTATTAGTCTTTTTCACCCATGCGGTCAGATTTTAATTCTTTCTTAGATTTAAGTTTTTTTTTTTCAACATAGTAAACAATGTTCCTGATGATTCATTCTTTCTTCTGCCCTTGTCCCAATTTATTTGGGGTCGGCGCAACATGTGTTTTTCTTCCATACTTTTCTATTAGTCGTCATCTCGGTAGTCACTCGCTATCTAGCCATATCATCTTTCACAGAGTCCATCCATCGTTTACTCGTTCTACTCTACTACTTGTACCACATTCATACTAAAAAAATTCCTGACCATGACAACCGATTTCCACACAACTTTTCAGTCACCGGTGTCACTTTCAGACAGACTTTCTGTTACCAGAACAAATCTAACTTAGACAGATGTACTTACTGATGACTCTATGGTTATAATTATGTAAATACATATTGAATGTAGTTGCGAACCATATTTTGATCAACACACGACCTGACACTAACCTGCAAATTGCATAAAACGTAAGGAAATTTGAAATGTATTATTTCTGTAAATACGTATTTGTTCATCATTGCGCAACATGTCTTTTTCTTTCATACTTCTCTATTAGTCGTCTTCTCGGTAGTCACTCCCTTTCTGGGCATATTATCTTACACACAGTCCATCCATCGTTTCTTTGGTGTTCCCCTACTCGTATAGCCATCCAGATTCATACTCCAAACCTTCCTGACGACATTTTCCTCATTCCAGCACATACATGACTACAGATTTCCACACATCTTTTCAGTCACTGGTGTCACTTTCATACTTCCTCTTATATAGGTACTCATTTCTTATTCTATCCATTCGCGTAACACCACACATCCCTCTTAGCATTCTCACCTCAGCTGCATGCAATTGCCTTTCATTCATTTCTTTCGTGGCCCAACATTCTGATCCATACAAGAGAGCAGGTCTAATCATTGATTTATAAATGTTACCCTGAAGTTTAAGGGGAATGCGGGAGTCGCAGATTGTTCCCGTGACCTGCCGCCATTTTTGATAGTTGATGATAAAATGAGAAAAAGTGGCGTTAACATTTCTAACGAATAAACTGCCGCTGAAAAATAGTGGAATACGTAAATAGAATAAGTTAACATTTTTCATGTAAGCCCAATATATTCCCTGTTGAATTTTATCGCATCGCCAATCTTCTTTATTTATTATCCTGTAAGGCTAAAGAGTTTGTTTGTTTGAACGCGCTAATCTCTCGAACTAACAGTCGGAGTTGAAAAAGCCTTTTTGAATTTGATAGTCCAATTCTTAAAGAATTAAAGGCTATTTAAGATCACACAACCATCCTCAGGAGCAGAGCAAAAAGAAAAAAGTTAGAAAGAACGCTAATCGAAAACGAAGTAACAGCGAGGGCAGGCGATGCGATTCGAAATTTCACGCTATAGTTTGACCAAGACCGCTGTACCGCGCCTTAGGAATGCGCGGTGAGGCGGGGTGCAGCGCTGGCGAATGAGCGGTGGGACGCCGTGAGCGTTGACGAATGAGCGGCCTGCACTGCCCCCCGTCTCGCCGCGCACATACCTACGACGCGGTACAGCGGTTATGGTCAAACTATAGTACGAGTATACCTAAAAACAACAATAGGCATTGCAATTCATTGAATAATTCAATGCAAAGACTGGTATTTTGATTACCCCACTACGCTCGAACCAAAACGAAACGAAAGAAATGTTTTAATCAGTTTTTTTTTTCAGGAATTCGCAGAAGTCCAATGTCGGCCTAACGATGAACTAAGCAAGTGTTGTGACACGTTATTTGATATATTACAAGACAGTTTCTCAGACAACAAGAAATCCAGAGTGGCTATGTGGCCACTACAAATCATGTTACTAGTTTTGAACCCTGTAAGTATTATAATAGGGTTTAGTTTGCATGTTTTTGTATGTGATACATTATTCGATATAATACAAGGCAGTTTCTCTGATAACAACAAATCTGGAGTGGCTATGTGACCGCTGCAGATCATGTTACTAGTTTTGTACCCTGTAAGTATTGAATAAGGTTTAGTTTTGCATGTTTTTTTAACCGACTTCCAAAAGGAGGAGGTTCTCAATTCGTCTGTATGTTTTTTTTTGTATGTTTGTTACGCGATTACTCAAAGACGGATGGGACGATTTAGAAAATCCTTTTTTTGTTTGATAGGGTATACTTTCGAGGTGGTCCCATATAAATTTTGTTAACTTTGCTTGGGGAGTTTTTGAGTTAGCTTCAATAATGCGTATATTTCCCACTTATTTTATGTGGATGATGTGATGGTGTTTTTATAACTTCCTATCACTGTTATTTACATGGCTATATCTACAATTATTGTGCTCAATTATGTATTCGAATTAGTGTCGGGTAGGTTCCACAACTAAAAAGTGAAAAATAAAAACTAAAAAAGTCGGTGGCAAAAAACGAAAATACAAAACCCAAGACACCGACTACCGAAATTAAAGTTATTTTTCACTTTGTAGTGTTTTGTTTTGGAAGTCGGTTTTATTTTTTGCTAAAAAGTTTTTTTTATATGTGATACATTATTCGATATATTACAAGGCAGATTCACTGATAACCAGAAATCTAGAGTTGCTATGTGGACTGTGCAAATCATGTCACTAGTTTTGAACCCTATAAGTATTGAAGGAAGATTTAAGATTAGTAGTAGAAGAGCATAGTGCTCTTCTGCAATATATAATGCAGCCAAGTAGCGTTGCTGTGTCGCGGTTTGAATGGTGCTACTGCGTAATTACTGTCACATAAGACATTTTAGTATAGTTTATGGGATGGCAACACAACTGTGATGCGTCTGGTATTACAGGAACTAGATCACCATAGTAAGATTAAAATAATACTGTTTTAAGGTGGATCCGCAGTGGTAGCCCGCGAAAGTCAAATTTTATTGCGTTTTTTACAATTTTCAGGTCAGTGTCAGCTTGTATCTTGATCAATATTGATTCGCGACAATAACAAATATGTATTTAGATAAATACATCTCTTTAAGACCACAAAAAAAAAACATCAAACGACGGCAAATCTAACTTAGAGAGAAAAAACAAATACACAGTTTTGGGTACTACCGACAGAAGTGAAAACTTAAACGTAAAACTATGCATAGCATGTCGCGGTGTCCTGGTAATGTGGTGACGCGAACCCGTAAGATTTTCCCTACCAAAAATCGCTCAACGCGCCTAAAGAAGTCTAAACTTTAAAGAAATGAATTTCGCGGGCTACCACTGCGGATCCACCTTAAGAGGCCCTTATGCGGCGGTGATGATCACTTGAGCCACCCAATTACCTAGTCTTGTCATAAATATTGTCACGAAGAAAAAAAAAATGCAAATAATATTTATTACTTTTACAGTGTGTTAGTTTAATACATAAATATAAAACAATTTAAAATATAAAAAGCTTATTTGAGGTGGTCTCCATTGGCTGCAATACAGCCCTTTAAACGTTGAGGCCAGTTATCAATAGAAGCACGCACTCTTTCCATGGGAAAATTCTTCACTGCCAATCGTATGGATTGTTTTAGGGACTCCAAATTATCATGGCGTATAGAGCAAGCCGTACTCTCTAAAACTGACCATAAATCATAATCCAGCGGATTAAGATCGGGACTAGACGACGACCAGTCTTCAGCTCTGATGAAGTCCGAAACGTTCACTTCCAACCAAGACTGCGTGGACCGAGCTTTATGACCCGGTGCCGAGTCTTGTTGGTTATTGAACATGGTGTTGTTAAGGGGCTTAACTACCTTCTCAAGAATGGTATCTTGATACACTTGTGCCGATGTTTTGATACCTTTTTCACAAAAATATGGCTCTGTCACTCCTTCATAGCTAACACCCCACCAAACCATCACTGAAGTCGGATAATGCCCACGTTGCACTCTGTCGACTAATTGGGAAGCTTCCTTAGAGCTTTGAGCATAAATACGGTCATTTTGTTTGTTAAAATGTTGCTCAATTGTAAAGATTTTCTCATCCGTAAACAAAATTTTTCTGTGACCTCCCTTTGCGTACCGCTTCAGTAGTTGTTTCTATTCTTTTTTTAAATTATCAGTTAAAAAATGACCAGTGCGTCTCTTATAGGCTGCAAGTCTTAAGTCATCTTTTAAAATACGCGACATGGTGCTATCTTCATCTCCCGAGATAAAATCTTATGCTTTCGGACAGGATTTCTTCAAATTCTTTTCCTTACTGCTTTGACCACCTTTTTCGTACGAACACTACGTGGACGGCCAGATCTTTTTCTGTCACAAACAGAGGAGGTCTCATTGTACCTATTAATAGCCCGGTACACAAACATTTGACTAATACCAAGCGTATGGAGAGTTTTAAAAATTGCATTTAGCTCCATACCAACTTTGTGTAATGCAATCGCAGCGATTCGTTTCTCTTTATCACCCCACTCCATTTTAATATCGCAAAATATTGTACAATGTATTGGCGCCAAAATTAGAAAACTCAATGAACAATCGTATAAAAATGACAGATTCCAAATTCAAATGTGATATCTTTCTTATTTTTAATTGTAACAGTATTTATGGCCAGACTAAGTACAATGTTGAAATATCAGTCACATTTATCAAATTAATAAAAACACTGGACAGGCCAGCTGGCGTCCGCCGTGGGATCTGGAGGCGAAAGTCCTCGCGCACGTGTGGGAGTGGCGCGAGGAGGCGAAACGCCGGGGCGTAACTCCGCTGCCCCGAGAAATCACGGTACAGCGGACAGAGCTCCGGCTGGATCTCATGGCGACATGGAGAGTGCGACTGTCGCAGCCCAGCGCTGGGCACGCCACAATTGCGGCGATAAGTCCCCTCTTTGAGGAGTGGTTAGAGAGGCGCCACGGCGTCCTCACCTTCCGCCTGACGCAGGTCCTCACCGGACACGGTTGTTTCGGGAGGTTACAAAAGGCGGGAGGAAACGCCCGGGTGTCACCATTGTGTGGATCGCCCAGAGGACACGGTGCAGCATACAGTGGAGGTCTGCCCGGCTTGGGCAGAGCACCGCCGTGTTCTCACGGAGGCGATCGGCGGCGGCGATCTCTCGCGTCCGAGCCTGGTCCAGGCCATGGTGCGGAGCGAGAGTGCATGGGAGGCCGTCACCTCCTTCTGCGAAGCGGTAATGATCACGAAGGAGGAGGCGGAACGCGTGAGGGAGAGGCAGCCTCACGCCCTCAGTCGCCGCAGGAGACGCCCTGGGCGGCGGGAATCAATAGCCGATTCCCGGCCACCGTAGGCGCGGGCTTGCGGACGGTGAGTAGTGGGTAGCTCGCCGGCCGGTGAGGACCAGGCCCGGGTCGACGGCGCGTTGTGTTCCACGCGCGCCTCAAAGAGATGTCAGCAAAAGATGGGGTCCAATAGGGCCGATGCCGCTGGGGTCGCAGGTTGTTGGAAAAAGATACCGTGGCCCTGGCATAGGCAACTGAAGGAACACGGGTGGGTTTTAGTCAGTAAAAGTCTGACACGCCCTTCCGCTCCACCCAGAGCGGGAGAAGTTATTTGATGCTTTCCCATCCACAAAAAAAAGGCAATCTGGCGTAGTTGGTTAAGATACCGGCTATCATGTCGCAGGTCGTGGGTTCGATTCCCATCCAGGACAAACATTTGTGTGCATGAACATGTCTGTTTGTCCTGAGTCTGGGTGTAATTATCTATATAAGTATGTATTTACAAAAAAAAAAGTAGTGCATGTAGTATATCAGTTATCTGGTTTCCATAGTACAAGCTCTGCTTAGTTTGGGACCAGATGACCCTGTGTGAAATGTCCTAGGATATTATTATTATTATTAATTAACAAGGTATGATTATTGTCAACAGAAAGTTCTGGAAGAAATAGTGAATGCGGATAGCGGCGCGCCATGCAGTCCGAGACATACAAAGAAGAAACATTTTATTGATTCCGTCAAACGGGGACTTAGTAAGTATTTTTTCGAAACTTAACCTTTTATGCCTCGAAAAGCACGTTAAGCCGTTGTGAGTAGTGTTAGCAGGAGGAGCTCGTGGCTAAAGTAATAACAGCCGCACGAGTCGATCCATCAGGTTAAGCTACGCTTGCCGGGGTTGGTCCGTTTATGAGTGACCATCTTTACATACCAAGACTCCTCCGTGCCGCGGCAAGCACGTTAAGCCTTTGGTCCCGGCTGTCATTCGTTGATCTTTGACAGTCGTTACGGGTCGTCAGAAGCCCGAAAGTCTGACAACCAGTCTTACCAAGGGGTATCGTATTACCCAGTAAATGGGTTGTGGAGGTTAGATAGGCAGTCGCTCCATGTAAAATACTGGTATTCAGCTGCATCCGGTAAGCCGACCCCAACATAGTTGGGAAAAGGCTAGGCAGATGAACCTTTTGTGTCGAAAAATATTTATTATTCTTATTTTATCAAAGTAATGAATGCGAATTCGAAGTTGCTTGAAATTATGACTTTGGAAAGTCTTTTATATCGATACGTATTGAGTCTATGAAGTTTTGACAATTAATTAAATTACATATTATACGAGTATATTACCCGGTTTTCATTCAACTAAAATCATCTTTGTGATCAAACCAAAAATAATAACAACCAAAAATATTTATTTGTTTTTTATTCACAAAATCTACAGCTCTTTGAAATGTTATCTTAATATACAAGGTGTAACTTAAATAACGCACAACCTCTTAAGGGGTCATTGTACTCATCATTATGAACAACCTTTACTATGGGACCAAACCTGAAATCGCGAAAAAAAATCAGCTGTTCAGTACATTTTGACGAATTATGCGATTTTTTCGCGATTTCAGGTTTATTCCCATAGTAAAAGTTGTTCATAATGATGAGTACAATGACCCCTTAAGAGTTTGTGCGTTATTTAAGTTACACGTTGTATAAAGGACCAAGAATATGTTTTAAACACACACAAAGCACAGAGCACAAAGCCAAGCTAGTGCAAAGTGAAGTGTTACTAACATTGTGTTAAGCTTTATTTATTAACACATGATTTTGTTTATAAAAATATGTATGTTTTAGGTTAAGGTATTTGTCTATGGGCCTATGTCGCCTAAATTAAATGGTATTATTTCACTTTTATTAGACTTTTCACTAAAAAAATTATTCCTTAATTATTTATTACTACTTAATTATTCACTAAAGGTTTAGTCCCATAGTAAAAGTTGTTCATAATGATGAGTACAATGACCCCTTAAGAGGTTGTGCGTTATTTAAGTTACACCTTTTATAAATAACTATTGATAAGTAATTAATTATGAATTTTTCTTCTTCATAGGTCCTCAAAACAATTCGAAACAGATGACAGAAGCAGCCGTTGTAACATGCGTCAAGCTATGCAAGGCGTCCACCTACCTCAACATAGCTGACTCGGGCAACGTCACTTTTATACTCGTCAAGTCTGTTATTAACGATCTCAAGGTGAGCTGAACTCGGTATACATAGATGTTTGTACGTGACTGACTGACTGACAATACAGGGTTATTGGTAAAACACCAACAACCTCTTAAGGGGTCATTGTACTCATCATTATGAACAACTTTTACTATGGGACCAAACCTGAAATCGCTAAAAAAAATCAGCTGTTCAGTACATTTATGTTCGCAAAATTCGTCAATATGTACTGAACTGATTCTTTTTTCGCGATTTCAGGTTTGGTCCCATAGTAAAAGATGTTTATAATGATGAGTACAATAACCCCTTAAGAGGTTGTTGGTGTTTTACCAATAACCCTGTATAAACAGCCTAATCCACTGAGGTATGTTTCGTTAGAGATCTGTTTGACTCGTTGGTCGCAAACTGGTGAGCGTTTTTACCTTCCCATCAAGGCTTTATTTCCCAAAGGATTAGACAAGGTATCTTACAGAAGTTGTGGTTTAAGTCCAGCATAAAAGGTGGCGAGTCTTGCCATACCCTGGCACAAATCTTGACTACGGACTTCTATTAAGGGGGAAGCGCCAGGGTAGCCCACGAAATTCGTATTTTCTTTGGTTTTTTTTTTTTTTTTGCAATTTGTAAGTCAGTATTAGGTTGAATGTTGATTAAAATATGATTCGCGACGGTAACAAATATGTGTTTACAGAATTATAATAATTAGAATCAGTAATACAACTCCTTAAGTTAGTATAATCCTCAAATGCCAAGATTTCATGAAATAGTCATTCAATAGGATTACCTGGTCTTAAAGAGTTGTATAGATGACTTTAATGATTATCCTACTAATCCTACTAATATTATAAATGCGAAAGTTTGTGAGGATGGATGGATGTTTGTTACTATTTCACGCAAAATCTACTCAACGGATTTTGATGAAATTTGGCATACAGATAGCTTATAACCTGGATACTTTTTATCTCCATATTCCTACGGGTTCGAGACTAACGCGGGTGAAACCGCGGGGCGCTGCTAGTAATTCTATAAATAAATACTTGTTACAAACGCGAACCATATTTTTTATCAATAGGTAAACAAAATATTGACTTGCAAATTGCAAAAATCGTAAGAAAATTTGAATTTCGCGGGCTACCCTGGCGCTTTCGCCTTAATTGATAGTACTTTATCTGATAGTACTTTACTCGACTATAGCACTCGATATACAGAATCAGCCTATAATATTCCCACTGCTGGGACAGAGATCTCTATGTGAGAGGGAGTGGTCCGTAATCTACCACGTGGGTCCAAGTGCGTGTTGGTATTGGTAGATGTCACAAGTCTTGGAATTTTTGGTTCTAGGACATGTCGGTTTTCTCACGATGTTTTCCTTCACCGTTTTAAGAGCTGTGGATATTAAATAATTTACACAAAGTAAAGCACCTGTCAGGGTTCGAACCTACGACCTACAACTCGTAAGTCGCGGCCTTTACCACTGGGCCACCAACTGGTCTCGACATGCTACCTCTTGATCAATGAGACCCTTAATCAACCAAAAATAAACAAGTGGATTACCAACGGTCTTATAATAAAACAACGAGGCATAACTTTATTCCTAGGTAAAATAAAACAATCGGAATATTTACGTAGTCTGGTCATAAGTTTTGTCACATATGGAAGGTTAAATAACTGACACAATGAGTTATGCACTACAACCATATACATCAAATGAAAGGGTATAAAATACAGATTTACACCACATTAAAATTATTCGAAATGTCCTCCTCTTGCTTCCATACGAGTACAAGCCTTCAATCTGCAAGGCCAGTCATCGATCGAAGCACGCACGACGTTCATGTCAATATCGGCGACTGCTTTAATCATGGGATGCTTTAAGTGACTCCAAGTTGCGATGGGGTTTAGCGCAGACCTTCTCCTCTAAGTGCTGCCATATTTTGTAATCCAAGGGATTCAAGTCTGGACTGGATGAGGGCCAATCCTCATGCCTGATAAAGTCGATTCCACGGGTCGTGAGCCAGTTTTGGGTACTTTTCGCCTTATGAGCCGGCGCAGAATCCTGCTGGAATACCCAGTGCTTGTTTTCGAACATTGTTTGTGAAAGAGGTTCCACAATGTTTGTGTTTTGATATACAAGGGCACTGGTTTTCACTCCTTTTTCACAAAAGAACACCTCCGTTGGACCCAAATAGGGCACCCCAAGCCAAACCATGAATGCCGAAGGGTGATGACCACGCTGAACAAGTGCACGCGTCTGCTCGCTTCTTCATCAACATTAAAAAATTTTTCGTCTGAAAAAAGTATTTCGCGGTATTTTTTTCCCGCGTACCGCCTTAACAAAACCCGGCTTATTTCGAGTCTGATTTTCTTCAGCCGTGTGTTAAGAAGATGTGCTGTTTTTTTTTTTTCTATAAGCCTAAGTCATCATTTAACATCCTTTTAACAGTAGTTCTGCTTAGTCCCATCTGCAGAGCCAACATTTTTTGCTCGCGGACAGGATTTCGTTGGATTCGCGCCTTCACTGCTTGGATGACCGCTGGAGTCCGAACAGTACGAGGTCGACCGCTCCTTTGTATATCTTCTAATCTTGAATCTTCCCTGAATCGTTTGATAGTACGATAAATAAATCTCAGTGGAATTTTCAAATTTTTCAGCAGTTTGAAAATCTCAGTTGGCACGTGACCGCAACGATGCAATGCAATTACGCGCAAAGAAGACATCTTTGCGCGTCCACTCCATTTTAGAAAATGAACAAAATTCCAGAAACCCTTTATTTTCTTTAAATATTCAAACTTCGAATGCCCATAATATTTTCCTCGGCCTGCATTCTAAATTCAATTTTTTTTGTATTGATATAGTTTTAAATACAAAAACCGGCTGAATAACTTTAAGTTTTTGTTTTGTTCCAGTCTCTACTTTTCAACCCCTCAAAATCCTACATTCGCGGCAACCTGATCTCCGGGTATTCAGAACTGGACCTAATGACGGATTGCTTCGTCTCCCTATTCCGTATCATGCCGCATAACAACGATGCGCTCAAAGTGTGCCTCAATATCAACACTCATATCTCTTATCATTATGTCATTGTTAATTCTTTGCTCAGGTAAGTTGGCAATCAAACACTATTCATGGAATCTTCGCCGAGAGAGATCGCTATGTGTTTGTCACTTGTCAAATTCATCTTGAAGTCAAAGCGACCAATCGGCGACCAGAAAAGACACTTAGCACCATCTCGCGGCAAAACAAAATATAGAAAATAGTTCCTTACTTATACAGGGTTATTAGTAAAACACGAACAACCTATTGTATTCATCATTATGAACAACTTTTACTATGGGACCAAACCTGAAATCGACAAAAAAATATCTGCTGTTCAGTACATTTTGACGAATTATGCGAACATAAATGTACTGAACAGCTGATTTTTTTCGCGATTTCAGCTTTGGTCCCATAATAAAAGTTGTTCATAATGATGGGTACAATGACCCCTTCAGAGGTTGTTGGTGTTTTACCAATAACCCTGTAGATTATAGGAAAACTTATAGGAAGTCTATGATCTCATGATAAACCTCTCAATATTATGCGTACAAACATACATTTGCAGTTGGAATGTATGGGAGAACATGTTTGCAACTACAATGTTAAGTTTGTTCTTGTAAATTCATCCCAACTACGGAATCCTTCATTTGCGTAGTCCGACACGCACTTGGCTGGTTTCGTCTTTGCAGTCACATTTGAATTATTTCTTCTACATACATACATAAACTAGGAGCTCGTGGCTAAGGAATCACAGCCGCACGGGTCAATCCATCAGGCTAAGCTACGCTTGCCGGGGTTGGTCCGTAGATGGGTGACCATCTTTACATACCGAGTCTCCTCCGTGCCTCGTAAAGCACGTTAAGCCGCTGGTCCCGGCTGTCATTCGTGGATCTTTGACAGTCGTTACGGGTCGTCAGAAGCCCGAAAGTCTGACAACCAGTCTTACCAAGGGGGTATTATCCAGTAACTGGGTTGTGGAGGTCAGATAGGCAGTCGCTCCATGTAAAATACTGGTATTCAGCTGCATCCGGTTAGACTGGAAGCCGACCCCAACATAGTTGGGAAAAGGCTAGGCAGATTGATTGACATACAAACTAACGCCTTCTCATGGTTAGCCAGAAACATACTCCTTTTACTTCGTTAACGTTTATCCAATTGGTCATACGCGCACGCCGGTTGCGAGTACTATAGTTTTACCGCTACCGCTGTACCGCGGAGGACGCTATGAGCGTTGAAGAATGAGCGGCCTGCACTGCCCCCCGTGAGCCGCGCACATACCTAAGGCGCGGTACAGCGGTATCGGCCAAACTATACCTTCTAATAGAAGCATTAAAATAGCTAAATTATTAATGCCTTGTTACAGGATAATAAAACAGCCCCGTCTACCATGGTGGCCCCAGATAGAGCTGCTTTACCCAAGAGCGGCAGAACTGAGGGCTATGTTCACGGATACGTCAAATAAGGCGACGCAGGTTTGGAACTATTGCTGTACTAAGAAGTAGTGTTATTGTTTAAGCCAATGTTTTTGACAGCCGCTGTCATAATGCGGGAGCGAGATGACACGAGAAGATGATATTCGAAATCCCGTACTTAATATTCACTGTCTTTCTCGCACGTTGTTTCACCGCGCCTGCCACGAATTTTGGGACGCTACATAAAACGGTTTTTTTCTCTAAAACTTGTTTGCGTTAGGTTGCGTATTATGATATCCGCGGTGTTAGAACTTAAGCGACGATATGCTATCCAGCACTGGGCCCGCGTCCCTGATTATGGCCCACTCTCTCTCACAGAGGAAGCTAATTCCACAACCGAACCGCGTGCACAGTGAAGGAGTAAGAGTAGAACTTGGTGCAATGGAAAGGAGGTTTCTGAGATGCGACCTGCAAGGTGTCTCAAAAGGACGGCCGTAGGAAAAGCGTTACAGGAGATAGGAATGCGTTTTAAGGGTTTATTTTTGATAGGATTTTATTTACTTTAAAGATTATACCCCAATTATCAACGTTACTTAAGGTTAAATAATGATTAATGTAGTCATACTGTTGCGTCAAGTAGCGCCATCTCCCGGCTTTCGATAGATCTACGATTGATAGATGATTAGCAGCGACATCTATTGCTCGACTCGAGAGTTGCTCGCTCGCTACAGGTTCGAGAAAGATCGGAATGCGCGTACGTAAAGTAAATATTACGTACGTAATAAAGTACGTAAAATATATTCAAGAGCCTTATTGAAGAAACCCTAGCCAGTCATCATTGCCAACCACATGCACTTTTGAATATTTAAGCTTTTCTCAACCACCGGTCTCTAAAAATATTCTTCTCTCTTTCTCCCACAGGGCTACGTAGTCCACACCCCACTACGAATGATCTCCCTCTCACTCAAATCCAAGGAAGTGCAGTCTAAATTCAACAAAAGTGAAGAAATGCCAGCTTACAGGAATCTACTGCTATGCATGGTGAAGCTAATACATGCAGATCCGATGTTGATGTTGAGTGTAAGTATCTACACTATCTACATATTAAAAAAATCTTAAATTTATTCACTGATAGACAGCGCGCAGCGTAAACCGCTGGATCTAGAAGCATGAAATTTTGCACAAGATTTGTACTTAATAAAAAATCTTAAATTTATTCACTGACAAACAGCGCACAGCGGTAACCGCTGGATCTAGAAGCATGGAATTTTGCACAAGATTTGTACTTAATAAAAAAAGTTAAATTTATTCACTGACAAACAGCGCACAGCGGTAAGCGCTGGATCTAGAAGCATGGAATTTTGCACAAGATTTGTACTTAATAAAAAATCTTAAATTTATTCACTGACAAACAGCGCACAGCGGTAAGCGCTGGATCTAGAAGCATGGAATTTTGCACAAGATTTGTACTTAATAAAAAATATTAAATTTATTCACTGACAAACAGCGCACAGCGGTAACCGCTGGATCTAGAAGCGAGGAATTTTGCACAAGATTTGTACTTAATAAAAAATCTTAAATTTATTCACTGACAAACAACGCACAGCGGTAAGCGCTGGATCTAGAAGCATGGAATTTTGCACAAGATTTGTACTTAATAAAAAATATTAAATTTATTCACTGACAAACAGCGCACAGCGGTAACCGCTGGATCTAAAAGCGAGGAATTTTGCACAAGATTTGTACTTAATAAAAAATCTTAAATTTATTCACTGACAAACAGCGCACAGCGGTAAGCGCTGGATCTAGAAGCATGGAATTTTGCACAAGATTTGTACTTAATAAAAAATATTAAATTTATTCACTGACAAACAGCGCACAGCGGTAACCGCTGGATCTAAAAGCGAGGAATTTTGCACAAGATTTGTACTTAATAAAAAATCTTAAATTTATTCACTGACAAACAGCGCATAGCGGTAAGCGCTGGATCTAGAAGCATGGAATTTTGCACAAGATTTGTACTTAATAAAAAATCTTAAATTTATTCACTGACAAACAACGCACAGCGGTAAGCGCTGGATCTAGAAGCATGGAATTTTGCACAAGATTTGTACTTAATAAAAAATATTAAATTTATTCACTGACAAACAGCGCACAGCGGTAACCGCTGGATCTAAAAGCGAGGAATTTTGCACAAGATTTGTACTTAATAAAAAATCTTAAATTTATTCACTGACAAACAGCGCACAGCGGTAAGCGCTGGATCTAGAAGCATGGAATTTTGCACAAGATTTGTACTTAATAAAAAATATTAAATTTATTCACTGACAAACAGCGCACAGCGGTAACCGCTGGATCTAAAAGCGAGGAATTTTGCACAAGATTTGTACTTAATAAAAAATCTTAAATTTATTCACTGACAAACAGCGCATAGCGGTAAGCGCTGGATCTAGAAGCATGGAATTTTGCACAAGATTTGTACTTAATAAAAAATATTAAATTTATTCACTGACAAACAGCGCACAGCGGTAACCGCTGGATCTAGAAGCGAGGAATTTTGCACAAGATTTGTACTTAATAAAAAATCTTAAATTTATTCACTGACAAACAACGCACAGCGGTAAGCGCTGGATCTAGAAGCATGGAATTTTGCACAAGATTTGTACTTAATAAAAAATATTAAATTTATTCACTGACAAACAGCGCACAGCGGTAAGCGCTGGATCTAGAAGCATGGAATTTTGCACAAGATTTGTACTTAATAAAAAATCTTAAATTTATTCACTGACAAACAGCGCACAGCGGTAAGCGCTGGATCTAGAAGCATGGAATTTTGCACAAGATTTGTACTTAATAAAAAATATTAAATTTATTCACTGACAAACAGCGCACAGCGGTAACCGCTGGATCTAGAAGCGAGGAATTTTGCACAAGATTTGTACTTAATAAAAAATCTTAAATTTATTCACTGACAAACAACGCACAGCGGTAAGCGCTGGATCTAGAAGCATGGAATTTTGCACAAGATTTGTACTTAATAAAAAATATTAAATTTATTCACTGACAAACAGCGCACAGCGGTAACCGCTGGATCTAAAAGCGAGGAATTTTGCACAAGATTTGTACTTAATAAAAAATCTTAAATTTATTCACTGACAAACAGCGCACAGCGGTAAGCGCTGGATCTAGAAGCATGGAATTTTGCACAAGATTTGTACTTAATAAAAAATATTAAATTTATTCACTGACAAACAGCGCACAGCGGTAACCGCTGGATCTAGAAGCGAGGAATTTTGCACAAGATTTGTACTTAATAAAAAATCTTAAATTTATTCACTGACAAACAGCGCATAGCGGTAAGCGCTGGATCTAGAAGCATGGAATTTTGCACAAGATTTGTACTTAATAAAAAATATTAAATTTATTCACTGACAAACAGCGCACAGCGGTAACCGCTGGATCTAGAAGCGAGGAATTTTGCACAAGATTTGTACTTAATAAAAAATCTTAAATTTATTCACTGACAAACAGCGCACAGCGGTAAGCGCTGGATCTAGAAGCATGGAATTTTGCGCAAGATTTGTACTTAATAAAAAATATTAAATTTATTCACTGACAAACAGCGCACAGCGGTAACCGCTGGATCTAGAAGCGAGGAATTTTGCACAAGATTTGTACTTAATAAAAAATCTTAAATTTATTCACTGACAAACAGCGCACAGCGGTAAGCGCTGGATCTAGAAGCATGGAATTTTGCACAAGATTTATACTTAATAAAAAATCTTAAATTTATTCACTGACAAACAGCGCATAGCGGTAAGCGCTGGATCTAGAAGCATGGAATTTTGCACAAGATTTGTACTTAATAAAAAATCTTAAATTTATTCACTGACAGACAGTGCACGGCGTAAACAGCTGAATCTAGAAGAATGCTTTTTTTTTAAATAATATTCTGGGACATTATTCACACATGGTCATCTGATCCCAAACTAAGCAGAGCTTGTACTATGGAAACCAGATAACTGACTACGTACATTACTTTTTTTTTTGTAAATACATACTTATATAGATAATGACATCCAGACTCAGAACAATACAGAATTGTGCAATTGTGCACAAGGTTTCTACTTAATAAAAATTCTTAAATTTATTCTCTGACACACAGCGCACAGCGTACACCGCTGGATCTAGAAGCATGGAATTTTGCACAAGATTTCGCTAACCCGCCGACAAATCAGAAAAGGGCCTAATAGTCCAAGATCCCAGGGCCGCCAGACCTTACTTATTTTCTGATTAACAAAATGTATGGGAAAGGGTAGTGTTAGCAGGAGTTCGTGGCTAAAGTAATAACAGCCGCACGAGTCGATCCATCAGGTTAAGCTACGCTTTCCGGGGTTGGTCCGTGGATGGGTGACCATCTTTACATACCAAGACCCCTCCGTGCCGCGGAAAGCATGTTAAGCCCTTGGTCCCTGCTGTCATTCGTGAATCTTTAACAGTCGTTACGGGTCCTCAGTAGCCCAAAAGTCTGACAAGCAGTCTTACCAAGGGGTATCGTGTTACCCAGTAACTGGGTTGTGGAGGTCAGATATTCAGTCGCTCCAAGTAAAATTCCGCTGCATCCGGTAAGACTGGAAGCCGATCCCAACACAGTTAGGAAAAGGCTAGGCATATTGATTGACATACTGTCTAATAGCTGTTGTATTAATAATATTTCATCTTAATATTTTCATAGAGGTACTAATAACAAAATGTGTTAAGTACCTATTTTGAATTAATCATGAACTGTATTTCACTTTTATTTCTGCGGCTCGCGACGTAAAGTTAATAAAAGCGAGGAAGAACGCTCGACGAAAAACGGCTCGACGTATTTATTTTTTATTTACTACTATACCGGCCGAAGCCAATTAATTACACTAGGGAATAAAAGCGAGATGACTCACCGCTTGACGTAGAGGTACGCATAGGTTTACGATACTGTCATGCAGGCGCCAACAAAGGACAAAACAAAATGGCGGCATTTGTCCCGATTATGGCCACGCGAAAAAGAAACTTCTAGGTAGCGTTGCCGGTGTAAATTGATTTTAAGACTTTTTATTGGGTTATACGATACCCCTTGCTAAAAGCTTTCAGGCTTCTAACGACCTGTAACGACTGTCAAAGATCTACGAATGACAGCCGAGACCAACGGCTTAACGTGCTTTCCGAGGCACGGAGGAGACTCAGTATCTAAAAATGGTCGCCCATCCACGGACCAACTCCGGCAAGACCCGTGCGGCTGTTATTACTTAGCCACTATGTAATAGGCATAATTCATTATGTCAGTATGACCATAATGTATTTTTTTTATTGAACATCGAATCAAGCGAATTGAAAAATGCGATGTGACATAAAAATGATTTTTAGTAAAATTTTGTGCTTTTTATTTTTGCTTTGACTGTACTTTCGAGGAAACTTACACCTATACACCGTAAGGACTATTCTTGCTTGCAGCGCACGGCCACTATAGTAACCCTTGCTAACAGATGTGGTCATCGTGTGCACTGGATTTTGTTATTATTTTTTTTAATTTATTTATTTATTTATTCATTCAAGAAAATTCTAAATAAAATATCACATATTTTCTGCCAAACTGCTGTACAGTTTGTCGGCAGTGTTCCCGTGGATACAGTTTTGTGACATACAAGTTACAAACATTAAAAACCCAACGGGGTACCGTTGGGTTCTGCATTTAATTACAAATAATAAACGATAATCGTGGTATTCAAGCCATTATACTCTTTATTTGATAAGGTCTTGTTGACGATGTGTAACTTTCTACTTTAAATATTTTCTATTCTTACAGAATCCAGGCCGCTCCAGCATCGAGATCCAATCTTCAACCACCGAACTGATGAACGGCCTAGTGTCCTTAGTCCATCAAACCGGCATGGGAGAAATATCACAAGCCGCCATGGACGCCCTACTAGCCTTGCACAGACCTGACCGGGTGCACATGTGGAATCCAGAGGCGCCGCTGAATACCTTCTGGGATATCAGGTGAGAAGATAGACCCTGGTTGATTGTAGTATATGTCACTCACAAAATCTAGGGTCTTTAGGAGACTGTGAATGTTGATGAAGAATGAAGAGATGGAGTCGAAAAGAGACAAAAGGGAAGTTTCTTACTGTGTGTATGATGATTGCAATTTTTTATACTTAAATACTATTGAATGACATTATATGATGATCTTTAATTAGGATAATTATTAATAAACTAACCTAGACTGTACAGGCCAGCTGGCGTGGTTGGTTGAGATACCGCCTATCATGTCGCCTATATTTCACCGTAACATCTTATATCTAACTGCAACATATTGCATACTCGCAACTTATATGCTGACGCACGGAATTGAGTCAAAATATATTCGATGTCATTATTATTCAATACTGACAGGCCAGCTGGCGTGGTTGGTTAAGATACCACCTGTCATGCCGCTGGTCGTGGGTTCGATTCCCATCCAGGACAAACATTTGTGTGCATGAACATGTCTGTTTGTCCTGAGTCTGGGTGTAATTATCTATTAAAGTATGTATTTACAAACAAAAAAAGTAGTGTATGTAGTTTATCAGCAGTGGTCGGAGAAGGTAGAGCTGTTTGGGGTGAATGACCGTAAACATTGATGTTAACATGGATATGCCTATGAAATCCCGGGATTTTGAAATTGTCGATTGATTTAAGTGAGTTAATATGGGTAAGTGGGCAGTTATGAGCAGGTAGTAGGTGAGCACCTAAACAGTATATACTTACTTATATACACACACAGGGATCCTGGAATGTTGTTAGAGGTAGCTTCGTGAAATATGAATTAATTAAGTAAAACTCTACCTACTCCTATAAAAACTACTTAAACAATGGTTATTTAATTCCGAGAATTCCCGGGATTCCGGGAAATATTTGGCATATCCGTTATGTCCGCATGTCGCAAGTAGCAAAAACAGCCCTACCTACTCCGACCACTGTTTATCAGTTATCTGGTTTCCATAGTACAAGCTCTGCTTAGTTTGGTATCAGATGACCGTGTGTGAAATGTCTCAGGATATTATTATTATTAGGACAGTACGGTATAAGAAAAACACATGAAACGTCCTATGACCCGGTGTTGGTCCAGAAGGATTCGCGCGGTTGCCGACCGTTCTTTAAGTTCCTTTAGTGTGTAAATTATAGCTAGCAGATTCTAGAACTTTCGGAAGTACTCGGTAATCAAATTCAAATAATCTATTGCTCTTCACAAACAATGGTATCATTTTGAGTGCGTTACCCGGGCAAAATGGCTGAAAAAGTTGTGTTTTAGAGAGATGAGACTATATCAAATAATTAGTGTATCATGAGTAGCAATTTGTTTAATAATAGCAAAATTTGTGTGAATTGTAGTTTTAAAGTTATTTGAGAAAAACAGATTTTGCTGCAGTAACGTTTGAAACGTTACCGTGGCAAAATCGTTTTTCAAAAAATCGTTTCAGGTCGGAACCAAATACATGAATAGATAGCTTTTGTTGCATAGTAAATGTTAGCAAATAGCAAAATTTGTGTGTGTTATGGTTGTTAAGTTATTTAAGATTTTGCTGCAGTAACGTTTTGCAATTTCCCAGATCTCGAAAACGGCTCAACACAGAAGTTTGAAAAAAATACCAATAAGAGACCTTAATTTGTTTAAATTTGTTTAAACATTACTTTTTGATTTGGTTGACGTAAACCAATGCAATTAAATGGTTTCCAACTTCAGAAAAAAACGGATTTGCGAGTAAACCAATACACTTATAACCAAATAAACAGCTGTAAAAAATACCCGTGGTAGACACTTATAACGTCAGGAATTTTAGATTTTGTAACTTTACACGATATGAAGATAAAAACAAATTTGATTAATTTTAGACTGGTCGTACTTTAGCGATCGAATACGCAGTTCCCATAACATTAAGAAACATGGCATTCTTTAAACAAATTAAAATAGTTCATGAACATTCGTTCTTGTAAATTTCAGCATTCAATTACGGCTATAATGAAAGTTATATCAAAAACAAAAATATGTCAGCAATTCGCTGATAAACAGACCAAATTGAAAAGGTCACGTAAAAGCGACCGCACCGTACGTACGGGTAATCTTCGCAAATTGGCAGCTTAGTATCCGATGTTTTGTACAGTTAAGCAGAAAAACATTATTACGATAACGATACGACATATTACACAATTTTTACTAGTTTTCTATATTATAAATTAAAATCATGTTAGTTAATAGTAGTTTTAAACAATTTAACGGATCATAATTATTTAAAGTCAAAGTAACTTTAAAAAGGTAAGTAAATAATAAATAAATAATTTAAATGTAAATAATTTATTATATATACAGTATGTTAACCAACAGAGGGCGTTCCCGTTAACCCGCAATAGTATAGCATCCATACATGCTAAAAAAAATATTACCATTCGAAAACAAAATGGTTTTTATTTTTTTTTAATATTAAAATATTCACTAAAAATGCTAAAAATATTCAAAAAAATATAAAAATATTCACTAAAAATAAAAACTAAATTGCGATGTTTCCGTCCTTAAAGTACGCGTGTACAGAGTGTTTCTTTTACGTATCAATTTAACATTTTTAGTGAATATTTTAATATTAAAAAAAATAAAAACCATTTTGTTTTCGAATGGTAATATTTTTTTTAGCATGTATGGATGCTATACTATTGCGGGTTAACGGGAACGCCCTCTGTTGGTTAACATACTGTATATAGTTACACACTATATATATCTATATAACACTAACACTATATGTATACTAGTTTCTTGTTTGTGTTTGGTTAAACCAAATATTTTATTTTGATACCAACGCCACGCTAAACTTTTTAACGTTCTCGATGCTAGTGAAAGCAGCGCGCATCGCTGCGTGCGATGCAACAGCTTTATGCGTTGTCTTACTTACTTTTTAGCTATGAGTATGTACAGTCACAGAATGAAAAGGTTCGTCACCTTAGAGTCGGTTTTCGCTTGCACTAGTACTGCAAGAATTAATCATGCCAACATACCAGTGCAAGAAATAGTGCTTCTAAAATTTAAATAAATATGACGTTTGCTATCGAATAAGGTTTTGCTTGAAGCAAAAGTTAATGAAAACTACGAATAAGTTTAATGACATTTATTTTGAATAACGGGTATAACCACCATTAGCTTCAATCAAACATTGTAACCTATTTCTCATGGAACCCACTAGACGAGAGCATATATCCGTGCCTCTAGTGTCTTCCCAAATGATTCGGCAGTGGTTTTCTGAAGCCTCTTTGGTCCTTTCATTTCTATTTTTCCATCGCTGTACCATTAAACCCCATAAGCTCTCTATCGGGTTGAAATCCGCAGATCTTGCCGGCCAGGGTATCACTACTCTATCGCAATGCCGGTTGAACCATTCATTCACAATACGAGCATTGTGCGTGTGAGCATTGTCCTGGAATTAATATATCTGACCTCAGGTACCTCATCAGCTGGATACACGGTACGGACACTTGGTAGCATACTGTCTTCTAAAACAGACTGGTAGTGTATTGCGTTTGCCCTTGGAGGAAGAAGCACGAGCTCGCCTACTCTATCCGCTGACATCCACCCCCATATATTGGCCGAGATTCGTCCAGAACTGAAATTGGGCACTACATGGTCTTCCGTATATCTCGTACTATTATATCTCCACAAATTAAGCCTCCCATGTTGGCTCGACTTAAAACATTTTTCGTCGGTAAAAATAAATATAGTGGTACTCCAATCGAAGTTCAAATAAGTCTGTGCAAATCTTAAGCGTGCTTCCTTATGAGTCGTTGTCAGAGCAACTATGTTTACGTGTCGTCTATAATGTAATCCCATTGAGTGTAATGCGTTTCTTATCACTCTGGACAAACATCATAATATATATTTGGGCGAAATGATTCATTGACACAAAGCCGTCTTCCTCATATTGCCTTCTCATGTCTGATTTTTGTGCGGCGTTAAGAATAGGACGGTGACCAGAATTATTGTGACGATGATCGACTAGTGCACCTTCTTCGCCATGTCTCCTTATCCAGAATCTCACACTATCTCTGGTCACATCTCGGAGATGTTGTAGCCAGCTTCATATTCGGCAATAATTGCTGCTCTTTCTTCAACACTTAAAGGTCTTGGCATTATAAAATAGTTATTTAGGAGAAATTATGATATTTTGCAATGATGACATGACAAACTACAAAGTGATGACATGATATGAAGATGACTGACAATAGTTTTAACAAAAATAATAATGGCAGGTTGAACCAACAAGAAGGTTTTAGTTTATCGAACATAATAATCTTGTTGACAAGATAAATAGTCAAACAACTTTGATTGAATAATTTTGAACTTTATTAACGAACAGTTAAACATTATTTTCTCTAACTCGAGTCTATTCTGTAACATAGTTTCAAAAAGTAATATGTGCTCGCGACACGTTGAACGGATCAATTTGAAAATTGACGAACCTTTTCATTCCGCGACTGTACATACTATTTATAGTTAACCGAACCAAACAGTCATGAACCAAGTGTTTTGGAGAGAAGTGCTTGCTTGTGGTTTATGTGCGACGACGTCTTTGAACGATGTGAGTGTTTAATGTTTTTATTTTATTCATTAAACGGGAACCGTCAGGGCAGGTAGCCTGCGAAATTGAAAATGTTCTTACGTTTTTTTGCAATTTGCAAGTCAGTGTTAGGTTGTATGTTGAATAAATTATAATTCGCGACCGTAACACATATGTATGTACAGAATTATAATCGTTGAAATCATAATACAACTCCTTAAGTTAGTGTAATGCTCAAATGTCAAGATTTCATGAAATAGTCATTCATTAGAATTACCTGATCATATAGAGTTGTATTGATGACTTTAATGATTATAGTTCTGTAAATACATACTTCTTACGATCGCGACTCACATTTTAATCATTGTGCAACCTAATATTGACCTGTAAATTGCAAAAAAATTTGTATGTAACTGTACTAAGAAAACATCCATGTTGTCCCGTTCATTTAAGAAGGTTGAGCTTATGTATGGTGCGGTCGCTTTTACGTGACCTTTTAAATTTTGTCGGCTTATTCGAGAATTGCTGATGTATTCTTGTTTTTGATATAACTTTCATTATAGCCGTAATTGAGTGCTGAAATTTACAGGAACGAATGTTCATGAATTATTTTAATTTGTTTAAAGTATGCCATGTTTCTTAATGTTATGGGAACTGCGTATTCGATCGCTAAAGTACGACCAGTCTAAAATTAATCAAATTTGTTTTTATCTTCATATCGTGTAGTTACAAAATCTAAAATTTCTGACGTTATAAGTGTCTACCACGGGTATTTTTTACACCTGTTTTTTTGGTTATAAGTGTATTGGTTTACTTGCAAATCCGTTTTTTTCTGAATTTGGAAACCATTTAATTGCATTGGTTTACGTCAACCAAATCAAAAAGTAATGTTTAAACAAATTTAAACAAATTAAGGTCTCTTATTGGTATTTTTTTCAAACTTCTGCGTTGAGCCGTTTCCGAGATCTGGGAAATTGCAAAACGTTACTGCAGCAAAATCTTAAATAACTTAACAACCATAACACACACAAATTTTGCTATTTGCTAACATTTACTATGCAACAAAAGCTATCTATTCATGTATTTGGTTCCGAGCTGAAACGATTTTTTGAAAAACGATTTTGCCAGGGTAACGTTTCAAACGTTACTGCAGCAAATAACTCTAAAACTACAATTCACACAAATTTTGCTATTATTAAACAAATTGCTACTCATGATACACTAATTATTTGTTATAGTCTCATCTCTCTAAAGCACAAATTTTTCAGCCATTTTGCCCGGGTAACGCACTCTATCATTTTTAGTTAGAAAAGCTTAGAAAGTATGAGACACTAGTTTGTAAGAGACTGTTTGCACTGTGAATACCTGTATAGCAGATCACCAGGCTCCCACCACACGGTATGTACACATAATCAGTTATTTAGTAAATGAGAAGGGATAGGGCATAACATAATAATCAGTTTTATTATAGACTCACAGATTAAAAACAATACAACAAAAATAGAAGTAGGTAAGTGGAAAAGTGCGTATCACGCACGAAACGCACTTTTCCACTTACCTACTTCTATTTTTGTTGTATTATTTTTAATCTGTGAGTGTATAATTGATTATTACTTACTTATTATTTGAAGGGAAATTAGCGGGATAGACTATTTTGGATAAGTTAGTAATTACTCAGTTGCTTTATAATACAAGCTATGGAGCCATTCAACCAGAGCATTCCACGCGCACACACACACAAACACACACACACACGCGCATGCGCAAGTATTCAATTATAAACGTTGTTGTAGTATTATAAATAAATAAATGAATAAGTATATATAATTGTACTAGCTTATGGTAACTTTTTGTAAGGGTCAGGGACTGTCGTTCCTTAATACAGGTTATTCCATAACCTAGCTAGCTAGAAAGCAGAACTTCACCCACCAGATTGTGCTTGACATGGTAAAAACTTATATGTATTACTTTATGTGTGCCTCAAGTACTACAATCTTCCTTTTTATGAAATAAATTTATTATTATTATTATTAATATTCTTACAAGCCTATGTTGTTAGGTGATATATCGTAGTAATATTAACGATTAATTTTATTATAGAAGTGGGTACCCAAGAAAATATAAAATCTTTGAGGAAGCTCATAATAATAATAATAAGCCACCAACAAATTGCAACTGCTGGAGTCACTAAAAGTAACTAAAACTTTTAGTGATTCCATCAGGATGGAATTTGGTGTAGATAAATGTGCAGTCATGCATGTAAAGCGGGGCGGGATTGTGGAATCTGAGGGACTACAACTCTCAGATTCTATAAACCTGAGATCACTCTCCGCAACTGACACCTACAAATACCTGGGTATGTCAGAGGGGTTAGGCATTAACGGACCTGACGTGAAACAATCGTTGCAGTAGCGCTTCTTCGGTCGCCTGAAAAAGGTACTTAATAGTTCTTTGTCAGGCGACAACAAGGTGCGCGCCTTTAACGGTTGGGTCATGCCGGTCCTAATGTACTCCTTTGGCATACTAAAGTGGACCCAGACGGAACTAGACGCCCTGGATAGGAGAGTCCGGTCACTGCTGACTGCAAACCGGATGTATCACCCACGTTCGTCTGTCATGAGGCTGTACATTCCGCGGAAGTGCGGGGGTCGAGGTTTTTTAAATGCTAAGACCCTCCACAACCGCGAGGTGTGCAGTCTCAGAGAATATTTTCTCAAGGCTGACGTGGGTATGCAGCGAGATGTGGTTGCAGTGGACAAGGGACTCACCCCGTTGTCTTTGGCTAAAGAGAACTGGCGCAAACCTGTGGTGCTTAGTACCAACGACCGCAAGGAAGTATGGCAAAGCAAGGAGCTTCACGGACGCTTTTTCCGGGCCCTTCATGGGCCCGACGTAGATTTCTTAGCGTCCGTGGCCTGGCTACGCTTCGGTGACCTCTTTGGGGAAACCGAAGGTTCAGTCTGTGCGATTATGGATGAAGTTATGCTAACGAATAACTACCGGAAGTATATAATGAAAGACGGGATGATCGACATATGTCGGGCATGCCATTGTCCCGGTGAGTCTATCAGACATATTACTTCTGGGTGTTCTCGTTTAGCTAACGGCGAGTATTTGCACAGGCATAATCAAGTAGCCAGGATTATCCATCAGCAACTTGCTCTGAAATACGGCCTTGTGGACTCTGAGGTACCGTATTACAGGTATGTGCCCGACCCAGTTCTCGAGAATGACCATGTCACGTTATACTGGGATCGATCTATTATCACTGACAGGACTATTGTAGCCAATAAGCCTGATATAGTGGTAATAGATCGATCAGTGCGCCGCACAATGATAATTGATGTCACTATCCCGCATGACGAGAACCTCGTGAAGGCTGAGAAGGAGAAACAATTGAAGTATCTCGACTTAGCCCACGAGGTTGTCGCTATGTGGAATGTGGACTCGGAAATCATTGTGCCGATAGTCGTTACGGGCAATGGCCTTATCGCTAAGAGCCTCGACCAACATCTCAAGAGGCTCTCGTTGGGTGGCTGGGTGAAGGGCCTGATTCAGAAGGCAGTACTCCTTGATACGGCGCGTATTGTGAGGAGGTTCCCGTCTCTGGGACCCTAACCACCGGTAGCTTGGACCATGTTCCCCATGCCGGTGGATTTCTATTTTTTATATTTTTAAATGTTTTTTTTTTAATTCTAATATTTAAAAATATGAATAAATAAAGGAGATAATAATAAGTTTTTATTTATGCTTCAGTATACAAAAATGGGTTTAGTGTTTGGAGCCTCCTTTTAAGCAAACAATGCCTGTGTTACGAGGGCGGCACTGAAAATTTCGGGAATCAAGGAAGTGACACAACATTACTATTTAAAAATGTATTTATTGCTTTTCGAAGTATTCTCCGCGAAATTTGACACATTTTTCCATACGATGGAACCAATCATTGAAGCAACCATTCCATTCGGAAGTTGGGGTCTCCAAAATGGCCGTTTTGTAGGCGTCCACAGCTTCTTCAGGTGATGAAAATCTCTGACCACGCAATTTATTCTTTATTTTAGGGAAAGTATAGAAATCATTAGGGCTTAGGTCGGGGCTGTACGGCGGATGGCCGCCGTACAGCCCCGACCGATCTAAGCCTAAAGACCTAAGTCTAGATCTAATAATTCTATGTTTTCTTGCTCTAAAAACTTGTTCTGTGCGCGGTGTGAGAACTCGCATTGTCGTGATGGAGGATGATGCGGCGGTTGCAGTTCTCTTTACGGAGTTCAGAAACGACCTGTGGCAAACAAATGCTAGCATACCATTCTGCATTAACCGTTCTTTGTCCCTCAAGAGGAATAGTCGCAACATGGCCGGTTTTGGAGACAAACGTGGCTACCATTTTTTTTGCAACACTCCGTGAACGAACAATTTTTGTTGGCTTTAACTCATTTTCGAACACCCAAACTCGTGACTGGTTTTTTGTTTCGGGTTCGTACGCGTATATCCAGGATTCGTCACCTGATACGATGTTGTATACAGCATTTGAGGATCCTGCGTGGAATCTTTCGAGAGTTCTGACGCACCAAGTAACGCGAGCCGCTTTTTGCTCTTCACAGAGCGAATGCGGTATCCATCGGGAAAACAACTTTTTTACACCTAATTGTTCATACAAGATTATTTGTATTTGACTCATGCCAATGTCTAAAGTTGCCTGAATTTCGCGGTATGTCACATGTCGATCTTCCTCAATCAGCTTACGCACAGCATCAACGTTTTCTTGGGTGACTGCAGTTTTTGGACGACCTTGACGGGGATCATCACTGAGCTTGACACGTCCACGTTGAAATTCAGCAAACCAGCGGTAAATTGTGGTTTTGGATGGGGCTTCATCACCAAATGCAGAAATCATCTGGTCAACACACTGTTTTTGTGTTAAACCACTTCGAAAGTCATAATAAATCATCGCTCTTGAATTTTCTCGAGTCAATTCCATTTTCTCAACGACTAAACAAGTTTGACAAAACCTTGTGACAAGACCGAGAATCTTTTTTAAAATAAATAAATAGTATTCGATTTTTAAAACCAAGGAGTTTTCAATTAAAAAGATTTTAATATGACAGGAACAATGGAAATATTCCATTCCCAATACTTTTAGTGCAGCCCTCGTAGGAGACTCCGCTCTTCCATAGTACAGCAAATTTCTTAATCTAGTAACAAAACCGTAGGTATGTACTTAAAATATCGTATAAAAATAACAGAAAAAAAAATTAAAATTAAGTATGGTAGTCGGAATTTGAGTGTGCATACCTGTGCGTAGCGTGACTGAGAGTATGTGTGAGAGTGTATGTAAGAGTATATGTGAAAGTGTATGAGAGAGTATATTATGTGAGAGTGTAAGTGAGAGTGTACGAGTATGTGTGTGTGTATCTGCTACTTTATGTGCTCCAAAAGTGCCTCCGTGTCATCATAGGTGAGTGTCTTCATCCAGTTGGTTATTGTTTTCTTACATTCATAATTTTTTTATGTGTATATGCTCATTCTTAGACCTTAGCCGTACTGCAGACAGAGTATTTTGTGCTTTTCCCCGTGATAAAGGGGGTAATGTACGCTTTAAATATTGTTTTCGTTTAATAATGTCACTTTGTGTCTATTATGTATTTTACCTGGTGTGTTTGTTCTCCTACACATTCCCTGCCTAAGTAGAAGTGTGTCGGAGGGCAGACGCACAGACCTTGTAGCTGTAATTTTGTGAACTTTTTACTGTACTTGTCATCGTTATTATCGTTGTTGCTCGTCATGTTGTGCGATTACGCTTTGGGGGAAAATCTGATCGAAACCTTTAATGTCAATTTAGTTTTTTACTGTGATTATTACCTATTATAGGTGCCTTGTGAATAAATAAATGAATGTTCGGCTATTTCGGGTGGTGTCGCAAGCACAAATATCACAAGCAGGTGGGTGAATATTTGACCTTTTAACCGCCGTCATTACCTTCCGCCAAAAGTTGATGAAGGAGAATATCGTTAATGAAATATTTCATCAATTCCCAGAATCTGCTTAAGGACCAGAATCAGGAATTGCTGAAATATTTCATTAAATATATTCTCCTTCATCAACTTTTGGCGGAAGGTAATGACGGGCGGTTAAAAGGTCAAATATTCACCCAGGTACGAAGCCCGGGCTTGTAATTTTTTCATACCCTTTAAACGTCAAAACGATTCGTAAATATGTGATATTCTAAACCTCTTACAGCAAAAATTCCAAAACAGTCGTCGGTTTTAGGTCGATTAGTCGAAATAAACACATAATAAAAATTTAAAAAAAGTAGCTCACTTATTAGATCATAATTGAAATTGTCTTTTATTATGTGCATTAAAACTTATAGAAATATATTATTTTATCTGTAAAATCACGTAAATCAGTGAAATCGGCAAAATTTCGTGTACGCCCTCTTTAAGGAATAAGGTTGATGAAGAATGAGGAAATGGGGCCGAAATGAGACAAAAAGTAAGTGTTTTAATGTGGACAGACGACCAATACTGCACAAATACAGACTCCGGGTTGCTACTGAGAAATTCCTGATGAAAAACCCAATAACATTTTGCCCAACATGAGAATCGAACCCAGAACCTCATGCTCAACAGTAGCGCTTGCGATCTCTAGACCAAAGAGGCAACCACTGCTGAATATATCTCAAATCGCAAAACATTCAACTTGCCAGGCCAGATGGCGTGGTTGGTTAAGATACCACCTGCCATGCCGCTGGTCGTGGGTTCGATTCCCATCCAGGACAAACATTTGTGTGCATGAACATGTCTGTTTGTCCTGAGTCTGGGTGTAATTATCTATATAAGTATGTATTTACAAAAAAAAAAAAAGTAGTGTATGTAGTTCATCAGTTATCTGGTTTCCATAGTACAAGCTCTGCTTAGTTTGGGATCAGATGACCGTGTGTGAACAATGTCTTAGGATATTATTATTATTATTAACTTGTTTATATTTTTCTATATCTTATGTATATTTTAATGGGAAAATAGTGTTTATCTACTCTCATATATCGTAAACTTGTGTGGAAATCGGTTGTCATGATATAGGCATGTGATGCGGAGGAATGAGGAAAATGTCGTCAGGAAAGTTTTGAGTATGAACGTGGAGGGCTATACGAGTAAGCGACCAAAGAAACGATGGATGGACTGTGTGAAAGATGATATGGCCAGAAAGCGAGTGACTACCGAGATGACGACTAATAGAGAAGTATGGAAGAAAAAGACATGCTGCGCCGACCCCAAATAAATTGGGATAAGGGCAGGAGAATGATGATGATGATGATATCGTAAACTTTAATATAAACTTCAAAACGAGTTTATATTGACATACTTTATAAACACAATACCGAAATTTAAAAAAACCGGCTTAGGTCGTGTCGGACTACGCACATTGAAAGGTTCCGTAGTTGGGATGAATTAATCCCAAGAACAAACTTAACATTGTAGTTGAAAAACATGTTCTCCCATACATTCCAATTGCAAATGTAAGTTTGTACGTACAATATTGAGAGATTTACCATGTTATTTTAAGACCATAGACTTCTTATAAGTTTTCCTGTATTAATACGTATAGAACTATTTTATGTATTTTTTTTCAAAATTTTGGGCTCAGTACTTTCGGAGATAAGGGGGAAATGGTAAATTTTCGCTTCTTTTCTAAAATAACTTTAAAACAATTTATTTTAAAATTATAAAAAAAAAAAATGTATATATTTGAGAATTTTGAGACCCTCACAGTAAGCTCTTTCATTTGATATGTCACACGGTACAGTTTGCAAAACTTTTTTTTAATTTTCTTATTTGCCCCCAAAATTGACCCCCATATAATAATAATAATAATAATAATATTCCACAACTATCACACAACGCCGTCTAGCCTCAAGCTAAGCAGAGCTTGTGTTATGAGTACTAGACAACTGATAAACATACTTATATATTTCTAAATACATACATATATAGATAAATTACACCCAGATACAGAACAAATGATCATGCTCATCACACAAACATTTGTCCTGGGTGGGAATCGAACCCACGACCTCCGGCATAGCAGTCAGGGCCACTAACCACTAGACCAACAGGCCAGTCCCATATTCAAAATTTATTTATTTACGATACACGTCCGTGTTTGGGTCACAAATTCGTGTACCAAATTTCAACTCAATCGGTCCCATTGTTAGATTCGGAGCAAATCGGCTATGACAGACGGACAGACAGACAGACACACGAGTGAACCTATAAGGGTTCCGTTTTTTTTCCTTTTGAGGTACGGAGCCATAAAAATAGAATAATTTTGAAAAACTTTTTCTCTAACAAAATAATATTATAAAACGATTTTTTACCATTAGGATACAGGGAAAAACCAAGAAGTTAATGTCACCAAGTAATTTCCATTGATTATTCCCTTCTAATGGAATGCATACGTGGGACGCGCCATTTTTATTTATAGCATTACAAAAAGGTTTTGATACTAATTTTTACTGTCTGTGGCAGCGCCCGCTTTAGCGCATGCGTCTTGGTGTGCTGGGTATTGGCGCCATTCGTACGTTTTTTTGTACTGGAATTCGTGGGATTTTATTTTTTAATTTAGTTTCAATGGGTTCAATCCCAATGTATGAGAGTAGATAAAGTCGTGTATGAAACTGCACATAACTAGGTATTATAATACTCGTCATTAGAGGAGCTCGTGGCTAAGTAATAACAGCCGCACGGGTCGATCCATCAGGTTAAGCTACGCTTGCCGGGTTAGTCCGTGGATGGGTGACCATCTTTACATACCGAGACTCCTCCGTGCCTCTGAAAGCACGTTAAGCCGTTGGTCCCGGCTGTCATTCGTGGATCTTTGACAGTTGTTACGGGTCGTCAGAAGCCCGAAAGTCTGACAGCCAGTCTTACCAAAGGGTATCGTATTACCCAGTAACTGGGTTGTGGAGGTCAGATAGGCAGTCGCTCCATGTAAAATACTGGTATTCAGCTGCACCAGTTAGACTGGAAGCCGACCCCAACATAGTTGGGAAAAGGCTAGGCAGATTGATAATACACGTCATTATGCAACAGATTCATTTCAGCTTTATATTTTAAAGATAACTTCAGTGAATCTGCTTCTGTTTAAAAACCTTTTTATAAGAAGTTTTTAACTCATGTTTTTATATCTCTAGTGTTTGTGTTTAATATTTGTCTATTTAATTTTTTATTAAGTACTAATAAGCTTTTTAGTTGATAATTTAAAACATGCTTGTGGCTTCCTGTAACTGAAGGAGTGCACTAGACTAAATTGTAATACAGAGTGGCAGGCACACCGACGCACAGCCTGTTACCATGGATTCAGTACAGTTCAGTAGTGAAATAGGAGATTTTTTTGATAACCGACGTAACATTTCTACGTTAGGGGGGTCTAGCTAGAATCATGTGCTGAATTCATGGTTACAGTTTGCACGTCGATGTCTTTGCCACCATATTATATAAATTGTGTTTTTTTTTGTGTCTACATCTTTGTTTGGAGGTTTCCATCCTCGATTATTCTAATCCAGCTGCTACCAGCCACCCTGCGAAGATCGTCGCCCCATACACTTCACTTTTGCTAATGTTCATAGCATTTACGCCGTTTACGTAAACGCTATGAACATCTACAAGAGTAGAAAATACATCAGGCAGAGAAGATATCAAATTGGTGTATTTCTGGATAAGGTTATATGCATTGTATCCTAGCAAAGGAACTTCTCGGGTAAGCTCGGCAAAGTTCGGCTATATCTGCATGCTGTTTTGTTTTTGTCACGGAAATATCATTTGTTGCCAGTGAGATATTATGTTCAATAAAAATAAGCTTAAGCCGCTACCACCATGCGAAGATCGTCGCCCCATACACTTCACTTTTGCTAATGTTCATAGCATTTACACCGCTAATGTAAACGCTATGAACATCTGCAAGAGTAGAAAATACATCAGGCAGGGAAGATATGAAGAAGGTGTATTTCTGGATAAAGTTATATGCGTTGTATCCCAGCAAAGGTATTTCTGGGGTAAGCTCGGCAAAATGCGGCTAAATCTGGATGCTGTTTTGTTTTTGTCACGGAAATATCATTTGTTGCCAGTGAGATATTATGTTCAATAAAAATAAGCTTAAGCCGCTACCACCATGCGAAGATCGTCGCCCCATACACTTCACTTTTGCTAATGTTCATAGCATTTACGCCGTTTACGTAAACGCTATGAACATCTACAAGAGTAGAAAATACATCACGCAGAGAAGATATTAAATTGGTGTATTTCTGGATAAGGTTATATGCATTGTATCCTAGCAAAGGAACTTCTCGGGTAAGCTCGGCAAAGTTCGGCTATATCTGCATGCTGTTTTGTTTTTGTCACGGAAATATCATTTGTTGCCAGTGAGATATTATGTTCAATAAAAATAAGCTTAAGCCGCTACCACCATGCGAAGATCGTCGCCCCATACACTTCACTTTTGCTAATGTTCATAGCATTTACACCGCTAATGTAAACGCTATGAACATCTGCAAGAGTAGAAAATACATCAGGCAGGGAAGATATGAAGAAGGTGTATTTCTGGATAAAGTTATATGCGTTGTATCCCAGCAAAGGTATTTCTGGGGTAAGCTCGGCAAAATTCGGCTAAATCTGGATGCTGTTTTGTTTTTGTCACGGAAATATCATTTGTTGCCAGTGAGATATTATGTTCAATAAAAATAAGCTTAAGCCGCTACCACCATGCGAAGATCGGCGCCCCATACACTTCACTTTTGCTAATGTTCATAGCATTTACACCGCTAATGTAAACGCTATGAACATCTGCAAGAGTAGAAAATACATCAGACAGAGAAGATATGAAGAAGGTGTACCTATATTTCTGGATAAAGTTATATGCGTCGTATCCTAGCAAAGGAACTTCTCGGGTAAGCTCGGCAAAGTTCGGCTATATCTGGATGCTGTTTTGTTTTTGTCTCGGAAATATCATTTGTTGCCAGTGAGATATTATGTTCAAGAAAAATAAGCTTAAACCGCTACCACCATGCGAAGATCGTCGCCCCATACACTTCACGTTTGCTAATGTTCATAGCATTTACACCGTTTATGTAAACGCTATGAACATCTGCAAGAGTAGAAAATACATCAGGCAGGGAAGATATGAAGAAGGTGTATTTCTTGGTAAGTATAGGATTGTGGCATTTATCCTGGCAGTGTCGCCGTATGGTAAAGTGGTAACGTGATAGATTATGAGGTCGGTAAATGATATGAGTGAGAATATGAGCAGGACGGTAGAAGTAGTGGTGTATATTCAAAACTCTACATTATTGACTACTATTGAATAGTACTAACATCGAATATATTTTGACTCAATTCCGTGCGTCAGCATATAAGTTGCGAGTTGCATACTCGCTATAATGTTGCAGTTAGATATAAGATGTTACGGTGAAATAATATAATAAGGCAATATACTACGTCTCCCTCGAAAAGTTATCCGTTACAGGTACTCTAAAACTGTAATACGAGGGCGGCACTGAAAATTTCGGGAATCAAGGAAGTGACACAACATTACTATTTAAAAATGTATTTATTGCTTTTCGAAGTATTCTCCGCGAAATTTGACACATTTTTCCATACGATGGAACCAATCATTGAAGCAACCATTCCATTCGGAAGTTGGGGTCTCCAAAATGGCCGTTGTGTAGGCGTCCACAGCTTCTTCAGGTGATGAAAATCTCTGACCACGCAATTTATTCTTTATTTTAGGGAAAGTATAGAAATCATTAGGGCTTAGGTCGGGGCTGTACGGCGGATGGTCTAATAATTCTATGTTTTCTTGCTCTAAAAACTCTTTTGTTCTGTGCGCGGTGTGAGAACTCGTATTGTCGTGATGGAGGATGATGCGGCAGTTGCAGTTCTCTTTACGGAGTTCAGAAACGACCTGTGGCAAACAAATGCTAGCATACCATTCTACATTAACCGTTCTTTGTCCCTCAAGAGGAATAGTCGCAACATGGCCGGTTTTGGAGACAAACGTGGCCACCATTTTTTTTGCAACACTCCGTGAACGAACAATTTTTGTTGGCTTTAACTCATTTTCGAACACCCAAACTCGTGACTGGTTTTTTGTTTCGGGTTCGTACGTGTATATCCAGGATTCGTCACCTGATACGATGTTGTATACAGCATTTGAGGATCCTGCGTGGAATCTTTCGAGAGTTCTGACGCACCAAGTAACGCGAGCCGCTTTTTGCTCTTCACAGAGCGAATGCGGTATCCATCGGGAAAACAACTTTTTTACACCTAATTGTTCATGCAAGATTATTTGTATTTGACTCATGCCAATGTCTAAAGTTGCCTGAAATTCGCGGTATGTCACATGTCGATCTTCCTCAATCAGCTTACGCACAGCATCAACGTTTTCTTGGGTGACTGCAGTTTTTGGACGACCTTGACGGGGATCATCACTGAGCTTGACACGTCCACGTTGAAATTCAGCAAACCAGCGGTAAATTGTGGTTTTGGATGGGGCTTCCTCACCAAATGCAGAAATCATCCGGTCAACACACTGTTTTTGTGTTAAACCACTTCGAAAGTCATAATAAATCATCGCTCTTGAATTTTCTCGAGTGAATTCCATTTTCTCAACGACTTTGACGTTTGATAAAACCTTGTGACAAGACCGAGAATCTTTTTTAAAATAAATAAATGGTATTCGATTTTTAAAACCAAGGAGTTTTCAATTAAAAAGATTTTAATATGACAGGAACAATGGAAATATTCCATTCCCGATACTTTTAGTGCAGCCCTCGTACACATCAGCTTATAGCACGTTTATTTAAGAATATTATGCAGAAATCAGATAGTGAAAATTCCTTCATTTGTGAATACGGTGACCGAAATTATATTTTGAAAAATTGCGCATACACATCGACTCCGGGATTTCACAATTTTTTATATTATAGGGCTTGGGGTCCTCCACCCGCAGATACAGGGTTATCCATTAATTAGGCTACACACTGTATGTGGGTTCCATACCATATATAGGATATGATTGGTGTAAATTGGTGTCTGAAATGTTTGTGATATTTCTGTACGATTCCCAATAAATACTTTTTCTTTCTATACATGAACACTGTGCCCGTCAGGCCCATTTTTGAACCAGTGTGGATAGGCCTTTAGTCTCTTGTATAGTTGACCTCATAATTGCTTTTCACTTTTGACTAAGGTTAAAATTATCTAACTGACACGCACAAATAGACCTTGTCGTTTTTTGACGTGCATGTGACATTTAACTTTAGCCACCGCCTCATACAGACCGTTCATTTTACCTTTGATTTTGCATCATTGTCAAAATCACAGTGATCTTTTTTGTCAATGCAATAAGGTTGTTATATTATGATCCATTTTCCCTTCATACTTTAAACCTGGCTTAGGACAGGCAAAATTGTCTAGGTACTAAACAAAACATTAAAAAATGCGTCTTCAATGCAAATGTGAATTGTGACCGCAATAATTTAAGACAAAGATATGATGAGACAAAATTAATAATTACGCAATTGTGGATGATGCTCGAAGTATTCAAAAATGGCTTCTTGTAGGTGTACTGGGTATTTCTCTCTTCCTCGTCCTTGGGCATGCGTCGCTCTCGCTACGGTGAACTGACCGAAGGTTCGCGACATCTAACATAAGTTTGTACCACGGAGCCTGGCGGTTGCGAAACATCTCTCGGTACGAATTAATGGCTCCTTGCTCATTAGATAACACGGAAGCATGAACCATATCCCAATATTCTTCATTGGAATATTGATGGCAGGGTTGTTTAAGCGATACGCGGAAGCGCAATTTGACATACGGAAATAGCGGCGCACTCGCATAGACTGCAGTCAGCGCGGGAATGTGTCCTGTCGGTGTATCGGAGACAACACAAAGGGGCGGGGTTTGCGCATGGGCACAGTAGCGGGCTTCCTTTTTGGCAGGATCGGCACGTGTTTTGCCGCCTGATTATTTTACTATTTACAAGTTCACTTCTTGCGCGCTCAGTGTTCATGAGTAATGTATTTTATTGGACAATACGTCACAAATTAAGGTTATAGGTTTTTTACATATTTGGGATGGGAATCGAATATTGAATACCCTCCCTCAATAAGTCTCTCGTTTAACCTAACATATTGTATAAACACATTACCGAAATTTAAAAATACAATATTATTATAACAATTTTTCGCTAACAAAATAATTTTGTGAAACCATTTTTTTACCATTGCCAAAACCAAAGAAGTTAATGTCACCAAGCAGTTTCCATCAATTAATTTCTTCTATGGAACGCATACGCGGGACGCGCCATTTTTATAGCGTTACAAAAAAGTTTTGATTCTTACTGTCTTTAATTTTTACTGTCTTTGGCAGCGCCCGCTTTAGCGCATGCGTCGTGGTGTGCTGGGTATTGGCGCCATTCATACGTTTTGTTGTACTGAATTTCGTGGTTTTTTTTTTTTTTAATTTAGGTTCAATGAGTTCAATTCAATGTATGAGAGTAGATAAACTGGGTAACTGGGATAACTAGGTATTATAATACTCGTCATTATGCTACAGTTTCATAAACTACTATGTCATTTCAGTTTTGTATTTTAAGTTAACTTCAGTGAATCTGCTTCTGTTTAAAAACCTTTCTAAGAAGTTTTTAACTCATGTTTTTATATCTCACGTGTTTATGTTTCACATCTGTCTATTTAATTTTTTATTAAGTACTGATAAACTTTTTAGTTTTAAGTTAATTTAGTTGATAATTTAAAAAATGCTTGTGGCTGCCTGTAATTGGAGGAGTGCACTGGACTAAATTGTAATACACATCGACGCACAGCCTGTTACCATGGATTCAGTACATGATTCTAACCCCACGGCGTTGAAATTTGTCGTAAGTCATTTAAAAAAAAATGCTATTTCATACATTTTGACCGCGTAGGCGCACTTTTCTATGAAATAGGAGATTTTTTTGATAACCGACGTAACATTTCTACGTTAGGGGAGTCTAGCTAGAATCATGTGCTGAATTCATGGTTACAGTTTGCACGTCGATGTCTTTGCCACCATATATATAAATTGTGTTTTTTTTTGTGTCTACATCTTTGGTTGGAGGTCCTCAATAAATAAATACATTCCATCCTCGATTATTCTAATCCAGCTGCTACCAGCTACCCTGCGAAGATCGTCGACTTCACTTTTGCTAATGTTCATAGCATTTACACCGTTTATGTAAACGCTATGAACATCTGCAAGAGTAAATGATAAATGATAAATGATTTTTATTTCTGTAAGTAGGTTTGTACAAACACTTTTACAAGTCAATATTTTTTCTTTTTTTTTTAAACTAGATGAGGTCGGCGTTTCCTATCTGACTACTCTGAGAAGAAAGGCCGAAACAAACTCAGAGGTCACAGTCTCTTATAAAGTCCAGACATAATCTTGGTCACTTCATGTGAAGACCATATAGCAGTGGCGTGCACTCCATACATGCAAATAAGCACTGCATACCCTGTAGTACCATACACACATGCCCATCTAATTATAAATGATAAATAACTATAGTTCAAAAAAAAAAATTAATCTAACTTATTCGCATTCACACGAACCCACATTCGCTTCCAGTGTTTACAGCGCGATTTACGCGCCATCTATCGCAAGCACAGTGAGTGAGTGAGCAAAAGCATTATTACGTCGTGCTTATTTTTCATACAACGCAAGATTTGGAATATCGTGTAGTACACATCAATAGTGTGTCTGTATGCGTGAAAACGTGTGCGTGTGTTCGACATTTGGAAGCACTGCTTTTATTGCAAACCGTCCAAATTGAGAAGCCGTAAAAGAACCGCCTAATTGTTGATTGCAAAGGGTTGACATTTTTTAGTCGGATTGGCCAAATGGCCGACTAATTCATTCGTTCGTATTAATTAGTTCGGAAGTTTTTTCACCATATTGTTTATGTTATTTTCGGCGCAAGTGATTGACTGTCTAAGTGATTATTTACATTTAGTAAGTTTATTGTAAAAAATGTAAAATTATACCTGTGAGTCCTGTGCTGGCGAAGTGTGTTTAAATTAATTAAAATCTGCAGCGTTTTCGACGTTATCTTTTGAGGAAAAATTTAAATTGATTGCAGTGTGTGGGTTGGATTTATCTAAAAAAAAAGTAATGCTGCTAGTCGTTACTTTCATGAAAACTTTTATGATAATTATCACTGGCTATCAGGTTGTGTATGTACTCACAAACATATTGTACTGTTTTCCTTGTATTTTGTTTACACACCAAGATAAAAATAATGTTTGAACCTATAACGGATTAATTTTCACAATGCGGCTGCTAAACACGATTCTTCAGAAAAACATTTGGAATCGAATCCTGCTTGAAGTTCCAAACTTTTGGTAAAGGTAGAATAGAGACTAGTTTGAATAGCCAGTTTAAGTTAGATATTGAAAGGCACAACGCGAAAGTTGAGAGAAATAGAAATATTTTCAAACGGTTAATTGATGTAGTTTGTTTTCTTGGTAAACAAGAATTAGCATTCCGTGATCATGACGAATCCAGCTTGTCTTTTAATAAAGGCAATTTTCTAGGAATTGTAGATTTGTTAGCTAAATATGATGGAAATTTGGAAACCCACTTACAATCAACATCGGGTGGCTCATTCACGGGGTTATCGAATAGGACCCAAAATGATTTAATTTCTAGTGTTGCGTCGGTAATTAAATCAAAATTCAGTAGCGCTTCGACCGAACGATCATTTTCTAGTCTAAAACGAATTCATACATATTTACGAAACACACAGGGCCAAAACAGACTCACAGATTTGTCTATGATTGCAATTGGAAAAGAACTTTTAGTATAACGATGTAGCAGTTTTTACGACGACGTTTTGCAAAAATATCTCAAAAAAAGATAGGCGCGTCGATTTGATTTATAAACATTAACTTGTAGAAAGTAATCAGTTAACATTAAAGTAGTAATTTATTTTGAATTAAAATTCATTTGCGCAAAGAAAAAAAAAATAAACATCCCACGGCCTTTTTAAATGCCACTTTGCATATCATATAGGTAAGTGTCACTTATTTAGATATTCATAGTGGTCGCAAACAAATGTCATGCGAAGCCAAAAACTCCTGTGGTAAAACTCAGGTAGGGTAGGTAGTCCTAGTCGTTGGGCCACCGACAGCAACAAGCTGAAACTGGTAAGTTTGTTTTTAGCTGTGCATACCCTGTCTGAAATCTCTGTGCACGCCACTGCCATATAGATTGGTGTCTGAAATGGTCTTTTGAGGAAAGAACCACACAGATTGAGAGGACCTGTCCAGTCAGTGCACGCATTTGTCAGTAATCGCGCAGCTCAACTCAGAACTTAAGGAGCTCAACGATTCGACGAACAATACCAAAGAAAGGAGATTGGGGTAGGCCGCATAGATTACTCAAACTGCCAGACCATGATTAAAAATAACTGAGAGAAAAAATAAAACAAACAAAAAAAAAGCAATGACCTACATAGTCTTCACATTCACAATAAAGTAAAATAATATAATACTTACAAAGTAAATATTCATGTCAACATTTAGTATGCAAAAATAAAAATAATATAAAATAAAATTTGGAGCAGTTCAATCCCAAGCCTTTTTGTCCTCAATATAATCTCTAACGGTATAAAAAGCTTTCTGACACAACTTGCGTTTAACACGTTCTGTGCGGCCAACGCGCATGCGTGATTTTCGAACGTTCACCAAGTGCTGGCGGCGCTTATGCGCGTCCATACAATTTATATGACTTCCTTCGAGTGCGGCGCGCCGCACCTGTGGGTTTTTTGTGCATCTCTATTGTTCTTGGCGTAATTGTTTTATGACTCATAAAACTCGAAAATTTTCAAACACACGTAAGCGTCTCGCCGCACTTGGGACAAGTTGTAACGCCGCACATATGCGCCCAGCCGCACTGGGTAGTTTCTTCAACCGCGCATGCGCGCTCATAGCACCACACGAAGTATTTTTTGGGCGCGCATGAGCGTTTGCCGCACAGGGTTTAGTGTATCATAAAGCAGCACTTGGAGCAAATTCGCCAAATAATTCAGCAGTTAATGTGTTAATGAATGATTTGAATTTATTAAGGCTCAGATCTTGAACGTGGCTTGGAAGTTTATTATAAAAGCGTATACATTGACACCTGAATGACCCACCTATTTTCTTGAGCCTTGTTGGAGGTACAACAAATTTGTGTTTGTTCCTAGTATTTATATTGTGGATATCACTGTATTTTTTTAAACAATTTAATGTTTTTATGGGCATATAAAAGATTTTCAAAAATGTACTGAGTAGAAAATACATCAGGCAGAGAAGATATGAAGAAGGTGTTTTTCTGGATAAAGTTATATGCGTTGTATCCCAGCAAAGGTAATTCTGGGGTAAGCTCGGCAAAATTCGGCTAAATATGGATGCTGTTTTGTTTTTGTCACGGAAATATCATTTGTTGCCAGTGAGATATTATGTTCAATAAAAATAAGCTTAAGCCGCTACCACCATGCGAAGATCGTCGCCCCATACACTTCACTTTTGCTAATGTTCATAGCATTTACACCGCTAATGTAAACGCTATGAACATCTGCAAGAGTAGAAAATACATCAGGCAGAGAAGATATGAAGAAGGTGTACCTATATTTCTGGATAAAGTTATATGCGTTGTATCCTAGCAAAGGAACTTCTCGGGTAAGCTCGGCAAAGTTCGGCTATATCTGCATGCTGTTTTGTTTTTGTCACGGAAATATCATTTGTTGCCAGTGAGATATTATGTTCAATAAAAATAAGCTTAAGCCGCTACCACCATGCAAGATCGTCGCCCCATACACTTCACTTTTGCTAATGTTCATAGCATTTACACCGCTAATGTAAACGCTATGAACATCTGCAAGAGTAGAAAATACATCAGACAGAGAAGATATGAAGAAGGTGTATTTCTTGGTAAGTATAGGATTGTGGTATTTATCCTGGCAGTGTCGCCGTATGGTAAAGTGGTAACGTGATAGATTATGAGGTCGGTAAATGATACGGCAGCATGACGGCAGAAGTAGTGTATATTCAAAACTCTACATTATTGACTACTATAATTTCTGGACTAAGTTTGTAGTATAATCGTATATGCAAGCATTTTTGTGACGGACGGGAAACTACGGAACCCTACACTGGCGTGGCCCGACACGCTCTTGGCCGGTTTTTTTGTATGGAAAATATGAAAAATTTCAAAATTTCTATTATTGATTATTACCAACAAGTAGAGTTTTAGGGAGTTATGGGTTGCAAACGGGGGCAAAATTTTCATTATTTTTTCGATAGGACACCGTTTTCGAGATATAAGCAAAAGAAAAAAAAATTACACTTCAAGTGGAGGAACTCTTCACTTTTTGTATGGAAAATATGAAATATTTCTAAATTTCTATTATTGATTATTACCAACATGTAGAGTTTTAGCAAGTTACGGGTTACAAAGCGGGCGGCAAAAAATTTTCATTATTTTTTTGATAGGACACACCGTTTTCGAGATATACGCAAAAGAAAAAAAATACTACTTCATTCTTCCCACAGTTTTACTTAACTCCCAACAAGACTTATTTTTTCGAATTAAACAAGAAATCGGGTATCTATCGATATCGATATGTAATTCAAAATTCAATGTGTTACTGCACTGGTCGAGTAGCAATAGATATCGACCTATGACGCGATTGTCAACCTTATGGCTAACGCAATTATACTTATAATTGCGACCACTGAGAATACTGCCATCTATGGTCGACTAGCGGAATTTACTCGTCAATAGAATCTATTTCGACAGGCCAGTTGGCGTGGTTGGTTAAGATACCACCTATTTTCGATTCCCATCCAGGACAAACATTTGTGTGCATGAACATGTCTGTTTGTCCTGAGTCTGGGTGTAATTATCTATATAAGTATGTATTTACAACAAAAAAAAAGTAGTGTATGTAGTTTATCAGTTATCTGGTTTCCATAGTACAAGCTCTGCTTAGTTTGGGATCAGATGACCGTGTGTGAATAATGTCTCAGGTTATTATTATTATTATTATTTTGTCTTGAGATTACAAAACGTTGTAAATACTTTCTGACTAAAGCAAAATAAATCCTATTCATAAAGCATGAAGGTTTATTTCTGCATGTAGGATCTGTGACTTGCGCTAGTTTTGATTAAAATTAAAACGACAAATCAGACGAACTATTTGTTTGTAGTGCATTATATGATTATCGGTTTATTTGTTTGAGTTTGGCGACAGCGGTTCCTATAGTAATTTTGTTGCATACCACTTCCACTGTTTTTTTATGTTCCGTGGATGTTACGGTGAAATAATGAAGGCAATATACTACTACATCTCCCCCGAAAAGTTATCCGTTACAGGTACTCTAAAACTGTAATACACATCTTATAGCACGTTTATTTAAGAATATTATGCAGAAATCAGATAGTGAAAATTCCTTCCTTTGTGAATACGGTGGCTGAGGAAGTGATCAAAGGCGGCAATTTTTCAAAATATAATTAAAAAAAAAATTGCGCATACACATCGACTCCGGGGTTCGACAATTTTTTTATATTATAGGGCTTGGGGTCCCCCACCCGCAGATACAGGGTTATCCATTAATTAGGCTACAGCCTGTATGTTGGTTCCATACCATATACAGGATATGATTGGTGTAGATCGGCGTCTTGTAGATTGGTGTCTGAAATGTTTGAGATCTTTCTGTACGATTCCCAATAAATACTTTTTCTTTCTGTATAATAATATGAGCTACTATTGATAAGTCTGTCAAAATCACAGTGATCTTTATTATCGATGCAATAAGGTTACTCTTGGGTCGCTGCCACTGACAAATCTGTCAAAAGCACAGTAATCTTTACTGTCGATGCAATAAGGTTGCTTTTGGGTTGCTACCATTGACAAGTCTGTCAAAATCACAGTGATCTTTATTGTCGATGCAATAAGGTTACTCTTGGGTTGCTGCCATTGGCAAGTCTGTCAAAATCACAGTGATATTTATTGTCGATGCATTAAGGTTGCTTTTGGGTTGCTACCATTGACAAGTCTGTCAAAATCACAGTGATCTTTACTGTTGATGCAATAAGATTGTTTTTGGGTTGCTTCCATTGACAAGTCGGTCAAAATCATAGTGATCTTTACTGTCGATGCAATAAGGTTGTTTTTGGGTTGCTACCATTGACAAGTCTGTCAAAATCACAGTGATATTTAATGTCTATGCAATAAGGTTACTCTTGGGTTGCTACCATTGACAAGTCTGTCAAAAGCACAGTAATCTTTACTGTCGATGCAATAAGGTTGTTTTTGGGTTGCTACTACTGATAAGTCTGTCAAAATCACAGTGATCTTTATTTTCGTTTACAATAAAGTTGCTATTGGGTTGCTGTATAATAATAATAATTGCGTCGTCCGTCTAGTGGTCGCAAACGCTACTGCCGAGCATGAGATCCTGGGTACGATTCCCTGGTCGGGTATAATGATATTGTGGTCTTCCGTTAGGAATTTCCCGGAGTCTGGATTCGTGCCCGGTTGATGGCAATAGGCTCGCCCCCCATTACATGGGACTTAATCATAACTCGCGAAATGTGATGCACTATAGGTACATCTCAGCCGTTGGAGAAACAAGTCGTGATGTTATCCTAACTAATATTATAAATGCGAAAGTAAGTTTGTTTGTTTGTTTGTTACCTTTTCACGCCTAAACAACCGAACCGATCATCCTGAAATTTTGCATATACGTTGTCAGGTGTACAGAAACGGACAAGGGATACCTTTCATCCCGAAAAGAAGTACTGCTCCGGAGGAAAACGACAATAACGTTCTTATGATAATAGATGGCGCCACGTGTCTTTCGAATCATGATTTAATTATATTATTATAGAAACTTTAGTAGTGTGTTAAGAGTTTTTTTTTTAATTTTTAATTTTAGTTCCGAATACATTTTGTGAGTCGTAGAGTGTCGATAGACCGGTTTTTCATCCTCCTAACTATAATATTATAGATGCGAAACGTAAGTTTGTTTGCTTGATACCTTTTCACGCCCTAAACCGCTATTCTAAATTAACGCGAGTATTATATAATAATATTAGCAATTGCCCGGGTGGAGGTCGGAAATTATCCCACGGGAACGTACTACCGGGATAAAGAGTATCCTATGTCCTAATCCAGGTTATGAACTACCCATGTGACAAATTTCATCCAAATCCATTCAGCCGTTTTAGCGTGAAAGCATAACTAACTAACAAACAAACTCACTTTCGCATTTATAATATTAGTTTATTATTATACTTAATTAAACTTGGATTTTTCTTTGCCCACAGCTCCCAAGTCCTATACAACATTAGCCAGAAGCTAATCCAGCGCCAGATCTGTAACTACCGCGAAGTTCTACGATGGCTCCGAGATATCCTGACATGTCGGAACGAGTTCCTTGCCAAGCATAAGGAGTATGCCAACGTGGGGTCGCAGATACCTATATGTAAACAGGCGCATATCAAACTGGAGGTAATTCTGACCCCTACACTGACTGGACTGGTCCACTCAAATCTGTGTGGTTATTTCCTCAAAGACCATCTCTGTCTGTGGTCAATAGACATGGACGTGGTACTATACTTTGACCAAGACCGCTATACCGCGCCGAAGGTATGTGCGCGGAGAGACGGGGGGCAGTGCAGGCCGCTCATTCCTCAACGCTCACGGCGTCCCACCGCTCATTCGCCAGCGCTGCATCCCGCTTCGCCGCGCAATCCTAAGGCGCGGTACAGCGGTCGTGGTCAAACTATAGTAGCTATGTCGTGTTTTGCGCTGCTATGTCAAGAGGTGGACATCCGGTGTGGCTCAGATAAAATCACCACGCAATATACTGGATGATTTATTTTACCTTCTTGAAAAAAATTGGGTACAATAGGTGAACTAGAGGCCTATGGCATACTTATTATTATTTTTTTGTTTTTTCAATAGCTTAGACGGAAGTTGCTCTATCAATACACGCTACACATTTGAAGTAAACTAGAACAATAAGATACTGGTTCTTTCCTCTTATTTCCTGTGTCTTTGCCCTTAAAAATAATATTTCAATAATTTATGTAATAGAAATCACTGTAATTCTAATAATTGTAATTCAAATTTTCTTATAAATTGTAACAATTCAAATAATTCTAAGAATTGTAATTTCATTCAAAGAATTGCTGTAAATTAGCTATAATTTTGCATGCCCGTAATAAGGGTGAAATATGTCCTGTGCTATAATTTAATTTAACATCTTGTGTATCCACCATATTTCAGGCAAATAAATGATTTATGATTTAAATGATTTATTATAAAAACAGAAATAAAAAAAATACTTTATAGGTCGTTAAAAAATATCGAAATTATTATTATTAAAAAAAAAAAAACTGGGTATGCCATAGGCACTCCGTTCACCTATTATACCCTATTTTTTTCAAGACGGTAAAAATAGTCATCCAGTATATACACTAAATATTACTTTATTAGCTTCTCCTGTGGTCCGTAGGAAACATAATTTTCTTCGGGATAAAAAGTAACCTATGTCACTCTCCGGCCCATAAACTACAGGATTATTGGTAAAACACCAACAACCTCTTAAGGGGTCATTGTACTCATCATTATGACCAAGTTTTACTATGGGACCAAACCTGAAATCGCGAAAAAAAAATCAGCTGTTAAGTACATTTATGTTCGCATAATTCGTCAAAATGTACTGAACAGCTGATTTTTTTTCAGAGGTTGTTCGTGTTTTACCAATAACCCTGTATATGTAAAAATTGAATAAAGGAGATAATAATAATATCCTGGCACATTTCACACGCTCATATATACTGCATTTTGTCCTTAGGTTGTATTCTTCATGTGTCTGTGGTCAATAGATACAGACGTGGTACTAGTAGCGATGTCATGCTTCGCGTTGCTATGTCAAGAGGCGGACATCCGGTGTGGCTCAGATGAAATCACCACGCAATGTCTCCTGCCCAACTACGCGGTCTTCCAGGAGATCGCGCATACTTCCACTGTGCTGACTACTGGTAAGTGATCTTGATAGATTTGTGGCGATACAGCTAGGAAGTGTCTTAAAACATTGTACATATTCTTCAATCATTAAAATTGTTGTAGTATGAGCGCCTTCCCTATGCTTGAGCATCGTTATAATTCTAGATATCAAGCAAGCATCTCGATTTGAATTTAGTTGTATGCAAACGTCGCGGTTATTTTGTAGGAGGCGCGAGATTCAAGTGAGCATTGTTTTATAATACGGGCTTTGCGTCAAAAAAAGTTATTTTCAATGATGTTAAAAATGGTTGCAAATTGTCAGGCTCTCATCTAAATGTTGCCTAGAAATAAAAATGAAATAATTGCATATCACTTACATACCGCTTGATGGTAATTGTGTCGCCCTATGTAAAATTTCTACATTAATACATGTAATTTTTATGGTGTGTATAATTTTATTGTATTTTATTTTTTTACATTTCAGTCGAATAAACGTATAACTCACATTAATTGTCCACGAGGTGATATCGGAGTATGATAACGAACAGATAATAAACAGTATCGTATTATACAAGGTGTAAATAACGCAGAACCTCATTATGAACAACTTTTAAAATAGGACCAAACCTGAAATCGCGGAAAAATATCAGCTGTTCCCTACTTTTTGACGAGTTATGCGGACATAAATGTAGAGAGCAGCTGATATTTTTTTCGATTTCTCGCGATTTCGCAAAATGCGAAAGTTGTTCATAATGATGAATACATGACCACTTAAGAGGTTGTGCATTATTTAAGTTACACATTTATGATTCTATAACTAATAATAATCAGAACTTTGGGTAAAGAGAAAAAACAAAAAAAAAAGATTTTAGTTTTTATAGCTTTTTGTAAACCTATCTACGTTGTCTTTTTGAACCAAAGGTTGAATTGTAGGGGATGCCTTGTGGCATTAAGTCCGCCTATGTACAGAGGCCAGCACATCAAGCTACTACAATCTGTCACATTTCTTTAATACATTTTCAACTTTATCGCTAAAGCATTAGGTTCAAGGTTGATTGGGAAAATTTGACAGTTTCGGGTAGCTTGACCTGCTGGCGTCTGTACCACTACTGTACCTGAATATTTAAAAAAATAATTGAGAAAAACGTAAAGGTATTGAAACCTTTTCCCTTTTAACTTTGCAAGCAGCCAGTCAGGATATGGGCAGAGGCTGTTATTACAAAAATATTCACAGTAAGTATGTTCCTTTAAAGACAAATGACAGCCGAGAAAGACAAACGACGGTTGAGCTCTTTGTGACAGAGCTCGTCCTACGTATGTGTGCTGTTGTAATTCTCATGTGCCTTTAACATGAGACATGACGACGGCTTACCCTGCAAACCGGCTAACTCCAATTTTGACCCAAAATCATGTTTAGATGTCGTCGAATACGCGGAGTTATCACTTACGGTATGCAAAATGAAACAACTCATAGCTTTCAAAATATCATAGCTGAGAAAATCGCGTGCACAATTGGGCAACTCCCAACACTGACATATAGTTTGACCAAGACCGCTATACCGCGCCGTAGGTATGTGCGCGGCGAGACGGGGGGCAGTGCAGGCCGCTCATTCGTCAACGCTCACGGCGTCCCACCGCTCATTCGCCAGCGCTGCACCCCGCCTCGCCGCGCATTCCTAAAGCGCGGTACAGCGGTCTTGGTTAAACTTTAGCAACACGTCACGTTTTTTGCCTTCCTCTAAAATTGTGTAAAACGGAGTTAGCCGATTTGCAGATTAAGCCATCGATGAGCTATGTCTCTGGGATGGCAACGCACCTGCGACCAGTGCCGGTTTTAGCACAGCTTGTATACTCTGAAATGACGCGCCCCCTAGCGTATTTACCGTTGTAGTGTACGTATAAAAATTTAAGTATTGGAGCGCAATTTCAGAGTGAACAAACTATACCGGCACCCCATGCGAGATTTCTGTGGCGCCCCTCACTACTCTTGGAGAGTAGAGGGGCGAAAATTTTATCATTTTAGAGATACAATTTATGCAGAAAAGGGAGAATGCAGGATGCAAGAGCCAGCTTAACGAGCTTGAAATTCAGATATGTTGTTTCGTTCATGCAGAAATAGGAGTTACATTGTCGACACCTGCAATCAAATTTGAGGAATAGGAAAATGCAGGATGCAAGAGCGAGCAGTGAGCTCAAAAATTTTAACCACCACGCCACGGAAAGCTTAGGATTTCTTTTGACTATTCATACAGAATTAGGAGATAATTTATTGACTTATGCAGAAAAGTTTGAGAAATCAGACTTCAGAGAACGCAGACTGCAAGAGCGAAGTCAACATTTTTTAGCACCCCGCTTCGGCTTTACTTTGGTCCATTCAAATAGAAATAGTAAACTTTTTCGACTATGGCTATATCTAGTGTCTGAAATTCTATCCAGAGGACATTAAATAATAAATTTATTTCATGTAACAGGTTCCGCAGCCCTTCAGAAGCGGATAATGGCATTACTAAGGAAGATCGAACACTGTGTGAATGGTGTCCAACCGGTGTGGGAGGAGACGTTTCGATGTTGGTGAGTTCCACATAATATAATGGGGAAGAAAACGGTCAAATAAGTTCCGCGTGGCTTTACTTTAAAACCTTTTTAAAAACTTTGCCGTGAGATGGCGCTAAGTGTACGCCGATTGGTCTTCAAGATGACTTTGACAAGTGACACAGCGCGCTCTTGCGGCGAAGCTTCCGGGAAACAACCCCATTAAAAACTTTAACCTACATTTGTAGGTCCATCTAGGTAGGTAGGTCATTTGTAGGTAATCTTTGAAGAGATTTAGGGTTGTATGCGTTTGTGCGTTTGGAATTACTGACGCAGGTTGAGAGTTTCGCTCGTTTGCTGTGCGCATTATAAATGACATGGTGGAACAGCAACGAGGTAAGCATGGTAACTTGCAGTGCGTCTAGATATACGATGGTAGAAGGAGGCCGATGGAATGAGGTCGTGGAGTTCACTCACCGAAATACAATCTGTAAAAGACCGACAAGCAGGCAAACTTGCTGCGATGAGCCAAGCTGTGAAGCTTGGCATCCATCAGTTTTACGTCGCCAATGAGCCTCTTAGTCCACCGTTCTTGTTACACCGAGTCAAGCGCGGCAAGTTGGTATTTAGCTGAGCCATCCTAAAGGTGACTGCAATACTCCATGCAGGATCGGACTTGCGCTTTGTAAAGGGTTAAAAGCTGTCCAGGCGTAAAGTATCGCTTCCCCCTATTAAGGATGCCCAGTTTTTTGGCCTTAGTGTGGGCTTTGTACTCGATGGTGGTGCCGAAATTGAGACCAGATGTCAACTCCATGCCTAGGAGCTCAAGCCGATCAATTACAGGAACAGATGTACCCCGAAAAGTGGGAGTTTGGGCGAAACGACTCCTTTTAGCGATAAAAAGACACGCCTGCGTTTTGGTGGCGTTAAAAGAGACCATATTATCATCACCCCACTGGGAGACTAGGCTTAAGGTCAAATCTGTCCGTTCTACCATGGCCTCTCTCAAGGAACGAACTTCGGCCCCGCTGGTTCTTGCGCTGGACAAGTATCTCTCTGAAACAGTGCTGTCGTCTGCGTACCTAACAATAGCAGGCTGAAGTAAGTCATTGATGTGCAGCTGAAAAAGAGTTGCGGAGAGAACAGACCCACGAGGAACTCTGGCATCAAGGTCATTCGGCATAAGGTCAGAAGAGCAGCCGTCAACGACTACTCTGATCGACCGTTCACTAAGGAAATTGATAACCCGCTACAAAAATGAGAAGGAAGCTTGCTGAGTAGACCAGCGTGCCAGACCCTGTCAAAGGCCTTCGAGATGTCAAGCGATACAGCAAGCGCTTCGCCGTGTTTTTCGATGGCTTCGCCACAGCAGTGCGTGACATACACAAGAAGATCGCCAGTTGACCGTCCCCGGCGAAAGCCATATTGACGGTCTCTGAGGAGATCATTGACTTCAAGGTAGGTCAGCAACTTACTGACCTACCTTGGAAGTCAATCATTCATAACCTTGTAAAGAATGGAGGTAATGGCGATCGGACGGTAATGGGCAGGGTCTGCACGGTCGCCCTTTTTGGACACAGGTTGTACATTGCAAGCTTCCAGAATTTTGGTACATTTTTTTTAAGAGAGAGGCGGAACACATGTGTCAACACAAGAGAAAGTTTAGGCGCACACTGCCTCAACACTCTCGCTGGAATGCCTTGTTCACGTCTAGACTGCACAATACTCTTCGGACCTCTTTAATGTGAACTGCGAGGAGTCAAAATGAGGTACAGTAGGTGGTTGCTTGGAGCCAGCGACCACAAGTGATTTACTTGCAAACAGAGATGCAAATAAATTTGCTTTCTCACTTGCAGAGTGAGCCAGCGACCCATCAGGTTTCAACATAGGAGGTAAAGTGGGACGACAAAAATTCATTTGAGCCGCTTTAGAAAGGGACCAGAACTTACCCTACGTAAAACCCGCTTGCAGAACTTGGCGGCAGAATTAAAGGCTCTTTTCCTCGCGCGAACCCTGCGCGCTCTAACTTTGTGATCGCGGGCCTTGGCCCAGGCTTGGTAGGCAGACTTATCGGGCCTCAGCATGGGCGCATTTTTGTCTGACATCAAAGCATATTTTCTTCCACCAGGGACTCCCTCTGCAAGCTTCTCCAAAAATACCCTAAAGGACAAGGCGACAAAATGGATGAATGTCAAATGGAGGCCCTACATCGAGCCGCTACTAAGCGCAGGGTGTCACACCATACCAGCAGTGAACATGACTTTGAGGTTAGAAACACGAATGTATTATATAAAAATAAAACAGGCTTCAAAAGTCCTCCTTGCTTCTTGATTCATTTAGAGGTACTTTTTGTAAAAGTAAAAAAAAGGAATACACGAATTTATCGGGTTATCTTTATTGTCATACAAAAAATCCATTTATGACATTTATTTTTTAAAGATTCTTTCTTTAAAATGTTAGCAGGAACTGCGGTTAAACATGGTCCATTCTGAAGTTCCAATTGCGAGAACAATTTGGTGCATAGTTAATTTCTCGCTTCGGATCGTTGAATTGGCAGCCTAGGTCGTGTGAAATCACACCTCTAACTTTCTTTCCTTTGGGCCTATGTGAAGTCAAAAGTCTACATGGATAATTCGGGTACGATTGAGGAATTGGAAGTCAACATTACTCGCGATATTCGCCAAATACCGCTCAAAATGCACGCGCAAACGTGCATTTTCAAATTGGAACTTCTGAATGGACTATGCTAACCGCAGTTACGGCCAACATTAGAAAGAAATAATCTTTAAAAAATAATGTCATGAATGGTTTTCTATAATAATAAAGATAATCCGATAAACTAGGAATTTTCATTTTTTTTTCCTTTTGAAAAAAGTACCCCTAAATGAATCAATCGTTACTAAACGCTAGGAGATTCAGCAGTCGCGGTCATAAAACGCGTAAGAAGGACGGTAAATATTTAGAACTGGATTACTTACTAAGTCTCTTGTCATCTCGCTCGTTTTGTGGCCGCGGGTGCTACAAACATAATTATAATCATTAAAGTGATCAATACAACTCTTTAAAACCAAGTAATCTTATTGAATGACTATTTCGTGAAATCTTGACATTTAGAATTATACAACTTATGGAACTTATGGTATTACTGATTATAATTCTGTAAAACATACTTGTTACGGTCGCGAACCATACCTTAGTCAACATACAACGTAATACTGACTTGCAAATTGCAAAAAACGTAAGAAAATTTGAATTTCGCGGGCTCAGGCTCAGGTCACTGTCAGGTTGTATTTTGATTAAAATATGATGCGCGACCGCAACAAATATGGCTTTACAGAATTATAATCATTAGAATCAGCAATACAACTCCTTATGCTAGAATTGGCCTCAAATGTCGTGTTTTCATGAAATAGTCATTCAATAGGGAAAGGCTTATGTTTAACTTACCACCAGATAAAGTAAAATATAACATAAAAAAACACTTCTTACTGCCAAAAATAGTAAATGATCACCAAAGTTAAAACTCCATTTTATTGTGAAATTATAAACAAAATGTTTAACATCTTGCTATCCTAGACTACAAACTAATCATTATTAACCTAACCTAACCTAACCTAGAAAGAACATTAAAAGCAAATCAAACAAATATAAAAAAAAAAAAACCTAACCTAACCTAACGCAATAATTCGCTCGTTAAGATTTGGTGATCATTTACTACATTTGGTGTTTGAATACAATTTGAAGTGCAAAAAGCTTAGGGTATCAAAGTATTTTATGGTGGTCATTATATTTAATCCCATAGGGAAATACGGACTAAGGGCCGGGTTTTTGATCCGTAGTTAACTCAACCAAATGGTTAAACACAGTAATGGTTGAATTTTGGCTAAATGTGAAAGGCTAAACATGAATGTATTCATGTTAGCTCATTCACACTAAAATGTTTAGCCTTTCACATTTAGCCAAAATTCAACCATTAGTTACTATTTTTAACCATTGGTTGAGTTAACTACGGATCAAAAAACCGGCCCTTAGAGAGTTATATTGATGATTTTTATGATTATGTTATTTTATAATTCCATCAATAAATATTTGTTTCGGCCGCGAATCATATTCAGATCAACATACAACATGACACTGACTTGCAAATTGCAAAAATCGCAAGAAAATTAGAATATCGCGGGGGACCCTGACGCTTTCGCCTTAATGTACTAAAGTTTGAATGCTTTTTCACCTTAGATGCAGATACAAGAATGGGCGAACATAACATCGTTCCTATGCGCGCTTGGTGGAGTATGTCTACAAAGAAGACCGTCCACTACATGGTCTCACCTTCATGGTCATGGTCATGGTAAGTGTTAACTGATATCACTATACGAGTACTAGGCACGAAAGAATGGTGCAAGAAGCATACCTAAATAACTTTTCAGGCAAATTTTAATCCATATATAAAAGTATCGAACACTATTCAACCAGAAATCTATCATCATTTTCCTGCCCCTATCCAAAGTTACGTGGGGTCGGCGCAACACGCTTACTTCTTCCATTCTCCCCTGTCAAGCATCACGCTATCATTAACTCCCTTCTCTTTCATATCATTCCTCGCACAATCACAATGTTACGTGAGGTCGGCGCAACACGTTTTCTTCTTCCATTCTCCCTTGTCAACCGCCACGCTATCATTCACTCCCTTCTCTTTCATATCATTCCTCACACAATCCCAATGTTACGTGGAGTCGACGCAACACGTTTTCTTTTCCATTCTCTCCTGTCAACCGTCATTCTATAATTCACTCCCTTCTGTTTCATATCATTCTTCACACAATCCATCCAAATTAATCATTATTGGGAGACACGTTCGTGTTTATTGTAATTTAATTTTACTCGATTGCAGTGAAACCCATAAGGAAGGTTATGTTTTAAACCTGTCAAACTCAAAGCATTTGTTCCAAATAAACCAATTAAAGGCACTTTAGAATTGTCAAGGGGTCGGTCAGTCAGAAAGATGAAGCGAGTTGCCCTTTCCAAAGCGTGGTAGGTTCCTATAGAGAAGAACGGACAAGAAAGTCCACGGACACTATTTTTAAATCAAACTATTGATTACACCATTCTAAAACAAAACTTGGATGTGTGGTCTTATAAGAAATGAGTATGTAAGGGGAAGTCTGAAAGTGACACCGGTGACTAAAAAGTTGTGCGGACATTGGTTGTCATGGTATGGGCATGTGATGCGGAGGAATGAGGAAAATGTCGTCAGGAAAGTGTTGAGTATGAATGTGGATGGCTATACGAGTAGGGGAAGACCAAAGAAACTATGGATGGGCTGTGTGAAAGATGATTTGGCTAGAAAGGGAGTGACTACAGAGATGACGACTAATAGAGAAGTATGGAAACAAGGGAAATCTTGGGCCGACCCCAAATAAATTGGGACAAGGACAGGATAATGATGATGATTGGTTACGCCATTCATGTTGTAATAAACATGTGAAAACAGTGTAGAAAGACGTGTACCTTAAAAGCGTCCGTAATAAAAAAATAAAAACAATTTATTGAAAAATTAAAATAAGCCCGTTCACGAACATGACGCATGGATCAGCACCATTCAGCTCAACCATTTTAAAGGAAACTTGATGATCCAACACAAAACGCTATCACCAACGAGACATTTGAGTGAGCATGTGCATCTCTCTGCCGCCAGGGCATATTCAAGTCAATGAAAGACGTACCCAGTAAATGGTAGCTACATAGTGCTCACACAAGTGCTATGCAATTATACAATATATAGGGTTATTGGTAAAACACCAGCAACCTCTTAAGGGGTCATTATACTCATCATTATGAACAACCTTTACTATGGGACCAAACCTGAAATCGCGAAAAAAAAATCAGCTGTTCAGTACATTTTGATGAATTATGCGAACATAAATGTACTGAACAGCTGTTTTTTTTTTCGCGATTTCAGGTTTGGTTCCATAGTAAAAATTGTTCATTATGATTGTTCAATGACCCCTTAAGAGGTTGTTGGTGTTTTACCAATAATCCTGTATATAATATGTTAATAATATACTCAGTGCATGTTCAGGAGCTCGTGGCTAAGTAATAACAGCCGCACACGTTGATCCATCAGGTTAAGCTACGCTTGCCGCGGTTGGTCCGTGGATGGGTGACCATCTTTACATACCGAGACCCCTCCATGCCTCGGAAAGCACGTTAAGCCGTTGGTCCCGGCTGTCATTCGTGGATCTTTAACAATCGTTACGGGTTGTCAGAAGCCCGAAATTCTGACAACCATCCTTACCAAGCGGTATCGTATTACGCAGTAACTGGTTTGTGGAGGTCAGATAGGCAGTCGCTCCATGTAAAATACTGGTATTCAGCTGCATCCGGTTAGACTGGAAGCCGACCAGATTGATATTCAAATGCATGTTATGTACGTGAATTAGTAAGACATGTTTTGTACTCAAACGAACCTTATTGATATTCTTTGTATTTATCCTTGTTAGCAGATTCAAGAAAGTACAACGTGCTGGCGAACAGCTCACAGGAAGTCCAGTATTGTCCTGTGACACAGTGAGTAAATTACGATATAAGAACAGTCATTATTTTTTTAAATATTATAGCATGAAAATTACACTTTTGTTGAACAACGCCTGTCATACCTGCAGCATTAGTATTGAGTTTTGTTGTACCTATTATTTGTGTGATTCATAAGCCTACTACAAAATACTACGGGCCTGTTGCCTCATATATTAGATTCCCAATACCAGATAAATTATAAAAGCAACGTAATTTGTACAAGATTATCTACCAGACGATCTTACAGTTTTATTAAAAAATAGGATTTATCTTTACACCAAGATTTGAACTATCTGCATTCTCATCCACTTTGCATTCTTTTGTATAAAGGTCTGTAACTTTTTAGATGTTTGTGAATTCAAATTTGGAACTGTGATGACGCTAAAATGATGGTCAGCATGTATGGTTTAAAACTGCATAGCAGTGGCGAAAGCACCATGTAACACGATTCCTACCGGCTCCCCTTCAGAGGTTCGGATCAGCAACTCGACCGCTATTGAAAAATGCCACAGTCAATAGTGAATTTAATTAACCATAACATTCAAACAACAAGAATGCCTATTATTAGCTTTCAATTACAACAACAACGACAAAAATGGTCTGAAATAACCCGGCGCCAAAACGTCATAATCGGGAACTAAAAATTCGTAAAATAGTGAATAGTGATCCCGTTATGACGTCACTTTAGGTCACGTGGCACGGCTTGATATGGACGAGAGCAAGCCGCTGTACAACGGGTTACGATAGAGACAGATATTGAAAAAATGCGTCAGCGAAAACGAGATGGAGGAATATTACATATTTTATTTACTTTTCACTTCTTCAACTGTATTGTATTCGATTCTTTATATATCTATAATAACTTTAGAATGATAGTCCTATACTTTATTTCTCTAAAACATTAAAAGTTTTGTTTGTGTAGAGATAACGTCTTTTTGGTTCTGCTATTTGACATGGTGTTAAATAAAGTAAAGAAAAGATTTTTATTTTTAAGTTAGTAAATTAATTTTTATTTTATTGATAAGTAAGTAAGACCGGCTTTGCTTCGGCTTCTCTCTTACAAAAATTAACACCTCGCCGCTGCTGCATAGAAACTTTATTTGACTTATAATTATTTTGAAGTTTTACATACATAAACTCACGCCTTCCTCCCATGGGGCTAGGCAGAAACTACAGAACGCCACCTGCTATGATCCTTTTGCTTCGTTTACGTTCATACATCTGGTCATACACGCACGCCGGTTGCGAGTACTACGCACCTGACCTTTCTGAAGTCTTAGACCTTTTTATTATATGTACGGTGGCTCGATTTAGGAGTACGGCATAGTATTATGTATTCCGACAACGCACGTTAAAGTTCCAAATACAAAAACTGATTTTCAACTTGAGTCTATGTTGTCAATTTTATCCAGAACTTTACGCCGGTTGAAATAAGACTCGAAATATAAAAAGTGGCTGAAATATTTTTGTGCCAAACTCGTTTTGCAATGAGGTGGCGGTAATGCCTTAAAAAAATAACAAACAACACAATTAATCTGTCTGTCAACCTATTAACAAATAATCTTCTTTCACAGATTTATCGGGCAACTCCTACGCCTCTTACTCTGCAGCAACGAACGCTTCGGCCAACAAATACAAACTCACGTCAAAGAGTTAGTAGGGCACGAGATGTCTCCAGCTCTCTACCCGATTCTCTTCGACCAGATCAAGGCCATCATTGACAAGTTCTTTGATCAACAGCAACAAGTAAGTTAAATAACAAACAAGTTTTGAAAATGTAAGTTTCACTTAAGGCGAAAGCTCCAGATAGCCCGCGAAAAGCAAATTTTCTTACGTTTTTTGCAATTTGCAGGTCAGTATCAGGTTGTATGTTGATCTGAATATGATTCGCGACTGCAACAAATTGTATTTATAAAATTATAATTATTATAATTATAATACAACTCTCTAAGTTCAAATAATCCTAATGAATGACTATTTCATGAAATATTGACATTTAGGATTATACTAGCTTAAGGAGTTGTATTACAAAAAAAAACGTAAGAACATTTCGCCCCTTTAATCAAAAAACGAAATAACTCAAAAATTACATATTTCGAGTTTTTACTATAAACTGAATTAATTTCTCACGGAGAATCGTTCAGTCCAACAGCCGACTCGATAACGATGAAAATGACAGAGATTTCTTATTTTTTTTTATTTTTTTTTTGTGATAAATTTATGCCATTAAGGTAGACAATGTTAAACTTTTAATGCGTTTTCCCACAAAATAGAAATTTTGAGTTATGTCGGTTTTTGATTTGAATTTCGCGGGCTATCTGGAGCTTCTCCCTTCACACATTATCTGCTTAATTCTTTATGCAAACGCATCTTTATGCTACACCCTTACCGACCCTTATTTTACGATGTTTTCTAAACAATAGAGATGCACAACGAACGCACAGGTGCGGCGCGCCGCACTCGAAGAAAGTTATGTAAATTGTATGGACGCGCATACGCGCCGTCAAGCACCTGGTGAACGTCCGAAAACGCGCATGTGCGTCTGCCGCGCCTAATGTATTAACATATCTGTTTCGCTAGTTCATTTAATTAGAACTTGTACAGTAGCTAGCTTTTACCTACGGGGTGAATATTCGACCTTTAAACCGCCGTCATTACCTTCCGCCAAAAGTTGATGAAGGAGAATATCGTTAATGAAATATTTCATCAATTCCCAGAATCTGCTTAAGGACCAGAATCAGGAATTGCTGAAATATTTCATTAAATATATTCTCTTTCATCAACTTTTGGCGGAAGGTAATGACGGCGGTTTAAAGGTCAAATATTCACCCTACGGCTTCGCTCCCGTGGTCTTTACCACAAAAAGCGTAAAATTTTCTAGTATTAAAGGTAGCCTATGTCACTCTCCGGCCTTTAAACTATCTCTATGCAAAAAATTACGTCGACCCGTTGCTCCGTTGCTGCGTGGCTTTCTAGTTTAGAATCATCATCATCTTCCTGCCCTTATCCCATGTTACTTGGGGTCGACGCATCACGTTTTATTCTTCCATTCTTCACTCTCAACCGTCACGCTATCATTCTCCTCCCTCCTCTTTCATATCATTTCGCACAGAATCCATCAATTTTTTCTTTGACCTTCCGGTCCCTCTCCATCCATCGTCACTCTATATATATAAGTAAGTGGCGGCATCTACATCGCCACATACGACCTACGCATCACACTGACGTCACGTAAAATCCTGCGTCGCGCAATCAGAGTTTACTGCGCGACTTGCTTAAATACAACGTCCCGACATCAATCGTCGGGCAGTAGTCCACCAGACACAACACCCGTCTGCTCGGAGGATCCTCCCGCCTCTATGGAGGATGAGTGAACTTTACATTTACACCCTGTTCCTCATACCTCTATAAGTATATTTTTTTTTCTAGTTTAGAATACTCGTATAAGTAGGAAATTTGACGTATCATCATACGCACCAAAACTGTAGGCTAATCGCTCGGTTTTCATGCGCGTTTGGAGTGAGAGATCCGCTTCTAAACGATGAAGTAATTAAAGATTTACTTCTTATTTGCGATTTTTGTGTAAGGATTATATATATATGTCGTCGCAAGCGATTTCAAGACGACAACATTATCAAAATATTACCTCTACCCGTTGATTTCCTAATATTGGTCAAATTGTAACTTAATTCTGATTGGTTAATCGGTTAGTACAGTGAACGCCGTGAGGTGGCGCTTCAATTTCCCGCCATACCTACACGTGGACAGAGTCGATCAAAAACCGAGAGATGCACTTTGCTGTAGCTGACGCCATAGTACAGACCATACGATCGAAACTGTCTCGTTCACCGTACAAACCTTTGTTCCGTGCTACTACTGTAAATTGCCGAATAAACGTGACTGTGATTTAGTGCTACAATCTTCGTTTTACTGGTTTGCCTGAGTACCCACCTTCCTCATGGAACCCGCACCAAGAAACGATGACGATGACCCTATTATCGCTACGCCCACGCTCCCGCCGTCATATATATATATATTTTTTTTTAATTAAATGCTGATGCAAATTTTCTTTCACAGGTAATGCTAACGGACATAAACACACAATTCGTGGAGCACACAATCTTTATAATGAAGAGTATACTGGACATCAAGAAGAGTGGTCAGCCCAATGAACATCTTAGCACCACTTCTATTGAAACTCTGATGCTGTCTATAGTCAGGTAAGAAAATATCAGCTTTTATACCCATTTATTTTGTATACACTGTACAATCTCAATCTGCCTAGCCTTTTCTCAACTTTGTTGGGGTCGGCTTCCAGTCTAACCGGATACAGCTAAATACCAGTATTTTACATGGAGCGACTGCCTATCTGACCTCCACAACCTATCAGAATACCAGCGCTGCGGTATTTATTTAAATATTGCAGCTTTATGCTGAGATAGGAGCCTTTTTGGCCTCGCACAGGGATTTTTTATTGTTATATTTTGTATTTATTTTGTTTAATTTTTTTAATGTTAATTTTGTTAGTTCCTATGCTCTTTTTTACTGTTTGTATTTCCTGTGCGTGTCCCAAATAAAGTATTTTTCTTTCTTTCTTTCTTTCTTTCACAACCCAGTTACTGGGTAATACGATACCACTTGGTAAGACTGGTTGTCAGACTTTCGGGCTTCTGACGAGCCGTAACGACTGTCGAAAGAAGTGTACACTGTACATGGGTGCATAATGATGTATTAGGGTCAAGCCACATCTGTCAGTACGGAATCGCATTTTTTCATCCTCTGTCGTTTTCTATCCGTCAGGTTTGTCATTTGCTAGAGCGATAGAAAAGGATAGAGCATGAAAAAATGCGATTCCGTGCTGACAGATGTGGCTTGACCCTTACTAGCTTTTGCCCACGGCGTCGCCCACGTGGATGTCGGGAAACTATACGTAGGTATAAACCTTAATCATGAATCACTCGTATCTATTAATGAAAACCGCATTAAAATTCGTTCAGTAGTTTTTGAGATCATCGCGAACATACAGACAGACACGCGGCGGGGGACTTTGTTTTATAATACGTAGTGATCTTCTAGATATCACGAGGGGCTTGTCGCTAAGTAATAATAGCCGCAAGGGTCGATCGATTAGCTTAAACTACGCTTGACGCGGTTGGTCCGTGGATGGGTGTCCATCTTACATACCAAGACCCCATCGTGTCTCGGAAAGCACGTTAAGCCGTTGGTTCCGGCCACAGAACACTATTATTCTAACGGTCCCGGCTGTCATTCGTGGATCTTTGACATTCGTTACGGGTCGTCAGAAGCCGGAAAGTCTGACAACCTTACAAAGTGGTATCGTATTATCCAGTAACTGGGTTGTGGATGTCATGTCGCTCCGTGTAAAATACTTGTATTCAGTTGCATCTGGTTAGACTGGAAGCAGACTCCAATATAGTTGGGAAAAGGCTAAGCAGGTCATGATATCTTTAACAGCAGTCACTTTTATGTTCACTTTCCTAGTTGGCAAAATTATTTTGAAGTCTGTTCGTCCCTATATTTTTGACGTGATAAGCTGAAGTCTGATTTTTAATTCGACGAAATTCTGACAGCTGTCATTTTTTGACACTTCAGATATCATAAACCTTTTCTGTCTTGTCCTTTTTATATGTTATTTATATGACTCCAAGAAGCGAAGAGTATACAAACAAAAAGGTTTTCCTAAAAAAGGTTTGTAACCTATGGATTAAGGGATTTCTGTGAAAAAAAAATTAATAACCATACTAATTATTGTAACTTCAATAATTTTATAACAAAAAATCTGATTACCATTTTAAAATTATCCGTCAATTTTTAAGTTTTAGCTTTTCTAATTGAAACCTTAACTTCAAGAAAGATTTTTGTTTTTTAATTTCGTTTAAACTTAGTAGGACCGTTTTATTATTGGCAACAGTTCTGAAAAGTCAGAATTCAGTCGAATTAGAAATCAGACTTAAGGCTAGTTTAGCTGTTATTCATCAGCTCGGGATATTACTTAAAGCTTTAAATTTCTGAATAGGACCTCCAATGTTTTCCTACAAAGATTAAAGCTTTGTCTATCACAATATGACTATATGTTTTGCTATGACAATATGTTTTGTTATAGATACGTACGTCACTTGGATATGACAGTGTTGTCAGTTCACATCAAGACCAAGCTCTGCCAGGTTGTAGAAGCCATGATGAGGAGGAGAGATGACCTCGCTTTTAGACAGGTTTGTAAAATTTAAATTATTTAAAACTATGTCAAAATGCAGCTTCGAAGCCGTATTCTACTGCACTTAAATTACATCACACGCTCCCAATGCCCATTTTATTTTAGTTAACATGTGTAAAAAATGCTGTTCTGTCTGTTCAATAACAAAAAAAAAGTGTGTGTCAGCTCCGACACACTACTGGAGTTTACACCTTATGTAAGTCTTTGAATATAATGGATAGATTGACTGCTACAATGAAGACTGGCCGAAAAAAAAATGAAGTCAGGCCGAAAAAAAAAACAAAAAATGAAGACTGACCGAAAAAACAAAAGTATACACATACAATACATGATTTCGAGGTGAAAGGTGCGCAAAGCACGTTGCGCAGAAATACGTAACGCTTTTGAGTTAACGCTTGTATTAATTACCCTCCTCATAAAATTTCCATACAGCCAAATGAAAATCGATTCTTGAGGAACAAACTCCAAAAAAACCAACCGACTTCAAAAAAAAAATGTCATCATTCTCCTACCCTTGTCCCAATTTGTTTGGGGTCGCCGCAACATGTCTTTTCTTCCATACTTCTCTATTAGTCGTCATCTCGGTAGTCACTCCCTTTCTGGCCATATCATCTTTCACACAGTCCACCTATCGTTTCTTTGGTCTTCCCTTACTCGTATAGCCCTCCACGTTCATACTCAACACTTTCCTGACGACATTTTCCTCATTCCTCCGCATCACATGCCCATACCATGACAACCGATTTCCACACAACTTTTCAGTCACCGGTGTCACTTTCCGACTTTCTCTTACATACTCATTTCTTATTCTATCCATTCGCGTAATACCACACATCCCTTTTAGCATTCTCATCTCGGCTGCATGCAATTGCCTTTCATTCATTCTTTTTATGGCCCAACATTCTGATCCATACAAGACAGCAGGTCTAACCATTGTTTTATAAATTTTCCCCTTGAGTTTAAGAGGAATGCGGGAGTCGCAGATTGTTCCCGTGACCTGCCGCCATTTCATCCATCCAGTGTTAATTCTGTGCTTAACAGTCCGGCCTACTTCGCCATCGCTTTGCACAAGTGAACCAAGATACCGGAAGTCGGAGCAGACCGGGAGAAGTGCGCCATCAAGCGCTATGGCTCCAGCACTGGAGAGACCGCCGAAATCGCAGAACATATACTCGGTCTTGGTTCTGCTGATTTTCAAGCCGACATTCTCCAGTTTCCGTTGCCATTTCTCCAATCTGCTCTGGATCTCAGGTCCATCTTCACCGACAAGAACGATGTCGTCGGCAAATAGCATGCACCAGGGTGCCTCTTCCTGTATGTCCGCTGTCAGAGCGTCCATAATTAACAGGAAGATGTAAGGACTTAAAGCTGACCCCTGGTGCAAGCCTACCGCTACACTGAACACGTCGGTGTTGCCAGCAGCCGACCGGACGTAGGTACAAGATTGACTGTACATAGCACGAATTAACTCTACATACTTCCCGGGCAAACCTTTCCCTTTCAAGGCCCACCACAAGACATCCCAAAGACATCAAAAAAAAAAAAAAAGTACAAAGCGAAAAATAACTTTTAAGTTTGGAAGTCGGGTGCTTTAGTTATGGTATTCTAAAAACTTTTTACAAAAAAAAAAAAACTACAAAGTGAAAAATAACTTTAATTTCGGAAGTCGGTGGCAAAAAACTAAAATACAGATCCAAAGACACCGACTTCCGAAATTAATGTTATTTTTCACTTTGTAGTTTTTTTTGAAAGTCGCTTTTTTATGTAAAAGTTTTTAGTTATGGTACCTACCCCACACCAATTCGTATACTACTACTTGCTATGTAAACAACAGTGACAGGAAGTATTATAGCGTCATCAACATACACAAAGTGGATTAAATACGTATTATCGAAGGTAACTCAAAAACTAACAAAGCAAAGTTAATTAAATTTATATGGGACCACCGTGCAAGCTTCTTCTACCAAATGAAAAAAGAATTTTCAAAATCAGTCCACAATTGATGAAAATATCGATAAACATACATTAAAAAAAAATATGCACAGACAAACATATAACCTCCTTTTTTGAAGTTGAAAAAAGGAGGTTATAGTTCGTCTGTGCGTATGATAAATGATGATAAATGATTTTTATTTCTGTAAGTAGGTTTGTACAAACACTTTTACAAGTCAATTTTTTTTTTTTTAAACTAGATGAGGTCGGCGTTTCCTATCTGACTACTCTGAGAAGAAAGGCCGAAACAAAATTAACACACGTACAGTAGTCCCCAATCTTTTTGGCTGGGCTGAAGTTAGCATGACCGCCATCTTGCGCGTACTGCGCATGGTATTTTCCCAACTGTTGTCTTAATTTTGCATTCTGCGCATCGGTTCGCGCTTACGTTCAACCCGGCAAAAAATATTTTGGGCTACTGTACTATGTAAGCGCGGTAGTCAATGCTTCACTCTCTGTATGATAATAATCTTTTATCTCCCAATATTATTAAAAGTTTTTGGGCAACGCTTCAATGGCAAGACCAGAATTCTTATAAAATTAAACTTATCATCACCGTTATTAGTCAAAACACGTCACTGTTGGGTACACAAGGTGTAAACTTAAATAACGCTAAACCTCGTAAAGGGGGTAAAAGTTGTTCATAATGATGATAACAATGACCTCTGATGAAGAGGTTGTGCGTTATTTAAGTTACACTTTGTAGATATAAAAGAATGCTGTGATAATAATAGGTTGGGGAAAAAGTTTCTTCGCATTTTTTAAGAAAATTCAAAACATTTTTTAATATAGTTTATTTACATTTAACTAAAGTATGTAGTTACCATTTTGTTCGATAACTTTTTGCCATCTTGTAGGTAGGGACATGATCCCATTGCTATAGAAATTTTGGAACTTCTGGTCAAAATACCGCGACAAGTGGTTTTGGCAGTCCTCTCGTGATGTTAACCTGACACTGCCTAAAGAATTCTGAAGAGACCGAAACAGGTGGAAATCTGAAGGTGCAAGGTCAGGACTATACGGCGGATGCATTAACACCTCCCAGCCCAACTCTCTTAATTTTTGCTGAGTGGTTAAAGATGTGTGAGGTCTAGCGTTATCATGATGAAAAACCACACCCCTTCTGTTGATTAATTCCGGCCGCTTTCTCTCAACTTCTTGCTTTAATCTCATCAGTTGTTCGCAGTAGAGTTCAGAATCGATGGTCCTGCCTGGTGGTAACAGCTCATAATGAATAATGCCCTTCCAATCCCACCACACACACAGGTTGGGGAAAAAGTCTTTTCGCATTATAGTATGTATGAACTTGTAATAAAATGTCTTTGGCTATACTATTTGTATCTGGCTGGTTTTGGTATCATTGAAAGTTTAAATTTTAAAGAACATAATTCCAAATTCAAATTAGGAAAATGTGTGATTTTCATTTGTTTTTCGTACTGTCAAGATGAGTGAATCTAATGAAGAAATTCGATACACTTTAAAATTTTACTACAAAAAAGGTAAAAATGCAATGCAAGCCGCGAATAAAATTTGCGATGTTTATGGACCTAGTGCAGTGTCTGTGAGAGTAGCACAAATTTGGTTTAAGCATTTTCAATCCGGAAATTTTGATGTCAAAGATGCACGTCGCTCTGGTCGCCCTATTACGGATAAAATGGATGCCATTTTTGAAAAAGTGGAGCAAGATCGGCATATCACTAGTTACGACGTAGCTGAAGAACTGGAAATTGACCACAAAACAGTTTTGGCGCATTTGAAAAAAACTGGGTACACAAAAAAGCTCGACAGTTGGGTACCTCACGAGCTCACTGAAAGAAACCTAATGAACCGTGTACTCATTTGTGATTCTTTATTTCGACGTAATGAAACCGAACCATTTTTGAAGAAGCTGATAACTGGTGATGAAAAGTGGATCACGTATGACAAGAACGTGCGAAAAAGGTCGTGGTCAAAGGCCGGTCAGGCTTCACAGACTGTGGCGAAACCCGGGTTAACTCGCAACAAGGTGATGCTGTGTGTGTGGTGGGATTGGAAGGGCATTATTCATTATGAGCCGTTACCACCAGGCAAGACCATCGATTCTGAACTCTACTGCGAACAACTGATGAGATTAAAGCAAGAAGTTGAGAGAAAGCGGCCGGAATTAATCAACAGAAGGGGTGTGGTTTTTCATCATGATAACGCTAGACCTCACACATCTTTAGCCACTGAGCAAAATTTAAGAGAGTTTGGCTGGGAGGTGTTAATGCATCTGCCGTATAGTCCTGACCTTGCACCTTCAGATTTCCACCGGTTTCGGTCTCTTCAGAATTCTTTAGGCAGTGTCAGGTTAACATCACGAGAGGACTGCCAAAACCACTTGTCGCGGTATTTTGACCAGAAGTCCCAAAATTTCTATAGCAATGGGATCATGTCCCTACCTACAAGATGGCAAAAAGTTATCGAACAAAATGGTACCTACATACTTTAGTTAAATGTAAATAAACTATATTAAAAAATGTTTTGAATTTTCCTAAAAAATGCGAAGAAACTTTTTCCCCAACCTATTATATTCGCGTTAAGAATACAGTGAGTCATCATTGTCCGTCGACCTAGCCCCGCCCCCTAACCAATCAAATCTTTTCAAATTTCAAAGTCAAGTTCACAATGACAGTTGAAGGCATTGCATCGAACGCAACGGTTGTGTGCTGTCATTTGTGTTAACTGATTTACTTTCGTTATAAATACTAACGAGGATACTAGTGATAGTGATTAAAATATGATATTAGTGATTTAATTTTGATTTTAAACTTTTAAGTGTATTTTTTATAAATTCATTAAACTTAATCTTTTAAAATATAATTTGTTTGAATTTAACACCACTGTGAATACACCTTTATCATGCAGTTGCACTGATGACTCACTGCATTCTTAACGCGAACGAACTACATATAGGTATTTCAATAAATTTATTTTTATTTTATTTAATAATGTTTTCTCTCGTACAGGAAATGAAGTTCCGTAACAAGATGGTGGAATATGTAACAGACTGGGTGTTGGGTACCAGTCATCAAATAGCGCCGCCTCTTCGAGCTGACGCATCTTCAATCACCAGGTCAGTTAATTTATACAAGGTGTTCGGTAAAGAATGGATAACCTATGAAATATCATTTAATAGACCAATGGCCGTTCTGAGAAAATACAAAAAAAAAAAAAACAAAACATGTAGTAGGTACAGTCACGAACCGGGTTTGTTGAGCCACTAGCTTATCATCTTAAGCTAGTGGCTCAACAATCCCGGTTCGTGACTGTACCTAAGATGCGATTATTTTTAAATATGCGTGCTTTTCTAGTCACACTATTTACTGCCCCTCTGTTGGCATAGTCAACGTACAATATTATAACAAGAAATAACCGATGGAATTCATTAATTTATGGTCGTGGTACAAAATCTTAGGTACTACCGGGGATATAAATCTGCCTAGCCTTTCCCCAACCATGTTAGGTCGGCTTCCAGTCTTACCGGATGCAGCTGAATACCAGTATTTTACATTTTCCCTTTTAAACTGACTTCTGTAAAACTTGGGGAACTTTTATCCATTACTTCAAGATATCTCAACAAGTTATTGAATTTTATATAATTAAGGTAGTTGGCTAACTGTATCTAAATGCAATTATGTTATGATTTGTATTGGCAAAATAATGCAAATATTTGGGCATGCACACCTAGTAAAGTGATAGCTTAAGGCTTGTTTTTTTTAAAGTCACCTAAAATAGTAATTTATGAAACTGTTTTAATACCTAGTTATGTGCAGTTTCATACACTATCTACCCTCATACATTTTGATTTAACCTAAATAAAAAAAATGCCACGAAATTCAGTACAAACAAAACGTATGAATGGCGCCAAAATCTAAAGCTAAAGCGGGCGCTGCCACAGACAAGTAAAAATTGGAATCAAAACTTTTTTGTAATGCTATAAAAATGGCACGCCCCGCATAATTATGCGTTTCATTAGAAAAAAAAAAAATTGATGGAAACTCCTTGGTAACTCCTTCTAGGTTTTGCCCTGTATCGTTATGGAAAAAAAATGGTTTTATAACATTATTTTGCTACAGAAAAAGTGTTATAATATGATTCTATATTTAACTTTCGGTATTGTGTTTATAAAGTATGTCAATATAAACTCGTTTTGAAGTTTATAATTCGAATTGGAAACTTCGGATTTTTAAAGATTTCATTAGATAATCTGTGCAGAAAAATGACTGAAATGGTCTCTTATTCTAACTAACCTTTACTTTTACTTCTAGATACCTGGTCTGCTGTCGTGAATTAGACCAAGCATGCATGGAAGCAGTAGCATCATTGCTGAAGGGTCTCCCTTTACAACCCGAAGAGTCTGACAGAGGAGATTTAATGGAAGCTAAGAGTCAACTGTTTCTCAAGTAAGTAATTGGAAAAAAAAATAGTCGTAGCAAATCGTCGCGTAGTATTTTTAACTGACGAAAAAAAGGAGTTCTCAGGTCGACATGTATATATTTTTTTATGTATAACCACGCATAACTTTTTACAGCGTAAAATTTATTAACTTTGCTTTGGTAGTTTTTGAGTTAGCTCCAATAATACGCATTTTTCCCACTTGCAGGTAGTGGTATTAGAATTTGTGTTGGGGTAATACCACAACTGAAACCTGAAAAATAAAAACTACTAACAAACAAAAAAGTCAAACCGACCTCCAAAAAAAATCACTACAAAGTGAAAAATAACTTTAATTTCTGAAGTCGGTGGAAAAAACGGAAATACAAAACCAAAGACACCGACTTCCTAAATTAAAATTATTTTTCACTTTGTAGTGTTTTTTTTTTTGTAAAAAGTTTTTCTTATTGCGTAGAGGAGGTTTAATGTGACACATAAACGCAGCCCATAAACATTCGTAAGATCGATAATTTTTGACAGTCCAAAACCGAATAGAGCTAATTGGCAATAATGGTAAACATTTTGACGAATTATGCCGAATATGAATGTATAGGACAGTTGATTTTTTTTTCGCGATGGTCCCATAGTAAAAGTTGTTTGTTATCATGAGTACAATCACGTGTTTAAGTATCGGTCACTAATTACCAGTCACCCTATATATGCTAGTCGCGCGGTAAACTCTGCTTGCGCGATGCAGGATTTGCGTGACGACGTAAATGTCGCCACATCACTCCCCTCCGGAGACAGGAGGTTGATAGTGGGCTGAGTAAACATTTGTGAAATTGTCACAGATACTGTATTGAAGAAGCAAGATGGCGCCGTCAGTTTCGAATTTTGCCGCGCTTCAAAAGAAGCTTGTAACGTTGTACATGAAAATGACACAATACATAATCACCGTGTAAGAGGGAGTGAGCCGTAATCCACCTCGCGGGCCCAGTGCGTGTTGGTAGATGTCACATGTCTCCGAATTTTTGGTTCTAGGATATGCCGGTTTCCTCACGATGTTTTCCTTCACCATTTTGAGAGCAGTGGTGATAAAATAATTTACACAAAGTAAAGCACCTGTCAGGTTCCGAACCCACGACCTACAAACTCGTAAGTCGCGGCCTTTACCACTGGGCTACCACTGCTCTCCATAAAATGATAAGGACAGCTATATTAATCAGTTTTGACATCCTTTGAATAAATAATGAATTCTTCTCTGTCTCTTCCCCAGATACTTCACCCTCTTCATGAACCTCCTGAACGATTGCAACGAAGTAGAAATGGCCGAAGGTCCTGGTCGGCTGGAGACCCTTCGCAATGCTACTATACAGGCCATGTCTAACCTACTCAGCGCCAATATCGACTCGGGGCTCATGCACAGCATTGGTATGTCCACGTTACCTTTTCAAATGAAACTCGTCTCTAAATATATGCTGGTAAAGTTGTTAGTGATATAAAGTTTAGACAAAGTTTTATTATGTGATGTGACGTTTCAGTTTGGCTTAACAAAATCGCACTCTTGATTAAATAACCCCTGTCATGCAAGAATTACGTAATCTATTTATATTGGGGAGCATATAGTGTGAGTATATCATGTTCCTCGACTATTTTTTTTGCACCAGAAGTCTTCGACTCGTTATTATGGACTTCGGATGAGACCAAAATATATCTATAAAAGCGCGTGCATTTTACCAAGTTTCTTCTTTTCCTTCATCTTTTGTCTAACCTCAACCTTTCTCCAACAGACCTTGGCTACCACCGCGACCTTCAAACCCGTGCAGCATTCATGGAAGTCCTCACAAAGATACTCCAGCAAGGCACAGAGTTCGACACGCTGGCGGAGACCGTGCTTGCTGATAGATTCGAACAACTCGTGCAACTCGTCACTATGATCTCTGATAAGGTAACATAATATAAGAGCTAACTAATGTCGTGGTTCCTCGGCCAGCTTTCTCACAGGCCAGAATGCGCCAGGCCAGGCCGATAGGCCGTCGGAACAGTCGGCCTGCGGTAGCCTGTCGTCGCCCGCCCGATCTAATGTATGGGACAGTGGCGAAAGCACCTTGTAACACGATTCCTACCGGCTTCCTTTCGGAGGTTCGGATCAGCAACTCTACCGCTATTGAAAAATGCCACAGTCAATAGTGTCTAGTATTGCCAAAAATATAGTTACACTATGGGTATTTAAGTAGCCATAACTTTCAAACGACAAAAATGCCTAATATTAGGTTTGAATTACAACAACAACAAAAAAAATGTTCTGAAATAACCCGGCGCCAAAACGTCATAATCGGGAACTTAAAATTCATACAAATAGCGATCCCGTTATGACGTCACTTTAGGTCACGTGGCACCGCTTGATATGGACGAGAGCAAGCCGCTGTACAACGGGTTACGATAGAGACAGATATAGAAAAAATGCGTCAGCGAAAACGAGATGGAGGAATATTGCATATTTTATATACATAGTTTTCACTTGTTCAGCTGTATTGTATTCGATTCTTTATATTCCTTTAATAATTTTATAATGATAGTCCCTAATTTAGTTGACTTTATCTCTCTAAAACATTAAAAGTTTTGTTTGTGAAGTAATAACGTCTTTTTTGGTTCTGCTATTTGACGATAGATGGTGTTAAATGAAGTAACGAGAAGACTTTTATTTTTAAGTTAATAGATTAATTTTTACTTTATTGATAAGTAAGTTAGTTAAGACCGACTTCGTTTCGGCTTCTCTCTTACAAAAAATCACACCTCGCCGCTGGTATGGGATGATCCGTGGAATGCTTGACACGGGCCGCGATGGGCCGTGGGAACGCGGCATAGGAGGGACGTGCAAAAATATGAAGCTCGAAGAGAACTCGCCTCTCAATGCGACGGTTGTGAAAAACTCCGCGTGTCAACGTCCCTTTAATAAATGAAAATGACATTAATGCCAAAGGCATTAAGTCCGCCTTTGTACTCGTATCTTTTCATGATATATGAACTTCATGGCAAAATTGATGTGTTCACGTTTCATTTGAGTGTTTCGCAAGGACATTGTTATTTATTTTATGTTTTAACATAGATGAATGTAGGTAGTATGTTATTGTGTTAAAGTTACTTACTATTATGTTACAAGTTATTGTAACAGTAGTCGTTTGTAACTTTTACGTCTCCAATGTCATCAGCCAACATTTTATCAAGTCCCACGGGCGGTATACCGCCGTTTGCCCGAATTTTATTTGCCATAATCGTCAACAGCCATAATATTATATGACGTAATATTCATTTGCCCTACTCTTATTTGCTATATTAGTCACGTGCTAGAAGCTTTGTTTCCCATAAAGTCACTTACCATAACATCATTTGTCATAATCATTGTAAGCCCTAATTATCACATGCCCTAATTATCACATGCCCTAATTATCACATGCCATAATTATCATATGCCATAACATCATTTGCCATCGACATTGGGTGTGTAACGGTTGTTATATCAGAAACTGGATGCAATCGAGACTTTAGGGCACCCCGATTCGGATAGGTTAGGTTAAAAGGTGACGTGATTATTTTTTTATAAACTATACTTCTGGGTGAAGTAGTTTGGTTTGTCTAATAATTATTAAGGCAATTAAAAATATGAAAAACAATACGTATGGCACTCGTATCTCATGGTATCTAAGTTTCGGGCAATTAAAAGTATGTCATATGTCTTTTAGGGCAAACAAAACATTCGGGCAAATGAAATTCGGGAGTATGATGATTATGGTATATAATTTTCGGGTAAACAATAGACAACCCCCACGGGCCCTAGCGAACTCTTCATAATGTTGGCTATAGCTGCTGCTGCCATTAGTTACATTTTAATTTCTGACTGACGCCCCTGATGATCTGGTTCCTGCGACGGGTAAAGCTTGATCGATTGTCGACATTTTTAATAGAAATTTAACACAAAATTCATAAAATAATCGCCCGTCACACTGTTTGATTCTGGCAGAAATACTGGTATTCAGCTGCATCCGGTTCGACTGGAAGCCGAACCCAACATAGTTGGGAAAAGACAGGCAGATGATGATGATGGATATGTTACAAGTTGTTTTAGTACTTTAAAATATATTTAAATTGTAAATAAGTTGTATACATCTGTAAATGACGCTACTAGAAAAGGCAAAAATGTATGGGGTTGACATAAGCTATCGAAATGTCACGTGATTATAGAACAGCATTTCCATAGAGATGCGCGTCGATAGCGATTGTAGAAATAAAATCGCTCCGAAGCGAATGCCATTTGGCTAGGCCTACTGTAATAATAGTTGTAACGGAGATTTCAATAAATAAATAGTAGTTATGCATAAACTAGCAGTTCTGCGAACAGTAGACCTCTCGAGCACAATTTTTTTTTGCAGCAATTTATATACCATATTTGAAACGGGATATTTACCATGTTTTTTTTTTCATCCGACCTTCATCAAATTTTAGGAGACCAACTTAAAATTAGTAAAGTTCCAATAAAAAAAACCATTGAAATCTGATCTCATAAGGCGGAGATAACCAGTAGCCCCCTTTTTTCCCCTTTCGGGAGGAAGTACCCCTCCAATCTAAAATCCCCGACGGCAAAAAAATTATAAGTCGTAAAACCTGTATACTAAGTTTCGTTTAGATTGGTTGTGAAATACGACCTGTAGAGGAGTAGCAAGAAAATAACACACGAAAGCAAATTTTGCTAGACTTGAAGTAAAGACGCTTCGCTTGCTCAGTCAATAAACAAATCGTCGTTGTAGTCGTAGTCGTTTTTTGTTACGTGCAGTGACATTTTTATTAAGTAAAGCTCAGAATTCAGTTGCTCTAAACAAGATTTTCTTGTGTGCTTAGTTGTTGTATTTCTTGAGCGCCTGTCAGAAATTGCAATTTAACCCCTATGTCTTTGACGTAACAGTCATATAAAAGGTGTTCTTTTTTTAAGTAGTTTAGTGTTTCGTTTTCTAATTCCTACCTTTTTGTCCACAGGGCGAGCTACCAATAGCAATGGCTCTAGCCAACGTCGTAAGCACATCTCAAATGGACGAGCTGGCTCGCGTGTTCGTCACGCTATTCGACGCGAAACATCTGTTAGCACCGCTACTGTGGAACATATTCTATAGGGAAGTTGAGGTGAGTTGAAGGCACTTTAAATTAAATCTTAAGTCTGTGACTTTAAAGTCTGTTTTCATCGAGGTTTAAAATGTTTAATCATCCTATCAGTACTGTGCATAACTTTAATTGTGTCTCTGTAACACCTTTACTTGTTGCGTCTCATGTTTGCAGTTTTTGTCATAGACAACTAAACCTTCACCATTTTGAAATAATAATAATAATAATAATATCCTGGGACATTTTCACACACGGTCATCTGGTCCCAAACTATGCAGAGCTTGTACTATGGAAACCAGATAACTGATATACTACATACACTACTTTTTTTTTTGTAAATACATACTTATATAGATAATTACACCCAGACTCAGAACAAACAGACATGTTCATGCACACAAATGTTTGTCCTGGATGGGAATCGAACCCACGACCTGCGACATGATAGGTGGTATCTTAACCAACCACGCCAACTGGCCTGTCAAAAACGGCGCGCCTCACTACCACATTTATCGTAATGTACGTATCATCATCAAAGGAAAATACGTATAATGGTTTACGTATCTAAAGAACAATGGCGAAATCTTATTTGAAATAGAAGTGACACTTATACGAAAGACATTCAATTAGTTATCTACTTTTTTTAGAACTATCATATTGGTGATAGTTCTCTTGTTCAATTACTTAACTAAAATTAGGGAATCGTTATCTTTTACTAACAGGCAGCTCGAGGAAAGGACGGCTATAGCTATGAACTAAGTTAGAGATGTCAAACTAGTTTACGCGTTGCGCTTCACAGTGTTTTAGTCGACATGTTTTTACGTGTCGTCTGAATTTGTATGGAAATATTAGTTCCAACTAAATTTGATAGCTCTAAGTTACGTCCGTCTCTTTCTTATTAGAGAGAAAAGTTAACAATAGTAGGCTATTGCTAACTAAAAAACTGTCATGCAACAATTTCATAATTTCATGTTCCTCGACAGTGCACAAACGGTATGGGTACACAAACTAAACTTAATTTAGGAATTAAGTATTTAGTTTGTGAAGTACAGACGCCAGCAGGTCAACCTACCCGAAACTGTCAGATTTTCCCAATCAATCTTGAACCTAATGTCTTAGCAATAAAGTCGAAAGACTGTTAAAGAAATCTGACATATTGTAGTAGCTTGATGTGCTGGCGTCTGTACAACAGAACCGGCACCAGTATCTATATAAGGCCGAGTAAAAAAATTTTGTTAAATGAAAAGTTTTTTGATTAAAAGGTTAGGAAATTGTTGGTAGGATTGGTTTGAGTATTACCATTTTATATTTATTTTCCTAAACAGTAGGTACAGCATAATTGTCGTGGTGTTGTCATCATTAATAGTTTGTTATTATATTTACCTGGAGTAAATGAATAAATAACACATTTAATTTTTTGTACATCTAAGTTTGCTCTGTGTTCTTCCTTAGATAAAAGTAGGAATAATATCGAAATGTGGCAATTCTGAACTAAAAAGACTAGTATTCAGTCTTAAACAACAGTTGACAGTTTACAACTATTAATTTGCAACTTCTCTAGCAAAAAATCTTGCACAAACTAGATTAGAAAATGACGCTGAGTTAAATAGTATATCTTTCATTTCACGACGTAGTAATGTAATTTCAAATAAAACAATCTATGGGAAGCTGCCATTGTTATTTAAGTAATATGGCGCTATTTCAGAGTAGATAAGCTATACTAGCTAAACTTTGAATAGCTTTTAAAAACCTACAAATCTTTTTGTTTGTATGTATTAGACCTTTATGCAGTCAGCGCAACATGTAAGGAAGCCTACAGTTTACTATTGGAACAGGTCCAGTAACAGGCTCCTGCTATAAAAAAGTTAGTCAGACGGTAAACCAAAAAACTTTTTGATAACCACAAACTTAGGACCTTTTTAGATCAAAATTTGAACCACCATTTTGGTAAATTAAATAGGCGGTTGACATAATTATGCGAATAATTTTCATCCCCAGGTCTCCGACTGCATGCAAACCCTCTTCCGAGGCAACTCCCTAGGCAGCAAAATCATGGCGTTCTGCTTCAAGATCTACGGCTACGTTTACCTGCAGAACCTCTTGGAACCCCTCATCACTGCACTCCTCGACCAGGCTGATGAGCGAGGGGATATCAGCTTCGAAGTGGATCCTGCCAGGTCGACAATTTTTTACAGCTTATTAATCTTCTACGCTGAGTGTGGCGTCCATAAAGTCGCTTAAGAAAGTGACCTTTAACCCAGAAGATTAAAATATTCAACAATTCGACATGTGTCGTGACTTCGTGAGGGTCACAATGACGCTATCTGACTGGTTCCCTACGTTCTGACGTTCTCTAAGGCTGACTCCAAAAATAAAACATTATTCCACCTTTGTTGGTCACATTAATAAAATGTACAAAACTGAACCTTATTACGTGAATGTTAAAAAAAAATTAAAAATATCACGACACCGCGATCTAGCTTTGGACTCAAATAAAAAGTTCCGTCTATCGGTCCCAATAATAACTAACTTTACACACATCGAGGTAAATAAAGTTGGAGTGCGACATTTATTTGCGGGCGATGTTGCTACCGGCCGGTAGACGGCTGAACAGTGAGTCTGTGGGTGTATGTGTGTGTTTAACCATCATTCTTCTTTTCTTAAACCAGGTTGGACCCAAACCAAGACATAGAGATGAACAGGTCGAACCTGATAGACCTGACTAAAGAAGTCTTCGACAGAATAGTTGGCTCAGCTGAAAAGTTTCCTCCACAACTAAGGAGCATGTGCCATTGTTTATATCAGGTTAGTAATATGAACATAACATAACATCTGTATTGCCCGTTTATAGTCAGTTCCAAAAGTATTTGATAAAAGTGTAAACAAACCCTGAGTGTTCAGGTTAAATTCTTATGCGATCACTCAATCAATCAATCTGCCTAGCCTTTTCCCAACTATGTTGGGGTCCGCTTCCAGTCTAAGCGGATGCAGCTGAATATCAGTATTTTACATGGAGCGACTACCTATCTGACCTCCACAACCCAGTTACTGGGTAATACGATACCCCTTGGTAAGACTGGTTGTCAGACTTTCGGGCTTCTGACGACCCGTAACGACTGTCAAAGATCCACGAACGACAGCCGGGACCAACGGCTTAACGTGCTTTCCGAGGCACGAAGGAGTCTCGGTATGTAAAGATGGTCACCCATCCACAGACCAACCTCGGCAAGCGTAGCTTAACCTGATGGATCGACCCGTGCGGCTGTTATTACTTACCCACGCGATCACTCATTAATGCGAATAGGGATGTTGTCCGGTTTAACAAACGCATTAAAGTTGGTGTGTGGGGGCTCGATGCGTCACAATCACAACTCTGTATAAAATCTAGCAAGGCGTGACGTCATCTCACATTTTAATTCAATGTATCCATAGTTTTTGATTATGTAAAAAAAGAAAAATAGGTGTTCAATATTTATTGATAATATAAAAAATAAATATTGTTTGAGTAACATTAAAATCTATATATCGCTCATCCAATAGAACAACGACGTAATTACGTTTTAGCTAAACTCGTAATTACGTCTTTGTTCTTTGGACAAAAATATTAGACACGTATTTTTTGCTTTATCATAGTAATAAAAAAATACTTAGATAACACGCATTAAATATCGGGAGTGGGGGCTCGCTACGTCACTTCTACGTATAAAATCTAGCAAGGCGTGACGTCATGCCACATTTTAACTCAATGTATCGCCGTAATCTTTTCATTACGTAAAAAAAGAAAAAATATGTGCCCAATATTTTTTACTATTCTACATGACGGACAAATAAAAAAAAATAGTCATCAACCCTATTGCACATACATTTAAGATTTAATCACCCTTACTAACTTGAACAACTAGTTTTAAAGTAACGAATACTAGCTTTTTGCGCAGGTCCTAAGCAAGAGGTTCGCTCAATTCCCGCAAACCAGTGTGGGCGCTGTCGGCACTGTACTGTTCTTGAGATTCATCAATCCAGCTATAGGTATGTTAACACGACTCCCTATTATTATTTTCTTGTTATAAATTAAATTAAATTTCATTTATTTCGGACAACTTTGATCCATATTGTGTTAGTATTACAAAGACTTATATTCTAGTGTTAGTAGTACAGATATAAAATAAGTAATTTTAAAAATAAAATAATGCACACTCCATGCAGAGGATGACCAGACAAGAAAATCAAGTTTCCTACCCGATCAACCTCCGCATAAAATGCCTAATTTTTGGAGTATAGCTCTCCGCCACAGCTCTCAGGATATAGTTGCGACTACCCCGTACTCTGCTCAGCAGCGACGCGGTTTTTTTGCGAATTATGGCTTGAAAGCCATCTGTGTGGGTCTCAGCAAACATTTCCGAGGCGCTGCAGAAACGGGGAAGTCGCAACAACATCCTGAAAGCATTATTATACTGTACGCGCAGGGCATCCAGCGATCTCTTGGTGTAGCTGACCTATAGATTGCTCGTGTCAAAGCTCTGACAGTAGGCCTTAAAATGAGTAATTTTTACTTGGTCAGAGCCCCGAGCAAATCTACGGGCCAACATGTTACCTCTGAAATACCCACCAAAAATATTTAATGTAAAGTGAAAACGTTATCAGATCGAATGTAGAGCTAATCCCTTAACTTCACAAACCTCACGTCTTTATCAAAATTTACGGCTTGCATACGTTGGAAAACTAGACGGTGTCCGACATATTAGAGTCCGTTCACACAGACCGGCTCGGAGAGGAGAGTACATTTTTATCGCGTTTAAAAAACAGTTTTGGGTCCTTGTAAATAAGGTTGATTTTCATTTCACTTCTTTTTAAAATGAGAATGCTTAATAACCGACCTAACGCGCTCAGTGTAAAACAATAATGAACCTTATTTCAGTGACCCAATACTCTTTTTTAAACACGGACACTTAAATGACCTCAGTCTGATTTCCGCATGGAGAGGGCGAAGCTACAGGATGACCCACGCCAACCAATGCATTACTACAACCCAGTGTCTCAGAGGCTTAAAAGCCGTAAAAAAATTATTGAGTGAGTGAAGCCAGCCGATGACAATCCCAAAGCAAGATGCGACCATTGGCAAGAGCTGCTTAAACCCCTTGATTCCTTTGCTAGACTATCAGAAGTTGTCATGGCCGACTTGGAAAACCTGAAATAGACTTCGTACCCAAGTCGGTCGCAGCAAAAACAATCTCCACAAGTGGGGTTTCATGGACGGCTCAGATCTCCAGTGTGTATGCGGCGTCTCTCTACAGACAATGGCCCACCTTCCATCTTGCACCGCTGCCCTGTCATCTGCACACGTGAGGATCTGCGTTAGCAAATTGTATTAGCGTTGCTGAATTTTGGGGCAAACAAATTAAAAAAAAATATATAGTACATTCGCATTAAGAATGCAGTGAGTCATCATTGTCCGTCGGCCTAGCCCCGCCTCCTAACCAATCAAATCTTTTCAAATTACAAAGTTAAGTTCACAATGACAGTTGAAGGCATTGCTTCGAACGCAACGAACGAAAATACTTTTGTTATAAATACTAACGAGGATACTAGTGATAGTGATTAAAATATGATATTAATGATTTTAAACTTTTAAGTGTATTTTTATAAATTCATTAAACTTAGTCTTTTAAAATATAATTTGTTTTAATTTAACACCACTGTGAATACACCTTTATCTTGCAGTCGCACTGATGACTAGTGAGTCATCAGTGCGACTGCGAGATAATCGTTCGTTCGCGTTAAGAATGCAGTGGCATTCTTAACGCCTGGGCTATGCACAGAAGCTGCTATTGTAGGTCTCAAGCATGCTGTCCAGTACTATACAGACCGCAGGACACCGGTATATGCGTGTTTCCTTGACCTCTCCAAAGCGTTTGACCTTGTGTCGTACGATGTGCTCTGGAGAAAGTTGGGGGACACGGGTGTACCGGTGGAAGTGCTCAATGTGTTTAAATATTGGTATTCAAATCAAACAAATTTTGTGAGATGGAATAACACACTCTCTGAGGCATATGGGTTGGAAAGCGGGGTGAGACAGGTTGGGTTGACGTCACCCCTGCTTTTCAACTTATATGTAAACGACCTCATCGTCGGGCTCGGTAGTAAGCGTGTCGGGTGCTCGATAGATGGCGTTTGTGTCAACAATATTAGTTACGCGGACGATATGGCGCTGCTGAGCCCGACGGTGGTGGGCCTCGCTGAGTTGTTGACAGAGTGTGAGGCCTATGCAGAGGTACATGGACTTTTGTACAATGTCAGTAAAACTGAATATATGGTCTTTAAGGCCGCCGGTGGATGTCCTGCGAATTCACACATTATTACCCTAAATGGCTTGAGCATAAATCGTGTCTCGAAATTTAAATATTTAGGAAATTTTCTTACCGACGGTCTTGAGGACGATCTGGACATTGAGAGGGAGCGCAGGGCCCTGGCTGTCCGAGGTAACATGCTGGCCCGCAGATTCTCGCGATGCTCTGAACAAGTCAAGGTCACCTTGTTTAAGGCATATTGTCAGAGCTTTTATACGGGGAATCTGTGGGTCAGTCACACCAAAAGGTCACTGGAGGTCCTGCGCATCCAGTATAATAACATCTTCAGGATGATGTTGGGGCTGCCTCGGTTCTGTAGTGCATCAGGAATGTTTACGCTGTATCGCACTGATGGCTTTCATGCCATCATGCGCAAAAAAACGGTGTCCTTGATCTACAGAATGCGTGGCAGCTGCAACGGAATCTTGAGGACGTTAGCTGACAGGGTCTCGTCTCCGCTGTGGAGATCCTTTGTAAAGCGGGTAATTTGATATATATCTGTCTGCTGTTTAAGTCTTTGTATGGATCACTAAGTTATCTGAATTAAAGGAATTTTATTTTTTATTTATTTTTTTAACGCGAACGAACTATAATTATTTTATGTGTTATTTTTCCATTGACACGCTACGAAGAATTGAAGGAAAAAGACTCCTACAATAAACATGCTATAAAAACATATCGCCGAAAAACTGCCTTTTGCGTCACCTTAACACTCGATCTTTCCTCGGTGTCAATCTATCTGTGACAGGATTCTAATTAAACTATAAAAGTTTTACTATTGAGAAACCAGTTACAGCGTAAATCTTAATCTCTTGTAGTTATCTACATTAAAGGCGAAAGTGCCAGAGTAGCCGGCGAAATTCAAATTGTCTTGCATTTTTTTGCCATTTGCAGGTCAATATCAGGTTGTATGATGATCTGAATATGATTTGCGACCGTAACAAATCTGTATTTATAGAATTATAATCATTCATATCATCTATACAACTCTCTAATTGCATATTACCCTAAATAATGAACTATTTAATGACATCTTGAAATTTGAGGATTATACTAACTTAACTGGAGTTGTAATAGGTTGGGGAAAAAGTTTCTTCGCATTTTTTAAGAAAATTCAAAACATTTTTTAATATAGTTTATTTACATTTAACTAAAGTATGTAGGTACCAGTTTGTTCGATAACTTTTTGCCATCTTGTAGGTAGGGACATGATCCCATTGCTATAGAAATTTTGGGACTTCTGGTCAAAATACCGCGACAAGTGGTTTTGGCAGTCCTCTCGTGATGTTAACCTGACACTGCCTAAAGAATTCTGAAGAGACCGAAACAGGTGGAAATCTGAAGGTGCAAGGTCAGGACTATACGGCGGATGCATTAACACCTCCCAGCCAAACTCTCTTAATTTTTGCTGAGTGGCTAAAGATGTGTGAGGTCTAGCGTTATCATGATGAAAAACCACACCCCTTCTGTTGATTAATTCCGGCCGCTTTCTCTCAACTTGTTGCTTTAATCTCATCAGTTGTTCGCAGTAGAGTTCAGAATCGATGGTCCTGCCTGGTGGTAACAGCTCATAATGAATAATGCCCTTCCAATCCCACCACACACACAGCATCACCTTGTTGCGAGTTAACCCGGGTTTCGCCACAGTCTGTGAAGCCTGACCGGCCTTTGACCACGACCTTTTTCGCACGTTCTTGTCATACGTGATCCACTTTTCATCACCAGTTATCAGCTTCTTCAAAAATGGTTCGGTTTCATTACGTCGTAATAAAGAATCGCAAATGAGTACACGGTTCATTAGGTTTCTTTCAGTGAGCTCGTGAGGTACCCAAATGTCGAGCTTTTTTGTGTACCCAGTTTTTTTCAAATGCGCCAAAACTGTTTTGTGGTCAATTTCCAGTTCTTCAGCTACGTCGTAACTACTGATATGCCGATCTTGCTCCACTTTTTCAATGGCATCCATTTTATCCGTAATAGGGCGACCAGAGCGACGTGCATCTTTGACATCAAAATTTCCGGATTGAAAACGCTTAAACCAAATTTGTGCTACTCTCACAGACACTACACTAGGTCCATAAACATCGCAAATTTTTTTCGCGGCTTGCGTTGCATTTTTACCTTTTTTGTAGTAAAATTTTAAAATGTATCGAATTTCTTCATTAGATTCACTCATCTTGACGGTACGAAAAACAAATGAAAATCACAAATTTTCCTAATTTGAATTTGGAATTATGTTCTTTAAAATTTAAACTTTCAATGATACCAAAACCAGCCAGATACAAATAGTATAGCCAAAGAGATTTTATTACAAGTTCATACATATTATAATGCGAAAAGACTTTTTCCCCAACCTAATATTACTGATACTAATGAGTATATTATTCAGTAAATACATATTCGTTTCGGTCGCGAATCATACTTTAATCAATATACTAGACACTGAGCAGCAAATTGCAAAAATCGTAAGAAAATTTGAATTTCGCGGGCTTCCTTAGCAGTGCCCTCTGACCTGCAGTTATTTTATTAAAACAGGCCTTAACATACCTTACTCTCCTACAGTATCTCCCCAAGAAATGGGCATCGTAAACCGTCCAGTTCCTTCGCACGTGAAGCGCGGCTTGATGCTGATGTCCAAGATCCTGCAGAACATCGCCAACCATGTGGAGTTCTCCAAGGAACAGCACATGCTGCCTTTCAACCACTTTCTGAGGGCGCACTTCGAGGCGGGGCGCAAGTGAGTGGATTACTAAAGGCAGTTAAACGAAAATGTTCACAATGGTGCTAATTAGACCTTTGAGACTGTAAGAGGGAGCATGTAATTTTTTTCTCTTACAGTAGCTGCGCAGGGTAATACAAAAACTGCATTCGAGGCGATATTTGGAGTATCAGTAATTCTCTGTTCCGCTATGACATATTTCAACATCGTGCTATTAAGAGGGCCCTTCCCAGCCGACGGGCTGGTTGGACGGGATGGTTTTCGACCATGCTCGCGTTGACGATAGACGATCGTCAATGCGAGCATGGTCGAAAACCTTCTTGTTTCATCCAGCACAACGCCCGTTAACTAACAAGCAAGTGGAACGCGATAACATCGAACGAAAAATAGTGTGCGGAAATTTTATGAAACTTCTTCCAGGCAATACGTGTTTTTTTTAGCAAGCCTTACGAGTTTGAGAAATAAATGTTTGTCATTTAGAATCTCCATTACATTTGCGAGGTTTCTATCGATATGTTTTCTTTACTTTTATAATTTATGAGTACATTATGAACGGCCAAAGTTCAGGTAAAAATTGTGCAAAAAAGCCGATTTTTGGAGACTGAATTTGTTTCTTCAAATTTTTATATTTCACGTTGATAGAAACCTAGATATAGTGCACAAAATACGTATTAGTTCAAAAATTTCTTAGAAAGATTTATGTTAAAACGCTATAATCACGTACGAGCGTTTGTATGAAAAGTATGACGGGTTGGCCGCTCTTAAACAGCGGCGTAAGAAACGCTCAATGCAATGTTGCAACATTGCATTGAGCGTTTCTTACGCCGCTGAAAAAAAATCAGCTGTTTCCTACATTTATGTTCGCGTAACCTTTCAGAATGTTGGGAACAGCTCACCTTTTTCGTGATTTCAAGTTTGGACCCTTAGTAAAAGTTGTTCATAATGATAAGTACAATGGCTCTTAAATGAATGCCCATGCATTCAATTTCATCCTGTTTATGTAACATTGAGCGTTTCTTACGCAGCTGTTTAATAGCGCGACTTTAAAATGTATCATGGCGGAACAGCAATTTGCTGATACCCCAAATATCAGATCGAATGCATTTTTGTATGACCCTGCGCAGCTACCAACAAAATTATTCCTATTATTATTATTTTTACCTACAAAACTAATTTCAAACCCTTTGTCTCCAGATTCTTCATACAAATAGCCTCAGACTGCGAATCAGTAGACCAGACTTCCCACAACCTGTCCTTCATCAGCGACGCGAACGTGGTGGCGCTGCACAGACTGCTGTGGAACCATCAGGAGAGGATCGGAGACTATCTGTCCTGCAGTCGCGATCATAAGGCGGTCGGCAGGAGGCCCTTCGACAAGGTAGGGCTTCATTCAGCTGGAAGACGTCTACTGCTGGATATAGGCGTCGTCCAAGAGTCGCCATGCTGCGGACATCTGCATCGGGTCCTATGCTGCGGATTCCCAAGTCCTTCACCAGAACATTGGTTCACGGTTTAATGCAAAGCTACGCTGTAGCACTGTGCTACGGCGTAACTCGCTCTCTGCTACGGCGTAGCCCGCTCTCTGCTACGGCGTAGCTCCAACCCATTCTTCATTATCGACGCCTAGGCGGTCGGCAGGAGGCCCTTCGAAGGGTAAAAGTACGCCGCTACGGCGTAGCGAACACTGCAATGGCGTAGCGGGCTCGTTCTACGGCAACTTGTGTTGTGTAACAATCAATTTGGATCTTCATGGATGCTTCGATTTGTTCACCATTTCCTATTTTATTAGCACCTAGTACTTGTTGACAAACCTACACTGTCCTCCCATACCTATTAACAGTATCATTAAAATACATTGCAAAATCCAATTATTTTTAAAAGAGTAACCATAGAGTTTTTTGCCGGCTCTTCTCCTTAGGAAATAACCACTTAGAATTGTGCACTTAGCTTTTGACGTTTCATATATGCCCATGTAGGTTTATGTGAAATCCTAACTAATATTATACGTAAATGCGAAAGTGAGTTTGTTTGTTACGCTTTCACGCTAAAACCGCTGAACGGATTTGGATGAAATTTGGCACCTGGGTAGACTATGATCTGGCTTAGGACATAGAATACTTTCGATCCCGGTAGTGCATTCCCGTGGGATAATTTCCTACAAGTACGCGGGCGAAAGCTAGTGAAATATATAGATTTAAAATTACACATATTTTAATGAATGTTATATTGTAATATGTAATAAATGGAGACCTCTTAAAACCTTTACCTTTAATTACTCTTACACTCATATTCTAAGTCGTAGCCTTGAAAGTTCCTCGACTCACAACTCTGTCGAGGAGCCATTAAGGCGTGCCTCGAAAGACCCTCAAAATCGGTATTCACAGTCATTAGATTAAGGAAATTATGAGCTTCCTCGAATGAGTGTGAGTCGAGGTGATACGTCATGCAAACATCATTGTTTGGAAAAATATTCTGTTTAAATAATGTAATATTACTCTTCAAAAGATATTACGAAAATTGAATAAAATACGCAGTTATCGTCCTCAAGGTAGATGCCGAAGTACCTTATATTTGACAGTTGGTTCCTCAACTCAAACTCACCACGACCACAGATTAATACAGATGGGACACTCCGCAAAAATATTTAAATAAAAAGCGACTCTTGCTACGACACAATAAAGTGCAATTCAGGTCGCAAAACGCTTATTACCTACAAGTTATGTTCACGTACAAGTTGCCTCTCTTTCTATCGCGTAACTCTTGTTCTTTCTGACCACGTTAGGGCAGTTAGGGTTGCTACCGGCCTGCGAAGAGTGCACAAAATCAAAAATAAAATAAAAACGGCGCGTTCGTGTCTCGCTGAGCGCGTATAGACCCTAGTCAACTATGTGTTGTCGCGAGCTGTAGGCACTGGTGCAGGGGTGTGGGGAGGAGGGGGGGGGTGCGACACCCATCTACTGATGGGTAATGGAAAAATTTCGGAAGGAAAAGAAAAGAAAAAAAATATTTTTCCGAAATTTTTCCAATATTTTTCATATACTTTTCCGATATTTTTCCAAATCAAAAAGCTGACTGTGATTAAAGATTAGAAAAAAATAAGACTATTATGTGTACTCTGACATCAAGCAATGAACAATTATAGACTGCTTGAATACGAGACTTTTTGCTGTAGTTATTATTCTAAGGTCTTTTGCCTGCTTTGCATGTGTCATTACTTTAGGTCTTTTTTTTGTAACGTGCGTTTTGTTTGTGCAGAATAAACATTTTTTCTTTCTTTTTTCTTTACTGAAAAATTATAAATATCTAATCTTTAACAAATTATAATTCTTGCCATAAATTATATACATAAATCAGAAGAAATTTCAATGTGCACTATAAGGATTTTTAGACTGTGCTATAAGTATCAAGTAGTTCTTTTTGGCCGGGTAGACGTCAGCCGACGACGATGCGCAGAATCCACAATTGGGAAAATACCATGTGCAGATGGCGCAAGATGGCGGTTGCGCTCACTTCAACCCGCGGAGCAAATTGCGTAATACATCATTGGAATCAGTTTCTTTTTGACAGTTCAACAACATTCACGTTATTTACGTTGTCGAGCAGATAATATTTCGAACATGCGAAGCAATGAATTAGCAATTTGCTTCAAAATGATTCAGATTTGATTGATAGGTTGTAACGCAATTAGGGTGCTGGTCAAAAAAATTGGGGACTAATTGGACTACTGTACTTAATCACGTTCAGGCGGAGCATTATACTGAACTGTTACTTGGTCCACTTTCATATGTTTTCCTTTATAACCGTCTACTAGTTTTAAAAGTTTCTTCTAACATTAAAAAGCAAAAATGATTTTCTTTTGTCAATATTTTCTTGTTTCTTGGCACAAAAATCAGGACATTCACACTCATTCATTTTAGAGGTATGATTAATTTCGCTTGTATTGCGCTGTTCTACAGCTGACTTCATTTTGGCGGGTTCTTTTCCTGGGTTTGGTTGATTTTCCGTTTTGTATAACTAGATCGTCTTTTCTCTGAAACTTGTTGATGATAGAAAACCCACCAACTGAAGATTACGAAGAGATGCAGTAGAAAATATTGATCATGATACTTTTCGCCAGTGATGATTCGGATTCTTCAACAGAATAGATGTGTTAATGCAATAAAACCCTTTGAATGTAAATAAAATCCTTTAAACTCTGTGTTAATTTACTTCCTAAAGTCAAAATTTTACAGTAAACAATACTTTCAAAACGGAATTTTGAAAAATCGTTTAAGATGTTTCCAAAACTTGTGTTAAAGATTATTTATACAAAAAACAATGGCAGCTTCCCGTACAATGTTTTATTTGAAATTAAATCACTACGTCTTGAAATGAAAAATACCTTATTTAACTCAGCGTCATCTTCTGAGCTAGTTTGTGCAACATTTTTTATTAGAGAAGGGTCAGATTAACACATTATCTGCTTAATTCTTTATGCAAACGCTTCTTTATGCTACACCCCTACCGACCCTTATTTTACGATGTTTTCGAAACAATAGAGATGCACAACGAACGCACAGGTGCGGCGCGCCGCACTCGAAGAAAGTTATGTAAATTGTATGGACACGCATACGCGCCGTCAAGCACCTGGTGAACGTCCGAAAACGCGCATGTGCGTCTGCCGCGCCTAATGTATTAATAGATATTCAGTGTTGAAATTTTGAACAAAAACTGTCAACGGTTGTCAATGTCAACCACCAATAAATATTTTTTAAGACTTTGAATACTAGTCGTTTTTATTTCAGAATTGCCATAACTTTTGATATTTTCCTGCTTTGCTGCAATACTTTTATCTATCACAATAAACTCAAACATACAACAAAATAAATGTATTTTATTTGAAGTCTTTCGACTTTCATTTAATGTGTTCTCCATGTTCAGGTAGGCGTGAATTATCGGGTAGGAAGGCAGTTTGTCAATAAAATAACACATACCACAATCACTCCACTCCTAGTTCTCCATAATTCAATCAAACACTTCGCAAAATAATTATAGATCGCTTAGATTAAGAGGGATGCGATTAAAAAAAAAACGTCCACCGACCACGAGTTCAATGCTCGTTTTACAAGATGGCCGCCTCACCAGTTCTCGATGTTCGTTTTTGAGGTTGACATTTGTACAACAAGTCAATTAAGTCTAGACAATCGGAGGCGCCGACCATGTTCAGGTAGGCGTGGATTATTAGGAAGGCAGTATTTAAAAAAATAACACCTATCGCAATCACTCCACTTCTAATTCTCGATAATTCAATCAAACACTTCACAAAATAATAATAGATCGCTTAGATTAAGAGGGATGCGATTAAAATATAACGTCCACCGACCACATGGTTGCGTGCGCACCTTACCAAAATCCGAAGTTACCTGCTCATTTTACAAGATGGCCGCCTTACCAGAGTGCTCGGTGTTCGGGTTTGACGTTGCCATTTCTACAACATGTCAAATGACAGTCTAGAAAAGCGGAGGCGCCGACATATTATTTACTCCATGTAAATAAAATAACAAACTAAAAATGATAACAACACCACGACAATTATGCTGTACCTACTATTTAGGAAAATAAATATAAAATGGCAATTTTAGTATTGCCAATCCAACCAACAATTTCCTAACCTTTTAGAACGAAGTAGTCAAAAAACTTTTCATTGAACATATTTTTTTATTTGGCCTTAATTAGATATTATGATAGCATAAAAGAACATAGATAATTAATTGAATTTATTTTGTATAAGTGTCACTTTAAGACGTTCAAATAAGAATTCGCCATTGTTCTTTTCGAGTTAATCAAGCCACGCAGTAAAATCCTCCCCTGCAAAATTGACTGCCCATTTTCACCCCGTAAGGGGTATATTTTCGAAAAACTCTGATGAAAGTATTCTTTAGTTTTAGTCTTATGTATAAATAGTGAGTTTAGAGTTAATCGGTCAGCGCGTTAAAATTCTTCAATACAAACTTTGACTCACCCAATTCCCGTTTAGGGGGGGTAGTTTGGAAAAACAAAAATGAAAAAGTTCATAATTAACATAAATATGTATTCGTGCCAAGTTTCAAGTTTAATAACTCAAGGAATAAGATATTTCATACAAACAAAAACCCCCCTTTTCACCCCCTATAAGATTGAATTTCCAATAACCCCTTCTTAGTGCTCCCCTAAATTATAAAAGGAAGTCGTGTGCAAAATTTCACGTTCCTAGACCCAGTAGTTTCGGCTGTGCGTTGATTTGTCAGTCAGTCATTCATTCAGTCAGTCAGTAAATATGTTCAGTATAAATAAAACCCTTTAATTCATATGTTATTTTAATTCCTGTAGTCAACATTTTACAGAAAACAATATTTTTCCAATATTTTTCCATATTGTTATTTTTCGGAAAAATAAACGGAAAAATTTCCAAGCTTTGAAAAATTTCCGAAAATTACCCATCAGTACACCCATCCACTGCACAATAATTACGTGGTTTCGGCATTTCGATTAGAAAGCGCGGGAAAACTGTGCCGTGCGTGCGCTCAGGTGGGCGTGCGGCAGCCCTCTGTCGGTGGTATCGTGGGCGATACGCGAAGGAGTAGGTATACAACGCGTGGTCTTGAGCTAGTGACGGACGCCTGTTATAGGTATTAATGTGTCTGGATTTTACAAACTTATATTGTATGATCAGTAAATACATTAACTATTTTCAGATGGCAACGCTTCTCGCATATTTGGGACCTCCGGAACATAAGCCGATTGAATCGTAAGTATTTTTTTTTAATAATATAACAAACGAATGGATAAGCAGAGCTGCACCTGTACACCCATATTTCGCCAGTGATGTTTAAGTCCCATGTAATAGGAGGCGAGCCTATTGCTATCAACCGGGCACTAATCCAGACTTCTGGCTGCTACTGAGAAATTCCAGATGGAAAAAAACTCAATAACACTTTTCCCGACGCGGGAATTGAATCCAGGATCTCATACTCAACAGTAGCGCTTGCGACCACTAGATCAACGAGTCAGTCTTTTTTGTCATGTCATTTTACAGTCATGCATGAAATGGTCCAAAATTCTACTATCTTACGGATATTATAAATGTGAAAGTATGGATGGATGTTTGTTACTCAATCACGCCAGAACGGCTGTACGGATCTGGATGAAATTTGACACAGAGATAGATCATAGTCTGGAATAGCACATATGATACGTTTTATCCTGGAAAAATGTACGGCTCCCGTGGGATAATTTCCAACATCCACGCGGGCGAAGCCGCTGGCAAAAGGTAGTGTTAAATCAATCATTATTTTTAATTTATATAAAAATGCCGAAGTTTTAATTCTAACAGTAAATATTTCTCAATTTTAAAACACAATTATTAATAAGTATTAACAATTCGACACGTATTGCTTTCGGCTCACCAAACATATTCCAAAATTTAACACAATATTACCAATGAGGCCAATTTCCGGCTCATCTTTCCTGTTTAATCATTTAATCGTTCACAATTGTAACACTTTATTTATGAGGCACAATAGAACACCCATCTGGACTGTATTTTTTTTTTTTTTTTCGATTTGTATCATAAACAAAACTTTTTGGTGGCAAAAGACGACAAAGACCTACTTCCGAAATTAAAATAGTGTTTTTTTGGGAGTCGTAATTTTTATATTTTTTAAAGTAAAGTAGTAAAGCATAACAGGAAGTTGTATAACAAAATCAACATTATACAAAGTGGAATAGATTAAGTATTACTGAACCTTACTCAAAAGCTACCAAAGATAAGTTAATTTCTCTACCAAATGAAAAAAGAATCACGTAGGTATATCTGCCCAGTACTCACGACGAAATCGATGAACACGCATAAAAAAATAAAACCTCCTTTTTTGCTCATACCTTACTTTCGTGCTCATTTAAACAATTTTAAACAAATCCTTCCTCCCGACTCTCCTCAATCCCTTATCTCCTATAACAATATGACTTTTACTCAGTCTCTCTTCCAGCACATCAAGTCTCCTCTTCTCCTCCTACGCGCGCTGGTCATCCATAGACATCTCTTCCACCAACTTCGAAGAGTTTATAGTGAAACATAACATGCATAAGAAGGAGGAATTCAAGAGCATCAAGAGCTTGAATATCTTCTATCAGGCTGGGACCAGTAAATTGGGAAACCCTGTCTTCTATTTTATTTCGAGGAGATACAAGTGAGTTTTTTTTTTTTTTAGTTTTTATATTTGAAAATGTTCTAATTTGGAATTAACTGAAAGTTAGAGAGGCTTGTGGCTAAGTTATAACAGCCGCACGGGTCGATCGATCAGGTTAAGCTAACCTTGCCGCGGTTGATCTGTAGATGGGTGACCATCTTTACATACCAAGGCTCCTCCGTGCCTCGGAAAGCACGTTAAGCCATTGGTCCCGGCTGTCATTTGTGGATCTTTGACAGCCACGGGTCGTCAGAAGCCCGAAGGTCTGACAACCAGTCTTATCAAGAGGGTACCGTATTACCCGGCAAATGGTTTATGTCCAGCAGTGGACGTCATTTGGCTAAAATGATGATGATAATTTATTGTGTAATGCGGTTTTAGTACAGACGCCAGCAGGTCAAGCTACCCGAAACTGTCAAATTTTCCCAATCAACCTTGAACCTAATGCTTTAGCGATACAGTTGAAAATCTATTAAAGAAAGGAGCTGGCCCAAGCCCCATACAAAAAATACCCAGGCGCGGCGCAAAAGTTTTGAGTTCCAGATTTTAGAGGATATTTAAAAATAATATTCCATAATATCACTATCCCTGTATCGGGTGGCTAACATTATTTTTTTTGCTCGAGAAGTTTTGTAGGCGTTCCTATTAAAATCTCATTTGTGTGGACCAAAATATGTAAAATTATTTGCAATTATTGTGTAATCGCAATCGCATTCAAGATTATCTCAAAACCACAGGGGTAGGCATACATAAACAAAGTAATATAAGTATTAAATTGATCAAAATAGATCAAAATCAATTAGATGAAATTGTAATACACAGCAAAGTATACATCAAACGCTAGCGGATGACTGCGACACAGAACATATATTATTTACCCTGACGACATGCGACTGTAATAATAATTGGTGGCTGAAAAGAAAACAACTTAAAATAAAGTAAAAAATGACGAAAAAAATGACGTTACGAAAATTAAATACCGCGCGGATTCTGTAGGTACCGTGTCAAGTTACCGACACTTCATCGGTTAAGACTTTACGTTATGTACTATACTATGACTAAAGAGGTAGATTATAATAATAACCTGTACCTATGCTTATTATAGGTTTTGTATCAGTATGCTTGTTTGTAAACAAAACGAACTATAGCATAATAAATATTTTGGTCGGTAAATGAGTTTTTAATAAGAACGCCTACAAAACATTTCGAGCAAAAGAGAAAAGAATGTTAGCCACCCTTTAGAGAGATAGTGATAGTTTTAAATATTATTTTTAAATGTTCTCTAAAATCTGAGATACAAAACTTTTGCGCCGGGCCTGGGTTTTTTTGGGCCATCGCTTTTGACAGATTGTAGTAGCTTGATGTGCTGGCGTTTGTACATGTCCAGATTTTTTTTTTCTCCCACCAGAATTGGCGAAGTAAACGCCGACCTGCTGATCTACCACGTGATCCTGACCCTCAAGCCGTTTTGCCAGCAGCCCTTCGAGCTGATAGTGGACTTCACGCACACCAACTCTGACAACAGGTTCAGGTGATGATCATACTTTGTAGGCTAGGCTCGTTTACATTAGTCGATTTTAGTTTTGTTTTTAGACAAAAATAGATACAGGACTTTTTAAATAGCTGCTTGAGATTTTTGATGTTGTTCAGCTGTATTGTTCACAAAAATTTTGAGTTTGAATCAAATAGTTTCTTGTTCGAAACTGGCAGTTATCGGAATCGATTTCGATTCGGCTCATCAAATGACTTAAGAAAAAAACATGTGCCGATACAATTGGGCCCTAGTAGTAAAAAAAAATCAATTAAACAAGAACTATTTTAATATCACAAATGAACGTGAAGACATATTTACTGTTCGAAGACTGACAAATATTATACCAAACGACATCAAAAAATTGATCAGATATTTTCAAAACTAATCTTTTAGCAATCCTTTAGTAACATTATTTAGAGTAAATATCTGATATTTTATAACGACTTCTGTAGTCCCTATTAGCCATGTTATCTCCTATAAGCGCCTATCTTTCCTATAGTTTTTCTATATTTTTAAAACATAATTATTCTTGTAATTTTTCTATGACAAACGGACACACTGACTATATTCGGTTTTTACGTCCTACGGCCAGTGTCTCGCAGCTAAAATTATTGAAAAATAAATGTGATAAATTGTCAAACGTGCGTACACTGCTGCGATTAAATTGGCTGACCTCTCACAGTAAGCTCTTTCATTTGATATATCGCACAGTACAGTTTGCAAATATATTTTTTAAATTTTCTTATTTGCTCCCCAAAATTGTCCCCCATATTCAATGTTCATTAATTTACATTACACGTCCGTGTTTGGGTCACACAATCAGAACTTTATGATATGAGTGTAGATAAAATATATTAGCTTTTGATAAATCTCTCAACCGATTACATCAGTTTACGCGCGCTTGACATTTTTTCGAATTAATTTTGTGATAATTTTCGTTCGAGAAACTGGCCCTTAGTTGACTATAGTGATCTACCTTAACTCCGGGTCATTGAAAATCAGTTCTTCAGTGTTTTACCCAAAAAAAAGGTGTAATTAAAATTTTCAATTAGTTTAATATTAATAACCCTTTTAGCTCAATTATTAGACTGCATGGATTTACAGAGTCGTTTGATATCGACTAATGTAAATGAGCGATGATGTAGGTCGCTTGCGAAACGAAAATGCATGGTTTGTTAGTGTACGGCCCGAGTGAAAAAACGTCCAGCGGGGCGTTCAGCGTTGCGTGCAAGTTCACCGAGCGCCGCTCGGCCGTCACTCAGGACACTCGCGAGTGTTTGCATGTGTTTAACACGAACGTCGCACGCCCCGCCCCGCCGGACGCTCGAGTCGAGCGTGCACTCAGGCCGTACACTTATACTTCAGCCAAAACAGATCAAGTCAACTCTTGGTAGCGCAAGATGAATTATTTGATTAAACCTGAAATAGCTTATAACTTCATAGTTATTTAGGATAACTCATGAACGTGCAAATGTAAGGTACATTTGCACGTTCATGAGTTATCCTCATGGGAAAAATTTTAGTTAAAGTTAAATTTAGGGAAAAGTTAGGAAAAATGAAAAATATAGAGTTCGTAAACTCGGTGTTAAGTAATTAACATTTTCATAAATTTTGGCTGGAGATTGATGATTTTGTAGCATAGAAAAAAATATTGCTTTTTTATAAGTCTGTTCTGCTCACAAATAACACATTGCTTAATCATTTTGCTTTCGGTAATAAGGTGACAAAAAATTAATCTGCGCAGCTGAAATAGTAAGAAATATCCCTGGTTTCTGAAAGCCTTGGTCAATTCAAATGTCACGAATGTTAAGGGCACACCGAGCTTTTGTCTTTGTCTCTGTCTTTTTATTTACGAGTAAAGAGTAAAGAAAATAACCAAACTTTTGCACTTTTTCCAAGTTTTTCGTTGTTATTTTTATCATATTGCTCTTAAATAAAAAAAACTATCGTGTATAAACGCTCCAGTCATCTATGAACTTAAGTTTAGTAAATTAATCATATCATCAAATTACCTATTTACATAAAAAATAGGGAAATAGAGGAAAAAATTACTCGGAAAGAGGTAACTTTGCGAATTTATTCTATCGAGCCAACTTTATCAAATCGTGTTTCCATCATGTATACTGTCTAGTATATATTCCCAATAATACTAATACATTTCCCTAGATTTTAATTTAATTGTTTACTACTTCAAACTTCAGTTATAAAAACGTGTTTGTGTATATAAAAAGCTCGGTGCGCCGTTAAGTTTTGGTTGGCGAAATAATAACAACTTACATAACCAGTGATCGGAATAGTTAGAGCTATTTTTTGTACTTGCGATACGTTGTCTTAATATGGACACTCCCGGAATCTCGGGATTTGAAATATACAGGGTGTAAGTGTAAACGGTGGCAACCTTTTAAGGGGTCATTGTACTCGTCATTATGAACAACTATTACTACAGGACCAAACCTGAAATCGCAGAAATAAATCAGCTGTTCAGTACATTATGTCCGCATAATTCGTCAAAATGTAGGGAACAGCTGATCTTGACTGAATTATGAACGAGCACATATCCGTCCACTCCTCCGACGGGAATCGAAGTTATGGAGTGAGTCAACAAGTTATTGTCGAAAAACAATTTAAATGCTGTAGAAAGAGACAAAAACAGGTGCGTTCCACTAGCGGCCCAGCCCGCTATTGTATTCTTTTGTTTCCGCTAGTCATGTCGCGCATTACACTTGATCGGCAACATCGCGCGTTGCACCTGAGCGGCAACATCACTCAGTGCGTATTGGAAATTAGCTGCCTGATGTTAGTTTGACAACGCAATGCGTCCACTTTTATCCTTGGTAGTAAAAAATCAATTTATTTTTTCGAATCCCGGGGCATGTCCATATTAACATCAACGTTTGCGGTAATTGAACCAAAATATCTCTATCTACTCCGATCACTGTACATAAGTAGTTGTTGTTAAGTTGTTAATAAACTCAGAAAGTAGATATGAATTGAAAACATTCACATTGCTACTTGCCTGGATTTGAACCCACAACCTCATGCTTGATGGCCTAGTGGTTCGGTAACCACTAGGCCACCACGCACGAGGTTGTGGGTTACGGCCTAGTGGTTACTAGGCCATCACGACATACTTTCCGAGTTTATCTTTGACATTACTGACATCGGTGAAGGAAAAACATCGTAAGGAAACCTGAACTTATAGTTAATATAATAATAATAATAACCTGGGACATTATTCACACACGGTCATCTGATCCCAAACTAAGCAGAGCTTGTACTATGGAAACCAGATAACTGATATACTACATATACTACTTTTTTTTTTGTAAATACATACTTATACAGGATGACTTTCAAAACATGTGACAAAAGTTAAGGGGGAGTTCTACCCATCAATATGAACAACTTTTATTATGGGACCAACTTAGAATTCGCTTAAAAATTTCGTCCTTCTTATACAAAATGGTCCAATCGGGTACGTACTGTTACATGGGAAGGTCAATTTTTTTTTTGCGAATTCTTAGTTGGTCCCTTAGTAAAATTTGTTCATATTGATGGGTAGAACACCCACTTAAATTTTGTCGCATGTTTTCAAAGTCATCCTGTATAGATAATTACACCCAGACTTGGAACAAACAGACATGTTCATGCACACAAATGTTTGTCCTGGATGGGAATCGAACCCATGACCTGAAGCATGATAGGTGGTATCTTAACCAACCACGCCAACGGGCCTGTCAGTTAATATAAGAAGTCTGAAATAGCCAACCCGTCTTGAGCAAGCGTGATGATCAATGCTCGTGCCTTCTCTGTATGAGAAGAGGCCTTTGCCCTGCAATGGAACAATAATATGCTGTTATTATTATTTATAGGTAATAAATAGGCTTGAGATTTGAAAACAGATTTAAAAGCTTTCAGAAACCAATATTAAGTTGCTAACACTGCTTTTTATATTTAAGGGGGAAGCGCCAAGGTAGCCCGCGAAATTCAAATTTTCTTACGTTTTTTGCAATTCGCAAGTCATTATTATGTTGTATGTTGATTAAAGTATAATTTGCGACCGTAACAGTTATTTATTTACAGGTCTATAATCATTAGAATAAATAATACAATTCATTAAATTAGTATAATAGGATTACTTGGTCTTAAAGAGTTGTATTGATTACTTTAATGATTATAATTCTGTTAATACAATACATACTTGTTACGGTCGCGAATCATATTTTGAATAAGAATCAGAGTCTTTATTTGTAAACATAGGTAGTTACACAGTGTGTGAGATAATACAATGATTACACAAGTTCTCTATGTTTTGCCATTGGGCGTACAAATATTATTAGGTATAAATTACAAATCAAAGTAATTAAATAATAATTTGATCAACATACGTCCTAATACTGTCTTGCAAATTGCAACAAAGAAAATTTGAATTTCGCGGGCTACCTTGGCGTTTTCTCCTTAAGATTAAACTATATTCTGTAGCTCCTCAAATAACTACGTGGAGTAAAAGTGGCATAATGTCAGTAATTATAAAACAACATAAAGTCAAACGAGTATTAACCCGTTCCGCATTGTAAGGTCCGAAAACAAATTGAACAAGTAACAAAAATACCTGTAATGGAGACAACCAATCCGGCAGCATTACTACCTACGGTGTAAAGCTATATCTATTTTATTGATTATTGATTTATTTCTGTATCTGTCCGCGACATCACAGCGGGTCCTATTTTTAAATGTTGCAGCATCATGCTGAGATAGGAGATAGGCCTTTTGGCCTCGTACAGGACTTTTATGTTTTTTTACTTTATTTTTATACAGGGTTATTTGTAAAACACCAGCAACCTCTTAAGGGGGCATTGTACTCATCATTATGAACACCTTTTACTATGGCCCCCACCTGAAATCACGAAAAAAAAAATCAGCCGTTCAGTACATTTATGTTCGCATAATTCGTCAAAATGTACAGAACAGCTAATTTCTTTTTTCGCGATTTCAGGTTTGGTCCCATAGTAAAAGTTGTTCATAATGATGAGTACAATGACCCCTTAATAGGTTACTGGTGGTTTACCAATAACCCTGTATAATTTTGTTTTTTATATTTTTATGTGGGTGAGCTTTCTGTGCGAGTCACAATAAATACTTTTTCTTTCTTTCTTTCTTTCTACGGTTTCCTAGAAGAACGGTGGCCGCCACATAGCGTATACAAACCACCGAATACTCTGTCTCTGTCACTGAATCTTTATTCATGAAAATAATTTGGGGTTTCCTAGAGACCGTTTTTGACACCGTAAAGTTAAACCCGGCCCAAAGATTTATATCGCTAGATTTGCCCTCGCCTTAGTTAGTTCCGCGAAAAAGTGTCCGTACTGAGAAGAGTGAGCTCACATATAATTAAATAGAGTTTCCATGACAACCAAGTCAAGGGACTACCTCATGTGTTTGAGTTTTCAAAGCGAAATAGAAACGCGTCTGTCATTTGACGCGGTGTAGGGCGAATCTAAAGATTTAAATCTTTGCCACTGCCATAATTTTCATGACAGCCGTCACTGCGGCCGTTATGAGGCGGCCACCGCTCTTCTAAGAAACCGTAGCTTAACTAAAATCAACGGAATAAAAATGGTACAGTCGGAATACACATTGACTAGCCAAAGGCAAGCTTTTGAAGCATTTCATATTAGGGGTCCGTTCAGACCAAGGGGGCAAATCCTCACGGACTTTACTGGCTCCATTGAAAATAGGATCGTAATACTATAGCCTAAAGTACAAAATTGTATTAATATAGATACAATCGGCTCAACGCGAGCCAACTTACAATTTAATACTTTAGGCTATGGTAATACTGTCCTATTTTCAATGGAGCCAGTAAAGTCTGCGAGGTTTTTTCGCTTGGTCGTGAACGGACACTAAAACTTAAACTCAAAGCATTTATTTATTGCAATTAAACCAATTACAGGCACTTTTGCATTGTCAAGGGGTCCGTTACTTAGAAACATGAAGGTAGTTAGAGAACCAAATAGTGAATAAAAAATAGTAAATAATATATCTTCCATGAACACATCTGGGATACCTCAAATTACACGTTTTTGAATGAACACTTACGATTCAGTTTATGCCACTTTTAAGCCCTCAAATAACCTCAAACCGACAACTATTAATAACTCCTTAATTTCAGAACGGATTTCCTGCAGAAATGGTTCACAGTGCTGCCCGAGGTGGCGTATATAAACATACACGCGTGCTATATATACAACTGTAACAGCTGGGTGCGAGAGTACACCAAGTTTCACGAGGCGATACTGGCGCCGCTTAGGGTAAGTGGAGAGATAACTAGTTAAAAGTCAACAGAGACCTTTTACAACCACATATGTTTCAGTTACAGACGATATTTCACCAAGGGTAAGCAAAGGTAAGTTTAGGCTCTAGGGTAAAAGACGGATAGTTGACTTAGGGTAATTACAAACGCAATGTTTGATTTCCACCACCCAGACACCTATGATTGTGGAAAAATGATCATAATAGGCAATATTCGGTAATTCAATGAATTTTCATCGTTTCTATAGGACTTTGTGGTGATTAAATACGGGATTATATACCAGTTGACGACACCAACCAGACTTAAAATACAAAGATCATGGTGAAAATACCTAAGTCAGTAAAAATCAGTATGTAGCGTCTTCGTTGCTAATAGAATACCCTACCTTCCTATTTAAGACGGTATTAGTAACGGTCTCCGCCAGCAATGGTTCACAGTGCTGCCCAAGGTGGCGTATATAAACATACACGCGTGCTATATATACAACTGTAACAGCTGGGTGCGAGAGTACACTAAGTTTCACGAGGCGATATTGGCGCCGCTTAGGGTAAGTAGATAGATAACTAGTTATTATGGTGACAGACCTTTTGCAACCACATATGTTTCAGTTACAGGCGATATTTCACTAAGGGTAAGCAAAGGTAAGTTTAGGCTCTAGGGTAAAAGACGGATGTGTAACTTAGGGTAATTACAAACGCAACGTTTGATTTCCACCACGCGGACACCTATGATTGTGGAAAAATTATCATAATAGGCAATATTCGGTAATTCAATGAATCTTCATCGTTTCTATAGGACTTTGTGGTGATTAAATACGGGATTATACACCAGTTGACGACACCAATAAGACTTAAAATACAACACTCATGGTGAAAATAACTAAGTCAGTAAAAATCAGTATGTAGCGTCTTCGTTGCTAAAATAATACCCTACCTTCCTATTTAAGACTGTATTAGTAACGGTTTCCGCCAGCAATGTTTCACAGTGCTGCCCAAGGTGGCGTATATAAACATACACGAGTGCTATATTTACAACTGTAACAGCTGGGTGCGAGAGTACACGAAGTTTCACGAGGCGATACTGGCGCCGCTTAGGGTAAGTGGATAGATTACGAGTTATTAAGGCCACAGACCTTTTGCAACCACATATGTTTCAGTTACAGGCGATATTTCACAAAGGGTAAGTTTAGGCTCTAGGGTAAAAGACGGATACGTAACTTAGGGTAATTACAAACGCAACGTTTGATTTCCACCACGCAGACACCTATGATGTTGGAAAAATGATCAAAATGTTATATTAATATATGCCAAAATGTTATATTAATAAACTAGATTCTGTCTGCGACTTGTGAAACTTGTTCCTGCTCTATTACTTCGTTTGTACTTAGCGTTCTTTCTGACTTGTTTTCTCTTTGTTCAGTTTCTAAAGGTCGTAGCGTGATGTTAAATAGCCAACAACCTTCCTCAAGCATTGGGCATTCAAAATCCGACTGCGAGTTCCAGAGATTAGCGCGTTCAAAAAAAAAAAAAAACAAACAAACCTTCCAGCTTTATTATTAGTTAAGATTTTAAGTTAATTTAATACAAATTCCTTCACAGGGTAACCGCAAACTAATCTTCATAGACAACCACAGCCGCCTCAGCGAATACGTGGAAGTGGAACAACAGAAGCTGCCAGGGGCGACCCTCGCGCTGGAAGAGGACCTCAAAGTGTTCAATAATGCGCTGAAATTGTCGCATAAGGACACCAAAGTCGCTATTAAGGTGAGAATGTTTAGAATACATGGGGTATAGCACCTTTAGTTCAGTGTCATCATTATCATCAGCATTAGTCTTCTGCTGGATATAGGCCCTTCATATTGCACGCCATTCAGCTCGGTCGACGTCAACTGCTAGCGGCGCGTTATCCAGCTGCTAGCGGTGACCGGCAGCAGCTGCATGAGAAGAACGTCGCTCCATCTAGTCTGAGGGCTTGATTGATTGCATTCGAAGATAGAAGGATTTATCAAAGCAGTTGGTGTTATACAGGGTTATTGGTAAAACACCAACAACCTCTTAAGGGCTCATTGTACTCATCATTATGAACAACATTTACTATGGGACCAAACCTGAAATCGCGAAAAAAATTATAATTAATTTATGTTCGCATTATTCGTCAAAATGTACTGAATAGCTGATTTTTTTTCGCGATTTGAGGTTTGGTCCCATAGTAAAAGTTGTTTATAATGATCAGTACAATGACCCCTTAAGAGATTGTTGGTGTTTTGCCAATAACCCTGTATATACTAGCGATGTACCGACTAGTCGGCCATATTTGTAGTCATCGACTAGTCGGCCCATTTTTTACTCATATGAAGTTTATACTCATTGAAATTTTGAAATGAAATTGGAATCTTTAATGTTATTATTCTTTTTAATATAGAATCAGTTCTACAGTTTACTTTCAGTGCTATCTAGAATTATAGAAATAGGGGAACCCTTCGTTTGATCCATCTCTCCAACTCGTCAAAGAAAGTCCAAATGCGTGATTTCTTTTTCGACATGACGCAAACAATTTCAATAAGGTAGTTCCACTACTAATATAATAATCAGTGGTCGGAGTAGGTAGAGCTGTTTAGAGTGAATGACCGCAAACATCGATGTTAACATGGATATGCCTCTGAAGTCCCGGGATTTTGAAATTGTCGATTGATTTAAGTGAGTTAATATGGGTAAGTGGGCAGTTATGAGCAGGTAGTAGGTGAGCACCCAAACAGAATATACTTACGTATATACACACACAGGGATACTGGAATGTTGTTAGAGGTAGCTTCGTGAAATATGAATTAATTAAGTAAAACTGTTAGAAACAATACTAAATATACTTTACTGCACAAGGAAATATTTCTATATTATTTTTTATAATATTTGGCATATCCATGTTATGTCCGCATGTCGCAAGTAGCAAAAACAGCTCTACCTATTCCGACCACTGATAATAATATACACTGTATTAGCTCCGTAATTCAAATTTGTTTAATTTTTTACTAATTAAGTCAGCAAGAAACGCTGGCTCGTACGTAAACAATGATAGAAAAAATTAATGCAGAACTCAGCCGAAAGCATGTCGACTATTCGGCTAGTCGGCCCATCTCTAATAATGTATACTTTTTGTCTTAGGTTGGACCTACAGCTCTTCAGATAACATCAGTGGAGAAGACCAAAGTGCTTGGTCTTCCCGTTCTACTAAATGACGTGTATTATGCTTCGGAAATTGATGAGGTGAGGCTTAAATTTATTTAATTATGAATATGAACAACTTTTGAACAACCTGAAAACGCGAAAAAATTCAACTGTTCCCTACATTTATGTTAAGCATAACTCGTCAAAATGTAGGAAACAACTGATTTTTTTTCGCGTTTTCGGGTTGTTCAAAAGTTGTTCATACTGATGAGTACAATGACCCCTTAAGAGGTTAACAGTGATTAAAATTACATCATGTATTATTACGAGTAGTACCCTGGCGTTTAGATGAAACACCGAGCTTTAGAAGGAAATCATTGGTATGTGGGACGGAGGCGACGCTATAAAGCTGAACTAAGACTTGTGATGTATTTACGGCCTGGTAGAGCTTGTCTACTCTGAAATGACGCGCCCCTCTACTGTATTTACTGTAGTGTACGTGTACAAATTTAAGTAATGGGGCGCAATTTCAGAGTAGACAATGTTTATATAATATCCAGTGTTCGGATAATCGGGCTCTTATATACCTAAACTTCTTCCCACAAAAGAATAATATGGACATTCCTTTCTGAATAAATAAGTAATCCCGGGTTCCCGAGATTGGACAATTTTGCAAAAACAACTATAACAAACTTAATGAAATTATAGCAGTGGTTATTTTGATTTAGTTTATTTTATTCAAAACAATTGGAATATCAATAAAAAATGATAATGTGCACAATGTGGTCAAGTAGTGGAAATTGATTTATCTATCTAACAGATTAGTGATTAAATCGACTAATTCTTTGTATTTTATACGAATAGAAGGGATTCTGAAAGGCATGTCCGTATTATTCTTTCGTGGGAATAAAAGTGAAGTTTAGGAATATTAGCGCCCGATTATCCGATCACTGATATCTTATTTCTTCATCTAAACATTTCATTGTATTAGTTTGAGTGACCGAGCGAGCGAAGCGTCTCTGCTTCAAGTCTGGCAAAATTTGCTTTCGTCTGTCAGTTTGTTGCTATTCCTCTACACTACAGGTCGTATTTTATAACCGATCTGGATGAAACTTGATATGCAGGTTTTAAGACTTTCTAGATTTTTGATTGGAGGGGTACTTCACCCAAAAAGGGGCAAAGGGGAGCTACTGGATATCTCCGTCTTTTGAGTTCCGATTTCGATGGTTCTTCTTTTATTTGAAAGTTAGTAACTTTAAGCTGGTCTCATAAAAATTAGCTTAATACCCGATGAGGATCTTTGGCGTGATGAGCAGAATAGCTGCTCAAAATGCAGTAAATTTCTCACTTTTTTATATCTACCAGTGGAATAGGCCCTTTAACTACTAGGTAGGGATTAATGAAGCACCTGGGACCACCTTCTCATCACAAAACTAGAGAATTCTGAAAATAATTAGCAGAATTCTCTAAAACGAGGCTTTGAAACCAATAATAATGTTAGTTTTACAATAAGGTCACTAGATCGCGCTACTGTGCACCTTTTTGTGGTATATTCATTGTTGGAAAAAATATTTGTGCTCGCGAGCTCTACTGTTCGCAGAACTACTAGCAAGTAAGTGTTTAGAAAATGTAATTTGCTCTAAAAGCGATGACTGAAATTATCGTGAGGAATCCGGCATGACGCGAAATCAAGAAAGAACAATGGCAGCTTCCCATACATTGTTTTATTTGAAATTAAATCACTACGTCTTGAAACGAAAAATACCTTATTTAACTCAGCGTCATTTTCTGAACTAGTTTGTGCAACATGTTTTGTTAGAGTAAGATTAATAGATATTCAGTGTTGAACTTTTGAACAACATAGGACTCTATGTAGTCTGTGGGTCTGTCCTATGATAGGACAGAGCCACAGTCTACATAGAGATACAGAGCACAAGCATCTGGTCTTCTGGTTAAGAGTTGTAAACTGTCAACGGTTGTCAAGTCAACCACCAAAAAATGTTTTTAAGACTTTGAATACTAGGCTTTTTAGTTCAGAATTGCTATAACATTTGATATTTTTCCTACTTTGCTGCAATACTTTTATCTAAGGAAGAACACAATAAACTCAAATATACAACTAACTAAATGTATTATTTATTTGAAGTCTTTCGACTTTCATCTAATGTGTTCTCCATGTTCAGGTAGGCGTGAATTATCGGGTAGGAAGGCAGTGTGTCAATAAAATAACACATATCACAATCACTCCACTTCTAATTCTCCACAATTCAATCAAACACTTCGCATAATAATTATAGATCGCTTAGATTAAGTGGGATGCGATTAAAATATAACGTCCACCGACCACGAATTCACTACTCGTTTTACAAGATGGACGCCTCACCAGTTCACGATGTTCGTTTTTGATGTTGACAATTGTACAACAAGTCAATTAACAGTTTAGAAAAGCGGAGGCGCCGACCATGTTCAGGTAGGCGTGGATTATCGGGTAGAAAGGCAGTATTTCAAAAAATAACACCTGTCACAATCACTCCACTTCTAATTCTCGATAATTCAATCAAATACTTCACAAAATAATTATAGGAGGGATGCGAATAAAATATAACGTCCACCGACCACATGGTTGCGTGCGCACCTTACCACAATCCGAAGTTCCCTGCACCAGAGTGCTCGGAGTTCGTTTTTGACGTTGACATTTGTACAACATGTCAATTGACAGTCTAGAAAGGTGGAGGCACCGACATATTATTTACTCCATGTAAATAAAATAACAAACAAAAATGATAACAACACCACGACAAGTATGCTGTACCTACTATTAGGAAAATAAACATAAAATGGCAATTTTAGTATTGCCAATCCAACCAACAATTTCCTAACCTTTTAGAACGAAGTAGTCAAAAAACTTTTCATTAAACACAAATTTTTATTTGGCCTTAATTAGATAATATGATAAAATACAAGAACATAGATAATTAATTGAATTACTTTTGTGTAAGTGTCACTTTTAGACGTTCAAATTTATTTCAAATAAGAATTCGCCATTGTTCTTTAACACATTACTGCTTAATTATTAGTGAAATGTAAGCAAACGCTTCTTTATGCTATACTAATCCTGTGTGGCAAACGCTCGGGTGCGTGCAAAAAATATCTTGGGTGTAGACACCCTTACCGTCCCTTATTTTACGATGTTTTCGAAACAATAGAGATGCACAACGAACGCACAGGTGCGGCGCGCCGCACTCGAAGATAGTTATGTAAATTGTATGGACGCGCATACGCGCCGTCAAGCACATGGTGAACGTCCGAAAACGCGCATGCGCGTCGGTCGCGCCCAATGAATTAAGGCGTGTGACACTTGCCGGTCCGCACTGTGCCCGCGTGGTAATTTTGTTGTATGTGCAGGCCGCTCATTCGTCAACGCTCACGGCGTCCCACCGCGTATTCGCCAGCGCTGCACTCCGCCTCGCCGCGCATTCCTAAGGCGGTCTTGGTCAAACTATAACTCTTCCTATAATATACCCTTAACGTCTCAATTAGCATATTCCTTTAACGACGCTCTTATACGATCGTGCGTTCAACTTTACAAAAATATTTTCGCGCCGATATCGCACTATCGTGACATGGCGTTTTCTCAGGGGGGGAGGGGGCGGGATTTTTTTTATTATTTTTCTAGGATGACTTTGGACATGGGTACTTAGAATATAAGATCGAAAACAAGCTACGCAAGACTTTTTTTTCCCGGTCTTAAAGGGATATCATCACGCAAGTATTCCTCGGAGGGTTAGGCAGAGGTGTACATATAGTAACACCCACATTTCGCCAGATATGTTTAAGTCCCATGTAATAGGAGGCGAGCCTATTGCCATGAAACGGGCAATTAGCCCAAAAAAACTTTTTTTTGTAAATTATAATCTAAAATATTTTATCCCCAGGTGTGCCTAGTGGATGACAACCAGTTTTCTCTATCAATAATCAACGAGTCAACGCCACTGAGTTTCATTCACAACGACTGCGACAATATAGTGCAGTCTATCATACATATTAGAAACAGATGGGAACTAAGTCAGCCAGTAAGTGTATAAAAAAAAAATAAAAAAAAAGTAAAAAATACGCTTTTGCCCAACTAAAAAGTAGAATTTTTTTTTATAAGTTCAAAAAGGAATATTGGCTATCGTAAAAACGCGTGTGGTGCTTTTTTAGATATTTTATGATGACTTTAAACTATTATATATATTTACTTTAAAATATTTACAACAATTGACATCTTTTTTACGATAAAATATTTTTTTTTCTTAATCACTTTTCTTTTTTGATCTTATAGAAAATTATTTTCTACTTTTTAGTTCGGCAAAAGCGTATTTTTTACTTTTTTTAATATATATTTTTTTTAAGTTACAAAAGCGTGTTTTTTAGGTTTTAAAACTTTTATTTATTTTTGCTTTTTTAGTCACATATGCTTCAGTACACGCCTTAGTAGGTACGTAGAACAAGACACTACCGTGTTTTCAGACGTGGAAAAAATTGTTAATCTTGAAGATCCTGATCAAGATAATCGTAAAAACTTTAATAAGTTTTATTGTATTGTTATCGGTCCTTGATAAGTGTGCGAAGTTTCAATTCAATCCGACGTTTTGAAGTGGGTGAAAAATTACGTTCAAAGATTACATAGATACAGACCAAGCTAATAAAAGCGTGTTAAAAACTGGCCTAGAGCGTGTCGGACCACGCACAATGAATTTGAAAAACATGTTCTCCCATACATTCCAACTGCTTGTAATCTATGCTCTTGTAATCTATAGATATAGAACTAATTTCGGTATAAAAAAAAATAGGCGCTGTAGTTTAGGAGCTAAGACTCCATTTTCGTCTATTTTCTTAAATAAATTTAAATCTATTTGCGATCCTATATATGTCACACGGTACAGTTTGCAAAAGTTTTTTTTTTATTTTCTTACTTGCCCCCCAAAATTGACTCCCACATTAAAAATTAATTTATTTACGTTACACGTCCATGTTTGGGTCACAGAAATTCATATGTGCACCGAATTTTAACTTAATCGGTCCATTACATTCGGAGCAATTTGGCTGTTACAGACGGACAGACAGACACACGAGCGATCCTATAAGGGATCCGTTTTTGTGTGTGTCCAAATAAACTTTATTCTTTCTTCCTATTTTTTCCTTTTGAGGTATTGAACCCTAATAATAATGATTACTAATGGCTCTCGTGGATTATCCCTCGGGAACCGTACATTTTTCGGGAAAAAATAACGTAGATTAAAATAAAGATAATAATAATAATAAGATAATAATAATAATAAGATAATAATAATATCCTGGGACATTTTCACTCACGGTCATCTGATCCCAAACTAAGCAGAGCTTGTACTATGGAAACCAGATAACTGATATACTACATACTCGTATACTACTTTTTTTTTGTAAATACATACTTATATAGATAATTACACCCAGACTCAGGACAAACAGACATGTTCATGCACACAAATGTTTGTCCTGGATGGGAATCGAACCCACGACCAGCGGCATGATAGGTGGTATCTTAACCAACCACGCCAACTGGCCTGTCTAATGATCCGTTGCTGCGTGATACAACTACAAACCAACAAAAATACATTTGAATTTTTAATATTAACTTAGTTGTTAAAATAGCATTGCTTTCAAACGAATTGTAACATCATAACGCAGCAAAAGGTTCTAAAAAGTTACGAATAAAAGTATTTGTACTCGAAAAAAGGAACTCGCCGTTTATTGCTACTATTTATACTCCTAACCTAATACTTTTATTACAGGACTCGGTAACAGTACACCAAAAAATACGTCCGAAAGACGTACCAGGCACGTTACTTAACATGGCGCTTCTAAACTTAGGGTCGTGTGACCCTAATCTAAGGACTGCGGCGTACAACCAACTGTGTGCGCTTACGGCTACCTTCCATTTGAAGATCGAAGGACAGCTGTTGGAGACTTCAGGTGAATATATTTATATTAAGATCGAGATTTCCTTAATGATGATGTTCTTCAGAAAGGTCAGGTGCGTAGTACTCGCAACCGGCGTGCGTGTCTGATCAGATGTATGAACGTAAACGAGGCAAAAGGAGTATGTAAAGATCGTAGCACGTGGCATTCTTTATGTATTTCCTTAATGGCTCTTCTGTGTGATAGAACACAAAAACTTTCATCGACATAACTTTTTTATAAAAAAAAAGGCAAACAATGAGAATACAAAACCAAAGACTGACTTCCGAAATTAAACTTATTTTTCACTTTGTTTGTGTTTTTTTTTTGGAAATAATTTTTTTTTGTTTTTTGTAAAAAAAAAAATATTTTTCACTTTTTAGTTGTGGTACCTACCCCACACTAATTCGAATACCACTACCTGCAAAAGAAATTAGTACATCATCCACATATACTAAGTGGCAAAAAAAACGTATTATTGAAGCTAACTCAAAAACTATCCAAAGTTAATAAATTTTACATGGGAGGTATACCACCCTCCCGAATAAAACAGGAATCTTTCAAATCGGACTACTCTGTAAAAAGTTATGCGTGGTCATACTTAAAAAAAAAATACGTGTCGTCTTGAGAACCTCCTCCTTTTTTTTTCGTCTGTTAAAAAAGAAAAACTAACTAAAGGACGGATTTTTCAAAACTATCATTAGCATCCATTGCCTAGTGTTAATACATTAGGCGCGGCAGACGCACATGCGCGTTTTCATAACTTTCTTCGAGTGCGGCGCGCCGCACATGTGCGTTCATTGTGCATCTCTATTGTTTCAAAAACATCGTAAAAAATAGGGTCGGTAAGGGTGTAGCATAAAGAAGCGTTTGCATAAAGAATTAAGCAGAGAATGTGTTAAACATCGATAACTAATTTTAGGGAAGGAACTCGTGGCTAAGTAATAACAGCCGCACGATTCGATCCATCAGGTTAAGCTACGCTTGCCGCGGTTGGCCCGTAGATGGGTGACCATATTTACATACCGAGACTCCTCCGTGCCTCGGAAAGCACGTTAAGCCGTTGGTCCCGGCTGTCATTCGTGGATCTTTGACAGTCGTTACGGGTCGTCAGAAGCCCGAAAGTCTGACAACCAGTCTTACCAAGGGGTAATAGGCAGTCGCTCCATGTAAAAAAAAACTGGTATTCAGCTGCATCTGGTTAGACTGGAAGCCGATCCCAACATAGTTGGAAAGGCTGGGCAGATTGATTGATCATTTTCTTTGTCTCAGGCCTATGCATTCCGTCCAACAACACGATATTCATCAAGTCGGTAAGCGAAAAGCTTGCGCACAACGAGCCACATCTTACTCTAGAGTTCCTTGAAGAATGCATACAGGTGAGACATTAATTTAAAATAAACCCTAATTCTATTTGAATATGGTCTAGTTTTTATTGTTACTGAAATTTTGTGACTTCACCGCTAATCTGTGACGAATAGGAGTGCAGAACAGAGGTTTTTTCTGTTGATATTGAATAACTTATTATAAGCATCTTAAAGTGAAAAGAAGCCCGCTCGAAGATACCCAACGAACTGTTTTATGTACTTTTGTGCTGATATTTGTGCAACTTTGCACTTTATGTAACTAAAAATAATATGTATTTTTCAATGTCAACAGAAAATCTTGTATTCTCTATCTATGGGTTTTATTTTTTTCGTTTTGAAGGTGAACATGTCTATAATGTTAAAGTTATCCTTTATCACTGATAAATAATATTTATTTCATTTATATTTAAGACCGTTTATCCCGCGCGGACTGGCAACGTCGCATTTCTACAGGTTTTTCATGATTATTCTAATACAGTTAAATCAAATTACTATTTTTTTTAATAGACTATCTAGACCGTTGGTAATTATAAGTATGTGTGCTATTTTTTTACAGTTATTTTGGTATTTACTAATAAAAAAATACAATATTGTCTATCATGTCAATTTTTATGAGTAAAAACCAAAATAACTGTAAAAAATAGCATAAATACTTCCAAATACCAACGATCTAGATAGTCTATTAAAAACAATAGTAATTGGATTTAAATGTATTAAAATAATCACGAAAATCCTGGAGAAATGCGACGTTGCCAGCCCGCGCGGAATAAGCTCTCTTAATGTTCCGTGATGTCATTAATTAAATGTATTCTAGGGTTTCCGTGGATCAACTATTGAGCTGAAGCATTTATGTCTGGAGTACATGACACCGTGGTTGGCCAATTTAGTGAGGTAAGTAAACCAAAAGTTATAATTTTAACTGATTTTAGAAGGACGTTGCAGCAACAGTGCTTAGAAGCTGATACTATTAAAGTGTTACTTCACGTACAAAACGCGGTAGCGGAGCCAGACGCTTGCGCGCGTGCGCGAGTTCAAACTGATTGATATTACCTGGCGCTGCGCGTGAACCGCGCGCGCAGCGGCTAGTTTGACGTGAACACACACAGACAGCTTCACACGTTTTATATTGCCGTGAGCGCGCCGCACGCGCCAGTCACGAGATTTTCCGCTACTTACACGCTCCGTTCCGTTAGTTCGATATTTTTGATATTTCGTGACCGCGCTTGCCATCGTACGGCAGGACCATCAAACTGAACTACTTTCTCCATGGAACCAACATTGTAATTGAGAAGAAAATAAATGATAAATGATTTTTATTTCTGTAAGTAGGTTTGTACAAACACTTTTACAAGTCAATCATGTTTTTTTTTTAACTAGATGAGGTCGGCGTTTCCTATCTGACTACTCTGAGAAGAAAGGCCGAAACAAACTCAGAGGTCACAGTCTCTTATAAAGTCCAGACATAATCTTGGTCACTTCATGTGAAGACCATGTAGATTGGTGTCTGAAATGGTCTTTTGAGGAAAGAACCACACAGATTGAGAGGACCTGTCCAGTCAGTGCACGCATTTGTCAGTAATCGCGCAGCTCAACTCAGAACTTAAGGAGCTCAACGATTCGACGAACAATACCAAAGAAAGGACATTAGGGTAGGCCGCATAAATTACTCAAACTGCCAGATAATCAGCTGTCCCATACATTTGGATCGAGTGACGTTTTTACGGGACCGCTGATATTTTTTTCTCGATTACGATGGTGGTCCCATGGACAAAATTGTTCAGTTTGATGGTCTATACCAGCCTTTAATTTGATCATACCTTTCTGACATCCTGTATGGACAAAAGCTTATTAAGGTGGTTCCGCTGTGGTAGCCCGCGAAATTAGTTTTTTTTTTTATTTTGCAATTTGCAGGTCAGTGTCAGGTTGTATCTTGATCAAGTTAGATTTGCTGTGGTTTGGTCTAATTTCGGATATCAGACCAAATCGCGAAAAATAAATCAGCTGTTCTCTACATTTATTTTTTGTTAGGGCACAAAAAACAGTTACATGCCAAGCTTTACTAGAGATTCTTAAATTAGCACGACACTTAGAAATACACATGTAACCCACAACATTGTCCACGAATTCACAAAAAAAAAAAATTAAAAGAAAACAGACAATTAGTGTGCACCGTAAAAGACTAGTAAGAAGAAGAAGAAGAAGAAAAATATATAACTCTTTATGTTCGCATCACTCGCACACGGGCACAGCTGATTTTTTCGCGTTTTTGGTTTGGTCCCATAATAAAAGTTGTTTGTTATCATGAGTACAATCATATGTTTAAGTATCGGTCACTAATTACCAGTCACCCTATATATTATAGAAGTCAAAGCAGTTATGAAGTCCAATTTAACATACATTCCTTCCATAGATTCTGCAAACCTTCCGAAGAATCCCGTCGCCAGAAGCAAGTAGCCCAAATCCTGGAGAAACTGATCACGCTGACCATCGAGGAGACGGAGATGTACCCGTCGGTGCAGGCCAAGATATGGGGCTCCATAGGACACGTGCCCGAACTCATCGACATGGTGTTGGATAGCTTCATACAGCGGAGCGTTAACTCTGGTGAGCATTCTTACAAAACTTCTGTGTATATATTGCAGGAATCAGGATAAAAAGAAAAAAAAAATCGAGGCCGCCATCTTCAATCTCGGTTTCGGCCTTGTTTGCGGCATTGGCACCCTGAAAACCATGAAAATGATGACTAAATTTTTTTATTTTGTCCGTCATGTAGATTATTAAAATATATTGGACACGTATTTTTCTTTTTCTACGTAATCAAAAGATTACGGCGATACATTGAGTTAAAATGTGGCATGACGTCACGTCTTGGTAGATTTTATACGTAGAAGTGACGTAGCGAGCCCCCACTCCCGAACTTTAATGCGTGTTATCTAAGTCATTTTTATTAATATGATAAAGCAAAAAATACGTGTCTAATATTTTTTTTATCTGACTGATGGACTAAATAGAATTTATTTTTTTTACCCAGGCATCATCCCTATTATACACAGGGTACATTAGTAGGATATTTTAATATAGGATAGAATATTAAGATTGTTGAAAGACGGAGATATACCCGCGGTGCAGCACAATATATGGGGCCGCATAGGACACGTGCCCAACCACGCATTCGTTACACATATATACCATAGAATATAATAAAATATGCTTTATTACGCACACCAATTCTTTATTATAATAGGTTGGGGAAAAAGTTTCTTCGCATTTTTTAAGAAAATTCAAAACATTTTTTAATATAGTTTATTTACATTTAACTAAAGTATGTAGGTACCATTTTGTTCCATAACTTTTTGCCATCTTGTAGGTAGGGACATGAAATTTTGGGACTTCTGGTCAAAATACCGCGACAAGTGGTTTTGGCAGTCCTCTCGTGATGTTAACCTGACACTGCCTAAAGAATTCTGAAGAGACCGAAACAGGTGGAAATCTGAAGGTGCAAGGTCAGGACTATACGGCGGATGCATTAACACCTCCCTACGTTACTAAGAATCGTTCACTAATAAGAACTACATACACAATCCCATGCAAAAGTTCTCTTAAAACCGTCGCCGATTGTGTTTACGTAATTCTAGTTGAAATATACGATAGGTCAACATACATCAAAACAAATTCAACCTTGCACGCATGTTTTAAGTCAGAATTACAAAGTGCCAAAAAAAAATTAATAAAATTTTAAGATAGAGGCTCGCCGCTCGACTAGGAATGAGTGGAGTCGAACTGTCTAATATTTTTTTGGTTATTTATACACGGTATTTTTATTTTGTTACGCTTAATATTAGGTTGGGGAAAAAGTCTTTTCGCATTATAGTATGTATGAACTTGTAATAAAATCTCTTTGGCTATACTATTTCTATTTGGCTGGTTTTGGTATCATTGAAAGTTGAAATTTTAAAGAACATAATTCCAAATTCAAATTAGGAGAATGTGTGATTTTCATTTGTTTTTCGTACCGTCAAGATGAGTGAATCTAATGAAGAAATTCGATACATTTTAAAATTTTACTACAAAAAAGGTAAAAATGCAACGCAAGCCGCGAAAAAAATTTGCGATGTTTATGGACCTAGTGTAGTGTCTGTGAGAGTAGCACAAATTTGGTTTAAGCGTTTTCAATCCGGAAATTTTGATGTCAAAGATGCACGTCGCTCTGGTCGCCCTATTACGGATAAAATGGATGCAAATTTTGAAAAAGTGGAGCAAGATCGGCATATCAGTAGTTACGACGTAGCTGAAGAACTGGAAATTGACCACAAAACAGTTTTGGCGCATTTGAAAAAAACTGGGTACACAAAAAAGCTCGACATTTGGGTACCTCACGAGCTCACTGAAGGAAACCTAATGAACCGTGTACTCATTTGTGATTCTTTATTACGACGTAATGAAACCGAACCATTTTTGAAGAAGCTGATAGATAACTGGTGATGAAAAGTGGATCACGTATGACAAGAACGTGCGAAAAAGGTCGTGGTCAAAGGCCGGTCAGGCTTCACAGACTGTGGCGAAACCCGGGTTAACTCGCAACAAGGTGATGCTGTGTGTGTGGTGGGATTGGAAGGGCATTATTCATTATGAGCTGTTACCACCAGGTAGGACCATCGATTCTGAACTCTACTGCGAACAACTGATGAGATTAAAGCAAGAAGTTGAGAGAAAGCGGCCGGAATTAATCAACAGAAGGGGTGTGGTTTTTCATCATGACGCAACAAGGTGATGCTGTGTGTGTGGTGGGATTGGAAGGGCATTATTCATTATGAGCTGTTACCACCAGGTAGGACCATCGATTCTGAACTCTACTGCGAACAACTGATGAGATTAAAGCAAGAAGTTGAGAGAAAGCGGCCGGAATTAATCAACAGAAGGGGTGTGGTTTTTCATCATGACGCAACAAGGTGATGCTGTGTGTGTGGTGGGATTGGAAGGGCATTATTCATTATGAGCTGTTACCACCAGGTAGGACCATCGATTCTGAACTCTACTGCGAACAACTGATGAGATTAAAGCAAGAAGTTGAGAGAAAGCGGCCGGAATTAATCAACAGAAGGGGTGTGGTTTTTCATCATGATAACGCTAGACCTCACACACCTTTAGCCACTCGCAAAAATTAAGAGAGTTTGGCTGGGAGGTGTTAATGCATCCGCCGTATAGTCCTGACCTTGCACCTTTACATTTCCACCGGTTTCGGTCTCTTCAGAATTCTTTAGGCAGTGTCAGGTTAACAGCACGAGAGGACTGCCAAAACCACTTGTCGCGGTATTTTGACCAGAAGTCCGAAAATTTCTATAGCAATGGGATCATGTCCCTACCTACAAGATGGCAAAAAGTTATCGAACAAAATGGTACCTACATACTTTAGTTAAATGTAAATAAACTATATTAAAAAAATGTTTTGAATTTTCTTAAAAAATGCGAAGAAACTTTTACCCCAACCTATTATAATGAAGTTTTGGTTTCTGAAAACTATTCGGCGTACCCGGACGTAGTATACACTAAAGAATTGAACCGAAATTATTCTTTTCCGTACGCTATAAAGACATTGGAAAATTTTATTAAATTAGAAATTATAGCCTTGTATTGGTGGCGCGGCCAGGGAGTTTACTCCGCGCCATTTAGATTTATAAGGCGTACCTGGACATAGTATACATTAAAGAATTGTACCGAAATTGTACTTTTCCATACGCTATAAAGAGATTCTAAATGTTAATTACTTTAGAAGTCATAGACGTGTGTTGGCGCCACCAATGCATGGCAAGAGTTATTAGGCGTATCCGGACATAGTATACACTAAAGAATTGTACGCATTATCCAAAAACCTAATAATATTTCGGAAAAATGTAACATCTTAAGAGAAAACATCAAATCAAGATTAAGCACTTCAGCAGACTTGCTGATCTTTGTACTTACTAGATGTGGCCTTCAAATTAGAAATATTGGGAATTATCTCGGTGAGATGTTGCATACGAGTATAAGTGCTAGAAATAAGCAACACAATACGAATCTACGTATATATGCATAACAAGAATAATTGGCCTTCAATAAAAAAAAATAAGAAATGGGTAGGTACTTCTTATTAAGTACGGTCAGCAACGAAAGTCATCTAAATAACACAAGGCTATAATTTCTATTTTAATAAAATTTTCGAATCTCTTTATGGCGTACGGAAAAGAACAATAGGGATGATGACTAAAAAATGTTTTTTTGTCCGTCATGTAGATTATTAAAATATATTAGACACGTATTTTTTCTTTTTCTACGTAATCAAAAGATTACGGCGATACATTGAGTTAAAATGTGGCATGACGTCACGTCTTCCTAGATTTTATACGTAGAAGTGACGTAGCGAGCCCCCACTCTCGAACTTTAATGCGAGTTATCTAAGTCATTTTTTATTAATATGATAAAGCAAAAAATACGTATCTAATATTTTTTTATTATCTGACTGACGGACTAAATAGAATTTCTTTTTTTTTACCCAGGCATCATCCCTATTCCGGTACAATTAAAGAAAAGAAGAAAGAAAGAAAAAATGTTTATTCTGCACAAACAAAACGCACATTACATAATTACACACATGCAAAGCATTCAAAAAACCTTAGCATAATAAATAAGACAAAAAGACTCGTATTCAAACAGTATGTAAATAATTGTCTATTGTTTTATGTCAGGGCTAGCCAGTGACCAAAGACAAACCACAGAGATATAAACAAACTACCTTTCCTCTGTGGTGCGCTCTATGTAGTCTCTGTCAATTCTTTAGTAATACTACGTCCGGGTGCGCCGAATACTTTACAGAAACCGTGGTGGCGCGGCCAAGGAGTATACTCTCCAGCCGCGCCACCAAAACTTCATTATATTTCATTTCGACTGGCCAGTTGGCGTGGTTGGTTAAGATACCACCTATCATGCCGCAGGTCGTCGGTTCAATTCCCACCCAGTACAAACATTTGTGTGCATGAACATGTCTGTTTGTTCTGAGTCTGGGTGTAGTTATCTATATAAGTATGTATATACAAAAAAAAAGTAGTATATCAGTTATCTGGTTTCCATAGTACAAGCTCTGCTTAGTTTGGGATCAGATGACCGTGTGTGAAATGTCCCAGGATATTATTATTTATTTATTTATTTATTACTCATTGAGTACAATTTTTTTCATTACACGTACCGTATAGTACATAAATGGTACAATTTATCTAGAAACATGTTTTTTTTTTCATTTTCCACTGCGGCGCGACAAGGGAATACGAGTATCACACCAAGATTGTCTATATAAATGCTGAGACGTTTTATTTTAACTTTTCTTTTTTACTTTCAGGTCTCGGCTCCCCAATGATAGAAATAATGGCAGATACGGCAGTGGCTCTAGCGTCAGCCAACGTGCAACTGGTGTCTAAGAAAGTCATCGGAAGGATGTGCAGGGTAAGTTGTTAATTATAGATAAGGTCTGGAAAATGATGGGAGGGTATGACGTAAAGGTGACTTAAAAATGAGAGACTATTGGCCTAGTGGTTTCTAGTACGACTGCTAAGCATGGGTTCTAGGGTTCGATTCCCAAGTCGGGCAATGTGTTATAGGTTATTTTCTCCTAAGGGGAATACAGGAGTATGATTATGTTTTAGGGATGTTTTTTTCTTTTAAGTTTGAGAACTGATATTTGATTTTTAATTGCATGATATTAAAATGTTTATTTTCGATTTGTAAAAAAATGTGTTGAATTGATAAACTGTTTTTTCTTTTCTTTATTGAAATCTCCCAAATAACCGGGTTCAATTACTTACTACAATTTATTTGAGGGCTGATTTTTTTTTAAATATTTGTGTTAGATTGTTTCTCTCATGCATGAATATTTCAGTAAAAAAAAAAATATACACATTCTCAACATCCCTTGTTGTCAGAAAAGTTATTATCATCATCATCATTTAAAAAGTTTCAACTGTTGTTCTATTATTATATGTTGTATTAGGGATAAAGTCCGCAAGGTGTCTACAAGGTGTAACATAAATAATGCACAACCTCTTAAGGGATCATTGTACTCATCATTATGAACAACTTTTACTATGGGGCCAAACCTGAAATCGTGAAAAAAAAACAGTTGTTTCTTACATTTTAATGTAAATGTCCCAGGATATTATCATTATTTTGACGAGTTATGCGAACATAAATGTAGGGAGCAGCTGATTTTTTTCGCGATTTCAGGTTTGGACCCATAGTAAAAGTTGTTCATAATGATGAGTACAATGGCCCCTTAAGAGGCGTAAAATTCCGAAGCAAGTATTTCATAAAATGCACGACTGTATTTTTTTCGAGCTCGTGGATTGACTTTTGCATAAGCTTTAGTGCATAGAGGCCTCAAAATTTTGAAATATGTATGGAATACTCGTAGCTACAAAAAAAAAAAATTCCATTCAAAACCATAAAACTACTAAAAACGCAAACTGTACATTAACTTTAGCAAATGAAATTAAAATTTCATACTTTAAACAAAAATAAATAAATTATAAGACTCAAAGTAAACGTAATATAGCTGCCGAATTGCTACATAATGCGATATGTCGCCATGTCGCATGTCAAAACGCAATTTTGTGATAGGCCTCTTAAGAGCTTGTGCGTTATCTAAGTTACACCTATAAGCAATATCGATTTCTGTCGCCAAGCAACGTGGCTGAGTTCACGGGACGTTTCAGCTTTGTCTCTGCGATGCCTCGGGTAGTTCAGATGCCGCCATCAAGTGGGTATCAGTTTATTTGCCAAGCCGTACCTAATATAAAAAATACGGCTTAAAGTAAATTGTGAAGTTTGCTTTGTTGACACGAGTGATTGTTAAGGTACTAGCACGCAGCCGACTACAGGCAGCAGCAGCAGGCGCCGCGACACAAGTGGTTTCTATATACTTCTTCCGTAGCGACGTGTCGCTAACTAAGAAATACATAGAAACCAGTAGTCCAATCGTGACCTATGCTGGTTCAGTGTTTGCGCACGCAAAACCCCACCTCATTCATAGGATGTAGGCCCTACAAAACCGTTTCCTCCGAAAAGCAATGGGTTCCCCATGGTTCGTTCGAAACGAAATCCTCCATCTAGACCTCAACATGCCCACTATCTGTCAGTTCTTGAAACAAGTTGTCAAGTGTTTCTCTCGATTCAGCCACCAATCATCGCAATCTTCTGGTTGTCGAGGCGGCTAGTTATATCCCCTCCCGTATTAGTAAAGTCCGCCGCCCCAGGCATGTCCTCTCAGACACCGATGACCCCATACCTCTTCTCCAGAAGACCAGTAGAGATCGTAGGAACAAAGACAGATCCACATTCCGATCTCCCCGCCGAGGTCTCTCGCGACGACCCCGAAGTAATTGTCCCCCCCCCCCCCCCCCCCGTCCCTTGCTCGGTAATGAAGTGCCAGCAGGTGACGTAGCTGAGCCAGTAGCTTTAAATTCCCCTGACAATAATAATTACCATGATGCTGTCCTCCCCCCAGCGACGTCCTAAGCCGAGGTTCGTTCCCCACAGGAGGTGCCCTTAGCGTGTAGTTGCTTAGTTTTATAAGTTGTATGCCCTGGCTGGAGGCTTTAAGTTCGCCTAAGGCAGCCACAGGATTGACCGGTTAAGTAGTCACGGCCTCTCTAGGCTAACTACGAGATACATATCATAAAAAAAACCAGTAGTTTCGCGGCGACACATCGCCTGCTGCTGCTGTCTGTAGTCGTATACCTTTAACCATCTAAACGAGTCGATGAATTTGGACACCTCGCTGACTGTATCCCGCCTGTATGTTTGTCTGTGTAAATTAAAGTAGAAATGTTATTTCAAAGCGCCTCGTTCACGATAAAGCTATAAATTCGATTATAATTCTTGTATTGTATAACGGGCTGGTATCCGCAACTCCACGTCCAAGCGCATATTTTGCGTACGGGAATTAATTCTTGTAAAAACTTTAATTCTAACATGTGAGGCAGAGCCAGATTTTGTTGCTTTGGACTCACGGCTACAAATCAAGCGGATTATTCCGATCTGTCACCCTGCTTTGAGGGACAGATCGGAAAAAAAATGGTCGGTCCCCCTGTTAGCAACGAGGGGACATTTCGAACTTTATCCACTTCTATCTGGGACAGATAGGAGTGAATAAAGTTGCTAACAGGGGGACAAATCACAATTTTTTCCGATCTGTCCCCTTAAGGGGATAAAGCAGGGCGACAGATCGGAATAATCTGTATAGTTTGATCTGTAGCAGTGTGTACAGTCAACATCAAAATTATTAAAATGACTGAATAAACAAACGTTTTATGAAAGGTAAAAAAAAAAAACTTATATACTGTCAAACGATTTTTTTCATTGACTGTTTTTACTTTAGTCAGCCAATCACAGCACTTAACATGAGTTTGACGGTCTGTCAGTAAATTGTGTTGATAATAAACCTTGATGAAACCCAGTTTTATTTTCTCGTGGACGAAGCGCTTTTCTCTAAAATACTTTGTCTAGATACATAAGTGTTTGTGTCTGTCTATGTAAATATGTGTACATAGTACATGTGTTTCTGTCACAGGCCCTATCCAAACTGCCCAATAATATCCTGGGTCCCGTCACCCCGGCCACTGTGAGTTTATTACATTTTTTATTTTTTTAGTTTTTTTATTTTTATTTTTTTTTGTTTTTTTTTTTGTTTTTTATCAAAACGTCAAGTGAGCTGTGCATTTTGATGGCTGTAAAGTGTAACAAGACGACTGTAACAGCGGAATCCAATTCCTTGCATTATTAATTGGGTCCTATCATGTTAAACGAACTAACCCACATCAAAATATTTCCTGTTTTTCGAAGTCATTCTAATCATTTTCTACATATATAACAAACGTTCAGTGATAAATATAGGGTGACTGGTAATTAGTGACCGATACTTAAGCACATGATTGTACTCATGATAACATTACTATGGGAACAAACCTGAAATCGCGAAAAAAAAATTGCACACACATTTTGATGAGTTATGCGAACATGAATGTATGGGACAGCCGATTTTTTTTCGCGAATACAGGGTTGGTCCCATAGTAAAAGTTGTCTGTTATCATGTGTACAATGATGTGTTTAACTGTCAGTAAGAAGCATTGACAGATTGTGGGTTGGTTCATTTTGGTATAACTGGTTCGAATTGTTCGGTAGTCTCTTAAAAAAAATGCAGTTGTTTTGTTATATTTTGCAAACGTCGTATTATTTTCAGTTAGTTTTGCCACAATATTTTTTTTGGCGCACGATGCTTTTTGGACACCCTGCAAGGGTTTTTAAATAAGCATTTTATGTAGAAATTCACTGGATAATCCTAGAAACCTGTGTGTCACATTTTAGTTTAAATAATTGAGAGATATCCTTTGACCTAATTTGATTGTATACTCGTAGATTCTAAAATGAATATTAAAGATATTGACCATCCGACAAAGTATTTTTTTTTTTAAATATCTTAAGGTAATAACCCTCCGAAGCAGAATCTATGCAAATTACGAACTGAGTGAATTTATCAAAGAAGTTGGGCCGTGATTAACGAAATGAAATATAAAAAAATAAATAACAAAAGACAAAAACTTGTAAATTATGAGAATTAATAATGAATAACCAAACTTACCCCCCTGGTTACTAGAAGCCTAAGTCTCTGATCAGTAAATCCAGTATCAATTGTAGTGTGAAAAAGCAATACGGGTCAAATTAAATTATCTAGCGAAAATCTGCAGACATGAATTGTATCGATATTTAATTATGATAAAACAAAACATTATTTAATTTGATGATTTTTGTTTTGGCGTCATCAACTTATTCACTTAAAATACAGTTTAAAAATCTGTTTTATTTAGAAAACTTAATACATGATGATGATGGTTATGGGTATCGATATTTCAACACGATGAAACAGATTTTATCAACTCACACTTCAAGTAACAACACTACCAGCGGTCATTGACCCAAAAATTCATAAAACCATTTTTATTTTGTCGTGTTTAGATATAGATACCCGTCATGTCTGCGGAGTTTCGCTAGCTAATTTAATTTGACCCTGTATATTATATTCGCAGTTTAGTTTCTAAACATGTAATCAAATATGTGCTTTTGGAAAAACAACTTTAATACCCACACATAAAGTTTAGGTTACGCTACAATTTAAATATTTTCATGACTTATTCAATAGTTTTAGTCATTCTGAAATCAACCTAATGCATATATTCGTCTAAGTGGAAATAACATCAATCGGAAACAAGGATTTAAAAACATTTTTACAAAAAATAAAACAACTGACTTCGAAAAAAGGAACACTACAAAGTGAAAAATAACTTTGATTTCGGAAGTCGGTGTCTTTGGTTTTTTATTTTCGTTTTTTGCCACCAACTTCCGAAATTAAAGTAATTTTTCACTTTGTAGTGTTTTTCTTGGACGTCGGTTTTTTTTTTGTAAAAAGTTTTTATTTTTCACTTTTTAGTTGTGGTACCTACCCCACACAAATTCGAATACCATTACCTGCTATGTAAATTACAGTAACAGGAATTTATTATAACATCATCCAGATAGATTAAGGGTCAGTTCAAACCGAGACATGACGCAACATACTTTTTGACACGTGCGCACTTTTTAACAAAGCGACATAATATCGAACTTATTTTCTACACGAAAATGTATAGTTTCAGTGCGAGTGTGAACGGGTGTCGAAGTACGCCGAGATGCGCAGTGCTGCGTGACGCGTGTACCTTATTGTGTAGTAAATAAGTTCGATATTAGCGCCGATTCCCTTGTTCGCCAACTAAACAAAATTTAAGTTCAGTGCATCTTTTTCTTTCTATTTCATTAAGCAAAGGACAAACGATAATTAACAGTTTAGTCCTATCAAATTAAGATACTCCATAAACAAGTTTAACTAAATACTAAACAAAATTATACTAAAAAGAAAAACTAAATTAAAGACACAATAGAGCCGATTCCCTTGTTCACAAACAAAACTAAATTTAAGTTCAGTGCATCTTTTTCTTTCTATTTCATTAAGAAAAGGACAGACGATAAATATTAGTTTAGTCCTGTCAAATTAAGATACTACATAGACAAGTTTAACTAAATACTAAACAAAACTATACCAAAATGAAAAACTAAATTAAAGACACAATGGCGTCGATTCCCTTGTTCACCAACTTAACTAAATTTAAGTTCAGTGCATCTTTTTCTTTCTAATTCATTAAGAAAAGGACATACGATAATTAACAGTTTAGTCCTGTCAAATTAAGATACTCCATAGACAAGTTTAGACGTGATTAAAAAATTGACTACTAAAAATACGTCAATTTACGTCAGGCGCTGAGTAATTTAACAGGACTAAACCAATATCTTCTGTCCTTTTCATAATGAAATAGAAAGAAAGAGATGCATTGAACTTTAATTTAGTTTAGGTTGTGAACAAGGGAAACGGCGCCATTGTATCGTAATCTTCGCGTCGCGGTGTAAATTGACTCGTAAGTGGTAAAAAATACGTAAGTATTATTGAAGTTAACTCAAAAACTACCCAAGCACAGTTAATAAATTTTACGTGGGACCAACTTTGAGGTATACCCTCCCGAATAAAACAAGATTTTTTCTAATCGGACTACTCTGTTAAAAGTTATGCTTGATCATACATAAAAATATAATATAATAATAATTATGTATACGTGTCGACTTGAGAACCTCCATCTTTTTTTCTTCGGTTAAAAAGATTGTATGATTGTTTATTCTAACCAATCACAACTTACAGGAGTTCTGACCGCAGATTTACTAATCAGAGGCTTACTAGAATTTAGACTTTCATAAACGGCTCAAATAAGCAATTTTTTTTGGTTTTCTTTTCTTTTTTCGTAGCCATAAATTTTGATTTGCTTTTATTTTGAGTTTCTCATAGAAACACAATTGGCCGTGTAAAGATCCGAAATTCCAAATTCCTTGTGTGTTTTTAGATATTTATTATAGTGAGCTTTTAAAGTAGTTGTAATTTATTGTAAGGCTTTCTTGTTCATTTGCGTTATCAATTAGAGTAAAGAAAAACACGATTGGTTATATTCAACTGGAGAATATTAATATTCTCAAGTCTTGATTATTGTTTAGGTAAGATTTCCTACCCTGAAGCAGACAGTCAAAAGATCCACAACTTTTGCCGTGTCACGTTGAGTTCTATGTCTTAATTATACAGGCTAAATTTGAATTTTAAGCAATCTTTCAGATATTCCTACCGGAATTGTTTACCGGAAGCTTCGCCGCGAGAGAGCGCCGAGTGTTTTTCATTTGTCAAAGTGATTTTGAATGAAAAGCGACCAATCGGCGGAAAGACAATTTAGCGCCATCTCGCGGCAAAGTTTTTAACAAGGAACTCAATTGGCAGCTTAATGAGAGTAACAAACACTTAGCGCCATCTACGTGGAACTAATTTGACAGTTTTCTTCCCCATTAGTGCCAATGTTTACGGTATAATTATACGGTCTTTATTTTCTGTCTGCTTTAGAGTTCGATACTACCTTCACACATTCAAGAAAATAAACGATGGCATTGTACCAATCCAACCTCTTTTAAATTCGTGCTCTTACAAAAGTTTGAGACCCTTAACCCATATATGCCCATTGATTCGAAAACGAAACAAGAAGTAGTACTTTCATAAAAGCATCGTAAATCGTTTGTTAGTGCAGTAAAATGTAAAAAAAAAACGCCATCTATCGCAAGGCAATGTAAGTAGGTTCTATTTGCAATAAAGATTTTTGATCAGCGTTGACATTTGATTCATATAGTAAACCAGTGCAATTTGTGTGGTGTTTTAAGTCGCGCAAGAATCATGTTGTCTGCGAGAAAAAAGTAACTGTTTAATTGAGTAAAGCACTTATCACAAGTTTTTAGTAAATTTGGGTAAATTATATATTTTATATTTAGAATGAGTAAATAATAATTTATAAATAAAATATTTACAAATTATAATTTATAATAAATAAAGTAGTTCTGGGCATATATGGGTTATGGTTGCTTTATATTATTTTATTAGTATATGTTTCAATCCAACTAATATGTTGTAATATTTCAGGTGGTGGACAAAACTTGTCACTCTCCGACCGCCATGTTGGAACAGCATATGATGTGGGATGATATAGCGATACTGGCTAGATATTTGGTAAGTGTCTTTATTATGTTATTTAAAGTATTTGGTCTCTCGTTTCGGTGCAAACAATATGAGAGTAATTCGTGCCGTGGTAAAAGTATGAGAATAGCCCATAAAAATAAGTGGACGTAGTGTGACTTTTTACCCCAAAAAAATCCAGCCATAGACCGGGGGGCCGGTGGAATGAGGTCGTGGAGTTTGCCGAAAACCTACTAGTATGCGTAAAATCATCCCCACAATGACAAATTACTATTATATTTATCTTTAAGAGCAGGAAATGTCACTACGTGTATTTAAAGTCCATAAAAATAAGTGGACGTAGTGTGACTTTTTACCCCAAAAAAATCCAGCCATAGACCGGGGGGCCGGTGGAATGAGGTCGTGGAGTTTGCCGAAAACCTACTAGTATGCGTAAAATCATCCCCACAATGACAAATTACTATTATATTTATCTTTAAGAGCAGGGAATGTCACTACGTGTATTTAAAGTCCATAAAAATAAGTGGACGTAGTGTGACTTTTTACCCCAAAAAAATCCAGCCATAGACCGGGGGGCCGGTGGAATGAGGTCGTGGAGTTTGCCGAAAACCTACTAGTATGCGTAAAATCATCCCCACAATGACAAATTACTATTATATTTATCTTTAAGAGCAGGGAATGTCACTACGTGTATTTAAAGTCCATAAAAATAAGTGGACGTAGTGTGACTTTTTACCCCAAAAAAATCCAGCCATAGACCGGGGGGCCGGTGGAATGAGGTCGTGGAGTTTGCCGAAAACCTACTAGTATGCGTAAAATCATCCCCACAATGACAAATTACTATTATATTTATCTTTAAGAGCAGGGAATGTCACTACGTGTATTTAAAGTCCATAAAAATAAGTGGACGTAGTGTGACTTTTTACCCCAAAAAAATCCAGCCATAGACCGGGGGGCCGGTGGAATGAGGTCGTGGAGTTTGCCGAAAACCTACTAGTATGCGTAAAATCATCCCCACAATGACAAATTACTATTATATTTATCTTTAAGAGCAGGGAATGTCACTACGTGTATTTAAAGTCCATAAAAATAAGTGGACGTAGTGTGACTTTTTACCCCAAAAAATCCAGCCATAGACCGGGGGGCCGGTGGAATGAGGTCGTGGAGTTTGCCGAAAACCTACTAGTATGCGTAAAATCATCCCCACAATGACAAATTACTATTATATTTATCTTTAAGAGCAGGGAATGTCACTACGTGTATTTAAAGTCCATAAAAATAAGTGGACGTAGTGTGACTTTTTACCCCAAAAAAATCCAGCCATAGACCGGGGGGCCGGTGGAATGAGGTCGTGGAGTTTGCCGAAAACCTACTAGTATGCGTAAAATCATCCCCACAATGACAAATTACTATTATATTTATCTTTAAGAGCAGGGAATGTCACTACGTGTATTTAAAGTCCATAAAAATAAGTGGACGTAGTGTGACTTTTTACCCCAAAAAAATCCAGCCATAGACCGGGGGGCCGGTGGAATGAGGTCGTGGAGTTTGCCGAAAACCTACTAGTATGCGTAAAATCATCCCCACAATGACAAATTACTATTATATTTATCTTTAAGAGCAGGGAATGTCACTACGTGTATTTAAAGTCCATAAAAATAAGTGGACGTAGTGTGACTTTTTACCCCAAAAAAATCCAGCCATAGACCGGGGGGCCGGTGGAATGAGGTCGTGGAGTTTGCCGAAAACCTACTAGTATGCGTAAAATCATCCCCACAATGACAAATTACTATTATATTTATCTTTAAGAGCAGGGAATGTCACTACGTGTATTTAAAGTCCATAAAAATAAGTGGACGTAGTGTGACTTTTTACCCCAAAAAAATCCAGCCATAGACCGGGGGGCCGGTGGAATGAGGTCGTGGAGTTTGCCGAAAACCTACTAGTATGCGTAAAATCATCCCCACAATGACAAATTACTATTATATTTATCTTTAAGAGCAGGGAATGTCACTACGTGTATTTAAAGTCCATAAAAATAAGTGGACGTAGTGTGACTTTTTACCCCAAAAAATCCAGCCATAGACCGGGGGGCCGGTGGAATGAGGTCGTGGAGTTTGCCGAAAACCTACTAGTATGCGTAAAATCATCCCCACAATGACAAATTACTATTATATTTATCTTTAAGAGCAGGGAATGTCACTACGTGTATTTAAAGTCCATAAAAATAAGTGGACGTAGTGTGACTTTTTACCCCAAAAAAATCCAGCCATAGACCGGGGGGCCGGTGGAATGAGGTCGTGGAGTTTGCCGAAAACCTACTAGTATGCGTAAAATCATCCCCACAATGACAAATTACTATTATATTTATCTTTAAGAGCAGGGAATGTCACTACGTGTATTTAAAGTCCATAAAAATAAGTGGACGTAGTGTGGCTTTTTACCCCAAAAAAATCCAGCCATAGACCGGGGGGCCGGTGGAATGAGGTCGTGGAGTTTGCCGAAAACCTACTAGTATGCGTAAAATCATCCCCACAATGACAAATTACTATTATATTTATCTTTAAGAGCAGGGAATGTCACTACGTGTATTTAAAGTCCATAAAAATAAGTGGACGTAGTGTGACTTTTTACCCCAAAAAATCCAGCCATAGACCGGGGGGCCGGTGGAATGAGGTCGTGGAGTTTGCCGAAAACCTACTAGTATGCGTAAAATCATCCCCACAATGACAAATTACTATTATATTTATCTTTAAGAGCAGGGAATGTCACTACGTGTATTTAAAGTCCATAAAAATAAGTGGACGTAGTGTGACTTTTTACCCCAAAAAAATCCAGCCATAGACCGGGGGGCCGGTGGAATGAGGTCGTGGAGTTTGCCGAAAACCTACTAGTATGCGTAAAATCATCCCCACAATGACAAATTACTATTATATTTATCTTTAAGAGCAGGGAATGTCACTACGTGTATTTAAAGTCCATAAAAATAAGTGGACGTAGTGTGACTTTTTACCCCAAAAAAATCCAGCCATAGACCGGGGGGCCGGTGGAATGAGGTCGTGGAGTTTGCCGAAAACCTACTAGTATGCGTAAAATCATCCCCACAATGACAAATTACTATTATATTTATCTTTAAGAGCAGGGAATGTCACTACGTGTATTTAAAGTCCATAAAAATAAGTGGACGTAGTGTGACTTTTTACCCCAAAAAAATCCAGCCATAGACCGGGGGGCCGGTGGAATGAGGTCGTGGAGTTTGCCGAAAACCTACTAGTATGCGTAAAATCATCCCCACAATGACAAATTACTATTATATTTATCTTTAAGAGCAGGGAATGTCACTACGTGTATTTAAAGTCCATAAAAATAAGTGGACGTAGTGTGACTTTTTACCCCAAAAAATCCAGCCATAGAGACCTCTGCGCTGCCACCGACGATACCATGGAAGTTTTGGGCCAGCAAAATTTTATACCTATATACAAGGTGTAACTTAAATAACGCACAACCTCTTAAGGGGTCATTGTACTCATCATTATGAACAACTTTTACTATGGGAACAGACCTAAAATCGTGAAAAAAAATCAACGGTTCCCTACATTTATGTTCGCATACGTCGCGCGTCGTAATAATTTAGAGAACAGTTGATTTTTCTTCGCAATTTCAGGTTTGGTCCCATATTATTTGTTCATAATGATGAGTACAATGACCCCTTAAGAGGTTGTGCGTTATTTAAGTTACACCTTGTATCAATCAATCTGCCTAGCCTTTTCCCAACTATGTTGGGGTCGGCTTCCAGTCTAACCGGATGCAGCTGAATACCAGTATTTTACATGGAGCGACTGCCTATCTGACCTCCACAACCCAGTTACTGGGTAATACGATATACCTTGGTAAGACTGATTGTCAGACTTTCGGCCTTCTGACGACCCGTAACGACTGTCAAAGATCCTCGAATGATAGCCGGGACCAACGGCTTAACGTGCTTTCCGAAGCACGGAGGAGTCTCGGTATGAAAAGATGGTCACCCATCCACTGACCAACCCCGGCAAGCGTAGCTTAACCTGATGGATCGACCCGTGCGGCTGTTATTACTTAGCCACACACCTTGTATATAGGTATAAAATTTTGCTGGCCCAAAACTTCCATGTTATCGTCGGTGGCAGCGCAGAGGTGCTGGATTTTTTGGGGTAAAAAGTCACACTACGTCCACTTATTTTTATGGGGTTTAAATACACGTAGTGACATTCCTGCTCTTAAAGATAAATATAATAGTAATTTGTCATTGTGGGGATGATTTTACGCATACTAGTAGGTTTTCGGCGAACTCCACGACCTCATTCCACCGGCCCCCCGGTCTACGGCTGGATTTTTTTGGGGTAAAAAGTCACACTACGTCCACTTATTTTTATGGGGTTTAAATACACGTAGTGACATTCCTGCTCTTAAAGATAAATATAATAGTAATTTGTCATTGTGGAAATGATTTTAGTCATCACCTCATTCCACCGGCCCCCTTCTACCATCGGACATCTAGACGCACTGCCAGTTACCATCCCTACCTAGTTGCTATTCCTACAATTTGCACTAAGCGTTTCCAAATAATTATCATTTATAATGCGCACAGCAAAAGAGTGGAACTCTACCTGCGTCTGTGTTTCCGAACGCATACATACAACCCTAATCTCTTCAAAGTGAGAGTGAACAGGCTTCTTCTGGGTAAGCTCACTCCATCGTCGACTTTGTCTCTGTCGCCTCCGACGTAGACTAGACTAGAGTCAAGAGCAAACCCATCTCAAATTAAAAAAAAAAATAAGTAAATACACTATATGATTATGAGTGTAGCGTGTTAAAGGGTCTTCTGTAACTCATATCTGTGTGACAATCCTTTCCAAAAGCTCGATGTTTCCTATTTACACTCTAGTACTGTATGAGGTTGGCCCAGTGTTTACGGCCCCGACTTACGAGTTGTAGGTCGTGGGTTCGAATCCAGACAGGCGCTTTACTTTGTGTAACAGGCCAGTTGGCGTGGTTGGTTAAGATATCACCTATCATGCCACAGGTCGTGGGTTCGATTCCCATCCAGGACAAACATGTGTGTGCATGAACATATCTGTTTGTCCTGAGTCTGGGTGTAATTATCTATATAAGTATGTATTTACAAAAAAAAAAAGTAGTATATGTAGTATATCAGTTATCCGGTTTCCATAGTACAAGCTCTGCTTAGTTTGGGATCAGATGACCGTGTGTGAAAATGTCCCAGGATATTATTATTAAATAATTTCATTACCACTGCTCTCAAAAAGAAAACATCGTGTGGAAACTGACATGTCCTAGAACCAAATATTCGAAGACATGTGACATCTACCAACCCGCAACAGGCCCGCGTGGTGGATTACAGCCCACTCCCTCTCACAGAGAGGAGGCCTGTGTCCCAGCTGTGGTAACGTTATAGGCTGATTATGCTGTATGATGTTTAGCAGGGATATTTATGAACTCAATTTTTACTTCGAATGATATGATGTTACATTTTTAGCCTTCCACTAGCAGAGGCCTTTTCAAAATAATAATAATAATAATAATAAACTTTATTTCATAAAAATACAGATTTAACGTGTTTATATAAAGACAATTTAATTGAGCTTTGGTAGTAACACAGTGCGATACAAATCTAAGAACTGAAATCTGTACACAATATGGAAAACCCTGCCTCTCAAACTAGGTAACCATAAATAATCATAAATCATTTATTTCTCCAGAGATATGGTACAATGGGTGTTACATGCATACGAAAATTTACTATTATATACTAAAAGCAATTCTCTATTAACCATGCTTTCATTTGCTTTAGAAACTTAAAAAAAAAAATAAGGATTTTTTTTTTGTATACCATAACTCTAGGGTATTAACGAGACCATCATTTCGAACAACTTTCACTATGAGACCACACCTGAAATCGCGAAAAAAAAATTTCTGCTGTCCTATACATTTATGTTCGCAAAACTCGTCAAAATATAGGGAAATGCTGTTTTTTCAGGTTAGGTCCCATAGTAAAAGTTGTTCAAAATGATGGTCTCATTAATACCCTAGAGTTATATAAAAAAAAACACGTTGTATAAGGGAAGTTTTCTCAACAGACGTGGAATATGGTTGTATAATTCTTGTTTTACTAAAAAACTTATTTAATTTCCAGCTGATGTTATCATTCAACAACTGCCTCGACGTGGCTCGCCACCTCCCATACTTGTTCCATACCGTCACGTTCCTCCTCTGCTCCGGAACAGTGTCCATGCGAGCTGCCACGCATGGTCTGGTCATCAACATCATACACTCACTGTGTACTTGTACCACGCCTAGCTTCTCTGGTAAGTCAAGCAGCATTCAAATATTAGCGAGGGTTCACGGGCTATTTGTATTAAGAGGATTGTGAAGCTGTAAATTTTCATACAAAAAGAGATAACGTTTTTCTCCCCGTAAACATAGTCTAATTTTCATAATTTTTGGAAATGTTGTAGGTATAATGAAAAACTAGGTCCGAACGTTTTTATTATAAAGAAATATTGTATATAATATAAGTTATGAACATCTTCCAGCATTTTTATTTTCATTTTTTTAAATTGAATTACTAAAAACGAAAAACGTACAGACCTAGATTAAAGTATACTGAATGTAACGAGATCAAAATTGTCTCATTTCGTAAAGGTTTAGGGGAGTAAAAACGTTATCGCCCGAAACAATATTTATGTAAATAATTGTATGAAATGTAGGTAATTGCCTCCAAAAATCGCGCCGCGTATCGGCGCTTCACAATCCTCTTAAGCGACATGTTTGAAACCTTATAGGAGAGCATTTCAAAGTTTCATTATTCGGAAAAAAGAACATTGTAAAAAAGTATCAATTTTTTTACGAAAAATTGGCCTATTGGACAGTTAAGAATCAATAGTGTCTATCTCCGTTTTTTAAGTTTTTCACTTTTTAATGCAAGTAGATATGATTATAACTCAATATCGGCCAGGATGTCGCTTAATACAAATAGCCCGTGAACCCTCGATATGTAACTTCATGTCTATCATTTCTTTAATTAACCTTTTAAAGATTTTGGGGTTAGTTTGCAGTCGTACAGACGCCAGCACATCAAGCTACCCGAATTCCGAAACTGTCAAATTTTCCCAATCAACCTTGAACCTAATGCTTTAGCGATAAATTTGAAAATCTATTAAAGAAATTTGACAGATTGTAGTAGCTTGATGCTGGCGTCTGTACTATAATCCGTTTATTGTAAAACTACCTTTTGCTTGCGGCTTCACCCGCGTGGATGTCCTAAACTATCCCAGGGGAACGTTCTACCGGGATAAAAAGTATCCTATGTCCTAATCCAGGTCATGGTCTACCCATATGCCAAACATCCAAATCTGTTCAGCCGTTATAGCGAAAAGCGTAACAAAGAAACAAACAAACTCACTTTCGCATTTATAATTTTAGCTAAGAAGTTAGGATTAGGACAAAATGGCCCACCCAGAGACAAATATCTTTTGAACCATTTCTTCAAAAACAGTTTCAGCTCATCGTGACTATTAAAATAAAGTTCATAAAAAGCTTTATATTGGAACACGTACAATCTTATTACAAAACGAATCCAGGCTTAAGCCTCCGAGCTAGTTCTTGTATTGCGAACTTTATTCCAACTGAAGTAAAGTGCTGTTACAAAATACTAACTTTACAGATTTTTTGTTGTCTCTTTTGTTTTGTAATGAGACAACAAAACTTTAAAGATAGCTAATAGGTAGTGCCGGTATCAGCAACTCCACGTATTTTGCGTACGGGCACAGATTAATATAGGTATGTAGCTACAAGTACGCAGCGGGCCCTTTTAACGGGGCCAATTCAGTGTGGGCTGCCGTGCACTGGCTGGCTCGCACGGTCTTTCGATACTCACCCACACGCCGCGTCGTAAAAGAAGACAATCCTAACGAGTCAGAAGATATAAGAGTTACGCAATAGAAAGAGAGGCAACTTGTTGATGAATATAACTGTAGGTAATAAGCGTTGTGCCACCTGAATTGCGTTTTATTGTGTCGTAGCAAAAGTCGCTTTTTATTAAAATGATTTTGCGGAGTGTACCATCTGTGGTATGGGTGACAAAACCGATTATTCGATTCACCCCAGCTCCTCAAAGAAGGCCAGCAACGCCTTGATGTTACTGACAACCTCATGGATTCCAATCATCTTCTGAATGACGTAGCAGAATTCACCGGCCACGCCGGGCGTCGACTATGATTTTTGATGTCCACCAATTCTCTTCAATGCCTTTGTAACAATTCGCTAATCGGAGTAAATATTCTTTAAATCTCAACATCCGACTGGATGTACCATGTGCGGGGTTGATCCAGGTATAATTACGGGAATAATGAAAAAATACGTCGACTGATGTGAAGTTTTATTCTGACAATATTAAAAAATGAATTTTTTTAACGATAAAAAAACTGTTAGCCATAATCTGCGTAGCCTCAACATTAAACTGTATCCGAATTTATATAGGTACTTGCGGAAAACAGGGTCTTTAGAAGCACATGAGCTGCTGTGACGTCGTCCTCCAAGCAGGCCCTGCACGGCGGCCGATCTGTGACTCCTATGACAAAAAGGTGTTTAGTAAATGAGTCGTGGCCAGTTATAGCTGCTGTAACTATGCGCAGCTGTTGTTTGGTTAGTCGGAGAATCTGTTTCGTGAGGCGACCATCAATTGTAGGGAGCTTCCTGAGAAAAATAATACATCATTTTCTCAAAGGAAAGAAAGACAGAAAATATGTTTATTTAGCACATGTCACAAGAACTGGTTTTCAACTGGACCCTATTTAGAGTGTATCGGATGGTAATACGTGAATCAAGCGCACTCTTCTGAACCTCGTCGTAACTAATATTATAAATGCGAAATTGAGTTTATTTGTTACGCATTCACGCTAAAACGGCTGAACGGATTTTGATGAAATTTGGCACGGGGGTAGACCATGTCCTGGATTAGGACATTGGATAGTTTTTATCCCGGATCTCGTGGCTAAGTAATAATAACAGGCGTACGGGTCGATCCATCAGGTTAAGCTACGTCGCTTGCTGGGGTTGGTCCGTGGATGGATGACCATCTTTATATACCGTGACTACTCCATGCTTCGGAAAGCACGTTAAGCCGTTGGTCCCGGCTGTCATTCGTGGATCTTTGACAGTCGTTACAGGTCGTCAGAAGTCCGAAAGTCTGACAACCAGTCATACCAAGGGGTATCGTATTATGCAGTAACTAGGTTGTGGAGATCAGATAGGCAGTCGCTCCATGTAAAATACTGGTATTCAGCTGCACCCGGTTGGATTGAAAGCCGAACCCAACATAGTTGGGAAAAGGCTAGGCAGTGTGATAGATACTTTTTATTCTGGTTGTACGTTCCGTGGGATGTGCACGCGGAAGAAAAAAAAGATAAATGAAAGAATGAAATAACCTATTCGAATTTTTCAGAGGACACCCAACGCGTACTTCGGCTGTCCTTAGACGAGTTTGCTCTGCCCAAGTTCTACCAGATGTTCGGGATATCGAAGGTCAAGTCTGCCGCCGTCACCGCCTTCAGGAGCCCTTACAACAGACATACTAATGACTGGTGAGTGTAGAGAAACTTCGACCCATCTTTCTCGGGACTCCCCTCGATCGGGAGACATCTCTGTTTGCACTCTATCTCTCCCGCGGGGACTAGCCGTACTTCCCAGTACGGCTAGTCCCCGCGGGAGAGATTGAGTGCAAACTTCCTAAATAAATAATATCAGCCTATAATTGGACCGTGTTATGTAGAAAGCAGCCATGTCGGGAAAAGTACAAACAGAGTTCTGTAGGTGAAAGCTGAAGGACCTTAAGTCACATTTTATAAATTATTCAGTAGAGCTCATTAAATATGCCTATACCCGAAATTAGATATTAAAATCGACCGTGTATAAAAAGTAAATACTTAGTGTATAATAAATAATTAGTGGCTGTGGGACTTCATGTCTTTTACCATTTGATCAATACGGGTATACTGAATAAGAATCATTGAAAATACAAAAATGACAAAAAATGGACTTAAGGTCCTTTAGCTTTCAACTACAGAGTTATAAGCATTTTTCTGTCGATGGTTACATTGTTAATGTATGGACAAATGCAGCCTGCATTTTACGGCTCATATCTCCGTGACAAATACGTATAGAGTTAGCTACATGGCTGTTTTTGCAAAAAAATCTAGTATGTCGAAATTAGTATGAGTGCGTTTATAACTCATTTTTTGAAAAAGTGCCATATGGCTGCTTTCTGCATAACTAGGTCCAATTATTATCACACTGCAGGACAAAGACCTCGTCACATACAAAGAAGGCTCGAGTATTAATCGCTACGCTTGTTCAAGACAGGTTAGCGATTTCAGACGTACATAATATATTAATTATATCTATGTATTTTACTGTGTACTTAAATAATAAAATACATATTCCTTTAACGACGCTCTTATACGATCGTGCGTTCAACTTTACAAAAATATTTTCGCGTCGATATCGCACTATCGTGACATGGCGTTTTCTCAGGGGGGGAGGGGGCGGGATTTTTTTTATTATTTTTCTAGGATGACTTTGGACATGGGTACTTAGAATATAAGATCGAAAACAAGCTACGCAAGACTTTTTTTTCCCGGTCTTAAAGGGTTATAATAATAATAAATGGACGAAGTTATCATGGCGAACAATTACCGGAGATTTATTGTGAAGAAGGGATGGTTGACATCTGTCGGGCACCACCGTCCAGGAGAATCAACCCGACACCTTATGTGTTAAGATAATGTTATACGTACTAACAAAATATGGACATTTAAATAGTCTGAAATAAACAAATTAAAAAAAAGAATTATAGGTTTAGAATACGATCTGAATGTCATTTATCAGTTTTGTTTCTGTTAAAATAAAGAAATTTCAAAATCAATCAATCCAATGATTATTGACATAACGGTCCCGCATGACGGAACCTCGCAAATGCAATGAAAAATAAACATATCGAGTATCTTGACTTGGCTCGCGAGTTTGTCGGTTTGTGGGATGTGGCCTCAGCGCGCTGAGTGTCTATGCTATCATCATTGTGCCGATAGTCGTATCAGCCAATGGCCAACAACTAGGGAGGCTCTCGTTGGGCAGCTGGATCAAGGGCTTGACTCAGAAAGCGGTACTTCTGGACACGGCTCGCATTGTTAGGAGGTTCCTCTCTCTGGAGCCCTGACCGCCGGTAGCTTGTACCCTGTTCCTGATACCGATGGGCTACTATTTTTTTAATATTTTTAAATGTTTTTATATTTTGTATTGTAATATTTAAAAATAACATTTATACATGTATAAAAACTTAAAATGATTTTCTGTAGGTTGGTATAATTTTAATTCGTGCCAAGTATTGTCATCGATTAAGTCGTTCGTGAACTTTGATAGTTGTTACGGATCGTCAAAAGCCCGAAATTCTGACAGCAAGGCTTACTAAGGGGTGTCGTATTACCCAGTAACTGGGTTGTGGAGGTCAGATAGGTAGTCTGGTAGTCTAAAGTACGGGTATACAGTTGCATCCGGTTAGACTGGAAGCTGACCCCAACATAGTTGGGAAAAGGCTAGCCTGATTGCTGGTGTATGTTTTGTTTACCATGACTTAGGAAAGCGAATTGTTACCTTATACCTTATGCTTCTATTTCTCTTCGCCAGGTACTCAGAGCACTCCTACACAACGTGCACGGACGCGGTCACCACAGGCACTTGCGCCGGCACCACACATACGGACCGCGAACGATTACCTCTACAGTCGCTTGAGATCATTACTGACGCCTTGCTAGAGATCATGGAGGCTTGCATGCGGGACATCCCCGACTGTGACTGGCTGCACACTTGGTAATGTAGCATTGTAGTTTATCTATACCTATCTATAAATATAGACATTTATGGCTCCAGCACTGGAGAGACCGCCGAAATCGCAGAACATATACGATTTCGCCGGTCTCTCCATAGCGCTTGATGGCGCGCTTCTCCCAGTCTGCTCCGACTTCCGGTATCTTGGTTCACTTGTGCAAAGCGATGGCGAAGTAGACCGGACTGTTAAGCACAGAATTAACACTGGATGGATGTAATGGCGGCAGGTCACGGGAACAATCTGCGACTCCCGCATTCCTCTTAAACTCAAGGGGAAGATTTATAAAACAATGGTTAGACCTGCTGTCTTGTATGGATCAGAATGTTGGGCCATAAAAAGAATGAATGAAAGGCAATTGCATGCAGCCGAGATGAGAATGCTAAGAGGGATGTGTGGTATTACGCGAATGGATAGAATAAGAAATGAGTATGTAAGAGAAAGTCTGAAAGTGACACCGGTGACTGAAAAGTTGTGTGGAAATCGGTTGTCATGGTATGGGCATGTGATGCGGAGGAATGAGGAAAATGTCGTCAGGAAAGTGTTGAGTATGAACGTGGAGGGCTATACGAGTAAGGGAAGACCAAAGAAACGATGGATGGACTGTGTGAAAGATGATATGGCCAGAAAGGGAGTGACTACCGAGATGACGACTAATAGAGAAGTATGGAAGAAAAAGACATGTTGCGCCGACCCCAAATAAATTGGGACAAGGGCAGGAGAATGAAATATAGACATTTGTTTTTATTAAAAACTCGACTGCAATAAAAAAGTTCAAAACAAGCTCGCTTTTCAAGCAGTCTGAAGAAGTTGGTAGTTTCAGATTAGTTTTTTTTTTTTTCAACCTTTTATATTTTTTGAATCGTCTCCTCAAGCCATTTATTTTGATACATCACATGGTTACAATACAAAGAAAAATATTTCCAATATGTTACTTGTTGACGTCTAAAATCCACCATTTTGATTTCATATAAACAAAGCCAAAGCCATCACACGACCTAGACGAGTCGATAATGTTGTAACCGAACGTGAGATCATTACTGACGCCTTTGTATAGATCATGGAGGCATGCATACGGGATATACCCGACTATGACTGGCTGCAAACTTGGTAATGTAGCAATGTAGTTTATTTACAGCTCTCCAAAAAACGCTTCGGTAATCATCGTCTATCTTTGGAAATTCGAACGTGCGATGATGAGATCTAATATAAGGTCTATCTATTCATACACTAAATCTCTTAAGGGGTCATCGTGCTCATCATTATCAAAAACTTTTACTAAGGGGCCAAACCTGAAATCGCGAAAAAAGTCAGCTGATCCATACATTTTAACGAGTTATGCGTACGTAAATGTACGGAACGTCTGATTTTTATCGTGATTTGATGTTTAGTCCCATAGTAAAAGTTATTCATAATGATAAGTATAATGAGCCCTTAAGAGATTTCGTGTATGAATAGATAGACCTTATATAGAGCTGATATGTAATATAAAGGATGAAATTGAATTCATGGGCATCCTCCTAAGGGTTCATGATACTCATCATTATGAACAACTTTGACTATGGAACCAAACCTGAAATAGTGAAAAAAATCAGCTGTTCCCTACAATTGTGTTCGCATAACTCGTCAAAATGTAGGGAACAGCTGATTTTTGTCGCTATTTCAGGTTTGGTCCCATAGTAAAAGTTGTTCATAATGATGAGTATAATGACCCCTTAAGGTGAAAAGATACGTCAATCTGCAATTATGACTTAACTTTGAAAACGAACTCCTCATAAGCGCATGGTTCAAATGCTGGGAAAAAAATTTATGATGTGTGCCATACAGTTTAAAATAAAATTGAAGTTTAGTTTTATTAATATGATTGTTACTTTTTACAGAAAAAAATATACAAAATTGCTATGTTTCATGTTTATATTTTCGAACTGCTTCCAAACGCATGAAGCAATTTAGATCATTCTTTCACCAAATTATAGACAAAAAATAGCTTTAAAATCTTGAAGTTCAAAAAATTCAGATAAGTTATGTACACGTGACAATAAAGCAATAAACTGATATTAGCTGACGCGATCATATCAACACCGGCGCGCGGGGACGCGGGCGGCAGTGTTTCTCTAGCGTTCGCACGGGGAGGTTGTGTCGCTCGTTGTCCTTGCTCTTGTCAGTTGCATTTCTGATTTTCGGGTCAAAGAAGTAACAACGCAGATAGTGAATTAGGCATAGTAAGATCGGATTGAAACGTTTCGCACATTTGCGCTCGGACGCTGTGATCAGTGATTAGTAATCCTTGTAAATATTTATTTAGTGATAATTTTGTTTGCGCTTGGACGCTTAGTGTTTTTTTTGTAAATAGATGTACATAGATAGTTTATATAAACACTGAGTAAATAATTTGTAAAAATTGGAAATAGTTGTTCGAATCTCGTAAAGGACATATTGTATAAAGATGCTATATCTCAGGCCAGTTCAATAAAACACGGGAAAGAAAATGAAAAAATTGCTATCGATCAATTAGAAAAACAAAAGAATGTTAAAATTACACCTTGTGAACCGTTCATGGATGAGGAAATACAACATCTTGGAGCCACACCCGATGATTTGATTAACGACGACACAATTGTCAAAATAAAGTGTCCTTTGACAGCATTTAAAAATAATTCAAAGAAGCTGTGAAAAAATATGCATTCTATAAAATTAACACAGAAGGCGAATTGGTCATAAATCAAGCACATAATTGGTATTTCGTGATTTGGCAGAGACCAAGAGTCGCTGTCATCATTCAACCGTCGAGGCTCATTTACACAAACTCGGCTGTCGTAAAGTAATGGCATGATGGATTCCACATCAACTAACTGACAGTCATCGTCAAGTCAGAGTTAGTATTTGTGGTTCGCTTCTTTTTCAGCCACATCGGAAACAGTTTCTTGAAGATCTGGTAACCGGTGATGAGAGCTGGATTCTCTATGATAACAACACATGGCACGCCGTCTGACTTCCTTACGACGCAGAGCCACCAACGCAGCCAAAGCCGAACCGTCACTCACGCAAGCATCTTCTCTCCGTTTGGTGGGATGCGAAGGGCCCACTCTATTACGAGCTTCTCTCTGCGAGAAGGACGATTACGACTTCCATTTATACTGAACAGCTTCAGAATCTGGCTGACGCAATAAGAGAAAAACGACCGAGACGTGTAATTGTTCACTTACTCCATGATAATGCGCTTCGGAGACTCGACAAAAAATCGTAGAGCTTGGATGGCACCCGGTTGCCCACCCACCGTACTCACCGGATCTCGCGCCATCCGACTATCACTTGTTCCGACCACTAAAGCTTGATTTGCGTGAGAAAAATTTTCAAAACTACGAAAACCTCAAAATGGCAGTGGACAATTTCTTTTCTGCACAGCCTCCGGAATTTTGGGAGCAGGGTATCAATAATCTACCAACTAGGGCAGGAGTAATAGAGTTATTTGGGGATTACATTACTGATTAATTATTGTAAATCACGAAGTTATCAATCAATTCATTAAGTCTTATAACTTGGTGCAAGACTTTTCCGCCAACCTGATATATAGAATGTATGCTTCCTGAATTGGTAGATCCAAGATACCCTGGAAACCAGAAAAAGAGAGATCCGCAATTAATTCAAGAAGCAATCAATGGAACGCAAAAACAGGAATATCAAATCTATTAAGAAGAACCTTGAGAAACCATAATATGACGAAAAATGTTTTAAAACGAAGAGAAAAAAAAACAGCAAGAAAGCGAACAACATAAAACTATCCACTTTTCATCTGTATACTTCAGAAATTTACAATTTGATGAGTTTTTAATTTATTTAAATAGAAGCTAATGAAGATTTGTTTGATTTGTGTGTATTGTGATGATTATTGATTATTTTGTGTCCGTATTATAATGTTATTGTGATATTAGTAATAATATTTGAGATTATTGTCAATGATGTAATGTGTGTTATGTATATTTTTTTAATAAAAATATCATTATGTACGATCTAGTTTTTTTTTTTTTAATTTAAATCACTTTACAAATCACAATAATCACTTAGAAACCTAACTGAAGTGACAGCTAACGTTCATATTTACCTACTTAGATATAGAGAAGGTACTTAAAAGACGAAGCTAAATAAAAGATAAAATTTCCACTAGGTACCTTGTGATTACTGCAGAAAAGCGCAAAATTTCAAAGGCAGCGGATCGTATTATCAAAAATGTGCGCGCTAGGCGCACGTATTTGATAATACGATCCGCTGCCTGCATTTGGTCGAGAGCAATGATATTACTAAAATATCGAGAGAGAGCGAGTTATAAAAGTTCAAGTAAATAAACAAAGTTGCACATCTGCGCTGCGATACGTGGACATCTTTGGTATCGGGTAGGTGTGCGGGGGCGCGCGGAGTTCGCGCTTGGCTCCGCCCAGACGCCAAAGGTCATTCACGTATATTATCGCCTTAAGAGATTTCGTGTATGAATAGATAGACCTTATATAGAGCTGATATCTAATATACAGGATGAAATTGAATTCATGGGCATCCTCCTAAGGGGTCACGATACTCCAAAAAACGCTTCGGTAATCATCGTCTATCTGTGGAAATTCGAACGTGCGATGATGAGATCTAATATAAGGTCTATCTATTCATACACTAAATCTCTTAAGGGGTCATCGTGCTCATCATTATCAAAAACTTTTACTAAGGGGCCAAACCTGAAATCGCGAAAAAAATCAGCTGTTCCCTACAATTGTGTTCGCATAACTCGTCAAAATGTAGGGAACAGCTGATTTTTTTCACGACATCAGGTTTGGTGCCATAGTAAAAGTTGTTTGTCTGTCATGACTGCAATTATGTTTAATACATTAGGCGCGGCAGACGCACATGCGCGTTTTCGGACGTTCACCAGGTGCTTCACGGCGCGTATGCGCGTCCATACAATTTACATAACTTTCTTCGAGTGCGGCGCGCCGCACCTGTGCGTTCGTTGTGCATCTTTATTGGTTCGAAAACATCGTAAAATAAGGGTCGGTAAGGGTGTCTACACTCAAGAAGCGTTTGCCACACGGGATTAGTGTAGCATAAAAGAAGCGTTTGCATACATTTCGCTAAGAATTAAGCAGATAATGTGTTAAGTATCGGTCACTCATATAGTCACCCTTTGTCCGTCCGACCGCGCTCTGAGGCGGACGTTGCGACATGGTTCATAATATTATTATTATCGTATAGCGCGGCGCAAGCCGACGCTCGTTAATTTGTTGCCATGAGTGATAAACTTGTGCCAAATGAACTGCTGGCATTCCTGCAGCAGAAACTGGACGTGATGGACGAGGTGTCCGCTATCCAGATCTGTGTATCGAACTTCAGCGAAGAAGACTTTGCTGCTGCGAAGCTGCTGCTGTTTCGGTCACTTAATAAAATCGACCAGATGGTGTCTCGTCGACGCGACGGGACAAAGAAAAGTGTGCAAGATATCATCACACTTCTGAAGGCTACCGATCCTGACGATGTGCCGACGTTTGTGGTGAGGGATCTGAATAAGTTACCTCCAGTCACATTCGACCACGTCGACGTTACGAGCCTGTTGAAGGACATTGTGTCCTTGAAGGCTAGTCTAGCTGATGTGCAGAGGAAGTTGGAGACATCCCAGAACACCGTCGCAGACCTGCGCACAGAACTCGATGAGTTGCGCAACTCTGTGGCGTTAATTGGGTCACCGGCGCGTGTAAGCAACGTAAATACGCGCCGATGTGTCGGCTGCCTAGACACATCGGCCATGAGTTTTGCATCAGCAGTTTTGTCGCCGGCGCCGATTGCTGAGTCAGAGTTGCATGCAGCTAGCGTGCCTCGTAGCTCCGCTCCCGTCCCCGCAGCTCCTCCCCGTAGCGCTGCCCGATCGACGCGACCATCTGACCCGTTGGTCACTTTGAGCACTCCCACTGCTCCCCCCGCAAAGCCTGCGCCTGTAAAGGAAACGGACCGGGCTGCTGATGACGGCTTCGTAACGGTGCAAAGGAGGAAGCGCCGACAGAGTAGCTGTAAGAACCGCTGCGGCAAGGCTCCTACGGAGCCCAACGAAAAACTGCGTGCTGCGAAGCCGAATACCCCGATGTATATTTCCCGTCTCCACTACACCACTGACGCGGAAGACATCGTGAAGTACGTGAGCAGAAGGCTGAAGTACGCGCCGAGAGTGCAGCTGCTGGAGTCGCATCGCAACGTCAACTTTAAGGCGTTTGTGGTGCGCATACCAACATGCTACCTGCCTCAGGTGATGGAAGAAAGCTTTTGTCCTCAGGATGTCGTATTCCGCCGCTTTCGTGGACAAGTGCCACCGGAACGCACAAAGACTTAGTGCAACCAAGTGATACTAACATAGTTTTAAGTTTTATTTACTAACACAATTCTTATTATATGTATAGTTAGGTTAAGGTATTTATCTATGGGTCTTTGTTACCTGAAAATAAATGATTTATTATTATTATTAAATTGTTAAATAATAACTGACACCTTGCTAGAGATCATGGAGGCAAGCCTGCGGGGCATCCCCGACTGTGACTGGCACACTTGGTAATATGCCGTTTTAATTTTGCTAGAAATAGGCGCCATGTTTAAATAAGGATCGACCGTCGAGACTCGAGATGCGAGAATGTCATACGAGACTTGTCATGCAACTTTTACCAACTGTAATTTGTGTGTATTACAGATAGATAGATACATAATTTATTTCGCAAAATATGGGTACAGTACATGATGTCGAATACAATTATAGGTTCAGCCACATTTTACCCTTAGGCATGCGAAAGGGACAAGACCAGCAAACAAACAAACAAACGGAATGACTACTTAATTATTCAATATATTAATGATCATTGATTTTAAAAATAATCAAACAAATGCATTTTCTTTTTCTGAAATAAACTCAGAAATATTCTAGTAGGCTTTATTAACTAAAAAGGAACTTAGTTTTTTTTTTTTTTAATAATGGTAAAGTTAATGCCTTCCAAGATTTAGGTAACTTATTGTAAAGAAATTGGGCCATGCTGAAAACACTTTTGCGCATGATGGCTGTATTTGCGGCTGCAGACATAATTTGCTATCATCGCGTCTAAGTAATAATTAGTGTTGCCCAAATGCAAGAACAAGACGAGACTTAGCCAGTCTTGGTCTTGGTCTTGCGCCAATACACCTGGTCTTGGTCTTGGTCTTGCGCTCCCAGTCTTGGTCTTGGTCTTGGTCTTGCAGCAAGAGTCTTGCAAGTCTTGCAATTACCTATTAGTCTATTACTATTTATTAAAGTTTACTTTAAATCTTAGAAAAACGTATTAGAATTGGAACATTGTGAGCTTGAATTAACATAGCCATAGTAAAGATCAAGCAGATTAATAAATAACTGAAGATTTGATAAGAAATTCGAAAAATCAACTGACCTATATGTCGTTTTCTATGGAAGTAACTGTTTCTTAATAAACATTTATGATTTATAAGCTTACATTTGCTAAAACATGTAAAAAAACAAATTAATTACAATAACTTGACTGTATTTTAAAGAACAATACTTATCTGTCTAGAAAGAGATTGAACGCTCAACTTATAAGAAATTTAATAAAAGAGTTTTACGATTTATCATTTATTTGAATAAAAAATAAAATACAACACAAATCAACAGCTTTATCATTAGGTTATGATACTTTATATCAATATTTTTTGACCAAGAATTAATACAAAGTAACCATCTGGCTGACTCATCACTTAATCTATTTCTATGTTTTCTAATTACTAATGATGCTTTAGAAAATAACCTCTCAGCAGGTACTGACGTTGCAGGTATTGAGAGAAAATCACGGGCCATTTTCGATAAAATCGGATACTCTGTCTCATGCGTCCTCCACCAATCTAAAATGTCTTCCGAGCTGGCAGTTCTTGGTTTTCTCAGGTACTCCTCCAACTCGTCTATCACTAAGCCTTGAAGACAAGATCCAGATGACGTCGAGGGACATTCATAGAGTTTATCAAAGTCTATTACGTCTTCATCTTCATCACATACTTTATTTTCTTTTTCTGGTAATTCCAGAGATTTGTTCAGTGAGTGTAGACTTTTATATTCTTCATAAAGTTCATTGAACTTGCGCAGACTTTCTGTTTTAAGTTGCTTCCCCCACATTGTCAGGTCAAAAGTCTGAGCCTTATGCCTTGGGTCTAAAATTAAAGAAGTACAATAAATCTAGTTGCTCTTCTTGTAATGTTTAAGCATTTTGTCTCGAGCTGCTTGGAAAGCTAGAATGAGCCTTTCATCCACTTCAGATCGATTAGGTTTCTCATCTAACTGTTTTACCATGGATTCAATTTTATCTAGCAAGAGATTGAATGATACAATGACTAGCGGTAATGTAACATATTTGTCTCCACCAAGTTTTGTACTTAAAAGTTTAAAGTTTATTAGAAATTTATGTAATTTTTCGAGTACCTGCCATTCATTAGCTGTGATTTGAAAATCATTTAATTCGGTGACAGAACTGCACAATATGTCAATGCCCGCTCTCACTTTTAAACCAAATCCAATCATATCATGTGTGGAATTCCATCTCGTTGGACAGTCAAGAATGGCATTTAGATTTGATGGCACGCCAGCTGCTTCACAAGCAGACTGAAACTTCTTCTTCACTATCTCACTTATTTTTATTTTACTGGAAATACTGCGTAACTTTGTTACAGATGTACGCGAGTCAGCAATATTTGGTGCAGATTCTTCATCTTCCTCATCCTCAGTTTCGTCTGCATAGTCTTCGTACTGCTGATCTTGCGCGTTAGTGTCAGACTCACAGTGTAATGCTAAGGTCTTTAATAAATCTTGTACACCAAGGTTTAAAATGTGAGCAAAGCACCGGAAATGTTGATTGTCTGAATCAAAGTGTGGCGGCAGCTGTTTGCCCAGTTCATACATAAATTTGGTATTTGCAGTTGCGTTGTCGACCGTGATACCTTGTATTTTATCAATTATGCCATATTCCAATAAACATTCATGGAAAATCGTTGCAATATCTTCCCCAGTATGTCGACCGCGTGATGGTATAAAATCAAGAACTACAGATTGATACTTCCATTCGTTGTCTATATAATGAATAGTAACCCCGTAGTAACTCCTACCAGCAATTGACGTCCACCCATCAATGGTAAAAGACATTTTAGATGATAATTGTTGAAGTCGTTCCTTGAGATTCAATTGGAGCTCTTCAAATCGCTCTTTGACTTTCCTTCTAAGTGTAGACCTTTTAGGAAACACCATATTAGGGCAAATACGTCGAAAATATACTTGTGTAGCTTCGTCATCGAAAAATGAGAAGGGAAGATATTTTTTCACCACCCAATCAACTGTAGCTGTCGTGATGTTGTCACTGCTGTTTTCCGACTGAAACAAAACAATAAATCTTGTGTTATTATTTAAAACATACTAGGTTTGAGCGTATAAGAGGAGGAGGTTTGTTGTTGTTAAATCGAGAAAATCGTTAAATTGATATTTGTTATATTAAGGTTGCACTGTACTGTAATTTACCAAAATAAAGTACTTAGTTGTTACTGCCCGATTAAATGAAAATATGGGTGTTTATAAAAAATATTTAAGACGATAATTACATACTTAATATGTCGCACCCCTAGATGAAAACACCACTAACTCAAAAATACTTACGTAAGTTAATGGCGTTTTTGAAAGTATCGCATGAATAGCTACGCGGAGTTAAAATTCTTTTAACTGTTAAAAAAATATTCTTACCTGTCCACTTCTTCCAGCGGTTACTAAAAAGCTTGTGATATCTCCACTTAATTTTGGTTTAACAGGAAGAAATATTTCTGATTCCTTTTTGTGGAAAGATATTAGATGTTTCCTTAAGCCTGAAGTGTTTCTGTTTTTCATTTTTATTTCGAATCTTTTTATGTTGGCACAATTTACAGAAGGCAGTTTGGGATGCATGAATTATTTCGAAAAACTCCTCAAATTTGCTTTTGGGTCTTTTAGATCTGTGACTCAAACTCTCGTTACTCGGACTAGAATAATTTGAATCTTCGTCACTCATATTAAATTGTACACGTGATACGTTTTTAGAAAACAACGAGAATTAGTAAAAACAATTATTAAGTTAGACTCGAAGCACAGCTCAATTGGAAATGACTGGAATTAAAATAATTCCTTTATTTATAGTACGTTTCCTTGCTTTCTACCGCGCCGCCTCACCACGTGCCGGCTCTATGAAAAGGATGCCGCCGCAAATCAAACAATGCCGCGTGCGGCGTACAAACACACACTAAATATTACCTACTTGTACAGACGCGACGCGTGAATAAAATAGAATTAGTGCCAATCACTATTCTTTACATATAAGTGAATGTTTTGGCGTACATCTATACTAATATTATAAAGCTGAAGAGTTCGTTTGTATGTTTGATGACAGAAGTTTTAAAATAAATAAATAAGTCCTGAACGTCACTATACCTCCAAAGTTACTATTCCTCGTGGACGAAGTCGCGGGCACAGCTAGTAAATACTTACTCTCATCATCTCTCTCAGAGATATTCGGGCTGGTAAGTAATACAAAACTCTTATCGCAGGCTTTTTATTTTATTAGTAGGTAAGTACCTACGCTTTTTATATTATTTTATTAGTTTTGTAGATTTTTTTTACACGTTTCAAGTATATTTAAAAGTGGCTACAATATTTATTAAACGGGTGATATTTGAACACTTTTTTGCTATTTTTTCTTGTAAAAACTTAAGAAATATAATGACTAAATGTACAATAATAGTACCTAAGTAATTAGTTTAAAACCATATAAGTAATCAATATTATAATATATACTTACTAGAATGAATTAATATGACATCTACTACCTATCCTTACCATTTTATCCTAATCATAATACTACTTGCGTGATCAGTATAATGTATTCATTTTCATTCTAAGCACTCTGAAACTTATTTATTCTTTGGAACACCTGTAGGTACTCTTAAAAAAATTCGAAATTATTTTGCATGAGTATACCTACGCCCTATGGCGGCAATCAAATAGTGTCACAAATGTTATGATTTCGGCGTGGCGGCAACGATTGTTTTAGATTTCAAAAGAAGCCGCCGGCGCGTGTATCATAACCATGTACTTCCGAAAAGCGGCAAATTTCTTTGAGAAGTAAGTACAAAACCTTTGATGCCGCATTATCAAAGTGCCGATGGTTAAAACATAACTATGCATGCACTCAGTTTGATTTTAATAGATATTTTTTTATTCGCTATGTTTATGGTATTAGTCGTAATGCGCATAGGTCCAGTTTTTCATATTCTTTGATACAGTTTTTTGCGTCTCATAGAATTCCTAAGCGTACCTACCTATACACCGAACTGTTACACCTAACTACTCAGTGAAATAGCGCTAAGTCCTAGCTGCAAGACGCAAGAGTCTTGCAGGCTATGTCTTGTTCTTGCTCAAGTCTTGCACGGTCAGTCTTGGTCTTGGTCTTGCTAAAAATACGCGGTCTTGTTCTTGGTCTTGGTCTTGCAAAAACGCAAGAACAAGACCAATACTGCAAGACCAAGACTGAATTTGGGCAACACTAGTAATAATATTTTGTTTCTTTTGTTTTAGGACCTCTTTAGCTAAAAGCTTCGCATTCTGTTTCAACCCTGCGCTGCAGCCAAGAGCTTTGATTGTATTTGGATGTATTAGTAAGTGTCTTATTATTATTATTTTTTTTAATATAAAATGAACCGTGTCCGATATTGTAATATTTGTATACACATATGGTTTTAATACACATAGTGGTTTGTGGCTAAGTAACAACAGCCGTATGGGTCGATCGGATGGGTGACCGTCCATGGACCAACCGCGGCTCCTCCGTGTCTCGGGAAGCACGTTAAGCCGTTAGTCCCAGCTGTCATCCGTGGATCATTGACAATCGTTACGGGTCGTCAGAAGCCTGAAAGTCTTAACAACTGGTTGTCAGACTTTCAGGCTTGGTAAGAAAAGAAAGAATGAAAGAAAAATAACGTTTTATTTGTCACAGAAACACGTGCATACAAAAATATAATTAAGACTGCTTTTACCAAGGGGTATCGTATTACCCAGTACTTGGTTGTGGAGGTCAGATAGGCAGTAGCTCCATGTAAAATACTAGTATTCAGCTGCATCCGGTTAGACTGGAAGCCGACCCCAACATCATTGGGAAAAGGCTAGGCAGAAAATATATAGACAATGGAGAATGTGCGGTTTTGGTAATGGCCCCGACTTGAGAGTTGGTCGTTGGTTCGAACCTAGGCAGGCGCTTTCCTTTCCCGGAATTTATGTCAAGACAAAAGAATCTTAAGAAACCGCTTCTATAATATCTTTGACAAAAATTAACTTTGGGTAAATATGCATCCAATTATCCAATCTCTAGTTATGTGTGATACAACTTTCCTATAATTATCAACTTTTTTTTAGGTAAGAATGTAACAGACGATGATATGAAGCAACTACTAAGAATACTAGTGAAGGCTTTGGAATCGTTCAACGACTTAGCCTTACTTGAAGCTCTCATCATGGCTTTGACGAGACTACAACCGTTGCTGTACCCTGTAAGTAATACTATGAAAATTATAGGTACTGTAAAGGTTCCGTGCAATGGGCAACCTTATATTGTACTGGCTGACATTTTATCACTCCTTTTTAAAAAAATAAAAAAGGTAGTTCGTGTTTGTTTTAGCCTCAGTTCAGTTTGAACTAGGAGTTAGGCTGTGTACATTAAGAAGTGCGCGATAATGTATCGTTTTAACTTATAATTATACAGGATGTAAGTGTAAACAGTGGCAACTTTTTAAGGGTAATTGTACTCGTCATTATGAACAACTTTTACTATGGGACCACCCCTGAAATCGCGAAAAAAAATCAGATGTTTCATAATTCGTCAAACTGTAGGGAACAGCTGATTTTTTTTTGTGATTTCAGGTTTGGTCCCATAGTAAAAGTTGTTTATAATGATGAGTACAATGACCCCTTACAAAGTTGCAACTGTTTACACTTACACCCTGTATAATACGTTACAGCGTTTCTGTCTATCATTTAATAGCTACATAGTTATTCGCCCTGTTTAGTTAGAACCTCCACAGTACGTGGCGCCACTTTGACAAAGTCTTCCATTACGACAATGAATATAAAGATTATCATGACGTTCATCATTCAGTCACGACTAAAGAAAATATAATCGGTTTGACACTTAACAGGTGCCAGGACCTGACGTCTCATTGCTGCCACCGAACGTCATTTCAGAAAACTCTCATTCATTTTATATTATTTGAAAAAAAAAACGATATTACATTACAAATAACAAGTAAGGTATATAAAAGAAAATCATTGTAATAACCACAATATTTTCCACATATTAACAAAGAGGCTTGCTATGATGAGGACTCATCGGTAAGCTATTTATTATTCACATTGAAGGAAACATTTTATATCATTACAAACTAACAAACTAGTTAGTTACCACAACATATATCTAAGTTGTTCAGAATATTAATAACTTCGAAAAGCATTTTGGTTTAGCACACGTATAAGCCCAGGTACACAAGAGCGAATTTTTCCCGCAGCGATTTTTTTTTTCGCGCACAGGATTTTCAACGCTCTGCTTAGCGTCGAAAGTTGAAAAGCCAACAGTGTGTTTTTTCGACGCGCTGGAATGTACTCTGTTAGATTCTCAATGCTCGGCTCAACACCGAGAATTGAAAATATAATGCGCTATAATATTCCGCCGCGATATTTTTACATCCATGCGAATGTGGGCTTATAGTCTCATTGGTTATACTGTATGGTTCGGTTCATTAGTCCCGAAAGTACAGGTGGATACTGGGTGGTTTTTGAGATGGGTCCTTAAGGGCTTTAACCGTTGTAGCTACAGGAAAACGGTCTTAGGTTAGACAGTCCTTAACTTTTTGAGAAATTTTGATTTCTATTCACAGATTTTGAATAAAATGTACAGTCAGGAAGAAAACGAGCAATTTTTACAAAAACTTTTTTTTATGCTATCGTTCCTTTTCTTATAAGGATCAAAAAACTGATCAACTGAGGTATGAGTACCAGAAAAGTCAGAATCCGACAAAAAAAAATCCCATAATATATTTCGTAAGAAATAAAACTCCCACTTACTTTTTTCTGATGGTTAAACTGTACGCAATATTTTTTTTTTTATATTTAAGATGGGTTTGCTCTTGACTATAGTCTAGCTCAGAGGTGATAGAGACAAAGTCTACGATGCGATGGAGTGAACTTACCCAGAAGAATATTTATAACTAATAATATGTCTATAACTTCTTTATGCGTGTTGAGAGATTTTTGGTAGGGCAAAAGCTTATGAATTCGCGTTACGTTACTTTGTCCGAGTTTTCACTTCTATCGGCAGTCCCATGACTGACTGTTTTTTTTTTTTTTTTTAATTAAAATTTTCTGTAATTATATTTTGATCAATTGAAGTAAATCAATTCATTTGACGTGATTTTATGTGAAATACACGAAATAATTTTTAAAGCCTACTTTAATTATAAAAATTATAACATCTTCTGAACAGGCTTCACCAATCCACAAGGCACTATTCTGGGTAGCGCTGTCCGTGTTACAACTAGATGAGCCTACATTATATGCAGCTGGACTGGCCTTTATGGAGCAAAACCTTCACACGCTGGAATCACAGGGACAGTTCCAACATAAGGTACGTACAAGTGTAAAACAAAAAAAAAAACTTGCATAAAATGTTCTCACTGCTGCGAAAGCTTCAGGTAGGCCGCGAAATTCAAATTTTCTTACATTTTTTGCAAATTGCTGGTCAGTATCAGGTAGTTTGTTGATTTGAATATGATTCGCGACCGTAACAAATCTGTATTTTACAGAATTATAATAATTCAAATCATCAGTACAACTCTCTAAGTTCATATAATCCTAATGAATGACTATTTCATGAAATCTTGATATTTAGGATTATACTAGCTTAAGGAGTTGTATTACTGATTCTAATGATTATAATTTTGTAAATACATATTTGTTACGGTGGCAAATCATACTTTAATTAACATACAACCTAATACTGACTAGCAAATTGCAAAAGGCGTGAGAAAATTTGTATTTCGCGGGCTCCCTGACTGGAACTTCCCCTTTAAGCTTGTTCTCTGTGAGAGGGAGTGATCCACCACGTGAGCCCAGTGCGGGTTGATATTTTACAAAACTCAGCGAATAAATCACAAAATTATAACCATTTTATTTTGGGTAGTATTTAAACGCAAATAAAAAAAAATATTGTATTCATAAATAATCTAAGTACTGATTGCACAGCAAAATACTCAACTCAAAATATAACTAAATAAGCAACAATACATTTGTGGCGCACCGCTATTTATCTAAAAGTAAAGCTTTTTTATTAATGCATAGCTAATAATGACTAGCGCACATTAAACCTTTTAACATTATTGAGAAAAACAATTATTGCAACATAACCTTCGTGCCGTTCGCTCGCTCTTGCATCCTATGTTGACGGAGCCCCGCGTCGCGGGGCTCCTATTTCTTTGTTCTGGTTTAAAGTAACCTAACCAAACCTAACCTCGGGGTTAATATTAGTCGTCATGTCATTTTGATATGTGTGAGTATTAACGTAGAAAAAGTACATCTCACGGAGTAACCACACTTATCGACGCGGAATGTTGAGTCGGTCAGAAAGATGTTTGAGTACATGCAATAAAAGCGAAAAAGAAGTCGAGGCGAATAAATACTTTACTTTGAGTCGAATCGACATTCAGTTGCTTATTACGTACGGCCAATAGTGAACTATTCAAGCTTCTGCGAAATCAACTTTACTCTTTTCTTACAGACTTTAGAACTAGTGATGATGGAAACTCGTGAGCCTTTGGAATGGCACTTCAAGCAAATGGACCATGCTGTGGGGTTGAGGTAGGTTTCTGTTCTTAATATTATACTTTTTCCTATAAAAAATATGTTAAATATTTGAGGCGAAATGAGTCCCAAATAAGATATTTTGACGCACTTCGGCTGCACGCAAAATCAATTTTTGTGCGTGGTCTGGCACACACTTGGCCGGTTTTTTTTTTTAATGGGGTTAGGTTAGGTTATCTTTCAGTCTAAAAATGCACGCCCTTCTTGCATACCCTTTTCAAATGTTTGTACATAAATTTTAGTGGAGGGGCGTGTAGACTGAAAGATCTTTAATTATTTGAAAACTATTTACGAGTGTATGTTTTGGTGTAGTTGATACCTTGAACTTTGTCAAATTTTTATGTTGCAATTACCCACCAACATAACACACGTTAGACGAAGACAACAGCTGCTTCATCAATTGACAATTAGATAAAATCGATTATTGATGATGATTGTACAGAACATTCGCTTAGAGAATACAAAACCAAGTTGTCTCACAAAATTAACATTTATCTGTTTCTCCCACAGCTTCCGCTCAAACTTCCACTTCGCCCTAGTAGGCCACTTAATAAAAGGCTACCGACACCCCGCAGCGGCCACAGTATCACGAACATGCCGCGTCCTCATCAAACTGCTGTCTCTAGCAGCCAGTGCGGCCACACACCGCGATAAGTTCCACGTCACACCCGACACCGTGGGTTATCTTACTGGTAAGTGACATCTACAAGGTCAAATTAAATTAGCTAGCAAAACTCCGCAGACGTTATGGGTATCCATATCTAAACACGATAAAACAATAAATTTTCTTTAAAAACAGTAAAAATCGACTTCAAAAACCTAAAAGAAATAAAATAACTTTCATAAAAAAACTTAACAGCTTCAGAAGTCGGTGCCAAACTGAGGTGCATTGAAGAATTGAAGACACCGACTTCAGAAGCTGTTAAGTTGTTTTTATTATGAAAGTTATTTTATTCCTTTTAGGTTTTTGAAGTCGGTTTTTACTGTTTTAAAAGTAAATTTAGTTTAATATACTTAGAAATGCCGGAGATACAGTACATTTATGATGATTTTTAATTTCATACGTAACAATAATTACCTAATGTATTATATACTAAAAGTTTCCAGAAACGTACGTAGATCACGTTAGTGATAATCATCCAAATTGGTTCATTAGTTTTTGAGAAAATCGCGTACGTACAAACATACATATGGGTCGAATACAGAAGCTCCAATATGCTTTGAAGAATATTTTTTGGGCTCAACGACCGCTGGTGGTGCAGTTACTTCAAGAATGAGTAGTTCAAAACCAGTTTTTTTTTTTTGTTTTTATTGTTTTGATGTCGATAAGTAACCATTACTTACGACGCCAAGCTTCACAGCTTGGCTCACTGCTTGTCGGTCTTCTACAGATTGTACTTCGGTGAGTGTGCCTGAGAACTCCACGACTTCATTCCGCCGGCCCCCTTCTACCATCGGACATCTAGACGCACTGCCAGTTACCATCCCTACCTGGTTACTATTCCACCAATTCGCACTAAGCGTTTACAAATGAATTTTATAATGCGCACAGCAAAAGAGTGGAACTCACTACCTGCGTCTGTGTTTCCGAGTGCATACAACCCTAATCTCTTCAAAGTGAGAGTGAACAGGCTTCTTCTGGGTAAGCTCACTCCATTGTCGACTTTGTTTATGGCACCTTTGACCTAGACTAGAGCAAACCCATCTCAAATTAAATAAAAAATAAAGTTATGTGAAGTTTACACAAAAATAATTGATAGTTTAAACTGATATATCAAATAATTACACTACCTAAGTTCGTTGACCCATATTTTTATCTAATTAATTTTTTTAAATGTTTTATCGTGTTAAGATATCAATACCCATCAAGTCTACGGAGTTTTGCTAACTAATTATAATTTGAGCCTGTATAGTTCTGGCTTTCATTATTCGTAGATCTTTGATAGTCGTTACAAGTAGTCAAAAGCCCGAATATCAACCAGTCTTAGCAAGGAGTATCATATTACCCAGTAATTGGGTTGTGGAGATCAGATAGGGAGTCGCTTCATGTAAAATACAGGTATTCAGCTGCATCCGGTTAGACTGAAAGCCGACCCCAACTTAATTGGGAAAGAATAGGCAGATGATGAAGTGTCATTGTTATCTATGGTCTATAACACAGGAACTAAGCATTTTTTCGAGATAAAAAGTAGCGTATGTTACTCTTGGGTCTATGAACTATCTTCATTATCATCATCAGCCAGTCGCAGTCAGGCAGTCGGGGCCGGAACTAACGAGTGAGTGGCGGGACGCTGTGAGCGTTGACGAAAGAGCAGCCTGCACTAGTCCCCGTCCCGCCGCGCACATACCTAAGTTGCGGTACAGCGGTATCGGTCAAACCATAATACTCTTTATTATGTTCACAGCGCTAGTCTGCGTGAGTGAAGAAGTCCGTTCTCGTTGCCACGTGAAACACTCTCTACCGAAATGGTTGCCTGACAACTGTGATCATTACTGCCCCACTGCTGAATATCATCAGGTATGTGATACTGTCATGAAACTCCTCTAGCTTGGTTGTTGTATCATAATCACCCTCGTTCCCACTGTTGGAACACAGGCCTCCTCTCTGTGAGGACAAGTGGGACCTATCAGAAATCCAGCGCTTACATTTAAATGCTGCAGCGTCATACCCTCGTAACCTCGTACGGGACTGTTTTTGTTATTATTTTTTTTCAGCGCCGCCCTCCACTCCTCCCATTTTTCGCGAGCTCGCGCGTCCTCTTTCCAGTTTTGACGGAACTTATCCAGCTCGTCCCGCCATCTCCTACGTGGTCTGCCGCGACCCGGCCTCACTGTCTCAGGGCGCCAGTTTTGTTCTATTTGGGCCCACAGTTTGTCCGGCAAACAATGCTTAAATACTAAGTCGCATGAATTTCTGTGAATAAAAGTCATACAGATAGAATAAACCCTGACTCCCAAACTAGAAGATCCTGTGACTCGGGAGTCAGTGTTCTGCTGTCACTGTGCTACCGAAAACCTTTTACTAAAAAGTGTGTTATATAGTATACAAAATCATGGTACAAAACCTGTTAGAAAGTACAATCAAATAATTTCAAAAGATTAAACTAAAAGTAAAGGAAAACGGAGTTGTACTGTGAATGTTGGAATTTGGGCAGCCTTTTGAGTCACGTTTGCTATCTTTGTTTTGGAGCGCAGTATTGTGTTTCGAACACGATCCGTTAATTTAACGTCTAGTATACTGCGCTCCGTTGCTCGTTGGCAGACCATGATATTAGTCAAAGACCAAGTCTGTGCACCATAAGTTAACACCCGTATTTATAAACAAGCAGTTTTTTTTTTTTCGTTTATTTTTCAATACATTTTAGTTACATAATATACAATCTTAACACCTTGTCTAGAGACCTTTAAAGGTTTATGTGACAAAGTGGAGGAAGCAAACACGCTCACAACAAATACTAAAGAATTATGTTGGCTACTTAAAGAATTGAGATGGGATGTCACCAGCAATACAATATTTTTTTAAGGTAGATTTACATTTTTTATATGTACTAGAGGCAATATTTGACTACTAAGTAATTTCTTAGTGAAGTCATTACTTGAGGCACAGATTAGTACAGATGGGACACTCCGCAGTTTCGGTATGAAGCCACAAGTACGCGGCGGGCTCGACTTGTCGGACCAGTTCAGTGCGGGCTGCCGCGCACCGGCCGGCTCGCACGGTCAGTTTGATATTACTCATACGCCGCGTCGTACAAGAAGACAACCCTAACGACTCAGAAGGTATAAGAGTTACGCGATAGAAAGAGAGGCAACTTGTAGGTGAATATAACTGTAGGTAATAAGCGTTGTGCGACCTGAATTGCACTTTATTGTGTCGTAGCAAGAGTCGCTTTTTATTCGTCGACTTCTCAATTCTTAAGTAAAGAAAATGGTGACTATTACTTGGCTAAGAATTATAACCATTTGACAGTTCTAACTTCAAGCAAATACTAAACTATGGAATAAAAAACGTTACTTGAGTAATTACTTTTACTGAAGTAACCACCTTTAACTTGTTTATAAATACGGGTGTAAGACGGGAAGAATACACAAATGTTCATGAGCCCGTATTTCAGTGCTATAGGCAACTCACCCTTGGATAGTTCCTTCATGGACCAGTAGCTTCCAGGCGTTTTCCGTTCATCCAAAATAAATTATATTACTTTTATTTACAGTCATCGATCCTGATCCAGCCGTCAACATCACACAGCTCATGTCACAGTCGGCGCCAGAAGTCGTGGGACGTGCTCGATCAAGTCGCTATATCTTCTGCACACGGTGGTAAAGATCTTTCTTACTTAACTATACAGTTATAATCTTTACAACCATTTTACTTTTGACAGCTTGAGTCGATCAATTAGTGATGTCCTTAAAGCGTTACCGATTCGTTTACTTATAACAATCGACTTTATTTGAATGAAGAAGTTTTTTTATTTGAGATGGGTTTGCTCTCGACTATAGTCTAGGTCAGTGGTGACAGAGACAAAGTCGACCATGGAGTGAGCTTACCCAGAAGAAGCCTGTTCACTCTAACTTTGAAGGGATTCGGGAGTGAGTTCCATTCTTTTATCGTGCGCATTATAAGGGATGTTTGGAAGCGCGGAAGGAATGGCAAATAGATATGGATGGTAACTGGCAGTACGTCTAGATGTTAGATGGTAGAAGGGGGCCGGTGGAATGAGGTTGTGGAGTTCCTGAACACACTCACAGAAGGTACTCGTACAGTCTATACCTTGCGGCGATGACCCAAGTTAGAAGCTTGGCTTCCACCAGTTTTACGTCGCCAATGAGCCTCTTAGCTCAATTTGGCCCCTATGAGCTAGAGAAGTGACAAAATGCGACAGCCTTTAGATCATACGCGAGAAAGAACTTCGATCCTGACGGGGCTCCCCCGACCGCATACGTTTTTTTCTTGTTTTGTTTCGTTGCTCGATAGAGCTTAAATACCGATCGCCAGCTTATTTGTGAACTTTCACCGAATAATTTTTATAAAAGGCCCTGAATATAATAATAATTTGACAGGTAAATCACCAACATTACAATCAAGCAGCGGTGGCCATAGTCCCTATCTTGTCACCATACCACATCAGGTAATATCATATTTTATTGTAATAATTTTATTGAACATTTTATTACTATAGAGGAATTTATTGCATTGATAATTCAAAGCTAGGTGAAACAGGATGATATCCAAAACTCTAATATTTAAAATTGTAATCGAAACTTTTTCATCATTCTCTTGTTAGGTACTTATTCATCCAATTTATTTGGGGTCGGCGGTGACCATGCCATCATGCCATTTGAAAACTTCATGAAAATATATATTTTTGTTTTACTTATACAGAGTAAGAGGAGCTCGTGGCTAAGTAATAATAATAACCGCACTAGTCGATCCATCAGGTTAAGCTACGCTTGCCGAGGATAGGTGACCATCTTTATATACCGAGATTCCCTCCGTGCCTCGGAAAGCACGTTAAGCCGTTGATCCCGGCTGTCATTCGTGGATTTTTGACAGTCGTTACGAGTCGTTAGAAGCACGAAAGTCTGACAATCAGTCTTGTCTTACCTTTAGTTATTACCCAGTAACTGGGTTGTAGAGGTCAGATAGGCAGTCGCTCCTTGTTAAATACTGGTATTCAGCTGCATCTGGTTAGACTGGAAGCCGACCCCAACATAGTTGGGAAAAGCTTAGGCAGATTGATTGATTTGACTTATACAGAGTAAACCAGGTCAGAAATTGTTATCATTTGGGACGATAATTTTTTGATACCAAGTATAAACTGAAATCCGTAAGCGTTTAGCAGAAAACAGGTGAGCATTACGGTGGAAAAGGGTTGCGCCATTATCCTCACCGAGATACCTTTATAATTCTGGAGTCCTTGAAGGACTATTTTCGAGATTCGGCATGGGGTCACGATTATTTCATGACAATTTTTTTTGAATAGAAACCTATTCGATATTCCGCGCCATTTGCCCGTACGAGAGGTGAGGATTATGGCAATACCATTCCGCTGTAATCCTCATCTACCTATAACTATAACTTCGTAGTTAACACGATTATTTTTTTTACATTATGACTATTTTTTGGCATTCTCAAAATAGATTTTCATGAAGTTTTTAAAAGTGAGGGTTATAGTCGCATGGACACGGTCGGTGCAACAATCGAAACTTTTCAACATCATTTTAATGACTCTTTGTAAACACAAAATTACTTTAAATGGAATGTAAAAAGACCCTTGACCATTATTTAAAGTATATGTAAGCCGTGGCTAAGTAATAACAGCCGCACGGGTCCATCAGGTTAAGCAACGCTTGTCGGGGTTGGTCCATAGATGGGTGATCATCTTTACATACCGAGACTCCTCCGTGCCTCGGAAAGCACGTTAAGCCGTTGGTCCTGGCTGTCATTCGTGGATCTTTGACAGTCGTTACGGGTTGTCAGAAGCCCGAAAGTCTGACAACCAGTCTTACCAAGGGGTATCGTATTACCCAGTAACTGGGTTGTGGAGGTCAGATAGGCAGTCGCTCCATGTAAAATACTGGTATTCAGCTGCATCCGGTTAGACTGGAAGCCGACCCCAACATAGTTGGGAAAAGGCTAGGCAGATTGATATGTAAGCTGGGAAAAAGAAGTATTGAAAATGTCACCTAATCGTATAAAGTCGATAATATTAGGGACTATTAATACAAAAGACGGGAAGGGAGGCTGTTGCCTTGCAGTGGAATACAAATGGCTAACGACAATAAAATTTAAAAAAAAAGTTAAAATAAAATGGGAATGATGAAAAGGATATTGGTGTGTACCACCATGGATCTCGTTTTATACCTTATGTAAACCTCACCGAAGATGGTGGTGCAATAAATTCCATAGAAACTTGTATGTCGGTGTTTAGACAAGGAATGGCAAAAACAGGAGTTATTTATAATTTTCTTCATAAACGTCTAGTTTGGGAAAGCAATATAAAAAAGAAGAACATAAATGCCTGAATAAATTACATAGTAGGACTTGTGTTTACTACGAATATAGCTAGGAATGCACTACGATCACTTGTTTTAAAAAACTTTGATATTTTCAAGTTACAAACAATAATTTGTTAGTTCTTGTACAAAATTCTTATACAAAATGGTCCAATCGGGTATGTACCTACTTTTACATAGGATGCCATAGGCACTACTCCGTTCACTTATTATACCCTTTTTTTTTTCAAGACGGGAAAAAAGTCATCCTGTATGTATGTATCTCGATCAGGGTTTGTTTTTATTCAACCGAATAAATATGGTCGACGGTGAAAATAATGTAATATCTCTCTAAAAAAATCAACGTAATAACTTACACAATCAGGTAGTGCTCTTATTTTCCTTTACATACCAAAGAGCACAGTAAAAAGATAGTCTTTCCCAAACAGATGACCGATTGGCTTATTAGCATTTAATTTGAGAGTATGAAGAGCTTTTGTGTTAAGTGACATTCAACTACCATGAGTTCATGACGGAACGAAAATTATCATATCGTGTTATGGTGAAAATATTTGAAAAAGATGCCTTGAAGCTTCAGCCATTATGTTCAGTTCCGTCGAAAAGGCAACCAAATGAAAAACTGAACATTGGCGTGGAACCTTTATTGCGGTAGCCGGTTGATTTTTTTTAACAACATGTTGTTAAATTTGAATTGTCAGAAGACTGCAATTCACCAGCTCTAGTTCTGACAAAAATAACATTTTTGGTCAGCTTCGCTACCGCTACATTGGACAAATGCTAAAGAAGTTTTGACAAATAATTTCATCAAATAGCTCTAGTACAGAATGACCAATGCGATTGAAACTTTAATTAACTTTAATTAATATTAACTTTTTAATACATTAGGCGCGGCAGACGCACATGCGCGTTTTCATAACTTTCTTCGAGTGCAGCGCGCCGCACATGTGCGTTCGTTGTGCATCTCTATTGTTTCGAAAACATCGTAAAAAAAGGGTCGGTAAGGGTGTAGCATAAAGAAGCGTTTGCATAAAGAATTAAGCTGAGAATGTGTTAATCAACCAAACTGCAAATAATCTGATCAGAGGCAAGAGCAGACTTATTAACCAGGGGTAAATGCCATTGAATCGAGTGTTTTTTTTTTTTGATGGCAGAACTTTTAAGTTTAAATAAAACACAGAAAAAATGTTTTTAATAAATGGGCTAGCCGTTGGTGTCAGCTGCGGCGGCCACATGCCCGAAATCATGTAAAAGCCAATTTCACGGATATAAAAAAAACATTATTCACAATCAAATATACACATTTATTTGTCATTCAGTACTAAAGCGCCAACATAAACAAAAATATCAATCGTTACTTGAATCATGCAGTCATTGTCTGATAGTGACGTAATTAGTAATTATGTTTTGTTCTACTTCCTTTTCTTATGGCGGATTGAAGAGTGTGTATAATATATTAAACAATTTGACACTATTTTACAGAAATCACACAAATATCTGGATTTTAAACATAAGTTTGTGAGCTTAACAAAGTCTTGTAAATAATAATGAAGGCTTTTTAAGAACTTTGACGATAAAATGTAACACAACATTGAGAAAGTGCTCGTTAGCTGTATGATAAAATACATTTGCCTTGTTTTTATTTTCTTGAAAAAAAAAAAGCGGCTGGGTTTTCAATATTTGTTACAATTTTGGCAGACCAGTATATCATGTGGATTCTGCTACAGCTAAGCTTTTTGGCATGAATAACTGCCTTCCAGCAATTATTATAATTAAAAAGGCATCTCATTTGAAGTGAAATCACACTGAATACGATATCATTTGCGATCATGCCCGCACACTACAACTTATCCTTTATTTTGGGTGTTTATATTATACAGACACAAGAAGCACGATCTGTAGACTATACAAATATTATTTTCTTACGTCTTCTAAACAACTAGGTACACACTTAACTCATATCCAAAAAAAAAAAAAGTGTGGAGATTTTTTTCCTCATCAACCCGCCATCCAAACTAATTCTCTTTATCTTCCAGTTAGCCCACGTACGTACTCATGTCACTGTTGTCTTTTACACGCTCCTATGGATTTGGTTACATTATATCGTTTGTATTGTAAACTGATAATGTCCACAACCTGCTCGCTGTATTGCGTTATATGCGTAACCGTTATTTTTGGAACGGGTTTTTTTAATATCATGTTTTTTGTCAACGTTATTTTTCACTTTTGACATTTTCTTTACATCTGGTTTCCTTTAATTATAATATGGTCTATCGCCTTTTTAATATGGTCCTTTGAATAAAATAAAATTCAATCAATCATTTCAATAAAAAAACAAACGAATATAACGCAAAACGTCACTCTGTCCCAACAATTATTTACGCAACTTACCCTTACTACTTTAAACTTTAAAAAATACCGTTAATTATCTTGTTATTTTTCATTTCGTTATTTTTGCGTAAATAATTGCCTATCTGTATCAACATGCTTGTGCACTGCTTATCTCAATAGACATCAGCTAGAATGCTTTTCAAGACGCAGAGATCGTTCTCTGTACCTACTTCGAAAGATACCATCGGCCCGCCAAGAGTAACGTCGTTTTTCTATCGTTATTTTGTGAAAAAGACCGATTTACCGGATAACGTTTTGCGATATATGATGAGTATTGAAAATGCATATAATTTCGTTATTGTGTTTGACCGATTTGTAAGAAATTTAATTTAATTTAACTTTAAAAATAAATTGCCGTTTACAATTTAACGGTAATTTATTGTTTGTGAAAAAAGTATAATATTATCGCAAATCGTTATTTTACCCTTATCCCTAAAATCTTCAAACCCTTTTAAATTAATAGTGTCCATTAGAAAAACCCGGTATTGTTAAATTATTCAAAATTGAAACCTGCATGGTTTACCCTTAATAATTGGCTATTAAACTTAGTTTCGTATCTATATCAATATTGTGAGAAGAGCATAATCTGATTCATAGTACTGCATGCTTCAGAAAGGTGTGGTCAAATATAAGGGTGTGGTACAGACGCCGACAGGTCAAGCTACCCGAAACAGTAAAATTTTCCCAATCAACCTTGAACCTAATGCTTTAGCGATAAAGTTGAAAATCTATTAAAGAAATTTGACAGCTTGAAGTAGCTTGATGTGCTGGCGTCTGTACATACCGTAAAACTGAACAACTTTCTCCATGAGACCAACATCGTAATCGAGAAAAAGTTATCAACTGTCAAATGCAAAACTTCAATACGAACTCGAGCCAAATGTATGAGACAGCTGATTATTTTTCCTCGATTACGATGTTGGTTGGTGAGAAAGTTGTTCAGTTTAATGGTCTGTACCACACCATTAAATATGACTGTGCCTATTTGATACATGCTGTATAGCCTATCATATTTTATATTAAATTATAAAACATATTAACCTGATTAAAAATACATTCTATCTCATTTCTCACTATTTTATGAAAAAAAACCTAGTTATTCTTCTCACAATCTTATTATAGATAAAGAATTAAACTCTAAACATTAAAACAATTTACAGTAAAATAATAAAACCCAACTAAAACGATTCTACCGACATCGCAACATTCCTAACTACAAACAAAATTTCTTAGGGGCAGCAGAGAGTTAACACTTTTCACGATATGATTCACTTTAGAATGAGTATATACGTAATATAAAACACAAATCACATGCACAAATATGTTTCCTTTTTTTTTGTCAAAAGAAATACAAACTCTTTGTTTCGGGCTCTACCGAAGTTTTTTAACTGCAGTATTAAATCTATTCTCATTTCATTCAAATGGTTTAGGGCTGATTTTTCAATCGTCAGATAAGTTTTTTGGAGGAATAAATATGGCAGATTGACAGCTTTTGCATAGAAAATTATGTCGAAGCGCCATTTTTGTTCTAAGTTATCAGGCGATTTAAAAATCAAGGCAAACAAAAAATATCGAAATCGAATAACCGGTATTTAAGGCAAAATACAGATAAATAACCGGTATTTTCCAAGAATTGGGTTATAGTAAACACAACTGTTAAAATTCCGACCCGAAACTTAGTTGAGGATAGGTTCAATGCTGCGAAATTTACCTACGTTAAAACCACGAAACATAAGGGCTTAACCACCACAAATTGTACAAACTTGCATTTAGAACTCTAACCGGACACTTCGCTACAATAGCCACAAAGACAACCAAGTCTAACACACAACGCGCTTCTAGATTATAGTTATAAAATTATAGTTTTTTTAAAGTGATAGATGCTTCCGAATATTTCCCTGATGTCCGTTTTATTATGTCTTTCACCCCACGTCCAAAATGTTTGTCGTATTGTGTGGTCTCGAAGTTTTACGTGTTATTTTTTTTTATTGATTTCTAAAGTAAGTTTCTGTATATGTTTTACGATATTTTTAGTAACCCTTATTCCTGTCTTGTGACGTTCCTCTTGTAGAATAAACAATTATTATTGTATTAATACATTAGGCGCGGCAGACGCACATGCGCGTTTTCGGACGTTCACCAGGTGCTTGACGGCGCGTATGCGCGTCCATACAATTTACATAACTTTCTTCGAGTGCGGCGCGCCGCACCTGTGCGTTCGTTGTGCATCTCTATTGTTTCGAAAACATCGTAAAATAAGGGTCGGTAAGGGTGTAGCATAAAGAAGCGTTTGCATAAAGAATTAAGCAGATAATGTGTTAATATCTCAACTTGACCCACATTACCATAAAGGTTTTATTTCCCGATAAATAATTCTCGTTGGATTAGTAGTCGCAAGCGCTACGGCTGACTAAAACCCACACGTGTTCGTTCAGTTGTCTGTGCCGGGGTCACGGTGTCCCTTTCAACAATCCGCGACCCTGGCAGGCATCGGCCCTAGCGGACCCCATAAGTTAGTGCTGACATGTCTTTGAGGCGCGCGTGTAACAACGCGCTGTCGATCCGGGCCTGGTGCTTACCGGACGGCGAGCTACCCATTGTTCGCCGTCCACAAGCCCGCGCCTACGGTGGCCGGGAATCGGCTCTCAATTCCCGACACCCAGGGCGGCGACTAGGGGCGTGAGGGCGCAAAGATTGCCTCTCCCTCACGCGTTCCGCCTCCTCCTTCGCGAGCATTACTGCTTCGCAGATGGAGGTGACGGCCGGGCAGGACCCCACCGTATGCTGCACCGACTCCTCCGGGCAATCCACATAATGGTTGTTAGCATTATGTGGATCCGCTTTATCCGGAACAGGAACGTCCGGAAGCAAGCGAGTCCGGTGAAGACCTGCGTCAGGCGGAAGGTGAGGATGCCGTGGCGCCTCTCCAACCAGTCTTGTAAGAGAAGACTTATCGCCGCAATCGTGGCGTGCCCAGCATGAGGTCTAGGATTCGATTCCCGGGTCAGGCCGTGTCATTGGTTTTTCCATCTGGAATTTCTCAGTATAGTCCGGAGTCTGGACTTGTGGCGCCTTTTGGCAATAAGCTCGCCCCTCGGTGCACCTCTGCCTAACCCTTCGGGGGATACAGATGTGATTTTAGTTATGTTATTTTCTTTATTCTACCTGGAAATGAAATTGACGTCTTTAAGCAAGGTCAAATTTCGCACGGAATGTCGCTGTACGAAAACAGTTTCCCAAAACGAGTCCTTGCAATATGTTTGTGAAAGGTATTTAATAAATGCGGTGCTTTTTTCTCATTTATACTCGTAAATTCCGACTTTTGCACCATCCATTTGTTAAAAAATAAAGGCTATCTTGAAGCAACTGCCATCCAAATTCTTCTTTTCGAGTCGATGGTAAAGGTAAAAATATTGTAGATATTAATGTTAGATGAGATGGGCCCAGTAGGTGGCGACGGCAATCACGGGATCAATGGCGTTTTAAGTCCTCAGAAAAGCATGTGTAAGGACACTTTGGCCACTCCAACAAATAGGTCATGGTTGGGCCAATTTCCTCGTCAACAAAACTTCAAGACCACACCCCTCCATTTCCTTAAATGTCCCACTTCTGTTCCGCACATATGCTAATATCTTAACGCTGCGAACAGGACAGTGAAGGCAGAGCACATAGCATGCAGCACGGAGCTACTGGTGAGTCGGCGAGGGAGCAGGGCGACGGTGATAGTGGGTTTGATGTGAGTACTTAGAGATATGTTTTATTGTATTGTAGAAGTTAAACAAACATAGAGAGCAGTGCCGGTAAGCACCCAGCGGTAAAGGTCGCGACTAAGGCTGGGTTCGAACCCAGACAGGCGCTTTTCTTTGTGTAAATTATTTCATCACCACTGCTCTCAAAACGGTGAAGGAAAATATCATGAGGAATCCGGCATGTCCTAGAACCATAAATTCGAAGACATGTGACATCTACCAACACGTTGAAGAGAAGATTTTTTTTGGATCTTTTACAATTTTTTAGGGAATCAAGTCTAAACGATGCAAATTGATAACCATAAAGCGGGTTGCAGACCACAAACTAGGTTGTCTATTGTTTGCCCGAAGATTATATGCCATAATCATCATTTTCCCGAATTTCATTTACCCGAATTTCATTTGCCCGAATGTTTCATTTGCCCTAAAAGACATATGACATACTTTTAATTGCCCGAATTTTAGATACCATAAGATACGAATGCCATAAGTATTGTTTGCCTTATTTTTATGTGCCATAATAATTATTAGACATAATATTTAAATGGCATAATATTTAAATGGCATAACAAGTATTAGACAAATATTTAAGCCCCGTAATAATCATTACACATGATGATTAATTATATAGTTTGATTATTAAACTTGTTTTTAATTCTAATACTTACCTACTTATTAGCTTTCTGGCTGTCGATGTCGATGGGTGAGCAATGTTTGGTATAATAAGAATAAACTTATTTATTCTGTGCATGGTTGATGGTGGGCTAGGTCGACGGAGCCCCGCTTCGCGGGGCTCCTACTTCTGTGTGGTTTATAAAAATATAACCACGAAGGGGATGGCGGGGTCGTGTGAGCGAGCGAAGCGAGCGAATAGACCCCGCCATCCCCTTCTAACCTAACCTGTCCGAGTCGGGGTGCCCTAAAGTCCCAATTGCATCCAATTTCTCTTGATATAAACAACCGTTACACACCCGATGTCGATGGCAAATTATGTTATGGCATATCATAATTATGGCATGTGATAATTAGGGCATGTGATAATTAGGGCTTACAATGATTATGACAAATGATGTTATGGTAAGTGACTTTATGGGAAACAATGATTCTGGCACGTGACTAATATGGCAAATGAGAGTAGGGCAAATGAGTATTATGTCGTATGATATTATGGCTGTTGACTATTATGGCAAATGATATTAGGGCAAATAAAATTCGGGTAAACGGCGGTATACCCACAAACTAAGCTAAGTTAGTAAGTAAGTGTTAGTAAGCTAAGTTAGCTCATATTAGCTGGCGGGCGGCGGGTGCTTAGCGTAGCTCCGGATTAGTATACACAACTAACTTAGCTTCACATATTTCAGTTAGTTTACACAGCTTATTTTGCATAGTTTGCGGTCTGCACACAAGTATGAAAAACTACGCCAGCTATGTGAGCTAAGCTAAACTAACTTAGCTTAGTTTGCGGTTTGCAACCCGCTTTATGGTGTCAAAAACGCTTCGTGATACTTTCGGCAGTTATATGACCTCAATGTGTTATTATGGCAACCCAAGCTTTAAACGGTGTGCTGTTTGCTCTCAAGATAGAATTCTTCTATTGCATAATGAAAAAAAAAACGAACACTTGTCCATAGCACTTGTCCGCGTTTACTTGATACATTCATTTTTTTTACACATTGAAGATTAGATCAGAATTTGATTTTGGATATTTTTTTTACATCCACACAGTCCGTGGATGTGTGACCATCTTTACATATCCCTCCGTACCTCGGTAAGCACGTTAAGCAGTTGGTCCTGACTGTCACTCTTGGATCTTTGACAGTCGTTACGGGTCGTCAGAAGCCCGAAAGTCTGACAACCAGTCATACCAATGGGTATCGTATTACCCAGTAACTGGGTTGTGGAGGTCAGATAAGCAGTCGCCCCATGTATCATAAAATACTGGTATTCAGCTGCATCCGGTTAGACTGGAACCCGACCCCAACGTAGTTGGGAAAAGGCTAGGCAGATGAAGAATTATGCGCAGGCCACGCTGGGAAGGAAGCGAAACGAAGCTAATTTCGTTTAGCTTTCCTCCGCGTCTTTTTATACTACGCGGTGGAGGTAGATTTTTGCTCTGTAATGTGACCGTGTCAGTAAATAATGAACTAACTGCTTTTCCAGATGGTTGACGACGACGGTCGTGGATCGCCTGGCAGCACGGATGACACCGAGCGACCTTCTTCCACCAAGTCTGGAGACAGCGACTACCCTGAATCTTCTACTAAGGTATGTTTACTTACTTATAGTTATGAAACTGTTAGCAAAGGATTCTCGGTTACTTTGGTCACATTGCCCGACGGGAACCAGATAACCTTGAAAAGTTGGTGGTGATGGGTAAGGTAGATGAGAAAATACCTCGCGGCCGATCACCTAACTGCTGGTCAGACCAAGTACCCGCCCTCACTGGACTCTGTTACGACCGTCCTGAGATAAGCGAAGAACCGAATGAAGGAAGACTAACATACATAAAGCCATGAAGGTCTTTCAGGGACACGATCTTCAGTAATGAAGTACGCGACCAAGAAGATAGTTACGAAACTGTAATGTAGCACACATCGAAAATACTGATACTTATGGCAGAGATCGGAATAGGTAGAGGAACTTCGAGGAAAGATGTAACAAGAGTGGATAATACCTCCTATAAAATCCCGGGATGATAAACATGACGATATATCTCGAGATTTAAGAAATTGCGAATTATTTTTTATTATCCATAGATATATAATTCTTCTGTACGTGTGTTTGTCACCTAACTCTTCCTAAACGGCTGGACCGATTTGGATGAAGTTTTGTGTGTACATTTCAATGGGTTCCTGGATGTTTTGAAAACACAATTGGACCCGGTAGGTGGCGCTGCTAAGGAGGTACAAAGTTCGCCAGGTCAGCTAGTTTACTATAAATATTTATTTTGTTACGAATGTATTCAAAGTAAAATAAATTATTCGTTCTTATTTCCCGGGAAATTGGCGGGATTTAGAAATTGCGAATTATTTATTATTTTATTATAGATATTTAATTTGTTACGAATGTATTCAAGGTATAATAAATAATTCACAATTTCTTAAATCCCGAGATTTAACCTTTTCGCCGCCAACGTACACAAAACGCAATGCCTCGCCGAGCGCCAAGCTATAAATGTATAACTAAATATACAGTAAACAGTAGTGATGGGGATATCGTCATATCGATGAATAAGATTTGTACGCGTAAAGTTAAGATTTAAACTTGATTTTACGAATATAAATAAAAACTGATTAAATATTTCCAGATTTGTTTTATTTCACAGTATCCTTAATAAGAAAAAACAGTATAATTTATGAGTATCAAAGAAACTAATACATAACTCAATTAGAACTATAAGGAATGGGGTACATCTCTATTTGTTTCATGATCTCATTCTTTAACTTCATATCAAGTTATTGGCACTGAGGGCACGTTGAATTCGATTCTGATCAGGGATGGGGTCTATGGTCTTTCTTTCTTCTATTTTTGTTTATTCCTGTGTTTTTTTAATAACTTCAGTCAACGTTTTTTACCGTAGGTATCTAAGTGGCAGAATTTTGAATTGTTTTTTTTTTTAATTATCTTATCTTCTGGTTCAATATTCTCCACAAATACTCCGAATCCGATTCCACACCTTGCAAAATTTTCAGAAGTTCGTCCGAATCAAGTTCTTCACTCATTTTTCTATTTGCAAGTGAAAGAAAGAAAGATGCGTGCGCGCGAATCCGATTTTGTGCTGCACTATGCCAAAGTGACCTTGACAGCCGCACGCCTATGACGTCACTGACCAACTTCTATAGTAGTTCGTGGCACTCGGTGGCGCACAGGGGCATAGACGACCAATCGTTTTGTAGAGATGGGAAAATAACTATCGACAAGAATTAATAACAACTTTATAATTACGTATCGGCATCTACCTGAAGGTCGAAATTCATCTACTATCCTTTGTAATGAAGTAGATAACTAAGTTCATATTTTATTGACCTCAAAATGTTTTCGATATTCGTAACTTTCTGTATTTATAAATATTTCAATGGTGAAATCAACCTTTCACGGCACATCACTGGCCAACTTGATATGAAGTGATTGGCGTTCTGAGGAAAGTAACAAAATTCGGAGTTTCTGTTTTTGCCGATTTTAGGACAAACTAGGGCTTATTTTGTGTAGAAAAATAAAAAACAGGGTAGTAGACAGTGCTATCTTAAATAATAAAATGAAACAAAGCTTTTAATCACAGTAAATTTATTTTAATAAGATAATTAAAATGAACAACTTCTATAGAAGTTGTGGCGCTGGTGGCACGAAAATCCCGAACTTCTATAGAAGTGCTTGGCGGTGAAAAGGTTAATCACCATGTTTAACATTCCGGGATTGTATAGGAGGTATTATCCACTCTTGTTACTTCTTTCCTCGAAGTTTAGGTATTTATGCTCTACCTATTCTGATCTGTGCTTATGAGTGACATTTTTTTTTAAATTTATTATTTGAGATGGGTTTGTTCTTAACTCTAGTCTAGGTCAGAGGTGACAGAGACAAAGTCGACGATGGAGTGAGCTTACTGTGTGAATGTGTATTAATGAATGAGTGAGTGAATTACAGATTATCCTAATAAATTAGGGAGTAAATACTTGAGTGATTTTCTTAATAAAAAACTTTTATACCTTTCACAGCAAGCATCAACAGACAAGGACACGAGCAGCCCTGAAAGCAACAGTCTGCTCGACCCGTCAGTGCTCTCCGACTTCACCACGCAAGCACTCGTGCTCACAGTGCTCGCTACACTCGTCAAGTACACTACAGGTGAGTGATAGCGAGCATAGACAAAGACACGAGTACTCGTAACTCGACCCGTCAGTGCGCGAACTATTTTTCATTGATAAATTTTATATGATAATCAACTAAATCACAACTAAGATAAAAGTCAAATCGTATACATACAGGGTTATTTCTAATTGGCTAGCTAAACTCCGTAGATGCAATTGATTTCGATATCTAAACAATAAAAAGATTTAATTTTTTTTTGGAGGTGAACGACCGCTGTTAAACTCGTCCCTCTTTGTCCCGCTATGTTTGTCTCTCTTTGGCATATGAAACGATATTGGCTGTCGAAACGGACCTATTATTTTGTGACGAGTTTATTTATTTATTTATTCAATTGGTCTTACGAGCTAACAGATTTAACATCCAAAACGCTCGTACGATTAATTTTCTTACAATTCGTTTATGGCTTAATATATTACACATGCGCTTCACCTTATACAATAGATTTTATAAAAATAGCAATAATGTCCAAGTCTATAAAAATTATAAAAATAAGTTACAACAATGAATTAATACTTAGAATAAAATTTCAGTTTATTGTCAATCAAGTAATAGTAATCAATTCAATTCACTTCAGTTATTATTAGTGTTGTTACTTGAAGAATGAGTTGACAAAAATGGTTTTCTTATGTTTTATCGTGTTTAGATATCGATAACCCAACACTTCTGTGAAGTTTACGCAAAAAAAAAACATATTTTTAAACTGATATTTCAAGTGACTACTATAACTGCGGTCGATTACCCCACAAAAAATCAACAAATTCATTCATTTTTTGTTTTATCATGTTTCGATATCGGTACCCGTCGCGTCTGCGGAGTTTAGCTAGCCAATTTAAAATAACCCTGTACTTCAATTAGACCATTTTAAAAGGCACTTGAGAACGTCAAAATTACAAGTATAAATAATAATATTATTGATTCTGGTTGCCCCTTCCAAAAAGTAGTTTCGTATGGAGAAGAATGGACAAGAATCTCCTTAGTTTGTTTTTAAAAATGGTTTTACAGTATTTGGTTTATATTAATTAGATAATTTAATGTAAAGACGATGTACGATCGACAAAGGCTACGCCTTTCCAATTTTGAAACAATGTTGCTTGCAAGCTGCAGCTGTATTTATGACAAAGTAAAACAAAAGACCATAGGGGCAGGGTTTTTTCAATGAATCAGTGTACACAAAAATCAACTTTAAGGTTTACACCTTAAAGTTGATTTTAGGCGTCCGTTTTGTCGATAGTACCTGGAATAAAATTACTATACTTACTATAATAGGAAGGCAGGTATACAGTAGGTCCTGTCAGGGTTGCGGGTTGTTTGAAAGAAAAACGGTAACTACCGTGGCCCTGGCACAGGCAACTGAAGGAACACGGGTGGGTTTTAGTCAGTAGAAGTCTGACACGCCCTCCCGCTCCACCCAGAGCGGGAGAAGATATTTGATGATTTCCCATCCAAAAAAAAGGTGTACAGTAGGTAAAGAACAAAATAACTTTCATAAAAAACTTAACAGCTTCCGAAGTCGGTGTCTTCAATTCTTCAATGCACCTTAGCTTGACACCGACTTCAGATGCTGTTAAGTTTTTTATGAAAGTTATTTTATAGGTTTTAGGTTTTATAAATTCAGTTTTTACTTTTTTTTAAAGTAAATTTATTTTCCCATTTTTAGTTGAATACACAATTACTTATGCCCAAGATGACAGAAAAGAAGAATCATCAAATTCCGCTTATAAATGCCGGAAATACAGTACATTTATGCATATAACTTCGTACATAAGAATAATTACCTAATGTAATATATACATAGGGTGACTAGTAAATTAGTGACCGATACTTAAACACATGATTGTATGCATGAAAACAAACAACTTAATATGGGACCAAACCTGAATTCGCGAAAAAAAAATTTGCTGTCCCTTACATTCATGTTCCCATAACTCGTCAAAACGTAGGGAGCATCTGATGATGAGTACAATCATGTGTTCTAATTACCAGTCACCCTATATACTAAACCCTTCCTGAAAGTAGTTAAAATTGGTTCATTAGTTTTTCAGACGTACATACGGGTTGAATACAGAACCTTTTTTTTTGAAGTCTGTTAAAAGTAACGTGCAAGAAATGAGTTCCTGTGTCGTGTGTTTAATTTATATTTTTATTTTAGATGAGGACGAGATTAGAATACTGTACCAGTACTTGGCAGAAGGATCGGTTGTATTCCCAAAAGTTTTTCCAGTTATGTAAGTATTGACTTATTCGTTTCTTTTTTTTGCGGTGGTGGCTTAGTGGTAACGGCCGTGGCTTACGAGTTGTAGGTCGTAGGTTCGACCCTATACCTGCGCTTTACTTTGTGTAAATTATTTCATCATCACTGCTCTCAAAATGGTGAAGGAAAACATCGTGAGGAAACCGGCATATCCTAGAACCAAAAATTCGAAGACATTAACATGTCTTCGAATTTTTGTTGCGAGTTGGTAGATATCAATATCTACCAACCCGCATTGGGACCGTTTGGTGGATTACAGCCCACACCCACTCACAGAGAGCAGGCCTGTGTCCCAGCTGTGGAACATTATAGGCGGATTATGCTTATGCTATAGTTTCAATCTTAATGAAGTTTAAAGGAGATGTTCCAAAATGTATGGACCTTGGGCCAGGTACGTGTACACACTATACATAAAAATAGAGAAATACATTTAAAACAGTTCTCAACTGTCCAACTACTTTAAAATGGCTTTGTTTGCTGGTAAACTTAAATTAATTACACTTGAAATTGCAACACACAACAAAAACCCGTCATGGGGGTAAGCTGTCATTTTGATTGATTAATGACGTTTGACATGTCTATTGCTCAAGAAGAGGACTGAAGTGACACTGTTTTGACAGCTGACAGTCCTCTTTCTATGATCAGTGGTCGATATTTGGTTTACTGTCATTGTTTTTATGCACAGAGTAACTAAATCGGTGAGACGCCATGTTGAATGTCAATAAAAATAATTGATAAATATCAGCTCCTTATCACAACAGTATACATTTAAATTAATTATCTGTATTTTTCCCGAATTCTACAGATTTTTCTCTTTTTTTTTTTGAGGTAGTGTACACAGACCTGGCCCATTTTGAAACATCTCCTTTACTGGGTATTGTTGTCAAAAATATTAAATCAGTCAAGAGGTTGACCTTACTATAATAGTAGATTGGACAACTAGTACATAAAAGAAGCCACGGCTCGGGTGGATAGTTGAGTCGAGGGGTAAAATGTCTCGTTTATGCCCGAGTTATACACTCTGCTTTTCACTTCGATTGCAAGAAAATGAAACAGGCATAAAATCACTTTTTACTGTTCAAAAATGGTGCAAAATTGAAGAAGAGAATAGCTAATTCTCGTCACGTGTCTTTCGACTTGGGTACTTCATACTGCCAAGTCAAAAAACGTTTCTTTGCGTTTTTTAAATAATAAATGACAGCTATTTTATCTGGTTTTATTAAATTAACGATTATCAAGAAAACCACTATACCTGTTCTGTAGACTGTATTATAAGACCAATATGCTATTATAATAAGAACAACTTCGACTATGTTTAACCACGTCTTATTAGATCGACCGCTCACTGCGAACTGCCTGCGCGATCGACTGAGCGTTCGTCTCGGCTTCCGCCTTTTTTCCCCACCATTCGCTATTCAACGGCATGGCAGTTGGCTGTGTTGCCAATTAAATTCCAGAACATAGTATTATACAATAAATCATGACACGATAGAAAACACGTAAGTGATATAAATTAAAGCAAATTAAATAAAATAAGGACTTTATTCTGCGGCGTTTATTGTGCGTGTGGCTGTTGGGCCTGATTATCTTAGACTTAGAAAAAAAAAATATTTTATGCACTAGAGCGAATTTATATCGCCCTTGCACAACATAAAGTCGAACTTTTAGAGCATGAGAAGTGAAAAGTATATTGTCGGTATATTACTATTGTTTAATTTTAATTCCTTAATACATTAGGCGCGGCAGACGCACATGCGCGTTTTCGGACGTTCTTGACGGCGCGTATGCGCGTCCATACAATTTACATAACTTTCTTCGAGTGCGGCGCGCCGCACCGGTGCGTTCATTGTGCATCTCTATTGTTTCGAAAACATCGTAAAATAAGGGTCGGGAAGGGTCTCTACACTCAAGATATTTTTTGCACGCACCCGAGCGTTTGCCACACAGGATTAGTGTGGCATAAAGAAGCGTTTGCATACATTTCGCTAAGAATTAAGCAGATAATGTGTTAACAAATATTTTTTTTTTATACAGTCATAGTCTGCTAGACATGAAGATCAACCACGTGCTGATGCATTGCCACGATCAACTGATACTTAGCGCAGTGCAGAGTATCATACAGGTAAATACCTTTTATTACAATTGTTTAAGAGGGCTGCCTTATTTTGTCACCTCTCTCGCTCATAAGGGACCAATTTTTTTTTAGAATGTTAAATGATGACAAAAACACATTTTTATTCTTTTATTAAACTCGGTTCAATAAGTATTATGATCTGTTTTTGAGATGAGTTAAATAAATGCCATAATAAAAACGTGTTTTAAATAATTACCAATTAAATTAGTATTATTTATTTCGACCATTGATTACATTTTTGAAAAAAGCATCGTTTTATTTAACATTCTTAAAAATTTGGTCCCGTGTGAGCGAGACGTGACAAAATGCGACAGCCCTCTCAAGGCGATAGCGTCAAAAAATTCAAAAGCGCCAAGAAATTCAAATTTTCTTACGTTTTTTGCAATTTGCGGCTCAGTATCAGGTTGTACGTTGATCTGAATATGATTCACGACCGTAACAAGTATGTGTTTACAGAATTATAATCATTAAAGTCGTCAATACAATTCTTTAAGACCAGGTAATCCTATTGAATGACTTATTAATGATACTAACTTAACGAGTTGTATTGATTTTAATGATTATAATTTTGTAAATACATACGTTTCACGGTCGCGAATCATGCTTTGATCAATACCTATACATCCTAATACTGAGTTGTAAATTTCGAAAAACGTGAGAAAATTTGATTTTCGCAGGGTAGCCTGGCGCATTTGCCTTAACGAAGTATTCAGAAACATGATATCGAACCAAAAATCTGAATACAACTCGCGATCGTAATAACTCTGAGTTTATAGAATTATAATCATTAAAATCATCAATACAAAAGTTCATATAATCCTAATGAATGACTATTTCATGAAATCTTGACATTTAGGATTACACTAACTTAAGGAGTCGTAGTACAGATGCTAATGATTATAATTTTGTAACTACATATATGTGGTCGCGAATCATACTTTAATCAGCATACAACCTAATACTGACTTGCAAATGGCAAAGAACTTAAGAAAATTTGTATTTCGCGTGCTATCTGGAGCTTCCCTCTTAAGGAAGAATTCAGCTTAAAAGTCGAGTAAATTGCTATCGAGGGTTTATCTGAGGACCTCAAAACCCGAGCATATAAGGAAGGAATTCGCTTAAATAGATAATTTTGTTTTTAAGAATCAATAGCTATTAAGAGTTTAATGTTTGTAGCTGGTACAAAATTATGCAAGTACCTGGCATGCCATTCTGACATTGACCAAACGGAAGTTGTTGCTATACCCCAAGTCTCTAATTCAGATAATTTATGTAAACAAAAGGGATAACCGATCAAAAAAATATCTTCTTAATGGTAGTTCACAAAAAATGACGGAAAAACAGGTTAGATTTTCTTCTAGGTACTGAGTTTAGAAATTATAATTAAAAAATATCATACCGTAATTATTTTTATAAATTTTCGATTTTAAACAAAGTTATTACAAAAGAAGATTTTCTGGTATAAAATATTTTATGATACTGGTAACACTGCAGGAGTTCCAAACATTTTCATACTGTAAAAGTAGAAGATAAAATGTGCCAACTCGACCACATAATAAATCGATAACGTTACTGATAGGTTTGTCATAATGTGAATGAATCATCATTCTCCTGCCCTTGTCCCAATTTATTTGGGGTCGGCGCAACAAATCTTTTGCTTCCATACTTCTCTATTAGTCGTCATCTCGGTAGTCACTCCCTTTCTGGCCATATCATCTTTCACACAGTCCATCCGTCGTTTCTTTGGTCTTCCCTTACTCATATCGCCCTCCACGTTCATACTCAACACTTTCCTGACGACATTTTCCTCATTCCTCCGCATCACATTCCCATACCATGATAACCGATTTCCACACAACTTTTCAGTCACCGGTGTCACTTTCAGACTTCTTCTTACATACTCATTTCTTATTCTATCCATTCGTGTAATACCACACATCCCTCATAATTTGAATGAATCCGATTCCGAAAACGATAGTTATTCAGATTCAGACAAATAAAAAAAAAGTATTTCTTAATAGCTAATCCTAAACGGATTTGAAATCAGATTCATGTAATTTTAAATGACTGATTTATGTTTCGTTTAATAAATGCACTAATGTAATTTTTTATGTTTTATTTATCTACTTACATCTTCAACAATACACATAATACAACTCTCATTCATAGATTCATAGATTGTATGTCTTGCCACATGTTGGATGAAAACTGATGTAAACTGTTCCAAGTGGAAATCGATTTTGGGAGGCCTACGTCTAGCAGTGAACTTAAAAGGGCCAATTATGATGATCAACAGCGTCTCCGACACTCCACACAAAACACTGTTTGGCTACGGTATTTTCTTTGCATAGTTCTTAGAATTAATCAACTTAAATTTTATAGTTGATTACTTAATAAAAATTTTATGATAAAATGTTTTGCACCACTGTCCTGTCATTTTGACAGTGACATTTCTTGACGTTTCATTGTTTACATAAATTATCTGAATTAGAGACTGGGGGTATAGCTACTTTAGTTTTGAACCAGCTACAGTCATGTGTCTTTTCTGCCTAACTCGGACCATTTAAGCACATTTAAACTGTTAAGGAACGGGTCTGTCTGAAAGATCAAGCTAGTAGCCCATTCCTAAACATAGTAGGTGTCTATCGAGAAGAACAGGCAAGAAACTCAATGGATACTCTTTTAAATCAAATCTTTTTCTTTCAGAACATGATAGCCAGTGAGGACGCGAGTCAACAGCAATTGCATTATATGCAGAGTTGTGGCTTTGGCGGACTGTGGAGATTTGCTGGACCATTCACTAAGGTTTGTAAGATTGTAATTTAGATTGATTGTTAGGCTGTTTTCAACGAATAAAATAGGGTAAAAACAAAATCTGCTGTTCCCTACATTTTGACGAGTAATGCGAACATAAATATTGGGAACAGCTGATTTTTTTCGCGATTTCAGGTTTGGTCCCATTTTTTACAATAATTATGAGTACAATGACCCCTTAAGAAATTTCGTGGATGAATAAATAGACCTTATATTGGTGAACCAGTAAGTCAATTCTCTGTATGAGGCGTCAAGTCAAATGAAAGAATATAAGCTAAAAATTTAAAATACATATACAAGCCCGAAAAATTGCTTTAATATGACTGGACTTGAGACCTTCTAGACCATTATTCCATTCGTCACTGTTCGAAAGCTCGTGGCTAAGTAATAACAGCCGCACGGGTCGATCGAAGGTGAAGCTACGCTTGCCGTGGTCGATTCGTGGTTCACCCATCCACGAACCGACCATTACACGTCAAACCCCTCCGTGCCTCGTAAAGCACGTTAAGCCGCTGGTCCCGGCTGTCATTCGTGGATCTTTGACAGTCGTTACGTGTCGTCAGAAGCCCGAAACTCTGACAACCAGTCTCACCAAGGGGTATCGTGTTACCCAGTAACTGGGTTGTGGGTTGTGGAGGTCAGATAGGCAGTCGCTCCATGTAAAATACTGGTATTCAGCTGCTTCCGGTTAGACTGGAAGCCCACCCCAACGTAGTTAGGAAAAGGCTATGCAAATTGACTGTTTCCGTTCTCAACATCCCAATTAAAAAAAAAAAAAACTTCCTATCCCACCAGAACCAATGCACAGCAGAAAGCAGCGAACTCTTCGTGAACTGCCTCGAGGCTATGGTGGAGACCTGCCTGCCGGGCGGTGACGAGGCGCTCACCAGGGCGCCACCTCCAGACCCGGACCATCCCGACCCTTGCGACCAGCACCGGTACCCTGGTAAGTAAAATCATTGTCGTGGCATCTACAACGCCACATGTGGACTACACATCAGAGACCTGACGTCACACAAATCCTGCATCGCACAAGCAGAGTTTTACCGCGTGACTGGCGTATATAACATCATCCCGACATCAACCGTTGGGCAGTAGCTCACCAGACACAACACTCGTCTGGTTGGAGGAACCTCCCTTTTATATGGAGTATGAGTGAACGTTACACCCTGTTCCTCGTGTAGGTATAGAACTTTTACCGGTTCTCTTTGTCTGAAACACGTATTTTTTTTAATATAAAAAACAACCTTCTCTTTTTTAAAGTCGGTGTGACTTTAATACATTAGGCGCGGCAGACGCACATGCGCGTTTTCGAACGTTCACCAGGTGCTTGACGGCGCGTATGCGCGTCCATACAATTTACATAACTTTCTTCGAGTGCGGCGCGCCGCACCTGTGCGTTCGTTGTGCATCTCTATTGTTTCGAAAACATCGTAAAATAAGGGTCGGTAAGGGTGTCTACACTCAAGATATTTTTTTCACGCACCCGAGCGTTTGCCACACAGGATTAGTGTAGCATAAAGAAGCGTTTGCAAACATTTCGCTAAGAATTAAGCGGATAATGTGTTAAAAAAAGGAGAAGGTATGGTTTTTTTTTTCATGTATGTTCATCGATATTTTTGTGTCAATTGCAGACCGATTTTGGAAATTCATTTTTCATTTGGTAGAGGAAGCTTCCGCATTGTTTTTGAGTTAACTTCGATAATAAGTACTTGCTGTCGCTGTTGTTTACATAGCAAGTAATGTGTGGGGTAGGTACCATAACAAAAAAAATGAAAAATAAAAAACATATTACAAAAAAACTTTCATTTCGGAAGTCGGCGGTAAAAACCTAAATTACAGGTTCAAAGACATCGACTTAAAATGTATTATTTACTTTGGTAAATATGAGAAAAAAGAGAAAGTATGTTTCGATCATTGGACGTCCCTGACTCTCCTGTGAGCAGCGATAGCACTTGGGTCAGCGGGATATACATCTTGAATAGTTGTCACGCTGTCTATCCAAAATGTCTTCTCGCTGAACCGGGTGCCTCATAGCATCAAGAAGACAAGAAGATACTTCAACACAAGAGGTTTCATGAAGACAAGACATTACCGCCATTGCTATATATTATTATATTATATACTTTTCTTAAAGTAAATTTATGTCTTCCATAATCTATAAATAGTATAAAACAAAGTAGCTTCTCGTGTTTGTTTGACCGCTTAGTTCTTCTAAACAACACAATGGATTTTGATGCGGTTTTGAAAATCATTATTATTCATTCATAATTATTATTATTATTATTTTGAGAATTTACATTAATATTTAACTCAGATATAAGCACAGATGTTTTGATATGTCGCCACAATAGCAGATTTCACCTGTGCTTAGTAGGGGCGGATCGCTAGATTTATTATAGAGGAAAAAGTGTATAGAACGTACAATTTTCGCACGTAATGTTATTTATTTATAAATAATGATTTATTAATTATTAAACACTAAAACACTTTATTGTACAGTATTTTTATCCCACGAAGTGACACGTGCTTTACTTGTGGTAACCATGTGTACAAAAACTGTGAATGTGTGCGTGAAGACGAGTAGCGTCAGCACATAACACACACACGCACACACATCCGTTTTCGCCATTATCTCGGACGGTACCGAGAGCTCCTGCGCTTACACACACATTCACAGCGTGTTTGTACAGACGCCAGCAGCTCAAGCTACCCGAAACTGTCAAATTTTCCTAATCAACCTTGAACTTAATGCTTTAGCGATAAAGTTGGAAATCTATTAAAGAAATTTGACAGATTGTAGTAGCTTGATGTGCTGGCGTCTGTACACTTGGTTTCTACATGTAAAGCGCGCGTCACTTGGATAAAAATACTATACACCTTGTTTCATGTAATAGGGGGCGAGCCTGTCGCCTTTTAATCGAGCATAAACCAAGACTCCGGAACAACTCCTGGCAATGAAGTACTCTTCTTCTTGTTTAAAAAAAAAAAAGAGAAATAAAGCTATTTCGTTGGTCAAAATAATCATGTTCTTGCGAGCAGCGATAGTACTCGGGTCGGCGGGATACACATGTTGAATAGTTGTCACGCTGTCTATCCAAAATGTCTATCTCGCTGGGTCGTGTGCCTTTATCATCACAGTGTGACTTGAAGAAGATGAAGACAAGAGGTTGCCTGAATACATGGCGGCATCTACAATGCCACATGTGAACTACGCATCAAAGATCTGACGTCACACAAATCGTGCATCACCGAAATCAACCTTCGTGTCAGATACAACACCCGTGTCTGGTCGGAACAACCTCCCTTTTCTATGGAGGATGAGTGAACTGTACCTGTTCCTCTTACCTCTATAGACAAAAAGTTTCTGAATTTGGTTTGCTTATACAGTCGTAGAAATTAATTATTAAGCAAAGGCTACGTCAATTTGCCAGGTTATACTCATTTCATACACTGTCAAAAAAAGGACGGTCGCGATTTGAATATACGGACAATTTAAGTTGGTAGTCAATTTGCTAATTTCCCTGACTTTACTTTCTAAACATCCATAACATGAAACCTTCATTTCAGAGCTGCATTCTCTAATGTTTTACTATTTATAATGTAACTACTATTATATTTCTATTTTGTGTAGATTTAAATCTTCCATAGAGCATTATCTATCTATACAATATGTAACAAAAACCCTGTTGTTCCTTTACGGGACGTATTACATTTACCTACAAGCACAACTTTGATTAAATTATAATTAAAAAAAATTAAGCATGTTAAGTCGCTAAACTCTGGGTTAGTGTAAGTTATGTCAAATTAAATTGACGTTATGAGGTACCTGATAACTTTTTTTTATATTATTCGACGTAAGTGAAAATTCGGTACTATATCAGCAGACAAGATATTCATGAACTCATCTAAAAAGAAAAAATACAAATTATAAAACAAACATTTTTCCATCTGACGTTTTCGTCAGTACAATACGATTAAAATGAAATGGCATGTTATAAAATTTAAAGACAAGAAAGTATTACATAGCGTAATTTATACAGTTTCCGTTCATATTAGACTACATTTTAGAAAAGACATTTTTTTTTTTTTTAATGTAATAATAACCTGGGACATTCTGGGTCATCTGATCCCAAACTAAGCAGAGCTTGTACTATGGAAACCAGATAACTGATATACTACATACAGTACTTTTTATTTTGTAAATACATACTTATATGGGTAATTACACCCAGACTCAGGACAAACAGATATGTTCATGCACACAAATGTTCGTCCTGGATGAGAATCGAACTCACGACCTGCGGCATGTGAGGTGGTATCCTTAACCAACCACGCCAGCTGGCCTGTCATTACAATTCTTTTTATGTTTCGACTATTGAACGGCAATGTTCCCAACTCATAAAACACTAATGCCAGATTAACTAACCCGCAGGCTTATTACGTATCTTGCAAGTGGCCCTAAATGATGGTGTAAACTGTATCAAAATCTGTTGCCTAGTTTAGAAGAACAACGCGGAAGACTCGAAAAGCGACTTTAAGTTATATTAATGTATGTTAATGAATAAAATTCCATTTACAGGGTACAAATTTCTGGAACGTTCAATAGTAATAATCACATGCCATAAAGCACGTTCAATTTTATTGTCATTCAAGAATTGCATGCAAGTGTTTACACGCGTGCGATGTCCATAAAATGGCATACAATGCAAGTTTTGCCATTCAATAAAATTGCAAGGCGATTATTGCATGCAAGTTTTGCCTCGTCTAAACAGAGTTGCACGTCCTTGTACAATTGGTTCAAGAATTACTCGTATTTGCGCTGCCAAATATTTAGTTCAGGTTTATTCAACGTCTTGTTTCGTTCGCTCATGTTTGAATGGTAGAAAATTTTCATGTTAGAATTTAATGCGATTTTATTGTACGTGCAACAATATTGTACGTATTGTTTAGACGGTGCCAGTTAATTGCCCTTCAATTTTATGGTATGCCACGGGCAATTAACTCGCACCGTGTAAATGGAGCCTTCAGGAGAAAATAATATGTTTTATCTGAAACAAAGAATCCATACAGTGTACACAACTTACATACTAACATAACAAACAACACTCATACTCATACTAAACATAATAAAGATATATTGCTTTTTATAAACAACCTAATTTTTCTGGTGAATAAGTTGTCAAATTATTGTTTATATAGGCTGTACCAGAAAGTTGTGGCCAAATTTAAGGTTGTGGACCATCGAGCTGAACAACTTTCTTTATGAGACCAACATCGTAATCGCGAAAAATTATCATAATATGTTTTGTACAATCCCAAAATGTCCCGGTCTCGTAATTGTACCAATTTTGATTTATTTCCGCTTTCCTCAGTAAAACTAAAGTTGTATATTCTCTCTTATATTTCAGGTGTACATCGGCAAGCGACGCTATATTGTGCAACACAGGACACATAACATGAGGACGAAGAGTAAATAGAGAGCGCTCCTATTTACTTGTAAGTATTAGATATTATATTATACAATACTAACTTCTGCCCGCGGCTTCGCCCGCGTAGAGGTCGAAAAAACCCTTTAAAAACCTTCTCCATGCAAAAATACATTATGTGGCAACTTTCATAGTGATCAAACGTGTTGGAGTTTATCAACATCATATACAGAAACGGTTTTTAACCAGTGCGCAGATTTTAACAGGATGACCCATGAATATGAACTCACTATGGGACCAACTCTGAAATTACGAAATAAAAAATCTGCTGTTTCATACAAAAGTTCAATACCGACTCGACCAAAATGTATGAAACGCTGCGCTCATTGTTTTTTTTCGTATAACCCCTTATATCAAATTTCCGAGCAGCCTGTAATTTAGATTTTCTGAATTCCGTCCAGTCTGTTTGATTCCGACCACCATATGACGGCACCGGTCTCTTAGGACACACAAGCTTTAGAGTTTATGTTTATCTAAGCTTTTTACTTTGGTAAAACTCGGACACATTCTTTTTTAATTCTGTCACTTGCGTTACAGTAGCCAGATAACAACACTTTCTAACAGTATTAAACTCAAGATTATGTCAACAATAGCGTCACTTTAATGTCCTATATTATTATAGTTCGAGGCTCTCCAGCAAAAAGCACCAGTTTTTACTGTTCCACATTTGAATACGTTAGTGCAAAAGAATCGTAAGTCCCACATAATGTAGTTTAACACTGAATTGTCGTCTCTAAATGAATGCTAAAAGGTACTAAAGAACTTTACGAATGTTTACTTTTTACTCAGGGACTTAATGTCCTATTATATTTTCTAATTTAAAATGATACGGTGTTAAGACTTAATTGTTTTTTACCATGGCATAAATTTGAGTTTTTCAAATCAGAATCTGTAAAAAACATGAAAACGGCCAAACGTGAACTTAAGGTTCTTTACCTTTCACATACAGATTTTTAGTCCTAAATCTCTCTTTACAGAAACCTAAGGATATGACCATGAGAGGATATGACCATGATGAGGATATACCCATAGCGAAGAGAACGTATTATATAAGTAATTCCCTCTCCATTTCAGAGGTAACGAACATGAACCGATGTATAAAAATATACAATATGTAACAAAAACCCTGTTGTTCCCTTTAACACATGATTGTATACAGGATAACAAACAACTTTTACTACTTATGGGACCAAACCGGAATTCGCGAAAAAAAATTCTCGATTACACGTTTGGTCCCATAGTAAAAGTTGTTCATAATGATAAACCAAAATAATTTGTGTTTCAAACATATTCTAAAGGTAGTGTGTATTTATTCCGATTAGATTACAGAATATCTAGGTTCCCAAATATATATTAAATAAGAACATTGATTTAAACAGGAAATATAAGAAAAATAAGTTTTCTATAGAAATTTTAAATTCCTCATATCTCGTCTTCACATCAGTATCCTTTCAAAATATATGTCTGGGAACCTAGATATTCTGTAATCCAATCGGAATAAATACACACTACCTTTAGAATATGTTTGATTTACAAATTATTTTGGTATTTCGTTTGTATGAAATACGCATGCATCGTGGGGCTCTTAAAAGGATAACGGAGTTTAAACTTACATCCCATATAACATGTACGTATGATAGTCGAGTAACTGGCAATGAATATTATTTTCTAAGATTCTGAATTCAAGTTTATACATATACTGGCTAAAAGGTGTCTTATTTGTAATTTATAATAATATTATGTATAGATATTTATCTAAAAAAATGGAGTAACTTCACATGAATCTTTTTAGATTTTTTCTAAATAATTATAAACTAAAATGTGCTAGAATTCATAATTTATAATGTAAAAAAAAAAATGAATGGTCACGAATTGTCGCACAGTAGATTTTAGTGTCAGTAACTTTAATCTGTATAAATAAAAATGAATATTTGTTTGCCCCTCATGCGTGCCCATACTATTCATTCAAATTGCGATGAAACTTGTACAATCGAGTCTTTAAATTTGGTCCTTTGACGACGATTCCATATTTTGTTGCACAAAAATAGTACCTACATTACTGCAGTGGCCAGCAAAAGAAACATTGATGGACAACCGTGAAAGCCGAGGCACACATACGTAAGTCCTTCAATGCCTGGTTGTGGCCAAGGCTTGAATAGTACTTTTCTCAAATAGTGTGCAGAAATTCAAACTAAGTAAATTAATTATAAATTTCAGGTTCAATGACGAATAGCAATAATTTTTCACGCGCCAATATGTTTATTTTTTACTTTACGAAGCTCTATTTGCAAGCCAGTTCAAAATTGAAATAAAATCCTTGGTTGCCATGTTTGGGAGCAAAAAAGTTCGTTCCATTTTTAAATTACACGATATATATATGAATTTTCTTAGTAATTTATTCGGTCGCTAAACACGACAGATATGGATTTTTATACTAATATTGCCGGCCGCTGTACGAATTTCCAAGCATTTTGAGAAAAATAATTATTTGTACTTTGGTGCTTGATTCAATTGATACCTCTGTTCCAATTAAATACTAAATTAGAAAAAACTAAAAACCTCTTAAGGGGTCATTGTACTCATCATTATGAACAACTTTTGCTATGGGACCATCCCTGACATCGCAAAAAGGTCAGCTAATCCATGCATTTCTGTTAATATAACTCGACAAAATTTAGAGAGCAGCTGATTTTTTTTGCAATTTCTTGTTTGGTCCCATAGCTCATTTGTACAATGACCCCTTAACGAGGTTTTCAGTAATTTCAATAACATTTGATAGTAGTGGTGACCCAGTGGTAACGAACCCGACTTAAGAGTTGTAGGTCGTGGATTATAACCCAGGCAGGCGCTTTACTTTATGTTAATTTATTTCATCACCACTGCTCTCAAAACGGTGAAGGAAGACATCTACCAACCCGCACTGGGCCCGCGTGGTGGATTACAGCCCACTCCCTCTCACAGAGAGGAGGCCTGTGTCCCCGCTGTAGGAACGTTATAGGCTGATTATTCTTATGCAAATAAGACTTTACGAGTATACAGGGTGTCACAAACATAGTGGTCCAAAGGCAAATGGAGTACAGTGGAGGTGGCCACCTATCATTTAAAAATGAATAAAAAATATATAGGCTTAGAAAGTTTCGCTAGTACAGTCACGAACCGGGATTGCTGAGCAACTAGCTTATCATCTTAACTTGGTTGTGTTACATGAATGCCGCCCGTCAAATTTGACATGTGACATTTCAATAACGAAAAACGGGTGACATTCGTGTAACACAACCAAGTTAAAATGATAAGCTAGTGGCTCAACAATCCCGGTTCGTGACTGTACAATAAAAAGTTAGAAAAGAAAAGTAAAGCTAAAATCTGAAGCGTTGCAGAGCCACACTGAACGTAAATAGGAACATAATCTTATACCTTCACTATCAAGGCATCTTTCAGCCAGATTTGAACTCGCTACGTCGAAAATAAGTGAAAGTGTAAAATTTCTTGAAAATAATTAAATTTGCGAAATTTTCTCAACTGTTGAGATTGAGAATATCCCAAGTTTTACATTTTTAAATGTTGGGTGGCCACTTCTGCTTTACCGCATTTGCCTTTGGCCACGACGTTGAGACACCCTGTATATTGTTATTAGATAATATTATATTATTACTACTATAAATGTAGACGTTGCTGCACGCAGAAAAATCTCGTAATTTTTTTAGTATAATTATAATATAGCCTATTTTAATTTAGTACAAATTAATTTATTAGTTGATTTAGTAAATGTTTTAATACCTAAGTAAGGTGGGGGAGCCTATCGTTGGGTTTAAACATATTAAGTGCCATATTTTACAAATGAATATAGTCTATAAAATTGATTGTGTAATTTTGTATATAGTTGTGAGGGAATTACTAATATTATTAAAGCCGGTAATGCCCCAAACTGTTCGCTCAGTAGTCACTAATATAGACGATGCTTTTTTATTGACTAGGGAGCTGCCACGATAGTGTTGTACTCATCATTATGAACAACTTTTACTATGGGATCAAACCTGAAATCGCGAAAAATAATCAGCTGTTCCCTTTTGACGAGTTATGCGAACGTAATGTAGGGTACAGCTGATTTTTTTGTCACGATTTCAGGTTTGGTCCCCCTCTCGAATGTCAGAGACTAAATTGACTGGATTGAAATTGTCAAGCTGTATTAGGATTACATTATCATAAAGGTCATTTTAATATTTTCACTAGTCAATTTAGTGTAACTGTCCGACTTAAGACACTTGGAGCATTTTTTCTTATGTCGAACTGTGTAACATAAGACATTCGAGAGGATAGTAAATGTTGTCCATAATGATGAGTACAACACTATCGTGGCAGCTCCCTAGCCAACAAAAAAGCAGTGTGTATAATTTAATAATATATACACAAGATTATTTTTATAACTGATTTACAAAAATAAATGTATTCTTAGATTACCAACTTTTGACTCTTACACATTAATGTAAGATGAAAACTCATTGCTTTATTAAGTGTCATATTATGATATACAGGATGTTTTGTAAAGAGTTCAGATCTTAAAGGGGAGATACAGGGGGGTACAACACACAATATTAGTGGTTTTTTTTTACTCATAACGGAAATGCCATGCCATCCTTTACAAAAAATCTAGTTATTTTCGATGTTTTGAATAGGATTTTTTTTTTTAATAAGTAAGTAATTTTGACTTTGTTTAGCTGAAATACTTAACACGTTAATTGTCAGTGACCCACATGCGGGTCATTTGGGTTGGAACGAGACGTCCGTGCCATACATGTGGGTCAATGCAGTTTTCATAGACAATGGGTTCTTACTTCGGGGACATAAAAGAAACATACTAGTATTATACATGAACGTATGAGCAATTATGTAGGTAAAATAAAAAAGCAATGAGCCATCGATTTTTTTTTATATATATGTCATATAAAAAATTTGAAAATCGAACTTAAAAATAAGTTTAAAATGGTTCCTTCAACTTTTATGGCCTGTATGGACCAGAAGTGGTGTAAAGGCAAGTACCTCAGTAAATAGGAACGAAAAAAGTAAATTGGACGTGAGAGTTAATTTCGACATTTTGGTTGGACAGTGAACGTGTTAAAATTGTTGTTATCTCGAAAAAGACAGATTTAATTTGTCGGTAAAATTCTCCTCTGAAGTCCTTATTTTAAGAAAGGTCATCGCTTTACTGAGCATCGTATAATGCTTTAATAAAAATATTGTAAATAATAAATTGATAATCACACCCCCAATCATTATACAACGTCAAAATAAAATAACTGAAAAAACTTTACAGCCTTGATGGATATCAATATGTAACAAAGTTTTTTTTTTTAAATCGACATCTTGTTACGGGTTCAACGGCCGCTTGTAGTGCAACTTGTTGAAATTATAAGTTTATGACTTCTTACTTTTTTTTTCATCAGTTAGGTATCGATACCCATCTCGTTTGTAAAGTTTCGCTGATTCATTAAATTTTAGGGACGGTTTTAGACGACATATGAGAGTGAAATAAAAATGTGCACTATTTATTCTCTATAATGCATCATAAAAATAATGCTTTTTCGTTAAAACAGTCCCCAATATAACGTACTATTTTAAGATTTTTCTAACTAAACTGAATGTCTATTGGTGTTCCAGAGTTTTTAGGCCTAAATTAGATAATATATAGATTTGTTATTTATATGTAACTGTTTATGATTTATACCTAAACGCAAGGAGGGGTCTCTATATGTGAATGATGTTCAGCCATGCACGGACCGTCCCGTGCGGCTGTTATCACATAGCCACGGGAAGGGGCTCGTGGTTAAGTACAAGACACTTGCATATTTGAAATGTGACTTAAATTTATTAGTAACTATTTATTAGCCACTGTTTTTCACTATAAAAATATTTGTTAATCATATAAAAACTAGCTGTTCGTGCCCGGCGTCGCCCGGGTGAATTTCATGTCTCTATCTCTAGTGGTTTAGGCTGTGTGTTGTCTGTTTTCATACAAAATACCATTCAAATTTCCGAATATTCCGGAGGATTTTCCAAAAAAAAATCTGTTCTACAAACCTTGCCCTGACAATTACAAACACAACAAAAAAAAATTTGCCAAATAGGTGCAACCTTTCTGAAGTGGTGTGCTTACATACTTATATTCAGTAATAGATTTTTATTTATACAGGGCTATTTTTAAATCATTAACTAAACTTTAACAGGGTGTTCTACCCATGAATATGAACAACTTTCACTATGGGACCAACTCTGAAATCACAAAAAAAAAATCAGCTGTTTCATACAAAAGTTCAATACCTACTCTACCAAAAAGTATGAAACATTTGATTTTTTTTTTGTGATTTCAGGTTTGGTCCCATAGTGAAAGTTGTTCATATTCATGGGTAGAACACCCTGTGAAAGTTTAGTTAATGATTTAAAAATAGCCCTGTATAGATAGATGTATTTTCAAATTAAATCTATATTCAAAGTAGATTTAAAATAAAAATCTGTGAAATTAGTATAGACATAGGATGCGTTGTTCACGCCTATCTCCCACATTTTAGAAAATAATATTTTAATATTAGTTTTTTTTTTAACTGCACAGCTGCAGTTTAATAATCGAACAAACTTATTAAATGATTGTATTGTCATCGGTCCTTGATAAGTGTGCGAAGACCAAGCTAATAAAAGCGTGTTAAAAAAACCAAGAATATAGTATGTTGCCTACTGAGTAACACAGGCACATGAGATAGGTATTTAAGAATTTATATATGTATGTAAATATGTATTATAAGTAAAATGAAATATATAAATATTTAATTGTAGGTATATATAAAATATTTGATCATATTTCACTGAAGAGTGATGATCGCGTTTAGATAGAGAAATGAACAAGGCGTAGATAAGAAAAAATAAGGCTATAAAGAACATACAAATTACCTCAAATATATTCAAATAAAAAAAGTTGTGAAATACACGTATCGATCGATCTCGCTGAAATGCATTTTAGCTTGTTTTAAATGAACACATCTATACCAAAGATTTAAATCGTAGATTCGCCCACGTCAAACGATGGTCGAGTTTCTGCTTCGTTTTGACAATTCGTGTCACAACGACGCAATGACATGATTGTCTTGGAAACGCCATTTTTCGGTAAATTGTGTGACTCACTCTTCTCAGTATGGACACTTTATCGTGCGACTTAGGACGGTAAGGGCAAATCTACAATTTAAATGTTTGGTCTACAGGATGAAATAGAATTCATGGGCATCCTTTTAAGGGGTCATTTTACTCACCATTATGAACAACTTTTATTTTCTAAAAATCAGCTGTTCCCTACATTTATGTTCGCATAACTCGTCAAAATGTAGGGAACAGCAGATTTTTTTTCGCGATTTCAAGTTTGGTCCAATAGTAAAAGTTGTTCATAATGATGAATACAATGACCCCTTTAAAGGATGCCCATAAATTCAATTTAATAAACCTCAACTCTTCTTTAAAATAACCTATTTGAAGAGATAAGTGTAGAATATGAAGCTCTCTATTAGATGGAATCCCTGGAAGTATGGATCAAATCGAATAGGAGTGTAGGCAAGGTCATTTCCAAACTTTTATACTCTGAGAATGTTGGTACAATTTTTTGTGGTTCAAAAATTATGGCCGATTTTTGTTTTTTTCACTTCGAATAATGATACATTTTTTTTTATGATTTTTTTCATTGAGAAAAAATCATTAAAAAAAATTATCAGGGCTATTATTATTATTATTTTTTCAAAACGTTGTAGAAAAGTGGGCCTTTATTTTGGTAATACTTACGCATCTAGAAAACAAGTGTTCAATAATAAAAAACAGTTACTGCAAAGTCTTCGGTCTGGCAGAAGTTTCACTCAATTTTCGAGCGATTTTTATGGGAAAAAGTTACACTAGCGAAAGTTGACCACGTATTACAAAAACTGGTTCAAGTCATAGAGATTCTTTGGAGGTATGAATCACTGGAATATTCTTAAAAGTAAGAGATTTTTATTAACAAGGAGGTCGTATTTTTACAATTTTCTATGTTTCAAATTTTCATTTTTTTCAGCTTAACTAACGATTTAATTTCAGTCTAGGCATTTGTTACCTATCTGAACACTACTGTTTTATGTGGTTTAGGTTTAAATAAAATATAAAAATAATTTCGGTAAACTTTTTGTTATCTCATGAGTCATGTTATTTGCCCTAGCTACAACCCGGAAAAAACCGTGCACCTGCTGTCAATGACGTCATATCGGCGCTCTGGTACAATATGTATGGCGACGGGGCGAGCGCGACGAGGTGAAAGAGGAAGTGCGAGGGGCATTGCATTCCAACGAGGTGCTAGGAATGTGCGGGGGAAGGGAAACAAAAGAACCAGCGCCGGCGCACGTTCGCACTCATGTAGACGTTTTAGTAACTCGCTACCAGCTTGTGACTGCGCACGTACTTAATTCGGTGTTCATCAATCATTATTCTTTAACGTTATTTGGACTGTGTAACTTGGACTTTGTTTTTGCCTGTGATTTGGACACTGTTTGACTTGAGTATGGCTATGTACAACAGCCATGAATGCAGATATGCATTTCATTTCCGGATTTTGTGATGGAAATGCACGCCAAGCTGCAAGAGTGTATCGAGAGCAATATCCTAATCGGGACCGCTATCCGGATTACCGAGTATTCCAACGTGTACACTCCGCTTACGCAGATGGTAGAAATCCAGGAGGAAGAGGAGGAGGAGGTAGCGTTCCAGACCTTGGAGTCGAAGATGTGGTGCTTCAGATGCTACGTGAGAATCCAATGACAAGTATTCGTCGCATGTCAAGAATGTCAGGGATTCCGAGATCTGTGGTACATCGTACTATGAGACGATACATAACTCATTCCTTTCACGTTCAACGTGTGCAAGCCCTTTTACCGAATGATGATGGCCCGAGAAGGGCTTTTTGTAGGGAAATGTTACGTCGCCATCGTGAAGATTCTCAATTTTTAAAGAAAATTTTATGGAGCGATGAAACAAGTTTCCGAAGGGTGGGGATATTTAACATGCATAATCTGCATTTTTATGCGCGCATTAACCCACACATTCTACGAAGTGACCATTTCCAGCATCAGATCGGAGTAAACATGTGGGCTGGAATAGTAGAAGGACAGCTAATAGGTCCTCATGAGTTAATCGCTAGACTCGATGGCCCCTCATACTTGAGATTTCTATAGAATGACCTAAATGGTTTACTTGGGGAAGTATCACTTGAAACCCGTCGAGACATGTGGTTGCAGCAAGACGGCGCTCCCCCACATTACGCAAGAGTCGTAAGAGACCATCTAGACTTAACTTTCCCTAGTCGTTGGATCGGAAGACATTCGGGGGTACATTCGATGGCCAGCACGTTCCCCTGACCTGAACCCCATAGATTTCTTTCTATGGCGTTATTACAAAGAGAGTTGTTTCTCGGAGTTGTTCCTCGGTTCCGCTCTCTGTCTCGTACACCAACGAGACAGAGAGTGGAACCGAGGAACAACTCCGTCAGAAAATCATATCTGCAACGTTATACATAAAAAATAATTCCCGTGCATTTAGACGAATATGCCAAATTTCATTCGGCGATTTCAGTTGTGTTTGAGAGTAAGAGGAAGGAATTTTGAACATCTATTGTAATTTCAATTTAATAATACATTTACATATTAATTTCATTGTTTTATTTTATTTTGCCACGTAGTTAGAAAATTTAAAAAATACGACCTCCTTGTTAATAAAATTCTCTAACTTTTAAACTATTAAGAATATTCCAGTGATTCATACCTCCACAGAATCTCTATGAGTTGGACCAGTTTTTGTAATACGTGGTCAACTTTCGCTAGTGTAAGTTTTTCCCATGAAAATCGCTCGAAAATTGAGAAAAGTTTTTGCCAGAACGAAGCCTTTGCTGTAAATGTTTTTTTCTTATTGAACGTATGTTTTCTAGCTGCGTAAAAGTATTACCACAGGAAAGGCCCACTTTCCTACAAAGTTTTGAAAAAAAAAAGTAAATGATAGCTTTGCTAGTTTTTTTTTTTAATAATTTTTTCATTGAGCACTATGCGAAGTGATTGAAAAAAACAAAAATTGGTCATAACTTTTGAACCGTAAAAAATTGCACCAACATTCTCAGGGTTAAAATGTTTGGAAATGACCTTGCCCACGCCCCTATTCGATTTGATCCATACTTCCAAGGACACCCTGTATAATAAATATGTACATATTATTATGTATCAGCAGCCAGGATTAGACAAGCAAACTAGGTCAAATAGAACCTTCAGAAAGTAGTCGGGTAATTAATAAAATTGTAATCAAATTTAAATAATAAAAAAAAAAATGTAAAACCGACTTCAAAAACCTAAATCGAATAAAATAAATTTCATAAAGACTTAAGTTTTTACTTAAGTATTTTCCATTTTTATTTGAATACACAATTACATAAGCGCAAGTTGAACGAAAAGAAGAATCATCAAAATCCGCTTAGAAATGCAGAAAAGATACAGTACCTACATTTATGCATATAACTTCGTATATAAGAATAATTACCTAATGTAATTATACTAAAACCTTTCTGAAAGTATGTAGATCACGTTAGTGAAAGAATCATCAACATTGGTTCATTAGTTTTTGAGAATATTGCGGACATACACATACAAACATACATACGGGTCGAATACAAAACCTTTTTTGAAGTCTGTTACAAAAAGCTTCAAATCATAAGTAGAAACTGACGTAGAGTATCAATTTGATACACAATTAACTTTACCGACTGTATTTCAGGAATAGATGTTGATTAATATTTCTATGTTAAAAGGGATGCGTGGTGTTACGCGAATAGATACAATAAGAAATGAGTATGTAAGAGGAAGTCTGAAAGTGACACCGGTGACTGAAAAGTTGTGTGGAAATCGGTTGTCATGGTATGGGCATGTGATGCGGAGGGAATGGGGAAAATGTCATCAGGAAAGTTTTGAGTATGAATGTGGAGGGCTATACGAGTAAGGGAAGACCAAAGAAACGATGGATGGACTGATGGTGAAAGATGATATAGCTAGAAAGGGGTGACTACCGAGATGACGACTAACAGAAAAGTATGGAAGGAAAAGACACCGCCCACCAATAAATTGGGATGAATGATGATGATGATGTTGATTAATATTTCAAACATAATGACAGATTCTTAAAATCAACAATTTCTTTCTATTTCATTTTCGTTTTGGCCAATCACTTGTCTCATCCCGGCTACGTTTAAATATTTACACAATTTATATAAAATTTTATTATTGGAGAAATCAATAGGTACCTATTAATTTACTTTAGATTTAAGAAAAGAATTCAATTTTTGAGATTTTTTTTACTAAAAAAATGTATCAACAAAACAGACATAAATTGGTGGCTATGATGTTATTAACCCTTCGAATGCCGGAACGCAGGTCTGCGCACCATTTTTTATGCGAGTGCGCCACTCGAAAAAACACCTAATTACATTAATGTAATTAGGTGTTTTTTCGAGTACAGCTAAAATCGCGCAGACCTACGTTCATGGCATATGAAAGGTTAATGTATGTTAGGGCTAAATCTGTAGATGTGCAGAGTTGCACTGACTATGCTCCCTGCCCATCCTACGCAATAAAAAAAAGATGAAACAGCAAAAATACCATTTTAAATAGGGCAAAGTTTGCTTGCAAAGTTGATTTTGCCCAATACAAATTCGGCAAGCTATGTCTAAAGCTGCAAATAAACATGCGAGTAACTTGTACAAACGTATACAAGTAGCTTGCATGCCATTGAGCCATAATAACTTCTGATTTGTAAAAGTTGCAACAGAATGCAAGTTACTTGCATACTTTTACGCATGTGCTGTGACATGGAATCAAATAATGCCCGGCAGTGCCAACTCTGCACCATTTGTAGATAAATCATTCAATATGCGACATACTTAGTAAAGAATTGTATTCAGTATTAATATTTTGTAAGACTAATAGTATCCAAATAAGACTAGGTCCATTCTATATTTGATGTATTTTAGTTAAATAAATGCTATATACAAAATCTTCGGTGTTTTTATTTTTATTTATTTAATTTTCGTCCTGACCATACAGGGAGTGTAAACAGTGTCAACCTTTTAAGGGGTCATTGTACTCATCATTATGAACAACATTTACTATGGGACCAAACAAGAAACCGCGAAAAAAAAAATCAGCTGTCAGCAGCAGCAGAATTTACGTTCACATAATTCGTCAAAATATAGGGGATGCAGATTTTTCCGCGACCCCTTCACGCATACCAAAGGATAGTAAAAGTTGTTAATATTTATGAGTACAATGACCCCTTAAAAGGTTGACACTGTTTACACACTAAAGGCCTTTTCCTGTCATGCGTATTTTCGCCCGCGCGCGGAACTGGTCCGCGAGCAGGCTGCCGGTATCCTGTCATTTCATACATGTTTTTCCTATCATGCGTGCGTGATAACCGGATGCGGGCGGCGTTCTTCTGCCTTCAGTGTTTTTTTTTACTGCAACGTGGGTCACACGCATGGTCATAGTACGCTCATCTAGTGCACGAGTTTAGTCACTGGCGACACGTACGACACTGCAGCGGCAAACGAAATATTTATTCTGCATGTGGCCAGGAGCGTCCGTACCCGGAGTAGAGACAAATGTCAAATTGTGTGCTAGTTAATTCTTCGTACGGGCCCCGAACGACTTACACCAAGGCAATAAAATTGCAAGGCGATTATTGCATTCAAGTTGCACGTAAGGAGACACGCCGGCCAACTGCCCAACGCTCGCACCAACGACGTTGGACGAGCGACATTGGGGCCAACGTTTGGAGCCGGCCCCATGGACGTCCGGCAGGCTTATTATGTATCTTGCAGAAGCCTAGCGATAGCAAAATTTGCGCAATAATTGCTTTTCAGTCGCTTGTCAATCGCAATTCAGTATGACGTATCGCTGATACATAATACCGATTTGCGATTGAAAAGCAATTTTTTTTTTTTTAAACTCCTGTTTAATGCAATCTGTCCTGGGACATTCAGCAATAGGTAGATAAAGATTCTGAACTTGCTCGGTATGAAGCCACTGCTCCATCCGATCGATACTACAGCTCATTCTTGCTGGTTGTGAGTACTTGTGAGTAAGTCCTGAGGTGCCCTTCTTTTCAGTCTAGCAATTATTGCGCAAATTTTGCTATCGCTAGGCTTTTGCAAGATACGTAATACGGGTACGGGTCAAGACTGCACGCGGCAATAAATAAAATGCGTAAATTTCAATAGTATTTTTATTTTTTATAACAAAATAAAGACCAGACGGTTATCCCAAAAAATGCCTACAACTATTAATAACTTCAAGTATTGCATCGTAATAAACAAAATATAACGTTTTATTCAATTAATTGAATAACATCAGCTGATTACAATTTAACTGAATGTCTGTTAAGAATTACAATGAAATAGAATAATATCATTAAGAACCTACATTACATTTTAGTAACTTTTTTCTTATTATGTTGCTGATATCGCTTTGAACGAGATGACTTTCGGTATTTATAATGCAAAATTAAAGAAGAATGCAAGCAATAATATTTCATAGCTAACAAAAATCGAGGTTTTCGAAAATTAAAAAGCCTGGACCCGTTGAAGCATTATTTTATTTAATAACAAAAAGTGGAATGAATATCTGCATCAATATTAGTTAAACAATTAATAAATTGTGAAATGCTTTTCGGAATTATTAATACAGGATGACTTTCAAAACATGCGACAAAAGTTAAGGGGGAGTTCTACCCATCAATATGAACAACTTTTATTATGGGACCAACTTAGAATTCGCTTAAAAATTTCGTCCTTCTTATACAAAATGGTCCAATCGGGTACGTACTGTTACATGGGAAGATCAATTTTTTTTTTTGCGAATTCTTAGTTGGTCCCTTAGTAAAATTTGTTCATATTGATGGGTAGAACACCCACTTAAATTTTGTCGCATGTTTTCAAAGTCATCCTGTATACGTGCCAGTGCCAGAAAAATATTTTGTTAATTTTTCATTCAACGGAATGAAATGAAAATTGGAGGTATATCATAATAATAATTATTATAGAATGCTTCTCAGCTTGCATAAAATTGAAATGGAATAGATTTTTTTTTTTGTAAAAAAAAACGATTTCAAATGTAATTTTGTACGATTGAGCAATAAAGTGAGCATTTTGAATGGAAAAAATCGAAGTATTTTTTAATGTTAAGCTTGCTATAAAAAAAGCTTTTATTATTTTATATTTTTTCAGTATTATTTTTTGAGATTAACTTTCCCCAAATAATAATTTGAAGAAAATTTACTGAGAATTTAATATATATTTTACATAATATAATAAATGTCAACTAACATAAATGCATTGATGTATACAGGCGCAATAATTAACATTTTACATAATCATCGAAATACATAATACATTTTCTGTACATTAAATAAAAAGGTGAAGGCGCCAGAAATAAATTAAATCTTACTTTATTGGACTAAGTAAAAAAAATAGCCATGTAATATGTAAAAAAAATATATAACTACATAAGTATTTGTAAAATGACCTATTAAGTTTTAAGGCAAAATTAATTATTAATTCACAATAGTTATTATTGGCAAAACAAAATGTTAAAAAATATATTTGGCGACTCCACCCCATTTGTCCCTATGAACATTTAACGAAAAAAAAAATCCCACCCAAAAAATACTTTTCTTTACATAAAAAAAAAACAATATAATACATAAAACCTGCTTTTCCCTCATTAGTTAAAAATAAGAATAATTACAATACATCTTTTTTTTACATTTTGTGCAATAAATAATTGTATCTACTCTCATATCGTAAAATTCGAATTATAAAGTTCAAAACGAGTTTATATTGACATACGTTATAAACACAATACCGAAATTTAAAAATAGAATCATAATTATTATAACACTTTTTCTGTAACAAAATAATGATAAAAAAACATTTTTTGTTTACAATATGATACGGGGCAAATCCAAGAAGTTAATATCACCAAGGATTTTCCATCAATTATTTTTTTTCTAATGGAACGCATATGCGGGGCGCCCCATTTTTATAGCATTACAAAATAGTTTTGTTTCTAATTTTTACTTGTCTGTGGCAGCGCCCGCTTTAGCGCATGCGTGGTGATTTTCTGGGTTTTGGCGCCATGTATATGTTTTGTTGTACTGAATTCCGTGGGAATTATTTTTATTCTTACTTAAAAAAGTCTGATATCAGTTATTTAGTAGGTTCAGTCCCAATGTTTGAGAGTAGATAAAGTAGTGTGTAACTGTACAGTCATAACTAGGTATTAAAACACTCGTGTGATACTACTATTAAAATCCTCCCCGTGTTTTAATAAACTATTAATAAACTACTACCATACAATTCCCAAGTAAGTATATATTTTACTGGTCATGTTGACATAAAAGAAAATTATTTCTACAAAATTCTACTAGTCTTCTTCAAACATTTTTTAATTAATTTAGTTCTCAAATTAAGAGATGTTCTCTCTTTAGCTACTACTGTGGGTTATTGTTGTCCCCCAAAAAACTTATTAATAAGAGAATATTATTAGTACAGTTTTGATATAATATAAGGGCACATTACTGGTTGTGGAAAGTGCAAGCAGTTTAAATACATATAGATAAATTGTCAAAAAAGCTAAGCTCCGCAGCATACGCTGTTAGGAAAATTCGTAATTTAACCAACATAGAGACAGCCCGTTTAGTGTACTTTAGCTATTTTCATAGTATAATGTCGTACGGTATTCTGTTGTGGGGAAATGCAGCCGACATTCAGACTATCTTTGTTTTGCAGAAAAGAGCTGTTCGATGCATTTAAAAATTAAGTCCGAGACAATCTCTCAGAGAGAAATTTAAGGAGATTAATATACTGACTTTGCCTTCTCAGTACATTTTTGAAAATCTTTTATATGCCCATAAAAACATTAAATTGTTTAAAAAATACAGTGATATCCACAATATAAATACTAGGAACAAACACAAATTTGTTGTACCTCCAACAAGGCTCAAGAAAATAGGTGGGTCATTCAGGTGTCAATGTATACGCTTTTATAATAAACTTCCAAGCCACGTTCAAGATCTGAGTCTTAATAAATTCAAATCATTCATTAAACGCAAGTTGTGTCAGAAAGCTTTTTATACCGTTAAAGATTATATTGAGGACAAAAAGGCTTGGGATTGAACTGCTCCAATTTTATTTTATATTATTTTTATTTTTGCATACTGAATGTTGACATTAATATTTACTTTGTAAGTATTATATTATTTTACTTTATTGTGAATGTGAAGACTATGTAGGTCATTGCTTTTTTTTTTTTTTGTTTGTTTTATTTTTTCTCTCAGTTATTTTTAATCATTGTCTGGCAGTTTGAGTAATCTATGCGGCCTACCCCAATGTCCTTTCTTTGGTATTGTTCGTCGAATCGTTGAGCTCCTTAAGTTCTGAGTTGAGCTGCGCGATTACTGACAAATGCGTGCACTGACTGGACAGGTCCTCTCAATCTGTGTGGTTCTTTCCTCAAAAGACCATTTCAGACACCAATCTACATGGTCTTCACATGAAGTGACCAAGATTATGTCTGGACTTTATAAGAGACTGTGACCTCTGAGTTTGTTTCGGCCTTTCTTCTCAGAGTAGTCAGATAGGAAACGCCGACCTCATCTAGTTTAAAAAAAATATTGACTTGTAAAAGTGTTTGTACAAACCTACTTACAGAAATAAAAATCATTTATCATTTATCAAATGAGTAACACAGTTCTAATGATTTTGACAATTCAACAAATACTATTGCGGAATTTTTGCTTGAAAATTGGAAGAAATGGATATTATTGTATTGTCAAAATAAAAGGGAAAAAGGCGAGCTGCGATTTTTATATTTGCGACTTAAGGATCAGTAGGAGATCCTTAAGTAGCAAATAACAGTTAAAAATTTCGCTGTTTTGAATTATTGTGAACAATTTTAATTTGACAAATTAATCAAAACAAGTGACTACCATGATGAAGACTAATAGAGAAATATATAAGAAAAATACATGTTGTACAGACTCCAAATAAATTGGGAAAAGGGCAGGAGAATGATGACGATGCCAAATCAAAACAGCGAAATATTTGACAACTATTTGCAACGTTGCCGATTTTCTGAATGTACCCTCTTATTTTATTTGCAACCAAAGGGTGTACCTATATTATATCAAACTGCATTTAGTATAGAGTAACATTCGCCATAGCACCGACACTACACTAAATGTTTATATGTAACAGTTTAGTTGCAATTGACAGGAGACACTAACCGTTTTGCTTTGGTGGGTGAGTGTGAGCACCTAGCAGAAGTTACGCCTGGGCCACGGAAACACCAAGTATTGTGTTTTGTCGCATAAGAGCAAAAATATACAGGGTGTAATTATTATTTTAATCATCATTATGAACAACTATTACTATGGGATTAAATCTGAAATCGTGAAAAAAAATCAGCTGTTCCCTAAATTTTGACGAGTTATAAATGTAGGGAACAGTTGATTCTTTTCGCGATTATTCAAATCTCTATTCCTATATAGGGTGACTGGTAATTAGTAAACACATGATTGTTGATAGCTACAATCTTTTTATTATGTTTTAACTTGCCCTATTTTATTATTGAGATTATTATAAATTTTGTTACTTTTATTTAATTGTTATTATTATTCAAAATTTTACTATTTTATGCATCTGCTGTTTTATTTAATGGATACACGCAAAATTCCGAATTAATATCGATACCTATCGATAAAAAAATCGACGGTACGGACTTTTCTTTCCGGACGACCATAGTAGCTACCGCGTCCCCGTCAAAAATGACAGACTTTATTGTTCACAATATTGCACGTATGCCTTCTCCAGTTATATTATCTAAGCATAAAACAAATGTCAACTTTACCCTTGTTTAAATTAAGTTGATTTCAGAATGACAGTACTATTAAATAAAAAAATATAGTTTCCTCTAAACGCATTTAGTTTTTAACGCTCGACGTTTATTTGAAATGATGAAGTCCTTCCAGTTATTTTACCTCTGGCATCACTGCTAAATGTGTCAAAATCACAAGTGTTCTCTCTATCTATTATTGGTTGCTGTTGAGTTGCAAGTCTGTTAAAATCACAGTGATCTTTATTGTCATTAATATAAGGTTGCTGCTGTCAGAGGTTAAATAGAAGACTATAGAGGGCGTAGAAAACTGTCAAATTAGTTCCGCGTAGATGGCGCTAAGTGTCTATTACTTTCATTCAGCTGCCAATGGAGTTCCTCGTAGAGATGTCGCTAAATTGTCTTCCGATTGGTCGCTTTTCATTCAAGTGAAAAACGCTTAGCGCCCTCTCGCGTCGAAGCTTCCAGCAAACAACCCCATTTGATTAGTGTATTTTGTCAAGTCCAAAGTAAAATTCTTCTGGGTAAGCTTTTTCCATCGTCGACTTTGTCTCTGTCACCTCTGACCTAGACTAGTCAAGAGCAAACCCATCTCTAATAAATAAAAAAACAAAAATCCTAAATTGACATAAAGCTTGAATTCCCATCAATAAAGCTTTTAAGACTAATTTTAAGATTAAATAGAGCTACAGTTTATTATGAATACATTTTATTTTAACCTGCATTGATAAGTCGATTTTATTATTGATATAAATTATAATCGCTCAGTCGACTAAACATGAATTCAGAAGATAATATCAAGTTGTGGAACCACAAATTCAAATGTCATACGTCATCACGTCACCAAGTTCGAATTCGATTGCAACCATTTGTTTATAAGACCTTTTTATTACAATCGGTCACTCGAAAATCGACTGAAACTACAAGAACCTAAAGTAGATAGTTGAGTAGGCAATTTAATGTAAATGGTCTAAGATTCTGAATTCGAGCATAATGACGAATGAGTATTGCAAGTTGATTTTTTAAATAATTATTTTTCACGATGAGGCAACTGCGGTGTTCTAGAACCGAAAAATTTAAAGACACGTTACATCCAACCCACACCGGGCCCGCGTGGTGAATTATGACACACTCCCTCTCACAGAGAGGAGGCCTGTATCCGAGCAGTGGGAACATTTATAGGTGATTATACAATCTTTCAAATTATTCATCATCATCAATCTTTTAAATATTATAAATTAAAAAAATCTTGATCAATGCATTTTCATAGGTCGACTAAACGATTAATAATTTCACAATATTATTATCGTAGACATAATCAAAACTCATACTATCAACATTACCCAAATTCTGTACTTTGTGCAATATTCATAATGACTAGGCAATTCCAATAGCATGAGCATAGACAATAAGTATATAAATATCAATTAATTGAATGTCACATTGAATTTAAATAGGTTTAACCAATTAATTGATTACAATAAATTATTTTTTACAATTGATTACAATTCTTTAATGGAATAAATTGTTACTTGTAATTTAATGAGACTCTAGTAGGCGTTTAATTAGAGATTAATTTATTTACTGTAATTTATTTAATTTGGTGTCGAAAACTCTAATTTACTAACGGAAGCCCATTTTTGGCGTAAACTAAATTCGATTTTCGACAAACGTTTTGTAGGGAACAGATCTTTATAAATATAATATAAATAGATGGGCTTGTGGCTAAGTAATAACAGCCGCACGCGTTGATCGATCAGGTTAAGCTACGATTACCGCGGTTGGTCCGTCGATGGGTGACTATCTTTACATACCAAGACCCCTCTATGCCTTGGAAAGCTATATTTTTAACTGCAATTTTTAGTTTTTTTTTTTTTAAATAACCCATTTTATGACAGTTAATTGCCAACAGTGCCCCAGTTACAAGTTCGTACGTTATTTTTTTTTTCAGTTTTGTGGTTTGACTGATGTGTACATGATCTAATAAACCACGTTCCATGCAGCTGTTAAAAAAAAAAAAAAATCGCAAATAAATATAAATTCGTTTTAGACATGTATGACTCAAAATGCTCTCTAAATGGTGTCACAATGGTTGTAACAACTATCACCTCTTAAGGCTTTGCACCTAGCTTCCACACACCCTGTATAATGTAATTATATTAAGGGCCGGGTCCTGTACCACTGCTTGTATGTATTATGAATGTCAGTAAAATCTCTAATTAACAGCTTACAAGACCTCAAAACACTAAACATGTATAATATTGACCTCTATTCCGTTATTCGTTCTACTATTTCGTAGTCTTCAATATTACTCTAGCTACGGTGGTTATACCCCAATCCCGACTAATCGCCTAATACTAACCTCCCACTAGCGTTGACTCGCACTGGAATAAAAAAAGATGGATTATGTAATAGTTACTCCTAGCAGGAATGTTGCGGATGCAGATTTTTTCACATCCATGGATGCGGATTTTTGGTGGTTCCCATCCTCATTCGTCAAGACGGCAAGCCGAAATTCAAAATTTCTTACGTTTTTTTTTTGCAAATTGTAGCGCTGTTTCGTTGTATGTTGATCATAATTCAATTCGCGGCTATTATAATACAATAATTGGACCTAATTATGCAGAAAGCAACCATATGGCACTTTTTCCAAAAATGAGTTATACACAGTCATGCTGATTTCGCCATACAATTTTTTTTTGCAAAAACAACCATCTCGATATCTCTATTTATCACGGAGATATGAGCCGTCAAATGTAGTCTTGTTCATACATCCATAATGCAACCATCGACAGAAAAATGCTTATAACTCTGTTTGTACTTTTTCAGACATGGCTGCTTTCTGCATAACACGGTCCAATTAATTACTAAGTTATAATCATTCAAATCAATATAGCTCTCAAAATTATATATTTGATGGATATAGACTATTTCGTGAAAATATGACGATCAAGAGCTATTTTGATGACTCATTAGATTATAATTACCATTTTGTTGATTATGGTTTTACTTATATTCACCCTTTTCCACCCACATCTGCATCCGCATTAGCTTCCGCATTGATTAATGCAGATCCGGAGGCCTAAATAAATGTGGAAGCTCCACAATTGCGGATGCGGATGCGAATATCCGTAACATCCCTGATACCTAGTATGGGACAAAGTTCCTCGCAGTTGCGGGATAAAAGGCGGGAGCAAGATGGCAATTCAATGACCTATTCGCACTTTTTATAATTACACAGTATCAAAGGTGTTTTGGAGAAAGATGTGTGATATGTTTACCCGTAAAAGGGAGATTGAGGGAGTTGACAACAGGCGACAAAATTTAAGGGGGTGTTCTACCCACCAATATGAATAACTTTTACTATGGGACCAACTAAGAATTCGCAAAAAGAATCGACCTTCCCATGTAAGTATATACCCGATTGGACCATTTTATTTAAGGTCGAAACTTTATTTGCGAATTCCAAGTTGGTCCTTTAATAAAAGTTATTCATATTGATGGGTAGAACACCCCCTTAAATTTTGTCGTATGTTATCAAAATCACCCTGTATAATTACTGTCTGCATGCATTATCGCATTGTGTTCGACCTTAAACTTGTTTCAGTAAGTTGGGCCTGAAAAGACTATGAATTGAATCACGTAAACCACGGTAAGTTTCAAGTTTTCAAAGATACTATAATAATGATTTACCTGTAGCTACTACATACAGCTATGTCGCATTGTTGTTCGTATTGGCAGGTGTTTCGACTTTATCTTTTTCTAATACTTCCTGAAAACAAATAGAATTAAATTAATGAAAGATTTAATAAATTAATGTTATTTTCACTTATAAATTGGTTTTTCGATGGTTTTTTTTTTTAATTTAGTTCATTTTTTCGTCTGTTTTTGTACTGAAGCGCCAATTCTTAATTTCAATGTAATAATAGCATACATATTTTTGAAAATGTGGATAATGAATCATCTTTTAGCGATAAGACCGCCCTATACAGGGTTATTGGTAAAACACCAACAACCTCTTAAGGGGTCATTGTAATCATCATTATGAACAACTTTTACTATGGGACCAAACATGAAATCGCGAAAAAAACAAACCGCCGGTCCGTACATTTTGACCAAATAAGCTAACATAAATCTGTAGGTGAAAGGTGAAGGACCTTAAGGCCATTTTTGGCCCTTTTCATGTTTCTTTTTTTATTCTGATTCGAAAAACTCGAATTTATACAATTAAGTCCTAACGCCGTATTTTAAATTAGCAAATATAATTAGATAAGTCCCTGTCCCAGGTTTTAGTCAACTATATTGGGGTCTACTGTAAACTTTATAGATTGGGACTTAAGGTCCTTCACCTTTCACCTACAGAAATGTACTGAACAGCTGATTTTTTTTTCGCGATTTCAGGTTTGGTCCCATAGTAAAAGTTGTTCATAATGATGATTACAATGACCCCTTAAGAGGTTGTTGGTGTTTTACCAATAACCCTGTATACAATACTTTCTATATTGATATCGGTAAAGGCTAATTTTCATTGGTTGATAGGGTTCGTATGCGGGTTGCGGGAGATTTCTGTAACGCATGCCATAGGGCCCACAATCCCGCATGCAGGGAACCATTTTGCATGCCCGTATTCGGGGAACCATTTTCACTTGTCGATTGGGAACGATGCGGTATACCGTATACGGCGAACCTTCACCGCACGTGTGGCATTTGTTTTGTAGGCTCATTTTGGGTCGTTCCCGCTTGTTAATACCCTCTATTAACGACTGGGAATGTTTTGTTCCACTCGTTAACAGGGATTGTTCCCGCTCGTTAATATTGGGTTGGCACAAAAGTAATGAGACACTCTACAAAACTCTATACATTTCCTTTTTCAAGTTAATTGTTTTCGATAATATTCTAGAATTTTGTATAACATTCTAGGTACTTGTGATGTGAGGGTATATAAAGCCGCCCTCGCGATCGGTTTAGTCAGTTTGAGAAACTACTGAGTTACTGCTGGGGAGTTTGTTGCGCCACTTCTTCTCCCCAGCTAAAGCACTAGGAAGTGGTGAAGGGCGGGCGTTTTGGAGGACTGTCTTATGTAATTTTGACGTTCAAAAAGTGCTGATTCACAGCCTAATTTGAATAAATGACTTTTGATTTTGAAGAAAAATGGACGAGCGGCAAGTTCGAACACTATACTTATACGAGTACTTGTTAGGCCACAGTGCGCGGGCTGCGGCTGACAATATCAACACTGCATTGGGTGCTGGAAGTACAAGCCGTGCGACGGTGTCCCGATGGTTTGACCGTTTTAAATCAGGAGACAGGAGCCTTGAAAGTCAGCCACGCTCTGGACGATCACCCGCAGTGAATGATGACGATTTACGCCGCGAACAGCAGTCGAATATGGATGCTACCACTCGTGAATTAGCGGAAGTACTTAACTGCAGTCACCACGCCGTGAAAAACCATCTGCATGAGCTTGATTATCGAAAAGTTTTGGCTCGGTGGGTACCGCACATCCTTACAGACGCCAGTCGTGCAGTCCGTGTCGCTATCTGTCAATCACTTTTGTTGCGACCCCGACGTAAAGAGTTTTTGTCTGATCTGGTTAGTGGAGATGAATCATGGATTCATTACGAGAACGATACACGTCGTGCTTTTTGGCCGCCTCCAGTAGAAACGCCACCAACTCAACCGAAGACGAGTCAAAAGAACCGCTTAAAAGTTCTGCTTTGCTGTTTCTGGGACGCGCAAGGCATGCTGTTTTATGATAAACTATAAACGCTGACAAATATTCAACCCAGCTCACCAAACTATCTGCTGCTATCAAGAAAAAAGACCGAGTCAATGTAGTTTCACTACACGATAACGCTCAACCTCATGTCGCATCTGCCGTTCGCCAACAGTTGGACAACTTGGGCTGGGAGACGATACCCCACCCACCTTATTCCCTAGAACTCGCCCCATCAGACCGTCATTTGTTTAGAGCCCTGAAACAACGTTTGCGGGGTAAACAATTTAATGATTTCTCTGATGTAGAGGCGGAGTTGAACAAATTTTTCAAGGCACGGCCATCTGAGTTCTGGGTGAAAGGCATCCAAACTTTGTCGAATCGGTAGCAAGAAGTCTTAGATGCTAATGGTGATTACATCATTGACTAAGCTTTTTGTATTGTAATAATAATAAAAAATATAAAACGTACACCAAGTGTCTCATTACTTTTGTGCCAACCTGATACTATTAACGACTGTTACTACGATCTATTACAAAGATTTAAAGAAATGCATATTTTACATCATTAGATGCGGACGAATAGTAATAGTTGTGCTGAATACCTACATTGTAATCCGCACAAAATATATTTCTTAATAATTTTAGGAAACGAACTCATTATTATTGGCATCTAATGATGTAAAATATGCATTTCTTTAGATTTTTGTAAAATTTCGTAGTAACAGCTTGCGTTTGTGTGTTTTTAATAGTTTTAAATAGCGTAGCGAACAATAGTATTGTTAGATCCAAAGCGTGCGAAATAGTAGGGATGAAACTAACGCCACAGGGGCATATAAAAGGTATGTCAAACCAAAGGCAAATCTTAAGTCAGTTCGGATCTAGATATTGTACAAGACAATTAGTACACAGTACTCGGAACAATAAACTTTAACAAAGAACACGTGTTTCACTCTCCACCAATCCCAGCAACAGCAAAGTGTACAGTAGCGTACCGATACTAAAAAAGTAGTTATCATTCTGTCTCAATAACAATTAAAACTAGTAGAGTAGTAGAGTAATTTGTATCACACACAGATCATCTCAATTACAACAGTAATTTAGATGATCTGTGATACAAATTACTCCATATAGTGCTGTTTTTAATTATTGTAACATTAGATGATTTGTGATAAAAACTATTCAAAGTTTTGCTGTTTTTAAGTAATTGTGAATTTAATGGTACCTAAGTACAGACGCCAGCAGGTCAACCTACCCGAAACTGTCAGATTTTCCCTATCAACCTTGAACCTAATACTTTAGCAATAAAGTCGAAAATCTATTAACACGTTCTGTGCGGCAGACGCGCATGCGCGATTTTCGAACGTTCACCATGTGCTACCGGCGCATATGCGTATCCATACAATTTATATAACTTCCTTCGAATGCGGCGCGCCGCACCTGTGGGTTTTTTGTGCATCTCTATTGTTCTTGGCGTAATTGTTTTATGACTCATAAAAACTGGGAAATTTTCAAACACACATAAGCGTCTCGCCGCACTTGGGATAAGTTTGTAACGGCGCACATATGTGCCCAGCCGCACTGGGTAGAGTTTCTTCAATCGCGCATGCGCGCTCATAGCACCACACGAAGTATTTTTTGGGCGCGCATGAGCGTTTGCTGCACAGGGTTTAGTGTATCATAAAGCAGCACTTGGAGCAAGTTCGCCAAATAATTCAGCAGTGAATGTGTTAAAGAAATCTGACAGATTGTAGTAGCTTGATGTGCTGGCGTCTGTACAATTCTAAAACATTTAAAATGTTAGGCATTTCTAATGTAAACATTGATAATTATAATAAATCAATTCATTTGGTGCCTCTAAAATCGTGATTAAAGCACTTTCGTTATAATAATCGTTATATATTTTGTTTCATTTCACTTTTCTTTACGCTGACTAATAAACTAGACGCGGAACGAGGGGTGAACGATTGTGAAAAAAGTTGTATTTATTTAGTATTTATTTGTGTTTTTTGTATTGTATTCTATAATCATATTTTCTTTATCTTATTTAATAATTTGTATGCCCAACTGGCTGATCATGGAATGAACATTATTGTTTTTATATTTATGTAATGAACACCTGTATGTAACCCATGCATCACAAATAAACGATTTGATTTGATTTGAAAAATGTCGCGTTCTGCAACTCTGTTAACGAGTGGAACAAAACATTCCCAGTATTAACGAGTGGGAACGGCCCCTTTTTTCATTGGGTGTGAGTTTACGTCCACCGGACGCTTTTTACCGACCGATGAATTTCATTGGTCCCTACGCCCGCTAAGGGGGATTCCCCGCAGACGGTGTACCGACCGCGTTATCGACTTATCGACTTTCATTAGCCCGTCTGCGGGGAGTCCCCGCATGCTGTATACAGACTCAGTTATCGACTAATGAAATAGAGTATTTCATTCTATTTGTTTACATATATATTATAGGTTTTCGTGACTTTTGGTTATGATGTAAATCAATCGGTCCGATGGGTGTTAATTGTAGGTTCGATGACCCACGCAAATGACCGCCCGCTCTCACGTGATTGTCACCACAATGACAAGACGTCATAAGTTAGATATCTATGAACACTACAGATGTAGAGATCGTTTAGTTAAAAACTTCACGCCCCTCCACTAAAATTTATATACATACATTTGAAATGTGTATGCAACAAGAAGTGGAAGTGAATTTTTAAATAAGACGATCTCTACGGCTTTCTAAAGTATGTGATTCGGGGATATTTCCGAATTAGCACGAACGTCGCGCCACAAAGTATTCAAAGCCTAACCTCCCACACCTCTATGTGGGATGACACTTTGAAACTAAGAAGTATTGCCTCTGCACTGCAATGCTTCTTAGTTTTTCTTCTCATTAGACAATGATTCCCGAAGCGCCTACTATTCCTTGGAAAACTGTATGTATTCTATACCTCGTCCTGTAACTCATTGCCCGCGTGTCCGTTGCGCAGAGATTCCCTGAGAGTGTCGTCTTCGTCTTCATCTGTGGGTACGTCATAGAACTCTTCGCTGTCCATCTCACCGTCTGTGCCTGTACAAAAGAATGAAGAAATATGATATAACTAATATTATAAATGCGAAAGCGAGTTTATTTGCTCGTTTGTTACGCTTTCACGCTAAAACGGCTGAACGGATTTGGATGAAATTTGGTACATGGGTAGACCATGACCTGGATTAGTACATAGGATACTTTTTATCCCGGTAGTACGTTCCGTTAGCAGCGGTCAAAAGCTAGTTACAATGTAGTGTCTTCATCACCCACCACCCTTCAGCAGAGTTGCTTGTGCCTAAGAGGTGTCAAGAAATCTTCTTAAGCCATAACATAATAACACGCCTGAATTCCCCAAAGGGTTAGACAGAGCTGTACCTATAGTACACCCATATTTCGCCAGTTATGTTTATGTCCCATGTAATAGGGGGCGAGCCTATTGCTATCAACCGGACACAAATCCAGACTCCAGGCTGCTACTGAGTCGCTGCAACCCAGTGCTAGGCATGCCACAATTGCGACGATAAGTCCCCTCTTTGAGGAGTGGTTGGAGAGACGTCACGGCATCCTCACCTTCCGCCTGACCGGACACGGTTGCTTCGGGAGGTTCCTGTTCCGGATAAGGCGGGAGGAAACGCCCGGGTGTCACCATTGTGTGGATCGCCCGGAGGACACGGAGGTCTGCCCGGCTTGGGCAGAGCACCGCCGCGTCCTCGCGGAAGCGATCGGCGGCGGTGATCTCTCGCGTCCGGCCCTGGTACAGGCCATGGTACGGAGCGAGAGTACATGGGAAGCCGTCACCTCCTTCTGCGAAGCAGTAATGCTCGCGAAGGAGGAGGCTGAACGCGTGAGGGAGAGGCAATCTTTGCGCCCTCACGCCCCTAGTCGCCGCCGGAGACGTCCTGGGCGTCGGGAATTGATAGCCGATTCCCGGCCACCGTAGGCGCGGGCTTGCGGATGACGAGCAATGGGTAGCTCGCCGTCCGGTAAGGACCAGGCACGAGTCGACGGCGCATTGTGTTCCACGCGCGCCTCAAAAAGAAGTCAGCACTAGCTGAAGGGGTCCGCTAGGACCGATGCCCGCCAGGGTTGCGGGTTGTTCGAAAGAGTTACCGTCGCCCTGGCACAGGCAACTGAAGGAACACGGGTGGGTTTTAGTCAGTAGAAGTCTGACACGCCCTCCCGCTCCACCCAGAGCGGGCAAAGTTATTTGAAGATTCCCCACCCACAAAAAAAAAGGTTGCTACTGAGTAATTCCACATGGAAAACCCAATAACACTTTGCCCGACCCGGGAATCGAACCCAGGATTTCATGGTCCGTAGGAACGCTTGCCACCACTAGACCAACGAGGCCGTCAAAACTTTTTTACTATTACGGCTTTTGGCTTTTGTGCTATTATAGGTAATTTCACCGTGAAACCTTTTACTAAATACTCTACATAATGGCTTGCACCCAGCACGGTTCAGCATAGCCAACATTAAAAATAATAAACAAAATACTTTAGGACCTCCCTCGCTTTAGGTCCTCGTTAAGTTGCCAGTTTTGAGGGTTCCGTACCCGAAGGGCGCCAAACGGAACCCGGTTATAGCGAGACAGTTGAAATTTTCACAAATTGTGTATTTCTATTGCCGCTATAACAACAAATACGTAGGGTGTTCTGAGTCTTGAGATTTAACTTTATTTTTCAGTTTTTCAAAATAATTGCCACCACAATTAATACACTTCTGCATCCTTATAAACCAAGTACTAAAAATGTATTTCCATTTCTGTTCAGGAATTTCCGCATATATATTGTCCCAGGCCGAAAGAAAAGCTTCTTCGTCCCAAAGTTTTTGCCGTTTTAATTTACTTTTCACGAAAGGAAACAGTCCAACGTCACATGGCGCCAAGTCTGGGCTGTAAGGCGGATGTTCAAGAAGTTTCAAGCCGGGATCTCGCAAAAATTGGCATGTAACGTCAGCACGATGTGCCGGAGCATTATCATGATGAAGATACCAGGTGCAGAGTGACTTTGGACGAAGCTTCTTGAATTCCTGAATAAGTTGAGGAAGGCAGACAGTGGTGTACCAAGCAGCGTTTACAGTCTTCTGCTCACGGAGAACTACTTGTTCAATAATTCCCCGAATACCGAAAAAAACCACGATAATTTTTTTTTATCGACTTAGTTTTTTTTACTTAAGCCTGAGTTCTTTCGCCTTCTATCGCCCATATTTTATTTTGCTGCTTTGTGGGCACGTCGTAATAATAAAGCCACGTTTCATCACCCGTGACGATTGAAATGATTTCTTTAGATTTTCCGTTTTCAAACTTTGCAATATTTTTTTACACTATTTGTTCCTTTTATTCATCGGTAAGTTTATGTGGAATCCAATGGGTACAAACTTTTCTATAACCTAAATGTTGGTGAATAATTGAATATAACGCTGCTGAGCCAATCTGTAGTAAGGACTCTATTTACCGGTAGGTTATTCGCTGGTCAGTTTCAATTAAATTTATGTTAGGGTTTGTGAATTTTGATTTTGTTAGTCGATTATTTTAATTGATATTCGTATTATTAGACCTTTCATTTTAATATTTTATGTTGGCAACTTTACTCCATTATCATATTCGTGGTCGCTCTTTGATTGGTAGTCGCAAAATGGCGGAAACCAATCAGAGAGCTCGCTTCTTCCCGCTCAAAAATGGGGGGGTTAACGTGGGTCAACGGAACACTTGGCCGGTTGCGGAGCTCTCTTGGGATTTGGACTCGACGCGATAGGTTGTTATCGAACTAATAAGTACCTAGTGTTAAGTATTGGTTTTTGTATGTATGTACAAGTGAAAATATAAAACAGTTACATATCATCATTGTATGTTTATTCGACTACGTCCCGTTCCTGTTGGTGCTTCTGACATATAAAACTGCAGAAATACTTTCTAGAGTAATTGCTTCCGCCGGTCATCCAGAACGCGGGTCATTTTCTAGGTTAAAATAGCCACGCTCAAACTGTTTGTACCAGCTGTACACGGTTGCACGAGAGGGACAGTCATCACCAACAGGCTTCATTTCTACAAAACAGTTTTCTGGACTTAATCCACGTAAAAAGTTATAACGCAAAATTGCGCGATATTCGATAGTCGTCCACGAAGCTATTATAGTGAACTTGTTCGAACACGATCTGCGGCTATACTGAATGCAATCAAATGACAACCGACACTAACGTATATCATAACATAAACCATCAAACTACGTGCTCGCGTCGGCCATCCGCCTTAGTATTATTAAGTATCTCAAGACTTTCAGAACACCTTAGGGTCAGCTCACACCGAGACGCGACGCGACGCGACGATACTGGAAGATGTCAGTGACTTCGCGCTGCGCCGCGCGCCGCCGCGAGACGCATCGCAACGTCGCGAGGCGCATAGTAAAATAGTTGGCAACACGACGCCTCGCTGCGCAGCGAGAAACCGCGCGGCGCAGCGGAACGTTTCTACATTCGCCATGTGCTCCCGCCCCGCTCCGCGTCCACCCGTAGTCTACCATTTGCAAGCGCATGAGAACGACGTAATTTGGCACTTTTCACTTTTGGCAATTTGACTCGAGCACTCGACCGAACTCTATCAATTCTACGCGAAGTCTGGACGGAAATAGTAGAGACAAGTCGCCACGGCAGGCTCGGCTGCGCCTCGCGGCGTCGCGCGGCTTCGTGAGGCGCAGCGCCGCTCTTGCACGCCGCGCGTACCGGCGATGCAGCGCGCTACGCCGCGAGGCATCACGAGGCGCAGCGTTGCATGGTGCAACGTATTCTAAATTCTCACAATGAAATGTGTATCTTTTCGTGTAGAAAACAAAGTTCTATTTTGAGTCGCTCTTTTAAAGTGTGCGCGCAGCGTCGCGTCGCGTCGCGTCTCGGTGTGAGCTGACCCTTACGTAGTAAGATAAGGTTAAAAATTAAAGTAAATTTCTGGGGACCCTAGAAATTTACTTTAGTCGTAAAAAAGAAATACAAAAAAAAAATACTCGTAGATTTGATAATTGCAAACTAAAGATAAGAGATCTCGTTTTGTAATAAGACCCGAAAAGAAATCTACTTTTTAGCTTACCTAACACAGACTGGTAGTCCGTAAAATATTCAGAGTCCGACGCATAGCTGTGTTCAGCGACTTCAGGCGCATCGCCGCTGGGAGCCTTCTTCACAGACTTCTCCTTACGAACCTTCTTATGTTTTAAGCGACGTAAGGACCTAAGAAACAAGGAGGAATGTTTACGTTTAATAATGAAATGTTTACAGTGAATTATGCAATGTTTACATTGGATTATTAATGTTTACATTGTATAAATCATGTTTTCAAAATACTTAATTAAGTTATAATTGTATATATTAATTATTGCCTCAAGATCAGCATAAGATAACATTCTTATGTTGTACACAGGCTTCTCAATAATTACGTTTCTTAAATCGCCATTTCTATAAATTAAAGTAATTGTAATCTTAACTTGTCTACAATTGGATGATGCCTAAAATTAATAGTTACATTTTGAAGAAAAATAACGCATCTAGACTAAAATTTGAGAGTTTAACCAGCTGGAAGTTAACTTTGTATATTCAACTCTTTATATCTAAGTCAATCTGCCTAGCCTTTTCCCAACTATGTTGGGGTCGGCTTCCGGTCTAACCGGATGCAGCTGAATACCAGTATTTTACATGGAACGACTGCCTATCTGACCTCCACAACCCAGTTACTGGGTAATACGGTTACCCCTTGGTAACACTGGTTGTCAGACTTTCGGGCTTCTGACAACCCGTAACGACTGTCAAAGATCCACGAATGACAGCCGGGACCAACGGCTTAACGTGTTTTCCGAGGCACGGAGGAGTCTCGGTATGAAAAGATGGTCACCCATCTACAGACCAACCCCGGCAAGCGTAGCTTAAGCTGATGGATCGGCCCGTGCGGCTGTTATTACTTAGCCACGAGCTCCTCTAACTCTTTAAATCTAAGTATATAAAAAAATCAATTGCCGAATGTATGTACGCGCATCACTTCAGAAAGGTTGCACCTGTTTGGCTAATCCTTCTTTTGTTGTGTTTGTAATTGTCAAGACAAGTTTGTACGAAAGAAAATCTTTGAAAAGTTGGCGGGAAAATTGAAAAATTCGGGAAACTGAAAGTGCATTTTCTATGCGATTTTTGTATGAATGATTGAAATTTTGACAGAACAACGTTTGTTGGGTCAGCTAGTGAAAGATATATAGGCTTAGATGCTTTGGTCATGTTGAGAGGATGAATGAAAGGCGACTAACAGCAGGTATTTACAAGGCAGATGTAAGTGGAAACACCGGGAGGGGACGCCATAGGAAGACATAATTATAGTGACCTTATTATTGGTGATGTTCTTCAGAAAGGTCAGGTGCGTAGTAAAGAAAGAAAAAAAGAAAGAAAAATATGTTTATTTGTCACAGAAACACGTGCATACAAAAATATAATTAACTCGAGTTTTACAATAAGAAAAATAAAACAAATCACGAGCACAAAACAAAAGTCGGCAGCTGCTGGCATGCCATGACTGTGACAAGAAGGATTCCACTCAGCATGATGCTGTGCTATGGGGGGCCCACAGCACAGTACTCGTCAACTGGCGTGAGTGTATGACCAAGGTCCTTATTATGAACTATTAACGCCATCATGATTCCGTTGCGAAAAAGGGATGGTGCTATAGCACCATCCCTTTTTGACCTATAGGTGACCTATAGGTCATGTATAGCTCCGTCTCTCTCTGGCACTGGAAAAATGATAGCATTAATCACTCATAATACGGCCCCTGATGTATGAAAGTACATTCATGGCCTGTAATGTTGGGAACATTACAGGGATTCGTCATGCTCACTTAGATGTCACTGCTTGCGGTAGCGTCGGGGGTCGGGTTGTCTCCTTCCCTCAAATATGGCGAGGGGGGTAATGGCTGATCTTTGCGTTATACTCGTGAACGGGTGCTGCTTGTGGTGACTGGTCGTCTTGCTGACCTTGGTTTTGTTTTGTTATTAGTAACTTAACTCGTTGTTGATTTTACTTCGATGGTCCTAGTTTATCATATGTGACTTTGAGTTACGACTACATGTACGGCTATATGTAAGTGGGCACGCCCTTTATTACTGGAGGCTTTTATTTAGGTATAAAGTTCTGCTTACGTTTTTAGTTTTGTATTTTGTTTTCGTTTTTTTTTTTTGTATATTAGCGTGTGCTAGCTTACTTATAGCAAATAATTTAATTTAATGTTTTGTGTTGCGTAATGTACCTAAATTATTATGCGCAGTGTTATATAGAATCATTTTTTTAACTGAACAGACAGCTGTGCTGCTGGGGTTTGTTGCGCCACTTCTTCTCCCCAGCTAAAGCACTAGGAAGTGGTGAAGGGCGGCCGTTTTGGGGGACTGTCTTATGTAATTTTAACGTTCAAAAAGTGCTGATTCTCAGCCTAGTTTGAATAAATGACTTTTGATTTTGATTGCTGGGACACAGGCCACCTCTCTGTAAGAGAAAATCTAACCGTGCGCCGTAACCCAGCACGCGGGCCCAGTGAGGGTTGGTGGATGTCACGTCTTTGAATTTTTGGTTCTAGGACATGCCGGTTTCCTCACGATGTTTTCCTTCACCGTTTTGAGAGCAGTGTTGATGAAATAATAGGGATGACGACTAATTTTTTTTTTGTCCGTCATGTATATTATTAAAACATATTGGACACGTATTTTTTCTTTTTCTACGTAATCAAAAGATTACGGCAATACATTGAGTTAAAATGTGGCATGACGTCACGCCTTGGTAGATTTTATACGTAGAAGTGACGTAACGAGCCCCCACTCCCGAAATTGAATGCGTGTTATTTTTTATTAATATGGTAAAGCAAAAAATACGTGTCCAATATTTTTTTTTATTATCTGAGTGACTGACAATTTTTTTTTTTTTTAATTTTACCCAGGCAGTATCCCTATTTGAAGTCATTTTTTATTAATATGGTAAAGCAAAAAATACGTGTCTAATATTTTTTGTTATTATCTGAGTGACTGACAATTTTTTTTTTTAATTTTACCCAGGCAATATCCCTATTTGCATAAAGTAAAGCGCCTAAGTGGGTTCGAACCTACGACCGTCAACTCGGTATGTCGCGGCCGTTACCACACTGCTTTCATAATGATGACGTATGAACTTAAACGAGGCAAAAGTATTATGTAAGGATCGTAGCAGTTGGCGTTCTGTAGCTTCTGCCTACACCCATGGAAAGAAAGCGTGAGTTTATATGTATGTATAAATTTTTAATATGCTAATTTTATATTTACGAACCATGACAACCATCGACGGGGTCGGTCGTTGCTCGCGAGATAACAATGTATGAAGAACAATGGGTAATTTAAAATGGAGCCTATCCCAAAAAAATATGCTTAAGTTCATGTTCATTGAGTGTAGTATCAATTAATTCAAGATAGCATGTCAAAATTGGAACGCGTGAGGGAGAGGCAATCTTTGCACCCTCATGACGTCAACTATGCATATTGTACATCTAACTAAGTAGCTTTGTGCAAAAATTATTGCTGGGAAACGACTTTTATTTTTAGCATTAAAAAAAAACAGCTATTTTTATTGCGCGCAATGTAACGCCAACTCGGGCAAATGTCCCCGAGTAACCGCACATACGCGTAGGCACTTGTGGTAGTCAATCTGCCTGAGTGTAGTGTGCGTTTGATATTCATTGCCTTTTAGTAACTTCAAATGCGTAATTTATTAAGAAAAGGTAATGTTTGTTTAGAAAAAAGCTTAGTAATAACCAGTGATCGGATAATCGGGCGCTTATATACCTACATTTCTTCCAACGAAAGAATAATTCCTTTCTGAATTAATAAGTAATCGCGGGTTCCCGGGATTGAACAATTTTGTAAAAACAACTATAACAAACTTAATGAAATTATAGCAGTGGTTATTTTGATTTAATATCTTTATTTTATTCAAAACAAATGGAACATCAATAAAAAATGATAATGTGCACAACCACATTGTGCACATTACCAAGTAGTGGAAATTGATTTATCTATCTAACAGATTACTGATTGAATCGACTAATTTATTGTATTTTATACGAACAGAAGGGATTCTGAAAGACATGTCCGTATTATTCTTTCGCGGGAATAAAAGGGAAGATTAGGTATATTAGCGCCCGATTATCCGATCACAACACTTAAAATTCGCTTTCGTAAAAAAGTAAAAAAAAAAATGCGACTTAGACCTTCAATATCTCCAAAACCAGTGGATTCCCAGGTATGGTCTAGTGTGCTTCGGGAGGTTCCTGTTCCGGATAAGGCGGGAGGAAACGCCCGGGTGTTACCATTGTTTGGATCGCCCGGAGGACACGGTGGAGCATACGGTGGAGGTCTGCCCGGCTTGGGCAGAGCACCGCCGCGTCCTCGCGGAGACGATCGGCGGCGGTGATCTCTCACGTCCGGCCATGGTACAGGCCATGGTACGGAGCGAGAGTGCATGGGAAGCCGTCACCTCCTTCTGCGAAGCTGTAATGCTCGCGAAGGAGGAGGCTGAACGCGTGAGGGAAAGGCAATCTTTGCGCCCTCACGCCCCTAGCCGCCGCAGGAGACGCCCTGGGCGTCGGGAATCGATAGCCGATTCCCGGTCACCGTAGGCGCGGGCTTGCGGATGGCGAGCAACGGGTAGCTCGCCGTCAGGTAAGGACCAGGCCCGGGTCGACGGCGCGCTGTGTTCCACGCGCGCCTCAAAGAGATGTCAGCACTAGCTGAAGGGGTCCGCTAGGGCCGATGCCCGCCAGGGTTGCGGGTTGTTCGAAAGAGTTACCGTGGCCCTGGCACAGGCAACTGAAGGAACACGGGTGGGTATTAGTCAGTAGAAGTCTGACACGCCCTCCCGCTCCACCCAGAGTGGAAGAAGTTATTTGATGATTTCCCATCCACAAAAAAAAGGTATCGTCTAGTGCGAAAAAAATTATTCAAATAATGGTTAGCATACGTAGCTTTCGGCTTCGGAAAGTGTCTTTTTACATCCGATATAACGTCGAACTACGAGTGATCTTTGCGGGGATGAGAGTAGCCTAGACTCAAGTTAAATGGCGTTCGATTGGAGAGGACTATGTCCAGCAGGGAACTCCTGTAGGTTGATGATGATAGCGTCCACTTACGTTTCTTTCTGTAGTTCTCGCAGAGATTCAAGTTCTGACCGCATTGAAGAAACTTGCTTGTCTAGTCTTGCTACTTCCCTTACTGAAACAAAAGATAGTTACGTTGTAGAAAACGAATGAATACTTTGTCGAAGAGGGAAGCGCCAGGGGTAGCCCACGAAATTCAAATTGTCCTACCTACGTTTGTTTTTTGCAATTTGCAGGTCAGTATTAGTGTATGTTGATTATAATTAATTAAAACACATTTCTATTGTGTTATCTAATAAACTCAGCTCAATAAGTATTATAGTTTGACCAAGACCGCTATACCGCGCCGTAGGTATGTGCGCGGCGAGACGGGGGCAGTGCAGGCCGCTCATTCGTCAACGCTCACGGCGTCCCACCGCTCATTCGCCAGCGCTGCACCCCGCCTCGCCGCGCATTCCTAAGGCGCGGTACAGCGGTCTTGGTTAAACTATATGATCTGTTTTTGAGATGATTTAAATAATGCCACAATAACAATGTGTTTTTAATAATTATCCATTAAATTATTAATTTATTAGTAATATTATTTATTAGTTCTCCAAGTGATTACATTTTTCAAAAAACCACGTTTTCATTTAACATTCTTAAAAATTTGGTCCTGTGTGAGCGAGAGAGGTGACAAAATGCGACAGCCCTCTTCAATAGCAGTTTTAAAACTGAAACTATACAATAAACATGGTTCTTAAATATCTGATTCTAAGTGCTTCTAAACATTGTTTTGCATATTACTCAATATCATCATTCTCCTGCCATTATACCAATCTATTTTTGGGGTCGGCTCAACATGTTGTCCCTTTTATCCACACTTCTCTATTAGTCGTCATCTCGGTCGTCAATCTAAAGGGGGTGACCTTTAGATTTAGTTTAGTCAATATATTTATTGCATTTAACAATGTGACCTTAGGTGGTAAGTTTACAAAGACTACTTTGCTGTACCCAGCAACAGGGTCTATTTATTTATTTATTTATTAAAGAACACCAACAGCATATACATTCAACATTAGTTTAGCGTATTTAGGAGGTATTACTGCTAATGTATACACAAATTATAGGTGTACATAACATTTAAAGAAAAAAAAAAGACATTGGACAGAAGCTGCTTATAAACTAAAAGTAAAATTTAAAATTTCAGCAGTTATTTAACTTTAACAAAATCGAATTGAATTGTAGGTATACAACATAAAATAAAACAAACATAAAACAAGTTAATGATAAAACACAATAATTCAGATACATTCTATAATACATAATTCTGCTAACAAAAGTTATGTGACTACATGATAATGGTCTAATATTTTTTTCCGAATACCACCCAAGGAGTCGTGAAATATGTCCAGTTTTGAATTTAAGTTTTTGTTAAGCATATTGTAATGGTTAATTGTTCTTATGAGCGGACCATGGGCACCGATATTGGTGCGACAGAATGGAGGACAAAATGTGTTAGTTAGGACAGCGCGGGGTCAGGGTCGACAGTGATATGGATCATTGTGGACCTTGTCAGGCACAGCAAAGTAACGAGTTCTCCAGCTAAATGTCAGGCCAAAAACTGCATTTTAAACAGTTATTAGCTTCAGCAGAACTTATTTGCAGAATAATTAAGGATACAGATAACATTTAAGAGGGGCCTGTGGATAAGTACTAACAGCTGCATGGGTCGATTGACTTACATACCAAGATGACACTCTTTACATACCAAGACCCCTCCGTGCCTCGGAAAGCACGTTAAGCATTATCTGGTTTCCATTGTACAAGCTCTGCTCAGTTTGGGATCAGATGACCGTGTGTGAAATGTCCCAGGATATTATACTATATTAAAATAAGCCGTTGGTCCCTGCTGTCATTCGTGGATCTTTGACAGTCTCGTTACGGATTGTCAGAAGCCTGAAAGTCTGACCATCAGTCTTACCAAGGGGTATTGGATTACCCAGTAACTGGGTTGTGAAGGTCAGATAGTTCAGCTGCATCCAGTTATACTGGAAGCCGACCCCAACATAGTTGAGAAAAGGCTAGGCAGATTGAATGAAGGCTACAGATAACATGTAACTACTGGTCTGTCGCCCGTAAGGAAAGAGGACGTACCTATCTACAGAAATATTGAAATTCAGAAAAAAATATTTTGTCCTGTTTAAAATACAAGATACAGAATTATTAGGTTTGCGTAAGTTTACGCCAATATAAAAATACTGGTAGATGCGTCTTTTTTTTTTGCTGAATTCGAATATGTAAATAACTCTATTTCGAAAAAAATGTCAGATACGTCTTTTTTACTTATGACGGCAGTGCTCATTATTTTAGTTCCTTTGTCTAGAAAAGGTGATCAGATTGTATGTCAAGCATAACAGTACTTCTGTATTTCACCAAGTGAAAGGCACTATACACCCATATAATACATTGCTAGTTATGTTATAAATGCCATGAAAAGGAGGCAAATTTTAGCACCCTGCCACAGAAGTTTACGATTTTCTTTGTACATTCTTACAGTAATAGGAGTAACTTTGCTTCAGCAGAATTTTATTTAATGCTTTGAATGAGAAAAACGAGACACTTCATCTACCTAGCCTTGTCCCAACTATGTTGTAGTCGGCATCTAGTCTAACCAGATGCAGCTGAATACCAGAATTTTACATGGAGGGACTGCCTATCTGACCTTCACAACCCAGTTACTAGGTAATACGATACCCCTTGGCAAGACTGGTTATCACTTTCGGGCTTCTGACAGCCAGTAACAACTGCCAAAGATCCACAAATGACAACCGAGAGCACCGGCTTAACGTGTTTGCCGAGGCGCACTGGTGTGAGTTTTTAAAGACTTAGGGCTGGTTTTTTTATCCATAGTTGACTCAACCAATGGTCAAACATAGTAACTAATGGTTGAATTTTGGCTAAATATGAAAGGCTAAACATGAATAATTATATTCATGTTAGCTCATTCATATTAAAAAATAGTAACTAATGGCATAACTCATTCATGTTTAGCCTTTCACATTTAGCCAGAATTCAACCATTAGTTACTATGTTTAACCATTGGTTGAGTTAACTATGGATCAAAGAACCGGCCCTCAAAGGACATAAATTATGTACCTATGCAATGTAGAAGACAAAATCGAGACAATAGAAGTGTCATTCAAAGCATTAATTAAGAGAACCTTTGCTGCAAAGACCGAGCGTAGCTTTATGCGTCATCTTATTGCCATTAAATGGGTAGAATGTCACAATGCATTAGAACTAGGTAACAATGCAGCTGACGAACTGGCCAGGAGAGCATTCAGCACAACAATCTGTGGACCCAAACCTATTGTACCTATCCCCTTCAAACAACTAAGCAGGTGGCTACAGGAGTTCACCCACACTCAAGCGGAGAGTTGGTGGTCCTCAACACTGGGTTACAGGCAGTTCAGGGAGGCAATGCCATCCTTAGATGGTAAACTAACCAGGCGATTACTATGCCTGGACAGGCCTGCGCCTGGTGACGGGGACCATCATAGGACACTGCTCACTAAACACTTTCACACAATAGGCATAATGGACAGACCTCTGTGCAGAGCTTACATGGAGGCTGAGGAAACCGTCATGCATGTGCTCTTCAAATGCACAGGTGTTACCCAGATTAGAACAGAAACCCTTGGGGCACTCAGATCTTTCACAGATGTTCTGAACAGACCAGAAGCCATGATCAACTTCTGGAGGAAGGTGGGCAGATTGGAATAACCACTGACGGCAGCCGTGGCTCGACATACAATGGTCCACTTACCAAGGACTAAGTGCGGAAACCAAACCCAAGAACATAGAACTTAGAATGGGCAGAAATGTATCTATTTGTACAAATAACAATATCATAGCCACTTATCTTTTGTACATTTTACCTTAGGTGCATGCCATAAGCACTTTCCTAAGAGGAGAGAATGGCTTGCTTATCTTTGCCATACACATGGTAGACACATGTTGTGATGACTTTTTGAAGGAAAATAATAATAATAAATTATTTTCCTTCAAAAAGTCATGAGTGTTGCTAATCTTATATTTAGGAGTGAGTTCAAAAAACGATAAGAAATATTAAGATACAGTTTTTGCTCACAACATAAACATAACCTTTTATGACATTGCAAAGTTCATATTTAATTAGTTACTAAAATCTAAGTAGTATTAGGCTTTGGATAAATATACATTATGGATATTAATCTAGCACATGATGTAAGATTGCTAAAAAAGATTACGTTTTATAGGTAAGAAAAAAGTGGTGTTTTACTAACCCAACATTGATCTCCGCTTCTCAGCATAAATCTGTTCATAAATAAAGACTCCAGCGGCTCCAACGATGCCCACAATAGCAGCCCCAACCATAAGACGAGGTGAAACATAGCTACTACTATTCATGATTTTATGTACCACAAAATTTTCTCCTCAGATACAAAACTTATTTGGACTATTTTTAGCACTTCAACGCACGAGTAGACGCGCCAACAGGACGCACCAAAACGAAGTAAAATCGTTAATTAAACGAACAAATGCTGTTTCGTAACGATATTTACGATGATAATCGCAAAAAACATGGAAAGTAATTAGCAGGTATGAAAATCAAACGCTGTTAGGGATAAAATTGAAAAAGTTTTAGAATAAATTTTGATGCCAAAAATTAATTGGAATTCGATAAATTAATTAGGAATTCCACATATTTTCGCTGAATTTGTAAGCGAAATCGGCAGTCAATCAAAGCAAACAAAATATTTATGATCGCGTTCCAGAAACCAAACTTGCAGGTTCCGAAATCCGTGTCGTCAATGAATCGGAACCTTTTCATCAGAACCAGTGTTACCAGATGGCTTTGTGTATTTCCCCCCAGACCTCACCAAAAAACCCCCGAAAAACTGCTTATCCGAAAAAAAAACCCCCAGCCTATTTACTAATTTTTTTCTAACCCAGATTCGGTTTTTTGTATTATTTTAAAGGGAAAGAAGATTGAAAAACATACTTTCTGTGGCATTTTAAATTATAATTATTATTTTCAACTTAGGTTCATTCAGCCAGAGCTTCTAACAGTAAATAATTATCAATATCACCTTCAACTTCAGTTACATTTACTTATAATATATTAGTATTAGTTATATTATACATTTTTTCCAAGTTAAATTTTCTCTGTTGGAAATAAATTAATACATCCCTCAGGTAATGCGTAACGAATTCTAAGAATTGCCTCTGCACTGTCCGCAGGAGCGTTAGCGTAGAAGCGCGAACGAACTAACCACGAACGAACAAATGAGTGAATTAATGAAAAGTACAGACGCCAGCAGGTCAACCTACCCGAAACTGTCAGATTTTCCCAATCAACATTGAACCTAATGCTTTAGCAATAAAGTCGAAAATCTATTAAAGAAATCTGACAGATTGTAGTAGCTTGATGTGCTGGCGTCTGTACATGAAGCATGAAGATGAGGTGAGCTAGTTAGCGTTGTTCTTAACGTTCGATTGATTCAACCGATCGACTCTTATCGTTATTTCGCGATGAACGATTAGCATTAAAAAAAACTCCTAATAAACCCCATTTGATATTTTTCCCTCCGGAAATCCCCCCAAAGGATTCATCCCCCCAAAATTCCCCCCCAAGGCTAAAAATACCCCCGAATTTGGAGGGAATCCCCCCCATCTGGCATCACTGATCAGAACGCAAAACAAACATCTCACTCACGCGTGTGACTTCTTAAAAATAAAACATGCTTTACATTCAAAGCCTGTAAGTTTAGAACGCAGATACCACAGAGAAAAAATAAAATATCCTTTTTTTAAGTCGATTAAAAACGTGACAAGGAAGAGTGCGAATACTCGAACTTGCTCTCTTCAAATGTCGCTACCATTATCCGTCTTAAAATTTGACAGCTAGCTGTCAATATCCATACATTTTTTTGTAAACAAACAACTTCTATGACTCGTAATTAATTAATATGCCCTGTTGCGCAACAGTTGACTACAAAAATCTGGGAACCCATGTATTCCCAAGATGTTAAAAGATAAAAACTGTGGGAGAGAGCTCTCCGAAGAAAAAATTAGAAACGCAATAATACGTCGAGGCTATATGCTATCCATTTTAAACCTGAAGACTTATCAGATAAATTCGTATACAGGTGATGCTCTTTCATAAAACAGAACTGAGTCTGTCATTACAGACACTATGCATGAAAATATGCATGGTTTCAATAATAGGCAACTCTTAGCGTTACCAAGCTCCTACTTGCGTACAGGATTTTCCCTTCAAATACCCCTAGGTATTTGAAATTTGGAACAATATTAACATGTTGTAAACTTTATTTTATAATTAAAATCAACTATTCAACTCACAAAGGAAGATAAGCATGATCACTGTATGAAAGCTAACCTTTCGGCAAACTCTTGAATGTGGGTTTTAACTCCGATCAAATTATTTCTGTCGTATGCCTCCAACAAAAAAAGGAATTTAATGTGAAACGAACAAAACAACCCATTAATTATAAAACGGTCATAATTTATTTACCTTTGCACTAAAGCTACTTTTTTACCAGTGGTAGACACTTCCCTTTTCCTTAGCTCCGCTTTTAGTTGTACTACACTCCAAGTCGCATGCACTTTTGTCCAGTTTTTAGCTAATTAGTGATAGACACAACAGTGAACACATACACAACAATGGCGAATTGGAGACGGACAAAAGTGCTGCCACCTATGACGAACTTTCAGTTTTTAACCCTATTAGGGACCACCATAAGGAATTTGTCAAATAAAACTCAGAATTTTAAAGTATAATCAGCCTTTCATATTTTGAACAGTTCGATAATTATTTGGTATCAAAAACGATTAGGTAATAAAATTTGAAACATCAACATCTTAGAAATAATCACATTTTCTAAATTTTTTCATTATTATGTATTTGCAAAAAGTGTACAAAATATGGACCACTTGGCACTTATAATACACATACATTTGTAGGTTGTTGCTCAGAAAATTATAAAAACTATTCAATATTGCAACTTAATATGAATAATTGTAAAATAACTTACCTTTCCCCTGGTTTAATCCACTTTCACAAAGAGTAGTATTTGTTGAAATTATGGGCTTACGATGTTAGGTATGAAATTACATCGCACGTTGATAAAACGAAAAATGGCTCCCGTGAATACGTGCGCTCTCTCTGCTGGCCTGCAAGCAAGTGACTAGCGAGGCGTGGGAAGGGTGAAGCTTTTTGCGTGCGCTGACCTACGGTTCGATATAAAGAACGGTTTTTGAAAAATGCGGATAGTCCATATTATAGAACCAGTCCATAATTGGCGCATCTACTTTAAGTACCTATTCTAGCGCTTGTTCTAGTGTCTAAGATTTTGACAGCTAGCTCATAGCTATACATAAATTTTTGTAAACAGGCGGCTTCTTTTATGCATTGTTAATTAACATGCCCCGTTGCGCACTGTTGACTGCAAAAATTCGTGGACCATCTAATTGTCAAAATGTTAAAAGATGAAACTTGTGGGAGCTCCCCAATACAAAATGATAACCCCAGTTCGTCAAAATTATGTGCTATCGGCTAACGTGCGTGCTTTCAGAGGCATGGATGGGTTTCAATATGTAATGCATGTTCACCCATCCACGGATCGACCATGGCAAGCGTAGCTTAACCTTTGATCGAACCATACAGCTGATTATTTAGCCACAAGCCCCTTTCTCACAAATATGTATACGTAATGTTTAAATCAATAAATAACTAAGTCTGTCCCTTGTAATACCTTATCGCGATTAAACCACTGGACCAAGGTAGCCCGGTACTTGTACTTTCATCCTGAATACTTGAGGACTTAAAAACACACTGTTAAAGCCGCGGGTGACATCTCTAATAAATAAAATGCCAGTTTACATTTATACGGACTGAAGTTGGTGTGTGAAAGTAAAATAAGGTTTATGGAATAAATCGACTAAAATTCCCAAAAATGAAGTTGTTTATTGGCAAGAATATGAAAAAACTGTCAAATAAACTTCAAAAGTTCAAATGTCAAAGTTGTCAAATCGAAAAAATGGCAAACGATGCATTGTTGCTATCGGTGCATTATTTTACAATCTACTATTGTTAATAAAAGTGCATACCGTTGATAAAATTGTTCATACGATAATAGTTCCAACAAACCAAGCTCATCAACTGAATCCACAGTGTTATGAACTTATTATTTACTAAGTACTTGTTTTTGCCGTTAAATTATTTTTTTTTTAGTTCAAAATGAGTGATTTAGAAGAAAAAAGCAGTTATGATGAGGAAAGTACGCAAATAAATCCAGACGAAGGTAGCAAAAGCCCTAAAATAATAGCTGAGGTGAGGGTATCTTTAGATTCCTATAAAAATACAGAAAATTGTGGCGGAATACCTGAAAATATGCCTCTGGCAAAAGCTAAAGAAGGGTCTGGAGATGATAAAAGACTCATGTTAGAAGATAACTCAAAACTTCATAAAATAGAAGTAGAGTTGGCAGATATGTCAAAAGAATTCATAAATACTGATGCAGGAAAAGGTACTGGTGACTATACAGCCAACGCAAAGGTCAGTGATATAGATGATATAAATATTGAGGATGTAAGCACTGAAATTGATGAAAAAATATCGACTACCTATGTTACTGCTGAGAAAGATGAAAGCAATAACACTTTTCTTGACAAATGTGATAAAATTGAATCTGAGAAGGCTGATGATCTTGACGAAATTGAAGATGAAGATATGGAACTAACTCTAAGATGGGACGATGATGAATCCAGCAATCAAGTTATGGGTGAAGTTATTGCAAATGCAGATGTTAAGAATGGTGATAATCTATCCAAAGACCAACTTTTGGAAGAACCTTCAGATGTTTTAACTAAAGATATGACTGAAATGCCTTCTGATGGGAATCCCAAAGTTTCGGAAGCCAATCTTGATAGTGATGTGTTAAAAGTAAACAGTGAAGAAAATAGTCTTACAAGAGTCAATGATTCCAATGAAATAGAAACTACTAAAGAATCTGAAATTAGTCCAAAACTGGACATTCCTACAGATAAGGCTGAAGATGAAAAAAGCTTGGACGATGAGGTTTTAGAGGAAAATGACTTAAGTACTGAAGCAATAAATAGCCCAGAAATGGTGTTTTCGGCAGAAGAAAGTATGGATCAAGGTGACATCAATGTTTTTACTGAAGCAATAAATAGCCCAGAAATGGACTTTTCCGCGGAAGAAAGTATAGATCGAGATGACATCGATGTTTTAGAAGAGAAATTACTGAAAGAATCTGAAATTGTCACTGAAACAGCGGTAATAGCTCAGCCAAAGGACATTATTGAAGAGAAAAGTATGGATGAACCAATAAAAGAGACAGAATCTGCAAAAAACAATCTTCTAAAGGAGGTTACTACTAATGAACAGACAAAAAAAGATCCAGTTATTGAAGAAGATCAACTTTTAGCTGAATCTGAAAGTAATACTAAAATAGACTCTTCAAAATTGAAGTTGAAATCTTTAACAGATGTCATCTCAAACAAAGATAATTATGATATTATGTCTGAAGAAAATCTTTTAGAAGAACCTGATTCTAAGGATGAAACTTCTTTGATTATTTCTGAGAAAGACATTGAACATCCTAAAATTGTTCCTGCAAAACAAGTCCCTATGAATAAAGAAGATAATGATGATGTTCTGCTAGAAGAAAAACTACTAGAAGAAACGGAAACAGCTGGAGTGATTCCCGAAAGTGATATAACAATGGATGTTGATGATGAGGAAGAAGGACAGTTACTGAAAGATGATGAATTTCAAGAAGATAGCTCTACTCTTATGGATGTTGACAATAAGGATGCATCTATTGGAGATCAAACTAATATAGCAGATAAGATTATAGATCAAACAATGAATGAAGTAGCAAAAAAATATATAGCTCTCCCAATAGATGACCAAACTTATACTAAAAAGGTAGATGACACAACAGATGAAATTAAAGGTTTGAATCTATCTGGTGATCAGAGCAAATTAATTGGGAATGTTTTTGATCAGTCAGTTAAATATACTACAAAAACAGTAGGTATTATTAAAGATACACCAAACGAAGACGAAGCTAAAATCGATGACAAAATTGTAGATCAAGCTATATTTGAAAAAGAGACTATTGATCAATTCATTCTTGAATGTAATACAAATGAACAGCGTATTAAGAGTCCTGTGCAAACAGATGCACTCACTGTTTCTAAAACTCCTAACATTCTTGTTGAAGATCTAAAGAAACCTATCCCAGAGAAAACTACTCTTGAAAAAGAAACTAAACATAAAACTGACCCAGATAAACCTAATGAAAATATAAACATTCAATTAATTTTTGAATGTAATACAAATGAACAGCCTATTAAGAGTCCTGTGCAAACAGATGCACTCACTGTTTCTAATACTCCTAACATTCTTGTTGAAGATCTAAAGAAACCTATCCCAGAGAAAACTACTCTTGAAAAAGAAACTAAAAATAAAACTGACCCAGATAAACTTAGTGAAAATATATACAAAGATACAGATTTAGATGGACCTGAAAGAAGTAAAGGAACTATCAATCCAGACACTAGCTTAGTTAAAAACAAAGAGGATGATGAAATTTCTCCTAACAACTCGTCAATATTTCTAGAAGATTCGTGTCCTATCATAACTGACCATGGTTTACATAAACCAGATGTAATGTTAGAAATACCTACACAAGAGTTAATTGACATGGATGAAACAGATTTGTCTATGAATTTAGACCATTCGGAAGGGATTGACGGTCTTGATGATTTTGACAAAAATGTTGAAGACGACATAATACATGAGAAAACAATTGATGAAACTGTCATTGATGATGTCATAGTAAGTGATAAAGTTGTCACTGTTGATGCTACTGTCAGTGAGAAATCAGTAGCTAAAACTAAAGCTGACAATGACACAATAAAAGAGAAACCATTTGATGAAAAAGCCTTAGTTACTGAAATAACAGCTGTTGATAAAATCATTGCTGATGACGACATAATGAAAGAGAAATCAGTAGATCAAGAAGCCATAGTGACTGAATCTACAGTAAGTGAAGTAAAAACAGATAATAATACTGTGCAAATTGACAAGAAAATTGAAGATACTGTTGTTCAGTCAACGGTTGAAGAAATCATGGAAATAATGTTTGCGGATAATGAGCCGGAAGTTGCTAAAGAAGTTATGGAGTGTATTGGTAAGTTTTTTTTTTTTATACAGGGTTGTTTGTAAAACACCAGCAACCTCTTAAGGGGTCATTGTACTCATCATTATGAACAACTTTTACCATGGGACCAATCCTGAAATCGCGAAAAACAAATCAGCTGTTCAGTACATTTTGACGTATTATGCGAACACAAATGTACTGAGCAGCTGATTTTTTTAGTTGTTCATAATGATGAGTACAATGACCCCTTAAGAGGTTGCTGATGTTTTACAAATAACCCTGTATATTAGCCTACACTATCCCACTGCTGAGCAAAGAATCTCTCTCTTTTTTCGTAATTTAATCAGTTCTAGCTAGGACAAGCCCCTGGCATGTCCTAGAAGCAAAATATTCGAAGGCATTTAACATCTACCAACCCACACGGCCGCTTCGCCCGGTTTCTCTCACAGAGAGTAAGCTGGAGTCCAAGCAGTGGGAACATCATATCGTGCAAGCACAACTTCATGTTGAAAGATCCCGGGGTCAATCCCCGCGTCAGGCAGCGTTACTGAGATTTTCCTTTAGGAAGTTGGCTTCTTGACAGTTATTATTGCAACCTTTTTATTTATTTTAACTGTCAAATGTCAATACTTCCCTATTTAAATCTGATTTTGTTCACAATTTCATGGGTTTTAGTTATTTTGCATGGTACCTTAATTCTTTTCTAAAATAAAAGTAAAATTTATTTTTTTATACAAGTAAAAAGTTGTTATTTTGAGCATTTAGTAAAAAGCTGTTATTTTGACATTACAAACAGACACTTCAATTTTATTTATTTGTAAAGATCTGGAAATGGTTTTTAACCTCTCGAATGTCTTATGTTACACAGTTCGACATAAGAAAAAATGCTCCAAGTGTCTTAAGTCGGACAGTTACACTAAATTGACAAGTGAAAATATTAAAATGACCTTTATGATAATGTAATCCTAATACAGCTTGACAATTTCAGTCAAGTCAATTTAGTCTCCGACATTCGAGAGGATAAAAGATAAATAATAGCAAAATAGAGATATAGTTTTCGATGGTGGCCAAAAGTCTGACAATAAGTCTTACCAAGGGCCAACATGTTAACCCGTTACTGGGTTGCAGAGATTATCTGATCTGATCTCTGGCAGTCGTTCCGTGTAAAATACTAGTATTCAGCTGCATCTGGTTAGACTGGAAGCAGGCCTCAACATACTTGGGATAAGGCGGGCAGATAATGAAACTTGTTGCATCGCAAGTGTGATCATCTGCCTCTGCTTCTAGTATTGCAGATGTTCATAGCTGGTGGTGACGCCGTCAGCTTATTTTCCATCCGATTCGTACAGGCCACCTATAGTCTGTTCCAAAAATATTGGATGAAAATGTAAACAAATGGATCAGAAAACGTACTTAGTCTGTCGATGCCAGTTCATAGTGCTACTTACAAATTGAGTGCTTTGATTTGAATACTTAAGGGGACTACAGGACCTGAATGCAACGAAACGCAAGTTTTATAATGCTTAAAAGTATATGATCTACTGGTAGTAAACAAAATCAGAAAAATATATGATGTTCTTCAGGGTTTACTAATGCTTGCCGTAATTTAAAATGCAATAATTTTATATACCATAATTACATTAGAAATAACGCTTCAGTTGCCATAATCGTGAAATTATATAAAATCATTTTCACTAATTTCATTGGTTATAATCGATCAAGTGTCATAATATTTTTAATCCATAAATTTATTTGATATATTTTTAATTTTCAATAATGTCTTTTTCCATAACATTTATTCACCATAATATTAATTTACCCATACTAGCACAACAATGCTAGTTCAGTACAAGTGCCTGCAATTTTGATATTATGATCAAATTCACCGTGGCTGAGGCTGGCCGGGGCTGCTCCTCAGCCCGCGGGCCGCCTCGCCCCTACGCGCCTATGTGATTCTAAATTACACTCTATAGGGGTAGGGCAGACAAGACCGCGTGGAGTCGGATTTACAACGATTCGTTTCTGTCACTAAAACCTAATTAAAAATCTAATTACCTAATTATATTAATTGTTACTTATGTCAAGTATCGATTATGTAATGTGTTACTTATAGAAACTAATGATGATCATTAGTTTAACACATGTTGTTATGGAAACTTATTTTATGGCAAATAAAAGTTATGACTAATAAGTTCATATGACAAGCGTTATTAGTATAAATGAAGATAGTGCAAGTAGATGTTATGTGGGGGGACGATTATGGAAAACAATAATAGTACAAATTATTTTATGGAAAACAAGACAATACCATTCTTCAGGATATATATCCTGCTAGTTAGATAGTGTGTTGAAAACATAGTACAACTAATTTGATCAATCAATCTGCCTAGCCTTTGCCCAACTACGTTGGGGTCGGCTTCCAGTCTAACCGGATCCAGCTGAATACCAGTATTTTACATGGAGCGACTGCCTATCTGACTTCCACAACCCAGTTACTGGGTAATACCCCCTTGGTACTCGTAAGACTGGTTGTTACTTTCGGGCTTCTGACAACCCGTAACGACTGTCAATGGTCCACGAATGACAGCTGGGACCAACGGCTTAACGTGCTTTCCGAGGCACGGAGGAGTCTCGGTATGAAAAGATGGTCACCCATCCACAGACCGACCCCAGCAAGCGTTGCTTAGCCTGATGGATCGACCCGTGCTGCTGTCATTACTTAGCCACAACTAATTTGATACGATAGAAAAAAATCACAAAGATGTCGAATTATCGATATTAGAATCAATATTAAACCTGAACTGAATAACATAGTAAATCTGAATTTATGCTGCAGCATTACCTGGAATTTGCAGGATACCTAACTGAGGAGTTATGTATCCCGCAAATTCCTGCAAGTTGGTGAGGACCAACTTACAGCAGAGGTATCGTGTTTGGGCTTATTGGAATGGTTACCAATGAATAGGTTATAGTTAGATGGTAATGAGGGTCTGATGATGGAGTAGCAAAAAGAAATTAGGATAAATTGTCAGGGGTATTTTACCATGTTCACTGTCCGTGACCCACATGTGGGTCATCTTGGGTTGGAACGAGACGTCCGTGCCATACATGTGTGTCACTGCACTTTTCATACATAATGGGTTCTTACTTCGTGGACATAAAATAAACATACTAGTATTATACACGAACGTATGAGCAATTATGTAGGTAAAATATAAAAAGCAATGAGCCATCGATTTTTTTTATTTATTTAAGAATTATAGCTTTGAAAATTGAACTTAAAAATAAATTTAAAAGGGTTCCTTCAACTTGTATTGTATTGTGTTGTTCAACTTGTTGTTACTTCTAATGACCTGAAGTGGTGTAAAAGCAAGTACCACAGTACATAGGAACGAAAAAAGTAAATAGGACGTGAGAGCTAATTTTGACATTTTGGCTGGACAGTGAACTTGTTAAATTGTAAATTTAACTTTTATCTATGACATTCAATCTTCTTTCAGCATCCACAAGCCAAGTGCAAGTGCCCACTGAACTTCCATCGGCATCTATAACCCGTATGACTCCAGACACGTTGGATGAGGTTCCAGAGATAGATGATAGCCTGGGACTGTTGGCCGAGTCTGCGGGGCGGATGATGGAGGACGATGAGGAGCCTGATGATGATTTTGATGGTGATGATTTTGATAATGATGGTGAGTTATGGAGATTTTGTTTTTTTATGTTTATGTTAGTTCTGCCTACCTCTTTGGAGAAAACAGGCACAATGTTATACAGCATGTATAGTGTTTTTATCTCACAGCGTGATTGTGCACTTGATTACCACAAGCAAAGCGCGTGTCGCTTCGTGATATAAAAATACTGTATCAAAAAGGTGTTATAATCATAATTATTCAAGGGTGTACAGCCCCACGGAATAGAAAAAACAAGTGGAAGTGCCCACACAGCTATTCGGCACTTGTCACAATTATGTGGAAAAAATGTAAAATAATAACAACCTTCGCCAGTTGTAATAAGTCTTAATTTTGTGTGAACAACAAATTCAATTTTGACGAAAAGCTTATTTCCGCCGGATTTCCGCCTAGGCGTACAAGACCCTGGTCCAGGGACCCAGCCAGCCAGCTACCCTGACAAGGAAGCTTGCCTGTCTAACGCCAGGCGGACAGGGCCGGGCTAACCAAGTATAGTCGTCACGTTTTAGCATTGCAATAGCGGTCATTGCCCTTTTTCTAATCTCTCTCCGTAGGAACCCAAACGGTAAACTGTATGGTTTTTTCGTTATTAGAACATGTTGAAGATACGATAGATATTGATTCAGGACGTAAACGGACTTTAATTCAGTTTTTGAAATAAAAAAATGCTAGAAAATGTAGCTGGGTCAATGACCGCTATTGCCACAACACAACAACGCGACAACTATAGCAGATGTAGGAAATGCTACAGGCCCCGCGCTTTGGGGGGTCCCGAGCTTATAACTTTGTACGTATACCACTCGTAGCTCCAATGGATTATTACATTCCAAGGCGCAAAAAAATAAAAAAAAGAGGAGAGTACAGGAGGAGGGGAGGGTTTGGCGGAAGTGGAGAAGGGGAGGGGTGGTGAGGAGAGGATAGTAGGGGGAGCGGAGGAGGAGTAGGGCAAATGGGAGAGGTGACGAGAGAAGTAGGGTAGGGGTTGGAGAGAGGAGAGGGTATGCTAAAAATTTTCGAGCTCGCTTCGCTAACTATTGCATCTTCATCATTATCATCTACAGCCCGACTTCACCCACTGCTGGGAATAGGCCGCTCTGTTCTTGTGCCAATCCCTACGCTCTTGTGCCAGCCTTATCCAGATTTTGCTCGCGATGGCAACAATGTCGTGCGCCCATCTCGCCGCCGTACGACCGACATCGACATCGTCTACCAGTCTTTAGAAGCCACTCTGTCACAGCCTTATTCCACCTGTCATCACTGCGCCTTGCCAGATGTTCTGCCCATCTCCATTTGAGTTCTATAATAAGCTTTCCGATATCGAAGACCTTTGTACGTCGTCGGATCTCGAGGTTTGTCTATTAGCCTGTTGCCAGGCATGGAACGCTCCATGGCTTTTAGTTACTCTGAATTCTTTAACTTTCTTGCAAAAATCGACATAGTTACTCCTATCTATATATCAGGTTGGCACAAAAGTAAAGAGACACTTGGTTTATGTTTTATATTTTTTATTATTATTACAATACAAAAAGCTTAGTCAATGATGTAATCACCATTAGCATCTAATACTTCTTGCCAACGATCCGGCAAAGTTTGGATGCCTTTCGCCCAGAACTCTGATGGCTGTGCTGTGCCTCTAAAAAGTTGTTCAACTCCGCCTCTAAATCAGAGAAATCATTAAATTATTTACCCCTCAAATTTTATTTCAGGGCTCTAAACAAATAATAGTCAGTCTGATGGGGCGATCTCTGGGGAATAAGGTGGGTGGGGTATCGTATCCCAGCCCAAGTTCTCCATCTGTTGGCGAACGGCAGATGCGACATGAGGTCGAGCGTTATCGTGTAGTAAAACTACATTGACTCGTTTTCGTCGTTTTTTCTTGGTAGCAGCAGATAGTTTGGTGAGCTGGGTTGAATATTTGTCAGCGTTTATAGTTTCATTGTGTAATAGTTCATAAAACAGCATGCCTTGCGCGTCCCTGAAACAGCAAAGCAGAACTTCTAAGCGGTTCTTTTGACTCAGCTTCGCTTGAGTTGGTGGCGTTTCTTCTGGAGGCAGCCAAAAAGCACGACATGTATCGTTCTCGTATGAATCCATGATTCATCTCCAGTAACCAGATCAGACAAAAACTCTACGTCGGGGTCGCAGCAAAAGTGATTGACAGATAGCGACACGGACTGCACGACTGGCGTCTGTAAGGATGTGCGGTACCCACCGAGCCAAAATTTTTCGATACCCAAGCTCATGCAGATGGTTTTCCACGGCGTGGTGACTGCAGTTAAGTGCTTCCGCTAATTCACGATTGGTAGCATCCGGATTCGACTGCAGTTCGCGGCGTAAATCGTCACCATTCACTGCGGGTGATCGTCCAGAGCGTGGCTAACTTTCAAAGCTCCTGTCTCTTGATTTGAAACGGTCAAACCATCGGGACACCGTACGCATGGCTTGTACTTCTAGCGCCCAATGCAGTGTTGATATTGTCAGCCGCAGCCCGCGCACTGTGGACTAACAAGTACTCGTATAAGTATAGTATCCAAACTTGTCGCTCGTCCATTTTTCTTCAAACTAAACCGTTTGCGAGGGCGGCTTTGGTATACCCCCACATCACAAGTACCTAGAATGTTCTACAACATTCTAGAAATTATCGAAAACAATTAACTTGAAAAAGGAAATGTATAGAGTTTTGTAGATTGTCTCATTACTTTTGTGCCAACCCAATATATAAAAATCAATTGATGTTCGTTTGTCTCGCTAAAACTCGAGAATGGCTGGACCGATTTGGCTAATTTTGATCTTGAAATATTTGTGGAAGTTCAGGGAAGGTTTAAACGGTGTGAAACATAAATAATAAGTAACGGAAAATACTAAAACGACAATTTAATTTTCCAATACAAAATGTTCCTAGCTGTGAAACATTTGATGTCTTATGTCTTTTTAGAAATAAAAAATTGTCACTTGGTTGTCAAATATTTATAGGTGCGTTCAGAAATTTGTCTGTTTCATAGCTGTAGTATGAGGTCCGATCTCTTTGGTCTGTTTTGTTGGAATACAAAACAGTTCGTTTCAAAAATAAAAAAGTGTAAAAGTGTCAGTTGATTGTCGAAAAAAGAAAATAAATAAATAAATTTCAAGACGATTATTAAAATCTATTATCAGTTTGTCAGTACGCGAGAACTTTATTTACTGTTATTGTTTTAAAATGCCAAGGAGAAGACGACCTGACTTAGGTCGTCGAAGTCAATCAAATATACGACGAGCTACCTCACGTGCAAACCGCACTGACGACCAGCGAGAGACAGGTAATGATAACATTCGTATTGATATGCCAGAATTGCGGTCCATAGTGAATAATAATGAAGTAGATAGGCTTAGAATGGAACTAGTTCGGGCATACCAAACACAACAACAGCGAGCACGATACAATAAAATACAGCGATTCTGCAGACTCAGTGTTCCTGTAAACCTGGAACGAGTAGCATTCCATTACGACCCCGAAATAGATTTTTTTTTAAAGTTTCTGATAAAGAGGCGTATATATTACGTCTCAATCGTCAAAGCAGTCCTTTTGTGTCATTCGTGGCTAAGTATGAGGAGCTCGTGGCTAAGTAATAACAGCCGCACGGGTCGATCCATCAGGTTAAGCTACGCTTGCCGGGGTTGGTCTGTGGATGGGTGACCATCTTTACATACCGAGACTCCTCCGTGCCTCGGAAAGCACGTTAAGCCGTTGGTCCCGGCTGTCATTCGAGGATCTTTGACAGTCGTTACGGGTCGTCAGAAGCCCGAAAGTCTGACAACCAGTCTTACCAAGGGGTATCGTATTACCCAGTAACTGGGTTGTGGAGGTCAGATAGGCAGTCGCTCCATGTAAAATACTGGTATTCAGCTGCATCCGGTTAGACTGGAAGCCGACCCCAACATAGTTGGGAAAAGGCTAGGCAGAATGATAAAAAAAACAGTCGCCATACTGATTCACAGTTTATCGCTACATGTAGGTAGTACAATAGTCAAAATGGGATTTTATCAGTAATCTGCAGAGCCTACTATCACTATAATATAGCGTTCATAATATTCAGTAATCTGTTAGATATGTGAATAATACAATTTGAATGAATGTAAAATTTTAACTAGGTATTTACAAATAAATAACGCAAAACTAATTTTAGAAAAAGGCGTATTTTAAACATTTTGTTTAAATATGCCTTTTTCTTCATTATTTTATTATATTGCTATAGGAAAATAATATCTGTAGATGATTTTTAAGGAGGAGTTTGCATCTGTTTATTTAAGTCATCTTTACTCATAATTACATTAGTTTTTGAAACATTATCTTTGTCCCTTGGTGATAAAATTAGAAATTATTGTTATATAAATATTTAATATTAAAGATTATTGTGCCGACCAATTCGTAACAATTGGGTTTTTCACAAATATATGTAGGGGATACGAAGTTCTCCAGGTCATCTAGTTATTGTATAAATAGTCAAAAGAAACCTAATCTATCCGAGGTGGCGAGAGAGAGAACCTCAAAAGTCAAGTACCTAGGGGCCCTGGCTATGTAAGTCCGGGCTTGAGAGCATGGTACAGATCATCAAACCGTACAACATCCTTCGTGGTACCAACATCGTAAGAAAAAATATTAACCATCCCATACAAAACTACAATACCTACTCGACCCAAAGATATGGAACGACTGATTTTTTTTGTCGATTACGATGTTGGTCCTATGGTTAAAGGTTCAGTTTGATGGCCTGTACTACACCCTACTTCTTCGTCGTATCAGTGGCACCGATGGCACAATAGTGTATTAAATTTTGTTGACCCAAAACTTCGCCATTTCCACGACATCGTACCCATAAGGCGAAAGTGGCAGGGTAGCTCGCGAAAATCAAATTTTCTTGCGTTTTTTGCAATTTGCAAGTCAGTATCAGGTTGTATGTTAATCTATAGTGACTGTAACATACCTGTATTTATCTATCAATACTAATTATAAAGCTGAAGAGTTTGTTATTGTTTTTTGTTTGTATATAACCCGCTAATCTCTGGAACCATCAGTCGGATTTGAAAAATTATTTTTGCATTTGATAGCCCATTTCTTGAGGAAGGCTATAGGCTTTTTAATATCACGCTGTGACCTTTAAGCCGCGCAAAAAGAAAGATAGTCAGAAAAAACGCTAAGCAAAAACGAAGAAATAGCGCTGGCAGGCGACGCGATGCCACGGGGTGGGTCGGAGGAACAAGAAATTTCACGCGGACGAAGTCGTGGTAAAAAAGCTAGTATAAATAATAATTAAATCATCAATATGTAGCGTAGCCTCCATATTATAATTATTATTTTGTTTATGTTAAAAGGTTTTGGTAAATTAAGTAGGTATTATATAAACAAACAAAAATAGTATTTACACTAAATTTACACATTGTATAAGTAATTATTCTGTACGCACTTGGATCTAACATATTTGACTGAATACCTGGGTGGTACAAATTATAAATTAAGACAACCGCACAAACGGATACTTTTGTTATTGGATAATTTGTATGTGGTTTTGTGGAATGCGGACCGGTCGCCTGAGCGAGCGCCCGCGCTTGTCTACCTACCTCCTTCACTCTCGCGGCGCACGCCGCAGTCGAGACTCCTGACTGATCGCCAGCGCACGCCGCTCGCACTCGCCGCCGGTTAGCTATTAGACAATACCTAGTACCTATACGCCTTCATCCAGTGCTTTTAAGACTTGTACCTAGTGCTAATAGCTATTAACTGTGCCTATCGTTTTCTTTCTCTGCTCTAAATTTCGCCTTCTTTCGTACTATCTTTATTTTGTGAATCCTAAACTTTTTGGACAATATACTTCTTCGTTTCTGTAAGCTGTTGTGTTTGCTTATTATACTGCAACCCATTACCGCTTCAGTGGTGACCCCGACGAACACGAATCATGAGCGAGCCGAAAGACACACAGAATGGCGGCGGCAACGTGCCACCTAGCACATCGCATGATATCCAGCGAGTTGGTATACGAGTACCCCCATTTTACCCGGAGAAACCGGCGTTGTGGTTTTACCAGCTTGAAAGCCAATTCTTTCTGGCGAACATAACATCAGATGCCACCAAGTTCCATCATGCTATGGGGCAGTTAGATCCCATTTACGCATCGGAGGTGGAGGACATTATAGCTGGTCCCCCAGCACCTAATAAGTACGAGCGACTGAAGTCGGAACTAATAAAGCGACTTTCAGCGTCCAAGGAGAAGAAGATCCTGCAACTGGTTACGCGTGAGGAACTAGGCGATCGGAAGCCCTCCCAATTCTTGCGTCATATCCAGCATCTTGCAGGCCCCGATGTCCCGGAGGACTTTCTGCGCACCATGTGGTCCAGCCGCCTGCCGAATAATATCCAGACCATTGTAGCCTCGCAGTCGAGGGCTACTCTGAACGAGGTCGCAGAGCTGGCTGACCGCATCCACGACATCGCAGCCCCCAGCCCGCACGTAGCGGCAGCCACAGCACCAGACGCTTCTCCAGACTTAAGCTGTCAAGTAGCGGAACTCACACGCCAGGTACAGAAGCTGACGACCAAGTTAGACAGGATGTCACGGTCGAAGTCACGGAGATCCAGATCTGAAAGTGGTGATCGCAGCAATTCCCGGTCGAGCCGTTCCCAGTCCAACTACCGGAAATACCCTTTGTGTTGGTACCATGCTAAGTTCGGTGAGAGGGCAAGTAGGTGTACAAAACCGTGTGATTATAAGCCTAAGGGAAAAGAATAGGGCAGTCCGTGATGGCGGCCGACGCCTGCCCAAAACCCGGTCGCTTGTTTATAACTGACCAGCGGACAAAAGTGCAATTTTTAATTGATACAGGCAGTGATATATGTGTGTTTCCTCGAACATTAGCGAAAGGTAAACAAAGCCAAACGAACTATCAACTGTTTGCAGCTAATGGGTCTGTTATAAATACCTATGGATATGCTCATTTAGTTATTAATATAAACTTGCGCCGCGACTTCGCTTGGCGATTTATTGTAGCAGACGTAACGCGGGCCATAATAGGTGTAGATTTTTTAGCATACCATAATTTAATTGTAGATGTACGTAATAAATGTTTAATAGACGGTAATACTATGCTCACCACCGCGGCTTCGATCGCGAGTTTTTCGGACGATGTTTCTTCGGTGAAGGTAACGTCGGGTGACAAAAATGATTCTGTGTACCATGCTATACTAGCAAAGTACCCTGACATTACTCGACCCTCAGGCATACACCGTCCAACTAAACATAACATAACGCACCACATACGTACTACACCTGGACCACCAGTATCTTGCACACCACGCAGATTAGCGCCGGATAGGTTAAAGGTTGCTAAAGCAGAATTTGAGGCCATGTTACAGATAGGTACGTGTCGGCCATCAGAATCACCATGGGCCTCTCCGCTTCACCTCGCGCTTAAGCGGGACAACAGCTGGCGCCCGTGTGGAGATTACCGGATGCTTAACGCCAGGACGGTCCCAGACAGGTACCCCATACGTCATATCCAGGACTTTTCCCACAACCTTGCAGGCTGCTCCGTCTTTTCGACAATAGACCTCGTGAAGGCGTATAACCAAATACGTGTCAATTCCAGTGACATCGAGAAGACCGCCATCACAACGCCGTTCGGCTTATACGAATTCCCATTCATGACGTTTGGACTTCGTAATGCCGGACAGACATTTCAACGTTTTGTTGATGAAATGCTGCGCGGCCTGGATTTTGCCTATCCATACGTTGATGACATTTTGGTCTACTCAAAAGACCAGGCGACCCACATAGACCACCTGCACCAAATATTCAGCAAGTTGGCGGAGTACGGCATGGTCATTAATACGGCAAAGTGCGTGTTTGGAGCTTCGGAGGTAACATTCTTGGGTTATAGCATCTCGGTGAATGGCACCAAGCCCTTGCCAGACAAAGTAGTGGCTATCAACAACTTCCCCGTACCGAAAACGGTAAGAGAGTTGCGCAGGTTCCTCGGAATGATTAATTTTTACCGCAGATTCATTCCCGACGCTGCCGCACACCAAACACCGTTGAACGCTCTGCTAACAGGTTCTGTGAAGGGTTCCCATCCCGTAAATTTCACGCCACGAGAACAGGAAGCCTTCGAGGCGTGCAAACGAGGTCTGTCTCAAGCTGCCATGCTCGCTCACCCAGACTGCGAAGCAAAACTTGCTTTGGTTACCGACGCTTCGGATGTAGCTATGGGTGGCGTGCTCCAGCAGTTGAAAGGCAATACATGGCAACCTCTAGCGTTTTTCTCTCGCAAGCTGAGTCCCTCGCAGACCAAATATTCCCCATATGATCGCGAGCTCTTGGCGATCTATGAGGCGGTCAAACACTTCCGTCATATGATCGAGGCACGTGACTTTGTCATATATACCGATCACAAGCCACTTACATTCGCATTTAATTCTAGGAAAGAGAACTGCTCTCCCAGGCAATTTCGCTACCTGGACTATATTTCACAGTTTTGTACTGACATTCGTCATATTTCAGGGAAGGATAATGTGGTAGCTGATACTTTATCTCGTATCGATGAGATTGTTTTACCTCTCGATCTGCACAAGCTAGCTACTGCACAAGACACCGACCCTGAACTAAAACAACTGCTGAATGGCAATAACTCCCTACACTTGGAGAAGGTCAAACTGCCTGGCACATTCTCAGACCTATTTTGCGATGTAAGTGGTACCACGCCTCGACCATATGTGACGAAGGAGTTACGCCGACAGGTTTTTGAGAGCTTACATTCTCTCAGCCATCCCGGTGCCAACGCCAGTATCCGACTGATCACCGACCGCTATGTATGGCCTGGGATCAGGAAGGATTGTAGGGAATGGGCGCGTACGTGCCTAGCATGCCAACGGGCAAAGGTTCATAGACACGTATCAGCACCGTTGGGCACGTACAAGCTTCCACGCGCTAGGTTCAGGGACATACATATCGACCTCGTCGGACCCCTACCCCTATCGCAGGGATACCGGTATTGCCTCACAGCAATCGATCGTTTTACTCGATGGCCTGAGGCAATACCCTTACAGGATATTACAGCCGAGACGGTAGCAAAAGCCCTCCTTAGCGGTTGGATATCCCGTTTTGGCTGTCCCACAAACGTCGTTACAGACCGTGGGAGGCAATTTGAATCGGCCTTGTTTTGGCACTTATCGCAAATAGCTGGTTTTCAACATAAAAGGACAACGGCCTATCATCCAGCCTCAAATGGACTCGTGGAGAGGTTTCATCGCCAGCTCAAAGCCGCCATAAGCTGTCACGCTGATAGCAGTTGGGTCGAGTCCCTTCCCCTTGTACTATTAGGTGTACGTAGTACCTTCAAAGAGGACCTTAAGTCAACGCCAGCCGAACTGGTGTATGGCGAATCACTACGTTTACCTGGTGACCTTCTCAGTCCAGAGGACCAAGGAGACCCTGACGTCACCAGTTACATCGCGCGCCTACGGAGCTTCGCAAATAATTTGCAACCTACTCCAGCGTCACATCATAGTGGACGTCGCTCACCTTTCGTTTTTAAGGATTTGGCCACATCAACACACGTCTTCCTTCGTGATGACACTGTGGCCGGATCGTTGAAGCCTGCCTACACTGGTCCTTATGAGGTCATACAACGAGGAGATAAAGCATTCAAGCTAATGGTGAAAGGTAAGACGGTCACCGTATCGATCGACAGAATAAAACCTGCCTACATACTGCGTGATCCAGACACCACAACACACCCAAGTCCACCTCCACTACCTCATACTACTACTCACACACACACTCCAATCACTTACTCACCTCAAAATTCTACTCACACTCCCACTCAGAATACAAGTCATGATGACTTACCTGACGCCGGAGAAAGCACGGTCAGAAAAACTCGTTCGGGCCGCAGAGTAAGATTCCCAGACTATTATCGCCCGTAGGACGGTCTCTGGAGGGGGGTGGTGTAGCGTAGCCTCCATATTATAATTATTATTTTGTTTATGTTAAAAGGTTTTGGTAAATTAAGTAGGTATTATATAAACAAACAAAAATAGTATTTACACTAAATTTACACATTGTATAAGTAATTATTCTGTACGCACTTGGATCTAACATATTTGACTGAATACCTGGGTGGTACAAATTATAAATTAAGACAACCGCACAAACGGATACTTTTGTTATTGGATAATTTGTATGTGGTTTTGTGGAATGCGGACCGGTCGCCTGAGCGAGCGCCCGCGCTTGTCTACCTACCTCCTTCACTCTCGCGGCGCACGCCGCAGTCGAGACTCCTGACTGATCGCCAGCGCACGCCGCTCGCACTCGCCGCCGGTTAGCTATTAGACAATACCTAGTACCTATACGCCTTCATCCAGTGCTTTTAAGACTTGTACCTAGTGCTAATAGCTATTAACTGTGCCTATCGTTTTCTTTCTCTGCTCTAAATTTCGCCTTCTTTCGTACTATCTTTATTTTGTGAATCCTAAACTTTTTGGACAATATACTTCTTCGTTTCTGTAAGCTGTTGTGTTTGCTTATTATACTGCAACCCATTACCGCTTCAAATACAACTCTCCAAGTTCATATTACACTATTGAATGACTATTTCATGAAATCTTGACATTTGAGGTCAAATCTAACAAGGAGTTGTATTTCTGATAATAATTATTATAAGACAGGCCAGATGGCGTGGTTGGTTAAGATACCACCTGTCACGCCACTGGTCGTGGGTTCGATTACCATCCGGGACAAAGATTTGTGTGCATGCACATGTCTGTTTGTCCTGAGTCTGGGTGTAATTATCTATATAAGTATGTATTTATAAAAAAAAGTAGTAAATGTAGTATATCAGTTATCTGGTTTTTCCATAGTACAAGCTCTGCTTAGTTTGGGATCAGATGACCGTGTGTGAATAATGTCCCAGGTTATTATTATTATTATTAATTCTGTAAATACATATTTGTTACGGTCGCGAATCATACTTTAATCAACATACTCCCAGACTCTGAGTTGCAAATTGCAAAAATCATAAGAAAATTTGTATTCGCGGGCTACCTCAGCACTTCCCCTCAAATATGACTTGCAGTGCTATTCTGTGCCCCGCCAGGGTTGCGGGTTGTTCGAAAGAGTTACCGTGGCCCTGGCACAGGCAACTGAAGGAACACGGGTGGGTTTTAGTCAGTAGAAGTCTGACACGCCCTCCCGCTCCACCCAGAGTGGGAGAAGTTATTTGATAATTTCACATCCACAAAAAAAAGTGCTATTCTGTGCAAATCTCACCGTGAAATCTTAGGTGAGGTGAGCGTGAAGTGAGCTGTCAATAGTGTCAATCCCTAGCATCAGGTGGAAAAACTACAATTTCACTTCACCTACGTTTTCACGGTGAGATTTTTACAGAATAGACCGGCTGTATATTTCTGACACATGCTATATTAAAATTGCAGAAAGCAGCAACCAAATCTCAGCCGAACAGTCCGAGGATTCGAACTCAGCGGCCGTAGAGTCTGAACCAGTAAGAGACCAAGAAGACAAGGAGTTGGAGACTCCAGACCCTAAGGATGATGAGTTCCCGTTCATGGCGTGTGACAGTAACAGTGCCTCTCAGGATAAGGCGGAGAAGATGGATGTGGAAGAGTATGGGACTGTACGTTCTTTTATTTATTACATAACTAGCGACTCGTCCCAGCTTCGCACGGTTGCGTTCTACTCACGGAATAAAAAAAATAAGTGCCCACGCAACTATCCGGTGTGTGTCACAATTATGCGGAAAAACATTAAAATAATAACAACCTTCGTCAGTTGTAATAAGTCTTAATTTTGTATGAACAACAAATAAGCTTTTCGTCAAAATTGACTTAGTTGTTCATACAAAATTATGACTTATTACAACTGACGAAGGTAGTTATTATTTTACATTTTTTCCGCATAATTGTGACACACGCCGGATAGCTGCGTGGGCACTTCCACTTGTTTTTCCTATTCTGTGGTTCTACTAATGTGGCAACTTCTCAAAACATCGAGATTTCTGTGCTATATCTTGGTTGAATATTTATGTAAAGAAAGAAAAAGTTGATTATTCTGCACAAACAAAACGCACATTCCTTTTAAAGTAAGCTTTCACCGATTATAATATTTTTTATTTTCTGAGCAGATTTACGGCCGATATGAGACGACATTATTTTGCTATTCTAAACATCCTTCTAATTTTGAACCCTATTTTGGCCAATATTTCTGTTGATTCTCTGTAGGTCCTGGAGGTGTTTTGTCAGCTCTTGACAAAAACACCAGAATAACTGATCTACCTAAACACGTTTTTGCGCTACACGAATTGATATTTCGACACATAGTGAAAAGTAGAGTGTCGCGCGCATGCGCGTGCAGTCGCAGTGTGACGTCATAGGCAAATTATATCCGGCCTTAAAATTGTTATATATATTATGTATCTTTTGAATGCTCAACCATTATTCTAACATTAAAAGTCTCGTAGTTATTAGCGGTTGAAATCTTACATGTTTTTGTCGGTCATAAATAGTGAATTTACCACCCACCAGTACACCGAGCGAAAAGACGTTTTTGCGTAAAAAAAAAAACTGAATTTAGGTTAGGGGGCTGCATCGGCCCACTCCAAATTGGAATGTTTGAAGTTTGTCTAAACAACAAAGTTCTTTTCAGGTGGAATTACAGGCGGAAACAATGACGGAGATGAATGAAGAGGCAAAGTCGGCTGTTGATGCGTTGTTGAACGTTGATAACCCCCCCAATGAACAAGTTGAGGTATTTATTATTTTTGGCCTCCCGTGGTTACACCCGCATTCCCGCAGCTTCCATGCATTTTTCTGGCATAAAAAAAAAACTATCACTCGGGAATAGAGTAGCTTTCTAACAGTGAAATAATTTTTGCAATCTGCACCCTAACTACGTAACACACCTTCGATTGGAATCTGAATAATTTTTAAGCAAATTTCTAATCCATTGCTTCTTAAGTTCGAAAAATTGGTCTACTCGACAACTTAAATCACGCAATGAATGTTGTTCAACTGTCAAAATGAAACCGATTCCGATTGATAGTGTGTTTTTTTATCTTAATATCTTCATTATTTAACTTAATAATTTCATTTTAATATCTTCTCACAGGACCAACAAGAAACTGCAGATCAGATGGACGTAGAGACGGTGAAACTGTCAGATACATCTGATAATGAAATTGACGTTGAACCTACTAAGGTTCAACAGGCTGTGGCAGAACCAAGCAAAGAGAGTGAAGGTAGGTCAAGATATTAAATATCTTACAATAATACGCCAACTTACCACGCCATCTGACAGGCCAGATGGCGTGGTTGGTTAAGATACCACCTATCATGCCGCAGGTCGTGGGTTCGATTCCCATCCAGGACAAACATTTGTGTGCATGAACATGTCTGTTTGTCCTGAGTCTGTGTGTATGTAGTATATCAGTTATCTGGTTTCCATAGTACAAGCTCTGCTTAGTTTGGATCAGATGACCGTGTGTGAATAATGTCCCAGGTTATTATATTATATTATGTTATTTAGTTCGATGGTCTAAAGCACTCCTTAACCCTTAATTACATAGAATATTTATACAAACAACAAATAGTAATCGTCTCACTTGGACAGATAATTGACATTGACAGTTTTTTTTTTTTTGTACAAAAATGTTGCCTAAACATTGATGGTATAATTCATGTCCGTAAATAAATTCATTCTAAAAATAAAATAAATACCAAAATTCTTTTCGATGGAAATTTCCATCACTATGAATTAAGGGTTGAAGTTTGTAAAGTTAATTTTTTTAACACCTTATTGCAATGCCGATGGTCGTGGCTGTTGTTAGGGCGGCCATTGCAGCGGCCACAGCACACCAGCGGGATGTTAGCCCGCCACGGGGCTGCAGAGAACTCATGTTGATCTATTGGCCTGTTGGTCTAGTGGTTAGTGGCCCTGACTGCTATGCCGGAGGTCGTGGGTTCGATTCCCACCCAGGACAAATGTTTGTGTGATGAGCATGATCATTTGTTCTGTGTCTGGGTGTAATTTATCTATATATGTATGTATTTAGAAATATATAAGTATGTTTATCAGTTGTCTAGTACTCATAACACAAGCTCTGCTTAGCTTGAGGCTAGACGGCGTTGTGTGATAGTTGTGGAATATTATTATTATTATTATTATTATCTAGCAATATATTTTTTTTTTAGTATCCTACACAAAATATAGTGTGACTGGTAATTAGTAAGCGATACTTAAACACATGATTGTACTTATTATAACAAACGATTTTTACTATGGGACCAAACCTAAAATCGCGAAAAAAAAATCAGCTGCTCCCTCGATTTTGACGAGTTATGCGAACATAAATGTAGGGAAGAGCTGTTTTTTTTTTTCGCGATTTCAGGTTTGGTCCCATAGCCAAAGTTGTTGGTTATCGTGAGTACAATCATGTGTTTATCGGTCACTAATTACCAATCACTCTGTACCTACAGGGTGAATTTTTCAAGTGGGCGTGGATGGCCAAAGTCGTCACCATGAGGAATAGCAAAAAGTACTCAAAGGAGTCTCAAGCTTGATTTTCGTGAAAACTAACACAGCATCATTGGATTTTTGAAAAATCAATATCAAGATTTAATAGGTAGGTAACATAGGAAAAATAAAAAACGTACCGTAAAATGGGGTTAGTTTGATAGTTAGTTTTCATCAAAATCGAGCCCGAGACTCCTTTGAGTACTTTTCGCTATTCCTCATAGTTTCGGATTTGGCCATCCACGCCCACTTGAAAAATTCATCCTGTATATTTCCATACATTTTACTTCCCTGTGTTATCGTGATGCCGTGACGATTAAGCCGTGGCGTGTAATTTCTATCGTGACTATATCATAAAAGCGCACGTAGACGGTACAAAATGATAAAATAATTATATTAATTTTAACAATAATATTTTTTTTTAAATAAATCAATTGCTCTTTTATTTCAGAACAAAACCAAAAGTTCTCACCATCTAAATCGCCAAACAAGAGCGTGCAATCACCAAGCAAGTTGAGCCAGTCGCCCTGTAAGCAATCCCCGAGCAAGATGATGAATTTGGCTATCACCACCCAAGAAGCTAGCTCGGTTGTTAACATTGTGGATTTGGAGGAAAGCAGCTCTTCTGAAGATGGTAAGATACTGAAAAATCAAATCAAAATCGAAAATCGATTCGTTCGTTCGAAAATAATTAATTTATCTGTCATTGCAATAACAGGCCAGTTGGCGTGGTTAGTTAAGATACCGCCTATCATGTCGCAGGTCGTGGGTTCGATTCCCATCCTGGACAAACATTTCCTTCCTGTCTGTTTGTCCTGAGTCTGGGTGTAATTATCTATAATGAGTATATATTTACAAAGAAAAAAAAGTAGTATATGTAGTATATCAGTTATCTGGTTTCCATAGTACAAGCTCTGCTTAGTTTGGGATCAGTTGACCGTGTGTGAACTGGCCCAGGATATTATTATTTCCTTTGTTATTATTATTGCTTAATTTTTAATTATTTTTACCTATTTTGGTATAGTAATTTTATTGTATGTGCATCGTCTTCACATATAATTATATGGGGTGACTGGTAATTAGTGACCGATACTTAAACACATCATGATAACAAACAACTTTTACTATGGGACCAAACCTAAAATGGCGAAAAAAATATCAGCTGCCGCCTAGGTTTTGACGAGTTATGCGAACATGAATGTATGGGACAACTGATTTTTTTTTTCGCGAATTCAGGTTTGATCCCATAGTAAAAGTGTTTGTTAATGTACAGACGCCAGCACATCAAGCTACTACAATCTGTCAGATTTCTTTAATAGATTTTCGACTTTATTGCTAAAGCATTAGGTTCAAGATTAATTGGGAAAATCTGACAGTTTCGGGTAGGTTGACCTGCTGGCGTCTGTACTTATAAAAAAATATTGTAAAACATTTTAAAAGAGTAACGGTGAAGTTTGTTGCCCTTTCTTCTATTTCTTCTCCATACGAAACTACCTTTTGGATGGGGCGACTAGAATCAATTCAATTCTTTTTTTATTTTATTTAGACGTTCAAAAATGCGTTTTATGTGCCTATTAGAACTGATTTGACTTTGATTTTGTTTATTTAAACTAGGCTGATACTCAGCACTTTTTGAACGTCAAAGTTACATAAGACGGCCCCTAAGGGTCAATTCCCATTGAAAGAGCAGCGGTCGGCAGCGGCCGGCAGCGGCTTTAATATTAAGAAAGTTCATAGTCATTTGAAGGCAAAGGAGGGACCGCGCTGCCCCTCGCGCCCCTCCATTGCCTTCAAATGACTATGAACTTTTTAATCACGTAGATAAGGTTCTTAATATTAAAGCCGCTGCCGGCCGCTGCCGACCGCTGCTCTTTCAGTGGGAATTGACCCTAAAACGCTCGCCCATCACCTTTTCTTATTGTTTAAGCCAGTAACAAGAAGTGGCTTCAGTCCATTCACCGTATTTTTTAGTTGGGTTCCGTAACTAGAGGGTGCTTTTGGCTAAGTAATAACAGCCGCACGGGTCGATCGATCAGGTTAAGCTACGCTTTCCGCGGTTGATCCGTGGATGGATGACCATCTTTACAAACCAAGACCTCTCCGTGCCTCGAAAAGCACGTTAAGCCGTTGGTCCCGGCTGTCATTCGTGGATCTTATACAGTCGTTACGGGTCGTCGGAAGCCCGAAACTCTGACAACCAGTCTTACCAAGGAAGGCGTATCGTATTGCCCAGTAACTGGGTTGTGGAGGGCAGATAGGCAGTCGCTCCATGTAAAATAATGGTATTCAGCTGCATCTGGTTAGACTGGAAGCCGACTCCAACATAGTTGTGAAGAGGCTAGGCAGATGATAAGATAGAGGTTAATAATGAGAGTCGGGATCTATTAGGGTCAGCGCAGACAAAGCTGCAAAATTCTCTAGTATATTCTTTGCTGTCAAGGTTTGAGTACGAACATTCACTACATGCCACAGGGAATCATCTCATGCACGCTATTTAAAAGTATGCTTAGTGGTGATTGAGTTAATTTTCAATTTATCAATGAAAACCCACAGACATACAAGAAGTACAAAAGGAAATTGAACCAGAGACAACAGAGGACGCGAAATCTCCTTCCCCGGAATCAGATGTTACCAACGTTAACATACCAACGGGCATAGACATTATGTGTACTTCCGGCGGAAACACGTCAGAGATAACGACTAAAGACAACCTCTCCCAGGTTGTCATCAGTGGCGTGCCTAAGCCGCCGCCGCATAAGCCTGTAAGTACACCTAAACTTCACTTCAAACTCACGTCATATAGAATTTCATGTTTTGGAATAACAAACCCATTGCCTAATATGTCAAAGTACAAATTCCATTGCAACCAAAACTTTATTTAGGACCTTTATATCTAAACTTCAATACAGAATTTCATGTTTTGTAATAACAAACTCAATTGCTAAAATGACAAAGTTCAAATTCCAATGCGACTAAAATTTTATTTAGGACCTTTTTAGTATAAATAAATGGTCAATCAAAACTCAACTTAAAATACATGCCGCTAAAGTAGATAGTTGAGAAATACATGTATATTTTTTATACTTTTTTTAATTTTTTTAGGCCAGATTGAATACTAGTGAAGTTACGATCAAAACTGCTAGTAACACTGAACCATTGATTATACCTGAAACTAAGGTAAGTGGAACTAGCATGGGTATGTAGCTCAGTGTTTGCTTCTAAATCGGTTTGTTTCCGAACGCATACAACCCTAATCTCTTCAAAGTGAGAGTGAATAGGCTTCTTTTGGGTAAGCTCATTCCATCGTCGACTTTGTCTCTGTCTCCTCCGACTTAGACAGTCAAGAGCAAACCCATCTCAAATAATAAAATAAAAAAAATAAAAATGAAATAATTTATTCAAACTAGGCTGAGAATCAGCTCCTTTCGAACATCAAAATTACATAAGATAGTATATATAGATAGGGTGAAAGTAGTATAGTATATACAGGGTTATTGGTAAAACACCAACAACCTCTTAAGAGGGGTCATTGTACTCATTATTATGAACAACTTTTACTATGGGACCGAACCTGAAATCGCGAAAAAAAATCTGCTGTTCAGTACATTTATGTTCGCATAATTCGTCAAAATGTACTGAACAGCAGATTTTTTTTTTTGAGATTTCATGTTTGGTCCCATAGTATAAGTTGTTCATAATAATGAGTACAATGACCCCTGTATAGATAGGGTGACTGCTATAGTAATTGGCCATGATTTAGCAACTGGCCACTCATAAAAAAAGAGATAAAAACGAGGTAATGCAAGAGCTCATGAATGAAAAGGACAAATTTTTTTTTTTAATTCTTTTCATTGTTGAGCTTGCTTTTTCTCCTTGTTCTACCTCTTTTTTATTAGTGGCCAGTTACTATAGCGTGGCCAATTACTATAGCAGTTACCCTACCTATGTTATACGCCAACTTCGTAGCAGCCGATGCCATAAAACGCGGGAGCGAGATGTCTCGAGACTCAGTACGTAGTTTTTTAAAAATCCCGTGCTTAATTTTCACCGTCCTACTCGCACGATTTTATGATCGCGACTGCCAAGGTTCTTGGCGTTTAATATAGTGTCATCGACCGCTGACCGCACGGTTTGCAATAAAATCCGAAAGAGCCATATTGGAATCATGGACTCCCAATGACGTCCAATGAAACTACCTAGTCTTGCCATAAATATTGTCACGAAGAAAAAAAAAAATTTTTAATGCAAATAATATTTATTACTTTTACAGTGTGTTAGTTTAATACATAAATATAAAACAATTTAAAATATAAAAAGCTTATTCGAAGTGGTCGCCATTGGCTGCAATACAGTCCTTTAAACGTTGAGGCCAGTTATCAATAGAAGCATGCACTCTTTCCATGGGAAAATTCTTCACTGCCAATCGTATGGATTGTTTTAGGGACTCCAAATTATCATAGCGTTTAGAGCAAGCTGTACTCTCTAAAACTGACCATAAATCATAATCCAGCGGATTAAGATCGGGACTAGACGACGGCCAGTCTTCAGCTCTGATGAAGTCCGAAATGTTCACTTCCAACCAAGACTGCGACACTCTATTTTAATATCGCAAAATATTGTACAATGTATTGGCGCCAAAATTAGAAAACTCAATTCCAAATTCAAATGTAATATCTTTCAAATTTTTAATTGTAACAGTATTTATGGCCAGACTGTGTATATGTTTCAACTTATTCTTTGCTTTTCTTTACATAATACTAAAACTGAAGAGTTCTCTGGAACTACCAGTCGGAATTGAAAAATTATTTTTCGTTTTATAGCCCAATCAGGAAGATTATATATAGGATATTTAACATCACGCTACGATCCTTAGGAGCAGAGTAAAAATATCAGAAAGAACGGTACGCGAAAACGAAGGAAAAGCGTGGGCGAACGATACAATGCGATGGGGTGGGTCGGGGACCGACACGTGACGCTGACGAAGTCGTGGGCAGAAACTAGTAATATTATAAAACCAAACAAAAACAAATAAAATTCTAATTGGTGTTCTCGCGGCTCTCGTTCCATGTCTGCGTGACAGTTACGTCTTGACAACTGTCTTTGAAGCGGCGTATGAAAATATGTCCACACAATCTAGTTGCAGCCTCAACAGGCCATATTAAGCGTTGTTATTTTTACATCCTTATAATCTAAAAATTACACAATTTTCGTTGCACAAATAACGCAAGTTTTATAATGTCTAAAAGTATATGATCTACTGCAGTAAACCAAATTAGAAAAATATATGATATTCTTCAGGATATATGCTAGTTAGATAGTGTGTTGAAAATATAATACAATTAATTTGACACGATAGAAAAAAATCACGAAGATACCTCTAAAAATTTCTTTTAACGATTAAAAACCATACTAATATACATGCAATCATCTAGATTTTTTGTCAGATTATTCTACAAGCAATATATTAACGTGATAGTGTTTTAACTTTTTAGTCTAATCACTAGATTTTTTGTAAATCGATAATTGCTTCATATTTTGCAATAAATTACCAGCGTTGTGTCATCGCGCTTCTCTTTCTTTTCTATGCAGTCCGACAGTGACCGCGCTTTAGGTCATGTAGTCCCCTTAAGGCGAAAGCGCCAGGGTAGCCCGCGAAATTAAAATTTTCTTACGTTTTTTTGCAATTTGTAAGTCAGTATTAGGTTGTATGTTGATCAAAATATGATTCGCGACCGTAACAAGTATGCATTTCCAAAATTATAATCATTAAAAATATAAAACTCTTTAAGACCAAGTAGGTAATCTTATTGAATGACAATTTCATTTCAAATCTTGACATTTGAGGTTATACTAACTTAAGGAGTTGTGTTACTGATTCTGATGATTATAGTTCGGTCACAATTTAATCAACATCGTCGACTTTGTCACCTCTGACCTAGACTAGAGTCAAGAGCAAACCCATCACAAATAAAACAATAAAAAAAACATACAACATAATACTGACTTGCAAATTGCAAAAAACGCAAGAAAATTTTAATTTCGCAGGCTACCCTGGCACTTCCCCCTTAATGTATATTGTTTTTGGTAATGTGTTGATTTGCTTTCAGATTAATGAACAGACTCCAACACAGTCTAAACAAAAACTGAGTCTAGAAATATTTAGTCTAGATTCTGACGACGATGAAAGTGCAGCTAAAGGTAAGACTGGATTATTGGAAAGTTTAGTTTATGCCGCTTAAATTAAGTAACGGAAATTATATTGCATTCAGGGGCTTGTGGCTAAGTAATAACAGCCGCACGGGTCGATCGATCAGGTTAAGCTACGCTTGCTGCTGTTGGTCTGTGGATGGGCGATCTTTACATACCAACACCCCTCCGTGCCTCGGCAAGCACGTTAAGCCGTTGGTCCCGGCTGTCATTCGTGTATCTTTGTCAGTTGTTGGAAAGTTGGAAAGTCTGGTAGGCAGTCGCTCCATGTAAAATATTGGTATTCAGCTGCATTCGGTTAGACTGGAAGCTGATCCTGACATAGTTGGGAAAAGGCTAGGTAGATGATGATGATATTGCATTCAGTTTTATAAAAATGGACCCCATAGCCCCGTGCTGCCTAATTGGTCTAGTAATCGCAAGATGAAGCATGAGTTCTTGGGTTCGATTCCCGGTTTGGGCAAAGTGGTATTGGATTTTCCCATCAGAAATTTCCGCCCGTGCCCCATAAGTTGCATAAGGCTGGCCCCCTATTACATGGGACTTATACACTGAGTCTCTGATTCAGATATTTTTTTTAAACAAAGAAACGTCAAGAAATGTCACTGTCAAAATGACAGGACAGTACAAAACATTTTATCATAAAATTTAATACAACAAAAACAAGGAAACAACAAGATGAATAAGTAACACGATGATAATAACACAACACAATTAAAAAACACGCAGCGGAAAACTCGATCGGGGAAAAGAAAACGAATGAATTGAAAATACCACGGGAAAAGACGCAATTTAGACGTACTGTCAAACGAAATTTGAAAATGTTAGGAACTCCTGCAGTGTTACCAGTAGCATAAAATATTTCATACCAGAAAATCTCCACTTACACTTACTTTGTTTAAAACCGAAAAGTTCTAAAAATAATAACGTTGTGATAATTTTTAAATTATTATTTCTAAAATCACTACTTATAAGAAAATCTAATCTTTTTTTCCGCCATTTTTTGGGAATTACCATTAAGAAGATATTTTTTTGGTCTTTTATCACCTTTGTTTAAAAAAATTATCTAAATTAGAGACTCAGGGTATACAACATTTATATCTCTGCCTATACCTTCGTTAACACATTCTCTGCTGAATTCTTTATGCAAACGCTTCTTTATGCTACACCCTTATCGACCCTTTTTTTACGATATTTTCGAAACAATAGAGATGCACAACGAACGCACATGTGCGGCGCGCCGCACTCGAAGAAAGTTATGAAAACGCGCATGTGCGTCTGCCGCGCCTAATGTGTTAAATAAGGGCGTGAAGTTATTTTATGTATTTTATTTTTACAGAAAAATCATCTCCAACTTCCCCCGACAAAATGACAGCCTTGGTAGAACTAGAAAAAGCTCGAGAAACATCCAAATGTATCAACTATTTTTGCAAAAGTGACAACAAAGTGCCTTTCAAGCTGGCGGAGGCGTCAGTGGTCGCGTACTATGACGCGGGCAGGAAGCGTCGCTCCATGGTGTGCCAGCCATGCGCCGATGTTGTCGCTACTAGGAATAAGGTAATAGAGATGTTATATTAGGGTCCTTTTTAGGTAATCCTATTATTGCATATATTAGTTATCGTATATTATGATACCATACCTATTACTGGGTATTAGTCAAATATTAGTGAACCGATTCATTATTAGCTATTCTCGTGAATATGTTTACGTATTCCTTTTACAGAAGTGAAACGGTGATTACATTATGGAGTCGCTGTGACTGGTGTGAACTTTGGTCACTATAAATACATATTATTATAAACTAATATAATATCAATATTAGCTAATACTAAGACAATGTGACAGAAACACGTGACCATTTTAGAAAAAACTGTTTTCATTACTTGCTTACTTGGTAACCAACTCATGCAGCTTTCATAAGAAGACCGACGTGTATAACTACGTCTCTAAAATACACACTTTACGCATTCACAACGATAAGCAAGCAGCCAGGAACTATTCATACACTACAATATTCATCTCGCTCACTCGCCCGCCTCGGGTCGGTTAATGCGAGTCTAGCCATCTCGCTCACTCGCTAGGCGCCGAGACGTCGGCGAGTGAGTGAGATGACTGCGGTCGGCAAATAATAATAGCATAGCGAGTAATAGCGAGGCGACTCGGCCTATTACGCGTCCGTCCCTATTATTTGACTAATACCTGGTAACCTTGTAATACATGGCTTGTATTATAATACCTGTACCTATTACCAATATATTAGTCACACCTCTATAAGGTAATCATTTATCGACAACTAGCACATTTTATTAACGAACTATTATAATAAGAGCGACAACAAAGTGCCTTACAATCTGGCGGAGGCGTCAGGTGACTTGAAAAATTTACTTCATTTTCCGTATCAGCACCTTCGATGCCGGGAAATGTCAAGTCTCTATTTTTTATTTACCGCCATCTTGGATTTTGGTATTAAGCTCATTTTTGGCATCAGCATCCCTATAAAAGGCCTAACAGATTTACTTAGCCGCCATTTCAATTTTGCCAATCGTTTTATTCGTGCACCCTGTGGGTCAGCTGCACTAAGCGGGCACTCAATACCCTTCACGTGCAGTATAACAACGCTTTTAGGATGTTGTTGGGGCTGCCGAGATGCTGTAGTGCGTCTGGCATGTTTATGGAGGCTCAGATTGATGGCTTTCATGCCATCATGAGAAAAAGAGCGGCCTCCATTTTGCACCGTATCCGAGCAAGCTCCAACAGCATTCTGAAAATAATTGCGGACCGACTAGACGGTCCTTTTCATAGGCACTGCATTGCACTCCATGTGTCAACATCTGTTGACTCTGTTGTGTGATCCTGATTTGTTTTCATTTTATTGTTGAAATTGTGATATACTAACATAGATCTTAAGTACTCACTAACACAATTATGGATGTTTTTTGTTGTCTGAAATAAAGTTAATAATAATAATAATAATAATTTTGTGAACCTATCACTGCTGCATAAACTCCAATATACTAAAATCACAGCCACATTTTTTATAAAACTTCCCTGTATAGGCGGCCCCCGATCCAACGCGTCGCAGCGCACCCGTACTATTACTCGTTTTTGCTTAGCGTTCTTTTTGACTTTTTTTTATTTTTGCTCGGCCCCTGAGGGACGTAGCGTGATAACCTATAATCTTCCTCAAGAATCGGGCTATTAAATGCAAAATGATTTTTTCAATATCAGTTGGTAGTTCCAGAGATTAGCGCGTTCAAACAAACATACAAACTCTTCAGCTTTATTGTATTAAGTATTGATTTCAATCAAATTCGAAATAAGTGCGCGATAGCCCTAAAAATGCAGTAACAGATGCATCTCCGATGCCTTATAATCCAGAGACAAAGCTGTAATTTCTCATGAGCTTGTAACACCAGCAACCATACCCTTCAAACTGGAACACGGCAACGCTGCTGTTTGCGGCAGAAATAGTAATGAAATGCATTGACCTCAGCGTGGTTTGATTAGACTCGATTACTCGAATGAACCTATACGTAGATTTACACTATCCACTGGAGCCTCTTGTTTCATGGGACTACAGAGACCATTGCATATCAAGGAGTAGCCCAGTCGAAAATAATGGTAGGGAAGACGTGTCATTAAGATATGGAAGGATTTAGTTAGAGCCATACCGAATTTGCAGCCTAAAGTAGGCTACGGAATTGTGAAGAGACGGGTGATATTTATCTATGGGATCTTTTAACAATGTTGCTGCCAGTTTGGCTCAGGTCCAGGTGCTTTCTCGACTCTTCTGTGTCAATGCTATGCTGTGTTACACATTTCTGTTTCCAAAGTCATCGTCTGAGGTTACGCTGCTATCCGTTTCAGGTTTCTTGTAAATATCGCTAACAGCCTTCTTAGGTCGCTTGTACACGCTCGAATTCCTTGTGGAAGTAAGTCACGTCTTTAGGTCGCATTACGGTAGAAATAGTAATGGCATATGTTATTAGAAGTCTTTTTTTTCTGATACAGAATCTAATTCAAGGCATAAAAGACCTAACTCCGCTGTTAGACCTGGATATGGGCAAGTTATCACAAGACCTGGTGGAGATATCTGACTCGGAGTCTGAAGATGAAGAAATGAGTCCTGAAGAACCAAAGGAGAGTATCGGAGAGAAAGGAGCTAAGTAAGTGGTTTGTTTTATGAACTTTTAGAGAGAGGTTTTGTTTACAATTTCGCCACGTTCGCACAAGTATAGTGGCGGGATTCATGCGCATTGGATTTTCAACTCTCGGTGGTGAGCCGAGCATTGAGAATCCAATAAAGTGCATCCCAACGTGTCACAAAAAACACACTTGGATTTTCAACTCTCGGCGCTAAGCAGTGCGCTGAAAATCCATTGCGCGAAAAAATATCGCCGCGGCTTATGTTAATACTAGCTGTTTTCCAACGAGTTTTAAACTGATATTTTAAGTGACTACACTACCAGCGATTGATAACCTAAAAAAAAATCAAATTAATTTACTTGTTGTTTAATCATGTTTAGATATTGATATCCACCACGTCTGCGGAGTTTCGCTAACTAATTTAATTTGACCCTGTAGAATGACCTTTAAGGAAATAGCTGTACATTGACCCGTCACGATAGTCCACATACATCACCTCGATGGCTTGAGTCAACTGTACTTCTAATAACTTTAAAGGAAGGCGATAAAAAGAGCCAATGGTTATTAATAAAATAATATGTAATTTATTTTGCACTGTTGATAGGCCTTATTATATTTAATTCACTATGATTAGTTATTTTTTCTTGATTGTATTAACATTTGAAATATAACCATTCGCTCGTTTTATCGCCTTCCTTTAAAGTTATTAGAAGTACAGTTGACTCGGAATACTTAGAAGCCATCGGCCTGTTTTTTAAAGCTCAAGTTCGAAATAAACAACATAAATATTGATAATGTCAATAAATACCCAACTTACTCTATTTATCAACAGATTCATAGAAGACAATCTAGCCAAGTATTTGAACGATACATGGAAGAAATACGAAATGGACGTGCGGCTCACAGAGACAAAGATCATGTTAGATGATGAGATTGAAAAACTCGAACGTGAGTATTGAACAGTGAAAAACTATGAGGTATGGGGAACAGGGTGTAAAGTTCACTCATCCTCTATAGAACAGGGAGGATCCTCCGACCAGACGGGTGTTGTGTCTGGTGGGCACGACGATTTATGTCGGGACGTTGTATACAGCAAAATTAAAAAAAAAAAATGTAGAATTTTTCAAGTGGGCTTGGATGGCCAAATTCGAAACTATGAGGAATAGCGATAAGTACTCGAAGGAGTCTCGGGCTTGATTTTGATGAAAACTAAAACAGCGTCATTGGATTTTTGAAAAATCAATATTTTTAGCCAGGAATCGAATCCGTTGATTTTGAAAAAAAAAATCACTATTATTACACCATTCGATAGTGTCGCTAAGAAGGATCGAATTCTGGGAAAGAGCTCATTTTTAACAAAATACTTTTTTTTATTTTTCTTATGTCACCTACATAATAACCTTGACATTGATTTTTCAAAAAAAAAACCAATGATGCACTTTAGTTTTCATCAAAATTTGGGCCCGAGACTTCATTGAGTACTTTTCGCTATTCCCCATAGTTTCGGATTTGGCCATCCACGCCCACTTGATAAATTCATCCTGTATATGCTTGTCGCGCGGTAAACTCTGTTTGCACCCCCCACACTATCAAACTAAAGCAAAATATCCGAAAAAGTTACAAAATAGTTTCTAACCTAATTGCCTGCCTTGCCACACCTGATAAGTTCCATAACTTATTTATTAATGGGAATTTACATTCATGAAAAAGTTTTTATTTTTACAGGCCCTAGTTTATTTTCTGAACGGTTTTGAACTTTATCGACTACTTCTTCCGCTTTTCTCTACAGCACAACGCACGCAACACCGACTGCAGTTTGGTGGCATCAAATCTAAGATTATATAAAAGTAACTGCCACCAACTTTTTGCAGTCGGGTTTTTTGTTTTTTTTTTTTTTAATTAGATTCCGTTTTGAATATAGAAAATTCCGTCTGCAGCTAACTTTACAAACAAAAAGATCTCTGGCGCGTACTGAACCTCTAGTATGACCGAGTTTTCAAAATCTTATATCATTAACTCTCCTTTCAAAATGTTTTTTTTTTTTTTGTTGTTACAGAGGACAGCATACTAATAGACGCAATGCTAAACGAATGTCAGGTAGCGACAGACAAGCTTCGCTGTGAGTTATACGCGACGTTCGAGTGTCGACGACAACAACAACCCGCCCTAGTTATATATGACATCCCTGAGTCTAAAGTAAGTTATTAATACTAATAATTATTAAATTTCCATTAATTTTGAAATCATTTCCGGCATCGGCGCCCTCGAAAATCATGGAAATGACACCCGTAATGAATTATCAGCAACTTTTCATGGCCGCCATCTTTGATTTTGGGGGGCTAGTGGCTAAGTTATATCTAAACGAGTGTCAGATAGTGACAAAATCTTCGCTGTGATATATAAGCGCCGACGTTCGAGTGTTGGCGACAGCAACTCTGCCGTCGTAAGCAAAAAGAGCACAACTAACATTTAAAAAAAAATTGAGTTACATACATATTTAGAATCAGAAAAAAAAGCTAATCTGCTCAATTTTTTGTAGATTTTTTTTTTTAAATGTTAGTTGTGCCTTTTTTTTACGACGGCAGAACTACCCTCCTTAGTTATAAACGACACGCCTGACTCTAAAGTAAGTTATACTCGTACCAATTGATAGTCAAGAATTAGCAAATGCTAATTCTAATTCTAAAAATTATGAAAAAAGCTGATTAAAAAGTGGGTGTGTGTATAAATAAACTTGTATGATTTTCGGCTCCAGTCGGTCGGTGACGCTACCACCGATCGCCAAGCATACTCGATTCAGTATCACCGACCCGAGCGTGACGGTTCAGTTTCGTTCACTGTTCAGAGCTCAAAAGCGCCTATAATCTTTCCAACCATTTACTTTTGACATAAGCACGCCTATGAAGTTCCTTATTTATTGACAGGCAACCATAGACGAAAACATGCAATATTTCACGGATACTGTCTTTTTCTTTACATTTTTGTTTCAAATAAAATATTGATGTGTTAAATCGATTAATACTTCTTATGAAGAAGTATTAATCGATTTAACACATAATGTCGATTGTTATAAGAAATCGAATTGGTAACGCATTAGGACATTACTAATTGATTAGTACTCGAGCTGTCAAAAGTAAAATAAATGATTGGAATATTTATTTATAAAGAACTTTTCACTTTAAAAATCACGACCGCTATCTTGGACTTAGATTTCGCCCTCAAAAACATTGAAATGAGACCCATGACGTACCATTAGCTAACATTATGGCATCCGCCATCTTAAATGGAGGGGTTTGTGGCTAAGTAATAACAGCCGTGCGTTAAGTTATGCTTGCTGCGGTCGATCCGTGGATGGGTGACCATATTTACATACCGGAGACCCCTCAATGCCTCGGAAAGCACGTTAAGCCGTTGGTCCCGGCATTCGTGGATCTTCGACAGTCGTTACGGGTCATCAGAAGCCCGAAAGTCTTAACAACCAGTCTTACCAAGGGGTATTGTATTATCCCGTAGCGGTTGTGGAGGTCAGATAGGCAGTCGCTCCATGTAAAATACTGGTATTTAGCTGTATCCGGTTAGACTGGAAGCCGCCCCTAACATAGTTGGGAAAAGGCTAGGCAGATTATGATGATCTTAAATTTTGGTTTTCACTTTGGTTTGTGTGACACCCATAACGCACTTCATAATGTTAAAAATGTACTATCGTAGAGACGGACATCTATACACCGTAAGGACTATTCTTGCTTGCAGCGCTCGGCCACTATAGTAACGCTTGTTAACAGATGTGGTCGTCGTGTGCACGGGATTTTTTTGTCACGGTTGTCCCATCGTACGTTAATTTTACATAAGTACTTTATTTCTTGTTGCAGTATATCGGACTAGAAGAACAAGTAAATCCTCCTGCCGCTGCCGAATCAATTGAGGTAAGTTGTTCAAAGTAAAACATTCAAATCTGAGCTTTATATCGTGTGGCGTACTGTCACATTCCTGTTGTACGACGACACGTTGGCAATGCATCGTTCATGCGATGTTAACTACTGTCACTTAAGGCGCGTCGCTCACACGAGCTAGAGTCGAGGCGGCGTCGCGGCGCGGGCGCACAGGCGGCGGCGTATCTACGTTTTTTTTTAGGAATAAATGGCAGTGCGCTCATACACTAGATTTGCGGCACGGGCGAGGTGGTGGCGGCGCGAGGTCGAGGTGGGGGCGCTGTGCCCGAGCACGACGCGACTCCACCGCCATTTTGTCATTTTGTTTCGGAAAAAATTAATTGTAATGTGAGAAGGAAGCATAGCCGCCCGCGCCTCGACTCTAGGTACATAGAGACCACGCCTCGACTGTGCCGCGACGCCGTCACAACCTCGCCTCGACTTACTAGTGAGCGACGCGCCTTAGAGATCTATTTCGACCGTGATTTTTGCGTTAAATGGCCAACTTTGGTGTTCTTACTCTGAGGCCTCGTTTACGGAGACGCGGGGCGTTGCGGCCCGCACTAAAGTCAAACATATGTCGTTGCATGAGAGCGAGAGAGATGCGAGACGCCACGACGCACGCGACGTGCGACGCCCCGCGCCTCCGTAAACGAGGCCTGAGAAACCGAAAGACTTTGCCAAGTTTGACTTATTGGCTGGTAGAGTTATTAGTTTAGTCTGTTTATAACTGCCTCGTTTTTTTGCAATTTTTTCTTATCTATTTATACAGGGTTATTGGTAAAACACCAACAACCTCTTAAGGGGTCATTGTAGTCATCATTATGAACAACTTTTACAATGGAACCAAACCTGAAATCGCGAAAATAAAAATCAGCTGTTCAGTACATTTATGTTCGCATAATTCGTCAAAATGTACTGAACAGCTGATTTTTTTTTTTCGCGATTTCAGGTTTGGTCCCATAGTAAAAGTTATTCATAATGATGAGTACAATGACCCCTTAAGAGGTTGTTGGTGTTTTACCAATAACCCTGTATAAAGCTAAATTTCCTAAGCAATTTTTCATGAAATGCGCGACTACATTTTTTTCCAGCTTGTGGATTGAATTTGATGTACAGTCAAGGTCTAGAAATCCACTTACACCGCAATGACCATTATCGCCTGCGCTATACGGGCTGCCAAAGTTGCCAATGTGTAGTATTGTCAAACGTTCTTATAGAAGAAGGTCATAAGTACAACTAATATTGCTATGCTATAGTTTTGTGAGATTGCTAGTCGACTTCTGACTGTTACTGTACATAATATGATGAAAACACTTTTTTCTTACTCACACTTATTGCACACAACTGTACTACTTCACGATCAAACTAGGACCTGTGCATGACAATCCAAGTGGCGTTTTCCCGCCATTATGATTCTCGCCATAGACCGGCAACGCGCTGTAATTGGTTATTCGTGCCATCTACGAACTCAGTCGGTACTACAAATACTTTTATTTGCTTTGTGGTCACCCCACTGATAAACAGCGCTGTGCTGTGGGCCCCCCATAGCACAGCATCATGCTGAGTGGAAGCCTTCTTGTCACAGTCATGGCGTGCCAGCAGCTGCCGACTTTTGTTTTGTGCTCGTGATTTATTTTTCTTTTTGCAAAACTCGAGTTAATTATATTTTTGTATGCACGTGTTTCTGTGACAAATAAACAAATTTTTATTTATTTCTTTCTTTCTTATTATTAAAATCAGAGGACTCCATCTACACGTAGCTTATTTTTTTTAAATATGATGTGTAAAAGTGATTCCGTTGTCCTATTTACAGAATAAATATAATTTAATTTCACGCTTGCCGATTCGCGGCTAATATTTTGTAATAACTTGCAGACTCGTCAAGCCAAGCGTCGTTTGTCGTCAACCAGTGAGACGCCTGCCAAACGTCCCGCCATACCTCTTGGATACGCACCTTTAGATGCCAGCGATAATAAGGTAATACGAATCTTCACTCCTGTGTGTATGAAGAATTCCGTAGTTGAGATGAATTTATCCCAAAAAAAAAACAACAATGTAGTCGAAAAACATGTTCTATGTCCCATATTATATGGGAGAACCAACTGGAAATGTAAGTTTGTACGCACACTATTGAAAGATTTACCGTGTTATTTTAAGACCATATACTTCTTATAGGTTTTCCTGTAATCTATAGATATACAACTATTTTCTGTACTTTTCAAAATTTTAGGCTCCGTAGTTTCGGAGATAAGGGGGAAGAGGAATGAGAAAATATATGTTTTACATTCGTTAGACAAATTAAAGATGACCAACATAAAAACAAAACATTTAAAATAAACCGTAAATAATAATAACTCGTAAACGAGGCAAAAGGAGTATGTAAGAATCTTAGCAAGTGGCGTTCTGTAATTTCTGCCTACCCCCATGGGGAGAAAGCGTGAGTTTATGTATGTATGTATGTAGTTAAAATAAATCCTGCATGAAGCTAATCTTCCTAAATCTCATGCCACACATTAGCCTTGTCCATTGGTTCAGGCTTGGCACCAAATCCAATGTTAAGCAAAAATCAGTACAATTCTGTCCAAGCACGATACACACATTGGGTCCAATGCTCCAAGGCATGTAGCCTTCTTGGGTTAAATTATGTCCAATGTGTGGCTCCGGCATTAGCATAATGTTGCGTCCAACAAACAAATCCTGCAATAGGGTTATCGGCACTTGTCAAAGTCATCTTCAAGACAAAGCGACCAATCGGCGACAAGAAAAATACTTAGCGCCATCTTGCAGCACTGGCAGCTGAATAAAGGTAACAGACACTTAGCGCCATCTACGTGGAACTAATTTGGCAGTTTCCTTCCTCATTGAAGGAATAATTCTGCATAGAGAGTAAATAAAGAAATCGTTAAAAATAACTAGCTACGATAAGTTTTATTTTCAGGACAAAAGACAACTGTCAACTGTCATTACAGGTAAATAGAGAAATATATATGGTCTATCTATTCATACACGAAATCTCAATCTATTTACTATGGGACCAAACCCTGAAATCGCGAAAAAAATATCAGCTAGTTTCATTATTACAATTTGATGTTTGGTATCATTTTGACGAGCTATGTGAACGTATATGTAGGAAATGTCTGACTTTTTTTTTCGCGATTTGATGTTTGGTTCCATAGTAAAAGTTGTTCATAATGACGAGTACAATGACCCCTTAAGAAATTTCGTGTATTACCTTATACATGGTTAATTGGTAAAACACCAACAACCTCTTAAGGGGTCATTGTACTCATCATTATGAACAACTTTTACTATGGGACCAAACCTGAAATCGCAAAAAAAATCAGCTGTTCAGTACATTTTGACGAATTTTGCGAACACAAATATACTGAACAGCAGATTTTTTTTTCGCGATTTCAGGTTTGGTCCCATAGTAAAAGTTGTTCATGATGATGAGTACAATGACCCCTTAAGAGATTGTTGGTGTTTTACAAATAACCCTGTATAGATTGAAGAACTATAGACAATAGACACAAATCTACAAACAGTTTGGCTATCACATTTCTTCATCAACGTCTTCCAAAATTGTACCAAACAATACATTTTGTTACTATTTTTTAATATATTTACATGTTTTCTCTTCTGCAGGAAAAAGCAGCAATCCCAGGACCAGAAACTAAACTAGACGATGACGTAAGTATTATTCTATAATCCCTCACTTCACACTAATAACAGCCGCACGGGTCGATCGAAGGTTAAACTTCGCCTGCCACGGTTAGTATCGAGCCCCCTCCGTGCCTCGGAAAGCACGTTAAGCCGTTGGTCCTGGGTGTCATTCGTATATCTTACGGCTAAGCCCCTAGCTAGGCCTAGCCGACTAGGGTTCTTAGCTCCTCTCCTATAGGTCCTAGCATGATGTTAAATAACCTATAGCCGTCCTCAAGAATTGGGCTATCAAATGCCAAAAGAATTTTTCAAATACGACTTGCAGTTCCAGAGATTATTCAGTCACGACAAAAAAAAAAAAACAGGCGTTTTGACACTTATGACAGGTGCCCGGACCTGACATCTAAGTGCTGCCACCTAGTGAACGTCATTTCAGAAAACCCTCATTTATTTCGGGATATTATTAATTGCACATCAAATAAACAATGACCTATCAATTTATTTCCATCATTTATATACTTTTTTACATCAAAAAAATACTGATTGCACAGCAAATTAACCAGAGCGTACATACATAATACTCAGACTCATAGCAAAATGACATGGTGACTAATATCAACTCCGAGGTTAGGTTTGGTTAGGTTACTTTAAACCCTTTACACATAAATAGGAGCTCCGTTCTCCGTTCTGCGCTAGTCATTATTAGTGCATTAATAAAAAAGCTTTATTGCGGTGCGCCACGAATATAAATTGTTTCTTATTTAGTTATATTTTGAGTTGAGTATTTTGCTGTGCAATCAGTAATTTTGATTGGAATTCGGATTATTTTTGGATACAAAAAGTAATATTTTGATTTGCGTTTAAATACTACCCATTTATTTCACCACCCACTACACTTATAACGATTATAGAAATTATGGTGCGAAATAATGCTTTATAGAACCATAATTTCGAAGGCATGTGACATTCACCTACCCGCACAGGGCCCGCGTGGTAGATAACAAGCAACTCCCTCTCACAGAGAGGAGGCCTGTGTCCCAGCAGTAAAAAATGTTATAGGCCTTTGATCAACAATAGCACTAGGTTAAGGATTAGGAACAAAAACACATCGCTCAAGTGACCGCGGTTGCATATAACTTGATTACAAACCTTAACACTCAAACATAAAGTTTATTATCGTTTGCAATATATTGACTACGTCGATTGAAAAGTAAACGTATTTTTAAAACATGAACAAAAGTATTTATGGAAAAATAAAACATTATTTCTAAGCAATAAGGTTAAAAAAAAAACTATGTTGCAAAATAAGATTTTATAGATATTTATTATTTGTGGTCTTATTTTTCCAGCCATTTTTGATGCGCTCATCGGATATCTAGTACTATAGTTGATCAAAGTTATAGGCTGATTTGTAGATAGGCTAGCCGGACACTACAGGCCCTTTATAACTATTTTTTTTTTCTATTTAATTTAAAAGCTGTGCAATAAATAATATTTATGGTTGCATCCCACAGAAAGACATATCAGTAGTGAAACTCTCAGCGGAAGCCGCTCCAGCCGACCTGCCTCCCCCTGGCGAGATCTCCCGTCCCCCTCTGCGCCTGGGCATGCCGGTCTACGCCATGAAGAACGCCTTCGGACCCTGGCTTAAAGGCAAGGTGGTGGAGATACAGCCCAGGAATACGAGTGGGGTAAGCATGTTATTTGAAACCATATTTTTTTGTAAAGTCTTTTATCATTTTCTATAGGCAATTCTGCATTGTAAGGGCGTTTGTTCACCGCAGCCGCCATCGGGGCTCCAACGAGATTATTCGAACCGAACATGACGTCCTGGTGACGGTGATCATTTGTCCATCACAATCAAACTTGGCGGTTCAGTATGTATAGATAAATCAAAAGCCAGGTGAATGGCACCGGTGCGACGGCTGTGTGTGGAAGATCAAACGTGTTCTGTATTGCCGGTACATCGACCCGTCGCAATCTCGGGCCCAGTTCTAGCCGTCGCGCTGAACTACGCGAAAATTGGGAGGTCTTGATCCCGGCGCTCGCGTGACTGACGTGCGATGGACACGTGGCCATAGTAAATGTATGTATCGTTACTTCGGCGCCGTCATTTCGTTCTCGTTGACCTCCCGTTGACAGTGGCGGTGGACAAACGCCCTTCGACGTTATAACGGATGTAAAAAGATGCTTAACGAAGCCGAGAGTCACTCTGTTCACACTGTAATCCCTGCCATTGTGATATTTTTTTTTTGTAATGTACCATTCTTGGGAATATTGTGGTTAAGGAGATATTGAAGGTCAAAGTTACAACTACTTTTGGCGATTTTTTTCGAAAACAAATTTCAAATGTTATAACTTAACTTTAAACCAAATCTGTCTAACGTCAATTTTATTTCTCGGTCCAAGACTGGTAATTAGAGACCGATACTTAAACACATGATTGTACTCATGATAACAAACAACTTTTACTATGGGACCAAACCTGAAATCAGTAAAAAAGAATCTGTTGTTCCTTACATTTATGTGGACCAGCTGACTTTTCCCATAGTAAAAGTAGTTCATAATGATGAGTACAATGACCCCTTAAGGACGCGGTTACAAATCCGACAAAAATAAGCTATTTTTCGGTAGAGTTTGCGACGAAATGAAACTAAATCAAACTAAACTAACAATTGCAACCAATAGATTACTTCTTTATCTCCAAATAATGACCGTTTTTTTGTTTTAAATTTTTGTATTTTAATCGTAAAAACGATTTTCCGTTACCTCTTCACACAAAATTGACGATATGAGGCTTAGTTCGGCATCATTTTTCTGCTGTTATGTACATAATTTTGTTTCTTAAAAAATACCCTAGGTAAGTAGATATAATATTTTCAAAAATATAGGTGAAATATTCACAAAAATGTTACAAATAATCTCAGAAAAAAATAAAAACGAACCGTCTAACTATTCACATATTTTGCTGTTACGCATGAATCTTCACGTGTGGTATTAAGGGTTATTTTATTTTGTCACTGTCTGCATATTTACGTAGGTCCAAATAAAAACGTGAACAATAATCTAAGAAAAATATTGAAACTTGCTAAAGTATCAAAATTAGTTCGTTACTCATTAATTCCGCAGTTAACCTTGCGTATGTGAGTGTGTTTGAGCCGTGTCAGTGTAGTGATGCGATTCGATACCTATCTATTAAAACGCGTCCTTAAGAGTTTGTGCGTAATAAAATTATATAATATTTCAGGGCAACCCATTCTCTCTGTGTCTTGTGAAATTCGACCATAAAGTCAAGACCAATGGGAAAGTATTGCAAGCAAGGTGCATCGCGTATTCTGAGCCCGCGGATGTTAGAATGACTATTGGTAAGTATCTATAAATCTACAGGATGAATCAGTAAGGCTGCACCGCAAAAACCGCACGTAGTCGATATTTTCAACTGCATGCGGTTGTACTCGTACGTTTGACTTCGTACAGTATCGATTAAATCTCGGGATTTAAGAAATTGTGAATAATTTATTCTACTTTGAATACATGACAAATTAAAGATTTATTTCACTTTGAATATATTCTTAATAACAAATTCAATATTTATAATAAATAATTCGAAATTGATTTAATTGGAATTTGATTTTGTTTTAATTGATTTGATTTTGAATGAATTTTGACTGTGATTTTGATTCTAATTGTAATTTTAATTTTATTTGTAATTCTAATGTTGATTTTGATTTTAACACTAACATAGCTGGTAAGTTCTAGTACTAATACAATATGGATGCTAAGATACCTAATGGAGTTCCCGGTGCTAAGATACCTAATAAATTTATCTTTCGAACAAGGAAACTTTCCCAGCCGGTTAAAGAAGTCAGTAGTCAAGCCATTGTATAAAAAAGGAGATAAAACAGAAATGAGTAACTATAGACCCTTAGCCTTAATCCCTATTATCTCTAAAGTATTTGAAAAGGCTATGCATAAAAGATTATCTGCGTATTTGGATAAGTATAAACTAATTAAAAATGAACAGTATGGCTTTCAAAAGGGAAAATCAACGACACTTGCCGCATTTGATTTGGTGCACAATATATTAGTAAATGTTGATAAGAAAAAGCAGACATTGGTGATATTTTTTGACATGTCAAAAGCATTTGACTTTGTTTCTCATGCGCTCCAATGGTTAGAAAAATACTTAGATAATCGTGAACAATGTGTCGAAATATCTTGGGAGCAAAACGCCGTAGTAAAAAAGAGAGGTCTGAGTATCTTATCAACAGGTGGGGCGTCCCGCAAGGAAGTATCCTCGGATCCCTTCTATTTCTTATATACATTAATGATTTACCTGACATATAAATGTATACTATTGCGGATGACATCTCTATAATATTGACATACGACAATATAATTAATAATAAAAAAATTAAACCTTGACATTGATATAAATAACACTATTGATTTAGTTATAGGGTGGTTAGTAAGAAACAATCTGCAGGTAAATATCAATAAGACTACTTTTATGCAATTTCAAACCCGTGGATCAAAGATCATTCCAAGGCATATTTCATATGACGGTACAAAAATTGATGAATCTACCAATGTGCGATTTCTTGGATTCACCATGGACAAGTACCTAGATTGGAAAGCACATGTTGATGGAGTCTGCAAAAAAGTAAATAGTTTCGTGTATGTTTTAAATAGACTAAGAACTACTTCAACACAGCGTACAGTATTGTTGGCGTATCATGGTTATGTAGCTTCGGTATTACGTTACGGGTTAATACTTTGGGGAAACTCAACAGACTGCCAGCGGGCGTTTTTATCTCAGAAACGTTGCATAAGAGCAATTGTTGGCATTCCTCCATATGAGTCTTGTAAACCTCACTTTAATAAACTCAAAATATTACCCCTACCAAGTATGTACATTTTTGAAATTTGTGTGTTCGTCAAATCCAATTCTAACCTATTTGTGAAAGCTAGTGATATATACACACGTGATAATACCCATCCTCGTAAATCAAGGAAGGGTCAGCGGCTAGTGCTAGAATTGGCACCAAAGACTGCGGTGTTTGAAAAAAATTGCTCAGCTATGTGTGTGAAAATTTATAATAGGTTACAATCAGACATTCAAGATCTGCCTCTACCAAAATTTAAGAAAAAGCTTAAAGAGCTACTGCTTAAAAAAATGATTTACTCTATAAATGAGTGGTTACAGGAATAATGCATCATTATCTAATACTGACTTTTTTTTTTTTTTTTTTTTTTTTTTTTTTTTTTTTTTTTTTTTTTTTTTTTTTTTTTTTTTTTTTTTTTTTTTTTTGTGACATTACATTGTTATTAAGCTTCACATGCCATACTAAGGCTAAATAGATTATAATACCAAATATTATAACATGTGGAACCACCAATTGTAATTACTCTATTTAAATGTGAATAAATGAATATGAATATGAATATGATGATTTCCGAAATAAAAATGATTGATTGATTAAAATTTCTTAAATCCCGAGATTAAATTGACATGTTTATCATTCCGGGATTGTATAGGAGGTATTGTCCACTCTTGTTACTTCTTCCCTCGAAGTTTAGGTATGTACACTCTACCTATTCCGATCTCTGGTGATTATAGTGTTGATCCCTAAGCACCTGCGTTTCTCTTACACTAGATCCTCGGCTATAATGCTTAATATTTTACAGGTACTCGCCTAATAGCCCTGTTCAAGGATTCGAATAAGCGGGAATCTTACTACTCGGGAGTTGTCGCGGAAATACCCAATCCAGTCAATAATTATAGGTGAGTTAATGATATCTTCTAGATTACCACATCTCTAGCTTCTGTCTATCGCTGTTTCTGTCTCTAAGGGCGGGGTTCACCGACTTTTAAAACGGCTGTTTAGATATTTAATCAGTTCTTTCCTTAGTAAGTTTTTTAAATACCTAACCGGTGGTTTGAATGTTGGTGAACACAGCCCCAGGTCTGCCAACCAGTCTTACCAAGGGGTATCGTATTACCTAGGAACTGGGTTGTGGAGGTCAGATAGGCAGTCGCTCCATGTAAAATGCAGGTTCAGCTGCATCCGGTTAGACCGGAAACCGACCCCAACATCGTTGGGAAAAGACTAGGCAGATAATGATGTTTAAAAAAAAAAAAACATTAACAACTTTGTACGCAGGATCGCTCAGTGCGAAGGACTTTTTCCGGTAGTAAAAAGAAGCGTATGTCACTCCGGCTCATAAAGTATCTTTATGCAAGCTGCATCCGGTTATTTTGGAAACCGTCCCCAACATAGTTGGGCTGGCAAATGATGATTACTGCTAATGTATACAAATCATATATGTACAGACGCCAGCACATCAAGCTACTACAATCTGTCAAATTTCTTTAATAGATTTTCAACTTTATCGCTAAAGCATTAGGTTCAAAGTTGATTGGGAAAATTTGACAGTTTTTTTTTTTATTTTTTTTTATTTGTGATGGGTTTGCTCTTGACTCTAGTCTAGGTCAGAGGTGACAGAGATAAAGTCGACGATGGAGTGAGCTTACCCAGAAAAAGCCTGTTCACTCTCACTTTGAAGAGATTAGGGTTGTATACGTTCGGAAACACAGACGCAGGTAGTGAGTTCCACTCTTTTGCTGTGCGCATTATAAAAGACATTTGGAAGCGCTTAGTGCGAATTGGTGGAATAGCAACCAGGTAGGGATGGTAACTGGCAGTGCGTCTAGATGTCCGGTGGTAGAAGGGGGCCGGTGGAATGAGGTCGTGGAGTTCTCAGGCACACTCTCCGAAGTACAATCTGTAGAAGACCGACAAGTTTCGGGTAGCTTGACCTTCTGGCGTCTGTACCTAACATTTAAAGAAAAAAAAGACATTGGACAGAAGCTGCTTATAAACTAATTTATTTAACTATAATAAAATACAATAGAATACAATGACTGAAGGGCATGAACACAACTTCTTCCATTTCACAGATACCTAGTATTCTTCGACGACGGTTATGCTCAGTATGTGCAACATCAATTTACTCGCCTGGTCTGCGAAAGTTCCCCCTTAGTATGGGAGGAAGTACATCCGTTCTCGCGAGAATTCGTCCGCGAGTACCTGATGGCATATCCAGAGAGACCCATGGTTAGACTGCATGAGGGGCAGCATCTGAAGACTGAGTGGAACGGTAAGTAGAGCGTAACAAACCAGTATATAAAAAAATATATACAGGGTGTTTTTTAAAACATGCGACAAAATTTAAGGGGGTGTTCTACCCATCAATATGAACAACTTTTACTATGGGACCAAACCTGAAATCGCAAAAAAAAATCAGCTGTTCAGTACATTTATGTTCGCTTATTTGGTCAAAATGTACTGAACAGCTGATTTTTTTTGCGATTTCAGGTTTGGTTCCATAGTAAAAGTTGTTCATATTGATGGGTAGAACACCCCCTTAAATTTTGTCGCATGTTTTAAAAAACACCCTGTATATATTTTGGACCACTATGGCCCAACATAGACCACTGTTGATTTAAATGGTCAACTATTGGCAAATGTGTGAAATAACAATGGGCCAGCATCGACCACGACGGAACAACGTCTAAAGGGTCTATGGGCCAACATGGTTGGTAGCGGAGCAGTCTTCCCAGGGTGCGACGTTGTTAGAAGGCTCTAGTATGGGAGGAAGTACATCCATTTTCGCGGTAATTCGTCCGAGAGTACCTACTGGCGTACTATGTGACCCAGGCTGCATGAGGGACAGCATCTGAAGACTGAGTGCAACGGGGAGTATATACAAAAAAATACTTAACATGGACCATCGTGCGCAAACATAGTCCAGTGTAGGCCCGACATAGTTCACTATTGACAAACGTGTGAAGGGACAATGGGCTAACATCGACCACTATGTAAATACAATAGGCTAATATGAACCACCATGGCCAAACTTGCCAAACTGGTAAAGAGTTACATCACGACACAATGAAATTATAAGTTTTAAACTTTCAAAATCTCGATGTGCCATATTAAATTATCACTGGTCTATACTCTTCGAAACTGTGAGATTATTTATTAATTTTCTTTAATTAAAAGCATAAGGTATTAGAAACATCCCTTATTTTTTTGTAATATTTTATCTAAGGGCTGATTTTTCAATACATAACTTTCATCTGAGGAATAAACATTATGGTTTGACAGCTCTTGTATGCAATATAATGTCAAACTGTCATATTATTTATTTTATTCAGATATCTTTTGTACGTTTCTCGAGTGAGAAAATCGTTGTTGATAGTTAGTCTTATGTAATTTTGACGTTCAAAAAGCGCTGATTCTCAGCCTACTTTGAATAAATGACTTTTGATTTGATTTGAGTCACTTCGTCGGTGGTAGGACAGGTGTGCCTAAGTGAAATACTATTTCGATAAGTATATTTTAAATCATCCTTCCAGGAAAATGGTGGTCATCCCGTGTGACCCGCGTGGACGCATCTCTCGCGCAAGTGATGTTCGTGGGCGACGGGAGGCGCGAGTGGATATACCGCGGCTCCACGCGACTCGCTCCCTTGTACCTCGAGCTGCGCGCCGCTGAACGACACCGACCCAGACCCATGCCGAGGAGCAAGGCGCAGCCTAGGGTAAGTTTTTTTTTTTTATTTATTTACCATTTAAAAATTAGTACATTTGTTTCAGCAGAATAGCATTTTTAAACCACTAAGGTTTGTACTTAATGCTACATGTAATGCTATTTCGTAGTAAATATAACATCAAGGTAAACAATAAATACAACTTAATACCCTATTTCGAAACTTGGTAGCTTCATCTCAGGTGATATGCTAGTTACTACGTTAGCTGCATTTCACATTGAGCATTCAATGTGTTGTAGGTAGTGGGACTTAAGTTTTAACTTAATATTTCTTGGCGTAATGTCACTGCGCAAATCGGAAGGTAGGCTGTTAATTAGCCGAGGAACTAGGTAAGAAGTTGTCCGCTCGCCGTACGTGTTATTTGCACGAACCGTGCATAGCTGGTTACGTGCGACGCGACGGCCCGCGTGAATACAGGATGTTGAACTTTTTGCTCTAAATAACCGTTGAAGTATTGTTCTTTTAGCAATGTATATTTAAATTGTATATGTACAGGTAATGTTTTACAGTGATGAAATAGTCTATGCTCATTATTTTGAAATTGGTATTTAATTTTTTTAGATACGATATTCTTTAGTATTTTTAGTTGGAGTTTGTATATTTTACTGAGATAAGATTTGAATGTTCGACCGTAACTACTGAGTCCAAGTGAGCTATTACGTTCATTTTTCATCGGCCAACATGGACCAACATGGTCCAATATTTGTCCAGCATGGACCACCATGGTTGAGTATTGTGTGTTTATCTCTGTTTTAGTCCTCTCCGTTACCCGTCTGCAGCGAGACCAGTTTTTTTTTCTCGCTAGCCATTATTATGCCACTGCTGGGTAAATGCTCTCCTACTCTCTTTCCACCTCTCTCTGTCAAGAGCTGCCAAGGACCAATCTTTATTAAAGGAGTCCAGCTCATCCCGCCATTTCCGTCTGGGCCTGCCGCGATGTCGTTTGCCATTAAGCAGGACCTACTGGGTCGTAAGTTTGGCCTATTGATCGTCTGACATGCGGCAGATGTGTTTTCATTTAAGCGTGGCAGCTTTAATAAAAGCTATTGTATTGTTACAGTTCAATATGCCGTACGTGGAGTACACTCGGTCGGATGAGCAGGAATCGAGCAAGCCAGTGGATGCGCAGGCGCCGCAACAACAGCAACAACAGCAGCAGCAGCAGCAGCAACAGATACAAAATGAGGTAAGAATCGTTTGACTATTTACTTACTTAATATAAACGAGAGCGCGACATATTTTCACGTCTAACATAACATTAGGATTGATGAGGATTCCTCTTCCACTTCCTCATTCATTAAGAGGAATTTATGTGGAAGTGTTGAAGAGTGACCTTTACGGATCTGTGCGCCAGTATCTTTCAGCCCTACTTCAAGTGTCCCTGAGCGCCTTTTCAGTGGCACTGCATTAGTTTACGATGAATTACGAAACCAACTCGAATCTGGAGAAACAGCTTCAAAATTAATTTTCATAAAATTAAACCTCGCAACTATTGTGAATTTTGACTATTAATTTTTTTTTTAATATTAAAGGGTTTTTCGCAAGCTGTCTTTAAAAAATCTATAACTCTTCTAGATCATTCTTTCTTTCTTTTTGTTAATTTCAATTTGAAATCACAGGTTGTATCTTCCTCATCCACATCCTCCTCCTCGTATCCTCATCCTCATCCACTTCTTCAAAACGTATTTCTAATAGTTCCTCATCTGCATCCTCTTCCTCATCAACCCTACACAACATGTTATGGAGACGAGAAAATGTGGCCTTCGTCCCTCCTATTTTCCCCGCAGGGTTAGGCAGGTGTACAAGTATAGTGTGCGGTGAGACGGTCACTGCTCACATACCTCAGGTGGTGACTAGCACTTGCGCGCACACGATAGTACACCCACATTTCGCCAGTTATGTTTAAGTCTCATGTAATAAGAGACGAGCCTATTGACACCAACCGGGCACAAATCCGAACTCCAGACTGTTACTGAGAAATTCCTGATTTAAAAGCCCAATAACACTGTGCCCGACCTGGGAATCGGCTCATGCGCAGCTTTAATTACTAAATTAACTTTAATTACACAGGAGATACGTCGCCAACGCTCCGTGGCCAAGAAGTCTACCTCAGCACCTCCTCAAGTGCTCCCGCCGTCACAACAGGTCATGCCCCCCACCCACATGGATCCGGTCACCAGCAGAGTTGTGGTAAGTACTTCACACACTACACTTCTCATCTTAGAAAGTAACAGTCCTCATCAACAATCTGTAAAAAAAATAATTAAAATGACTCGTCAGAGATGGCTGCTGAGTCTTGTCTTACAGGTGGACCATGTACAGACGCCAGCAGGTCAAGCAACCCGAAACTGTCAATTTTTTTCCAATCAACCTTGAACCTAATGCTTTAGCGATAAAGTTGAAAATATATTAAAGAAATTTGACAGATTGTAGTAGCTTGATGTGCTGGCGTCTGTACAAAAGAAACTGAATATCATTGACGTACACAACAAATATCTTCGATAGAAATCTTTGACAAATATGTAATTGTGTAGTTAGCTGTAATTTATTATTATTATTTAATTTTAAAAAGTCTCGCAAAAGACTCCATGCATCGTAATTATTATCAGTATAATCGTAAGCCCTGACAAGTTGGTTGGAACAGCATCATTGGATATTTGAAAAATCAATAACAAGCCAGGAATCGCACCCGTTGATTTTGTAAACAAAAAAAAAACTGTATTATTACATCATTCGATAGTGTCGCTATAGTTTGACCAAGACCGCTATACCGCGCCGTAGGTATGTGCGCAGCGAGACAGGGGGCAGGGGCAGTGCAGGCCGCTCATTCGTCAACGCTTACGGCGTCCCACCGCTCATTCGCCAGCGCTGCACCCCGCCTCGCCGCGCATTCCTAAGGCGCGGTACAGTGGTCTTGGTCAAACTATAGTAAGGATCGAATTCTGGGAAGTAATGACATACGGTATACTAAAGGAAAGACCTCATTTTTAACAAAATACTTTTTTTTATTTTTCTTATGTTACCTACCTATTAAACCTTGATATTGATTTTTCAAAAATCCAATGATGCAATTTTAGTTTTCATCAAAATCGAGGCCGAGACTCATTTGAGTACTTTTCGTTATTCCTCATAGTTTCTGATTTGGCTATCCACGCCCACTTGAAAAATTTACCCCGTATAAGGGGAAGTTTGAAAGAGGCGCCAGTGAGACAATAGTAGAAAGCAAATCATTTTTTTTAAATTTTTGTAGTACTACACACCAAAGAACGCGGTGAAACCATTGAAGATGGTTCCACACAGGTGCGGTCCGAGATGCAAGAGAAGTGACGTATTGTCACTAAAAGAGTTGAGGACTTACAATCCATTGGCAAAACCACTGCTCAGTGGATGGGAAAGGTGAGTTAAGAGACATTTATTAGAAAGAGATTTATTTATTTATTGCACTTGGAGGAGCTTGTGGCTAAGTAATAACGAGTCGATCGACCAGGTTAAACTACGCTTGCCGTGGTTGGTCCGTGGATGGGTGCCCATCTTTACATACCAAGACCCCCCCGTGCCTCGGAAAGCACGTTAAGCCGTTGGTCCCGGCTGTCATTCGTGAATCTTTGAGAGTCGTTACGGGTCGTCAGAAGCCCGAAAGTCTGACAACCAGTCTTACCAAGGGCACAGATCAATACAGATGGGGCACTCCGCAGAATCATTTAAATAAAAAGCGACTCTTGCTACGACACAATAAAGTGCAATTCAGGTCGCACAACGCTTATTTATTGCCTACAGTTATATTCACCTACAAGTTGCCTCTCTTTCTAACGCGTAACTCTTATATCATCTGACCGCGGCAGTCCTACTGAATTGGCCCAGTAAGATAGGCCCGCCGCGTATTAGTAGCTTTATACCTAAACTGTGAAGTGTCCCATCTGTATTAATTAATCTGTGCCAAGGGGTATCGTATTACCCATGACGAGTATGACGAGGTCAGATAGGTAGTCGCTCCATGTAAAATACTGGTATTCAGCTGCATCTGGTAAGACAGGAAGCCGACTCCAACATAGTTGGGAAAAGGTTAGGCAGATGATGATGATGATGATGATGATAGCGGTCAATACATTACAAAACAGATACTGACATGGACCGCTATACGGAGTAGTAATTGGGGCAATTGGACAGTTTGGCCCGATATGGCGCTACGTTTGAACAGGCGATGGGCCAACATGGACCAACATAGTCAAGCATGAATTACAGTGGCAAACTTGGCCACTGCTAGTTCATGCTACATGTTCGACCGTGTCCCATCGTGTGAAATGACTAGGTACGGGCCATTAAGGCTCTAATCACCAAGTGTACCCACTACTCACCGAGTTGCAAAAGTTCCGCCTTGGAGTCTGCCAAAGAGCTACAGCACGCAGCATCCTAGGCGTAAAAAGGCAGGACAGAATTTGGAACACCACGTTGCATAGGCAAGAAGGCTGCCAGGCTCAAATGAGATTGGGCTGGTCACTTCAGCCGCATGCAAGATGACCGCTGCGCTGGGCAAAGGGTCTCCACACAATGGGTAGTTGAAAATGGACGGCCCAGAAAAAAGTAGCGCGATGACGCGTACCGTGAGGGCTAGTTCAAGGTGGCGCGGGAAGAGTTCCTGGAAGGACTTGGGGGAGACCTTTGCCCAGCAGTAGAACAGTATAGGCAAATTAAAAAAAAAAAGTTATATTTTATTTCTGAAGAAGGAAGCGTCAGGGTAGCCCGCAAAATTCAAATTTTCTTACGTTTTTTGCAATTTACTAGTCGGTATTATATTGTACGTTGATCAAATTATAATTTGCGGTCGTAACAAGTATTTACATAATTAGAATCATTAAAGTGCTCAATACTACTCTTTAAGACCAGGTAATCTCAAAAAATGACTATTTCATGAAATCTTGACATTTTAGGATTATACTAACTTAAGGAGTTGTATTACTGATTCTATTGTATATAATTCTGTAAAAACTTATTTGTTACGGCCGCAAATCATACTTTATTTAACATACAACTTAATACTGACTTGTAAATTGCAAAAAACGTAAGAAAATTTTAATTTCGCGGGCTACCCTGACGCTTCCTCCTTAAGTAAAAAAATCATGTTGTTAAATGGATTGACGAATTTTTCCTCTTTGAGGCGACTGAGACCTAAATGAATACTTTTTGTTCCAGACAAATAGTACGCTTCAAAGGCCACAAAGAAGTGATGTACCGCGCACCCTGCGGCCGCCGCTTACGAAACATGCGCGAGTTACATAACTACTTACGTTCCATTGACAGCGACTTGCCTGTAGATCTGTTTGATTTCCACTACTCCACGCATTGTCTAGCGGAGTTCGTGCTCAACAAGTGCCTCGTGGGGAAAAAGGTATGTTAATTTATGTTATTTATACTAATAATAAAGCTGAAGACTTTTTTATTTATTTATTAATAACCAACTTATATTTACAGTTTGCACCACACATACAAGTTATAGGTCCTTATTAGTAATACACAATCATAAAATTATATTAAAATTAAAATACATAAAAACAAAACAAGATGAGAAATTAAACAAAATAAGATAAAATTAGACAAATTTACACAAGACATGGGAAAAAATCGGAATAAAATGATTAATAAGAAAACACATAATTTAATTTATTTACTCCAAGGAGATTGTACTGGGAGTCTATTACCACTGTAATGGACTCCAGGTATCGAGTAGCAGTGTTCAGGAATCTCAGTTCAGTACTCGCGAAGACATCTTTTTTTGTTTGGACGCGCTAATCTCTGGAACTGCCAATCGGATTTGACAAAAAAATTTTTTGCATTTGATAGTTCTTGAGGAAGGCTAAAAAGAGAAAAAAAGTCAGAAAGAACGGTGAAAGAAAACGAAGTACTAGCGTGGGCGGCCGATGCGATTCGACGGGGTGGGTCGGGGGAACAAGAAATGTCACGCGGCAAAGCTAGTAATTTATATTAGCCAACATGGGCCATCATGTATTGTCATTTACATGATGGCCCATGTTGACCCATTTACACGATGTGCAATGTTAATAAAGGCAACAATCATAGGACCATAACTATAGAATATGAAAGAAAGAAAAACTATTTATTCACATGAAAGTGACGCACACGCATACGTAAAAGTGTTGTCTAACAGCAGCTTAATTAAAAACATAAACCATGGGCGAATTACATCACAAGAATCGTTTTTAGACAGCGACATGCCTGTAGATCTGTTTGATTTCCACTACTCAACGCATTTTCTAGCGGAGTTCGTGTTGAACAAAATAAATGTCTTGTACGGAAGAAGGTGTGTCCAAAATAAATATAGGACCACAATGGCCTATACTGCCCCGTAGCCTTTGTGTAAATGTGTTAGACAACAATCCATTTAAACGATGGGCCATGATACAAAGTTTCTGTTTGATACAACCAAATACAGAAATAAATTTTATATAATTTCCCCCTATGAGCAATGATATTTTATGGCCCACTAGAGGCCATAATGGTCCATGATTTAAAAAATATATATACCGTTGCTTATACTAACTCCCATAATTTCTTTCTCAGGACCTCTCCCACGGCAAAGAGAACGTCCCAGTACCCTGCGTGAACTACTACGACGACTCCTTACCGGAGTTCTGTTCGTACAATACCGAACGCACTCCCACCGCAGGCGTGCCGCTCAACCTGGAGCCCGAGTTCCTGTGCGGCTGCGACTGTACCGACGACTGTCAGGTGAGATATAGGAAAAATGAGCCACCATAGATCAATATCAACCAATGTGTATTAGGACAGTGGGCCATCATAGACCACTATGGTGCAATGTGTGAACGATCAATGGTCCACTATGTACTACTGTGGCCCAACAATGGGCCAACATGGCCGCCTATAACAAAGTCACGTACCACTATGGCCCAGCGTGTGATGGGACAAGTTAGATATAGTAACGTGAACTACTACGACGACTCCTCGGAGTTCGGTTCGTACAACACCGAGCGAACTTCCACCGCCGTCATGCCGCTCAACCTGGAGCCCGAGTTCGTGTGCGGTTGCAATTGCACCGACGATAGTCAGGTGATTTTTAAGTAGTATGAAAAAAAAATAAGATGATCCATCATGGACACTATGGCTCATCATGGACCACTGTGTCCCAACTATGGGCCATCATGGCCAACTATAGAACTACATGTAAGAGCAGTGGGCCACCATGTACCACTATGGGACAGCACGTATTAGAACAATGGCCCATCATGGACCACTTTGGGTCAACGTGTTAAGTGGTAATGGAAAATTTTTAGGTACCGTACGGGGATATTGCAACACTAAACTGGATTTGCTATAATTTATTTTTTGTGGAGTTAAAAATATTTGAGAATAGAATATTACCAAAATCTTTTAGGAGGAAATTATTGCTATATTCCTTGAGGAGGGAATGTTGCCACTTTAAACAACAGATTTATTTATTAAAACTTTATGCACAAGTAAAAAAACAAATACCGTACAAAGGCGGACTTAATGCCTGAGGCATTTTCTACCAGCCAACCTTAGGGTGATGCAGAGAAAACATGGCAGGTGCAATATAAAGGATAGATAACACGAAAATAACTATAAAATAAAAGAATAAATACATCAATATATACATATATACATACATATAATCAGAATAAACTTTGTCAGGAGAAATAACGATCGGTAGAGGAGAAATAACAATCAGTAGAGGAGAAAAAGAATCCAACAAATCAGCGCAGAGATGTTTCTGCCAACTTCTTACGTATATGCTCACGTATCTTCACTTTAAAACACAACCGATTGGTTGCCGTCCTGATGTTCAGAGGGAACACATAAGAAAGACCGCCTGGACAAAGAAGTTATTGTGAATGAAACCAGAGCGGTGAGAAGGACATCGTAGAAGACGATTGTTGGTAGAACGAAGATTTTTACTATAAGTATTGAACAGGCAGAGCATAAGTATTGAACATGGGAAGTCAGGTAAGAAGGAGAAGTGGGTTGGTCGAGAATTAATTAATTTGAATTAATTATTTTGAAGATTTAGAATATTAAGTACTTAATATTGCGATATGAAGAGGTATTTGTGTGTAGGGGATAATATTCGGAACTACTAATCCGATTCCGAAAATTCTTTCATTAATGGGAAGCTGCAGTATTGCCTAGTGTCATAGGTAGACATCGGACTAGGTAGAGCATAAATACCTAAACTTCGAGGGAAGAAGTAACAAGAGTGGATAATACCTCCTATACAATCCCGGAATGATAAACATGTCGATTTTCCCAACTATGCTGGGCTCGGTTGCCAGTCGAATCGGATGTAGCTGAATACCAGTATTTTACATGCAGCGATTGCCTATCTGAAATTTACAACCCAGTTACTGGGTAGCACGATACCCCTTGGGGAGACTGGTTGTCGAACTTTTTGACACCAGGCACCAACGGCTTAACGTGCTTCACGAGGCACGGAGAAGTCTCGGATATGTAATGGATGGTCATCCATCCACGAACCGACCACGGCAGCTGCTGTTAATTAGCCACGAGCCCCTTAGTTATTTCGAACTAGCTTTTGCCCGCGGCTTCGCTCGCGTTAATTTAGAATAGCGGTTTAGGGCGTGAGAAGGTATCAAGCAAACAAACTTACTTTCGCATCTGTAAATAATATTATAGATAGGAGGATGAAAAACCGGTCTATCGAGACTACAACTCACAAAATGTATTAAGTACCTACTAAAAAAAAAACTCTTAACACACTACTAAAGTTTCATAATAATATAATTCAATCATGATTCGAAAGACACGTGGCGCCATCTATTATCATAAGAAGGTTATTGTTGTTTTCCTCGGAAACAGTACTTTTTTTTGGGATGAAAGGTAGCCTATGTCCGTTTCTGTACACCTGACAACGTATATGCAAAATTTTAGGATGATCGGTTCAGTAGTTTAGGCGTGAAAGGTAACAAACAAACAAACTTACTTTCGCATTTATAATTCTAGTTAGGACTAGCTTTTGCCAGCGGCTTCGCCCGCGTGTATGTCGGAAATTATCCCACAGGAACCTTCTATCGGGATGAAAAGTATCCTATGTCTTAATCCAGGTTATAAACTATCGGTATTCCAAATTTCATCCAAATCCGTTCAGCCGTTTTTGCGTGATTGAGTAACAAACATCCAAACTTAAAAACTTTCACATTTATAATATTAGTAGGATTACATGAACCGCAGTTTTCAATGCTCTAAAGTTTTAATAGCTGTTCAGTACATTTTGACGAATTATGCGAACATAAATGTACTGAACAGCTGATTTTTTTTCGCGATTTCAGGTTTGGTCCCATAGAAAAAGTTGTTCATAATGATGAGTACAATGACCCCTTTAGAGATTTCGTGTATGAATAGATACACCTTATATAATTATGTATGTTTGTTTCAGGATAAATCAAAATGCGCTTGTTGGAAAATGACTCTAGAAGGCGCTCGCACCATCGGGCTACGAGGACCTAATTTGGGCTATGTGTACAAACGATTGCCTGAACCGTTACCTTCTGGGATATACGAGTGCAATTCTAGGTAAGCCTGTAATTCTAACAAAAGGTGAAGGAAAATGTCGTGTCGAACCAACATGTCCTAGAACCAAAAATTCAAAGACATGTGACATCTACCGTTACCTTCTGGGATATACGAGTGCAATTCTAGGTAAGCCTGTAATTCTAACAAAAGGTGAAGGAAAATGTCGTGTCGAACCAACATGTCCTAGAACCAAAAATTCAAAGACATGTGACATCTACCAACCCGCACTGGACCCGTGTGGTCGATTACGGCCCACTCTCTCTCACTGAGAGGAGGTCTGTGTCCCAGCAGTAGGAGCATTATTGGCTGATTATGTAATAAATGTATTTTCTTTCTTTCTTTATGCTATGCTTATCATTCCCAACGTCATTGATTTTACTGCAATGTATTTTATTTTCACATCTAGGTGCTTTAATCTGCCAGTTCCATCAATTTAGTATAGTTTGGCCGATAGCGCTGTACCGCGCATTTGGTATGTGCGCGGCTCACGGGGCGGCAGTTCAGTCCGCTCATTCGTTAACGTTCACGGCGTCCTGCCCCTGCGGTACAGCGGTAGCGGTTAAACTATAATAAACAATTTAAATTTTACTTTGTTTCGCAGGTGTAAATGCAAGCACACATGTCTAAACCGTGTAGCGCAACATCCACTACAATTAAAATTACAGGTAAGTCTCGACGACACGACTAGTGCAAGGACGTACTACGTGACCAAAACAATTAGGCGCATGACAGCTAAGACGTCATTGGAACTAGGGAGGGAACACCGGAACGGTGAATGATACCATAGGACGCACTTAATACATACTAGTGATTTGTACGTATTTAATACTATTGGTTTATAGGGAAGACTTTAGGTTGCTATTTAGAAAAAAATTATATTCCTGTATAGTTAGACATTTTTATTTTATTTTTATAAACCATATTTTACTCAGAAACTGAACTCCTCAATTCCCGACATTGTTTCAAAATCATATTCATCGGAAACAATGTCTAACAGTGAGTCGTGATCATTGCTATCGTCAATGATGTTATAAGTAAAAAGACGTGGATAGGTTACCTACCCAACGTTCGATGTTCAAAAACGCCACAACGTCGAACTATTAGATGGCACGTGGAAGTAGGACGGCATGTCGTAATTACCGGGAGCGAAAAAGAGACCAGACGACGAAAATGTGCGGAGCGTGTATAACCTATCTAATAAATAGTAATAATAATAAATTAAAAAATATAGCTGTTCGGTCTAAGCAACCGAACACCTGCCAACGCAGCAATTTACAACAATCATTATACTTTAACATCAGTGCATTACCAGACATCTAACGGAGCGGGTGCATTCATAACATTTAACATAACATTTTACTTTAAGACATTTTACATTCAACATGAAGAACATTTAATAAACTCGTTTAATCCAAATCCAATCAGTGCTTTAATATTACCTACAAACTTACACCCCGCACATTAGCAATAATTCATAATAATTCAATAATTCATGATCTCCTAAAACAGGGCTTCCTCTCTCCTACCCTTTTGCTGTGCCCTGCAGGGTCCATAATGATCGCAATTATATAGAACTTACCACCTAAGTACACATTATGGTAAAGCAATAAAGATATTGAGTATTGAAGCTTAATTTATCCTAATTTTAAATTGCATTTCCCAATAAGTTACGTTCGGTCGTAACATGTTCATAAATACTGTATGTTACAGGTATTTAAAACACCGAACCGTGGTTGGGGTATCCGGGCTCTGAACGACGTGCCAAAAGGCTCCTTCCTATGCGTGTACGCTGGTAACCTGCTCACAGATGCTACGGCTAACTTGGTAAGATATATTTAGCTGTTATACTTCCGTACCCGAGCGACCGAGCTCTGCTCTGATGAAAATAGAGAAAACGAAATTTCTCAGATATGAGAACTAGCTAGATTTTTCGCCCCCGTAAATCCCTATATTGCAACTTTCGTCGAAATCGTTAGAGTTATGTAAGTTTATCATTTCCTATCTTGTTTGAAACTTCTGATACCACCTAACTAGTATTTTTGCGCAAAAACTTTTTTATAATGCTAACTCCTAATTACGATTAAAATAAAAACAACACAATACTACTTGCATTTAATTATGATTTCATAAAAGGCATAAATACCTAGTCTTGCCATAAATATTGTCACGAAGAAAACAATTTTTTTTTTATTGCAAATAATATTTACTGCCTTTACAGCGTGTTAGTTTAATACATAAATACAAAACAATTTAAAATATAAAAAGCTTATTTGAAGTGGTCTCCATTGGCTGCAATACAGTCCTTTAAACGTTGAGGCCAGTTATCAATAGAAGCACGCACTCTTTCCATGGGAAAATTCTTTACTGCCAATCGTATGGATTGTTTTAGGGACTCCAAATTATCATGGCGTTTAGAGCAAGCCGTACTCTCTAAAACTGACCATAAATCGATTTCGGGACACGACGACGGCCAGTCTTCAGCTCTGATGAAGTCCGAAACGTTCACTTCCAACCAAGACTGCGTGTACCGAGCTTTATGACCCGGCGCCGAGTCTTGTTGGAAGGACCATACTTGGTTATTGAACATGGTGTTGTTAAGGGGCTTAACTACCTTCTCAAGAATGGTATCTTGATACACTTGTGCCGATGTTTTGATACCTTTTTCACAAAAATATGGCTCAGTCACTCCTTCATAGCTAACATCCCACCAAACCATCACTGAAGTCGGATAATGCCCACGTTGCACACTGTCGACTAATTGGGAAGCTTCCTTAGAGCTTTGAGCATAAATACGGTCATTTTGTTTGTTAAAATGTTGCTCAATTGTAAAGATTTTCTCATCCGTAAACAAAATTTTTCTGTGACCTCCCTTTGCGTACCGCTTCAGTAGTTGTTTCGATTTTACCACCCTATTCTTTTTTAAATTATCAGTTAAAAAATGACCAGTGCGTCTCTTATAGGCTGCAAGTCCTAAGTCATCTTTTAAAATACGCCACATGGTTCTGGGTGTTATCGTCATCTCCCGAGATAAAATCTTTTGCTTTCGGACAGGATTTCTTCGAATTCTTTCCCTTGCTGCTGTGACCACCTTTTTCGTACGAACACTACGTGGACGGCCAGATCTTTTTCTGTCACACACAGAGGAGGTCTCATTGTACCTATTAATAGCACCGTACACAAACATTTGACTAATACCAAGCGTATGGAGAGTTTTAAAAATTGCATTTGGCTCCATACGAACTTTGTGTAATGCAATCACAGCGATTGGGTTCTCTTTATCACCCCACTCTATTTTAATATCGCAAAATATTGTACAATGTATTGGCGCCAAAATTAGGAAACTCAATGAACAATCGTATAAAAATGACAGATTCCAAATTCAAATGTAATATCTTTCTTATTTTTAATTGTAACAGTATTTATGGCCAGACTGTGTACTAACCAACTACTTTTTGGTTTACCAAAATAATCCACGAAAAATTAATAAATTAGTTTTATGTTCCTCCTGTAAAATTTGTTTGTAGGTAGATAGAAGATCTCAGAAGTTCACGGGCGATAGACAGTTTGTGTTATTTCAAGAATTAACAAGCCAAAATAAATCATGTCGGTCTGAATTAGGATCTAACGTTTTATCCCCACCAAACAGCTTTATAGGCACAGTGGCTAAGTATGTAACTTTTATGGCTAATTTTCATTAGTCGATATACAGCATGAGGGGACCCCGCAGGCGGGGTAATGAGTAATGAAAGTCATAAGTCGATAATGCGGTCGTTACTCGATCTGTGGGGAATCCCCGTAGCGGGCGTAGCGCCCAATGTAATTCGTCGGTCGTTAAAAAGCTTGCGGAGACTCACACCCAATGAAAATGATCGTACAAAGCAACTGCCACACGTGCGGTTCCCCGAATACGGGCCCTATCGACCAATAAAAACGAGCTCTGCGTGTGCTGTGTAGCGGATTCGATTCTTGTAAAAAAAAATGTAATACAGAATTACCAAAGTTACAAGGGAAATTCCGATAGAAGAGCAATGTATTATTAAAAAAAAAAAAAACTAAGAATATCCGTCGAAAATAAGACAGCATAAAAAATGCATTGTTTCTACCCTTATTTTTTCATATTACTCGTATAGAATGTTGAAAAACTTTGTAATATGACAAAAAGTTTCGTTTCATAAAATATGTGTTTCATCATCATTTTCTCCTGCCCTTATCCCAATTTATTTGGGGTCGGCGCAACATGTCTTTTTCTTCCATACTTCTCTATTAGTCGTCATCTCGGTAGTCACTCCCTTTTTAGCCATATCATCGTTCACTCAGCCCATCCATTTCTTTGGTCTTCCCCTACTCATATATAGTCCTCCACATTCATACTCAAAACATTCGTGACGACATTTTCCTTTTTTTTTTATTTCACAAAACGTGTTTGCAGGATCAAAATGTCATTAAATACAATTTCCTAGACTTTCTTCTATGTATTAATTACTTTTCAGGATGGTTTGAACGAGGGCGACGAATATTTAGCAGAATTAGATTACATAGAAGTTGTGGAACAGATGAAAGAGGGATATGAAGAGGACACTCCTGAGGCTGATAAGAAATTAGACAAGGTATGTTTATACGTGAGCAGTGTGGTGGCCCAGTGCTCGACTTACGAGTTGTAAGTTTGAACCCAGACAGGCGATTTACTTTGTGTAAATCATTTCATCACCTCTGCTCTCAAAACGTTGAAGTAAAACATCGTGAGGCAACCGGCATGTCCTAGAACCAAAAATTCGAAGACTGTGACATCTACCAACTCATTCAAAAATCAACTTTAGATTACTCAAGGGGGAAGCGTCAGGGTAGCCCGCGAAATTCAAATTTTCTTACGTTTTCTGCAATTTGCAAGTCAGTATTAAGTTGTATGTTAAATAAAGTATGATTCGCGGCCGTAACAAATACGTATTTACAGAATTATAATCTTTAGAATCAGTAATACAACTCCTTATGTTAGTATAATCCTCAAATGTCAAGATTTCATGAAATAGTCATTCATTAGGATTACCTGGTCGAGTTTATTGATCAGTTTAATGATTACAATTATGTAAATAGATACTTGTTACGACCGCGAATTACATTTTAATCAACGTACAACCTAATACTGACTTGTAAATTGCAAAAAACGTAAGAAAATTTGAATTTCGCGGGCTACCCTGACGTTTTCGTCTTAACGCTAAAGTCAATAGTTGAGTAGTGTAATGAAAAGGATATTAAGAGTATTGAAGCTATATTTAAACTATATTTTTCTCAAATATTGTATACAATATTGTATCACCTTAAAACAGTAACGGTGGAGTTTCTTGCCCATTCTTCTCCATACAAAACTACCTTTCGGAAGGGGTGCCTAAAATCAATAGGGATGATGACTAAAAAATGTTTTTTTGTCCGTCATGTAGATTATTAAAATATATTGGACACGTATTTTTTCTTTTTCTACGTAATCAAAAGATTACGGCGATACATTGAGTTAAAATGTGGCATGACGTCACGTCTTCGTAGATTTTATACGTAGAAGTGACGTAGCGAGCCCCCACTCCCGAACTTTAATGCGAGTTATCTAAGTCATTTTTTATTAATATGATAAAGCAAAAAATACGCATCTAATATTTTTTTATTATCTGACTGACGGACTAAATAGAATTTCTTTTTTTTTTACCCAGGCATCATCCCTATTCTATTTCCTTGTAAATTTTTACGTTCAAAGGTGCCTTTGTCTTCTCTGTTTGTCTCAAATATAATTTGTCCTACAGCCTAAGTTGATTTTTGAGTAAACATTTTGTAGTAAAAATTTCCTAAATTAATTTCGATTGCAACGGAATTTAAACGAGGTTCGAAAATTATTGTATGGAACTTGGCATACCTACCGACCATTGGTGGCGTTCCTAGTGCCTTAGCTGGGAAGAAGTGGCGCAACAAACTCCCCAGCAGCACAGCTGTCTGTTCAGTTAGAAGATTGACTTGATTCTATACAATAGTAAACAAAATGATTAACACTACGCAACACTAAACATTAAATTTATTTTGTCGCGATGGCCCAGTGGTGAAGGCCTCGCCTTTCATACACGAGGTTCCGGGTTAAAATCCGGGCAAGTGTCAATATGACTTTCAATTCCTATGTACTTCCTGAGTTTATCTTAGACATTACTGACGTCGGTGAAGGAAAAACATCGTGAGGCAACTTGGACTTCTTGAGCAAGCTTGGTGATCAATGCTCGTGCCTTCTCTGTGTGAGAAGAGGCCTCTGCCTTGCAGTAGGACAATAATAGGCTGCTGTTATTATTATTATTATTATAAATTATTTGCCATAAGTCAGCTAGCACATAGCAATATACCAACAAAAAACATCGTAAACTATACTCAAGCAGAAATCCTTCTCATACATCTCTCCTTCTGATATATAATTTGTCTTACAGAAAGAAGCTAAGGATGGTGACGACAGCGACGAGGAGGAACAGTCATCCTCCGAGGATGAGGACAAGGCTGATAAGAATGACAAGCAAGACGATGACTTCAGACCGGGATACATTGGACTAGGCGTTACGCAGTTCAGGTAAGCCAAAATCCAATTGCCTAGCCTTTTCGCAACTATTTTGGGGTCGGCTTCCAGTCTACAGGTACGGTTTCCTAGAAGAGCCATCAACATTCTACCATCATCGGACATCTAGACGCACTGCCAGTTACTATCCCTACCTAGTTACTCGTATTCCACCAATTGTCTTTTTATAATGCGCACAGTAAAAGAGTGGAACACACTACCTGCATTTGTGTTTCCGAACGCATACAACCCTAATATCTTCAAAGTGAGAGTGAACAGGCTTCTTTTGGGTAAGCTCACTCCATCGTTGACTTTGTCTCTGTCACCTCCGAACAAGACTAGAGTCAAGAGCAAACCCATCTCAAATAAAAAAGAGCGATCACTGCACGTAACGGCCGCACTTGACGGCTGTCATGACATTGATGACAGCGGCAAATATTTAAATCGTTAGATTCGCCCTACCGCGTCAAAAGATAGTAGCATTTCTGTTTCGGTTTAACACCTCTGACACACAATGAGGCAGTGACTTGACTTGTCATGGAAACGCTATTTAATAAACGTGTGAGCTCACTCTTCTCAGTATGAACACTTTTTCGCATGACTAAGTAAGGTGATGGCAAATCTATCGATGTAAATCTTTGGGGAGCGGTGTTTGATTTAATGTCAAATACTGGTAAAAATTACAGATTTTCATGACGTTCGTTAGAATATGATGGAATCGTGTTAATAGGAAACCAAAGTTTACCGGATGCAGCTGAATACCAGTATTTTACATGGAGGATAGGCAGCCGCCTATCTGACCTCACAACCACTGGGTTGTAACTACTGGGTTACACCATACCCCTTAATAAGACTGCTTGTCAGTCTTTCGGGCTTCTGACTACCCGTAACTAAATTGTACCGTACGTAAATTCAAATTTTCTTACGTTTTTGCAATTCGCAGCTCAGTGTTAAGTTGTCTTGATCAAAATATGATTTGCGACCGTAACAAATATGTATTTATTTAATTATAATCATTAGAATCATTAATACATCTCTGAAGTTAGAATTGGCTTCAAATGTAATGATTTCATGAAAAAGTCATTCAATAGGTTAATTTGAACTTAGAGAGATGTATTGATGATTCTAAGGATTATAATTCTGTAAATAAATATTTTTTGTGGTCGCGAATCATATTTTGATCAAGATACAAGCTGACACTGAGCTGCAAATTGTAAAAAAAAAAAAAAAATTCTTACATTTTTTTGCAATTTGCAGGTCAGTATCAGGTTGTATGTTGATCTGAATATGATTCGCGACCGTAACAAATCTGTATTTATAGAATTATAATCATTTATATCATCAATACAACTCTCTAAGTTCATATAATTCTAATGAATGACTATTTCATGAAATCTTGATATTTAGAATTATGCTAACTTATGGACATGTATTACTGCTTCTGAAGATTATAATTTTCTAAATACATTTATGTTACGGTCGCGAATTATACTTTAATAAACATACAACCTAATACTGACCTGCACCTTGCAAAAGACAAGAAAATTTGAATTTCGCGGGCTACCTGGAGCTTCCCCCTTAAATGGAAAAAAAAGCTACCGTTTACCTAGTTAATTTCTTTTAAACCTGTGTAATATTTTGCAGCAAACGACTCCGTATACGCGAGAAAGCAAAGAAAGATAAAGAAAAAGCGGCGACTGATGAGAAAGAAAAGGAAAAAGATACGACTAAAGAATCGAATGCTGAAGACGATTGTATTACTATTAGTGATGATGAAGAAGGTATGTTATGTTTTAATTTACCTAAAGATCAGCACCAGAGATCGGATATTCATCTGCATATGTACCGAAAGTTGAGATGTTAGCTATTATGGAATGCACTTTTGTATCGAAAAAAACCCGGGATTCCGGGATCCAGAAACTTACAGTAATTCGCACATCGGCATCGAGAGAGTCACAACACAATATTTGCATATAGTGCATATTGGAGAACTTAAGATATATTTAAGAAGACTAGTTGATGCTCTTTTATATTTTTGTTTAAATTAAAATCTAAATATACTTATTTCCATTTTATATTAATTTTTTACTTTTAAATTTCTCTAATGCGTCACTTTTCTCAACTTCGTATTTTTACACATAAAAATGTGACACTCTCGTTGCCGATGTGCGAATTATTGTTACAGAATCGAACTAGCTGTTGCCTGCGACTTATCTGCGATCCAGAATGAAAAGTACCCTACCTTCTTACCCAGGTCATGGTCTATCTGTGTGCCAAATTTCATCCAAATCCGTTCAGCGGTTTTAGCGTGAAAGCGTAACAAACAATCAAACTCACTTTCGCATTTATAATATTAGTTATGATGAATATTTAGTAACGTTCAGATATTGGCTAATGCATTTAATGCATTTTTGTATCGATCGTCAAAATCTCGCGATTCCGGAATTGATAAATTTAGTAGAATCGAATTCTAGCGATATAGAAAAATAAGTTGCCAAACTGGCAGCAAACGTCAGGATAAGTTATGTTAAAAATTAATTCCAAGTAAACAAGCATACAAATGACAAATGCAATCCCGTTGCCCCGGTATTTTTTAAATATATAATACCACATATTTAAGAAGTCGTTTCCAGGCCATGTATCAAATTAATGGCGCATTCTCGGATTTTCTGGAAACACGGGTCAAACAATCTGTCTAGCCTTTTCCCAACTATGTTGGGGTCGGCTTCCAGTCTAACCGGATGCAGCTGAGTACCAGTACTTTACATGGAGCGACTGCCTATCTGATCTCCACAATCCAGTTACTGGGTAATACGATACCCCTTGGTAAGACTGGTTATCAGACTATCGGGCTTCTGACGACCCGTAACGACTATCAAATATCCACGAATGATAGCTGGGACCAACGGCTTAACGTGCTTTCCGAGGCACGGAGGAGTTTCGGTATGTAAAGATGGTCACCCATCTATGGCCCAACCCCGGCAAGCGTAGCTTAACCTCATGGATCGAACCGTGGGGCTGTTATTACTTAGCCACGATATAAGTATGTATTTACATAAAAATAGTAGTGTATGTAGACTGGAAGCCGACCCCAACATAGTTGGGAAAAGGCTAGGCAGATTGAAAACATACTTATATAGATAATTACACCCAGACTCAGGACAAACAGACATGTTCATGCACACAAATGTTTGTCCTGGATGGGAATCGAACCCACGACCTGCGACATGATAGGCGGTATCTTAACCAACCGCGCCAACTGGCCTGACCTAATGTATGAATGGCCTGATGTATGAACGTAAACGAGGCAAAAGTAGTATGTAAGGATCGTAGCAGGTGGCGTTCTGTAGTTTCTACCCACCCCCATGGGAAGAGGGAATGAGTTTATGTATTTATTTATGTAAAACAAGAAATTGCATATGGACGTAGTCGTGAGCCAATAATAATGTGTAAATCTTTGTTTTCCAGTACGAGAACCTTCAAGATTCATGGCGCAAACGAACATGGGAGCTAGCGAATATATTTCTAAATACAAGTAAGGGATTTTCTTTAATTTGTAACTGACGAAAAAGATCGCTCAGATCGGACTACTTTTTACAGAGTAGTGCGATTTGGACGATTCTTGTATAGTCATCAACATTTTTATCTATATAGCCTAAAGAAAATAAAAGAAAAATAGGTTTATTTGTCACAGAAACACGTGCATACAAGAAATAAGAAAACTCGAATAGAAAAAACAGGTCTACAAAAAGAGACAAGACTATTTTTTTTTTTTTTTGTCTAAATTTTAGGCTCCGTAGTTTCGGAGATAAGGGGGGAATGGTCAATTTTCGTCTATTTTCTTAAATAACTTTAAAACAATTTATATTTATATTATAAAAAATTCGGAACCTTAAAAACAAAATATTAAACAATTAAAATGCGATGCGATTGCCGTTTTGCGTGGATGTGACGCATATTTTGCTCGAGCTTCTTTTTTTGTTTGAGTTAGTATTATTTGGACCGTGTTATGCAGAAGGCAGCCATGTCGGGAAAAGTACAAACAAAGTTATAAACATTTTTCTGTCGATGGTTGCATCATGGATGTATGTATGGAGATGTCTACATTTGACGGCTCATATTATCTCCGTGATAAATAGAGATATCAACATGGCTGTTTTTTGCAAAAATCTAGTATGTCGAAATTAGTATGACTGTGTTTATAACTCATTTTTGGAAAGTGCCATATGGCTGATTTCTGCATAACTAGGTCCAATCCTTTGCGGCATGTTTCCCGCAGATAAACGTATTTTCTTTTCTTACTTCCTTTCTTTCCTCCGACCAGACAGATGTTGTGTCTGCTGGGATGCGCGGCGTTTGATGTCGGGACGTTGTATACAGAGCTAAGAGGCTCATTGGCCACGTAAAACTGGTGGATGCCAATCTTCATTGCTTGGCTCATCGCCGCAAGGTTGCCTGCTTGTCGGTCTTCTACAGATTGTACTTCGGAGAGTGTGCCCGAGAACTCCACGACCTCATTCCACCGGCCCCCTTCTACCACCGGACATCTAGACGCACTGCCAGTTACCATCCCTACCTGGTTGCTATTCCACCAATTCGCACTAAGCGCTTCCAAATGTCTTTTATAATGCGCACAGCAAAAGAGTGGAACTCACTACCTGCGTCTGTGTTTCCGAACGTATACAACCCTAATCTCTTCAAAGTGAGAGTGAACAGGCTTCTTCTGGGTAAGCTCACTCCATCGTCGACTTTGTCTCTGTCACCTCTGACCTAGACTAGAGTCAAGAGCAAACCCATCAAAAATAAAAAAAAAAAAAAAAAAGGGTGGCAGAGACATCGACGCGCTTCCTGTTACCATGAATACAGTACATGGTTCTGAACCATTAAAATTTTTCGTAGGTTATAAAAAAAAATTGCTGTTCCATACATTTTCACCGCATAGGTATTGCACATTTCTATAAAAGAGATAATTTTTGTTTTGAAAACCGACGAAATATTTCGTACCTTTATTTAACCTTTGGTATGTGGAAGCACTGATCAGAGCTATACCCGTTGTCTGCTTAAGCACTGATCAGTGCTAAAGTCATTAGTGACTTTACACGATTTTAATATTAAACGCTTTATAATAGGGTATAAATCGTATTGTTTATCTATTCCCGATGAATGAACGAACGTTTCTCATTGAGTGAAACCCATAAAACCGTTATTACGAACAGTTTAAATTTTGAACAGTGGCGGTGGTGACAAGATAGATTTTATCGTCTCGGGAATTGAGTTTGATTTGGATAATAATATAGAAAGGTAATTTATTATGACATTTTACTGATATTTACTCAATTCAGAACTGTTATCTATACGAATAAAGATGTCAAACGTGTCTTATTTTTAATAATCGATCGACAAAAGTCCTGGCCCTATAAGACGGTTATAAGAGTCTTTTTATTCTACTACACGATTGTTTGTAAAAAAGTAAATTATAAAAAAATGTTTTAGTAATAAAATATAGCACAACAAGGTAAAGACGCCAGCAGGTCTACCTACCCGAAACTGTCAGATTTTCCCAATCAACCTTGAACCTAATGCTTTAGCAATAAAGTCGAAAATCTATTAAAGAAATCTGACAGATTGTAGTAGCTTGATGTGCTGGCGTCTGTACATTGGTATTCCAACTATCAAATAAAATAGCCAGATATATGCGTACCAAACATTTTTTTTTTTTAAGATTCATTAAATTCTTAACACTACAGTTTACGCCAAGATGTCCCTGCCACCCTTTATATGCTAGTCACGCGGTAAACTTTGTTTGCGCGATGCAGAATTTTTGCGTGACGTCAGTGTGATGCATAGTTCGCATGTGGCGATGTAGATGCCGCCACATGACCGCGACGTTATGAACCTGAATGTTAGTTAATTTACTGTACATATGTTTATTTTCAGGTCTGTCCGCACGTTGTTCGGTAAGGACGAGGCATGCTATATCATGGACGCTAAGGTTCAAGGCAACATTGGCAGATATCTCAATGTAAGTATACTACTCTACCCTTTAAGGAGGAAGCGTCTAGGTAGCCCGCGAAATTCAAATTTTCTTACTTTTTTTTGCAATTTACAAGTCAATATTAAGTTGTATGTTTAATAAAGTATGATTTGCGGCCGTAACAAATATGTATTTACAGAATTATAATCATTATAATCAGAAATACAACTCCTTAAGTTAGTATAAGTCATAAGTCATTTATTCATTTGTTTAACATAGGTACAATAATAATGGTATTTAAATGTAATAAATAGTGCGCTATGCTATGCCAGAGGGCGTAATTAACAAATCAGGCCTGCAGTCTCAATAATTAAATAAAATAAGCCTGGATAATAAAAATAAAAAAAACACTTATAAATAATCACACATTTCATAATACAAATTAATTAATAAGTAAATAATAAATAGCCACAGATCAATGTCAGTAAAAAGAGAAAAAATAAAAATAAAATGTTAATACAGTAAATGTCCACACACAGACTGAAAACAAATAATAAACTATGTCAATTAGAATACTACATACAATACTGGTGTAAATAGTATAATCCTCAAATGTAAAGTTCACGAAATAGTCATTCATTAAGATTACCTGGTCTTAAAGAGTTGTATTGATCACTTTAATGATTCTAATTATGTAAATAGATACTTCTTACGGCCGCAAATTATAATTTGATCAACGTACAATCTAATACCGACTTGTAAATTTCAAAAAAAACGTAAGAAAATTTGAATTTCGCGACGACTGACGCTTCCCCCTTAACCTATTGACCGCTTGGTTTTATATCAATAGGGATGATGACTGAGATTATTTTTGTCCGTCATTTAGATTGTTAAAAAATATTGGACAAGTATTTTTTCTTTTTTTACGTAATCAAAAGATTACGCGATACATTGAGTTAAAACGTGGCATGACGTCACGCCTTGGTAGATTTTATACGTAGAAGTGACGTAGCGAGCCGCCACTCCCCAACTTTAATACGTTTTATATAAGTTATTTTTTATTAATATGATAATGTACACGGTGCACAAAGTTGGTCCCTTACTGAACAACAAAAGTCCAAACTCAAGATTTGCCAACGGGCAATGGAGCGCGGCATAATAGGTGTCAAGCGTACAGATCGCGTTAGAAACACCACCCGGCGCTCCTTAACTCACGTAGCGGATATTGGAGAAAAAACAGCCAGACTGAAGTGGGATTAGGCTGGCCTCGTCGTCGCACGAATGCACTCGGAGAGATGGGCAAAGATCGTCACCCATTGGACGCCACAGGGAGGACATCGCCGTCGAGGTAGACCACGACGAAGGTGGTGTGACGATCTGATCATGTTTGCAGGGCCAACATGGCCAGAGATCGCACAACACAGAAAGGTATGGAAGGGAAAAGGGGAGGCGTTCGTCCAGCAATGGGACACAAACTAGGCTAGCAAAAATAAAATCAATCAATCTGCCTAGCCTTTTCCCAAGTATGTTGGGGTCGGCTTCCAGTCTAACCGGATGCAGCTGAATACCAGTATTTTACATGGAGCAACTGCCTATCTGACCTCCACAACCCAGTTACTGGGTAATACGATACCCCTTGGTAAGACTGGTTGTCAGACTTTCGGGCTTCTGACGACCCGTAACGACTGTCAAAGATCCACGAATGACAGCCGGGACCAACGGCTTAACGTGCTTTGCGAGGCACGGAGGAGTCTCGGTATGTAAAGATGGTCACCCATCCACAGACCAACCTCGGCAAGCGTAGCTTAACCTGATGGATCGACCCGAGCGGCTGTTATTATTTAGCCACGAGCTTCTAGCAAAAAAAAATGATAATATAAAAAAATACTTAAGAGTATAATATAATAAAACTTAATATCTTAACCAACCACGCCAGTTGGTGGGGTTGGTTAAGATACCGCCTATCATGTCGCTGGTCGTGGATTCGATTCCCATCCAGGACAAACATTTGTGTGCATGAACATGTCTGTTTGTCCTGAGTCTGGGTGTAATAATCTATATAAGTATGTATTTACAAAAAAAAAGTAGTATATGTAGTATATCAGTTATCTGGTTTCCATAGTACAAGCTCTGCTTAGTTTGGGACCAGATGACCGTGTGTGAAAATGTCCCAGGATATTATTATTATTAATTAACCAATTTATTTATTTTCTCTTCCAGCATTCCTGCTGCCCGAATGTGTTCGTACAAAACGTGTTCGTGGACACGCACGACCCTCGCTTCCCTTGGGTGGCGTTCTTCGCGCTATCACATATCAAAGCAGGTACAGAGCTCACTTGGAACTACAACTATGACGTGGGTTCCGTTCCCGGGAAGATACTTTACTGTTACTGTGGAGCTCCTAACTGTAGGGGACGGCTGTTGTAACTTTGTGTGATGAGGGTAGCTGTACAATGTGGAGAAAACAATACGAGTATTTTGGAACTGTCAAATAAATCCTAGTATCATAATTAAAAAAGTGATTTTTTCAAACAAAGTGATGGACCGACTAAGGCGCCGTCCTATTGCCATCGCTCGTACGTGCGTTCAATTACTAAATGTCTTATTGAAGATCGTGCGATCATGCAAAAACTGTGCATCTCTGTTAAGAGCCATTTCGAGTGTGATCGCATCGCTCCAAAACAGGAAACACAATTTCTTATCGCGCGAGCGGTTTTAATCGCACGATGAAATCGCATTGCATCATCGCACGAGCGATGGCAATATTACGGCGCCTAGTATTGCCAATCTTTGACTAGCTATAGTGACTAAACTTTTAGATAGACTGTATGGAAACCACATAATTATATGCAATAAATGAAACTACATACTTGTTATCGCCTTTGCTGACGATATACAAAAAATAAACGAAATCGGTTCATTAATTAGGTCAAAAAGTAGAGTTTTAATTTTGAGCAAATTTTGATCCTGTAGAATTGGATCCCTAGGTCAAAAATTCAATGAACTTGAATCCTTGAACATGTGTAAACAATCGATTGGGCGCTATGGTGCACTCCAGGTGGCCAGCTAGGTTGTCTGAGTACAGTGTTTACTTTTATTGAATTTATATTGATGATTTATCTTGTTTGAAAATGTAACTTTTTTTTAATTTACGGTTTTTAATTAATTAATTTTGCTATACTTCTGTGTACTAGTATTGTTTATTATAGTCTTGTGGTTTCATTTATTGCATATATGTGGGTTCCATACTGTATTTGATTGAATTTTCGTATGCAGACTGGAAACGTAATTAGATACACGCAGTTTAATTTATGTCGTGTTGTAGACTCCACCTTGTATTTTTTTTTGTAGAATAAAAATTGTGCTTGTTTAAGAGACTTGTATTGATAGATATTATTTTGTAACTATGTGTGTGGTTCTCGATGTGGCTAAAATAATAAGACTTGTACTTTTTCATACGATTTCTAACTAGTTATATTATAAGATCTGTAGTCATAAGCGGCTTAAAAATCTATTTTCTTATTTTTTTTTTCGTACATTAATTTGAAAAAAAGAACACATTTTTGTAGTGAAAACTATATAAAGAAATTGTGAAGGAAAACATGCTTATTTTAACAGTATATCTGTAACTATGCATAGTTTTAAGTTTTCACTTCTGTCAACAGTCCTATGTTTGACTGCGTATGTTTTTTTTTTTTTTTTAAATCTGAATACTCGGTATTAACGTAGATCTACGCGAGACAATGGCTTTTTAATAATGTTTCTGTAATTAGGCATTCGAAATGTTATAGCGCAATAATATTTTTGTTGAATTTTATATCTTAATGTTGTGAATTTTTTTTGACTACTTATATAATATAATATGTGTTAGAATAGAACACACGTACTTATGATTCGTGGTTGAATTTCTAGTAATGCTGATATCGATTAACTAAATAGAATTTTGCATTATAAAATAAATATCATAAAATTTGAAATAAATAGTAATCAAAATGAATATAGTCTTGAATAACAGTTTCACGTTGTTTATTTATAAAACCTTATACTCCTTAGTGGCCCTAAGCGCAGTAGTAAAGCATAAACTAAACTTAAGAGGATTGTGAAGTGCCGATACGCGGCGCGATTTTTGGAGGCAATTACCTACATTTCATACAATTATCTACATAAATATTGTTTCGGGCGATGTTTTCACTCCCCTAAATCTTTACAAAATGAGACAATTTTGGTTTCATTATATTTAGTACACTTCAATCTAGGTCTGTACGTTTTTCGTTTTTAGTAATTCAATTTAATTTAATTTAAAAAAATAAAAATGCTCGAGGATGTTTTTATGGCAAAAATATAGATATTTAGATGCTAATAACTTATATCGTATACAATATTTCTTTATAATAAAAACGCACGGACCTAGTTTTTTATTATACCTACAACATTGTCAAAAATTATGAAAATTAGATTATGTTTACGGGGAGAAAAACGTTATCTCTTTTTGTATGAAAATTTACAGCTTCACAATCCTCTTAAAATACAGCTTTTAACTGTTAAGCAAGAGATAGAACTTATATTGCTATCTCAGTATTTCTTCATTAATTTATTGACCGCTCCAGTCGGATTAATACGACAAATGCTGTCGTGTCCGTAACTGAGAACCTATGTTCCTTTGTTCTTATTTATTTCATTGCAAATTGACAAATAAATACCAACGACTAATAGGGTCGCTATTAGTCGTTGGTATTTATTTGTCAATTTATGAGCTTGGCATTGGAGACGGCAATGATGTAAAATCAAGCGGTCAATATAGGTTAAATAAATGCAAAACAAAAAGTCATTTGAATTTAATAACTATAGTTGTTGCGTTTTAGCGTAGTAGTAGCGGTCATTGCCCTTTCCCGAATATCTCTCCGTAGAACGACGAATAAACGATGTTTGGTTTTTTGTTATTAGAACATGTTGAAGATCACGACAGAGGTCGTTAATGGACTTTATTTCAGTTTTTGAGAATATAAAATCTGCTAAAACATGCAGGTGGGTCAATGACCGCTATCGCCACGCTAAAACGCTAAAACTATAGCTTCTTACTGAAAGAAAACAATTTAAAAATTGTTTTATTTAATTCATTCTATATGTATTTGTATAGGTATGTATTTTAGATACATAAGCGTTGCTTTTGTAAAAACCGCTGAACGAATGCATATTTAAAAAATAATTGGCAATTTGTTTAAGTAGTCAGGGAAACTAAAAAAACAAAACAAAACTCAAACGTCTAATAAACCTATTTTAGTTAAAAACTGTTTTGTCAATTTCTTTCGAATTATGATTTGAGTTTGAAAGTAGACAACACACTTTTTAACCAAAGTAGGTTTATTAAGTGTTTGAGTTTTTTTTTAAGAATAAGAGGGTATTTTTTATCAAATTACTACCAATTTAAATTGTTTGTGGCACATTGAAATCAAAACAGTCAATTTTACAGTTGCATGAAATGGCTATAAGGGGGCGTTTATTAATAACGTGAGGCGTTTAGGGGAGAAAGCCAAATCACACCCAATCTCACGTGGGGAAGTCTTGGCAAATATCACGTATTTCTTTTTTCGCAATAAACAGTGTAAAATTGCGAGAAACTGAGTAATTATTATAAAAAAATATTTAAGCAAAACAAAAAACTAATTAAGCAAATTATGTTTGTTTAAATAAATCCAACGTAATCAATGACGTATTTACAATAAAAATACGCATTTTGAAAAATCTCACATGTGATTGGGAAATCTCACATCTCACCAAAGGATTTTTCGAACCCTCTCCGGGTTAAAAAAATCGGGCTCACGTAATAAATGAACGCCCCCTAACACGGCAAATTGACGTAGTTTGTCAATTTGATAAACAATTAATTCCCGGACTATACACTATACTCAAGTCAAATACTTGTTGTTGTAATCAAATTCAAGTACAATATGGCCGGTCCGAACTTTGCGCAGGAGGCTGCGCAATGAAATTTTTAGGAGTCAAATGGTGACATGACATCGGCCGTATTGTACAGACGCCAGCACATCAAGCTACTACAATCTGTCAGATTTCTTTAATAGACTTTCGACTTTATTGCTAAAGCATTAGGTTCAAGGTTGATTGGGAAAATCTGACAGTTTCGGGTAGGTTGACCTGCTGGCGTCTGTACTGTTCATCCAAAATAGACGCATTGACGTGGAGTTGCGGACACCAGCCCGTATTACCTAGTTCATAAGATTAATTTCTTGTAAATAGTCTTCGTTTGTATCAGTAATACAATAAATGAGTACATAATTGTGATTAATTAAATGTTTTATTTTGATAGTGCCCACTTTAGACTGACATAAAAAACGATCATCCATTTTTTCGGTATAATAAAGTATGTGGGTCCCAATTTTTCTATTCTGCCAATTTATTTATTTAACATAAAACGCCAACAAGGCCAATTACATTAGTTAAGACATTAAAACACATTATTTAAGTACAATAATAAAAGTATACAACTACTCGACAGTCATACGCTCTTCTCACAATACGCCAGACATACTGATAAGATTTTCCATTCATCCGCGAACAAATCACAGTCAGGCTTAGCGCAGTGAGTATGCGAGGGACAGGAGAGACAGGAGACTGGGCTCGACTGCTCGGCGACGTTTCGACTCCGAGGCACGGTTAACACATTCGGTGCGGCAGACGCACATGTGTGTTTTCATAACTTTCTTCGAGTGCGGCGCGGCACACATGTGCGTTCGTTGTGCATCTCTATTGTTTCGAAAACATCGTAAAAAAAGGGTCGGTAAGGGTGTAGCATAAAGAAGCGTTTGCATAAAGAATTCAGCAGAGAATGTGTTAACAATCTGTGCCTCCTGTTACGGCTATAGTTTATTGGAGCAAAAAGATGGGACAGTTCGTCGTGCAGTTCAGGTGCATGTGTTTTTCCGTGATGGATCTTACATATATTAATAATTTGGTCATTTTTTTCTTCTGACCTCGAGAGGATTGTACCCTAAACAGCCTAACAGAAAGTTCGAAGGGTACATAAACGGATAATATCCATTCAAACTTTTATATACATACTCGTACCTAAGATAAGCTTTTTGTACCTTTTCTAAGAGTTAAGTGTACTTCTTTTCGTGCGGGTTCCAGACGTATGCACTTTTTTTTTTTTTTTTTTTGTGGATGGGAAATCATCAAATAACTTCTCCCGCTCTGGGTGGAGCGGAAGGGCGTGTCAGACTTTTACTGACTAAAACCCACCCGTGTTCCTTCAGTTGCCTATGCCAGGGCCACGGTATCTTTTTCAAACAACCCGCGACCCCAGCGGCATTGGCCCTATTGGACCCCATCTTTTGCTGACATCTCTTTGAGGCGCGCGTGGAACACAACGCGCCGTCGACCCGGGCCTGGTCCTCACCGGACGGCGAGCTACCCACTACTCACCGTCCGCAAGCCCGCGCCTACGGTGGCCGGGAATCGGCTATCAATTCCCGCCGCCCAGGGCGTCTCCTGCGGCGACTGAGGGCGTGAGGCTACCTCTCCCTCACGCGTTCCGCCTCCTCCTTCGCGAGCATTACCGCTTCGCAGAAGGAGGTGACGGCCTCCCATGCACTCTCGCTCCGCACCATGGCCTGGACCAGGCTCGGACGCGAGAGATCGCCGCCGCCGATCGCCTCCGTGAGAACACGGCGGTGCTCTGCCCAAGCCGGGCAGACCTCCACTGTATGCTCCACCGTGTCCTCTGGGCGATCCACACAATGGTGACACCCGGGCGTTTCCTCCCGCCTTCAGACGTATGCACTGGACTCCAGTTTGCTGCGAACAAGTAAATAGATTTAATAGCGCTGATGTTGCTGAAATCTTTAGCATTGCGCAGTATGTAACCTAATCGCCTAAATGAATCTTTTGCTACCGATACCATGTGATCATGAAACGTTAGCTTGTTGTCAAATGTGACACCTAGATCCTTCATTCCGGTTGTTCTAGTAATAGCGCTGCTATTAATTTTATAAGTAAAGGTGATAGAGATTCGTGCTCGAGTAAAGCTAATGAACACTCCACCCTAATATCGCCTCGATATCACGCTGCAGCGCCTGACAATCGGCTTCAGAGTGAATTTCGGAAAAGTGTTTTTAATCATCTGCATACAATAGACTTCTGCCGTGATGAATAACTGAAGGAAGGTCATTGATCATTATGAAGAAAAGAAGCGGTCCCAAGATTGATCCTTGACTGACTCCGGAACGCGTATGATAGGGTTGGGATTAATAATGGCCCAGTCTGACAAACTGCTGACAATCCCGGAGGCAGTCAGCAAGAAACCGTAAGAGACCTGGCGGAAATCCGATGGCACATAGTTTTGCTAGCAGAATATCATTATTGACCCTATCAAACGCTTTCCGAAAGTCAAAGTACAAGACATCGACTTGGCCTCCTATAATAAACAATAAAAATAATGAATGAAAGGCAATTGCGTGCAGCTGAGATGAGAATACTAAGAGGGATGTGTGGTGTTATGCGAATGGATATATAATAATAAGAAATGAGTATGTAAGAGGAAGTCTGAAAGTAGCACCGGTGACTGAAAAGTTGTGTGGAATTCGGTTGTCATGGTATGGTTGTCGGATGTGATGCGGAGGAATGAGGAAAATGTCGTCAGGAAAGTGTTGAGTATGAACGTGGAGGGCTATACGAGTAAGGGAATATCAAAGAAACGATGGGTGGACTGTGTGAAAGATGATATGGCCAGAAAGGGAGTGACTACCGAGATGACGACTAATAGAGAAGTATGGAAGAAAAAGACATGTTGCGCCGACCCCAAATAAATTGGGACAAGGGCAGGAGACTGATGTTGTTTGTTATTTGGGTATCAGTATTGTTGATATTAGTAATAGATGTCATAGTTTCCCTATTGTTGTGTGAGTTAAGATTATCTACTTCGAGTTCTTCAGACACCTTTGACTTTAAGGAATTTAATTTTTCATCGGTGATGTATTTATTGATTATTATTGCTCTCCTCTGATCAGCAATTCGTTGTTCACTTAGGTGAGCAAGTGAGGGGCAACTGTTGATAAAATCTTGATACATGCGTCTTCTATAAACTGTTTCATTTCTGCCTAAATCTGTAACTTATTATTATTATTATATAATAGAGAATAGATAGAGAATAATATTATGCAAGGATTTTTATAACTACTGTTGTATGTACATAAGTGAATACAACCCGTCCCGGAATTAACACACAACCTACTTAGGGGTTATTGTACTCATCTATGAACAACTTTTACTATGGGACCAAATCAGAAATCACGAAAAACAAATCTGCTGTTCCCTACATTTATGAGCATATCTCGTCAAAATGTAGGGAACAGCTGATTTTTTTCGGGATTTCTCGTTTGATCGTATAGTAAAAGTTGTTCATAATGATGAGTACAATAACCCCGTATGAGGTTGTGCGTTAATTCCGGGACATGTTGTAGATACATATAAATATATCGGCATGTAGATTTAAGAAAAACAAGTCTATTTAAATAGTCAAATGAACATTTTAATAATCAACGTATATTATTTCTTAAAAAATACATATTAAAAAACAAATAAATTTTACCCTTATTAAAATCGAGTTCATAACACACAATTGGTAAATGGAGGGCTGGTAATTGGGGACTCTATTGCTTGCCTTGGTTGTAGGATACACTTTTCGTAATTTATCTATAATATTTTAGGATGTGCACTGCGATTTTGACGTGATTCACGAGTGTATCGTAATTTCGATTGACTAACAGGTAGTCGTCTAAATAAATTACGACACGTATACCGCGGTCTCGAAGAGTCTGGGCAATCCAATTGCTCAAGGAGGCAAACGTTTTCGGTGCTGAACTGAGCCAGAAGGGAAGGCAGCTCATTTGAAGCAATTGGCCTTAATAAACTAGCCGTAAGAATCTCCTGTGAGCCTTTGTAACTGGCAGATGAAAATATGCTTGCGATAAGTCCATTTTCACCTTCCAATCGTTGGGTTGAAGGAAGTCTGGGATTCTGAAAATATTGATCAGCCGGGACGTGGAGGCGTCGACGTATCGGTTCAAGGCTTTGAGATTGAAAATCCGTCTGAAATTCCCGTCTCCTTTGGGAACTAGAAACATTGGCGAAATGAAACTTTCAAGTCAGTGGCACGCCTGTAAGCAGCTCTTCTGATATCATTTTGTGAATAATCTGGTCCATTTCTGGGGAATGAGGCGTCGACTGGACTGAATTTTGTAGATTGGGCATATGAACTGGAGGCTTTCGTACAAACGGAATTCGGTAGCCGGATATTATTTTTAATATGTAATCTAGTGCGCCCATTTTCTTCCACCGGTGGTGAAAAAGCCTTAGCTGACCGGCGCCAAACGAACTCGTTGAGTCAGAATCTGCGTGAATTTCCTCTCCTATCCCGGTGGGTGAGGCTTTGCGTCTGGAATTTGAATCATCATTGGATCTGTGGTAATTTGATTGCTTACCGCCTCGGCCCCGAAAGGGCTTGCTGCTGTTATAGAAAGGTGTGTTATTTGCTTTTGAAGAGATATGCCACATATATTTATATGTCATCTTTATTTGACTCGGAAGTGATAACTTTCGCTGATTCGTGGATGTGCTTGGATCGGTCTGCGGTGCAGAAGCGCGATCCTTGACACGAGACCAAAATACTTTATTCACGCCTCCCGCTTTTTCTAACGTAGAAGTTGCTCAGCTCCGAAAAGATTGTAACAAGACGGTGGAATTTTTGAAGAGATATGCCCCAAAGACATGATCTAATTGTTTACATATTATGACACTATATTATAATTTGCATGCTATATGGTGAAACCGTACCTGTGGAACATCTTTGTAAACCCATATTATGCGAATAAACTGATTGATTGATTGATTAGAAAAGCACTTAACCATGAAATCCTACTACTATTATTATAAATCCGAAAGTGAGTTTCTTTATTCGTCATTCTTTGCGAAAAAAATCACGTCAATCCGTTTGACGTGATTTTTTGCATAAAGATACTTTATGAGCCGGAGTGACATAGGTACGCTACTTTTTACTAATGGAAAAAGTCCTCCGCACTGAGCGAACCTGCGTACGAGTACAAAGTTGTTAATGGTTTTTTTTAAAACATTATCTGCCTAGCCTTTTCCCAACGATGTTGGGGTCGGCTTCCAGTCTAACCAGATGCAGCTCAATACCAGTATTTTACATAGAGCGACTGCCTGTCTGACCTCCACAACCCAGTTACTGGGTAATACAATACCTCTTGGTAAGACTGGTTGTTACTTTCTGGCTTCTGACGTCCTGTAACGACTTAACGTGCTTTCCGAGGCACGGAAGAGTCTTGGTATGTAAAGATAGTCACACATCCAAGGACCAACCGCGACAAGCGTAGCTTAACCTGCTCGATCGACCCATGTGGCTGTTATTACTTAGCCACAAGCGATAGTTATATTTAAAAAGGGTAAAAATGAAAAACCTTGTTAATTAAAATTATATTTTATTTAACTCTTTTTTGGTAATGAAACAATACTCTTACAGTCCAGGCATAATATAAGCTATGTTATGCAGAGTGTCCTGTAGTAGACGAGAAGGCGGCGCTATGGCGGGAATACCGCGACACACGCTCAGGAGCGGAGCGAGCGAGCAGAGCAATGTGTCCAGTAGTACTGATACTGAGCCTGAGACTGCGATTTGGCCCTGTAGGACAAAATGGTTGGGTTAGATACGATTCTCAATATTATACAGTATGTTAGGTTGAACGAGGGACATATTGAGGGAGGGTAATCAGTATACGAATCTCGTCCCAAATATGTAAAAAACCTATAACCTTAATTTGTGATGTAATTTCCAATAAAAAACATTATTCATGAACACTGATCGCGGAAGAAGTGTACTTGTAAACAGTAAAGTAATCACGCGGCAAAACACGTGCCGATCCTGACGATAAGGAAGCCCGCTACTGTGCCCATGCGCAAACCCCGCCCCTTTGTGTTGTCTCCTATGCACCGACAGGACACACCCCCCTCCCGCGCTGACCACATCTATGCGAGTGCGCCGCTATTTCCGCATGTCTAATTGCGCTTCCGCGTATCGCTTAAACAACCCGCTTACTTCGCGATAAATGTGACCTGTAAACGTGTTATTGGATAAACAAAATGGCGTCTTATCAATATTCCAATGAAGAATATTAGAATATGGTTCGTGCCTACGCATTATCTAATGATAGTGTCGACGGGTAGCAAATGCCTATGGTATTAAGTCCGCCTCTGTACATTTTGTGTGCTTAAAGTATTAATTAAATAAATAGTGTGCTAGGAGCCATTAATTTGTACCGAGAGATGTTTCCCAATCGCTAGCGCAAGGGTGCATACACGTTGCGAGACTTTTTGCGAAATTTTTGGTATGGTGTCTGGTATTTATCAGTATTTTTTTTTGTTCATATTTTTATTAGTATCATATAAGCATGAACTATTGTGGGTTTGAATACGTCCCTCGTTTAAACTAACATACTGTATTGTTATTATTAGAACTTATACGACGTACGTACGTACGTCACCTTACGTTTATCCGTGATCATGGCACTTGCAACAGTGCCGAAATTATCGGAAACTTGAAACAATTAATATACATGCTAAACATCCCGTTTTAATTTCTAATAATAGTGTTAGTGACCATGTCGGTTTAAAAAACTTATATTGTTGATTGGTAGCTGAATCAGACCTTTGAAGCATGAGATCCTTCACAATTTCATGAAGTTTATTTATTTGCTTCTGAAAAATAATTTATTGACTGGAAATTGGCGTTTTATAACAGTAAAAGTAAAAGCGAGACTCTCATACTCCTTAAGTATGTCTCCCATTATAGCGAGACTAATGCCCGTTTTCACCAAACCTAGGCGACACTTAAATGAATCCCTAAATATTATTGGACAGTTGGATTTTCAACTCACGGCGCTGTTAAGCCTAGCGTTGAAAATCCAACAGTGCACTTTTATTTAGGGATTCATTTAAGTGTCACTTAGGGTTGGTGAAAACGGGCGTAAGCTCCTTCAAAGTTTCCTTCTTTAAATTTTTCTATCTGGTTTTCTATTTATCTGGAATTGTGCCCCGTTGATGGTGATAAGCTCCCTATTACATGGGACTTAAAGATAACTGGCGAAATGTACAGAGGTGTACTATAGGTTAAGTAGCTTATAATAACACACCCTCCTACACACATCCACACATTTACACTCTACTCACCGGAGGCCATCACTGTACAACTAACCTAAAAATGTGCTCCTGTTTATTGTAATTTCCATATTATTATTATTGTTTTTTTTTTCTCTTTATTTTGTGTTTGATCGAATGTGTTTGTTTGTAAATGTGTATAGCACATTATCTGCTGAATTATTTGCGAATTTTTTGTAAATGCGCGCATAGGCGCCGCGAGTACATGGTGATCGTTCGAAAACGCGCATGTGCGTTGGCCGCACATAATGTGATAGAGGTCATGCTAAACTAATCTGTAAATGTCACCCACAACCGGGGAAGAGCGCTGATGTCTGAAATACAGATATTCTATATCTAGTTCAGACACAGATGTTCAATATCGGATCATAGAATTTAAGATTTCCAGTATGTCAACAAATTATTTAATTGTCTGTATACTTTTGGAAAATAAATTATTATTAATATTATTATAGGTAACCAACCCAACCCTTCGGGTAAAAATAAGGCGTGGGATGAGGGGTAAGGGGGAATATGTAAGCTCGCTTCAGTCTCCCTCCTATTTTAGAGAGACTCACATAATGCTCCTTCAATTTACAACTTATGTTGTGTATTTTTTTATGTTATCATCACTCCTGTTTTTCCCGAAGAGTTGCTATCAACCGGGCACAAATCTAGACTCCGGGCTCCTACTGAGAAATCGCCCTCCTCCTCCATTAGTTTCTCTCCTAATATAGCGAGATTCGCATACCAGATACTACTTTTGTCTTTTGGCGAGACTCATCAAAGCTCCTTGGTCTCCAATCTTACTCCTATTATAGCGGGACTTACCTCATGCTCCTTCAATCTCTCTCCTATTATAGTGAGACTCTCTTACTAATAAAATCTCTCTCTTATTATAGCGAGACTTACCTCATGCTCCTTCAATCTCTCTCCTATTATAGTGAGACTCTCTTACTAATAAACTCTCTCTCTCTTATTATAGCGAGACTTACCTCATGCTCCGTCAATCTCTCTCCTATTATAGTGAGACTCTCCAATAGACGATGCGCGGCCACCTCTTAGACCTTTACTAATAAAGTCTCTCTCTTGTTATAGCGAGACTTACCTCATGCTCCTTCAATCTCTCTCCTATTATAGCGAGACTCTCTCCCAGTAGACGGAGATGTGCGGCCACCTCAACTGCTCCACAGCCTGTCACGCGATACATGCCGGCGCTGGTTGCTGCTGAACTTGATACGGGCTGCAGAAGAGAAATGTGGTTTGTCACCAATTAGTTTTATTGGGGGTCCGTTTTTAAAAATAATATGACTGTGCGGAGCGTTTGGTAGACGATTACTCAAACACTGTACAAAATTTCTTAGTTCTGAGTATTTATTACCACATACTTTTATCCAAAAATTTTGCCAAGGTATTTCCCTCCCTATTGTGGGCTTTTAAAGCTGTATCTTCTTGGAAATCGAACATTTCCTTCTGTAAAGTAGGTTTTGTTAAATAAATTACTCGAAATATATATTTTAATATTTTCCGATTTAGTTTTTATAAATTTTGCTGTTTAGGTGCTTAAGGTCCGTCATTTGGTGACTCCTGAGTTATAGTCCATTCGCGTTAAGAAAATAGTGAGTCATCGTTGGCCTACCCCGCCCTTCTGACCAATTGGGTCGCAACAAATTAGAAAGCTCACAGTGAATAGATTGACGTCAGATCCTTTTTATAGCTTTCTAATTTGTTGCGACCCGATAGGTCGAGAGGCGGGGCTAGGCCGGCGGGAAGAAATTAGATGAGATCACGTTTAATCTCTAAGTAGCACATTTCCAATCCATTTTATTAAAATATTGAAATTAATTTACATAACTTATTTGTCAAAGAAAATCACGCGTCCATTTCGTAAGTGAAAAGTAACAGAATAACCGAATACTTTACCCAACTTCTTTCAATAACCTTTTATTGCCTATAAAAAAATCACACGTTCCTGTTGTATGAGTTGCCACAGAATAATGGAAATATTTTACCCACCTTTATCTATGTATTCCTCTATTTCTTTCACGATATCCACATCACGCTTAGTTACTATGAAATTAAATCAAATCCATAGGCACTTTTCACTTATTTAACCTTTTTTATCAAATGACTTAGTGTACGACCCGAGTGAAAAAGCGTCCAGCGGGGCGTTCAGCGTTGCGTGCAAGTGGCGAAGAGCGTTCACAGCGCCGCTCGGCCGTCACTTGCATGTGCTTAATACGAACGTCGCACGCCCCGCCCCGCCGGACGCTCGAGTCGAGCGTGCACTCAGGCCGTACGCTTAGTGTACCGTCTTTGAGTAATCGCGTAACAAATATACAAAAAAAAAAAAAAAACATACAGACGAATTAAGAACCTCCTCCTTTTTGAAGTCAGTTAAAAATCAGTTTTCATTGTGTCAACTTCACAGACGTGATACCCATCACGTCTCGAACGAGATCCCAACACGATAAAGTACGATTGTATCCAACTCACACTTCAGGTAACAACACTACCAGCGGTCGTGTTTAGATATTGATCGATACCCATCACGTATGCGGAGTTTCGCTAGCTAATTTAATTTGATCCAGTATATTTGACGCTATGCATGTAATGTGTGTTTGCCTATGATATTGTTTTCGGATGACGCGGTAAGTGCTACTTCTGGCGTGGCTATGGAACGATTCGTTTCTAGGTTATAAGAAACGTATTAACGATCTGCATGCCTTTTCCCAACTGTGTTGGGGTCATCTTCCAGTCTAACCGGATGCAGCTGAATACCAGTATTTTACATGGAGCGACTGCCTATCTGACCTCTACAATCCAGTTAGTGGGTAACACGATACCTCTTGGTAAGTCCGGTTATCAGACTTTTGGGCTTCTGACGACCCGTAACGACTGTCAAAGATCTACGAATGACAGCCGGGACCAATGAATTAACGTGCTTTCCGAGGCACGGAGGAGTATTGGTATGTGAAGATAGTCACCCATCCACGAACGGACCACGGCAAGCGTAGCTTAACCTGTTGTTATTACTTAGCCATGAACCCCTCATAGGAATGTTTTATGTTAATAAGAAATCAAGTTACCACTAAGGCTTGCGAGGGCGGTGTTGGCGGCGCGGGCTGCGGCTTGGGCTGCGCGCGCGGCGGTCGACCCGGCCCCGCCGACGTTAGCGGACGAGCTGAAACACAAGATTGTGATTATTAAAGCGATAATCAGCCTATAATGAGAGGGAATGGGCCGTAATCCACCACGTAAAAGAACGTACATGAAGAAGATTCTACATGGTCAAATTAAATTACCTAGCGAAACTCCGCAGACGTGATGAGTATCGATATAATAATTTCGGTAGTCGGTGTCTTTGGTTTTGTATTTTCGCTTTGTGCCACCGACTTCCGAAATTAAAGTTATTTTTAACCGACTTCAAAAAGGAGGAGGTTCTCAATTCGTCTGTATGTTTTTTTTTTTTTTTGTATATTTGTTACGCGGTTACTCAAAGACGGATTGACCGATTTGAAAAATTCTTTTTTTGTTTGAAAGGGTATACTTTTGAGGTGGTCCCATATAAATTTTATTAACTTTGCTCGGGTAGTTTTTGAGTTAGCTTCAATAATGCGTATATTTCCCACTTATTTTATGTGGATGACGTGATGATGTTTTAATAACTTCCTATCACTGTTATTTACAATTATTGTGCTCAAATATGTATTCAAATTTGTGTAGGGTAGGTTCCACAACTAAAAAGCAAAAAATAAAAACTTTTTAGCAATAAATAAAACCGACTTCCGAAACAAAACACTACAAAGTGAAAAATAACTTTAATTTCTGAAGTCGGTGGCAAAAACGAAAATACAAAACCAAAGACACCGACTTCCGAAATTAAAGTTATTTTTCACTTTGTAGTGTTTTGTTTCGGAAGTCGGTTTTATTTTTTGCTAAAAAGTTTTTTCACTTCGTAGTGTTTTGTTTTGGAAGTCGGTTTTATTTTTTGCTAAAAAGTTTTCATTTTTCACTTTTTAGTTGTGGTACCTACCCCAACTCCACACAAATCCGAATACCACTACCTGCTATGTAAATAACAGTGATAGGAAGTTATTAAAACATCATCTGCTTAGATTTCATCATCCACATAAACTTAGTGGGAAAAATAAGCACCACGTAGGTCAAGTGCGGGTTGGTAGACGTCACAATGTCTTCGAATTTTGTCTGTCATGAATGTCTGTAAATTATTTGAAATAAATCAATTTATTATTATTATTATTTATATTATTTATTATTATTTATTTAATTTCTTTACATACAAATTATATTTTTAAATATTAGAATAAAAATAAAAACTTAAAAAAATGGAAATCCACCGGCATGGGGAACAGGGTCCACGCTACCAGTGGTTAGGACCCCAGAGATAGGAACATCCTCACAATACGCGCCGTATCAAGGAGGACTGCCTTCTGAATCAGGCCCTTCACACAGCCACCCAACGAGAGCCTCTTGAGATGTTGGTCGAGGCTCTTGGCGATACGGCCATTGACCGTAACGACTATCGGTACAATGATTGCCGAGTCCACATTCCACATGGCGACAACTTCGTGAGCTAAGTCGAGATATTTTAATTGAATCTCCATCTATATCTTCATTTTATTATTACTACTATTATTATTATAATATTTTTTTTATATTTATCGGGACCCTGGGGTCCCGGACCTTTGGAAGGCGTACGAAGAGCCGAAGCCAACTCGCAGAGGCCCTTTAGATAATTTTAAATGATGAGAAGGCACCAACCGACGATTATCCCTGTATGCACTATGCAAGTGCACCCAAGGACAACCCCCGGTTGGTGCAGGACTATTGCTGTACGTGGAAAAAAAACATATTGGGGTCTGGGTCTGGGTGGCTAAAGTGGATTGGGTAACTTGAACTATGGAAGAACTATGTCCCCTGCCTGACCAATGTTATATATTATACACGGATAAAATGGCAGGGGGTGACTTGCACACTCAATAATGGGCCCCCGGAAACGGCCGTTAGCACATAGTGACGTAGCGACAAGGGGGCAACACTTCCTGAGGTGCTTGAGGAGTGGAGAGGTATTCCACGGCTATCAGGACAATCCCGGAAGTACGGTCAAGATCCCTACCAGCGCCTTACTGGAATATTTCTTTCCTCCGAGCACGTTTGCTCTTGCGAATCTCCACTCAAGCCGGCCAATAAAGGCACGAAAGAGGTGGGAGCTCTGTTCCTCGTCAGTGTTCACTACAGCCGGCCAATAAAGGCAAGCCAGAGATGAGGACAAGATTTCTCCCGGGAGCTATTTCCCATGCAATGGTCTATGAGGTCGCTACTGTCCAACAGCTCGCCACATGCTGCCCTGCGGGTTTCTGTATCTCTCTTGGTCTGACTCCTCATCCTAGACCCGTTACGGCAAACTCTACCGGCAGAGACCTAAAGTTTGGAGCACGCAAGCTCCACCACGACGTCAACGTAGAGATACAGCGGTGGGGCGTAGAGATACAGCGGTGGGGTTATTATTATCATTATCTCCTTTATTCAATTTTTTTACATATTAGTAATATTTTTAAATATTAGAATTAAAAAAAAAATCATTTAAAAATATAAAAAATAGAAATCCACCGGCATGGGGAACAGGGTCCAAGCTACCGGTGGTTAGGGTCCCAGAGACAGGAACCTCCTCACAATACGCGCCGTATCAAGGAGGACTGCCTTCTGAATCAGGCCCTTCACCCAGCCACCCAACGAGAGCCTCTTGAGATGTTGGTCGAGGCTCTTAGCAATAAGGCCATTGACCGTAACGACTATCGGCACAATGATTGCCGAGTCCACATTCCACATAGCGACAACCTCGTGGGCTAAGTCGAGATACTTCAATTGTTTCTCCTTCTCAGCCTTCACGAGGTTCTCGTCATGCGGGATAGTGACATCGATTATCATTGTGCGGCGCACTGATCGATCTATTACCACTATATCAGGTTTATTGGCTACAATAGTTATGTCAGCGATAATCGATTCCAGTATAACGTGATATGGTCATGGTTATTATTTTTGGTTCTAGTACATGCCGGCTTCCTCACGATGTTTTCCTTCGCCGTTTTGAGAGCAGTGCTGATGAAATAATTTACACAAAGTAAAGCGCCTGTCTGAGTTCAAACCTACGTACCTCGTAAGTCGCGGCCATAACCACTGGGTCACCACTGCTCGAAACTCGAAGCGATAATAGTAACTAGATATTATGCTAACATAACAGTTTCTAATTCTGTAGGTGAAAGGGGAAGGATCTTAAGTCCATATTTGGGCGTTTTAACACATTAACTGCTGAATTATTTGCGAATTTATTCCAAAATGCTGCTTTATGATACAAACTTGTCCCAAGTGCGGCGAGACGTTTATGTGTGTTTGAAAATTTTCGAGTTTTATGAGTCATAAAACAATTACGCCAAGAACAATAGAGATGCACAAAAAACCCACAGGTGCGGCGCGCCGCACTCGAAGGAAATTGTATGGACGCGCATAAGCGCCGCCAGCACATGGTGAACGTTCGAAAATCGTGCATGCGCGTTGGCCGCACTTAACGCGTTAATGTTTTTTTTACAGATTCTGATTCGAAAAACTCATATTTATACAATGTTACCATTGTATAATTCGAGAAAACATTGAAGTCCTAACGCCGTATCATTTTAAATTAGCAAATATAATTAGATATTAAGTCCCTATCCCTAGTTCTAGTCATCAATATTGAGGTCTACTGTAAACTTTATACATTGTAACTTAAGATCCTTTACCTTTCACCTGCAGAATCATTATAACAAAAATAATAATAATAGGCGCAGTTCGAGTCCGTGTTTTCGTGAAAATAGATTGAAATTTTACTAGCCGATACTGCCCAGCCGTAGCCATTGGTATGTAATGATCCACGGACCGAACGCGGCAAGCGTAGCTTAACCTGATCGATCGACCCGTGCGGCTGTTATTACTTAGCCACAAGCCCCTCTTTTTTGAGTTTATCGTTTTAAAAATGATCCTAGGACACTCAAGCTTATAGGAACTGAACTTTATCTCAATGGCATAAGATTCTTATCAGAATGTTGAACTCGTACTTACTTGGATTAGAAATGATGATCTTGTTAGAAGTAGTTTGGTTGCTTTGCTCCTTCTGCATTGCAAAGCGCTTAGCTTTACGCTTCCATAGATATCGTTCATTGTAGTTAACCTGTTTACAAAAATATCATTAACCTTTTCCCAACTATGTTGGGGTCGGCTTCCAGTCTAACCGGATGCAACTGAATACCAGTATTTTACATAGAGCATCTGGCCTACACGACCCACTAACTGTTTTGTAAAATGGTTTTACTTAGCAAAGCAACCTGGCATGGCCAAGGAAAATATAATAATGAGTATTTTACCAATCAATCTGCATACTCTTTGCCCGGCTATGTTGGAGTCGACTTCCAGTCTGGCTGAATGCCAGTATTTTACATGGAGCGACAGCCTGCCTGCCCTCCACAACCCAGTTACTGGGTAATACTGGTATGTAAAAATGGTCACCCATCCACGAACCAACCGCGGCAAGCGTAGCTTAACCGATCGATAGACCCGTGCGGCTGTTATAACTTAGCCACAAGACCCTCTATGTGCTATAAGATGCGAATTAATAAATAAACAGTACTTACATTAGACCACATCTCCCCCAGCCGTTTGGATATCGCAGAGAAGTCCATATCGGGATGTTTGCGCAGGAGTTCGTTGCGCGCCTCTTTAGCCCACATCATATAGGCAGTGATACGGGTCTTACCTGAGATATACATATTAAATCGATACACAATGTTAAAACTTGAGGGGCCCTTAGCTTACAGTCCGGCCATTGAGAGAATGTGTTCCTAACACCTGTCAGTTGGACAATTTCTAGTAACTAATAAATATCAAATTCGCAAAACATTTGTGTAGACTGAGACTCGGTCACTGCTGCAGTATTCCTGAATAAGATTCGTGTTCGTGACAGTTCCTTGTGCGAATGCGGACTCGATGAGGGTACTCTGGACTATATATTTTTTCATGTCCTTCAAATTGACTATCTTTTGAATGTTACTTTAAGCTTCCCAAAATAAAAATCACGCTTCCTAGTAACTTCCATTCCCTCTTGACTAACTTTTCCCCTAAACTAATCCAAGTCCAAGTAAATCGTTAAATGACAATGATATAAAAATGTAGTCTGGTGTGTAATAATAATCATAAATCTGTAAATATCTATGTCGTTTTATAGTAGAGTAATAATTTACTTATTTATTAAAAACAAAAAAAACTAACAAAACTTTTTCTTTCAGCTAATAACATTTAACATATAACAACTACCACAAAGTGAAAAGTTCGACGGTTCATCTCGCTGTGCTGCCGTCACCACATGACGCTGGCAGAATAGTCGACACCAGCTCAGTTGCCAAAAAAGAAAAAAAAAACATATAAGTACTCGTTAGTATGAAACTGACAGGTGTCAAGAACGCAATCTCTCGACGGCCGGACTGTAGTAATGTTTGAACCAAAAGTATCAGCAGGGTTAGCACGAGAACCGTAGAGAAGCGTCTTGTCGACGGAAGAGCAGACACAAATTACGTTACCGTGTGAACAGTACGACGGCAACAAAGTAGAAAGAGTCAACTGCACTATGTAAAAAAGTGAATTTCGTAAATTCACTTTTTGACGCGAGTTCCGTTTTTTCCTTTTGAGGTACGGAACCCTAAAAATGTAATTTGATTTAAATGCATTAAAATAATCACGAAAAACCTGTAGAAATGCGACGTTGCCAGCCCGCGTGGCAAAAACGCTCTAAAGTCACGCCTAAAAATACAACAGATGCGATTCTCAACGCGTTTTATATGGAATTTTTCACTTTTTGTATGAAAAATATGAAAAATTAATACCTACAGTGGCGCTCAAAAGTATTTTGACAAATATATTAATTGGGTTATTTAAAAACAAATATGAAGGATAAAATTCATTAGTTTATTTTTTTGAAAGATATTCAGTATTCTACAGAATAGTAATAAAATCGGCCCATTTTGCAACAAAACAGAGTTTAATTTTTAAAAAGTTAAGAAAAGGATGGTTCAAAAGTATTTTGACACTGTTGAAAAAAAACGTTTTTAACACATAATTATTATCTACAGAGATAAGCATATCAATAATTAGTAGCATATCCTTTGGCCTTTATAACAGCCTCACATCGCGCCGGCATTAAATCAATTAACTTCTGTAATTGTTTCATCGGAATATTATTCCACTCAATTTTGAGAGCTTCATAAAAAGCTTTTTTATTCGAATAATTTTGTCTTCTCACTCTGCGATTTAACTCTTTCCACAAATGCTCCATTGGATTCAGATCCGGACTTTGACTTGGCCGCTCCAGAACCTTGACTTTTCGCGTTTTAGGAAATCACTTATGTATTTGGATTTGTGTTTTTCCTTATCATGTTGAAAATACCACCTAGCTGGCATAATGGTGTTTGGTGTACGGTAGCATGTGAGTCTTCAATATATTTGCATACACGAACCGATCCATATTTCATTCGATCTGAACTTATGGTCCAACTCCAAAGCATGAAAAACATCCCCAAACCATCACACTACCACCTCCATGTTTGACTGTGGGTATTTGGTATTGATAGTCATATTTTTTATTCTTAGGTCGTCGAATATACTTGATTCCATCGGATGACATTAAATTTGCTTTCATCACTCTACAATATCTTAGACCAGTCTGATCTTGACCATAATAACTACCGTTTCGCAAATGCAAGTCGGGACTTTCTGTTTTTCGTGGATATAAAAGGTTTTTTCGTCAGTCTTCGGCCATGTAATCCTAATAGTTTCAAGCGTCTTTTGACCGTAGAAACGTGAATGTCTACATTGTATTTTTCTTTTAATTCATGCTGTATCATTACAGCTGTCATCTGAATATCACATGTTGCGAACTTTTTTATAATATGATCGACTTTAGGAGAAGTTTTTTTCGGCCGGCCACTTCGTGACTTATTTTCGACAGTCTTTCGTTTATTATACACTTTATTCCATGCACTAACAAGCTGCCGAGACACATTAAATATACGAGCAACTTCTGTTTGTTTTAGTCCTTGCTTTAGTGCATTAATAACGGCTTTTCTAAAGTCACTCGAATATTCTTTACACTGAGGCATATTGAAATAACAATAACAAGTTAACAAAAGTTAGAAATTAAAACTTAGTAATATGTAACGTGTATGAATCCACAAAGCTAAATGCATGTCAAAATACTTTTGAGCCCGCGTTGGGCCACGTTCGTTTGGCGGCATAAAATGTAAACAAACAAGTCAAAACTTGACGCTTCTAAACAATAGCAGTTCCACTGCTCTACACTATGCTTATGACATTTGCCCATAGGGTTTTATTTTAAAAGTCATATTAACGATATTTATGTTGTCAAAATACTTTTGAGCGCTACTGTACATGTAGAGTTTTATAGGGTTATGGTTTTTATAATGAGGGGAGAAGGACAAAATTTTCATTATTTTTGCGATAGGACACACCGTTTTCGAGATATAAGCAAAAGAAGAGAAAAATATATGTACGTAGTCTGGTTCAGAAGAACATTTCTGAGTTGGTCATGAAACTACTCTAGTTTCATAACCAACTCAGAAATGGAACCCATTGAAATTGAAGGACAACAAATAGAATATGTCGATGAGTATTGTTACTTGGGTCAGATCATCTCCCCTAAAGACCAAACAACCAAGGAAATAAACAAGAGGATTGCTAATGGGTGGAAAAGATACTGGTCCCTCAAGGAAATTGTAAAATCTAAAGACCACAATATGGCAATTAAAAGAAAAGTATTCAATGCTTGTATTCTTCCATGCGTCACCTACGGCTGCGAAACATGGACATGGTTACAGGAACAGCCTGTAACTGATCGGTTTGAGCTCCTAGGCATGGAAATGACATCTGGCCTCAACTTCGGTGCCACCATCGTGTACAAAGCCCAAACAGCAGCCAAGAAGCTGAGCATCCTAAATAGGGTGAAGCAATATTTTATGCCTGGACAGCTTTTAACCTTTTACAAAGCGCAAGTCCGATGCTGCATGGAGTACTGCAGCCACCTTTGGGATGAATCAGCTAAGTACCAACTAGCCGTGCTTGACTCGGTAGAACGCAGAGCTAAGAGGCTCATTGGCGACGTAGAACTGGTGGATGCCAAGCTTCACAGCTTGGCTCATCTCCACAAGGTTGCCTGCTTGTTGCTCTTCTACAGATTGTACTTTGGTGAGTGTGCCCCAAGAACTCCACGACCTGATTCCACCGGCTCCCTTCTACCACTGGACATCTAGACGCACTGCCAGTTACCATCCCTACTTGGTTGACATTCCACCAATTCGCACTGAGTTTCCAAATGTCTTTTATAATGCGCATAGCAAAAGAGTGGAACTCACTACCTGCGTCTGTGTTTCTGAGCGCATACAACCTTAATCTCTTCAAAGTAAGAGTGAACAGATTTCTTCTGGGTAAGCTCACTCCATCGTCGACTTTGTCTCTGTCACCTCTGACCTAGACTAGAGTCAAGAGCAAACCCAACTCAAATTAAAAAAAAATCAGCATTAACTATCCAAAATCAAAAGAATTACTTCAGAAAACGTGTTGTGGGTTGGTTCATTATGCTAAAATGAACCAACCCACAACACGTTTTCTGAAGTAATTCTTTACCTTTATCCTTTCTCTGCGCCTTCGCTCTGCCAACAACGCGTCCGTCTTTAACAATGAGCTTCTTCTTGCTGCTCTTTTCCATCATATACAAAGAGTTAGCGGGAGTCCTGGTGGAACCTTCATCTGACGCTGAGCTGTCCGATTCCATGCTGCAATTTTGTGGCTCACCACTGTTTGAAGAAGGGAGTTTTCAGTGTTTAGCAGGAAAATAAAATCTAAAAAGTCGATGTTTCTGAAGGTTTGAGTATCAGATTTGCAATGATTTAGCCGAGTTACGTATTTTAAATATATTTTCTTACAAGAAATTTCACACTGACAAAAGTTGCAGACAGTGATTTTAATAAAAGTCCAAAATGTGTCATCCGTCATGACCAAGCGTGGTGATCAATGCTTGTGCCTTCTCTGTATGAAAAGAGGCCTTTGCCCTGCAGTAGGTTAATAATAGGCTGGTATGTTATAGGGTTTGGTTTCCGCACTTACTCCTTTGATGGATTATTCCGATCTGTCACCCTGCTCTGTCCCCTTAGAGATACAGATCGAAAAAAAAAAATGATCTGTCCTCCTGTTAGCAACGAGGACAGTTCAAACTTTATTCACTCCAATCCGGGATAGTGAAAAAGTTGCTAACAGTGGGACAGATCAAACTTTTTATCCGATCTGTTCCTCTAAGGAGACAAAAGCAGTGTGACAGATCGGAATAATCCCCTTTGAGTAACTAGTCTATTATTTGTATTACAACTTAGTTAGCATTCTGGTTTCAGTAAGTGGCATTTTTGACCTCTGCCTAAAAACAAATTACTCAAACTTAGAATAGCTTATATAGCATAGTCATAGCTTAGTCAGCCTACAAAGTCCCATTGTTGGGGCAGGCCTCTGAGAGAAGGCTTATAAGCAAAACAAACAAAAAGGCACTATTTCTTCTAAAAATGTGTCTTAACTGAGTAACTGAGATTAAATACCACAAAATCTTCATAAGATGTTCCATTGTTATTCCCTCCTAATCAAATCTTATGGAATCTACCTAAAGTTAAACGTTAAATTTACCTGTCAGCGTTTTCCCCATGATTATCATAATAATCGGATTCACTACCGGATGCAGTCCCTGCCTCCTCCACCGGTCGAGGCGGAGCGCTCTCCTGCGGTTGAAATTCCGTAGGTTCTTCCGCCCTAAACCCAGCATAGGTTTTCACAGGCGTCTGGCGACGGAACCTAGTCTCAATATCGTCTGGGGACTCAAAGTCCATCAATTTAGAACTCTTCTTTCTCACACGACCGCTACGGGATATTCCAGTCACTTCCAAATCTGAAAATTGCGACAAAATTTGTCAATTTTGGAGGGAACTCGTAGCGTCGTAAATAGCAGGTTGTGCGTTGTTGTATTACTGGTTTTGATAGTTACCTTCTTGCATTTTGAGTGAGAACGTTTAATTAAAGGGTTAATTGCACTGTTTCCTTGATTATTTATGTTTAGAAACAATATGAACAATATTTTTCAGCATTATGATGCTAAAATTGCCACAGAGCATGTAACACAGAGTACATTTATAGCATGTAAAAATGCAATTTGCAAATTGACAGAAACTTTTCGTTTTGACGTATTCGCATCCGCATGTCTATGTCTGCCTAATTGCCTCCATCATTGAGATGCGTAGACAGGCATTCTCTGTCTACGTTTAAAATTACAAATTAATACTCTTTGTCTACGTTGAGATAAGATTGAGATCATAACTCTAAGAGTAATAGTGGTCTGTGGATCATATGATAGTGTTGTAATCATTCAGCGCAGCGGTTCAGCCTACAAGAATTGTTCAAATATATGGCCTTTGAGCCAATGATACCATCCTAAAGAAACTTTCTCCCAGAGTAAAATAAATGACAGAATATTACTCTTTATTACATGACATATTTGGCGAAATGTGGTTGTTCTATACGTACACCTGTGCCTTACACTTCAGGGAATACAGGCTTCATGGTATGTTATCTACACATATAATAACATAGTAGAATAGAAGAGTAATAGAAAATAAGCCAAAGATTTTTAGAATTATTTCTGTTTGTTTGTTCACGCACATCTCCGGAACTGCTAGACGGATTTGCATATAGTTTCCATAGGTAGGCAGAGATTAATTTGGAGCAGAATATAGGCTTTGTTTCATTAAAACCTAAAAAAGTAGGGACTAGGCTAGTATGGATTATTTAAAGATTTTTGGATTTAACTTTCATTCTCTTAGACAATTTCTGAGCAATAAAACTAACAAAAAGTAACATCCACGCGGGCGAAGCAGCTGGCGATATCTAGTGTATCATAAATGGAATAGAATCCGGCCCGTCTAGGGTATACAGGGTTATTGGTAAAATACCAATAACCTCTAAAGGGGTCACTGTACTCATCATTATGAACAACTTTTACTATGGGACCAAACCTGAAATCGCGAAAAAAAATCAGCTGTTCAGTACATTTACGTTCGCATAATTCGTCAAAATGTACTGAACAGCTGATTTTTTTTGCTAGTTCAGGTTTGGTCTCATAGTAAAAGTTGTTCATAATGATGAGTACAATGACCCCTTAAGAGGTGTTTTACCAATAACCCTGTATATGTTCTGTGCGCACCGGTGCGTGTAGTTTGCCCCTCACTTTAAATACTGTTAACATATTTGGCCTTGTGGTTGAACTTCTATTTTGTAGGTGGCAGGAACATTGATAGAGGGACAAATAAAACAAATCTCATACAACAATCACATTTATTTCAGTAACACTGTCTTATTAAAAATGTACATACATATTGGAATATTTAGTTACTCTAAAACAATGTATTAAGACTGCGAAGTCTTCTAAAAGTGGATTGAGTATAACTAAATAAACTGATTCCATTTATAACAGCGATCTCAAACAACGCTTAGCGCGTTCGCGTCACGTAAATTTTCCGCTCTGAAACCAGGCTGTCCAACGCGCATGGCGTGGCGATTTGTAGCCTACTTCAGAGCGGCGAACTTACATGACGCGAACTATAATTGAGGCGTTACCAATACACACCTGTATCTTCGTAGTTGGTTAAAAATGTAGTAGGAACTATTTCAACTGTATTGCATGTATAGAAAACTTGGAGAGTACATAATTTGATTATGCCAACATTTTGGTAAAATCAACAACAAAAATATTTAGATAACGAGACAAATGTCGATTACGTGCTGAAAGACAAATACACATACAATAAATTAACATTTTGTTAAAACCTCAGAATTTCTTTGAGGTAGCAACAAGCATTAACAATTACACGTTTCAATATCATTTAAAAGCAAAAGAAAACCAAATTAATTTTACCCTGAAAACTTTGAGATCGCAAATCATAAAAAATTTAAGCATACAAAAAGTTTATGAGATGTTATCGAAATAAAAAAAAAACTAGTTGAGAAAAAATATGGCAAGAAATTATAACCTAAAGTTAGTTATACGAAATTGTAGAATTATGGTAATAATTATTATTACACCCGGTTTATAATTGGTCAGCCCCGATCTACATTTTTAAAAGGAGGTGCAGAGTATTAATTTGCTGCCCTCGGGCAAAATTTTTCAACAAATAATTTAAAGAAATTGTTTAAATAAGTAAATAATTCTAAATATTTATTCTCGAATTTCACTCAGCGAAATCGTCAATTACAATGTCATAATCGAGATTGTTGCTAAATTCACTCCCAATTGATACCTAATATTGGCAATATCCAGACAAGCGTACTGGACATTCGGGATCGCAAATAATTCTAGATGCATGAGCTTAATTTTGCTGAAGCTTCTTTCGCATGAAGCAAAAGTTGTTGGTTGTATATATTGTTGTTGTGGGTTGCATATGTTCTAAGAGCTATGCTTCCTGTAAATCATTTTTACATATAATTTCTAATAAAGAAACAGTCCCAAGTCCATGTCATATTTAAAAGCCTAACTGAGTCCATGTTTTTTAAAATCAGTTATGCTCATTTTCATTAATGCTTCACCAGATAAAAATGCAAAATCGGAATTCAGTTTTCTTGCGCTCTCAAGTATGTTGAATTGATTAGTATTTTCAGTTAAAAGAAAGAAAGGTAATTAGTGGCCAAATATGATACGAAGAATCTCCACCCATCCTTTTCAGCCTGTATAGATTTTTCTAATTCTTTGTCAATACAACTGCAAGTTCTTAAAGAGTTAGTAAGAGCTGTCCAATTGATCACACAACGTGTGCTGTATAGACGACTCATGCTGCTATAGTTTTACGGATTTTTTTTCTGCTAGTTAAGGAGTTGTCAACGGAATGGCTTTGATTTCGATATGTCAAAAGTCATCAGTAATGTCAAAAAGTTTACATGCAGCACATAGAAGAGCATTTTTTTTGTTTTTAGAAGACACTAACCACTTTCTAAACATTTTACAACAGTTTGTAACTTATACCACGTTCCAGGAGTAAGACACCTATTATTTCTTTGGTTCGAAGCAAAGTCAATGAAGCCTGGATAACTGACAGCTTTATTTTGAGGAAAATCTGACTGGTGGCCTGCCACCCCCCAATCTTTGCCGCCCGGTGCAAGTGCACCCTATGCACCCCCCTAGATCCGGGCCTGTAATTGGTTGCCCGAAATATCAGCAGCCAATGCTACTGGGGAGTATATCGCCCCGCTTCTGACACCAGGAAATGGTGAAGAGTGGTTGGAGTTCTCAAACTTCTGAGTTTCAGCCCAAATTAAATAAATTAATTATTTACGATTTTGCATTTAATAGCTTGACATTTGACAACAGATCAATTCAACAGGCTTTTAGAAACCGGGTGGTAATTATTTCCATAATATTTCTGCGTCTGACGCTGTAAGTTTAAGCTTAGGGCAATCACAAAAGCGCAATACTGCCGCTGTTGGCAATAGGGGCGAATCTGAGGAAAGAAATAAATCTTGGCTTAAAAATAAGGCTTATTTTTTTGTTTCTTTTCCTCAGATACGCACTTTTTGCTTACGGCGGCAGAATAAATAGTAAGAGGTTCCTGCATTAATACAACTTGGAATAAAAATCTGTGGAGGTATTTACCTCTCGAATTGCAAAGGAACTTCTACTTTACAATCAAAGTACGCTGGCAGAATAGTCGACCTCGGGTGTTGCCAAAGAAGAAAATAAATCTTAGATACTGATAGAGCACTATTGCTTCGTGAAGAGTTCGAAATATTCAGAGTCTAATATAGTTAACTATTGTATTCAAAAAAAGGACGGTTAGCAGTCTTAGAGCGAGAGATTTGGTCTTTTTGTACTTACAGCCGTTATTTCAGAAAGGCGCACGGACGAAAATATCTTAAAATAAATTCTGCCTGCAATGACAAATAACAGCATACCTCCACAGTAAACTTACCCCAAGGCGTACACTTGATAATATTGTATAAAAAATATCCCTTTTATGTCCGTTGTATTAGAAGTAATAGTATATTTATTTGTAGAATATGTAAACAGTGCGAATAAATTGCTTACACGCTGACTTTTAAAACTTTTTATAAACGTGTGTTCGTGCTTTGAACTATTTTTTTTTTCACAATTTAATCAAGTATTTTATTCTTAATTTGTTTAGGTAACGTAAGACCGGGTTAATCACCTGGTTAACAAAATAATAATATAATTAAAATATAGATGAATTTATAGTGGTTAGTAAGAGTCGTTGGCCGTGCTGTGGCCTTTGTTCAAAATATCACTCGGACAGTCTGTAAAATTTAACAAAACTAAATACTTATAACAATAAATATAAACGTACATAATTCTTAATAAGTCCACAACTACAATTTAACTGGTCGATGATTCCACCTAATTAATAAAAAAAAGCAGGAACCTCGTACACCAAAATTTTGCTACAAAATCAACTGAACCTGCCAATGAAATGGCCGAAAATGATCGCCATTGCCATTATGATGCCTATACCAGTAAAGATCTGGTTAGGTTCTAGTAGAACCTTTTTGCTATCGATATCCTTAATTTGTTCGACCTCTTCCAAGTCTTGATGGACCGCTGATAATGCTTTGGTGATCTCTGCGTCGGATTTTAAACTCGATTGAGAAGCGCTTACAATTGCGCGTGTTAAGTCGCGGAGCTGCGCATCTACAGTCCTTTCCCGATGTTGAAGGTGCTCTGGAAATAACGAAACAATTAAATTACATGGTTCCAGTCAATTACTTCTATCTACAGGGTGTATCAGAAAGGTGTGGTCCAATTTAAGGGTGTGGTACAGACCATCAAACTGAACAATTTTCTACATGGGACCAAGATCGTAATAGAGAAAATATAATCAGTTGTCCCATACATTTGGGACTCGTAGTTATTGAAGTTTTATACGGGACAGCTGCTATTTTTTTCTCGATTACGATGTTGGTCTCATGGACAAAGGTGTTCAGTTTGATGGTCTGTACCACACGCTTAAATTTTACCACACCGTTCTGATACACCTTGTATGCATATATGTAATTAAATAGTAACGAAGTCACTTTTTTTTTTTAAATATTCAATGTACAGTACAGACGCCAGCACATCAAGCTACTACAATCTGTCAGATTTTTTAAATAGATGTTCGACTTTATTGCTAAAGCATTAGGTTCAAGGTTGATTGGGAAAATCTGACAGTTTCGGTTAGGTTGACCTGCTGGCGTCTGTACATTGAATATTTTTGAAAAAAAAAAGTAATTGATACGAGGTGTGGAAACGAGTATGTTGCCAAAAATATAGTTTTAAGAATCGTTGTCCGTTTGTCTGGATGTATGTTCGGATTGGCGAAAAAACGGATTTGGATGAAATTCGGCACACCCGAATTAACACATAGGGTAGGAACTTTTAATCCCGGTAGTGCGTTCCCGTGGGATATTTTAAAAGCAAAAACAGGTAGAACGAGCTCCGCAAGTGGCACGTTAAAACTTGTGTGATAGCAATTTTTATTCGTTTTGTCTCTTTTTGTAGATATCTTTTCTTCCTCTTGTTACTTGTGATATCATTGGTTCTAGTATATCCACATATCACGATCGTTGCAAAGATAACATTGGTACAGTCAGCCTACGGAAACCTTAAACTCACTTTGAGCCTTGGCATATTATACGATGCAAACGGCGACGTCAAAAATACTTAATTCACAAGTGATACAGGCAGCTGCATCAACCTTGATGTAGCTGAGATCAAAACAACTAAACATCTTGTGACTGTCTGTCATAGTGCTTTTGATTTTGAAACCACTATAGGGTACAGACGTCATAGTCTAAGCTAGTTAAGTTAGGATATGTGGGAGTAGGATTGAGACCGCGAGAGCCGATACACGTGTGAGTCCAGGAGGGTGAACTGAGAATTGAGTGAGGGGCAAGACGCGGAAGAATACGGCGGAAAGGAGGGGCACGGTTCTTCCCCCTAAGGGGGAACCGACATAAACACTAATATTAACATAATAAGGAAAAAACTAAATTTTTATCAGCTTAGGGTAATTTAGGTAAAGTCAGAAATGATAAACTTTTTAGTAAGGTCATATACTTGTCGGGTTTGAAGTCTTCAAACCCGTAATTTAGTGATTGAGAATCACCCTCCCTCGACCTCCAGGGCATTATATTAATAAAAATAAAAAAATTATGTATTTATATAATTACCTATTAAAGATTCCTGTTTGTCGACTAGATGGTTTATGTTTTCTTGCATTAATTCTAAGTTTTTCGCGAGATTGTCCTGTAAAAAAAATATAAAAAAGGTTATAGAAACAATATAAATAAAAGATTGTGAATACTACTACTACATACGGAATGCATGGGTGGCTCATGTTAATAAAAAAGATATATTAGTAATTATATGAACTTTTATTACCAAGCAAATTCAGTTGAGAATTCTAATCTCATGATGTTTAGAATTCGTACTTAACGACCAACCCATGAAATTTTTTTTTTTTTTTTGTTTATTTTTCAATACATTTTAGTTACATAATATACAATCTTAACACCTTGTCTTTTTTAGACCTTTAAAGGTTTATGTGACAAAGTGGAGGAAGCAAACACGCTCACAACAAATACTAAAAAATTATGTTGGCTACTTAAAGAATTGAGATGGGATGTCACCAGTAATATAATATTTTTTTAAGGTAGATTTACATTTTTTATATGTACTAGAGGCAATATTTGACTGCAGAGTCGGGAATTTTATTTAGAGCATCAGGTAATATATATTCCCACGTTCTCCTGCCATACACATTTACAGTTGTAGGTAGTTTATATGTAGGCAAGTAATCAAGATCACGTAACTGTTTTGGTCTACTGTTTAAGGTTAAGGAGCTAATATTATTAAATTTATCCAAGATAATTGCCGACCTGAATTTATCATAGACTGACACAAATTTACAATATTTAAATAATCCGTGCTCATCATCTTTATATTTAAGTTTAATATACTTTGGCACAATAGTCTTGAGTATACTTACACAAAATGGCAAATAATGAATGTTAAAACCATTTTAAGTCATTGACTTGATGAGATAATTACTGTTACATACATATTAAGTGTAAGGAGGAGCTCACAACAGCCGGACTCCGCAAATGTCAACCTCACCTGCGCACGGTACACCCTGCCACTGACGGACGAGACGCTGGCGACTGACCGATCGTGGTATAACCATCCAACAAGCCAACCTAAATTTTCCAGAGCGATGGCGGGCAGCAGCGTCATCGCGGCGAAAGGACTGGCACTGCGGTTACCAGCCCGTGTGCCCAGCGTGGTGACTATGGGCATTGAACCTCCCAAATGAAAAAAGTGTCAAAAGAACGCCCCCCCAGCTCCCGGTGGTCCCGCTATTCCTGGTCAAGGAACCCCGTGGCCCTAGTCACGGTAACGGCGGGACAGAGGTACGAAGAATCTCTGGATTACGGCAGGCTACCAACGACGTCTACATCTGGCTACGTATAATTGACGTTCAATGAGGCTGGACCATCACATTGCCGAGCTTGAGGTAGAGTTAGCGCGCATTAACTGGAATATACTGGGGTTATCTGAACTCTGAAGACGGGGAGGATACGATAACCCTGGAGTCAGGCCACCTATTCTACGTCGGAGGCGAAGAAACACGCCTTTCAAGACGCTGGACTGGACTAGACAGGATATCAACGTGAACGGCGAGTACATCTCACACCTTCGCTTTGCTGATGACATCATCATAATGGCAGAGACGCTGGTACAGTTAGACCAGATGCTCCACAGCCTGAATGGAGCCTCTCGGCGGGTTGGCCACGGCATGGATTTAGACAAGACATGTAAAATTCACACGTCTTGCTAAACCCAATCCACATCGAAGGGTCGCTTCTCGAAGTTGTGAAGGAGTACGTCTACCTAAGGCATGTCGTCCAGATCGGTATACATAACTTTAAGAAAGAAGCTGACAGAAGGATCCAGTCAAGTTGGGCAGCGTTAGGGAAATTTCATCAAGTCTTCTCGTCAGATTTCCCGCAATGTTTGAAGACTAAGGTCTTCAACCAGTGCGTCCTGCCCGTTATGACATACGGTACCGAAACGTGGACACTGACAGTCGGGCTGGTCCACAAATTGCTGGCTATGGAGCGGGCTACGCTCGGTGTTCCTTTGAAAAGAACCAGAGTTACCGACATAGCTTGCAGTCAGCAAACTGAAGTGGCAGTGGGCTGGCCATGTTTGTCGAAGGACCGATGGCCGGTGGAGCAGGCGAGTCCTGGAGTGGAGACCGCGTTTCGGCAAGCGTAACGTGGGACACCCCCAGCTAGGTGGACTAACGACCATAAGAAACTGGCTAGGACAAACGGATGCAGAAGGAGGAGGACAGGGTTTTGTGGCACACCCTGGGAGAGGCCTATGTTCAGCAGTGGATTGCGATGAGCTGAGTTGATTGATTGATTGACATAAAATGTGTCAAAAGTTTCTCCGGTCAACATCCCAACTTGCCCAACGTTTTGACAAGATTCCTATAATAGATAACGAAACTAAGGGCCTCAACACATTGGCGATTAGTGAAGTGTTCCTAGCAAAGAGTATGTTTAACCCGCTCTCTGTATCTGCGAGTACGCCACGTGAGCGCAACGTGTTCGCCGCGTTTGCGTAAAGAGAACGATTGACGTGAGTGCACAAGAGAGAGTCACGTCGCTTAGTAGCGGCTAGCTTGATTCCGACTCGCGGAAAGCAATTCACAAATCGCCTCGCTGGAAACACGCTGGCAAATCGTCCGTGTGATAACGTTCTTAAAGAAGCAAGTGTTAGTATCCTACTTTACTAAATCTTGCCTAAACGGCAAAACGGGTTTGGATGTAATTTGTACATGGATAGACCACATAACCTAGATTAGGATATAGGATACTTTTATCCCGGTATACGTTCTTGTGGGATCGATGGCAATCTAATTTGAGTTTGCTCAGAATTTGACTAATTTAAATATTCCTTTTGTCGATTACCAACCTCCACGCGGGTGATAAGCTAGTTCTGTTTATGAAGTTCTAAGATTCTGGCTACAGTAACTCGCCTGATAAGCAAACTCCGTCTTCATAGCCTCTGTGATATCAGCTCTGCTGGCACTACTACCACCAGCGATGGTATATAACACACTTGCACTTCGAGCCATCTGTTGTTCCATCATTTCGCGGAATTCGGACATTTTCAAGTGATTGTTGATTGATGAGCCAGCTATACCGAGTACTGTGCCTGGAAAAGGGATATGAACGACGGTTAGTTAAGTTATTTCTGATGAAGTTATAAGAATCCTAATAACATAATTGTCTTCTTATTTATAAACAGTATTTTTTTTATGAAAACTTCACGACAAAAACACGAGTAAATAAAAATAAAATAGCCAATAATGTCAATAATTACATCTTCCGCAAATATTAACGATACTTCGGCGACCGCGATACTTGATGCGCTAAGCGAGCACACCGTTGACTTAATGATTGCCAATTATAAATAACACTTACCAAAAATAGAGGCGACAATATACCAATACTTGTTCCGCTCAGCATGCGCTCTTTCTCGCTCGTGTCCAAGCTTGACAGCGGCAGACATAGTCGCAAACAGTTCCCTTTCCTCGCGTTCGGCATCACCGAATAAGGCGCGGAGGGCACGTTCTTGTACAATAAACTGAAAAAAAAAAACAAAGTTTGTTTGTATTGTTAAAAAATTATTTTAACTTTTCCAGGGTTTTTTTTTTGTGATGTAATTTACCTTTTGTGGGAAAACCTTTTAAGCTGGTAACATTATAATGCCAAAAGGCCAGCTTTCACATACAAACTGTACGAAAATATGAATGAAATTTGGCCTGCTTGAATTTTTCGGCTATGTATCTCTATTAAGGGGAGCGTTAGGGTAGCCCGCGAAATTCAAATATTCTTACGTTTTTTGCAATTTGCAAGTCAGTATTAAGTTGTATGTTAAATAAAGTATGATTCGCGGTCGTAACTAATATGTATTTACATATTATTATAATCGTTAGAATCAGTAATGCTCCTTAAGTTAGACTAATCCTCAAATGTCAAGATTTCATGAAATAGTTATTCATTAGGATTACCTGGTCTTAAAGAGTTGTATTATTAGTATATATTTAATGATTATAATTATGTAAATACGCCGCTACGGCCGCGAATTATATTTTGATAAACGAACAACCTAATACTGACTTGTAAATTGCAAAAGTGGTAAGAAAATTTGAATTTAGCGGGCTACGCTGACGCTTTCGCCTTAAGAGGCTACCGAGCGCACAGTGGAGCCCTCATCGTTTGTTTTATTATTTCTTTTAATTTAAAAAGAAAATGCAGAAAATAAGCACGTTAAGTTGTGCTCCACAAGACTATACGTTATTATTATTACAAACAGTAGTTTAGTTTTATAAATAGCTGAAGTTTGTTATTCTTCGTTTGTTTGAATCTCTGGAACTACCCGTCGGATTAGAAAAATTCTTTTTGCATCTGATAGTCCAATTATTGAGGAAAAACTATTTAACAGCACACTACGGCCCTTAGGAGCCGAGGAAAAAGAAAAAGTCAGAAGGAACGCTAAGCGAAAACAAAGTTATAGTTCACGTCAAATAACTTTGCCGCTCTGAAGTTCGCGCAAATGACTGCGCAGTAGTCAATATCTATACTAAGGCTGCGTTCAGACGACACGCGCCCACTACGCACACGCAACGGACGTCAGCACCAGCGTCTAAACTCGCTTTGAAATTTGCGCGTGCTGAGTGCGGACTCAACGCGGGCACACGCGTTGAACCAATTTCAAAGCGAGTTTAGACGCTGGTGCTGACGTCCGTGGCGTGTGCGTAGAGGGCGCGTGTCATCTGAACGCAGCCTCAAACACCAGCGCGCCATGCCATGCGCATCGGAAAGCCAGGTTTCACAGAGCGGTAAAGTTATTTGACGCGATCTAAAATACCGCGGGCGGGCGTTTCGATGCGCCGCGAAGGGCCAGGGGCCGAGGGAGTTTTAAAAAAATGTGGCTGTTATTTTAGTATATTGTGTATCTTACGAATTCCACGCCAACAAACTCGCGGGCCGAAGCTAGTTTTTAGATAAAATTAAGACATTGTGATTGGAAATTCATATGAAAGATACTTCAGAACAGCCTACATAAATCTCAGTGGCTTTTTACGAATGCTGAAGCTCTAGCACTAAGTAATATGACGTAAATTGAAATACAACCACAGTCCAGCCTTCGAGAGAATGCGTTCCTGACACGTGTCTGTTGGACAATTTCTAGTAATAATGATCAAATTCGCTAAACACATATTATTTGCAATAGTTGCCAACACGAAACTTGAGCGTGAACCTTGAATTACTTTAAACGATTTTGGACTTTATTACTGAGACAATAAGTATGCGCAAACCACCCCCACCACACCTCCGAGTGCTCAAGATTCGTGCCAGCATGTGTAGTATGAAACTGACAGGAGTCAAAAGCGCATTCTCTTGATGGTCAGAGTGTATCCTATAGAGTTTTGGATTATATTTATGCGGCAAGCACAATAAATAATAAATAATAATACTATTATTAGTAGGTATCACCTATTAATATGAATAAGTCATAAAACGAAATAAATATTGTGAAACAAGTAAGTACATATTTTTAAATTCTAAATTGTTCCGAGTTTACGTTTAGTCACTCCACCCACTGGGTCAACAACAGCAATGAGGCAAAAAATAAATAAATACCTTATGTTCTTCAGTACAAAGATGTAAGTACTTGTCGTCTCCCTTCATGGTGTTTTGCATCTCGGAATGTAGTTCTTTTAGCTTAATTTCAACATCAGCAACCTGACGGCCCAGCTCACGTCTCCTATCTTGTGCGGCCATGAATCTTTCCTGAAAGTAGTTGAAATATTGTTTTTTTATAGAAACAGATGGACTGTGTGAAAGATGATACGGCTAGAATGGGGGTGACTACTGAGATGACGACTAAAACAGAAGTAAGTATGGAAAGACTTGTTGCACCATCTGAAATGAATTGGAATAATGATGATAGTAAGTGCCAAAAGGGTATTGTGTTAGTAACTAGATTTTGGAAGTCAGACAACTACTCAGAACTACTTATCTGATCTACTCTGCCACCATAAGGAGGGCTGTCTACTGAAATATTGAAATGGAGAAAAAAAATATTTCATCCTCTTTAAAATACAAAATACAAAGGCAGATGTGTCTATTAATACATTAGGCGCGGCAGACGCACATGCCCGTTTTCGGACGTTCACCAGGTGCTTGACGGCGCGTATGCGCGTCCATACAATTTACATAACTTTCTTCGAGTGCGGCGCGCCGCACCTGTGCGTTCGTTGTGCATCTCTATTGTTTCAAAAACATCGTAAAATAAGGGTCGGTAAGGGTGTAGCATAAAGAAGCGTTTGCATAAAGAATTAAGCAGATAATGTGTTAATAGTAAGAATTATTAGGTTTTGTTAAGTTTACGACAATATAAAAATACTGGTAGATGCATCTCTTTGTGTTGATTCTGAATATGTAAATAACTCAATTTTGAAAAAAATGTCAGATACATCTTTTTTCCTTATACTTATTTTATATATTTTCCTTACTGTGTAAATCAATACCCCTTAGTAAGACTGGTTGTCAGACAGGAGCATCCATGTAAAATACTGGTATTCAGCTGCATTTGTTTAGACTGGAAGCTGATCCCAACATAAAATTACTAACATAAATGAATACCTAACTAATATCTATTTAATAGTTAGGAATTTATTTATGTTAGTAATTTTTGTAGTGAAGTGAATGACTCCACTAACTTCTAGGGCATAGCAAATTCAATTATGTTATGTTGGTAAAAATAATTTCATACAATATCAATACTCTAAAGAGTATGCATGACAAGATTCAAAAGATTAAACCTCTGCATATAAGATCATGTACAGAAAGTTCTACATATATGTTATCTGATAAAAACGTCAATGTCTATCATCTACAATGATTAAGCAGTATTTGCATTAATCTACATCAATAAAAATACTATTTATAACTTCTAAATGATTTTAATTGTATGATGTAAGCTTGTTGAAACTTGGGGTGAATACCATGATACTCATATAAAAAAAAAACAGGCTTATAGGCATAGCAAGCCTTGACCTTCCGCCAGTCATCATGAAATAAAAAAAATAGATGTGGTGTCTCTAACCTGTGCATCAACGACAGTATTTTGCAGAGCCATAATTTCTTCGACACCTGTGAATTTCTCATATCTGCTAACTATATCTCGTACTCTTTTCGTCACAGTCTGGTATTTGAGCCTTTCTGCTATTTCAGTTACTTTTGTGGCTGGTACATATCTGGTTATAATTTGATCGACTTTGTCACGGCCACTTGTAAAATTAGATAAATGCAATTTGTTTTTCAGGTTTTGCCCTATTTGTCTGAGTTTGTCTGCCATATTTACATGTTATTATTGTTGTAGACTTTGCAATTTATTGAATAAATAACATTTTTCGGTGCAATGATTGTATTTCCCAACCCAATTTGCCCTGATGGATGGGTTTCGGTTTGACTGGAGTGACACTAGTGACAGTGACAGCATGACTTAAATGTTTGACGTTTGTTGAAGATTGATGCGATTATATTTTGTGTTCGGATACGCAGGATAATGGTGTGGACATATGATACGAAACGTGAAATACAGGGTGTCCGGTAATGAATGGATAACCTTGAAATGTCTTATAGTATAACTTATGGCCGTTCAGAAAAAAAATTGAAACAAAATATATCATAAGTAGTACCTAAGTTATGATTTTTTTAAAAGAAAGGTCTAATTTTTTTTACCTTGTTTTACTTTTATGAACACTACGATCAGAAATGAATGGATTCCATCGGTTTGTTGTTATTTTATTATTATACACGAACTATGCTAATAGATAAACAGTCAATAGTATGACTAGCTATTGCACTTTTTTATTAAAAAATTAGCAGATTAATTAATTTTAGAAAAACTTTGCAAAATTTATTTTTTAAACTATGTTTAAACATCTTGGGTATAAAAAAAATGTATGAATACATGAGTGGCCAATAATTTTAAAATAATGTCACTTTCAAGTAGATTTTATAATGGTACAATTCATAAATGTATCTACAATAAATAGTGAATTATTGCGATTAATGTAGAAAAGGAGAAAATTTTACTAAATATCAAAATTTGTAATATGGGAACATTTTTTAAATTTAATTGTACCTGAACTTTGGGGATTAATAAAAAACAACATTTAACATAAACAACACTTTATTATCATTCGTTTATAATAAATGTTCAAACTGCCGGCCTCCCACTCTTATGCAGGCCCTACATCTACGGATAAATGATCTACGGAGCAGTCTTGTGTACCGTCGTTCACTAATTTTTGATGCGGCTGCTCTGACTCGTCTTCTTAATTCTTCTAAAGACCTTATAGGCTTACAGTATACTTCCTCTTTAAGGCAGCCCCAATAAAAAAAATCCAATGGATTTAGGTCCGGTGAACGTGGAGGCCACAAAATTGGCCCTAGCCGCCCGATCCATCTATCTGGGTACGTGTTATTTAAAAATGCACGAACAGATACAGCATAATGCGCAGGACAGCCGTCATTTTGCAACCAATATGACTCCCTCAGCTCCTCGGGCACTTCTTCTAATAAATTGGGGAGATCATTTTGAAGAAACTCCAAATAACTTTGCCCTGTTAAATTCCCCGGTAATTCAAATGGCCCGATTATTATTCCACTTAATATTCCAGTCCAATAATTGATTTTAAATTGGTATTGGGATCTATCTTCACGCATAAGATGGGGATTTTCTAATTCCCAACCGTGTAAATTATGAAGATTCATGTATCCATCTCTTTTGAATGTTGACTCGTCGCTCCACAGAATTTTATTAAAAAATTGCGGGTCTTCTTCGATTTTTGCCAGCATTTGTCGGCAAAAACGCAATCTAGCTGCATAATCTCTTGGTTGGAGAGTTTGCACGCGTGTAACGTGGTAAGGGTGGAATTTATTTTTTTTCAAAATATCGTGCACGGTCGATTTTCCGATACCTGTGCGTCGAGCTATTGTTCGTGTAGAGGTAGAAGGATCGTTTTCGACTTCCTCAAGCACGGCTTCCTCAAGACGAGCGATTCTTCCACTGCTTGTACCACCGACACCACTACCAGGCAATCTTCCTTCGGAGTAACAACCGTGGACACGAATAAATACGCGGTAGTCTGGGTGGCGCGCATTAGGGTATCTCTCCCTATAGAGCGCTGCAGCTGCATTTGCGTTACCTCTGCATTCTCCATAAATGTAATGCATATTTGCATATTCTTGTGCCGTATACTGACGTGGCATTTTGATACACAAAAACACAAAAGTCCAGTTTAGTCCAAAAACAAACCAAATCGTCGCAAATATCACCAAACAAAACAAGTCCAAATCAGTAAGCAAAACGAATAGTCCAATAAAATAGCCACGTGGTCGTTTTAACACTGATTCAAAGTAAATCACGATAATTGCAAACGGAAACTAAATAAACACATGCGAAGTCGAGCAAGTCGAGAAACGCACTAAAAGTATGAGTGCTTACCTGATGTTTTACATTTATTTCCTCTCTCTCGCACCTAGCCGATTCAGACCCTCTTTGTCTAACATAACACAAAAGAATGACAGCACGGCGTGCGCGCAGGTAGCAAATATGAAGGTCACACGACCCATTTCACGCTTTTAAAGTAACTATTTTAATCATTATGAGTATTTGTAAATTTCTGACAATTTGGTTTCAATACGCAATTTTTATTCACTACAAATTCCTTAAATGTATTTTTGATTAATCTTCAGTGGTCAGAAGCAATTTAATTTAAAAAAAGTTCCTACATTACTTTTGACATTTGGTAAAATTTTCTCCTTTTCTACATTAATGGCAATAATTCACTATTTATTGTAGATACATTTATGAATTGTACCATTATAAAATCTACTTGAAAGTGACATTATTTTAAAATTATTGGCCACTCATGTATTCATACATTTTTTTTATACCCAAGATGTTTAAACATAGTTTAAAAAATAAATTTTGCAAAGTTTTTCTAAAATTAATTAATTTGCTAATTTTTTAATAAAAAAGTGCAATAGCTAGTCATACTATTGACTGTTTATCTATTAGCATAGTTCGTGTATAATAATAAAATAACAACAAACCGATGGAATCCATTCATTTCTGATCGTAGTGTTCATAAAAGTAAAACAAGGTAAAAAAAATTAGACCTTTCTTTTAAAAAAATCATAACTTAGGTACTACTTATGATATATTTTGTTTCAATTTTTTTTCTGAACGGCCATAAGTTATACTATAAGACATTTCAAGGTTATCCATTCATTACCGGACACCCTGTATAAGAAAAGGAGGAGATTGGGATGAATCTTAGATGAACAATTCATCCAAGATTAAAGGAAGTTAAAATTATTATTTCATCATCATCTCACCGAGAGGAGGCCTGTGTCCTAGCAGTGGGAATATTATAGGCTAATAATATAGGCCCAATTAAAAAAGGTTTTATTATCCGAAGTATTGAGTAAATTCTTGGCCGCCTAGCCCACAGGCTGCAATGACCCATCATTTACGTTGAATAGGCAGCCAGGCTGTCTAGTCCAGACTACAACTTGACCTCTAGGATTGGCAACTCAATGGCGTTCCGCAAGCCCCTTGGCAAAAATAGAACATTTATTGATCCTAAGATATACATAGACATAGATTTGTATACTATGTAGTTACATGCTAAAACTTAATCAACTAACAATGGACACAAAGGGAGAAAAATATATTAACAAAAAAAAAATCCTGTCTCCTGAACTAGGGATGGCCTGTATCTTAGAAGACAGTGATTCGACCGAGCTGAACAGTAAATTGATGTTGGATCTTAGGTTTCAAGTGCCGATGTTATTCTACCACAAAAACAAAAATGTGAGTTAGCTGAGTAAGTTATTTTAGATTTATTTATTTGAGCAAGGATGCATGTAATGATAATGTACCTTACGACTAGCTTGGCTTTCCTTCCTTGTTGTAATACTCCTATTTTTTTAAATTCTCGTTTAACAGGTGCTATACGCCAGGTAGAATCATTGTTTAAGCAACACAAGTAGATGAAAAAAACATGCAAATTCTTAAAAATCGTCCACACAACGCACATGTTTTTATCAAAGACTTTTGACATGTAACAAACTCACAGCGCTCTCTTGCGGTGAAGCTTTCGGGAAACAACCCCATTAGGTCGCGAAGTCCTAAGGGGTCCCTAGACAGTTAAAATTTCTTGACAAGCTATTTTGACCGTCTAGGGACTTTACGACCGAATTCAGTCGTAAAGCAATCGCTGTCTATGTCGAGACTGCAGCCCCTGTGTCACTGCATAATATAAAGTACTCTGTGGGCACTGCAGTGGCCTGCGATCATTACTGGCTGATTCTGAGCAAGTTGTTGGGGGGCTGACTACGCAGGATGCACTGGATGTGTAAAGATGTTCAGATGTGCGTGTTGGTTATGCATAAAGTTTGGCACACTGATAGACCACATGCCTCGCACGTAGAAGTAACCGAAGCAAGTAGTAGCTTCCCTGGAATAATGAAGATTGAAGAGAAACCAAGTATAACAGCTATGTTTGTAATAAATTCTTAACTAGGCATTTAAATAATACGTAACGTTGATATAAAAAAAAATTTCGTAACTGATAAGAACTAGGTATGTAACTACGCAATTTGGAACTTAAATAAAAATATTGATGATTATGTCGATAGAATTTTCTAGAAAAAATTCTGGTCAGAAAAATAACGTTGTTGATGCCAGCCCTGACCTGTAGATAGGCAAACAATATCTAATATCTAAAAATAATATAATTATATATTTCGTTTAAATAATGGGTGTAAAAAAACAAATTCACCTGATCCCAAACTAAACAGAGCTTGTATGTACATACTATGGAAACCAGATGACTGACATACTACATACACTAATTATTTGCAGCATTCATTCCGGAAGTTTCATGTTTACAATTACATATTTATCGCTCTGTACAATACATTAATAATTAAACCAATAGTTCGAGTGCCTAAATAGGCCTTTCACCGAGGTAAACACTCTGATTTTCATTTTGAAGACGAGCAAAATAAATAAATAAAAACATATATAAACAATATTGGTGAGATAAAAAATGAAAAACTGCACTAACAAAACGCACATTACATACAAAAAACAAGATATAAGCACAATGCAAAAATACCACACATGCAAAGCAGGCAAAAGCCATGATAAGTTTTTTTACAACGTTAAATAAGATTTTAAAAAACATAAGCTTAAATGGCAAGAAAATAATCCTGTGCGGAGATTTCAACATCAATATTCTAAAGCAATCTAAGGTTACCAGCGAATTTACAGAACTATTAATTAGTTATAACCTGAAACTACAAGTCAAGGAAATAACGCGTTTCGCTAGTAAAAGCTGTATAGATAATATAGCCCACAACTTAAAATCATGCAAAGTCACTATCAAGGAGCTAGCACTGTCAGACCATAATGCACAGATTATAAAAATTCCAGTTAAAAAAACTTGCACTTTAAAATATTGGTATTCGTTAAAAAGGAATTATTCTGAAAATAACAGAGCACTATTTATTAAATATTTAAAACAATTAACCAATAGTGATGTTTACAGCTGTTTGGATGCAAATCATGCATACAACCAATTCCACGAAAACTTTGCTATGCTCTATGACCTTTGTTTCCCAATAACTAAAATTAAAACTTTTAACAAATCAAGACCAAAATGGATCTCATGCGGCCTAAAAATATGCAGTAAACGTAAATGCCATCTCTTGTGGCAATATAGGAAAAACCCAAATGCATCAAACAAAAACGCATTCAAGACATATGCGAAGAGATACAAAAAAATAATCAGGCTGACAAAAAAATCCCAAAACGATTACTACATTAGGACTGCCACAAATAAAAGCAAAGCAACATGGAATGTTATTAATGAGATCAAATATAAATTCCCGATCGATAGCGTAGAACAAATCATTACCAACGACGAAATAATAACCAATCCTAAAGACATCGCTAAAATGTTTAATGACTTTTTTCTTGACATTAATAATAATAAACATTTTGATACACTTAATAACTCTTTAAATAAATTGACATATAATTCTAATTCTATTTTCTTGACTCCTACAATTCCAGAAGACATCAATAACATAATAATTTCATTAAAAAACAAAACCAGTACAGGTTATGATGGAATTACGACTAATATTGTTAAAGATGTTGCTGATATAATATCAGAACCCCTAAGCTATATAGTCAATTTGTGTATAGAAGAAGGCATATTTCCCGACAAATTAAAATTTTCAATTGTAAAGCCAGTTTTTAAGAAAGGTGACAGAACAAATATGAATAACTATAGACCAATAGCGCTATTACCTATCTTTGCCAAAATTTTTGAAAAAGACATTTATAAACGTCTTTACAACTTCTTCGAAAGCCATAACATTTTCTGTCCAAGTCAATATGGTTTTAGGAAAAATAAATCGATTAATGTAGCAATATATAATTTCTTAGGAAAAATAATGACAAATTTGGACAAAGGACTACCGGCTTTAGCAATATATATGGACATGTCAAAGGCTTTTGACCGCGTTGACCATAATATTCTACTAAGGAAACTATATGCATACGGTGTGAGAGGCAATGCATACAATCTCATAAAATCATATCTATCTAATAGGCAACAGATTACAGAGATAAGGAAGGTAAACATAGGCACAAAAACAGAAGAAACTTATGCGTCTGAATCCAGAACGGTAGAGCTTGGCGTTCCACAAGGGGGAATCTTATCCGCCCCTCTCTTCCTTGTTTATATAAACAACATGCCTTCGGTAATAAATCACGATATGACATTATTTGCTGATGATAGCACTGTACTGTTCACTAACGATAATACAATTAATTTAGAATCTGACATTAACCAATCTTTAGTATTAGTAAATGAATGGCTTAATTTAAACAAATTAATTATTAATATTGACAAGACCAAAATAATGAATTTTAAAATAAGAGCTCGACGTACGGGTACTTTAAATATCAAGTATCAAGATAAAGACATCGAAGAAATAGAAAGAACTAAATTTCTAGGGTTACACGTGGATAACCAAATAAACTGGAAAAACCAAGTTGACTATGTCTGTAAAAAGTTAAGTAAGTTCTCGTATGCCCTTCACAGACTAAGAAAAACTGCAAATCTACCAACACTAATAACAACATACCATGGTTACATCAGCTCTAACCTTAGATACGGTCTAATTTTCTGGGGCAATAGTGTTGATAAAGAACGCGCGTTCATTGCACAGAAACGATGTGTCAGGGCAATTTTCAACCTACAAAAAACTGAATCCTGTGAACCATTTTTTAAAAAGATGAACATATTAACATTACCGTGTCTATATATTTTTGAGGTCGCAGTTTTTATCAAAAATAATATTGATCTGTTTAAATACCGAACGCGTATACGACATCAGGACAAGCTAGACATAGTGGCTGGTAAGACGAATTTCCTGCACCAAAGTGTTTTCTGCTCGGCTCCGCGTATTTTCAATAACATTCCAAAGCCTATAAGAGCAATTACTGAAATAAAATCATTTAAAAAGTATCTCCATGAACTGTTAGTAAACAAATGTTATTACTCTGTGAAAGACTTCTATGCCGACAAATCACTGTTAGAATACAATCTGCCTAGGTCATGATGCGTTTTGTGGGTTTGGTTTTTAATATTTAACGGTCTAAAATTTGTAATCTATTGTTATAATATTATTGTTGACATGCATGTAAACATTTTATATGATATGTACCTACATTTATTGTACGCCCTAAGGGCAGGACATAGCTGTTCTCAAAGCAGTAAATCAACACCAGTTGTATTATGTACACTTTCCTATGATCCACAATAAAAATTAATTGAATTGAATTGAATTGAATTGAATTGAATTGAATTGAATTGAAGCCTCGTATTCAAGCAGATAATATCTATCTTTTTTTTCCGTGGAGAAATGCTCATGCATACTGCACTACCACGGGGAGATAGTGCAGTTATGTAGGACACTAACCCGCTAAAACTCCATGGTGTCCTCCTCTGCCGCTTGTGCTTGTGCACTCACCGCGAACCCGCTGCGGCTGTCCGTCACCGGACCCTCCTCTTGGGAGCACTCCCCATCACCGGCGCACAAGAACACATTGCACGCCGTGACCACCCCAGGGACCAAGCCAGCACATAGGCGCTAGACGACCCCGTGTCTAGGCACCCTTGGTCCCCCTGCGACCGGTCAGGTCAGTCGCCCGGCCGCCTACCACTTTTCGGCCGCAGAGGATAGGGAGAGCGGCCAACGAAATACCGACGCTCCTCTCCCGCCGCGGCTTTCAACCCTAGCCGCGATGACTCCCATACGACATCGCGGCCCGCCTCAGTTGCGATGTCGCCCAAGCGGCACCGCAAGCTACATGCTGGCCGCTACGCGTCGTCGACTTCCTGGGAAAAGCCTCGACTAGCGGCTTGCCCTCGGGATTTATTCCGTTCTAATACCACTGGTATTTGTTTCAACTCATATTTATATTCTATTCCGAATGGATACCATTGTTTAAACTAATGCCAAAACAACTTCAAAGATATAAGATACAGTCAGTAAAAATGTTTTGTTTGTAGTTCCAACGATAACCTGGTACCGGGCGAGAGGCCAAGGTATACCAGTTATGAAAAAAATAAGAAAAAAAATCCATGTCACTTAGTCAAGCGATAATAGACATTTTTCGAAAAAGTTGAAAATCTTGATCGCATTTTTAAGTACAGTGATCACAATTTTAACAATTTTACAGTGATTTTTTTAATAATGTAATCTCAAATAACAGTGCTATTAAGCGCAATCACAAATCAAAGTAATAAACATTGTTAACTAAGTAAAATAAATTAAGTTTTGACGAGTTATGGTTTACAAAATTATTGTCAGTTAACTTTGACACTCCATGTTCGAAAAAAAATGTACCACACTACCCTTGGCAAGTTATTTGAAAGATGGCTCACTTAGTCTAGATTTCAAAATGGTACAACACTTGCCACTTTTCATGTCAATGAAAGTACTACTTCGTATTTTTGGCGAAGGGATCCCTCATTTCAAAAAAGTTACCTGGTACTCTTTTGTTTAAAAAGGTCGGCGTCTCCAATGTTTGTAATCAACAAAAGTGAGAGAATGAGATAGATAGTAGTTATACTGTCTGTCAGAGCGAGACAGATTGTCATTCGACTTTTAGGATGAGTGAGACGACTTTAGCTTGTGTTACCCAGGACTTACCCAGGATTCTCCATCCGTACTTGACGACTCTGGCTTTGTTTTCTGGACTTTGTGTTGTGCAAACTGTGTGTGAACAACATGCTGTATTTGTACACACCGCAAGAATATGCAAATATGCATCTAAGCTATGGTGAGTGCCATTGTAATGCCTCTGCCGCAGCTAGATGGTACCGTGAAAGGTACCCGAATGTGGAGCGGTACCCAGATTATCGTGTCTTCCAAAATGTGCACGGATCATACTCGGAAGGACGATTGCCCAGTGCTCGTACGTCTGGTGGGAGACCTCGAGGAGACTACGACGACGTAGTTTTAAATGAAGTTGAAAATGAACCCAACACTTCATTACGTGCCATTGATATTGCAAAGGGAGTACCTAATACTCATCGAATTTTAAAACAATACGAATTACATCCTTATCATGTGAAACGTGTGCAGAGTTTGTTACCACGAGATCACGCCCCCAGAATTGCTTTCTGCAGAACCATGTTGGCAAAAATTCGTGAAAATCCGGATTTTCCAAATAAAATTTTATGGACTGACGAATCGACGTTCAAAGGAGATGGTTATTTAAACATACACAACCTACATGGTTGGCACATGGAAAACCCGCATTTGATGCGTGAGGACCGATCCCAGTACCAATTTAAAGTCAACATGTGGACAGGAATTTTAAATGGTCAAATAATTGGACCATTTGAGCTGACTGAAAATTTTAATGGCGTCGCCTACTTGCATTTTATCCAAAATGATTTGCCGACATTGTTAGAAGATACCATTCAAAATCTACGGAGAAATGTGGTATCAACAAGATGGCTGCCCAGCTCATTATGCCCGGCCTGTACGAGAATATTTAAACCAAGAATATCCCGACAGATGGATCGGACGCCATGGATCAATTTTATGGCCCCCTCGTTCCCCAGACCTGAATCCAGTAGATTTTTTTTTATTGGGGATGCATAAAAGAAAAAGTCTACTCAAAACCAGTACAAAATCTATTATTGGAATTGCGCCAAAAAATTGATGCAGCATATATGCGAGTAGATTTGCACGACTGGTGAAGAGGTCATTTCTGAGGCAATGCAGAGCTTGTATTCGTGCAGGAGGGAAACAATTTGAGCATCTACTTTAGTTTTAAGAGAATATTAGTGTTACGAAAATTTATTGTTTTATTTTGATTAAGTTTTCCACGAGGCCCTTTCGCAAAAAATACGAAATAGCACTTTTATTGGCAAGAAATGTGGCAAGTCTTGTGCCATTTTAAAATCTAGACTAAGTGGGCCATCTTTTGAAATAACTTGCCAAGGGTATTGTGGTACAATTTTTTTTCAACATGGAGTGTCAAAGTTAGCTAACAATAATTTTGTAAACCATAATTCGTCAAAACTTAATTTATTTTACTTAGTTAACAATGTTTATTACTTTTATTTTTGGTTGCAATTAATAGCACTGTTATTTGAGATTACATTATTAAAAAAATCACTGTAAAATTTTGAAAATTGTGCTCACAGTACTTAAAAATGGGACAAAGGGTGTCAAATTTTCAACTTTTTCGAAAAGTGTCTATTATCGCTTGACTAAGTGACATGGGTTTTTTTTCTTATTTTATTCATAACTGGCAGGGTTACCAGATCCGAATATAAGTTTTCCTGGAAAAATCCCTGCCTGAGCAATAAATTTCCGGACATTTCGGCAGCATTAATGGGTGCCCAGTGGTCAAAGGAGAGATATAGACTGTCCATAGCTTCTGTTAAGAATGTACTGTTGACACATTTCATTCTGAAGAATCATGTGAAGTTTCATAAAATTGTTATGAAAGACCAGCAGTTGCTGAACGCTATATCCAGCAATGAAAAGTACGAGGTTCAGATGAATAATGAATAAATAATCAATTAATTGATTGTTAATTACTAGATTTTATTCTTTGATTATAATTTTATTTCTTATATTTTTCTCTTTTTTTTTAATTCCTGACAATATTCAATTTTCCCTGTTTCCCTGACATACAGCTGAAATTCCGGACATGTCAGGAAAATTCCTATCATCTGGTAACGCTAATAACTGGTATACCTTGGCCTCTCGCCCGGTATCAAGTTATCGTTGAGTTTCGGAACACCCTGTATATAGTATAATATCGTTTTAAACTTTTAGTATAATGTTACTTACTTTACTAAATTTCAAATAAAAACAAGGATGTCAAAGCAAGTACTAAATCAATAAAAATATTTCAGAATGTCAAGAGTAAAAACTTATAATAATAATACAAGAATGTCAAAAAAGGTAAGGCGACTTAATGTTTATTATCTGAAGGAGGAATTGCGTAACACATTAAGTATCAATCGGAATCTGAATAATTTTGAAGCAAATTGCTAATCCATTGCTTCATATGTTAGAAAAATTTGTCTGCTCAACAACGTAAATAACGCAATGGATGTTGTTTAACTGTCAAAATGAAACCGATTCCGATTGATAATGTGTTACGCAATTAAGGTGCTTAAAATCCTGCCAGGTTTGCGGGTTGTTTAAAAGAGTTACCGTGGCCCTGGCACAGGCAACTGAAGGAACACGGGTGGGTTTTAGTCAGTAGAAGTCTGACACGCCCTCCCGCTCCACCCAGAGTGGGAGAAGTTATTTGATAACTTCCCACCCAAAAAAGGGTGCTGAATATAAGTTTGGATTTGGTATAATAGATGGCTATCTGTTTCGGGATACCAGACATTTTGTTTTTGCCAATTACTTGCCTCAAACATTTCCCTTTTTGATAATTCAGGAAAAAACGATCAGTTTCCATTCCAATGATTTTATTTCTGTAAGTAGGTTTGTACAAACACGTCAATCACGTTTTTTTTTTAAACTAGATGAGGTCAGCGTTTCCTATCTGACTACTCTGTGAAGAAAGACCGAAACAAATTCAGAGTTCACAGTCTCTTATAAAGTCCAGACATAATCTTGGTCAGTTCATGTGCAGACCATGTAGATTGGTGTCTGAAATGGTCTTTTGAGGAAAATATGTCGAAGTCCTTGGTATTTTTCTATTATTTGTACAAATTCTTAACTACGATGGTTCAGTCAGCATGGGTTTTAGTATCTCTTAACTTTACTAGTATTATTAATTTCACCTTGCTTCTCTATGTCATCTTCAAATTCATAAGTTCAATACATCTGGAAGCACCACTCTCTGGCCAATATCAACACGACTTGAAAAGTATGTAAATGTAAATCTTTAATGAGCAATTTGCTTGTATATTATCTATACATATCTAATTGCAGTTTAAGACAAACTTAGATGCGATGATAATAGAAAGAATTCCTTGCCATTAGTAACCGACTTCAAAAAAAAAAAACAGACGTTATCAATTCGACACGTAGGTGTGTATGTAATATTATTGGAACTGCAATATATTCACATATGATAATCTATTAGGGCTTCCAAACAAATATATTTACTAGATTTTATAGATGTATGTAAGATAAGTGACTCAAAATCTTGGTCAAATTATAGTGCAATATTTATAACAATAATATTCCGGTTTTTACAAAAAACTAAAAATTACGAAATCAAAAATAATTTTCAAAAATTAAATCAACTTCAAGAATAAATTAACTCAAAATTATGAAATAACTTAATTTCAGAATTCGGTGGCAAAATCTAAAATACAGATCCCAAGACACCGACTTCCGAAATTTAAGTTATTTCATAATTTTGAGTTAGGTATTTTCCTTTTGAAGTCGATTTAATTTTTTAAAATTATTTTTTATTCCTAAGTATACAGGGTTATTGGTAAACACCAAAAACCTCTTAAGGGGTCATTGTACTCGACATTATGAACAACTTTTACTATGGGACCAAATCTGAAATCGCAAAAAAAAAAACAGCTGTTCTGTACATTTTGACGAATTATGCGAACATAAATGTTTTAAGAAGGTTTGGACCTCTTGTGCGGTGAAAACTTTGGGTTATTTCGCTTTGAATCCATCCATTTGACTGTATTTTCAGAAAAGATGATACTCGTAGTTTAGCGAAATCTTTCAAATGTATATCGTGTTTTATACTTAAACTCGTCTTTCACATTGAATGCACGCTCCTTAAAGCTGAAGATTTATTATTCTTAGATACCTATGTTGGTACCTAACACGTTTTCCGAAATGACGACTCTTTTTTCGGCGCGCCATTTCATAAAAACATCGTAAGATTTTAAGTGTACCTAATCTTTTCATTTTGGTGGTATAAGGTTTTCCTCTATTATCGTTAAATCCATACGAGTATCTGAATCTGATGAACTCATTTTATACAAATACGTAATTAGCACTCGACAAAACAACTGAAAATCGAATTGCCGCTTTCCCGCCTTTTTTGTTTCTTTTTCTATTGGCGTTGTTCCAGCCAGTAGGTATTTTTTATCATTGATGATGGTAAATATTTAGCTCTAAATCTATGTCAATTAAATAATAATTTAGTGAAAAGTCAATAAAATTATAATATAGAGTCATGTTACAAAGTTGTAGATAATATTTTTAGGGTTCCGTATTTAATTACAATTTTACGCCGCGATTTAACAGAGTGACTGGACATACCTTGCAAAAGTTTAATTTTTTTTTGACAACAGTGAAAATCGTTTCCCAGGGACGAAAAGTAGGTACAGTTTTCATCCCTCAGCGGGCTTAGCATGATCACTGTCTCTGTCTATCTCTACGAAGAGTCTCTTTCTGACATTTCGTTTCTCCATTTTTTACATCGCACCGTAGAAATCTTTCTACAATTTGTCATTTTGTCTTGCGCTTCTAACGATCTTTGTCTAGGTCCTTTTGTAAGTAGACTATATCGGAAGAAAGTTTTCTATCCCATTCTCAACTGTCAAAATCACACTGATAACTGATAATTGTCTAGGGTAGTGAAGACAATTTGATTTTGTAATCGCCATGCTAAAGACACTAGAAAACTTTCTACTCGACGGCCGCGAAGTATAAACGGTTATCTACAAAATATTTTTTTTTCTCTTCTTTTGCTTATATCTCGAAAACGGTGTGTCCTATCGCAAAAATAATAAAAAAATTGCCCCCCTTAATGAGACCCATAAACCCTTAAAATTCTACATGTAGGTTAGTTATACATAATTACAACACTCCCCAATCATAACCATAGCCCAACTGAACACTATCTCCCAAATACACACAACCTATTTTTCACACATACTTCGATTACACAACTTACTTACTCATCAAGTTACAATCTCAAACACTTTACAGCTAAAACATACTCACAACTAAACTAACTATTTACATACAAACTCTTTCCATAATCGTTGTACCTACCTTGACCACAAATCCTGTCTATACCTACTCTCTTGTTAATCATTCGATCACGTAACTAATTTATCTGAAAATATTGACCAGTTATCCGTATCTCACTCACAATCCGCGGACCTAGAGGAATGCCAAAATATTATTACTTCTACTACGGACAACCTAATTATATTGACACAAAATATACGAAGCATAAACTGAAATCTGCCCGGCTTGGAGGTTTTACTACAAAGACTTAAAATGAAATGCGATATACTCATTTTAACAGAGTGTTGGCTAAAAAGTGCAACGTTAATCCCTCACCTATCTGGCTATTGTCATGTAGCAACAAATGCAAATCTCATACAAAATGACGGAGTAGTTATCTACTACAAAGAAAACATCAACCTAACTATAATAGAACCTGAATTTCATGAAAGTATCTGCCTCCTAGCCACCGTTGGAAAACAAGTTGCAATAATGGCCCTTTACAGATCGCCTTCCTACACTAAATTGGAGCCGTTCCTCTTGTCGTTGGATAATATGTTACAATCAGTGTCTTCCTTCGAGCACATCGTTGTTATAGGGGACATGAATAGAAAATAGAAAAATAGAAAATAGAAAATGGTTTATTGTCCAGGTAATACAGTAAGCAGGTTTGTATATGTTAACAACAAGTTGAGACGACATGAGTAGCTTAAAATATTACCTATATATAGTTTACAAAATAATATTTGCCAGTGAGCCTCAAACTAGACAGTTAGTCTGTATCTTGGGGCTCGGGGTACGGATTCCAGAGTGGAGACTAGAGAGGTGATTTCAAGTATTGTATGGTATGTTTGTGTATAGTGTGTGTGTGTGAGGGTGTGTGTGTGTGTGTGTGTATTTGTTCCCATTAAACGTCTTTTGATTCAGTGTCAGGTCAGGGTATTTATATTAGTTGTTCCGAGTCATCATAGCCGGAGTTTTGCAACATTTGCTTAATAATTTTTTTACAGCTGAATAAGGTGGTATTTTTAATTTCGCAGAGTTTGCAGACTTTATTGTAAGTATTAATAATAGAGTAAGCTGGGGAGCGTCTACCTAGCAATGAGCTGTTGTCAGGTGTTGGGATTCTATACTTTCTTTTGCTTATGATTGATGTGTAGTCGGGTCTGCTTTTAATAGTTTTGTGAGTTTTGGTGCAGGCAGAAAGAATAAAAAGTTGGCGGACTCTGAGAACTCTCGTTTTACATGATAGAGTAAATCAGTAGAGAACCGGTAGGGCTTCTTAAATGTTACTTTAAGAAGCGCTCTCTGTGCTCGTTCTACTTCAATCAAGTAGGTCTTTCCAGCACTACCCCACACGCTGATGCAGTACTGAATTATGGATTGGCATAGCGCTAGGTAAACTTGTTTTACAGTGTCTGTGGGTAGACAGTCTCGTAGTCTACGCATGGTGTGAATGAGTTTTCTTATTCGGCCAGAAAGGTTGGACATATGTTGCTTAAATGTTAGGTGGTCATCGATAAGAATGCCGAGGTATTTTATGGAAGTGGTACGATCAAGAGGAGGACAGTCACAAGGGAAAGTGGGAATGCTAGAGGAGCAGTGATGCAATTTAAGTTTTAGGTGTGCCGGGGGTTTTGAAGCGGCGGTCTTGGAGAAAGCAATATATTTTGTTTTACTACCATTCAATGTTAGGAGATTTCTGACCAGGTTATTCGCGATTAGTGACAATCCCTCGTCTGCTACACAGTGTACATATTCCCATGTTTTCCCGTGAAATATGATGGCAGTATCATCTGCATAAGTTATAATGTCAGCATTATTCACAGAGAGGTTTAGTATGTCGTTAATATAGACAATGAAAAGCGTGGGACCAAGTACACTGCCCTGTGGAACTCCGAAGTTAATTGGGAGTTGATCACTAGTGAAAGAGCTTACTTTTGTGTACGGTTTACGGTTTGTCAGATAGCTTTTAAACCATTCGTGACAAATTCCTCTTATTCCTATCCATTCTAGTTTCTTGAGGAGTAGGCCAGTTGAAACTGTGTCAAATGCCTTTGCAAGATCAAGGAAGATGGCAAGGCATTTTTCATTTTTCTCAATATGAGAAGAGACACAATTGACTAGGAGAGTGGCAGCGTCCTCAGTCGACCTATTCCTTCGAAAACCAAACTGATTCTCAGAGATGAGATGATTTTTCTCAATGAAAGAAATAAGACGAGAATTAACTATCCTCTCTAATATTTTAGAGACAGAGCTTAATAGTGCTATAGGTCTGTAGTTATTTGGTGCATGTTTGGGACCGCTTTTGTGGATAGGAGAAACCACAGCTATTTTCCAACATTCTGGGAAGGTACCGGTCTCAAGGCTCAGGTTAAAAATGTGCATCATTGGTACTAGTAAGGACTTTAAAGCTCTTTTGATAAGTATTACTGAAATTTTGTCAGGGCCAGGAGCACTTTCGGCTTTAAGGTCAGATATGATTTTAATAATTTCGTACGCATCTGCCGGTTCAAGGAGGAGAGAATGTGGGTTTGAGACGTCGGATGTGTATGTATTTAATAAAGATTCATGAGATAGATTAAGTTTTTCTAGTATCTTGTCTGCCAGACGGGTTCCTACTGAGGTAAAGTATGAGTTACATGAGTTGAGTGTCTCTTTTTCTCTATTCGGGCTCAGTAATTGAGAACTATTATAGCAATAAACTCTAACAAAATTAAATCTGAAGGGGAATGCTATCTAACCTTAGCTGCATCGCACGGCCTACTGCCAAGTCACACTTTAGTTACTCGCAGCGCCCGGCAAACATGCATAGACCATGTCCTTATAAAAACTAAAGCTTTCTCCAACACCATAGTCCCTAATACATCATTAACAGACCACCATCCTGTCTTATTTTGTTTAAATTTAAAAAAAACCACGGCAACATGCAACTACAACGAAGGTCATCACTAACGATAAAACATTAGCACAAGACATTTCACATATTAATTTTGGTCCCATTTATGAAATAGAAAATCCTAACACTAGTCTAAATTACCTAACACAATGCTTACAAAAAGTAATAGAAAAGAATACAAAAATCGTAACACTTTCTAGACGCCAAAAAATCATTAAGCCCTGGATAACTCCAGGACTACTACGTTGCATGCGGAACAGAGACCAACTACACAAAAGGGCAAGCATTGATCCGAATAACGAAGTCTTGAAAATTACCTACAAAAGGTATAGAAATTTCTGTAATTCTCTATTACGAAGGTTAAAAAGAGCATACGAAAAAAACCAAATCTTGGAAGCACAGAACGACAATAAAAAATTATGGAAAGTCATCAAAAACATCACACACACAACAAAAACAAAACCACACCATAAAGATCTTCTAACTCTATCATCTTCTCCTGACCAAGCACTACACGAAGCAAACAGCTATTTTATAAATGTAGGTAGTTCACTGGCGGATAAAATCAGTCAACAAAATATGAATTTCCGAAATCTACCATTACTAGGTAACTCCCAAGACAAAGTACTAAATGTACCCAATTCTTTCGGCTTAATTGAGACAGACAAATATGAGATTGGACATCTTATCATGGGTCTAAAAACAAATAGTGCACCAGGTTGTGATAATATCAGTAGTAGATTCCTAAAACAACATAAAGACATTCTCGTACATCCCTTGGCAAAAATTTTCAATGATTGTTTAAAAAAAGGAGTGTTTCCCTATTCCCTTAAACGATCAGAAGTGTGCCCAATCTATAAGAACGGAGACAGAAATCGTATAAACAACTACAGACCGATATCTATACTGCCTGCAATTTCCAAAATTCTAGAAAAAGTCATTAACATCCGTCTAGTAAAATATCTCGAAAAAAAATAATCTGCTTTCAGTAAACCAATACGGGTTTAGGCACGGAAAATGTACAGAGCAGGCAGTGAATAAACTTATTGAATTTCTTAGTTCTAATTTGGACAAAGGAAAAAAATGTCTCTCTATTTTTCTTGACCTGGCAAAGGCATTTGATACGATTTCTGTCTCTCTCTTACTCAATAAATTGGAGGCACTGGGTATCAGGGGCACCCAGCTTGAACTTTTCAAAAGCTACCTCTCTGGGCGAACTCAGTGCGTCCGAGTGGATAAACACAAAAGTACGCACCTTCCAGTTACACACGGCGTGCCTCAGGGAAGTATTCTGGGGCCCACCCTTTTCCTCGTGTACATAAATGATTTTACTCGTCTTAAACTTACCAAAGGAGAAATTATCTCTTTCGCGGATGGCACCGTGTTGGTGTTCGCGGGTGATAGTTGGGATGAGGTTTTCACTATTGCACAAAATGGCTTTGATATGACTAGGGGATGGTTGCAGAAAAACATACTTACTCTAAACGTAGATAAGACTAAATATATTTGTTTCAGCATTAAACAGGCAGTGGGTATTCGCGGCGACCTACGTATTGTTTCACACGAATGCAATTCTGCAGATTGTTGTGCATGTTCACCTCTGGAACGTGTTCATACTATAGAGTATCTTGGTATTACCTTAGACAACAACCTCAACTTTAAAGAACACGTAAAAACTCTTTGTAATAGAGTACGTAAATTAATTTATGTATTTAAAGACCTACGACATGTCGCGGACCCTGCACTGCTTAAGCGAATATATCAGGCCCTGTGTCAGTCGCTTCTTACCTACTGCCTTTCATCCTGGGGAGGTACCTGCAAAACCACGCTAAAGTCAGTTGAGATCGCCCAGAGAGCTATACTGAAGGTTAGCACGTTCAAACCGATGCGCTTTCCTACTATTACACTGTTCCAGTTATGCGAGGTTTTGACAGTAAGACAGTTATTCATACATAAAATTATCCTCCAAGAACATAGAAACCAGCCCCACAACCCAATGTTATTACAGAGACGTCGTAAACATCATGTATGTGACTATTTAACCACATTTAAAACAACCTTTGATAAAAGATTTGTTAGTTTCCTAGGCCCTTACCTTTATAATAAGCTTAACAAATCAATAAATATATACACCTTGACTAGAACACAATGCAGACTAAAAGTACGCCAATATCTGAAGAAATTAAGTTACGAGAAGACGGAACAACTAATATACTCACCACTCTAAGAATACGGCTAAGAGAACAGAAAATGAATATACACTCATTACATAGCTCACCTACACACATATACACTCATGCATACTCACACCCACACATTCTCATACATACATCACACAAACACACACCCGCACACACACACACATACACTTAATCCATTAATAAATTATGTTATAATTAAAATTATGTACTTACAATAGTTGTTGTTGTTATAGTTAAAATTATGTACTTACCTGTTTTCAAGTTACTTATCTAGATTACTTATCAACTTTTATCCTGTAGTACTGATTTAATCTGTATGCCTCTATTGTTTGGCACCTATTCATAATATTATAATACTAGAGGGAAATGGTGCTGATAGCCGAAATACAAGCTATGCCTAGTTCGGTTACAGATGCTAATTTCTTTACTCTTACTGAAATTGTTGCCACATTGCCATTGTAAAATAGTACTAAGTTTTTTGGAAATAAAATAAATAAAATAAAAATAAATTTTTCATATTTTCCATACAAAAACTGAAAAACTGCATATAAAACACGGCGCTACGGGCGCGACTCCGCAGTTGTATTTATTCAAATTGCTTTTACTATGAATAAATTTATACATTTCATTGCAATTATTAAATATTATTTATATAAAAAATTCATGCATTATTTTTACGATTATTGATTAATAACAATATAATAATAATAACTCTATTCTTCGACATCAGTAACATTATCCGCTTGCCCTTTCGCATAGACCTCCCCTAGGCTTTTCCAAGTATTCCTGTTTTCGGCGCTTCTTTGCCATGTTATTTCAGCTACTTTTGATGCCATCTTCCTATCTGATTTTTTGACGCCTTTTCCTTCTTTTCCCATTTAGAGGGCACCATACCGTCACTTCTTTTGTCCATTTTTTCTTCTTACGTCTTATCATATGGTCTACCCAGTTCCATTTAAGTATTTTTACTGTGTATGTGACAGCTTTAACTTTTGTCTTGTCTATAATATAAAAATAAATCGCTGAATGTGTTGCTAAGCGCAAATCTCGAGAGCAGCTGAACCGATTTTGCTAATTCTTTTTTTAGAATATTCCTTGAAGTACGAGGATGGTTCTTACGGAGAGAAAATATTAAAAAAGGCCTGAAAAGGTCTAAAAATAACACTTTTGTATAGACTCCCATACAATCGATTCGTAATAATACTTAAAAGTCAATTTGAACTTTAATACCATACCATAAAGTTTAAGTGTTAGTGGAGAGGTTCCGGGAAGGCAAAAGGTATTTGTAAGTTTGATTTTGTCCCGTAGTTTAATGTTTATGATGTTCCTCTCCATTTTGTTTTGGCACTCTGAGTACTCTACTTTGCTTGTTTGTAAGGGACCAAGTTTAAGCTCTCTAGGTTAAACATGGTAGCATGCATGAATTGAATACTGTAGTATTATCTTTCAAGGGTATGTGTGGGTTCTTTATTACTTCCTTTAGGGACCAGAATCTTTTTCAAGCGTTGCCTATTCTGATGTTTAATTGTTTCTGCATCTGGCTTTCAGGTGTGATAATTAATTTGTCCTAAACAACAGTTGTATTTATATGCGTGACTTAATATTTGTAAAAATTCAGAATTAAACAGAGAAAAAAATCCTATGAAAAAACAAAGAATTTTGAGTCGAATTAAGTACTTATGTAAAAAAGTGAATTTCGTAAAAGTGCAGTTGACTCTTTATACTTTATTGCCGTCGTACTGTCTACACGGTGACGTCATTTTTGTCTACTCTTCCGTCGACCTGACGTTTCTCTACGGTTCTCGTGCTAAGCCTGCTGAGCAGGTAACTTCAAGCGTACCTACATTCTAAGTATGAGAAATGTAATGTAATGTGTTTTTATATATGATTGAATTAAACTAGGAGCATTTAACTACATCTTATTAAGTAACATAAAGATCATGTGGGTACTGTACCTAATGCATAACATGTACACTAAGTACATAAAGATTGCCAAAGACATCAAACAAATTGATAGTCAATAAACAAACAATAAACATTACTGACAATGATTTTAAAGTGGCTATTATTTTATTTTAAGTATTTATTTTAAATTATGGAGTGTAAACACTTAGAAAATAATTTATCGTTACCTTACCTGTTTGTCACGACTGTAATTCTCGAAGGGTTAGGCAGAGGATACCTATCTATAGTAGACCGAGTACACTCACATTTCGTCAGTTATGTTTAAGTCCCATGTATTAGGGGGAGAGCCTGTTGCCATCAAATCCAGACTCCGGGCCGGGCTGATCAATTCTGAGCCTATACAACCTCAGCTCAAATTCTAATTTTCATTTTCAGTTACCGCGCCACCTCACTTTTTATCAGTGTGTTCTGAGCGCAAGCGACACAGCTCTCCCCACAGAACACTATTACTCTTAGGGAAGCTCTCCCGTTCGAAAGCCGAAGCGAGACTGAGCGGGGGTGTCGGGCGGCAGGGAGCAAACTTCAAGACGCCAATAGTTTAGGCTGTGGTTTAGGTAATTTGTTTTTACGGTGAAAACAATGGTACCTAATTTAAAAAAAAAAAAAACATGAGGACTGCTTTATAGTTAGTTCAGTTAGTATGCAAAGTTTCATGATCTAATTTGAAGTATTTTTGTATGAGAAAATTTATAGAATCGTGTTTTCGTCACACATAGTACTTAACATTAATCCTCAACTTTACCATATATTTATTTCAAAATTAATGCTACAGAATTTTCGACACAACCAAAAAAAAAAAAACGACTTCCAAAAAACACTACGAAGTGAAAAATAACTTTATTTCGGAAATCTGTACAGACGCCAGCAGGTCAACCTACCCGAAACTGTCAGATTTTCCCAATCAACCTTGAACCTAATGCCTTAGCAATAAAGTCGAAAATCTATTAAAGAAATCTGACAGATTGTAGTAGCTTGATGTGCTGGCGTCTGTACCTACCCCATACCAGTTCGTACCTATAGGGTAAGTCCGCGGGACATGGCCCTACTATAATTAAAGATCTATAGCCCAAAAACCAAGTAAAATAAAACAACCATTTTAATCACAGACAAAGCCATATTTATGTTTCTTATCAAATCTTAATTGAAAACAGTCTTTGAAACCGCGTAACATAAGGTTAAAAAAAATACGACTGACCATCTCACCTCGAGTGTCCGGGAGTGAGGGCTACGGCCTCATGCAACGACCGTTTGTAGGTTAGAATACGAAAAAGTTATTGACTTCAAAATAAAATATAAAAAACAAGCGAAATTGAAGAACCTTTTTGTGACCACATAATTATCTTAAGTCCTTATCTTAGATCATGTTTAGATTTAATGGTTTTCCTTTCATTTAATTTATCATGTTTGTAAGAAAGATTTGACCCTATCGATTGATACCATAAAAGTACTAGGGTCTTATTTTTCCGGATTTTAGCCGGCTTGATTCCCGAGTGTGGCAGATTTGTTTCTTTTTAAAAATAAGGGAATGTTTCCTTTGAGTAAGATTTGCTATCTCTAATATTCAGAGTAGGTACTTTCTCTCCAAGTGAGGTTAAAAAATTCCAGGCTGTATAAAAAAAACCATCAATGAAGACAACCTTTGGATGGATTAAGGCATAAATCAATTACTTTCCACAGCAGGTTACCTACTGCAGTTACATAACCTCACGTAGGTTAATGAAATAGAGCTAAATCATTGTCAGTATAGACTCCAGAAGCTGGTCACGATTTGAAGACGTGCTAGACAAATATCCTTCTTGGTTTTCCTTTTGCTGTGTACTTCGATAGTGATACATTGCTTTGTAATGTGGTAGCGACAGTTGGTATGTGCAAATTGGGGTGATGTTTAGAATTAAATATTGGGTAGTGGTATACAAGTATACAGGCGAAAATAAATTTTCTTACGTTTTTTACAATTTGCAGGTTAGTGTCAGGTTGTATGATACTTTGATGCGCAGAAGTGTTTATTGTATGGCCCCAATTATTTACAATAAATTATGAAGTGATAACAGCCGCACGGGTCGATCCATCAGGTTAAGCTACGCTTGCCGCGGTTGGTCTGTGGATGGGTGACCATCTTTTCATACAGAGACTCCGCCGTGCCTCGGAAAGTACGTCCCGGCTCACCGGTCATTCGGGGATCTTTGACAGTCGTTACGGGTCGTCAGAAGCCCGGAAGTCTGACAACCAGTCTTACCAAAGAGTAGCGTATTACCCAGTAAGTGGGTTGTGGAGGTCAGATAGGCAGTCGCTCCATGTAAAATATAGCTGCATCCTGTTAGACTGGAAGCCGACCCCAACATAGTTGGGAAAAGGCTAGGCAGATTGATTTTTATGAAGAGGTTGAAAAGTCTTCACAACAGTGATGTTTACGAGTAGTGTGACAGTTTTTATCAAAGAAAAAAAATTGCTCTGAGTTTTAACCGACTTCAAAAAGGAGGAGGTTCTCAATTCGTCTATGTTTCTTTTTTTGTATGTTTATTTTTTTTGTATGTTTTTTTGTATGTTTGTTACTCAAAGACGGATGGATCGATTTGGAAAATTATTATTTTTTGTTTGAAAGGGTGGTCCCGTATAAATTTTATTAACTTTGCTTGGGTAGTTTTTGAGTTAGCTTCAATAATGCGTATTTTTCCCACTTAGTATAAGTGGATGATGTTTTAATCTATACGGATGATGTTTTAATAACTTTACCATTAAGACATTGAGAAATTTACCATGTTGTTTTAAGACCATCAGCTTCTTATAGGTTTTCCTGTAATCTATAGGTATTGAACTATTTTTTGTATTTTTTTCAAAACTTTAGGTTCGGTACTTTCGGAGATAAGGGGGGGAATAGTCAATTTTAGTCTATTTTCTTAAATAACATTAAAATAATTTATAATAATATTATAAAAAAAACATATTTCAGACCCTCACAGTAAGACCTTTCATTTGATATGTCACACGGTATAATTTGCAAAACATTTTTTTTTTAATTTTCTTATTTGCCTCCTAAAATTGACCCCATATTGTAAATTCATTTATTTACATTACACGTCCGTGTTTGGGCCACAGAAATATGTACCAAATTTCAACATAATCGGTCCATTAGATTCGGAGCAAATAGGCTGTGACAGACGGACAGACAGACAGACACACGAGTGATCCTATAAGGGTTCCGTTTTTTCCTTTTGAGATACGGAACCTTAAAAATATTAGTAGCACCCTCAGGCACTCTGTTCTCCCTAAGTTTATGTCACAGCTTGTCATAATTAACGAGATCAAAAGCCTTTGAGAGGTCGAAAAAGGCAGCATGTACTGGCATATTACGGTCAGTACATTATCTTACCTGTATAATTGTACAAAACTAGTTCTTTTATAACGGCTATAAAGGTGTATAGTAAATTACCAGACGCCTTCAAAGATGTATTAAAAAAAAAGTTGACACAGTGGTTAAAGGAAAATAGTTTTTTTATGATTTAAAGGACTTTGTCATATCGTGTAGAAGGTAATAATTAATTTAATGTTTAATATAACCAATATTAATGAATCGTGCCATTAGATTATTGAGTATGGACGTTGTTTTATATTCATAACTTGAGATTTAATATTGTCTATTCTTTACTTGACTTAAATTAATGTATGTTTCTAAATCTGAATATTTAAATTGAATTTATCTTAGTTCCATTTTTGAGCTGTATGTGTTAATATGACATATAATATTATTAGCACACCATTATGCAATGGTAGAATGTATTTGGGCCACGATACTCTTAATTTCTTAATTTGTACCTACATTTTAGCAAATAAATTAATTTGAATTTGAATATGACGGTGTGCTTCAGGATTAATATCGACGGTTAAGAGTCAATAGTGTCTATCTCAGTTTTTTACGTTTATCACTTTTTAATGCAGTTTAATGCAGGTAAATTTAAAGTTTAATTTGGCTTGGCCTATTTAGGCACTATCTCAAAATTCACAAAATATTTTGTCTATTTTTAAAGATATAACAATTTCAAGTATCTTTCTATTCAGAGCAGAGAAATTTATTTTTTATCTCCTGTAAAGTTAACTTTATTTAGATAGACATTATTGATTCATATCCGTCGATATGACACTCTCAGTAGAGAGGCCAGGCCTAAGCCCGAATTGGGCGTCTTCGAGTACCACGTACCGAGAAAGATGACCATTCAGCACACCGTCAAGCACCTTGGAAGCTATAGTAACCAATACAACTCTACAGGGTTATTTGTAAAACACCAGCAACCTCTTCAGGGGTCATTGTACTCATCATTATGAACAACTTTTACTATGGGACCAAACCTGAAATCGCAAAAAAAAATATCTGCTGTTCAGTACCTGCATTTTGACGAATTATGCGAACATAAATGTACTGAATAGCTGATTTTTTTTCGCGATTTCAGGTTTGGTCACATAGTAAAAGTTGTTCATAATGATGAGTACAATGACCCCTTAAGAGGTTGCTGGTGTTTTACAAATAACCCTGTATAAGTTAGTATAATCCTAAATGTCAAGATTTCTTGAAATAGTAATTCAATATGATTACCTGGTCTTAAAGAACTGTATTGTTGGCTTTAATTATTATAATTCTATAAATACATACTTGTTACGGTCGCGAATCATATTTTGATCAACATACAACCTAATACCGACTTACAAATTGCAAAAAACCTAAGAATATTTGAATTTCGTGGCTTACCCTGGCGCTTTCGCCTTTGCAGATGGAACTGCAGGGTACCATCCGCACTTGGTTGATATCCCGACCAGTCGTACTCAGCCCTTTTCCTCCACATTTATTAAGCGCACAGCCAAAGTTTGGAACTCTTTGCAAACGTCTGTGTTCCCTTTCACATATAACCCGTCGGCATTCAAAGCAAAGAGTGAACAGGCATCCTCTGGGCAGGCTGGTTTCATCATAGATCTCATCCATAGCTTTCCATCAGGCGTGATCGGAGTCAAGCGCAAGCCCAGTAAACAACAATAAAAAAATAAAAAAAAACTGGCCAAGTGCGTGTCGGACTACGCACAATGAAGGCTTCCGTAGTTGGGAATGGGATGAATCCCAAGAACAAACTTAACATTGTATTTGAAAAACATGTTCTCCCATACATTCTAACTGCAAATATAAGTTTGTACGCACAATATTGAGAGATTTACCATGTTGTTTTAAGACCATAGATTTCTTATAAGTTTTCTGTAATCTAGAATTTTTTGTATTTTTTTCAAAACTTTAGGTTCAGTACTTTCGGAGATAAGGGGGGAATGGTCAATTTTAGTCTATTTTCTTAAATAACATTAAAATAATTTATAATAATATTATAAAAAAAAAACATATTTGAGACCCTCACAGTAAGACCTTTCATTTGATACGTCACACGGTACAGTTTGCAAAACTTTTTTTTTAATTTTTTTTATTTGCCTCCCAAAATTGACCCCCATATTCAAAATCCATTTATTTACGTTACACCTTCGTGTTTGTGTCACAGAAATACATAAGTGTGCCAAATTTCAACTTAATCGGTCCAATAGATTCGGAGCAAATGGGCTGTGACAGACGGACAGACAGACGGACGAGTGATCCTACAAGGGTTCCGTTTTCATTTTGAGGTACAGAACCCTAAAAAAGTAAATAATGTTATCTCTGTCATAAACTAACCAGTATATCGTGCCACACGCAGTGCGCTGTGCTGCGCGTGCGTCTAGTGCGGGTTACAGCAAACCAAGCGAAACGTCTATGAATAAAGATTAAAATCTAACATTAGATACGCTACCAGACTTGTCTAGAACCTCCCCCACTCTGGGTAGAGTGCAACATCTTAATCGAACACAAGGTCTATTTCTGTACATAATTCTGACTCTGAACCTAATTCCCGTGACCCCTATTTCTACAGTAATAAGGTATATAGTCAGTCAGCCAGAGTCATAGACAAATCTGCCAGTGTTACTTGGATTTGCAATAAGTTTCCCAGTAGTAGCCCAGTCCTGCACCCTAATTGCGTAACACACTATCAATCGGAATCGGTTTCATTTTGACAGTTCAACAAAATTCATTGCGTTATTTACGGTGTTGAAAAGGCAAATTCGAACATGTGAAGCAATGGATTGGCAATTTGCTTCAAAATGATTCAGATTCCAATCCAAAGAGTGTTACGCAATTAGGGTGCTGATTTGTGCCCGAAGTCTAGATTTGTGCCTGGTTGATGATCTAGGCCATGCCTCAGAAAGCACGTTAAGCCGTTGCTCCCAGCTGTCATTCGTGGATCTTTGACAGTCGTTACTGCTCGCCAGAAGCTCGAAAGTCTGAAGGGGTATCGTATTACCAAGTAACTGTGTTGTGGAGGTCAGATAGGTAGTCACTCCATGTAAAATACTGGTATTCAGCTGCATCCGGTTAGACTGGAAGTCGACCTTGGGGTCGACTTCCAGTCTAACCGGATCATCGTTGGAAAAAGGCTAGGAATATTGAATATCCTGGATAAATAGTAGCCTATGTCCTTCTCCAGGTCTTGGTGTGTAAAGATGGTCACCCATCCACGGCCCAACCCCGGCAAGCGTAGCTTAACCTGATCGATTGGCTCGTGCGGCTGTTATTACTTAGGCAAAGGCCCTTATTCTGGGTATTTGTACAGTAAACAAGATGAAATACAAAATACACGCAGACGAAATCGTGGCCTACATCTACTGTCGTTAATAATATTATTAAATTCTGTGGTAGGTAGTGTTATATAATCTGTAGTCCTTGACAATTTACTTATTAAGGCGATGATAACCGACTTTTAATGATTTTAAACTGAAAATCAAAATCAAAAGTCATTTATTCAAACTAGGCTGAAATCAACACTTTTCGAACGTCAAAATTACATAAGACCGTTCTCTGATAAACTAAGAACAACGAAGTAAAATAAACAAAGAGTTATTTACTTATAACAAAACAAAACCAAGGTCAGCAAGACGACCATTCACCACAAGCAGCACCCGTTCAGCAGTGCTATTCTGAACCAATCTCACCGTGAAAACTTAGTTGAGGTGAGCGTGGAGTGAACCGTCAATAGTGTCAATCCCTAGTATCAGGTGGAATGACAGCTCTCTTCAATCTCACTTCACCTAAGTTTTCACGGTGAGATTTTTATAGAATGGATCGGCTGGAGCATAACGCAAAGATCAGCCATTACCCCCTCGCCATATTTTAGGGAAGGAGGCAACCCGACCAACGACACTACCGCAAGCAGTGACATCTAAGAGTGCATGACGAACTTGCTGCCGGTTGGTTGGAAAATCACGTCTAAAACGAGTAAGTGTTAATGATTTGGAAAAAGTATAATGTTAAATTACAGATTTTTTTCATAGCTCAATATGTGAATATTTTAGATTATGTATTTATATTACATAGTATAATTCATTTGGAAAGTTCTGTCTAACGCGGATAAAAAAAAACAGAATCACGCAAAAACTATCAAGCGTATTTTTATGAAACCTTCACCATTTTAATTTATGTGTAGATAATTTAATTATGTATCTTTTATTATATGTGTTTTAATATAATATCTTTTGTTTTAAGTACTTATAATAAATTAATAATGCGTCTAATTTAGGACAGCGCTCCTTGATGGGCGAGTACTATTTACGTACGACGCGTAGCGTGAGCTCAGTACAGAACACGCAAGCTAACCAGTCAAGGCCGTTGGCATATATCAGCGTCTTAAGTAGGAACTGCGAGACTGAGACCTTATTGATGATTTGTTGGCCCTCTATAATTATATAACAACATCTGCCAACCTCGTCACGGCATGCCGGTTATGATATTATCTTAACTAAATACTCGTACAAACTAAGTATAATTAGTTAGCGGTTCGCGTCAACCACCGTACTTTATTGTACCTACTGTGCGTCAACTCCCGTCACGCACACCGCGACCTTCTGCGCGTGCGATAGGTACAATTCTAATCTGTGCATAGGTTCTTTATGTGGGTCGATGGCACCATGTAAGAAGTTAACGGTGGTTTAAAATTTTGTGTCCGACCGAAACACGATTTTCGCACGAAACCGAAACTTATGAAGTTAAGAAAAAAGTTAGTTACATAATTAAATGACATTATTTTCTGTGAGCCGTCGTTTTTCGTAGATTTCTTACAAATAATTTGATTGAGGGTCTCTACCAGGAATTTATTTATTTATATTACCATAAAACGTCCAAGGCCAATTACTTTAGTTTTTTTTTTAAATAATAATAATAATATCCTGAGACATTTTCACACACGGTCATCTGATCCCAAAACTAAGCAGAGCTGATATACTACATACACTATTTTTTTTGTAAATACATACTTATATAGATAATTACACCCAGACTCAGGACAAACAGACATGTTCATGCACACAAATGTGACCTGCGGCATGATAGGCGGTAACCAACCACGCCAAACGGTCTGTCGAAAAAGTTAGAACAAGTTAAAAGAAAGTTAAAACATTAAAACACATTATTTAAGTACAATAACAATAACAAAAGTATACAACTACTCGACAGTCATACGCTCTTCTCACAATACTCCAGATATACTGACAAGATCTTCTTCCATTCATCCGCGAACACACATCACAGTCAGGCTTAGCGTCCAAGAGAGCGTTGAGCGCAGTGAGCGTGCGAGGGACAGGAGACTGGACTCGACTGCTCGGCGACGTTTCGACTCCGAGGCACGGGAACAATCTGTGCCTCCTAGGTTACGGCTATAGTTTATTGGAGCAAAAAGATGGGACAGCTCGTCGTGCAGTTCAGGTGCATCTGTTTTTCCGTGAAGGATCTTACACATATTCATAGTTTGGTATTTTTTTCTTCTTACCTCGAGAGAATCGTGTTACTGGTTCTTAATAGTTTATATATAGAAAACTTAAAGTAGTAGCCACGATACAAGACGTCTGGCTAGCTCAACAGTTTCACCAGTCAGTGAAAAATTGTAGTTGATTGTTAAAAAAATAATTGAATATCACTAAAAACTTTTTTTATTATTTTTTTATTTGTCATGAGTTTACTCTTGACTTTAGTCTACGTCAGAGGTGACAGAGACAAAGTCGACGATGGAGTGAGCTTACCCAGAAGAAGCCTGTTCACTTTCACTTTGAAAAGATTAGGGTTGTATGCGTTCGGAAACACAGGGGCAGGTAGTGAGTTCCACTCCTTTGCTGTGCGCATTATAAAAGACATTTGGAAGCGCTTAGTGCGAATTGGTGGAATAGCAACCAGGTAGGGATGGTAACTGGCAGTGCGTCTAGATGTCCGATGGTAGAAGGGGGCCGGTGGAATGAAGTTGTGGAGTTATAATCTGTAGAAGACCGACAAGCAGGCTACCTTGCGGCGATGAGCCAAGCTATGAAGCTTGGCATCCACCAGTTTTTCCCACCAGTTTTTTCCACGATATTTAGAACAAGCATCCGCTATTCTCGCACAGCACATGGTATCATCTTCCTGCCCTTGTCGCATGTTACTTGGGGTCGGCGCAACACGTTTTCTTCTTCCATTCTCCCCTGTCAACCGTCACGCTATCATTCCCTCCCTTCTCTTTCATATCATTCCTCACACAATCCATCCACCTTTTGTTTGACTTTCCTCTCCCTCTCCATTCATCACTCTTTTATTCACATGCGTTTCCTCCCTCCTCATAACATGCCCATATACCAAGGTAAACGATTTCCTTTCAACTTTTCTGTCACTGGCACCACTTTTAAACTTCCGCTTATACTCGTATAGGGTGACTGGTAATTAGTGACTGATACTTGAATACATGATTGTAAAATCATGATAACAAATAACTATGGGACCAAATCTGAAATCGTGAAATAAAAAATCAGCTGCTCCCTACATTTTGACGTTATGCGAACATTAATGTATGGGGCAACTGATTTTTTTCGCGAGTTCAGGTTTGGTTCCATAGTAAAAGTTGTTTGTTATCATGAGTGTATCGGTCACTAACAGTCATCCTATATACTAATTTGTTACTTTACCCATTTTCGTCACTCCACAGCCACACATCCATTTCAACATTCTCATCTCCGCTGCATTTTGTATGGTTCCGTGCCTCAAAAGATAAAAACGGAACCCTTATAGGATCACTCGTGTGTCTGTCTGTCTGTCCGTCTGTCACAGCCGATTTGCTCCGAATCTAAAGGACCGATTAAGTTGAAATTTGGTACACATGAATTTCTGTGACCCAAACAGGGACGTTTAACGTAAATAAATGAATTTTGAATATGGGGGTCAATTTTGGGGTCAAATAAGGAATTTAAAAAAAAGTTTTGCTAACTGTACCGTGTGACATATCAAATGAAAGGGCTTACTTTGAGGGTCTGTTATAATTTGAAAATTCATTGTTTTAAAGTTATTTATTTGTTCAAATGTAGGTAATACCTCAACAATAAGATAAATAGGTTAACATTTGCATCTCAATCTAATACTAATTTTATACTCAATCATAATTCTACTATAATGTTGCATGTCTAGTATAAGGTAGATTGTAGAGGGATCATCACCCATATTTTAATTGTCACTTTATTTACTGTACCTAAAATCTGTGCAAATAATCACTTACTTACTTAAGAAAATAGACGAAAATTGACCCTTATCTCTGAAACTACAGAGCCTAAAATTTTGAAAAAAAAAATACAGAAAATAGTTCTATACCTATAGATTGCAGGAAAACTTATAAGAAGTTCATGGTTTTAAAATAACATAGTAAATATACCAATATTGTGCGTACAAACATACATTTGTAGTTGAAATGTATGGGAGAATATGCTTTTCAACTACAATGTTAAGTTTGTTCGTGGGATAAATTCTTCTCAATTGCGGAACCCTTCACTGTGCGTGGTCCGACACACACTTGACCGGTTTTCCTCATACTTCTTCTTCACGGCCTAGCATTCCGATCTATACAGTACAACGCAGGCCTTATCACGGACTTGTCTCCCTTTAACTTGAGGGTAATAAAATACAGCACATGCAAGACGTAAAAAAAGCAGACCGTCTGACGCTTCTCGACCTACGTGACCGTTAACCAGCATTTACAAGCGGCTGGCGAAAGGAAAACCTTCGTAGATGCCACGGCAAATAGCTTACAGTCTTATTTTAAACTCATCGAATAACAACCGTGAACTCTACAGATAATTATACAACTTTACGCAATTGAAAATACCGATATTACCAATATTACTCGAGCTAATCATTGAAATTAATTTAAGGCAATAACAGCTACGCACGTCTTTTACTTATACAGGTGTTTGGAAGCTGGATCAAAGCCTTAAGGAGTGACAGTTGACACCATTTAGAGTATTTTGAGCGCATAGTCTTACACGAAGTCTGTTTTTTTTTTAATAACCCAATTTTTGACAGTTAATTGCCAAAAGTGACCCAGTTAAGTATCATATATCTATTAAAACAAGTTTCAAGTACCTATATGTGTCAATGAAAAAAATACTACACAATTTTGAAGTCGCGAGTCGTAGAAAACTTTAAAATTAAAAAAAAAATTACGTAGTTTATGACTTTAAAAAAATAACTTAAATGGTTTATACTTTTTTTTAAATAAGCTCGGTTATTTGCCTTATTTAAAGGTATCACTCAAGCTGATATTTCGCCAAATTTCAGAATTAGAGTGTAACAACCAAATTGAGAGAGAATAGATATTTTAAAATTATAAATGTACCACGCACAATGAAGGGTACGCAGTTGGGATGAATTTATCCCAAGAACAAACTTAACATTGTAGTGGAAAAAACATGTTCTCCCATACATTCCAACTGCAAATGTAAGTTTGTACGCACATTATTGAGAGATTTACGATGCTATTTTAAGACCATAGACTTCTTATAAGTTTTCCTGTAATCTGTAGGTACTTATAGAACAATTTTCTGTATTTTTTTCAAAATTTTAAGCATAGTTGTTTCGGAGATAACGTCTAAAAAATAATGTTAAAACAATTTATTTAAAAATTATAAAAAAGAAAATGTATTTGAGACCCTCACAGAAAGTCCTTTCATTTGATATGTCAAACGGTACAGTTTGCAATACTTTTTTTTTTAATTTCCTTATTTGCCCCCAAAATTGACCCCATAATCAAATTTCATTTACACGTATTTACGATACACGTCCGTGTTTGGGTCACAGAAATTCACACGTGTACTAAATTTTAACTTAATCGGTCCATTAGATTCGGCGCAAATCAGCTGTGACAGACAGACAGGCGAAACATGAGTGATCCTATAAGGGTTCCGTTTTTTCCTTTTGAGGTACGAAACCCTAAAAATAAAGCCTCCCTATGATAGAGGGAGTTGGTGGGCCGTAAACCACCACGCGGGCCCAGTGTCACATTTCTTCGCACTTTTGATCCTAGGACATGTCGGTTTCCTCACTATTTTTTTGTTCCTTCACCTTTTGGGAGCAGTGGTGTAAAGCGCCTGCGGCGGCGAGATGGGGGGACAGTATTGTTACCATCGCGTGTAGTCCCTGGATGAGGCTGGCACTAGAGCGTGGGGATTGGCAAAAGAAAAGAGAGTTCTATGCTCAGTAGAGGGTGAAGTCGCGGTGTGGATGATGATGACGATGAAAGTGCCTTTCTAGGTTTGAACCTACGACCTACAGGTCATAAGTCGAAGCTGTTTGCACTGGGCCACCACTGCTTTAGCAGTGGGTGGCCGTAGCAGTGGTGGATTTCACCAATGAAACTGAACGTGAACCATCTATACTGAGTTCAAGAGCTGTCAGTGTCAATATTCCAAAGAAAATAATTGCTCTGACAGCTCTTGAACGTGGTTTATATCCTGGTCGCATTCAGTTACACAACGAAAACTAATTTGCTTCCCTTGAAAGAGCTCAGAGAGCAATTTTAAAGGTAGCAAACTTCCATCCCTTCTTCTTTCCCGCAGATCTGCTTTATAAATCCTGCAACGTACTAACGGTTCACCAGCTTTTCATTATGCACTTATTATTAAAACAGTACGCCTTGCTTACCTACAATGCTGACAATATTAACAAGAGACGGAATTATATAGTATGCATATCAAATGCGACCTCAAAACATGTCTTTGTAGAAAGATTTTTTACATTCTTAGGCCCATTTCTGTACAATAGATTAAATAGGAAACTAAGTATCTATAAATTAAATTACTTTAGCAGTAAAAAAGTTATACTTAAATATTTACTAACCATAGATTATGCACAGACAGAGGATCTACTAGTTAGTTGTCTGCAAATAGAACCGCTAACATACCGCTTACTTCTATTTACCTAAGTTTTTAATTTTATTTTATACTTTATACTCTGTTAATTTATTATATTTATTATAGTATACACTGCACTTTCTAGCCTGAAACACAGGATCAACCTAGTACAGGAAAATAAGCAACTATGTTCTATTTTATTTGTTAAGTTAACCTTTTTATTGTAAATGTGCCTTTTTATTAATAAACAATTATTATTATTGTCGTTTCAATGGTGAAATCTGCACTTAATGTTTATGAATTACGATATCTTACTTTAAGGCGACGATGACCGACTTTTAATGATATTACACTGAAGATCACGTCTAAACTATGGAAAAAATATACAATATGTTAAATTAGAGCATTTTCTTAATAACTTAGTGCTTATTTCACGAATGGAATTGAACGCGATCAGCACAACTAAACCGAGTTCAAGAGCTGTCAGTGTCAATATTCCAAAGAAAATCATGACACTGACAGCTCTTAAACGTAGTTTATGCGCTGATCGGTTCAGTTTCTTTGGTGAAATCCGCACTTAATTATGTGAATATTTTAGATTATGTTATAGTGTAATTAATTTGTTATGTCTAAAACTGAGAATCACGCAAAAACTATCAAGCGTATTTTTATGAAACCTTCACTATTTAAAAAAGATTTTAATTATTTATTTTTTCGTAAAAATCAAAATCAAAAGTTATTTATTAAAACTAGGCTGAGAATCAGCACTTTTCGAACGTCAAAATTACATAAGACAGTCCCCCAAAACGCCCGCCCTTCACCACTTCCTAGTGCTGGGGATAAGAAGTGGCGAAACAAACTCCCCAACAACACAGCTGTCTGTTCAGTTAAAAAAATTGATTCTATACAATAGTACATAAAATAATTTAAGTACATTACGAAACGCAAAATTAAATTATTTGCCATAAGTCAGCTAGCACACGCCAATATACCAACCAATAGTACTTATTAGTATACATGTTTTAATATAATACCTTTTGTTTTAAGCATAATAAATTAAGGTGAAAGCGTCAAGGTAGCCCGCGAAATTCAAATTTTCTTACGTTTTTTGCAATTTACAAGTCGGTATTAGATTGTACGTAGATCAAAATATAATTTAATAGTAATAATAATTATTTATTCTTCAAAAAGTACAAAAACGTTACAAGAAACAATATTTTTCATCTTTTTTAGTGAGGTGAATCAGAGTCATTTTAATTTAAGACAAACGACTCCCAAACTGAGACTTGCTTGTATCTTGGGTAGTCGGTGGTCAGCCGTTTTAGGCCTGAAACTGCGTTAAGCGGGCGCCCGCGACGGGCAACCGTCACGTGTCTACGCGCGTTGACACGCGGGTGGGCTCCGTGGCTACGCGACGGTCCCCGTCGCGGGGACCCGTCGCGGAGACCGATTTACGCAGTGTCGCTAGTTCAATTTTAACGGTGTGCTTGTATAGTCGTGTCGATGGAGAACTTAATATATTATTATGTTGCAAAACGACGACTAGCAAAAAATAAACGACAGCCAGTAAGCCCGTTTATTGAATGGACCGCGCGTGCCCCCGCGACGGGTTCCGTCGCACGGAGGCGGGCCCCGTTGCGTGGGTGCGGGGCGCGCCTCCCCGTGACGGACACTAGCGCTGGTCCCCGCGACGGAGCACTTTTGTATGAAACCGCGCGGGTGCCCGCTTAACGCAGTTTCAGGCCTTAGATGTTGTATATCACCGCCTTATTTTGTGCTGTTATTTTATACATAACAATTTTGACATAATTAATTAGCGTCTTTACAAAATAATGTGTATGTTTTGTGTTAAATTATTATTAAAAATTCTAAGACTAAGTTTTATTTTCCTATTTCAATAAGTTTTTCAGACTCATCATAAGTTAACAACTTTAACCAATTAGTTAATTTATCTTTGAAATTGTGCTTATTTAGTTTGTATAGTGAGATCCTTTTGTTCATTTCGTTGTACAGCCTGGAACTCAATGAGTTGTATTGTCGCTGTGCGAAAGCCGTTTTACATTGCACAGAAGGGCATACAAGTATTTGTGGCCGTAACAAGTGTCTATTTACATAATTCGAATCATTAAAGTGATCAATATAACTCTTTAAGACCAGGTAATCCTAATGAATGACTATTTTATGAAAACTTGACATTTCAGGATTATACTAACTTAAGGAGTTGTATTACTGATTCTAATGATTATAATTCTGTAAATACATATTTGTTATGGCCGCAAATCATACTTTATTTAACCAACTAAATACTACAACACTAAATACTGATTTGATAATTGCAAAAAACGTAAGAAAATTTGAATTTCGCGGGCTACCCTGACGCTTCCCCCTTAATAATGCCTCTTTGGGACAGCGCTCCTTGATGGGCGAGTCCTGTTATTGGCTGGACGTACGACGCGTTGAGTGAGCTCAGCACGGAACAGGCAAGAAGGTCTTTGGCATATATCTGCGTCTTAACTTGACCCTAACGCAATACAAAGTGAATGTAAGTTAAGTACGAGTAGCTTAATCTATCATAAGTACGTGTATTGCATTGAGAACATGCTGATTTCGTTCGTCCAAAAACTGCTTGAGCAAGCGTTAGTAATGCTTCAATATGGATTTCATAAATTAGCTCTTAAATATGAACGGATGAATCATTGAGTTTCCTAATGACTGCTGCGCTACAAGAGGAAGTATTGCCGAACATCCACAATTGCTAGCTATTACTGAATAAGGTTGTTTACCACAAGAAGGTCGGAAGTCGAAGGAAAGAATCCATGCGGGATGCGGCCAAATCCTGGCGTTTTTATGGCATGTATGTCACAGTATGATTATGAACTTGGTTAGTTTATTTAAGCATAGGGTGACTGGTAATTAGTGACCGATGCTTAAACACATGGTTGTGCTCATGATAACAAACAACTTTTACTATTGGATTAGGCACCAGTACTATATCTTAAGTTCACACATCTACAAACCAATCAACAAAATAACAAAATAACTTACATGCATCGTGTAAATCGTACACACACATCCACACACTCATATGAACACACACACACCTCAACACATACACGCAAACTCACACACACATATAAACACACATATTCTTTCTTTCTTTCTTCCTAAACTAGTAGACTTGGCCCCTGATGCATTCGCCACGCCTCACTTTGTCGCTTAAATCTTAAAATAAAAAACATATTACTGGCCGAATCACTGTCTCTTACAATACAGGTCTTCCTAGTGTAAGAGGCAGGGTTTACATTGTCTGCACATAGATTTATGTCCTCTAGAGTTAAGCTCCTCAGTTGTTTTTGGTTTTTCTTGTATCTATGTTGGTAAATAAACATTGTAATTATTATTATTAAACCTGAAATCGTGAAAAATCAGCTGTGTGTCCTACATTTTAACGAGTTATGCGAACATAAATATAGGAAACAGCTGATTTGTTTTTTCGCGATTTCAGGTTTGGTCCCATAGTAAAAGTTGTTTGTTATTATGAGTAAGTACAATCATTTGTTTAAGTATTGGTCACTAATTACCAGTCACCCTATATACTCGTAGGTAGGTCTCGCGAGATTATAAACTATGAGATTATAAAATTGTGAACTGCAACAAACTATTTAATTTACAATTTTAACACATAATTTTTGGATAGTTTATAATCTATCCATGGCAAACTGACAAATTGTGAACTGGTATCTGGCTTGTATGCGACAAACGCATCTTGGGCTAATACGAGTACCTACTAAATAGCCAAGTAACTGCGCCCAACTTGGAAGAAGTGCTCGTCGGTCGCTGCCGCGGCACCGCTCACACGTCCCGCGCGCGTTTGTTCACAGTTCTTTCCTTTTTTTTTATTGTTCTGGGGTGGAAAATCCTCATGGATGTCCCTGGGGCGGGCGGAGGGGTCTGTCAGACTCTTACTGACTAAAAACCACCCCGGTGTTCCCTTCCCACACTTGGATCGGGGATCTTGGGAACCTGTGCGCCTTCCACGATCCCCGGCTGGTGCCGGCCCGCCTTGGCGGGCCACTTCAGGCCCGTAGGGGGAGTGAGGTGTGAGACTCCCTCCGCAACGTCCATTACGGGCGCGCGTGGAACACTACACGCCGCCGCCTCGGGTCCTGCTGGATGAGGGGCGGCGGACGTCCCTGAGTCCGCCGTCCCTCCGGACCTATTTACGGGGGCTAGAAGAGGACGTTTCCGCCTTCCGCCGACGCCTAGTCCGCCTGCTGCGGGACGAGAGAGTGGTCTCAATCTCCCTCTCCCTTTCCGCAGCCTCTTTCTGCGAAATGACGGTTGCACAGAAGGAGATCGCACCGTATTAGACACACACAATACACGTACGCACAGTTCTTACCTAAGTTATGTAACCCATTTGGTCGGGGTACCTTGGCTTACTTACTGCGCCCAGATCGGCTACCGCCAAGACCTACCAATCAGGGACGGTGCACAATTTTACGAGTGATAAATCGGATAGATTGTGAACCCTACCGGTAAGTCCAAATCAAAAGTCGTACTAGGTAGGCTAAGAATCAGCACTTTTCGAACGTCAAAATTACATTAGACGGCCCCCAAAACGCCCGCCCTTCAACACTTCCTAGTGCTTTAGCTGGGAAGAAGAAGTGGCGCAACAAACTCCCCAGCAGCACAGCTAAGTCAAAAAATTTGATTCTATACAATAGTAGGTACGCAAAATGATTTACATTACCTACGCAACACAAAACATTAAATTAAATGAAATTTATTTGCCATAAGTCAGCTAGCACATGCCATTATACTACCAAAAAAAAACATCGAAAACTATACACCTACTCAAGCATAAATAAACATAATATCTAAAAACGTAAACAGAACTTTATTTTATTCTTAAATAAAAGCCTCCAGGCATAAAGGGCATGCCCACTTTCATATAGCTATATATAGCTGTAACTCGAAGTCACAAATGATAAACTAGGACCATCATAAACAGCCGGTAACGTTCCCACAGCTGGGACAGAGGCCTCCTCTCAGTGAGAGGGAGTGGGCCGTTATCATCCACGCAGGCCCAGTGCGGGTTGATAGATGTCACATGTCGTCGAATTTTTGGCTCTAGAACATGCCGGTTTCCTCACGATGTTTTCATCACCTTTTTGAGAGCAGTAGTGATGAAATAAATTACACAAATTAAAGCCCATGCCTGGGTTCAAACACATGACCTACATACAACTCATAAGTTGGGGCCGTTACCACTGGGCCACCACTGAACTGTCTGCGAACTAGGACCATCGAAATAAAATATATAAATAGTTAATTACTAATAACAATAACAAAACATTGGTCAGCAAGACGACCAGTCACCACAAGCAGCACTCGTTCACGAGCATAACGCAAATATCAGCCCCCTCGCCATAATTGAAGGAAGGAGGCAATCCGACCCTCGACGCTACTACAAGCAGTGACATCTTAGTGTTATCGTATCTAAGAGAGCATGACGAACTTGCTGCCGGTTGCTCAGGCAAGAATCTTTTTTATTTTTGCCTAGCCTTTTGCCAACTATGTTAGGGTCGGCTTCCAGTCTAACCGGATGCAGCTGAATACCTGTATTTTACATGGAGCGACTGCCTGGTAAGACTGGTTGTCAGACTTTCGGGATTCTGACGACCCGTACTCGACTGTCAAAGATCCACGAATGACAACCGGGACCAACGGTTTAACGTGCTTTCCGAGGCACGGAGGAGTCTCGGTATGTAAAGATGGTCACCCATCCACGGACCAATCCCGGCAAGCGTAGCTTATCCTGATGGATCGACCCGTGTGGCTGCTATTACTTAGCCACAAGCTCCTCGCACCGCTTAGGCAAGAATAATACGATCAATAGAATTGTCGAGGTCGCTAGACGCTAGCTAACCACATATTGCAATACAACTTATAAAAAACATTGTAATATCTAAATAAAATAAAAATAAATTAACTTGACAACTATATGAACTCATACAACCTGTCAGTAGGTAAGCTAATTCTGGAGACAGACCATAAACATTGTCTGGAGTTAATCAGGCGATCAACTATTATTATCGTTTAAATAGTCGTTGATAGAATAGTATACCTTTCAACAAAGGTTAGATATTTTACTTTAGCTTTAAACGCATTGAAAGGCAAATCAAGCAAAGAAGAGGCTATAAAGGATATACCAAGAACAACAAATGAATTATGTTCAAAAAATTTGTCTTCTCGACCCCGTAAATAACGCAATGAATATTGTAGAACTTTCCAAATGAAACCGATTCCGTAATTAGCGTGCTGGCCATTAAAACGGTTTGCGATTCCGAGAGTTTTGAAGGATTATTGTCAATCCATTGCTTCATATTAGGTTGGGGAAAAAGTCTTTTCGCATTATAGTATGTATGAACTTGTAATAAAATCTCTTTGGCTATACTATTTGTATCTGGCTGGTTTTGGTATCATTGAAAGTTTAAATTTTAAAGAACATAATTCCAAATTCAAATTAGGAAAATGTGTGATTTTCATTTGTTTTTCGTACCGTCAAGATGAGTGAATCTAATGAAGAAATTCGATACATTTTAAAATTTTACTACAAAAAAGGTAAAAATGCAACGCAAGCCGCGAAAAAAATTTGCGATGTTTATGGACCTAGTGTAGTGTCTGTGAGAGTAGCACAAATTTGGTTTAAGCGTTTTCAATCCAGAAATTTTGATGTCAAAGATGCACGTCGCTCTGGTCGCCCTATTACGGATAAAATGGATGCCATTTTTTAAAAAGTGGAGCAAGATCGGCATATCTGTAGTTACGACGTAGCTGAAGAACTGGAAATTGACCTCAAAACAGTTTTGGCGCATTTGAAAAAAAACTGGGTACACAAAAAAGCTCGACATTTGGGTACCTCACGAGCTCACTGAAAGAAACCTAATGAACCGTGTACTCATTTGTGATTCTTTATTACGACGTAATGAAACCGAACCATTTTTGAAGAAGCTGATAACTGGTGATGAAAAGTGGATCACGTATGACAAGAACGTGCGAAAAAGGTCGTGGTCAAAGGCCGGTCAGGCTTCACAGACTGTGGCGAAACCCGGGTTAACTCTCAACAAGGTGATGCTGTGTGTGTGGTGGGATTGGAAGGGCATTATTCATTATGAGCTGTTACCACCAGGCAGGACCATCGATTCTGAACTCTACTGCGAACAACTGATGAGATTAAAGCAAGAAGTTGAGAGAAAGCGGCCGGAATTAATCAACAGAAGGGGTGTGGTTTCTCATCATGATAACGCTAGACCTCACACATCTTTAGCCACTCAGCAAAAATTAAGAGAGTTTGATTGGGAGGTGTTAATGCATCCGCCGTATAGTCCTGACCTTGCACCTTCAGATTTCCACCTGTTTCGGTCTCTTCAGAATTCTTTAGGCAGTGTCAGGTTAACATCACGAGAGGACTGCCAAAACCACTTGTCGCGGTATTTTGACCAGAAGTCCCAAAATTTCTATAGCAATGGGATCATGTCCCTACCTACAAGATGGCAAAAAGTTATCGAACAAAATGGTACCTACATACTTTAGTTAAATGTAAATAAACTATAATATTAAAAAATGTTTTGAATTTTCTTAAAAAATGCGAAGTAACTTTTTGCCCAACCTATTATGTTTCAAAATACGTCAGGTCAACAACGTAAATAACGCAATGAACGCGGGTGAACTGTCAAAATGAAACCCATTGCGATCAATCGACATTACAAGTGATGCAATTACCCCGCTGACTTGATGAAAATGCATTGAAAGGCAAATAAAGCAAAGAAGAGGATATAAGGGATATACCAAGCCCCGAGAAATTAATTATGAACCTTATGAAGCTGGTGAAATGGATCACGTAATTTGTCCTTATTTCTGGTGTTAACATTGTGAATATCACTGTTTTTAGAGTATAAATGCATATTTTGCCTAATATTTCTAGCTTCTGACCGTGACTTCGTCCGCGTGAAATTTCTTTTCGACTTTTTCTTTTCGATCGGCACCTAAGGCTCCTTGCGTGATGTTAAATATGGCTATAGCCTTTCTTTACAATTGGGCTGTCAAATGCAAAAATATTTTTTCAAATCCGACGGGCAGTTCCACAGATTAAACATACAAAAAACATAAAAAAACAAATCGGCTTCATTATTAGTATAGATTTAGATAAATAAATATACAGGCCAATTTTTAAGTTTATAGATCACAGAAATAAGATACCACGACAGGGCTTGTTTTTAAAAAAAGCGTTTGGTACGTTTCCATTGTATAACTTAAACATTACTTAAACCCATTTTCGAGTTAATTGAAGTAAGCAGTGAAATCCACCCCTTAAACTTTATTATCCTTTTTCATCAACCCGTTAGGTGATTTTTGAAAAACCCTAAAACACTTTTTATTTTTGGTTTGAAGTATTGAAATTAAATTAAATTTATTATGTAATATATTTATAATGAAGTCGATATCTCTCTTGAACGTATAACATTTCCTATCTGACTACCCCTGAGAAGAAATGGCGAATCAAACTCAGGAGTCAAAGTCTCTTTTAAAGTCCAGATATAATCCTCGTCAGATCATGTGAAGACCAGGCAGATTAGCGTCTGAAATGATCTTTTGAGAAAAGTATCACACAGATTTTAATGGACCTGTCCAGTCAGTGCAAGCATTTGTCAGTAATCGTATAGCTGAACTCAGTACCTAAGGAGCTTAACGACTCGAGGAACAATATCAAAGAAAGGACATTTGGGTAGGCCGCATAAAGTACTCAAACGGCATACTATATAGTACCGAGTTTAGAGTTAATCAGACAATGCGTTAAAATTTTTCCTTATTAACTATGACACCCACTAAATCCTCTGTGAGGGATCATTTTAAAAAGCTTAGTGTCAATCTTTATTATTTACTGAGGCAAATATTGCCAATTTTTAAGTTAAGCAGATAAATAAGACTTTCACAATATTATAAACTGTATCCCCTCTTTTTACCCCCACAGGGGTGTAATTTTTCGCGCCCTGGTATCGGAGCGGAAGCTCCACCCGCCACCACGTGACCCCGTTCTCTCTTCGCAGACATCGCTTTAGCGGCCGACAGGTTCTCCTCGCTTGAGGAGAGATCCATCGACCCCGTCCGCGAACGCTTTCCAGAAGACCTGGAACACCCGCCCAAGTCCTGATCGGACATACTTTGGCCCCTTGAGGGACGGGAGCCTCTTCGGCGATTGTTGCCGTCGCCGGCAAGCGGCACCTCCACCAATAAATTCGGCACGTTCTCAACTTTTTGTTTTGATTTTTTTTCCATACTGTTCCCACGAGTAGTGAGGAAATAAATGTCCGCCTTGCACTCGGTAAGCCTATATACTGTAGAGTGCGGGAGGAATCTACTGGGGAAGCGCTAGCGACTGGTCCCCCACCAGCCACTAATCCTCTCGCCACGCTTCAAAGTTTAGGATTAGGTGGTTTTTTATCTAAGAGGTGTCCTTCCTCTTGACCGGGCGGTTAACCAAGCCCCCGACGACGGCATTATGCATGCCTCCGTTCGCTGTCCGGCTAACCCGACTCAGCGAACCCAGCGAAAGTTCTCTTCTCAAGATTGCTCTTGAGGGAGAAACAATAGCCGCGTTGGTGCGACTGCACCGTAGCGGTAGGGTCACGTCCAGTGTCAATCGACGAACCTAGATCGATCAGGAGCGACCCACATCCCTTGTTCCTGCACTGTGCCCTCTGCAAATCAGAGGGACACGCGGAAGAACGACGTGGAGCATACTGCTCCCCCGCCCGCAGAAATTCGCCACAAACAATACCCTCTCCGAAAAACTCCTACACCTTTTCCTGAAGAGATTATTGTCCATGCCCAGGGTGCATCGGCCCGACAGCTGCTCTTCCCCTCGAACGTATCCATAAAGGACGAGCAGGTGTCAGGCACACGAGTAGGTTTTCTGCACGCACCCCATTTCCCATTTTGATAAACGAACGACCTAATACTGACTTGCAAATTGCAAAAAACGTAAGAAAATTTAATTTTCGCGAGTAACCTGGAGCTTCCCTCTAAAGCAACTCTTTATCTAAGACGATGTTGGGTCCTAGATTTCTAACATTCGGTAAAGCGAGCTTTATACATTTCGTTTTATTGGTATATTTGTCGTAAACCAATCCGTAACCATTGGTTTGTTCACCTTTTGATAGTTTGACATGGATATATTATAAACTATCGAAAATGGCTCTTATAGACTGTGCGCCAGTCTATAAGAGCCATTTTCGATAGTTTATTGATACTTGACTATAATAAATAGTATATTTTTGTATCTATTTATTTAAAAAAAATATACAAACGATAATAAACTGAACGTTTGAGTGTTAAGGTTTATAAACAAGTTTTATGCAATCGCATAATGAGTGATGTGTTTTTGTTCCTAATCCTTAATCTAGTGCTATTGTTGATCGAAGCAACGAGTCAAACTAATCTAAGTTTAACTCTAAGCGTTTGATGTCACCTGTCCGAATGATTGATGGCGAATGTTGTAATTCAGTGCGCGCGCAGCGTAGAACGCGTGTCTAATTCTTAACGAAGGATGCGCATTGGATATAACTGTGCCTTATAGTTTGTAGGGTAGAAATATCTGTAGCTAAATAATAACCAGAGATCGGAGTAGGTAGATTGAATTGGGGTCATTGATCCGAAGCATATATATTAATATGGACATTCCTCCGGAATTTCGGAATTGGTTGATTATTATTAGATTACCGTTAATCGAAGAAGATTAAAAATAATGAGTTTTATTTTTGATAAAAATTTGATGTAAAATTTACATATTTAACAATAAACACTGTTGATTTTTTATCCTTATTGTTATTTATGTCAATGACCATGACCGCTATGAAAATATTGAAAGTTAAGTGCAACAATTTACAAAAAGTTGTGGCCATAATTAAAATATTAAAAATGTATTAATGCTTCGATCGGAATTCGATTTTTTTTATTATTCAACAGATAAATAATAAATTAATTTAGTTTTGGTGCCTTCTTTTAAATTTTGAATTGACTAGAAATAATATCAACGGAGTATGGGGTTGGGTATACACCCACCCCCATACTCCACACTGTTTATCTTGGTCTTTGCCAGTCTGTCCTCCAATATGAAATCTCTGTCGAAAGAGCACAAAGAGCCGTCATTAAAGTAATGCTTAGGAAGCCTTTCTTGTACTCAACCAACAAACTCAACAGTGACTTCCCGGTCCTCCGTGTCCGTCAGCTTTTTATCCTCTACGCAACGCTTCACACGCATAGAAAATTAAAATTCAGGAGAGATTACCTAGAAATAATGTCAAAGCGCACAATCAGGATTCCCATTCTCCAAGTAAACTCTCTTATGGCTAGACGTTCCCCGGACTACACTACCACCGGACTATTTCCACGCATTTACAACAAAGTCATAAAGTGCTGTAACTTATAAGACCTCAAAATATCTCTGTGCATAAAGGTAATAAAGAAATGACTTATTATATACATAGGTATTAATATTATAAGCAACATCATACAGTCTAAGAATACTCCTAAGCTCACGTTCACATCACACACACACACACACCCAAACAAACTTACACTCTCTATCACATACTCATACCCACACTCTACACTTAATTTTTTGTTGATTTCATGATAACTGATTAGATTTTTGTTGATTTATTACGTATTATTCGATATTATTACTTAATTATTATTTTATTTTATTGATCTCACACTGATGATTTTATTGTGCATGTCCTCAGCACAATAGTTAGATTTTATAGTTACCACCAGAGAACAAAAAATTAAAAGTCGTTGACCCGACCGTACAGACGCCAGCACATCAAGCTACTACAATCTGTCAGATTACTTTAATAGATTTTCGACTTTATTGCTAAAGCATTAGGTGCAAGGTTGATTGGGAAAATCTGACAGATTCGGGATAGGTTGACCTGCTGGCGTCTGTACCAAAAACTCCCGAAACTTCGTCATAAAAACTGTCGCTAATACTGCTTCAAGGACGCCCCTTACCACGATACGTTTGTTTTGATAGTGCTATCGACACTGCCTTTACAATTTTTCGTATCGTTTTGAAATATTGGAATACATTTCTAGACGGGTGTTAACGACTTTTATTTTTTTGTTATCTGCCGGAGTATAGATGCTGGCGGGAAAAATTCCGAATCATTCCCGTCGAATACTTCGGAAGTATTCCGAAATATTCCGAAACTTTGGGAATATTTCAACGTTTATTCCCATTGAATTATTCGGGCGAAATATTCGGCGGAAACATTCGATTGCGGGGTACGAATCCTTCTCGCGGGGGGGAAAACTTCTCCGGGGAGCATCTCCCCTCTTACCGCACCCCGCACCGCCATCGCCTGCACGCACGACTCGTGGCAGTCGGGCGTGCGCACTCTCTAGAGTATTGTATGTTCTGTGGGCGTGCGCGGCGCGGCGGCAGCGGCCGGCGCACAGGGGCAGCGGCGGTGGCAATCGACGATCATTGCAAAATACGATTTTTCATAAAAAAAAAAAAAATCTTAATTAAATTCATTTTGAATAATTCTGATGTAAAAAAACTTTCCCAGAAGTATTCCGGAAAGATTCAGAATTTTTCAGAAGTTTTGCAACTATATGCCGGAGACCTTAGGGGTAAGTAGTGTTTGTGGGAGTATTGTAGATTTTTCACCCGGTTTCTGAATTGTGAATTTGACATTGAGAACTTCAAAAGAGAAGGAAAACCAGCTCAGGTGGAGATTCATTGATAATGTGTCTGTTGTGTGGCTACAGGCCGGCTATATTAGCTATGGTAGACGTGTTCTTGAGTGGAGACCGCGAAAGCGAAGGCAAACGTAAAGTAGGACGCCCTCAGACTAGACTTATTCCCAAAGTGGGCGGCCAGTTGGCGTGGTTGGTTAAGATACCACCTATCACGCCGCAGGTCGTGGGTTCGATTCCCATCCAGGATAAACATTTGTGTACATGAACATGTCTGTTTGTTCCGAGTCTGGGTGTAATTATCTATATAAGTATGTATTTACAAAAAAAATAGTAGTGTATGTAGTATATCAGTTATCTGGTTTCCATAGTACAAGCTCTGCTTAGTTTGGGACCAGATGACCGTGTGTGAAAATGTCCCAGGATATGATTATTATTATTATTTTTTTACATTTCTCGGGACCCTGGGGTCCCGGACCTTTGGAAGGCGTACGAGGAGCCGAAGCCAACTCGCAGAGGCCCCTTAAATAATTTTAAATGATAAGGAGGCACCAACCGAACATTATCCCTGTATGCACTATGCAAGTGCACCCAAGGGCAACCCCCGGTTGGTGCAAGACTATTGTTGTGCGTGGAAACAAAACATATTGGGTCTGGGTGGCTAATGTGGATTGGGTAACTTGAACTATGGAAGAACTATGTCCCCTGCCTGACCAATGTTATATATTATACACGGATAAAATGGCTGGGGGTGACTTGCACACTCAATAATGGGCCCCCGGAAACGGCCGCTAGCACATAGTGACGTAGCGACAAGGGGGCAACACTTCCTGAGATGCTTGAGGAGTGAAGAGGTATTCCACGGCTATCAGGACAATCCCGGAAGTACGGTCAAGATCCCTACCAGCACCTTACTGGAATACTTCCTTCCTCCGAGCACGTTTGCTCTTACGAATCTCCACTCAAGCCGGCCAATAAAGGCAAGAGGTGGGAGCTCTGGTCCTCGTCAGTGTTCACTCCAGCCGGCCAATAAAGGCAAGCCAGAGATGAGGACAAGATTTCTCTCGGGAGATAGGGTCCGTGGGTGAGGTCGCTACTGCCCAACAGCTCGCCACATGCTGCCCTGCGGGTTTCTGTATCTCTCTTGGTCTGGCTCGTCATCTTAGATCCGTTTCGGCAAAGTAAACTCTACCAGCACAGACCTAAAGTTTGGAGCGCGCAAGCTCCACCACGACGTCAACGTAGAGATACAGCGGTGGGGTTATTATGATTATAACGCCGCCTTGTGGGCGCTGGATCTTTTCGTGTGGCACGATTACAGAGAGAGACAGAGAGAATTAATTTTGAATTTGTGGTTATTAATAGATAATAGACAGACATATAAAAATTGGTATAATTAACTATTACGTAAAGGGGGTGTTGGATTTTTTTCTTGTAAAACGGGTGGTAGTCCATAAAAGTTTGGGAACCTATGGACTAGATGGAGCGACGACCTTCGCAGTTTAGCTGGTAGCAGCTGGATGAGAGCTGCCGAGAATCGAGGTGAATGGCGTGCCATCGGAGAGGCCTATGTCCAGCAGTCGACTGCTATAGGCTGTGCTAAATATAGGACACTTAATATCGTGTCCTCGTAGCCTAATTCTGGGTCGACTTTATTTAGATTACCATCGACAAGCTGTGAAAAGATTCCCGTAGATCTAGGTGTAACTTAAGAGGATTGTGAAGCTGTAAATTTTCATACAAAAAGAGATAACGTTTTTCTCCCCGTAAACATAATCTAATTTTCATAATTTTTGGAAATGTTGTTGGTATAATGAAAAACTAGGTCCGCACGTTTTTATTATAAAGAAATATTGTATACAATATAAGTTATTAGCAGCATTTTTGACATAAAAACATCCTCGAGCATTTTTATTTTTTTAAATTAAATTAAATTGAAATACTAAAAACGAAAAACGTACAGACCTAGATTAAAGTGTACTGAATGTAATGAGATTAAATATGTCTCATTTTGTAAAGGTTTAGGGGAGTAAAAACGTTATCGCCCGTATGAAATGTAGGCAATTGCCTCTAAAAATCGCGCCGCCCATCGGCGCTTCACAATCCTCTTAAATAACGCACAAACTCTTAAGGGGTCATTGTATTCATCATTATGAACCACTTTTACTATAGGACCAAACCTGAAATCGCGAAAAAAAGTCAGTTGTTCCCTACATTTTAACGAGTTGTCCGAACATAAATTTAGGGAACAGTTGATTTTTTTCACAATTTTAGATTTGGTCTCACAGCAATAGTTGTTCATAATGTAGCCCGCGAAATACAAATATTCTTACTTTTTTGCAAATTGCAGGTCAGCATCAGATTGTGTGTTGATCTGAATACGATTCGCGACCGTAACAAGTAGTACCTATTTACAGAATTATAATCATTAAAATCATCAATACAACTCTCTAAGTTCATATGTGTTCACATCCTTCATGAAATCTTGACTTTTAGGATTAGGTACACTAACTTAAGGAGTTGTATTACTAATTCTAATGAGTATAATTTTAAAAATACGTATATGTAGGGTCGCGAATCATACTTTAATTAACATATCTACAACCTAAACTCGCCACAAAATAATAGGTCCGTTTTGACAGCCCATATCGTTTCATATGCGAAAGAGAGACAAACATAGCGGGACAAAGAGGGACACCCTCGTGTCAAAACAGCCCTATTATTTTGTGGCGAGTTTAATACTGACTTACTAATTGCAAAAAAAACTAAGAAAATTTGAATTTTGCGGGCTACCTGGAGCTTCCTCCATATGACGTTGTCACTTATTTAAATAAATTACACCTCGTATACATCTAAGTTAGCAAACAAAATACACCAGCTGTATATTTACGCAACAGTTGAAGCCCATAGCATTAGTATTAGATACACACAATGATTGATATCGAGGAAGATCTCACATAAAATGCAATTAGAATATTAAACTGACTAAAAGCAAACGTCTGCATTAGCTCTTAAGTTATTATGAAATGTCAAAGACTATTATTCTCTATGTGAAATGTCGACAATGGCGCCGATTCTCTTGTTTACAAATGAAACGAAATTTAAGTTCAGTGCATCTTTTTATTTCTATTTCATTAAGAAAAGTACAGATGATAAATATTAATTTAGTCCTGTCAAATTCGTCAGCGCCTGAAGTAAATTGACGTGTTTTTAGTAGCCGATTTTTTAATCACGTCTAAACTTGTCTATGGATTATCTTAATTTGTGATTTATTTTAGTTTGTGGACAAGGGAATTGGCGCCAATATGTAAGTTTTAGACTAAATACAGAACGTAACTATCTTCATCTGCCTAGCCTTTTCCCAACTATGTTGGGGTCGGCTTCCAGTCTAACTGGATGCAGCTGAATATCAATATTTTACATGGAGCGACTGCCTATCTCATCTTCACAATCCAGTTACCCTCTTGAATTGCCACCCCTAATCACGAAAATAGAGAATTTGGATTCCGAACCCCAAAATGAATTCTATTCAAATTCAAATTCAAATTCAAATATTCTTTATTGTGGTACATAGGTAAGCAATAAGTTGTTTCTATTATAGGCTCCTGGCGCCCCAACCGTGAATTCCAGATCGGGGTGCCGTAATCTATACAGGGTGAATTCAATGGATGATTTTAGACACACCAGTGAGCGTTGAAACTTTTAGTCGGTTGCATAATAATGTTAATGCAGCCTATACCGTAAACTGGGGTTACTTTGATACCACGGGGTTACTTTGATAACAACTTTTGACATATTAAAACTTATTTTTATAACATATAATCTACAACGCCAAAAAGAAACTATCTTAAATAGATGTATGATGCTTTGTAGATATTATTAAAATAAGTTTTTCATATGTCGAAAAACGTTAACAAAGTAACCCCGTAGTATCAAAGTAACCCCAGTTTACCGGTACTGCCGTCGTAATAAAAAAGGGCACAACTAACATTTAAAAAAAAATTGAGATACATACATATTTAGAATCAGAAAAAAAAGGCGAATCTGCTCAATTTTTTGTAGATTTTTTCTTTAATGTTAGTTGTGCCGTTTTTTCTTACGACGGCAGTATAATGTTCCCACTCCTATAGGACACAGGCCTCCTCTCTGTGAATGGGAATGGACTGTAATCCACCACGCGGGCCCAGTGCGGGTTGGTAGATGTCACATTGAAAGAAAGAAAGAAGAATACGTTTATTTGCGGTAAATATGACGCAAGGAAATAACACAACAAAATAAAATAATAAAAGAATGTCATGTCTTCGAATTTTTGCTTCTAGGAGGTGCCGGTTTCCACACGATGTTGTCCTTCATCGTTTTAATTTACGAGGGGACGGTCCGAGAGGTGCATCCAGTTATGGTCTCCCACTTCGCGTGCTTGTAGTGTGGGTAGGTACCAAAGAGAATTAAACCACATATAGTCATTGGTAGGTACGAACCAAACTGATGAATTTAAATGTAAAGACCGTGAGATACAGTTCAATGAATGTTTATTTATCACAAACTACACGGGAGAACCAATCTGCCTAGCCTTTTCCCAACTATGTTGGGGTCGGCTTCCAGTCTAACCGGATGCAGCTGAATACCAGTATTTTACATGGAGCGGCTGCCTATCTGACCTCCACAACCCAGTTACTGGGTAATACGATACCCCTTGATAAGACTGGTTGTCAGACTTTCGGGCTTCTGACGACCCGTAACGACTGTCAAAGATCCTCGAATGATAGCTGGGACCAACGGCTTAACGTGCTTTCCAAGGCACGGAGGAGTCTTGGTATGAAAAGATGGTCACCCATCCACAGACCAACATAGGCAAGCGTCGCTTAACCTGATGGATCAATCCGTGCGGCTGTTATTACTTAGCCACGAGCTCCTCCTAAACTACACGGGAGAACAATATTCTTAAATAAAAAAACTTATATCGCAACAAAACACACGACGTTACATTTTTCGAGAGATATAAGTTTTTTATTTAAGAATATTGTTCTTCTGTGTAGAATGGTGTTATTAGGGGTCGTTGACGGGTCAGTAAAGAAAAACGATGCCGACTTAAAACCAAATGAATGGGAGGAACAAGATGCAAAAGCACAAAAACATATCGTGTCGAGAGTGACAGAAAACGTGATGCAACATTTAATAACATATTGCTCGGCGGCAGACATGTGGAACAAATTATCGAGCATATACGAACTTAAAAACTCAACGAGCGATCACCTGATGCAATAAAGGTTCATGAAATATAAATACGAAGATGGTAATATAGCCAAGTTATTTAGTACAGTAGAACAAATGGCAAATCAACTAAAATAGCTAGGCGAATCTATTTCTGACAAGATGATTATCACAAAGATATTAATGACACTACCACCTCAATACAAATACTTCATTTCCGCGTGGGAAAGTGTTCCTCAAGAATCTCAAACATTGAATGACTTACAAGCAAGGTTACTCATTGGGGAAGAACGCATGAAAGAAACGGAGGAACCTGTTGCTTTATCTGTGAAAAATATGAAGTGTTATAAATGTGGTAAAATTGGCCACAAAAAGAGTGTTTGTAGATATAACAATACATGTTCATACTGCAAAAAGGCTGCACATACAATAGAACAATGTTACTTTAAGAAGAACAAAGAAAAAGGGAATACCTCAAAAGAAAATAAAGGAAATAATTGCAAAGAAAATAAATACAATAATTCAAGGGAAAATAAAGGATACCAAAGGAAATGCTTACATCTCAAGCGCTTTTATTGGACATAACTCCAATACAGATGAATGGATAGTGGATAGTGGTGCAAGTGACCACATGATCAATCTCTATTTTTTGCTTTTCAGGTATCAATGCCGATAGATATGTCATAGTCGGAGATGGAAGGAAATTAAAAGTAGAAGTTATCGGACAAATACTCTTGAAGGCTTATGATGGTAAGGAATACGTTGCGTCTTCACTAAATAGTACTTTATGTTCCTGAACTTATGCTAAATTTATTCTCTGTTACTAAAGCTGTGAAAAATGGTTACATGTTCAACATTACAGGTAAAAAATGTGAATTTATTGAAAATAATGTAGTGTGTTCGGTTGGTAAATGTGTAGATAAGTTCTATGTAATGCCGATTGTCTTTGACTCTCCAAAAATGCAACGTCGTGTGTTTTGTTGCGATATAAGTTTTTTATTTAAGAATATTGTTCTCCCGTGTAGTTTGTGATAAATAAACATTCATACAACTGTATCTCACGGTCTTTACATTTAAATTCATCACAAACTTGCTTGGCACCTATTCATAATATTATAATACTAGAGGGAAATGGTGCTGATAGCCGAAATACAGGCTATGCCTAGTTCGGCTACAGATGCTAATCTCTTTACTCTTACTGAAATTGTTGCCACATTGCCATTGTAAAATAGTACTAAGTTTTTTGGAAATAAAATAAATAAATAAAAATAAAATAAAAAACCCCAAAATTGCTGACTCGGCTTGGTTTTCGAGAAATCGCCGAAGATTGGAGGACGCTTATACGCTTATGTACCGAAACGTTGTGCGTCAACGCGTCAAATACAAACAAACAAAAAACAAACGATCAAAAAAAGCACACACACACACAAACAGCTTCGACGAGAGCCGTCTGGACCAGTGGTTCCCAAAATTGACTGGAACCCACCTCACAAATTCGAGATTCACCTCTTAGCTGTCATGTCTCATCACTGCCAACTAACAACTAAATCAAAAGATATTCTGACTGCACACTCTGAATGTGATGTGTTTGCGAATGAATGGAGTAAAATTATACGTATATGTCTGGTGCTCTGTGAGAAAAAGTATGCAAGGGAGTCCACTGTTTCAAGTTAGTTTTAAATTATTTACAACATAATTATTATCAACGTAATAATTGTTTCTTTGTTAATTAATGTAATTGGTGTTGTACCGTTTTAAACAACTGTAAATAAAAATAAATATAAATTGAGAAAAAAGGGGCATAACTATATGAACGAAGAACTGTTCAAATAAGAAAAAAACATTCAGTTACCATCGAAAATGTTAATAGTACATAAATAAATACAAGGAGGGCTATTTAAATGAGAAGGATGTAATATTTTTTTCCTATTTTTTGACATAACTACCTATAGCTTTAGCATCAACAAAAAATAATTTTAGTAACATATTTTTAATTGCCATGAGTTTGATAAGTCCAATTTATATTATGTAAGTTCAATTTGTATTTAGTTTTAATATTAATCATAGCTCAAAATAAATTTTTAAAGGCCCACTCAATATTCGCTCGCGACCCAACAGTGAGACGCGACCCATAGTTTAGGAAATGCTGATCTGGACGGAAGTCTAATTCATGGCGCTAGGCTACTAGTCTCATCGCGTTGACGCACAAACTTTTCGGTACATAAGTGTCCTCCCATCTTTGACTAGCGATTTCTCGAAAACGCCAAGCTGAGTTGGCACCTACAATTTCGGGATTTGGTTTGTACCTACCCACACTATAAGCACACGAAGTGGGAGCCCATAACTCGATGCACCTCTCGAACCGTCCCCTCGTTAGAGAGATGTATTGATCATTCTTTTGGTTATAATTATGTAAATACATATTTGTTATAGTCGCGAATCATATTTTGATCAAGATACAACCTGACACACTTGCAAATTGCAAAAAACGTAAGAAAATCTGATTTTCGCAGGCAGCCAATGTGGATCATTAAGGGGGAAGCGTCAGGGTAGCCCGCGAAATTCAAATATTCTTACGTTTTTTTCAAATTTGCAAGACAGTATTAAGTTGTATGTTAAATAAAGTATGATTTGCGGCCGTAACAAATATGTATTTACAGAATTATAATCATTAGAATCAGTAATACAACTCCTTAAGTTAGTATAATCCTGAAATGTCAAGATTTCATGAAATAGTCATTCATTAGGATTACCTGGTCTTAAAGAGATCACTTTAATGATTCTAATTATGTAAATAGACATTTGTTACGACCGCAAATTATATTTTGACCAACGTACAATCTAATACCGACTTGTAAATTGCAAAAAACGTAAGAAAATTTGAATTTCGCGGGCTACCTTGGCGCTTTCGCCTTAAATGAAACTACTAAAAATGATTTAGTATTAGGCACACACAATGATTGATAACGAGGCGGATCAAAATAAAATGCAATTTGAATATTAAATTAACTGACTTAAAACAAGGCCCTCTTTATAAATAAGTACGTCATAATGAGATCAGTGACAATATAGGGATCATTATAAAGACCTATAGAGGTATGAGGAACAGGGTGTAAAGTTCACTCATCCTCCATATAAAAGGGAGGATCCTCCGACCAGACGGGTGTTTTAACTGGGAGGCTACTGCCCGACGATTGGTGTTGGGATATTGTATAATATATGCCAGTCGCGCGGTAAACTCTGCTTGCGCGATGCAGGATTTGTGTGACGTCAGGTGTTTGATGCGTAGTTCGCACGTGGCATTGTAGATGCCGCCACCTCACTCTCCTCCGGAGACCGAACGTCGATATTGGGCTGAGTCAGAGTATATTATGATGCTTGCCAGGGTCAGTTGTGGTTCCAGTAAGTCATAACCGGGTGCCGCATAGTACGCGGTGAGTCGGAACTGTCTGCGGTGCCATACGTAAATACCGTACCTACCCCTACCGTAGACCGTATGTACAGACGCCAGCAGGTCAACCTACCCGAAACTGTCAGATTTTCCCAATCAACTTTGAACCTAACGCTTTAGCAATAAAGGCGAAAATCTATTAAAGAAATCTGACAGATTGTAGTAGCTTGATGTGCTGGCCTCTGTACATGTGCACGCTCGATTTCAGTTAGTGACTGAGTAGGATTTTAACGAGTCTTGGATGCCGTTGACCATATCTTATCTATTTATATACTAATACTATAATAAAGCTGAAGAGTTTGTTTCTTTGTTTGTATGTATAAACCAGGGACATTATCATTATTCACACACGGTCATCTGATCCCAAACTAAGCAGAGCTTGTACTATGGAAACCAGATACCTAACTGATATACTACAAACACTACTTTTTTTGTAAATATATGGTTAAGTATATAGATAATTACACCCAGACTCAGGACAAACAGACATGTTCATGCACATAAATGTTTGTCCTGGATGGGAATCGAACCCACGACCTGCGGCATGATAGGTGGTATCTTAACCCACCACGTCAACTGGCCTGTCGAACGCGCTAATCTCTGGAACTACCTGACATATTATTTGTGCATTTGATAGTCCAGTTCTTGAGAAAGGCTATAAGCTATTTAACATCACACTAGGACCCTTAGGAGTCGATCAGGAGCCTAAGCAAAAATGAATTTAGTAACAGCGCGGGCAGGCGATGCGATGCGATGCGACGCGGTGGGTCGGGGGACAATAAACTTCACGCGGACGAAGTTGCGGGCAGAAGCTAGTCTAACATATATAGTTCCTACGCCGACCGTACGCGTCCGACATCAGCGTAGCAGGAATTCAGGCCTTATAATCACGTCTGTTCCCCATTTACTTATAAAAAGTGGTCAAATTTAAAAGGATGTGGTCAGGGTTGCCAGCTTATACGGTGGAGGGCTGCCTGGCGCGGAGGCGAACGGCGGCGGCGATCTCTCGCGTCCGTCCCTGGTACAGGCCATGGTACGGAGCGAGAGTGCATGGGATGCCGTCACCTCCTTCTGCGAAGCTGTAATGCTCGCAAAGGTGGCTGAACGTGTGAGGGAGAGGCAATATTTGCGCCCTTACGCCCCTAGTCGCCGTAGGAGACGCCCTGGGCGTCGAGAATCCATACCCGATTCCCAGCCACCGTAGGTGCGGGCTTGTGGATGGCGAGCAATGGGTAGCTCGCCGTCCGGTAAGGATCAGGCCCGGGTCGACAGCGCGTTGTGTTCCACGCGCGCCCAGAGATTCAGCACTAGCTGAAGGGGTCCGCTAGGACCGATGCCCGCCAGGGTTGCGGGTTGTTCGAAAGAGTTACCGTGGCCCTGGCACAGGCAACTGAAGAAACACGGGTGGGTTTTAGTCAGTAGAAGTCTGACACGCCTTCCCGCTCCACCCAGAGCGGGAGAAGTTTTATTTGATGATTTCCCATCCAAACAAAAAAAAGGTTGCCAACTTTTTGTACAGATCTACCCGAAACTGTCAAATTTACCAAATCAATCTTGAACCTAATGCTTTAGTAATAAAGTTGAAAATCTATTAAAGAAATTTGACATATTGTAGTAGCTTAATGTACTGGCGTCTGTACAAGAAATAAAGTATATTACGGTCATAGTGGGAAAATAAACAGTATCTCGGAGAAACAAACAGGATTTTAAGTATTTTTAAATAATAATAATATATATATAATATTTATTTATTGCAGTCAAATACACACATAAAAACACAAGCATTACACAGAAGACTATTTAAATGCTAGTTTTGTTGAACTCTGGTACCCAAATTAAGATTAAACTTGTGTTAAATGTTTTAAATAGGTACATAACTCATTATTGCTACTCGCGCAAATTTTGAAGGCTACGAAGCCTCACCGAATAGACGAGGAGATTTTTTTTTTCTTGAATGTATTGAAGCTCTATAATATTTCTGTCGTCCCACCACTCAGCTTTCACTACTGAAAATACAAATTCTATGAATATGAGGTGACAGATCTAACTATGTATAATACTAGTAGTAAAAGGTATTCTGAGAACAATCATCTATTCACTCAATCTGCCTAGCGTTTTGCCAACTATGTTGAGGTCGGCTTCCAGTCTAACTGGATGCAGCTGAATATCAGTATTTTACATGGAGCGACTGCCTATCTGACTTCCACAACCCAGTTACTGGGTAATACGATACCCCTTGGTAAGACTGCTTGTCAGACTTTCGGGCTTCTGACGACCCGTAGCGATTGTCAAAGATACTCGAATGACAGCCGGGACCAACTGCTTAACGTGCTTTCCGAGGCACGTCTATTCACTATGTCTCGAAAATACGAGACATTAACAGATTCATTCTGAAATTAAGGCTAACTGCGGCGCATGCACGATTTTCTACGTGGTAGATGAAACTTTTTATTTAGGTATAGCTCTGGATATCAGTGAAAACAGTATATTCAAATACTTCATTTTTGTTGAACAGTATGCTAGAGTGAAAAATTGTATAATACTGTTTTTAACAGTATGGTTGGCAACCCTAGGTGTGGTACAGACCATCAAACTCGGAGCTAAGTAATAACAGCCGCACGGGTCGATCGATCAGGTTATGGTACGCATGGCGCGGTCAGTCCGTGGATCTTTAAATACCGAGACCCCTGTGTGCCTCAGAAAGAACGTTAGGTCATTGAACCCGGCTGTCATTCTTGGATCTTTGACGGTCGTTAACGGTCGTCAGAAGCCCGAAAGTCTGACAACCAGTCTTACCAAGGGGTATCGTGTTATTCGCTCCATGTAAAATACTGGCATTCAGCTGCTTCCGGTTAGACTGGAGGCCAAACCCAACATATTTAGGAAAATATTAGGCTGATTGATTGGTACAGACCATAAAATGGAACAATTTCCTCTATGGGACCAATACGAAAAAAATATCAACTGTCCCATATATTTGGATGGAAAGAATGAAAAAAAAAAAGTATTTATTGAGACTCGGACTGATCACAAATTACATTGAAGTATTGCATGGGTCAGTTGAGAATTTTTTCGCGATTACGATTTTGATCCCGTAAATGTAGATTTTTGCGTGAGTTTTAGATCTAAGTATCTGAAGTTATTTCTCTTCTAAAGGATACGGTAATTGATGGCAGAAACTGATGATAAATGAGAAATGATTTTTATTTCTGTAAGTAGGTTTGTACAAACACTTTTACAAGTCAATCATGTCTTTTTTTTTAAACTAGATGAGGTCGGCGTTTCCTATCTGACTACTCTGAGAAGAAAGGCCGAAACAAACTCAGAGGTCACACACAGTCTCTTATAAAGTCCAGACATAATCTTGGTCACTTCATGTGAAGACCATGAAGATTGGTGTCTGAAATGGTCTTTTATTTTATTAAATAGGAACAACAAACAGCTACATTATTGCAATGTTGCAAACAGAAAAACATAAATAACTTAAAACGAAAGTGTCAAGGTAGCCCGCGAAATTCAAATTTTCTTACGTTTTTTGCAATTAACAAGTCGGTATTAAATTGTACGTTGATCAAATTATAATTTGCGGTCGTAACAAGTATCTATTTACATAATTAGAATCATTAAATTGATCAATACAACTCTTTAAGACCAGGTAATCCTAATGAATGACTATGTCATGACATCTTGACATTTGAGGATGCTGATTCTAATGATTATAATTCTGTAAATACATATTTGGTACGGCCGCAAATCATACTTTATTTAACATATAACTTAATACTGATGACTTGCAAATTGCAAAAAAAAAACGTAAGAAAATTTGAAGTTCGCGGGCTACCCTGACGCTTCCTCCTTAAGAGGGTACCGAGCGCGCAGTGGCACCCTCATCGTTTGTTTGGTTATTTCTTTTATTTTAGAAAAGATATCGGATTTTATGCATTTGCATGTTAGTATATGCAAATGCATATAGCTCTCTAATTACGGCGTTAATGCATATTTCGTTTAGTAGCGGGAGGTGCGTATAGTAGGGAGCCTATATCGCCCTTATCTCAGCACAAGTTACCAGATGCCATAGAAAAGTTGGAAACAGGAAACCTTCCCCTATTTAAATCAATAGAAATACTGGAAACAATGAGCGAAACTGGCTAACGCCCTTCCTATTTCAATATCAGACAAGATTCGTAGAAAGTTAGACGCTATTTTGCTTAAAAACCCGAGTCTTTAACACGTTGGCTGCCATACGTGTATACTCGTAGTAACTTTTTATGCCCATTGCTACCACACAAAACGGTAGGTACGAGTATACAAGTACCCAAAAAAAAAATCTCTATTAAACTTCTTCTTCTATAATGTTTTAGTTCAAATGCCAAAGAATTTAACCCGCCCTCCATCCACTGCCACTCTTCTAGAATTCGTTACAAATTGCAACGAGAATACTCGTAGGTTGGCAGTCAACGTGTTAAGACATGAAGAACATTAACCTACGTCAACGGCACAGGTCATACCATGCCTAAACAGGTATCGCCAGAAAAAGCGCCAAATTTTAAATTTTGTCCAATGACTCAGTTGACGTAGAGAGCTCGTTTTCCGCGTACAAATTATACAAACGTCACAGCTCTCGAAAATTTGGGAAAATACTTAATTGTCAAAAACTATTCATAATTTTATGAATATTTCGTGGTTTTTTGTAGCCTTTAATTAAAATAAAAAATAAAAATGGTTTTTTGATTTCGCATAGTGCATATTTCGGCCTTTGTGAAGGGGTTTTGCATGCATATTTTGGCACTTTTTTAGTGCATATGCGTATAATCCGATGTCTAGGTAGTAAGTATATTCCTAAATTCTTGAAATCATGCCGTGCCTAAATTACTTTGTTACGTGCCACCAATGGCACGCGTGCCATTGGTTCTCCATACCTGCACTAGGAGCAGGGTGTCATCAATTTCCGTAGACGACAGCGACATCTGCAGTCTAGTGACAAAAAAAAAAACTTGGCAGCCATATTGTCTTGGTCAAATATAAAAACTTTTTAGCAAAAAATAAAACCGACTTCCAAAACAAAACACTACAAAGTGAAAAAAAAACTTTTTAGCAAAAAATAAAACCGACTTCCAAAACAAAACACTACAAAGTGAAAAATAACCTTAATTTCGGTAGTCGGTGTCTTGGGTTTTTTATTTTCGTTTTTTGCCACCGACTTCCGAAATTAAAGTTATTTTTCACTTTGTAGTGTTTTGTTTTGGAAGTCGGTTTTATTTTTTGCTAAAAAGTTTTTATTTTTAACTTTTTAGTTGTGGAACCTACCCCACACAAATTCGAATACATAATTGAGCACAATAATTAATTGTAGATATAGCCATGTAAATAACAGTGATAGGAAGTTATTAAAACACCATCACATCATCCACATAAAATAAGTGGGAAATATACGCATTATTGAAGCTAACTCAAAAACTCCCTAAGCTCAGTTAATAAAATTTATATGGGACCACCTCGGAAGTATACCCCATCAAACAAAAAAAGAATTTTCTAAATCGGTCCATCCGTCTTTGAGTAATCGCCTAACAAACATACAAAAAAAAAAAATACAGACGAATTGAGAACCTCCTCCTTTTGGAAGTCGGTTAAAAAGTCATTGTCGCCATTGTCAACTCCGACTTTCCCGATATTGATGCGCAATTCTGTTAAAAATTGTTTCTCGTTACTATTATTTGTTTTGTTTTGTTTCTATTTGATAATATTGTTACCTCTTTGATTTTCGTTTGTTATTTTTGTTGTTTTGTTAACATGAGTGAACTCCGAAGAAGATATTGTGTATTTTTGGCCGTGATGTTTTATGTAAGTGTTTATTACCATACCGTACCGTATTATCTTTATTATAAACAAGAAAAAGTGTTATGTTATTCCTGAATTTAATTTAATTAAGTATAATAAGTTTAAAACGATTAAATATTAATAAAATTTGTTTGATAATAATAAAAGGACATTTTTCTCAACTCCATACGTGTTTTTTTTTTCCTGACTGTTACCATAACACAAACTCGCTCAAAGAGTATAATAAATAGGTGAGAGGACTCGTTCGCTACATATTATTATAGTAAGTATGCATACTATGTATATTAATATATACCTATAGGTAGGTATGTATTATTATAGCCTTAATTCACCCACCAAACTAGACGTAGCAGCACTTTCCATACATGCAAATTTTACCACAGAGTTGCTTCTCTTTCTCTCTATTATTACTTTACTCTTTGACTAGGAGGTGAACTGTTTCATGCACTACAATTACATTAATATTATAAAAACTGGTCAAGTGCGTGTCGGACTACGCACAATGAAGGGTTCCGTAGTTGGGATCAATTTATCCCAAGAACAAACTTAACATTGTAGTTGAAAAACATGTTCCATACAGTCCAACTACAAATGTCCATAGATCCAACCCACATTACACCTAATGTGGATTAGATCCTTTTTGTTTAACAATGGACAAATGTAAGTTTGTACGCACAATATTGAGAGGTTTACCATGTTATTTTAAGACCATAAACTTCTTATAGGTTTTCCTGTAATCTATAGCTATAGAATTATTTTCTGTACTTTTTTTTTTCAAAATTTTAAGGTCAGTAGTTTCGGAGATAAACGGGGTGGAATGGTCAATTTTCGTCTATTTTCTTAAATATTTTTAAATTATAATATATATATATATATATATTTGAGACCTTCACAGTAAGCCCTTTAATTTGATATATCGCACGGTACAGTTTGCATTTTTTTTTCTTCTTTCTCCCCAAAATTGACCTCCATATTCTAAATTCATTAATTTTAATCCGTCCGTGTTTGGGTCAGAAAAATACAGACGTGTACCAAATTTCAACTTAATCGGTCCATTAGATACGGAGCAAATTGGCTGTGACAGACGGACAAACAGACATACAGACACATTTTGTTCCTTTTGAGGTACGGAACCCTAAAAACGATAAAAAATAAACATCATAATATTATAACATATCATTTTTCGCATTCATTAAAGCCACCACGAGTTTCATCAATCTTCAGCGAAGATGATACATGACAGTTTTATGAATGATCTTGATCATAAACAATTAAGAGAGATATGAATTAATGTGCCGTCATGTGCAGCGGTGACCTTTACCATTTGCCGGGTTCGATTCCGTGCTGGTGCACTAATATTGTTGAAATATTCTAATACTTAGAAGGAAATGTCTGGATTTTCCCAAGGCTTAGAGATGCTTGAGGCACCGTAGTACGACAACGTTCAAAGGTTGCATTGTTTATTTTCGGAACAACCGAACTTTGCCGAATACACTCACACAGCCATCCCCTTTACACACATACTTACCAACACATTCATATTCATAGTTACATCAGGTCATTTTCGCGTTAGAAATAAGATGATACACAGCATTGTTTACCTAATAATAATTAAAAATCCATGTTTTACTAACTTTTTCTTCAAAACTCTGGTTTTCACCCCTTTTTTCTGTTCCATTTATGATTGTAGCTCACGATTTAATCAGATGCAACAACTCACGAACAAACCACATAACAGTAACAGTAATACTAAGAACAATGAATAAAAATAAGAAGACCTAAACATTCGTCTCAAATTACGCGCGCCGCCGCCGAATTACATATTCACTCCACTTCACGCTAGAGGTGTTCAAAATATGACAACTTGATTATAAAAAGTGCAAGTTGTGCATGTTCAATATATTGTAACCTAAACAAAAAACAATTTATGACATATTTTTGTATTGATAAATAATTATATAAGCATTTCAAGTGTTATTATAATATCAATATTTAAAGAAACAGAACGTTGCTTCAAATACATCCTGTATGAACGAATGAAAGAATGCCATTTTTGTTTCTTATCTGTGGATATTATTTCAACCATGAACCTTCTTTGGTACTAACTGATCCTCGTATAGTCTTCGTTTTGTAATCAGAACACATTTTGATCTTGGTACTAACTTTAATACCGTAACAATCCAAGACTTTACAGTCTTGGTTTAAACCAGTACTTAAGCATTTTTTTTTTGTAATAAGACCGTATAAACACGCATACATAAAGGTTTCTTTTGTACACGAAGTTACAGTAGAACACTGATTCCTAGGTCACAGGGTACCCCTAGTTAAGGAAGCAAGGTTTTCGACTATTGTGCAGCCTTTTCCCAAAATTCCAATGTGCCTAAATGAAAAGTATTGGTTTTGTATACAAAGGTATATTTGTGTCAATATTTTTTTTTTTTTTTTTTACATTTTGACTGTTCCAAGGGAGGGACGGAATTAGTGCTTCAATCTATAATTGACTGAGCGAGCGAAGCAGGCGAACCGTTTCTGCTTCAAGTCTGGCAATCAGTTTGTTGCTACGCCTCTACAGGTCGTATTTTACAACCAATCTGGACGAAATTTGTTTTCAGGTTTTACGACTTTATAATTTTTTTTATTGTCGGGGATTTATGATTGGAGGGGTACTTCTTCCAAAAAGGGGCAAAAAGGGGGCTATTGCATATCTCCCCTTATGAGATCCGATTTTGATGTTTGTTTTTTATTTGAAAGGTAGTAACTTTAAATTGATTTCATAAAAATTTGGTGGAGATCTGATGAGGATCTTCGGCGTGATAAGCAGAATATGTTTTTCGGTTATTAATGTTATAATAACTGTACTTACTTAATTTTAAATTTATGAAAAAAAGCCATAAAACAATGTTTTTTGTTTTTAAAAAAAGGGAGGTGTAGTGTGCAGCACGCCTAACCCTATACAGGGTGTTTTTTAAAACATGCGACAAAATTTAAGGGGGTGTTCTACCCATCAATATGAACAACTTTTACTATGGGACCAAACCTGAAATCGCAAAAAAAAATCAGCTGTTCAGTACATTTATGTTCGCTTATTTGGTCAAAATGTACTGAACAGCTGTTTTTTTTTTGCGATTTTAGGTTTGGTCCCATAGTAAAAGTTGTTCATATTGATGGGTAGAACACCCCCTTAAATTTTGTCGCATGTTTTAAAAAACACCCTGTATAACTGTAACTGCACACATACTAATGAGCATTATTATATCGGTATTGGAACCAAACAGTTCTCTTTATTTAATAACCATGTCACCCTATTACAAAAGCTCCTCAAAAACAGTAAATTGCCTATATGCCTTAAGTTGGTGTTTGCGCGTGTGATGACTCGGGCCGCTGTACGCGCCGACTGTCTGTTAAGGCTTGGCATTACGCCGTTGACCTCGCTCAAATGGGTGTTACCGCCGAGAATGCCCCGCGCACCCCCTCATTATAATTACGCGCGAAGCGATCACTAATATTCTATTTTGCACCGCTGACTGCCACAGAGCCATGACGCGCGACGCACGCATAGGTAGCCTGTTGCATATTTCAGAGCAGTGGTGCAGAACTTTTTTAGGTAAAAACTTGTATGTTGTAGAAAAACAAATACAACACTTGTGTAAATTATTATATTTTTAGAAAATATATTTTTTTAATGACTAAGAACTCATTGTAATATTACTAAAACAGAAAATGGGCGGCAGAATATAGACAGTTATTATTATTAGCTTTCTCCGCGACTTCGCTCATAAATAAAAGTGAATAAGTTTGTACCTAAAAGTACTACTAGTAGTTGTTTTAAGTACTTCAAATATTTAAAAAAAAAGCAAAATAAATCAAGTGGAAAATCTGAGCAATATACAAATCTGCCGGCCATATGGTTATGCACGAAGCTCAAACGCCATATTAGGTTCATGAGGTCCATGAACCACAATGCGTCCCATATGGTTTGTGGGCCCCATACGACCTGTGACCTCAGTTCAATTTATTATAAGTCACAAGCGGTCGTGGGCCCGGAACTTATTAGTTCAATAAGGCTACCTATCAGCTGGTTATACTTACCTAGGAACCTTTCGTCGCCAGAACGAGAAACTGTTTTCGTTTCGAATTTGCCAACGGAAACTCGTACGTGTTTAATGGCAACAAGGTATAGATTCCAAACGACCGGGCGGCATTACGACACGGCGGCACAGTAACGACATAACGAGCTATAGATTCGCATGCAGTGAATCTATAGCTTGTTACTATTAGACACGTACGAATTTACGTTGGCCGGAGTTTCGCTAGCTAATTTAATTTGACCCTGAATATGTGTCGCAGCTAACTAGTTTATCGTGTTTAGATATCGATACCCATCACGTCTGCGGAGTTTCGCTAGCTAATTTAATTTGACCCTGTATATGTGTCGCAGCAAACTAGTTTATCATATTTAGATATCGATACCCATCACGTCTGCGGAGTTTCGCTAGCTAATTTAATTTGAACCTGTATATGTGTCGCAGCTAACTAGTTCATCATGTTTAGATATCGATACCCATCACGTCTGTGGAGTTTCACTCGCTAATTTAATTTGACCCTGTATTATTACTCATCGCAATCAGATTGCTAATACAGGGTAATAATTAGGCCAGCCACATACAGTCGGAATTCCGTCCCGGAATTCCGTTTCGAAATATCGTTTCGGAATTTCGAAAGCAGCAAACCCATACAAAGTCACGCACAGACTACCATGCGTAATTTTGAATCGGAGAAAATTTCGAACGGAGGACTACTTGTACGCGTGTGATAGATCCTTGATCTTGCATGGATTTGCTGCTTTCGAAATTCCGAAATGATATTTCGAAACGGAATTCCGACTGTATGTGGCAGGCCTAATCAATTAATATATAATTATAATATACAGAGTCGTCCATTTACAGGGTCCATTTTTTTTTGGTTTTGATGGTTTTTTTTTATCCATTTTTATTGCATGTCAGTGACTGATGTTGGGATTAAATTTGTTCAGGTTATACATTGACAAAAGCAAAATAAAAACACATTCAAAATTATAAATGATTTTATTTTTGTAAGTAGATTTGTACAAACACTTTCACAAGTCAATCATGTTTTTTTTTTTAAACTAGTTCTGGTCGGCGTTTCCTATCTGACTACTCTGAGAAGAAAGGTCGAAACAAACTCAGAGGCTCTTATAAAGACCGGACATAATCTTGGTCAGTTCATGTGAAGACCATGTAGATTGGTGTCTGAAATGGTCTTTTGAGGAAAGAACCACACAGATTGAGAGGACCTGTCCAGCCAGTGCTCGCATTTGTCAGTAATCGCGCAGCTCACCTCAGAACTTAAGGAGCTCAACGATTCGACGAAAATACCAAAGAAAGGGCATTTGGGTAGGCCGCATAAATTACTCAAACTGCCAGATCATGATTAAAAATAACTGAGAGAAAAAATAAAACAAACAAAACAGCAATGACCGACATAGTATTCACATTCACAATAATTAAAATAATATAATACTTTACAAAGTAAATATTCATGTCAACATTCAGTATGCAAAAATAAAAATTAGTAAAAAGAAAATTTGGAGCAGCTCAATCCCAAGCCTTTATGTCCTCAATATAATCTTTAATGGTATAAAAATAAAGCTTTCTGACACAATTTGGTTTCAAAATTCTGAGACGTTTAATTGTCTACAACACATTTTTTTCGCATTTGCTTTTTCTACATTATAATCAACAATGTATTTTACTTCATCGTCGTCACTTTCATTTCTTTTGTTTCTTTTTGAAGATATGGGAATAATTTCTACTTACACTTCTGCATCATGTGTTGCATCATTTATTTCTTCCATATTATTTTGTTCACGCATGTTAGCTAGATTTTCTTTGTTTTCCCTTCGTTTGCTTTTTATTTCAGTAGCACGACATATATATTCGGGATCTCTAATTGGCATTTTTCGTGGGTGTCGAGGGTCAACTAATTCAGGTAAAATACATTCTGTGTAAAATGTTATTAGTTTTTTTTTTCATTGTTTCTTCCCAAAAGCCGTCGTCCCTATATATAATATCAGTTTGTATTGCCTTATTTTCTCCCGACCATAAACCAAATAAACATTTTTCTTTTTTTGTTATGTGGAGTTGGCCTTGAACTTGGTAATACCAACTGTGATCCTTATTTATTCTAAATTTATTATTGTCTTTATTTTTTTATAGAATGTTATTTTTTTTCTACTATTGCCCTTTCCAGTCCTAATTTATAGGCACTTATGGCCATTTTATTTCGCATATTGTACTTTCGTCTATTATACCATCCGGTGATGCACCTAGAAATGGGATCTCTTTATCTATGAATAGGCCGCAGGGATTAACTTTTATCGATTTTTCTTTTTCTGATTGAGTTTTAGCAATACTTTCATTTTCTAGTCCATGTTTGACTGATTTGACGTGATCTATTGGGTTTTTATAAACTAAATTCTTCACCATATTAGCACAACTGATGTCATTGCGTTTTTTAATTACGTTACCGAAATTTGAAGCCGTCAGTTAATTTCTTCTTAGTTCGAGCCATTCACTTGACTCACTTTGAAGTATTGTACCTGTTTCAATTCTTATTCTTTCATCTTCATTCTTCTCTAAATTTTTCAAAAATATTCTTTTCGATTCATCTAGCATTTCCTTTGACATATCGGGTTTCGCGCAATCCTGTCCATAATTGATGGAAGAGGCGTTTTGATTTTCCAATGTTCTTCTTTTCTTCTTTGTATATTTTTTAGGTCTTATCTGTCGCTTTATTCTGTTCATTTCAAATTTATGTATTTGTCCTTTTGGACTTCTACCTACAATACATTTATGCAAGATGCTCAAAGGTTTTCTTGTGTTAAATGATAGAGCCGCAGTATTACATCTCATCTGATATTGATAGTTTTGAGCAAAGTTTATCCTTTTGCCACCTATGAATTTAGCAATAACGCTATGATATCTCTCTACAGAGTTGCTGTCGACATCGTGCAAAAAAATACGTGAGTGTGCCGCTAGCTGTGATAATATTAATTTTATTTTTTGGCACAGAGTGTTTGTATGAAAGTCTTTGTCAATATCTTCTATTTCGCCTAGTTTGCCACAAAAGTATCCTTTGCACGTGGTATGTTGGCTAAAAGCATGTTCTGCAGCAAGCATTATATCAGCATGGAGTTGCATTGCATTATCAGTATGCTTGTATTTTGCAATTGCAGTTACTACTACTTTTCGCATGGTTAATATTCTTTTCTTTGTTAGGAGTTTTATGAACCGTATTAGAAATTTCGTGTCTGTTGTAAAACTCTGCAGTTTGTTGCAAAAATTTTCGTACAGCCTTTCTTGCAAAAGCTTTGAATATGTGTTGGCGTCACCATCTGATATAATTCTGCCATATATCAAATTGTGCATTTCTATGCTTTTCTTAAATCCCTCGACAATAATCGTTGACTCCATGCCGGTAGATGGTCCTGTAAATGAAGACAAAAAGTATAATAATGCAGCTTTCAGTATACAAAACCTATATTACGGCTTTAGTTCTCTAATGGGTTACCTCTACCATTTTTATATAATAGATATTTAGTTTGATTTCAAAATAATAAGGCGAACCATTTACGTTTAGTTAATTTATAAAACAAACAAACAGCAATACGTTTCCACTTATAATATTACTAGGATTTTTATGTAAAACACATAAAATATTTACCTGTATAGTTTTATTACAAATATGATTTGTTTGTCGAGATTCTTTTATTTTCTGCTCTAGCGCAAATGTAGCAGAACTTATTTTTGACAGCCATGAACAATATTTTATTGCTACGTTTACCAAGTATGGCTGCTGCTCCTGACAGTGAGGAGTAGTTTTTCTTGTATGATCTTTTTCCCCAACATCCGTCAGCAATGACATCAATTATCGGTATTCCCTTTGCATTTACTTTACCCTCTTCAACGGCAGCACATCTTTCCTCTTCAGCAGCTTCGTTCAAAGATCTTAACGCTTTAGATTCCCACGTTTTGTTTACTATATCCATATGAAAGGTGAATAATTTTTGTGAGATCCTAGAAGGAAGGAGATCCTAGAGGAAGTCCTAGAGTTGACGTAATTTCCAGAAGTTGCGTATGTCCACATCCTGCTGCTATTGCCCCAGCTACGGCACATGTGTTTAAATTCATTTCTTCTGGGGTGTTGTCTCCCTCTATTATAAAACTCATGTTACATAAAAGACATTTCAGTTTTAATTTATTCATTAAACCTGTCAAACGTTCGGATACGATTTCTATTGACTTTAAACCGCAGTCCGATGGTCCGTGGCTTGATATTTCTTCGAGTGATTTAAAAAAATGACTGATGCTTACAATACGTCTACCAATCGATAATTCTTCAGTTCCCCTAAAACAAAGTAAAATATAAAATTCAGTTGAAATACTGATGGCTTTAAAAAATATTGTAGCTTATATTGTATACGTTCATCCACGTTTACTTATAAAAGGGTTACGTTAATCCAATTTTAAAATATGTCATTTGATTTGCTTATAACTTTAGGGTCCTATGAAACTTGCCAACCTCGTTACTTTTCGACCCCTTGTAGTCCGAGAGTCGCAAACTGCAGGTTACATCCATGGGGTCCAAAGAGGATGGACAAAAAAAGTCCACATACTGTCGGAATTCCGTTTCGAAACATCGATTCGGAATTTTCGAATGCAGCAAATCCATGCAAGATAATGGATCTATCACACACGTACAAGTAGTCCTCCGTTCGAAATTTTCTCCGATTCAAAATTACGCATGGTAGTCTGTGCGTGACTTTGTATGGGTTTGCTGCTTTCGAAATTCCGAAACGATATTTCGAAACGGAATTCCGGGACGGAATTCCGACTGTATGTGGCTGGCCTAATTATTACCCTGTATTAGCAATCTGATTGCGATGAGTAATAATACAGGTTCAAATTAAATTAGCTAGCGAAACTCCGCAGACGTGATGGGTATCGATATCTAAATATGATAAACTAGTTAGCTGCGACGCATATACAGAGTCAAATTAAATTAGCTAGCGAAACTCCGCAGACGTGATGGGTATCGATATCTAAACACGATAAACTAGTTAGCTGCAACACATATTCAGGGTCAAATTAAATTTGCTAGCGAAACTCCGGCCAACGTAAATTCGTACGTGTCTAATAGTAACAAGCTATAGATTCACTGCATGCGAATCTATAGCTCGTTATGTCGTTACTAGGTAGGTAAGTATATTATAAGCATCTGATAGGTAGGTACCTGCTTAGGTACGCATATTACTTATACGTACCTACCTATATCTTTTTATCAAAACGCTTGATTGATGGTTACTAGTAAAATGTTAGATAGGTACTCAAATTACTTACCGTTTCATTCTTTTTATTCTCCTCTTGTATTTTATTTTCAAATTACGCTTAGTGCGTCTTTTTTTGTCACCCATATTGATTTTATAAATAAACTTATATTAACACAAATATTTCCTATGTAGTATTACTAACTATATACTAAAAACTACTCTAATATTTACACACACAAAAACTATTAAAATCAACAAAATAAGTAGGTAGGTATTTGTTTACAATACTTTCTAATGGTATTGTCACCAACGAAAAAATGCGGGAAAAAGTGGTACAGGTCCGTTCAGCACTGCGTCTCGTCCCGCACTAAATTAATAGGCGACAGAGGGGTTGCTCACGCGATTGAGTGTCGATTTATGTAAAAAATAATGACTATAAGTAATTAGAAAAGTTATTTAAAAAAATAAGCCGAGGATTCCCTAGGTATTGTATTGTGTAATATCATGATGACTATAAAAAAACCTAGCGATTAATAGTTTCGAAGAAAAAAGGTTTTATATTTCTAAAACTTTTCATGTATGTTAATGATATTTAAAATTATTTTTTATTTTTTTCTAAGTGAAGGGGACATGTGTTTTATTGTGTAGTTTAACATATATTTTTTTAAAGATCATTATGGTACGGGTTATGGAGAAAAAAGGTTTTAAACTTCTTCAGTTCCAGCCTAATTTACATATAGCACCGCCTTAACCGAAAAACGTCAGACCGCGAGACGCCACGCCGCACGCGACGCGTGACGCTCCGCGTCTCCGTAAACTAGCATTGACATCCGCGGGACATATTACACAGAGAGAATATAAAAACCGGTCAAGAGCGAGTCGGACTCGCGCACCGAGGGTTCCGTACCATCATATATAAAAAAGTGTGCTATTTAGAGACATCTTTACATAAACTTCTATCACATAGAATAATTTCAGATATTTCTCGATGCAAACTTCGGAGATAAGGGGGTGGGGGGGCTGTATTCCTGTTTTTTTACGTTTTTCATCAAAAGTCGAAAACTATGCGGACTAAAAATGTCTGAAAATGTGCAAACGCGCTCTTTCATACGATACCCACATGCCCTAGTAGCCCCACTTCGAATTTTTAAGAACTTCTTTCGACTGAACGTCCTTTCAGACGACAGGGTCTTAAAAGTTCGAAGTAAAAATATCTGTATTTTTATTTCTTTCTTATTTGCAAAATAGTTGAACAAACGTCATCTAAAACTATTCCAAAATTTAACTTGATAGCATTAGTAGTTCTTGAGATATCCAGCTGTGTGTGACAGACGGACAGACAGACTGAGTCGCACCTTAACGGAACGAACTCAAAATTTTGGCAAATTTTTTGACGAGTATTTTGCAAACTATTAAATATCTTTTGATTAAACCAATTGGAAATAGTCTAAAAATATACTGGCAGCAAAACAAAATGCGTATACGCTTATGACATATTTTAAGAGGATTGTGTGTGAAGTGCCGAAACGCGGCGAGAGTCTACATTTCCTTTTTAAATATTGTTTCGGGCGATAACGTTTTCACCCCCCTAAACCTATACGAAATAAGACAATTTTGGTCTCATTAGATTCAATACACCTTAATCTAGGCCTGTACGGTTTCCTTTTTTAGTAATTCAGTTTAGTATAATATAAAACAAGAAGAACGTTCGAGGAAATGTTTAAGCAAAAAATAGGTGCTAATAACTTATATCGAACGCAATATTAAAAATAAAAAATTACGAACTTCCTTTTTCATTATACCTACAACGTTTCCAAAAAATATAAAAAATAGACTATGTTTACGGGGGAAAAACGTTATCGCTTTTTGAATGATTTACAACTTCACAATCCTCGTAATGGATGTGTTTTCCCACAAAATGCAAATTTCGTGTTAGGTCTCTTTTATTCTCACGGTGCGATTATTATCTTTAATTTGAGACAACAACGTGTTACGCAAAAAAATTGTTCGCGGTGTCTGCTCAGTTTAGAAAATCATTTAAATATAAAGCGACTCTTGCTTCGGCAAAATATAGTACAATTCAAGTCGCACAACGCTTATTACCTACAGTTATATTCACCTACAAATTGCCTCTGTTTCTAACGCGTAACTCTTATATCTTCTGACCGCGACAGTCCTACTGAATTGGCCCAGTGAGATAGGCCCGCCGCGTACTTGTAGCTTCATACCTAAACTGTGGAGTGTCCGATCTGTATTTATCTGTGTCGCGGTGTCTGCTCTAGTTTAGGTTGAACCTCTATGACTTGTGTCTATGAAGAGTTACTTTCTAATCATCTAATATTTGTCACTTTGGACCGCACAGTTCCGTTATCAGTCACCTCTGCTATCATTGACGGGTCACAAAACAATACGACTTAATTTCTATTGATGTTTGAAACAATAACTTAGTTTACTTTAATTTTAGGGTTCCGTACCTCAAAAGGAAAAAAACGGAACCTATAAAGGATCACTCGTGTTTCTGTCTGTCTGTTCGTCTGTCACAGCCAATTTGCTCCGAATCTAATGGACCGATTAAGTTGAAATTTGGTACACGTATGAATTTCTGTGACCCATACGCGGACGTGTATCGTAAATAAATTCATTTTAAAAAAAGTTATGCAAACCATGTGGTAAAGGTGTGATATATCTTATGAAAGGGATTACTGTTCAATCTGCCTAGCCTTTTCCACACTATGTTAGGGTCAGTTTCCAGTCTAACCGCATGCAGGTGAATAACAGTATTTTACATGGAGCGTCTGCCTATCTGACCTCCACAATCCAGTTACTGGGTAATACGATACTTCTTGGTAAGACTGGTTGTCAGACTTTCAGGCTTCTGACGACCCGTAACGACTGTCAAAGATCCACGAATGACAGCCGGGACCAATGGCTTAACGTGCTTTCCGAGGCACGGAGGAGTCTCGGTATGAAAAGATGGTCACCCATCCACAGATAAACCCCGGCAAGCCTAGCTTAACCTGATGGATCGACCCGTGCGGCTGTTATTACTTAGCCACGAGCTCCTCGAACGGGATTACTGTGAAGGTCTCAAATATATTTTTTTATAATCATTTTAAAATAAAGTGTTTTAAAGTTATATTTTAAGAAAATAGACGAAAATTGACCATTCAATTTTCGTCTGTTTTTTTTTCGAGAAAAGGATCTCCGAATCTACTGAGCCTAAAATTAAAAATAATAAAATAAAAATAAAACTGAAAATAGTTCTTAAAAATATTCAAAATTTAAAAGCTATTTATTTTATACAATGACATGGAAAATTTTACTTGACAATCGCGTTTTTTTTGACGTGGGTTTACTCTTGACTCTAGTCTAGGTCGGAGGCGACAGAGACGAGAGTCGACGATGGAGTGAGCTAACCCAGAAGAAGCCTGTTGACCTCACTTTGAAGAGATTATGGTTGTATTTCGCTCGGAAACACAGACGCAGGTAGTGAGTTCCACTCTTTTGCTGTGCGCATTATAAAAGACATTTGGAAACGCTTTGCGCTTAATCTTGGGAAAAAAAAAGATTATGTGTGCTATTTACTTATTGTAGAGAACCCTCACGCATATCTTCTCCATTCCAAACTTCTCTACAGTAAAGTAGGCTTTTAAAATGCTTTTAATTTTATGACCTTTTTTTGTTTTCTATTTTTTGGCAACTTATCTAGAATGTTAGGAAATTCGGACAAGAAAATATGGTTAATTATTCACTCCATCAATCAGTAAGATATATAACCACGTTCGTGCATACAAACACTTTATTAAAATTACCTGTGCCGTTAGAATAGATTAATCTCTTAGAGTCGTGGGTCAAAGCTAACCTAACCAGTTTTCTAGATGCCGATTAGCTCAAAATGTATTTTACTATGCTGCTGTCATTGACCGACAGACGTACTGACTCATACAGGCTGTTTAAGTTAAACTATACAGCGTTATTGGTAAAACACCAACGACCTCTTAAGGGGTCATTGTACTCATCATTATGATCAACTTTTACTATGGGACCAAACATGAAATCGCGAAAAAAAAATCTGCTGTTCAGTACATTTATGTTAGCATAATTCGTCAAAATGTACTGAACAGTTGATTTTTTTTTGCGATTTCAGATTTGGTCCCATAGTAAAAGTTGTTCGTTTCTATACTCTGTGGTAGGTACCAACGTAGGTGAATAAGTCAATAAAAATGTTATAGTGTACAGTTCAATCATTTGATTCTAGAATTTTAAGTCATAATGTGGGAATAGGTATAGCTGAAGTGGAACAATATCAACTAACTTTTGGAGTGCACTTTAAATTCAGACTCCAAAAGCCAATAAGGGGGCGTTCATTAATTACGCGAGGTGTTTGGAGGAGGAGGAGTTCGAGCCGAATCTCACGTTGGTCTCGGCAAATATTTTCTTTTTTTTTCGCATGGAACACTGTAAAATTTCGAAAAAAAGGTTTTTATTTAAAAAATAAGTAGGTAGGTAATAGGTATGTATTATAAAAAAATAACTAAGCAAATAAAATATTATTTAAATAAATCAAAATTAATTTAAATAGATTACAATTAAAAAATATACGCATTTTGATAAATCTCACTTGAGATTAGGGGGGAGGGGGCTCACGACAACTCACCAAGGGGGGTGAGGGGGTCGGAGAATCGCTGAAATCGCCTCACGTAATTAATGAACGCCGTAACAATATGCCACATTACCACTTGAATACAGCCTGACTACCTCCACGATCAGCAGTCGCGCATGCGATTTAGAACAACTAGCGAAAGATTTTTTATTTTTTTCGCTTCTCCTCTCTGTCGAGGGCGACAGAGACGGGTATGTCAGACGGACTAAATCCAGATATATACTCGTACGTATGTAAGTGGACTCCCTTGTCCGCACTTAGTCTACTAAGTACTAAAACCATACCGTGCTCCATTCCTCCTACTTGTATCTTGCTAGAGGGGCCACAGTTGGCCCGGTCCCTATCAATAGCATAATATGCCAACGGTCGTGGCAGCCGTGGTCATGAAACGCGGGAGTAAGATATTCATCGTTACGTTTTATGACCGCGACAGCCACAAGTCCTGGCACATAAGTGCTTGTTCACGTAGAACACGCGGGCGCGGTGGTCTTAGCGACTTCGTGTTCACATTGGCCGGTGGTTGATCGTACCTGAGGCAGCGCGTGAATCAGGCGCGCAGCCGCTAGTTTGACGTGAACAAACACAAACAACTTCACACGTTTGATATAGCCGCGAGCGCGCCGCACGCGCCAGCCACCGGTTCTGCGTTTTGTACATGAACACTTGCACAGTATGTATGTATGTGTTTGATATTTCGTGACCGCGCCCGCCACCGCACCAGCGAGTTAACGTGAACAAGCACTAAGACAGCAGTCATTCACAGGGGCGTGAATAAACGCGCCCCAAATATCACCAGCCTTTAAGGCACACAAAATGAGGGGCGCTTTTTTTTTTGTATACATCTCGTAGTTGGCCTAGAAAGGCCGTGACTACTTAACTTGTTAATCCTGTGGCTGCCTTAAGCAAACTCAAAGCCTTCAGCCAGGGGCATAAAACTTACAGACTAAGCGACTACACGCTAAGGGCTCCCCCTGTGGGGAGCGAACCTTGGCTTAGGGCGTCGCTGGGGGGAGGACAGCAAGATGGGTCAGGCTGGATCAAATTAGAGTGATTATTATTATCAGGGGAGTTTAATTAAAGCTACTGGCTCAGCTACGCCACCAGCTGGCACTTCATTCCCCAGCAAGGGACGGGCGGGAGGACGATTACTTCGGGGTCGTCGCGAGGGACGTCGACGGCGAGGTCGGAATGTCGATTTGTTTTTGTTCCTACTGCTCTCTTGGAGAAGAGTTATGGGGTCGTCGAGATCTGAGAGGACAAGCCTTGGGCGGCGGACCTTACTAATTCGGGAGGGGACATTGCTAGCCGCCTCGACAACCAGAGGGATGCGGTGGTTGGTGGCTGAGTCGATGAAACGCTTGGAATTGTGTTTCAAGAACTGGGAGATGGTACGAGGGGCCCGTATTAACGGGTCACTATATAGCTCCCGCGGGAGGGGGTGATACCCCGTGACCGCTAGCCACACCCCTTGACGGGGGTGTAGTGACTTCCCGAACGAGTCTTGGCATTTTGTCTAAGGACCTACTAAACTCGTCATAACATTTGTGATTATATTACAGCCATCATCATCTCATAATTTAAACAGTTATGTCATTTTATGGCTTACTGTTGTTATTATTATTGAGCATATAACCTTTGTGTTATATTTATTGTGGTTGACCGCACGTGTGTCTAAAGATTTAGGAAATAAAGTAAATAAATAAAATATGAAGGTTGAGGTAATATTTACAGTTGCTACATATCTTTAGGTCGGCTATTAAAATTGTATGTTTTTGTATCTTCTGCATTCGTAGTCATGATGAGAGCGCTTGTGAAATTCTTCGTAAAATATACTAGGTATACCAGCATGTCACTTTCTCACTGCAGGAGAAGAAATGAGCATAGGTCCCGTTCATGGTGCCCCTTCCATGTGCAGATGGCGACCACCGTACTGGGGTGGTTTTATTGAGGTAAAAATCCTTTTGATGGATTCTCCTGAAAGTCCCGTTCACCAAGTTTGTGTCATCATCATTATTCTGCCCTTATCCCAATTTGTTTAGTGTCCGCGCATCATGTACGACATGACGACAGTGGTGTTTCAGAGAGATACTTGACCAGCGCAAAAATCAGCGAGGCCATAGTTCTTTTCTTGGGAGGGGCCATGGTAGAGTGGACAGATTTGATCTTAAGCCTTGTCTCCCAGTAAGGTGATGAAAATCTGGTCTCTTTTAACGCTATCAAAACGAAGGCGTGTCTCTATACCGTTAAAAAGAGTCGTTTTTATCCTAACTCCTACTTTTCGGGGTGCATCTGTTCCTGTAACTGATCGGCTTGAGGCATGGAGTTTACATCTGGTCTAAACTTCGGCGCCAACATTGAGTACAAAGCCCAAACTACGGCCAAGAAACTGGACATCTTTAATAGAGTGAAGCGTTACTTTACGCCTGGACAGCTTTTAACCATTTACAAAGCGCAAGTCCGATCCTGCATGGAGTATTGCTGCCACCTTTGTGATGGCTCAGCCAAATACCAACTTGCCGCGCTTCGTTCATCGTTGACTTTGTCTCTGTCGCCTCCGACTTAAACTAGAGTCAAGAGCAAACCCATCTCAAATTAAAAAAAAAAATGTATTTTCTCCTTCCATACATCTCGGTTAGCCATCATATCAGTATTCACCCCGTTTCTAGCCATATAATCTTTCGCATGACTAAAAATCTTTTAAGGGTTCCGTGCCAAACGGAACCCTAGTCCGTCTGTCTATCAGCGGGCAGTATCTCATGAACCGTAATAGGTAGACAGTTGAAACTTTCATAAATTGTGAACTTGAAAATGCTGCTACCAGCCACCGTAGTAGATCGTCGCTCCACCTAGTCCGAGGGCGTCGTGGTCTCCAGTCAAGAACACATGACCTACCCTACCAGCCATCGGTTTTTCAAGCAATATCGTATTCTGTGAGCTATGTTCTTTTGTTCACAGTCAAATCCCCTTTCTGTGGGATCGGAAATGTCAAATAAAACTCCTGAATAGTTGTCACTTGCCAATCGCCCCTTCAGCTTGCTTATTCTGTGAGCTATGTCGACTCCTTTCGTTTTCAGTCGAAAAACCTCCCTTTTCTGTGGGATCGGAAATGAAACCCCTGAATGGGTGATTGAAGTTACGAATTAGGTCGCTATCAAAACATTGATTATTTTACGCGAACAAGATATTTTTAAGAAACTTAATACTGAGACGTGTGAGTCGTCCAAGCTAGATTTAGAAAGTCTAGTCCACGTCCTTGATGTTCTCTATTTAGGACGTAACGCGCTTAGTGCAAGGCTTAACTATAGTTAAGTAATACTAAGTCATATCACAAAAACGATGTAGCGGTCAGCCACCTGATGGCCTAAACCCAATTCCTAAATACTACCAATCGTATTTACTCATATGACCTAGAGTCTGAGTGTGAACCTTTTTTCTGACTGATCATGTCATAAGGGATACCAGATTTTCCCGATGTTCTTATGCGGTAAAGAAGACATTATTTAGGGCATACTCAAAATCAAAATTAAAATCAAAAGTCATTTATTCAAACTAGGCTGAGAATCAGCACTTTTTGAACGTCAAAATTACATAAGACAGTCCCCCAAAACGCCCGCCCTTCACCACTTCCTAGTGCTTTAGCTGGGGAGAAGAAGTGGCGCAACAAACTCCCCAGCAGCACAGCTGTCTGTTCAGTTAAAAAAAAAAAAAAGATTCTATATACTGCCAGTCCTTTTATACGTGTAGTTTGTGGACTAGCTACACGCAGCGAACCGTCAGTGCCTTGAGAGTCCAATATAACTATGCTTTCAGGTTGCTGATAGGATTGCCTCGCTACTGCAGTGCATCGGCGATGTTTGCTGAAGCTCAAGTGGACGCTCACGCCATTATACGTAAGAGAGCAGCATCGCTGATGTGAAGGGTGAGGGGCAGTCCCAACATTTACCCGAGTGTAATTGCAGACTACATCCATAGTCCTATTTGAAGGCATTGCATTGGGCTGCACATATTGTAGGCTGACGGGCGTCTTTTCTCTTTTTTTCTCTTGTTGCATTTGTGAATTACTAACATAGCTTTAAGTCATCTTGATGTACTACTAACACTCTATAGACCGAAAAGTCTGAAATAAATGTTTTGGATTGAATAAGGGGCCCAAAGCCTGGCCTATTTTGCGGTGAAATAATTTTCATTGCTCATCAATGTGGCATAGGCCGGCAAATGAGAACACGTTGTAAGTACGTACATTCGTACATATACCTAATATTATGAAGCCTTCGCATTTTTTTTTGTTTTTCTTCTAGGTACCTACATCATTGATATACATAAAACCAGCTTTTCCAGCCGAAATAAAAAAGAAATAGGGAACAGCTGATTTTTTTCGCGATTTCAGGTTTGGTCCCATAGTAAACGTTGTTCATAATGATGAGTACAATGACCTCTTAAGAGGTTGTGCGTTATTTATGTTAAACCTTGTTTAAATTTTCACTTACAACTACGAATGAATAAATAAATAAAACTGACCTTGACTACATCGGTTTATTGCCCTACATGCATACTATCCCCGTTAGAGCCACCTTGAATCATTAAGTTTGTTTTTATTAATTTAGTTTACGTAATCAAATATTATGCTAATTGTATGCGGCTTTACCTTCTGTCATAGAATAATAATGTAATAGAAGCGACACTCCCACTACGTAAGTACGTACCGCTTCGAACTTGTTCTTAAATAAGGTGACTGGTAATTAGTGACCGATACATAAACACATGATTGTACTCATGGTAACATACAAGATTTACTATGGGATCAAACCTGAAAATGAGAAAAAAAAAATCAGCTGCTTCCTACATTTTGTAGTTTTGGAAAAAAATAAATTTACCACTTTAAATATGTATAATTTTCAGATAATAAAAATAAAGTAACGGATTATAAAAAGGTAATGAACATACCAAATTATAAAAAAACAAACCCGGATTTCTCTTTGTTAGCCGAATGACATGGAGATAATTTTGGTATTTGTAACGGTGGATAAGGTTATGCTTAAATGTGGAAGAAAGACAGCACCTATTAGACAGTCCTATCTTACAGAAATTCGAAATCCACGGAATAGTCGTTTAGACCAATTGGATACGCAACGTTATCCAGCAAATTCGCGACTCAGGTTAACAATCATCGAAGCATACCTTAAGGAAGGACCACTTACGTGAAAATAAGTTGATTATGGTATGAATAGAACGTTCGCTAAGTAATCTATGAGGTATTAATAAAAAAAGAAAAATATCTCAAATCCGCGGCCGTAGAACCACACGTGGCTAAGGAAGGTTGAGTAAAGTCTGGCCTGCTGCAGGAATCTCTGCGGTGGGGCCCGAGTAGGTGGTAGGATGCTGCTGTCTTGTAGCCGGGCGATAAGCCTCCCAAACGGAAAGCCAGAGTTCTGGCTTAGATAATTTCCTACACGAAAAAAACTGTTATAGGTAGGAAGTAATCGCCCGGATTCATTTATATAAAGTAGTTGAAATTAAAGATACATATGTGTTGCCGAAGACGAGACGTTTCCTTGCAGAAGCTCCCTGAGCTGTAGGTACAGACTCGCGTTCTATAGAGGGAAGAACAAGACCATATCGATTATAGCAACGATAATGCGGAGAAAAAAGAATTCACGCAATCATGATTCATGAATTCATAACAATCTTGTGTCACTAATTACCAGTCACCCTCTAAACAAGGTGTAACAAATAATCCACAACCTCCCAAGTGGTCATTGTACTCATCATTATGAACAACTTTTACTATGGGATCAAACCTGAAATCGCGAAAAAATCACCTGTTCCCTACATTTTGACAAGTTATGCGAACATAAATGTAGGAAACAGCAGATTTTTTATTTGCGATTTCAGAGAGACGCACAGACAGACAGGTTGACAGGTAGGAACCTTCAAATGTGTCTGACTGCTAGATTGGAATGTACAGTAGACACAGACAGCTGTGCTGCTGGGGTTTGTTGCGCCACTTCTTCTTCCCAGCTAAAGGACTAGAAAGTGGTCAAGGGCGGGCGTTTTGAGGGACTGTCTTGTGTAATTTTGACATGGGAAAGTGCCGATTCTCAGCCTAGTTTGAATAAATGACTTTTAATTTTGATTTTTAAATATGCCCACCGTTTTAGCGAGTAGGTAAAGGCCAGTACCGTACATGGTCCAATTCTAACTTCAGAGCTCAAATTTGATAACTGTAACAAAATCTGTACTTGCCGTGTGTGACTGTTTCGGCCGAAGCAACCTGGAGGTCGTACCTGGAGTAGATACGACTCGAAATCCGTAGTTTCGACCAAAGTTACGGGAGTTTCCTACTCTATCCGTACCACTTAGGAGCGTTCATCAATAGACAGGGACGGCGCTCTACAAATACAAACTCGATATAGAACAGTACCTACACGAGTTGTCACTTCTATAAAACTTTATTTTATTAGTCTATGGTCCTCTGCTTTTCAACCTGACTTGAGTAATATAAGTTTATAAATTTAAATGTTAATTTTATGATAAGTATTACTTTTTAATATGCTTTTTCAACTATTAAAAATGCGCTACTTTGAGAATAAGTTTTTTTTAAATAGTTTTCTAGTAATTTGGATGCATATGTAATTTGGCTCCAGATGCAGCTGAATACCAGTATTTTACACGGAGTGACTGTCTATCTGACCTCCACAATCCAGTTACTGGGTAATACGATACCCCTTGGTAACACCAAGACTGGTATTTTTAGCTTTGACATTGTCCAATAATAATTAATGTGTCGTAATGTGACAGAAATGGACGGAAACAAGTTTAAATCTTGTCATAATTTTATTATTTATTGAGTTTTGTTTATGTAATATTATTATTAATAACTTTGTTTATTTTTAAAGGGCCTTAACCGATTGACGGTAACCTCTGCATAATTACGTATACCGGAAAAAAGATAAATCATATAAAGATACATTAATTTAATAGTAAATTGTATTTTTATCGGCGATGATTTTTTTTAGGTTATAATCTGTATAAATTCCGTTTTTTTTTTTGGAATGCAATCATGTCGGGCTTAATCATTAGTGTTCCGTATGTCAAAAAGAAAAACGGCACCCGTATAGGGTCACTTGTGTGTCTGTCCGTCTGCCACAGCCGATTTGCTCCGAATCTAATGGACCGATTAAGCTGGATTTTGGTACACGTATGAATTTCGGTGACCCAAACACGGACGTGCAACGTAAATAAATGAATTTTCAATATATTAGGGGTCAATTTTGGGGGCAAATAAGAAAATAATAAAAAAAAGCTTTGTAAACTGTACTGTGTGACATGTCAAATGCTATAAGGGTCTCAAATATATAGGGTGATTTTTAAAACATGCGACAAAATTTAAGGGGGTGTTCTACCCATCAATATGAACAACTTTTACTATGGGACCAACTCGGTATTCGCAAAAAAATTTCGACCTTTTTATACTAAGTGGTCCAATCGGGTATGTGCTTTTACATGGGAAGGTAACTTTTTTTTTTGCGAATTCTTAGTTGGTCCCATAGTAAAAGTTGTTCATATTGATGGGTAGAACACCGCCTTAAATTTGGTCGCATGTTTTAAAAATCATCCTGTATATATTTTTTATAATTTTAAAATAAATTATTTTAAAGTTTTTTTAGAAAGTAGACGAAAATAGAAATAGACCGTTCGCCCCCATATCTTTGAAACTACTTAGTCTAAAATTTAGAAAAAATACAGAAATTAGTTCTGTATCTATAGATTACAGGAAAACTCATACGTTTTTTTAAAATAACATGGTAAATCTCTCAATATTGTGCGTACAAACTTACATTTGTAGTTGGAATGTATCGGAGAGCATGTTTTTCAACTACAATGTTAAGTTTGTTCTTGGGATAAATTCATTCCAACTACGGAACCCTTCATTGTGCGTATTTCGACACGCACGTTTTTTTAAAGTTTACGTTAGCTTTGCGTCGACATGTTTGTATTGGTAATTTTGTAGATAAGATAAATGAAATAAAAGTATTATTGTTTGGTACATATTAAGTGAAATTTTTACTTTGATTTGAACTGTAATAACTGAAGTTGCCTATTCAGCCATAGGGCTTGTACACAATACTGCGATGCGACGTCGCATCGTAAGAATCTACGAGCTCGCACGACGCACGCTGGGACACAGACCTGCTTTCCGTGAGTGAGTGAGTGTGTGAGAGTGAGGCAGTGGGCTGTAATCTACCACGCCGGCCCAGTGCGGGTTGGTGGATGTCACAAGTCTTCGAATTTCTGGTTCTAGAACGTGCTGATTTCCTTCACCGTTTTGAAAGCAGCGGTGATGAAATAATTTATACAAAGTAAAGCGCACAGCAAAGGAATGGAACTCACTACCTGCGTCTGTGTTTCCGAACGCATACAACCCTAATCTTTTCAAAGTGAGAGTGAACAGGCTTCTTCTGGGTAAGCTCACTCCATCGTCGGCTTTTTCTCTGTCACCTCTGTAAAGAGAAAACCCATAAAAAAAAAGCGCCAGATGCGCGTAAATGACCAAAATGGCGGCGCCAGGCGAAGGGTTATAGGTTTGCATAACATATTCACATATGTTATGAAAACCTATACTTAACCTAAAATATGTCTGAAGTATGTACCTACGTTCCACAGGAAAAGGTACCGTATGGTGCTTTTTAGTTTCGGAGCCGTCCTTTTCTCGCGCTGCCTGTTAGTAAAAGAAAGCGACATTCTAATTTTAGTTTAATTATTGAACAATTATTGAGCAGGTGGTAGGAGAAATACATTTATTTTAAATAATTATTCAAAACCTAGGTACGATTCCCAGGTCAGGCAAAGTGTTATTTTATTTTTCTATGTGGAACTTCTCAGTAGTATCCCGGAGTCTGGATTTGTGCCTGGTTGATGGTAATTCTACCGTCATAAGGAAAAAAGACGTATCTGACATTTTTTCAAAATAAGGTTATTCCTACTATTCGGAATCAGCAAAAAAGACGCATCTACCAATATTTTTATATTGGCGTAAACGACACACGAGTGATCCCATATGGGTTCCGTTTTTTTCCTTTTCAGGTACGGAACCCTAAAAATTGTGATGAATTATGTACCTATCTAACATTGAAGTAGGAAACTCAAACTATAAGTACTTAGATAAGTACTGGCTTATCGGTATAAACACGGAAACAACCAGAATTTTTTATTTAAAAAAAAAAATGTTTTGTCTACATATATGGATAAGAATAATCATTAAAGCTAGTTACCATTTATAAACAACGGGTAGGTTAGACAGATAACTAGGATATATTCCATGACCACTTCTACCTCTACGAAGAATAGACACATCTCTTTCTATACAAAGTGACATTTCCTTTCTCTATTTTTTACATCGCACTGCAAAAATCCTTCTACAATTTGTCATTTTGTCTTTCTTTTCTAACGATCCTTGTCTAGGTCCTTTTTATGTAGACTGTTTCGGAAGAAAGTTGTCTATCCCAAACTGTCAAAATCATACTGACAATTGTTGTCTAGTGAACTAGTGAAGACGAATTGATTTTGTAATCGCCTTGCTAGAGACAATAGAAAACATTCTACTCGACGGCCGCAAAGTATACAAGGTTATTGGTAGGTAAAACACCAGCAACCTCTTAAGGGGTCATTGTACTCATCATTATGAACAACTTTTACTATGGGACTGAATGGGATGGTTTGGTCCCATAGTAAAAGTCGTTTTTTATCATAAGTAAAATCATGTAAGTAGGTATCGATCACTATAATTGCCAGTCATCCTATCTATATACATACGGTTATAACAAAATCATGATTGTACAGGACAGCGTTTTGAACGCAAAACTGTGAGAATTAAAAGAAGAATAAAGCTATCTTCTTCTATTTTACATCCTTTAGTTAATAGGGCATCACCAAAGAAATGGTTAAGGCCAATATTACTGTACTTAATATATTTTTATTTTCCAAAATACGGTTGTTTCTCACTTTGTGAAAAATTGGCGTAGTTGTCTTTATATACGTGATTTGATTTTAGTAAAAATTGAGAATAAAACAGAAAAAAATGCCTATGATAAAACAAAGAATTTTGTAAAAAAGTGAATTTCTTAAAAAGTGCAGTTGACCTTTCTACTTTGTTGCCGTCTTAAGGTGGTTTTACAACGGCGAGGCGAGGCGTGGATGGGATGGGCGAGAATTGAAATCACGCTTACCCTTTTACACCGAAAGATTTCTATCGCTACACCGCGCTGTCTCGCGATAGCCAGCGCTGCCACTCGCCGCACTATGGGAAAATCGCGTATGTTTCGTCTCAAAACTCCGTATCTCAGTTATTTCAAAACTAAATGATCTGTAATTTTGCACACATATACGTGAAAGCATAAGGTTTAATAGAAAAATAATGATTTTGAAAATTATGTTTATTATTTTTTTTTAAATAAAACTTAAAAAAATACATGCATTTATAAGAAAAAATACTTTTTTTTTTGTAATTTACTTACATAAAAACTTTTTAGCAAAAAATAAAACCGACTTCTAAAACAAAACACTACAAAGTGAAAAATAACTTTAATTTCGGAAGTCGGTGTCTTTCGTTATGTATTTTCGTTTTTTGCCACCGACTTCCGAAATTAAAGTTATTTTTCACTTTGTAGTGTTTTGTTTTAGAAGTCGGTTTTATTTTTTGCTAAAAGTTTTTATTTTTCACTTTTTAGTTGTGGAACCTACTCCACACAAATTCGAATACATAATTGAGCACAATAATTGTAGATATAGCCATGTAAATAACAGTGATAGGATGTTATTAAAACATCATCACATCATCCATATAAAATAAGTGGGAAATATACGCATTATTGAAGCTAACTCCAAAGCTCCCCAAGCAAAGTTAATAAAATTTATATGGGACCACCTCGGAGGTATACCCTTTCAAACAAAAAAAGAATTTTCCAAATCGGTCCATCCGTCTTTGAGTAATCGCGTAACAAACATACAAAAAAAAAATACAAAAAAAAAACAGACGAATTGAGAACCTCCTCCTTTTGGAAGTCGGTTAATAAAATAGAATTAAATATCATTGTATAAACAGTGTCTAACGAGAAAAAAATAATGTACAAAATTCAACAAGCCCCTACAGATTTTCGTTGACAGCAAGAAGGTACTTGGCTTCATCGAAAAGTTCTTTCGATATTGTTTCTGAGGTATTTCTCAAACTTGATATACTCGTATATGGATCAGAAGTGTACAATAAGGTATGGAACACGTCTATATTGGTAGCCGCTCTTGAACACTTTCTAGAATGATGAAGTCTAAACTTTTTGTAATCCTTGTTGCGGGATTCTTGAGCGTCTTCGGACAATTGTCCGATAGGTAAAATAGCATAGTACTCAATGATTTTTTCTCCGTGAATAAGTATTTTAAAAATTGAAATTTTCTTGCAAGTAGTCTTCTATATTATTCCCATTTATCAACAAATTGCACAACTCTCGTTTACTACAAACAAATTCACCCATTATTTTCAAATCAGATAACTTCTGTGAATATTTGAAAATAGGTATTAACTGTTTTTTAAGGCAACTGAATTTCTGACGAACGACTGTGGATGTTTCAGGGTTCGCGTTTCTTTTATAGGCCAATGAAATAGTGCTATGTGCAAAAAGATAAGAAACTAATATAACTCTTCCCATAACCAACATGTTTTTAATTTGACCCTAAAAGATAAAGTGACCATATTTTATCAAATAAGGTGGTCAAAACTATATCAAAGCCACAAATAACTATTAATAATACTCATCACTGTAATGACCATTTTATCAATTTGACCTTAATAGATAACAGATGATTATGTGAGAAGTAAAAAGATATTGGAAAAAAATATTTTTTTTATCTCGCGATATGTTTTGGCACCGTGTCAGAAAAGGCGCAAGTATGCGCAACTTTTTTTTTTCTCCTTGTGTAAACTAATGTATAAAGATTGTAATACAACAAATATCTCGACATCGGCAAACAGCGGCAAACGGGTAAGTCTCGTTAAAAAAAAAGTAACCCGAAAATTATACCATCTTAAACTATATTGGTTAATTTTAATTTATTTATTATACATAATATTATTTAAGAAACGTTATGAGGAGATTATAAGCATTTTAAAAATGTATAATACTTATACATTTAGATCAAAAACTTTCGAGTAATGTGGCGTTGAATTGTAGTAATGTATTGTGCCAAAATCACATCATTGAACATGAGTTAGCTTTGATGCCTTTTATATACATTATGGTTAGCAAAAAATAATTTAAAAAATATAGAAAAGAAAGCTTATTTATAAGACTAAATTAATTAATTAGTTTTACTCCATAACAACGACTTTCACGTGAAACGGTTTTGAGACGGCCTTGTATGGGGCTTTCCCATAGTGCGCCGGCTCGCGATGTCAGGCGCCTCTCAGCCAGCCGCTAGCCGTCTCGCGCGCCAGATAGCCGTGTCTCGTGCGCCTACTATATGCTTTGTCTCGCGATGGTCGGCGAGCCGGCGCGTGCCAGGCCAGCGCGTGCCAGCGCCAGCCATAGCGACTTAGCGAGACATCGCGAGTTGGCGCTTGACGTAGAGAGACTGTGTGGGTGCTGAATGGCCGGTGCGAGATTTGTATATCCGTTTTACAAAGTCATATATAAGCTTATCGTCAAAGTTGAATTTGTTGTTCATAACAAAATAAGACTTATTACAACTGACGAAGGTTGTTATTATTTTACACCAGCTGTTGCCCGCCATTTCGTCTGCAATCCAGGATAACTAGTAACCTATGTCCTTCTCCACGTCATGGTTTACCCAAGTGCCAAATTTCATCTAAATCCGTTCAGCTGTTTTAGCGTGAAAGCGTAATCAACAAACAAACAAACATTTTCGCATTTATAATAGTTAGAAAAATGAAAAACCAGTCTATCGACACTCTAGACTCACAAATGTATTAGGTACTTAAATAAAAAAATAAAAAAACTCTTAACACACTACTCAAGTTTCTATAATACCTAATATAATTCAATCATGATTCGAAAGACACGTGGCGCCATCTATTATCATAAGAACGTTATTGTTGTTTTCTTCGGGAATAGTACTTTTTTCCGTGTCTGTACACCTGACAACGTACCTATATGCAAAATTTCAGGATGATCGATTCATTGGTTTAGGCGTGAAAAGGTAACAAACAAACTTATTTTCGCATTTATAATATTAGTTAGGATTTTTTCCACATAATTGTGACACACGCCGGATAACAGGGTGGGCACTTCCACTTGTTTTTTCTATTCCATGTGCACTCATAGACTCGATATTATGAAATTAGGGTTACTACTGATTCCCCCCGTTTTTGTTTCCCCCCGAAAGTATCTATATTTTTAGGACCAGAAGTGGAAATTTATTAAAAAAAACACACTCGACACTTAGCTAAACTTTTAATTGCTATCACAATAAAATTAAATCAACAATTTACAAAATAATCGACAGGTAGTTCGCAATGCACTTTATTGATTAGAAATTCAAAATGAAAACGGTCAACCAAATACAAAATGACTCACGTATACCGAGTAGATGTCCGTCCGCCTTGAACGCCGCAAAAGAATGAAAAACTTGTAACAGTTGTCGACTGTTTTTATACATCTACCCGGCACAGTGTTGCTATTTTGTGGGGGTATAGTTAATAATATAGTATATTTTTTTTAAATTTAGTTATAAAGGTACACCAACAGCTTCTGTATACAATATATCAATTAACAGTACGTATTATAACAGTTTTGGGCTTATACAGTTGCCAATAACAGGTGAACCAACACTCAAATACAGTTCAGGAGGTAATTTTCAAAAGTGGTCAAACATTCTAACAAAATTAGTCAAATCCATTTTTGAATCACTGTTTTCTCTGTTAATACAAGCATTAACTTTATTTCTGTTATTTCTTAATAATCCTGAACTCCATAGTAATCGATACTTACCATCCAATGCGTCACAACAGCGTACCTACATCATGACGGCATACAAATGTTCTCTTTTCTCGCTTTAACGACGCTCTTATACGATCGTGCGTTCAACTTTACAAAAATATTTTCGCGCCGATATCGCACTAATCGTGACATGGCGTTTTCTCAGGGGTGGAGGGGGCGGGATTTTTTTTATTATTTTTCTAGGATGACTTTGGACATGGGTAGGACATGACTACTTAGAATATAAGATCGAAAACAAGCTACGCAAGACTTTTTTTTCCCGGTCTTAAAGGGATATGGCATAAAATGGATTTGACTACTATTGAAAATTACCTCCTGAGTTATAACCTAAGCTAAAAAGGAATAAAAACCAGGGGAAGCAGTAGTAACCCTGACATCATTTGACAAGCCGAGCGCCCGATGGGATTTCTTATCGGAAAAATGTCGAACTTCCATACAAAGTTTTATTTCCTCTTTAGATGAATTTAAAATTATCCTTCCTGTGCTCACCTTGCTTACAAATGGTTGTTTGTCAATGAATCAATTTAAGATTTTTTATTAAGTAGATTTATTTATACAATATACTTAAATAGGATGACTGATAATTAGTGACCGATACTTAAACACATGTACTCATGATAACTGACAACTTTTACTATGAGTTCAAACCTGAATTCGCAAAAAAAAAATCAGCTATCTTCCATACATTCATCTTCGCGTAACTCGTCAAAATGTAGGGAGCAGCTGATTTTTTTTGCGATTTCAGGTTTGGTTCCATAGTAAAAGTTGTTTGTTTACATGAGTACAATCACGTGTTTAAGTATCGGTCACTCATTACTAGCAGTGTTGCCAACAGTTATACTAGCTCTCCACCAGATGCCACTTCTAAAACCACCAGAAAACCCTAACAAAAAACGGCCGCACTTAAATAATCGCAAAAATTTCCACTAAACAATATTTTAGTAGTTACGAAAGAAAACAATAAGTATATTCGTAATTAAGTTTTTTATTATTACATATATATATATATATATATATATATATATATATATACACCGTGTAATTGACAGGTTGGCAAAAACGAAAAGTATGAATTCAGACTGGTATTGTTAACATTTTCATAGTGAAATATTTTCCCGGAAATAATAGGTGAACGTTTTTCAAGAGAGTTTTTTTTTAGAGCTAACAGCTGATTCCGCGCGGTATGTATGAATTTTCTTTTTAAATCATTATTATTTACATTGCCGAGTTTAAGTTTTTTGCTTTTTTTCACTAAAATTATGTTTTTAGGGCTGGATTTTGTTGTAACAAATGAATAGAACACAAATCTAGTTGAAAAACGGTCGGAAAATTCGACAATTTTCCTGAAGAAAATACCAACGTTTTTCAGTCATAAATCATGGTCTGAAGCTACTGTTTAAGTTTTTGCCAACCTGTCAATTACACGGTGTATATTATTACGTGCATATATTATGTATTATTACGTTTAGAGAAATGGCAACGGAAACTGGGGAATGTCGGCTTGAAAATCAGCAGAACCAAGACCGAGTATATGTTCGGCGATTTCGGCGGTCTCTCCAGTTCTGGAGCCATAGCGCTTGATGGCGCGCTCCTGCTCCGACTTCCGGTATCTTTGTTCACTTGTGCAAAGCGTTGGTGAAGTAGATCGGACTGTTAAGCACAGAATTAACACTGGATGGATGAAATGGCGGCAGGTCACGGGAACAATCTGCGACTCCCGCATTCCCCTTAAACTCAAGGGGAAGATTTATAAAACAATGGTTAGACCTGTCGTCTTGAATGGATCAGAATGTTAGGCCACAAAAATAATGAATGAAAGGCAATTGCATGCAGCTGAGATGACAATACTAAGAGGGATGTGTGGTGTTATGCGAATGGATATAATAAGAAATGAGTATGTAAGAGGAAGTCTGAAAGTAGCACCAGTGACTGAAAAGTTGTGTGGAAATCGGTTGTCATGGTATGGACATGTGATGCGGAGGAATGAGGAAAATGTCGTCAGCAAAGTGTTGAGTACGAATGTGGAGAGCTATACGAGTAAGGGAAGACCAAAGAAACGATGGATGGACTGTGTGGAAGTTGATATGGCCAGAAAGGGAGTAACTACCGAGATGACGACTAATAGAGAAGTATGGAAGAAAAAGACATGTTGCGCCGACCCCAAATAAATTGGGACAAGGGCAGGAGAATGATGATATTATTACGTAATAAAAAATATTAACAATCAGTAAATCAACATACAATTTAATAGGTAAATCAACAAGTCAAGACCAGGGACATTCAAATTGTTCAACAACAACTTATAATCTAAATTAATTCGTCTTCTTCATATGAATGTTTTGTCTGCACCATTGTCGTCGGTTTCACATTGACACGATTCTTTGGTACCGTATTGTTTTAAAACGTTTATTGGAATTTCATATTCTTTGCAGTATTTTCCTTCCAATCTCACAGCGTATTCTTAGTAGCGTATTTGTAGTTAAAAGATTTAACTTCATTTTGTTCCTCTGCTTGTTTTTATTACATTCATACTGCTAAATAGTCTCTCAAAAAAAAAAGTAACTGAAAATTAAATGAAGTAGGATAGAAATAATATATTTTATAGTGGCGTAGTGATTGAGTGATATTTACAGTAATTGAAACTGAATTCTACTAAACCACTAGAAAAATCGGCCAGCCACTTAAAAGCAATATTTCGCCACTAAATGAGGGGTCGAAACCAAAAAATTTAGTGGAAAATCCACTAAGTTGGCAACACTGAATTTACCAGTCTCCCTTTCGACGTATGGGTAACTACAGCAATTCTCTCTTAAAGAAAAAAACGGCCAAGTGCGTATCGGACCACGCACAATAAAGTTGGGATGAATACATCCCAAGAACAAACTTAACATTGTAGTTGAAATAACATGTTCTCCCATACATTCCAACTGCAAATGTAAATTTGTACGCACAATATTCAGAGATTTACCATGTTATTTTACGACCAAGGACTTTTTATAAGTTTTCCTGTAATCTATAGGTATAGAACTATTTTCCGTATTTTTTTCAAAATTTTGGGCTCAGTAGTTTCGAGGATAAGGGGAGTGGTCAATTTTCGTCTATTTTCTTAAAAATAACTTTAAAATAATTTATTATATATATATATATATATAGACCCTCACAGACGGTCCGGTGTACAAAACTTTTTTTTTAAATTTATTTGCCTCCCAAAATCCACTCCCATATTCAAAATTCATTTATATTATTTACGTTACACGTCCGTGTATGAGTCACAGAAATTTATACGTGTACCAAATTTGAACCTAACCCGTCTATTAGAGTCGGAGAAAATTGGCTGTGACATGTGAACAGACAGACAGACACACGAGTGATCCTATAAGGGTTCCGTTTTTTCGGGTACGGAATCCAAAAATGCAATCGTGTTTTCGTCACTCAAAACGAATAAAAAAATAGAAAGAAAATAGAGTCTGTATCAGAAAGGTGTGGTCATATTTAAGGGTGTGGTACAGACCATCAAACTGAACAACTTTCTCCATGGCACCAACATCGTAATCGAGAAAAAAAATATCAGCTGTCCCATACAAAACTTCAATACCTACTCGACCCAAATGTTTGGGACAACTGACTTTTTTTTTTACTGCTAACTGAGCCTGCTCTTGATCTCGATCTAGCCTGATGGAAAGCGATGGATAAGGGGGCCGATTCTACTAACAAAATTGTTAAAAAATCGCAATTGAATGGCAGCTGAACCACGGCTTTTGAGCGTTTTCGCATTCCACTAATGTAACAATGATCCAACTGCGGTTACGTTTCAGTTCAGTCACCGATCGATCGAAACAATCTCAAAAGCTATTCTGCTAACAAAACCGAACATGAGCGTGACGTTTAGTCGCATCATTATCTTTTTGACATAATTGAAACGTTTCGTTTCACAGATTTCGCAAGCTGGTGCCGAAAACGAAACGTTCTTCTGAGTTTTTATTATTTATAAAGTTGAAATGTTACAAAAAAATATACAGGCTAAAAGTATAAGTATGGTCTAGATATGTTTTTGTATTAAAAATACTTTTAGTAGCACTTATTCGTATTTAGTAATATTATTAGATTCAACTTTTTTTTTCTGTGGTATTATTAAAACATACTATTTGGAATGTTGGTCAGACAGGTTACCTGCTGTTACTTTCCCGTTACGATTCGGTTTAAGTTTAGTTTCCATTTTGCTTATAGAATAGTAGAATGACTTTTTTGGTAACTATCGAACGGCGATCGAAACTGAACTGTTGTTGAAACACAATTGAACGTGTAACGTTGCAAATTAGTAGAATCGACCCCAAGGTCTATGATGGAACAAGCGTGCCCAGAAGATGCCTGTTCACTCTTACTTTGAAGGCAGACGGGTTATAATAATGTGGAAGGGAACTCAGACGCTGGCAGAATCACGCTGATTATTTGTTTTTTATCATACCCTTAAATATGAACTCATCTATCTGATACATGTTGTATATATTATAATTTCGGAAGTCAAGTCTAAACAATATTTTTTTAAGTCAATGAGTTAATAGAGGTAACAAATTCCAAAACAGTTTCACAGAATTCTTTTAAACTAAAATATTTTTTATTTATTTTTTAACGTAGGTATTATTTTTAAATCGGGGCCTTGGCCTACTAGATTTTAAATGGTGACGTCTTATTGTAACTTCCTCTTTTTAAAAATATTTATTCTCGGAACCAAAATGCGTAAAAGCTCTTTTACAAGAGGAGAGTTTCTCGCCTCGAACTATGTATCATCTGAAGTCAATAATATTAGTCGATACGTGTAAACAATAAGAATGGGTTAGACCATAAGTACCTTCAAGAGTCATTATTGTCTCGCGCTGCATATTACTAATTTGCGAATACCCTCTTTAGTATAAATACAGAGTTTCACGTCATTAGCATCATTACGCTTTTAGTAAACATCATCATGTCCAGTCAGCCGCAGGCAAAATAGAGAAAACGAATATGAGAGCTAGCTAGGTCGATTTTTCGCCCCCGGAAACTCCTATATTGTAACTTTCATCGAAATCGTTAGAGCCAAATCTGAAATCGCAAAAAAAAACAGCTGTTCCCTACAGTTATGTTCGCATAACTCGTAACAATGGAGCAGCTGTTTTTTTTTGCGATTTCAGGTGGTGTCACAGTAAAAGTTGTTCATAATGATGAGTACAACACTATCGTGGCAGCTCCCTAGCCAGTAAAAAAGCAGCGTGTATATAATATGTATATAGAAAGAAAGAATGGAAATATGCGTCACTACCGCGCGAAACGGCTAAGGCTCAGCATAATGCCTCTCTGCGTCCTATTTGTATAATATGCTCTGCATAATATACAAATATTGCTCATTTAATAGTATAGGATACCAGCCTATTAGAAGAAGAAGAAGAAGAGGCCTTTGCCCACTGTAGGGCAAAGGCCTCTTCTCATACAGAGAAGGCACGAGCATTGTTCACCACGCTTGCTCAAAATGGGTTAGCAATTTCAGACTTCTTATATTAACTATAAGTCCAGGTTTCCTCATGATGTTTTTCCTTCACCGATGTCAGTAATGTCCAAGATAAACTCAGAAAGAACATAGGTCTTCTACAGATTGTACTTCGGAGAGACGAACTAATTCCACCGGCCCCCTTCTACCATCGGACATCTAGACGCACTGCCAGCTACCATCCCTACCTGGTTGCTATTCCACCAATTTGCACTAAGCGCTTCCAAATGTCTTTTATAATGAGCACAGCAAAGGAGTGGAAATCACTACCTGCGTCTGTGTTTCCGAACGCATACAACCCTAATCTCTTCAAAGTGAGAGTGAACAGGCTTCTTCTGGGAAGCTCACTCCATCGTCGACTCTAGACTACCTAGACTAGAGTCAAGAGCAAACCCATCACAAATAAATAAATAAAGTAATTAATATGAATTGTATTGGGTCGGATTTAATCCCAGAATCGCATGAATGAGAGGTCTTAAGCACTGGGCCACCACGACTAATAAATAAATATATATCATACTTCATACTTGTAAGTATAGGTATAGATGAAACCCGGAAACAGAAGGTCCCGACTGCAAATAATTATTTATTTATTGACGGGCCAGTTGGCGTGGTTGGTTAAGATACCGCCTATCATGTCGCAGGTCGTGGGTTCGATTCCCATCCAGGACAAACATTTGTGTGCATGAACATGTCTGTTTGTCCTGAGTCTGGGTGTAATTAAAAGTATGTATTTACAAAAAAAAAAAAAAATGGAAAAGTAGTATATCAGTTATCTGGTTTCCATAGTACAAGCTCTGCTTAGTTTGGGATCAGATGACCGTGTGTCAAATGTCCTAGGATATTATTATATATTATATTATTAATTAGCAGCGCCCCGCGGTTTCACCCGCGTAAGTCTCGAACCCGTAGGAACATCGAGATAAAAAGTATCCTATATGTCAATCCAGGTTATAAACTATCTGTAAAATCCGTTCTGTAGTTTTTGCGTGAAAGAGCAACAAACATCCATCCATCCTCACAAACTTTCCCGTTTATATACGTAATATTAGTAGGATTATGTTCGAGTCCCGAACTCTCGATCGCATCCCAACAATCTCGCCTCTCGACGGGCGAGAGACTCTCCTCGTATCAAGGAGCCTTCGTCATATTGCTCCAGTTTTTCGCTTTTATTTTTTTGATTATACTTAATGGCCGAGTATTTGGAGCGTTTAAAGGTCAGGCTCATGAGAAACCTGATTACGATACTGCGCACGTGAGTACCGTAATGTATTTTCGTTATTTTCACTATCACCTTATTATGAAGCAGTTCGATCGCGTGATTGTAGTAAGAAGGTTAGGTTGATCTTGAATTTTTTAATGTTTTTTTTTTTTTTTATTCAGTCTTATCAAGGGATATTGTATTATAATAACTGGGCTGTGGGGGTCATGGCAGTCACTCCGTGTAAAATACAGCTATAAATTCAGCTGCATTCAGTTAGACTGGAAGCCTACCCCAACATACACACAGGCCAGCTGGCGTGGTTAGTTAAGATACCACCTATCATGTCGCTGGTCGTGGGTTCGATTCCCACCCAGGACAAACATTTGTATGCATGAACATGTCTGTTTGTCCTGAGTCTGGTTGTAATTATCTATATAAGTATGTATTTACAAAAAAAAAAAAAAAAAAAATTGTATGTAGTATATCAGTTATCTGGTTTCCATAGTACAAGCTCTGCTTAGTTTGGGATCAGATGACCGTGTGTGAAATGTCCCGAGTTATTATTATTATTATTGTTTTATTTATCAAGTGTGTTACGCGCCAGCCCTATATCTATATCGCTGACGGTGCATCGACGGTGGAAGTTTACCTTCGCGACACAAATACATAGAATTGTGCAAGCTGACGGAAACGCTGACGATGCGGCACGTGTAAGCGACGCGCGGCGCGGTGGCCTACGTGACGTTGGAACTCGTTCATTCCGATTCCCACTTCGAATCTGTATACTAGGTTTATTATAATTATAAGAAAGTTCTGTAATACTTTTATTAATTAAATAATTATAAGAAATTTCGGTTTTTTTTGAGTCCTCCGACAGCGTTCGACATAATTGGCGCAGTCGGTAGGATACTCGCGGGCCGGTTCGCGAGATAAATTTCGGATTATAGAAATTAGGTGAGCCGCCCGGGTGGCCTTAGGCACCTCTGACGAGTATCCCGAACCGTCGAAGAGCTGCGGAGATCCAGACATTGATACTGCTCAGGAGAAGCCGGAATGTACAAGTAAGTGCACAAGAATCTTTCTGGTGTCGCTTTCCTTACCCTTAACCCTTAATATATTTCAAGATTTTTCACCCTAGGAGTTTAGGGACCCGTGAGGCTGTTTCTTATAGACAGTTGAGACGGGAAGATTTAGTAGATAGTAATAGAGATATAGACAGCACTATGGCACATGACCCCGATGCTATTTGGAAGGCCCTCCGCCTGGTCCCAGAATTTGATGGGAACCCCCATATCTTAACTAGATTTATTAGGATTTGCGATAAGTTAGTGAATGCATATGTACGCGAGGGTCCCGAACATGAGTTAAATAATTTGTCCTTGATTAGTGGTATACTAAATAGAATAACGGGCCCCGCTGCGCGAACTGTCAATTCCAACGGTATCCCCGAGAACTGGAATGGCATCAGAAGTGTGTTAATAAATAATTTCGCGGATCGTAGGGATGAAACCACCCTCTATAATGACCTCTCGTTGCAGACACAGGGAAATGATACGCCCCAAGAACTTTATGATAGATGCCAAACCTTATTTAGCACCATCATGACATATATTACACTTCATGAAACAGTGGCTACAACTATTAATGCTAAACGCGATTTGTATAAGAAGCTGACAATGCAGGCTTTTGTGCGCGGGCTCAAAGAACCCTTAGGTTCACGCATACGATGCATGCGGCCAGATTCTATTGAAACAGCATTACAATTCGTACAAGAGGAGCTAAACGTGCTGTATCTGCAACAGAGAAATGATAGCTTGCCTAGACTCACTAACACTCATCCCATGTCTGTGACGCAGCCTAACCCATCACCCATGCATGCAGGCTTCCCCGCTTTACGCAATACTAATGCTATGCCCTTACCTAAACCGGTCACGCCCGCTTATGCACAACCACGTATGATGCAGTTGCCGCAACCAACTCAATTTAGATTTAACGCCGGTTTTAATGCCCCCTATAATCAACCCCGTATGCCTTCGCATACGCAACGAACATTTGGCGCTCCACCCCCAAACTACAATCCGCACAATAACGCATTTAGAATGGCTCCAAGACCCCCACCACAAAATCTAGGGCCCAAGCCCATGAGTGGTGTGAGCAACTTTGTTGCTAAGCCACTACCTCCCACTCGTAATAATTGGGATTGGTCTAGGCAAGGCAATCCACCACCCATGAACTACTTCAAAACGCGCGATGTAAATGTTAACGAATGTCTAAGTTACGAAGATTTCTATTATCCCGAATATTACGTGTACGAGCAGGAGCCTAATTACTATGAAAACAATTATCCTATGGACTACTACGGCAATTATCCTTGTGCGTACGATAGCGTCCCGCAGACGCAGACCGAAGTGACGACTGACATGACAAATGACGGCAACGCTCAGGTAGATGAACAGCCCCAGCCTTCCACCAGCAAGGAGGATTTTCAGGGAGTCACGAAATCAAAAAAATCAAAATAGAATTGAACCTTCAAACACAGCGACAACTGCCATACGTTCATATTACTAACCCTAATTTAAATTTATTAATAGACACCGGCGCTAACCAGTCCTTCATAAGCCCGGATGCTGTGGAGAAATACTTTTCACATTTACCATTGAATTATGATCCATTCGAGGTTACCAACGTACATGCGACGAGTAGGCATAACCACTCCATAAATATACCATGTTTCCCCGAATTCAACGATTTAGAGCCTATAAAACTATTCGTATATAAATTCCATAATCACTTTGATGGTCTTATAGGATTCGACCTACTTGCAAAGTGGCATGCGAAATTGGACCTTAAAGATTTGACGTTGACCACGAAATTCGCGGTAAATCATATTAACATATACAACTCCAGCAATTTAAATTTGTATGAAAATATCATCCCGGCTCAAAGCAGTAAATTACTTAGATTACCAATTAACGCACAGGACGGAGAAGTTTTAGTTAACGAACAGATTATCTGTAACTGTACTATTCATGAATGCTTAACAACCGTTGTAAGTAACCGTGGCATAGTAGAAGTCGAGAACCCAACCCCTAACGATATAATATTCTCGTTAGACCATCCAGCGCAAGCATCATTGTTTAACATCGAGTGTACACATACGGAGCAATCGTCACCCCGCGTAAAAGAAATTATATCAAAATTGCGTACCAGTCACTTAAATTTGGAGGAGAAGGCAAATTTAGAATCATTGTGCGCTAAATATGCTGACATCTTTTATATCGAAGGAGAACCGCTAACTTTCACCAATAAAATAAAGCACTGCATTAGAACTACCGATGAAAACCCTGTATATACCAAAAGTTACAGGTATCCATTTATTCATAGGGAAGAAGTCACTAGCCAAATATCAAAAATGTTAGAGCAGGGTATAATTAGGCCATCGGAGTCAGCATGGAGCTCACCAATTTGGGTAGTACCAAAGAAGGTTGATGCTTCAGGAAAGCAAAAGTGGCGCGTCGTCATCGACTTTCGGAAACTGAACGAAAAGACGATCGACGACAAGTACCCAATACCAAATATCAATGATGTACTTGATAAATTAGGGAAATGCCAATATTTTACAACCCTTGACTTAACATCCGGATTTTACCAGGTTGAAATGCACCCCAGCGACATCCCCAAGACCGCCTTCAATGTAGAACATGGACATTTTGAATTTTTACGAATGCCCATGGGACTTAAGAATGCGCCCTCAACGTTCCAACGCGTAATGGACAATGTCCTCAGAGGGCTCCAGAATGTTATCTGTCTCGTCTATTTAGACGATATTATAGTATTCAGTACATCTTTACAGGAGCATATGGTCAACTTAGAAAAAGTCTTTCAGAGGTTAAGTGAATCTAATTTCAAAATACAGTTAGACAAATCGGAATTTTTAAAATTGGAGACCGCCTATCTCGGTCATGTAATAAGCAATGAAGGCATCAAACCTAACCCCGACAAGATAGCAGCCGTAAAGAAGTATCCCTTACCAAAAACCCCTAAACAGATAAAACAATTTCTAGGACTTTTAGGATATTACAGGAAGTTCATTCCAGACTTCGCCCGGATTACTAAACCCCTAACACAGTGCCTAAAGAAAGGAAAGAAAATTACATTTGACCCCGACTACATTAACAGTTTTGAAAAATGCAAGACATTACTGACTAATGACCCTATCCTAAGATACCCTGACTTCACGAAAGAATTCATACTTACCACTGACGCCTCTAACTATGCAATAGGCGCAGTGCTATCACAAGGACCCATAGGATCAGACAGACCCGTATCGTACGCTTCACGTACACTCAACGAGAGTGAAATTAATTATAGCACGATAGAGAAGGAATTGTTGGCTATTGTCTGGGCCACCAAGTACTTCCGACCATACCTTTTCGGACGCAAATTTAAAATCGTAACGGATCATAAACCACTCCAGTGGGTTATGAACATTAAAGAGCCGAACTCGAGGTTAACTCGATGGCGGCTAAAGTTAAGTGAATACGACTTTACAGTCATTTACAAAAAAGGCAAAAATAACACCAACGCCGATGCCTTATCCCGTATCGAGTTAAACAACGAAGAGACAAGCTCAATGATTGCCAATCCGACAGATAAACCTCCAACCTTAAGTAACTCAAACACTCTCACTGCCCACACTGACAATGAACACCCTATACTTGAGATACCTATCGTTGACGATCCGCTTAACAAATTCCATCGACAATTATGTTTGACCATAGTAGGAGATATAAAAAGAAGACCGACAGTGACAAAACCCTTCGACACACATACCCGAACATCGGTGCAACTATCTGAGTCTAACTTAGAGGAGGATCTAGTCAATGCAATAAAGGAGTATGTAAACCCTAAAATTAAAACAGCTCTCTTTATAAACCCGCCTTTAGCCATGTACAAAATTGTCCCCATTTTGCAAGAGAAATTCAAGAGTTCAGCCATGAACCTGGTAATAGCTAAGACAGAAATTGAAAATGTCAAGGAATATCTTAGGCAGCAGGATATTATCCGTCACTATCACGATGGTAAAACGAATCATCGCGGTATTAACGAATGTTACCTGACCTTATCACGTAGGTACTTTTGGCCAAAAATGAAGGAGCATATCTCCCAATTTATCAATAATTGTACTATATGTGGCCAGGCCAAATATGACAGGAACCCTGTCAAGCCTAGGTTCAATATAGTTCCACCAGCCACAAAACCGTTCGAAATCGTTCATATGGATTTATTTACAGCACAAAATGAAAAATATGTTACTCTTATAGATGTATTTTCTAAGTATGGGCAGGCGTATAACCTGAGAGATGGTACTGCACTTAGCGTTATACAGGCTTTACTAACATTTAGCACTCATCATGGCTTGCCACTCACCATCATTACTGATCGGGGTACAGAATTTTCAAACCAGATGTTTTCAGAGTTCTGTAAGACACATAAAATAACTCATCATACAACATTAGCTCATGCACCGAACGACAACGGCAACATCGAAAGATTTCATCTGACCTTGTTAGAACATTTGCGCATCCTAAAACTACAGCATCGAGACGAGTCTGTCATTAATCTAATGCCATATGCTTTAATAGGGTATAATAGCTCAGTCCATAGTTTCACGAAGTGTAGGCCATACGATATCATTTTAGGACACACAGATCCAAGAGATCCACTAGATATGGACCTAACAGAACATCTGCTACAACAATACACACATTCACATAGGGAACAAATGAAAAAGGTCTATGAATTAATCAATGAATCATCTCTCTCTAATAGAACTGCAATAATAGATAATAGGAACAAAAGTCGTGAATCAGAAGTAGATTATCAGCCACAGCAGCAAATATTCATCAAAAACCCAAGTGCTAGCCGTCAAAAGCTCGCACCGAGATATACTCAGGATACGGTTTTAGCAGATCTTCCAATTCACATATATACTTCCAAGAAACGTGGTCCAATAGCAAAATCGAGACTCAAACGAATCCCTAAAAGTGCCACATTGTTACAGGATTCCACTACTGATGTTGGTCCTCCACCTGATACAGGCGGAAGAGATAAAACTTGAAGGACTCAACGATGGACCGGGAATCTTACCTTTTAAATTAGGACCCATGAGACTTACGACCCACTATCATACATTTCTACAATACATTGAACTTAAAGATATAAATGATAAAATTAGCTCCGTACGAATACAACTAGTTGAAATCAAAGAAATTCTAGATAACTATACTTACGCCTTATATGAGTTACAGATTGATCATTTAACAAGCAAATTAGATAAAGCTTCACTTCAACTATACAGCTTAGGGCCTAGTCGTCCCAAAAGAGGTCTTATAGACGGTTTAGGTTCCGTAGTAAAAAGTATAACCGGAAATCTCGACTACACTGATGCTATGAGATACAATGATGCTATTAAAATTCTCAAGGATAATCAGGATAAAATAGTTTCTGAACAAAACCACCATATCAGTCTTAGCAAAGATTGGATGGGCCATCATACCGAGATTATAACCAAAATTGTTGAAAATCAGTCGCAAATTAACAATACACTACATGATTTACTAGATAAACAAAAGTATGCGCAGCACAGTCTCTTAAAATTCGCGAAGTTCGCGCAAATCTTAGGTATAGTTAGCGATAACGTAGATAAGTTACTAGATGAGTTACATAGAATTGAAGATGCAATAGCCTTCAGCCGTGCCGCAAGCACGCACCATTCTATGATAACGTTAGAGATAATGACTAGTATGTTAGGAAAACTTAGTAGTATCTATGATAAGGATCAGCTGTTAGATATAGAGATTAGGGAATATTATGACGTCATAAAACCAGGATCATTCTATAATGGTCAACACATTGTACTAGTATTCCAATTTCCCATCCTATCCCCTCTCAAATATACTCTGTATAGATTAGCTATAGTACCGAACGAAAGTAAGCAGGTAGTAATTCCCCCTTACCCATTCATAGCTATCACTAGAAATTTTCACGTGTACATAGAGGCTGAATGCCCGAAGTTAACCGAGCAGTATCTCTGCGAAGAAAAACTCAATCATCAGTTAAGATCGCAACCAGATTGCATACAACGTATAATAGACGGCAAAACGACGGACGATTCCTGTACGAAGACAACCGTTTCCCTTTCAAGAGAAGCCATGGAGAAGCTGGATGACCGCCACTACGTAGTCGTCTTCCCACAACCAACGAAACTGCAACTCACCTGCGAACGAGATGAATACAACACTTTGACCGGCAGCTTCCTGGTTACCATCCCGCATAACTGCCTGCTGAGAACACATGAATTCACCATAGTTAACATCAATGATCGAGTGAACGGCCAGCCAACGAAGATCACTGAAATTACTACAAAAATGCATGAAGATCATGAACCTCAACCTCCGCTTAAGATAAACTCTATCAACTTAAGAAATCTGCATAACCTACAAGATGAGATCAATCTTCAAACACCTGTTCAACTGGAGAGTCTGGAGTCATCATCACTCTACCATACAACCATACCTTTCTACGTAATGTTATCCGGTGCACTTGTACTAACCATCATAGTACTGTGTTACCGTTACAACGCCTGGAAACTCAAGCCACCTACAGAGCAATCACCCAATACTGCTGCTGCAAATCGAGATCATCCTTATGAAGAACCAGAAACATCGCGACGCCAGAGAGAAACTCAGATGCCAGCAACATTTTCACTAAACGTCCTAAAATAGTTGCTGAGCTACGGGGGGAGGTGTTACGCGCCAGCCCTATATCTATATCGCTGACGGTGCATCGACGGTGGAAGTTTACCTTCGCGACACAAATACATAGAATTGTGCAAGCTGACGGAAACGCTGACGATGCGGCACGTGTAAGCGACGCGCGGCGCGGTGGCCTACGTGACGTTGGAACTCGTTCATTCCGATTCCCACTTCGAATCTGTATACTAGGTTTATTATAATTATAAGAAAGTTCTGTAATACTTTTATTAATTAAATAATTATAAGAAATTTCGGTTTTTTTTGAGTCCTCCGACAGCGTTCGACATAATTAGTGTCTAGGGATCAAAGTATATTTTTTAGAGTTCCGTACCTCAAAAGGAAAAAACGGAACCCTTATAGGATCACTCGTGTGTCTGTCTTTTCACCTGTCACAGCCAATTTTCTCCGAATCTAATAGACTAGGTTAGGTTGGAATTTGGTACACGTATGAATTTCTGTGACCCAAACACGGACTTGTAACGTAAATAAATGAATTTTGAATATGGGGGTTCATTTTTGGGCAAATAAGAAAATAAAAAAAAAAAGTTTTGCAAACTGTACCGTGTGACATAGCAAATGAAAGGGCTTACTGTGAGGGTCTCAAATATATTTTTGTACAATTCTAAAATAAACTATTTTAAAGTTATTTAAGATATTTGATCATTCCTCCCCTTATCTCCGAACCTACTGAGCCTAAAATTTTGAAAAAAATACAGAAAATAGTTCTATACCTATAGATTACAGGAAAACTTATAAGAAGTCTATGGTCTTAAAATACATGGTAAATCTCTTAATATTGTGCGTACAAACATACATTTGCAGTTGGAATGCATGGGAGAACATCGTTTTCAACTACAATGTTAAGTTTGTTCTTGAGATAAATTCATCCCAACTTCGGAACCTTTCATTGTGTGTTTTTAAATATTTTATTGACCTGTTCAAATTAATAAAAATGTCTATTATTTATTAGATTGATTAAATAAAATGTTTTCGTATACAGTGTAGATCAACGAAATGCTCTCTGCTTTTGCTTTAATAAAACCTTTTTGGGATTTTCGCTTATGCTGGATTTCTTACCATAGTTAATGACTGACATTAAAATGTGATAAAAAGATAAAAATAAAAGTTTTTAGAGGTTTTTATTGCGTAAAATAAACAATTAGTAGTCTGTATTTCTGCCGTTAACGAGTCGCAGCTATTCGGCATACTCAATATGAGTTCATCCATACCACGTTGCGGAATGGCTAGCCACGTCCGTTGTAACAGACAAAAAAAGATTTGCTGGTGTGTGTATGGCATCCATATTTGGCAGAGCTCTTCTTTGAAGCATATCCCATGCGTTCTCAATGAGATTCAAGGCTGGCGATTGATTGATCGTTGATATTAGCTGCGGCAAGTGTTTTTGCAACGACTCAGGCAGTGTATTGACATGCATTATCATGCATAAGCAGAAATGAAGCACCAAATTGGGTCCGCAAAGGAATGACAACCTCTGATAAAATCGTTTCAGCGTAAATCTGTGCATTGAGATTGTCTCTTATCTAAATCAGTTCGATTCTTCCACCGATCCAAATACCCGCACATAATTATCATGATTCTTCCACCGCTGTATGCATGGACTACCTGGCATACTTTTAAACGTTCTTGGCATCCAGGGGTCCAAAAAATGTCTAGTATCTGGCTTCATACCAAAGAGAGATTCGCCAGAAAAACACACAAAACGTCACTCTTCTTCTGCCCAATCCTGTGTTCACGAGCCCATTGTAAACGGGCTCTGCGATTGCGGGGCTCAATAGGTAGCCTTTAGAAATGAAGATTGACTTCATGCAAGTGACTTTTTATGGTTTGATCGCTTATTAACATCCCTGAAGAGCTATGAAGCCTCGTAAACAACATCTTCGCGGTCATTGTACGATTTCATCGAGGAGTAATTTGTCTGCGTGTGGTGATGCGAGCTCGTCCTCCATGTCGCTCTGCCACGCTGCCAGTGATGTGGTGACGTGTCAAAGTCGGCTTATAACGCTCTGCGTAGTGCCCAAAGTAATTGCCACAGCACGTTGCCGAAGACTAGCTTCCAGAATTCCCACGGCTCTGGACATTTCTTCTCGGCTCAAATGATGTCGTCTCTCCATAATAACGTTCTTTTGTATTGATTTCACTCAGAAGTATGGCAGAAATTTTACTGATTTGGCCTCAAATCCTTTGCAGGATTATATAGGAATACGTCTTGACAAAAAATTTTCATCTTTTGACCAAAATACAAAAACTATTCCCTTTTCAAATGACGAAATTTAGGTACTAAAAAGTATTCTTAGGTGTTACAAAAATATAATTAATTTTGAGCTTGATCCCTAGACACTTTTGATGTGTGCAGTTGTGAAAAGGCTAGGCAAATGGTTTGGTAACCATCGTTTTTTGAAATAAATTTTGTAAAACAAATGAAACTAATGTAATTGTAATTTTTAGAAAAAAGAACTGTTCTAGTTTATTATTTATTTAAAACAGAAACTAGATTATATGTACAAGCTATAACTAAAAGATATATATGTATATTATGTACAAGTAGGTATATAAAAATCATAAAAATAAAAAGGTGAAAGCTCATAGGGCATCAAAAAATTCGTCCGCATCGCTGTCAATGGAAAAAGTACCCAAAAGGCTGGCAGCATTGCCACGTTGGATAGCAATGCTGATTCTTTGGGCTAAAAATAGGCCAGCCCTCTAATACTGTTCTAGTTTTTTTTTTTTTCCTTTTGGCAATTGAGCCGGTGTCGACTATTCTGCCAGCGTCACGTTTAGTCGGCGGTCCGTCGGCTTTGCACTTCGTGGTAGATCTACAGATGTTAGTCGCTAAAAACGAGGACACAGGTTAGTACAACATAAATAATCTAAATTACAATTATATATAAAATAAACAGTAGGTACTAAAAATACAATACATATTTAAGTATATAATTATTACGCACCAGCTACAATTTAATATGGTTGTCGTTTATAAAAGTAGTTAAAATAGTAAAAAATCCAGAAAAAAGTTAAATCATCACATAAGTTGGAGAAAGTAGGTAGTGCGTACACTGCGTACCTACTTAATTACGGGTAAGAAATAATTTTGCTTCATTCATTGAGCTTTCCTTACGATAAAAAAATAGCCCGCGGCTGTGAAAAGGGCTGTCAAAAATGCGACGATTAATAATAAAAAAAAACCGGCCAAATGTGTGTCGGACCACGCAAAATGAAGGGTTCCGTATTTGGAATGAATTTATTCCAAGAACATTCTTAGCATTGTACTTGAAAAACATATTCTTCCATACATTCCAACTGCAAATATAAGTTTGTACACACAATATTTATAAGAGATTTACCATGTGTTTTAAGACCATATATTTCTTATAAATTTTTCTGTAATCTCTGCATTTTTTTTTATTTAGGCTCTGTAGTTTCGGAGATAAGGCGAGGAATAGTCAATTTTTGTCTATTTTCTTAAATAGCTTTAAAACAATTTATTTTAGAATTATTAAAAATATATATATATGTTTGAGAGAGTAAGTAAGCCCTTTCATTTGATATGTTACAGTTTGCATTTTTTTTTAATTTTCTTATTTGCCCCCCGAAATTGACTCCCATATTCAAAATTCATTTATTTACGTTACACATCCGTGTTTAGGTCACAGAAATTCATACGTGTAGTAAATTTCAACTAAATCGGCCCATTAGATTCTGAGCAAATTGGCAGTGACAAACAGATACGAGTACACACTACTGATCCTATAAGGGTTCCATTTTTTTTTCCTTTAGAGGTACGGAACCCTGAAAACCGACTGGTTATAAAACTCAATAATTATCTCGAAATGAAAACTTAATTAAACGCCATTTAGTTTAATAAAAAAAAAAAAAACTTGTAAAGTTACAGCGAGCTAAGTAAGAAACAGGCTAAAATCGTAATTATAATAGTAATTATATGACACTTCATTTTAGATTTAATGTCCTTATTATTATTATGCTAGCTTTAAATTGTATGATTTTTATTATATCTTTTTATAAATTTTTTTGACAATTTTAATTTGACTGACTGTTTTTTTTTTTTGTTTAATAAATTTTCTTTTTCAATGTTTGCATGCCTATTAGGGTAGATTGTACAGAGATCGCAAAACTTTGTAAACATGTTATTTTATGTACGCCAGCACATCAAGCTACTACAATCTGTCAGATTTCTTTAATAGATTTTCGACTTTATTGCTAAGGCATTAGGTGCAAGGTTGATTGGGAAAATCTGACAGATTCGGGATAGGTTGACCAAAAACTTTGTACCAAAAACTCCCGAAACTTCGTCATAAAAAATGTCGCGAATACTGCTTCAAGGACGGCCCTTACCACGATACGTTTGTTTTGATAGATTGGGAAAATCTGACAGTTTCGGGTAGGTTGACCTGCTGGCGTCTGTACCTACTTTCTTGGCAAATAAACGATTATGATTGTGATTGTGAATAGATATTTAGTAATACGTACCTAATAGGCATACAAAAAAAAATTAGTAAGCGCAGTGCGAGTCCAAGCCGCGGTTGGTTTTCGTGAAAACTGATTAAACTATTACTATGGTTTCCAATACTACCGTAGCCATTGTCTTTGCTCGCCACTAAACTTCGTAGACTCATTGCATTCCTTGTAAAGTAAGCTTTTACCTATTGTGATATTTTTCAGTTCAGAGTAGATTTACGGTCGATATGAGACGACATATCATACACAAGAATAATATTCTTAACAAACAAACATATTTTTCTTTCTTTCTTTCATAATATGAAAGAAAGAAAGAAAAATATGTTTGTTTGTCACAGAAACACGTGCATACAAAAAAATAATTAACTCGAGTTTTACAAAACAAAAAAAAACACAAAACAAAAGTCGGCAGCTGTTGGCACGCCATGACTGTGACAAGAAGGCTTCCACTCAGCATGATGCTGTGCTATGGGGGGCCCACAGCACAGCGCTGTTTTTCAGTGCAAGTTGAATCTCTGTCTGAGTTCACCAAATTGAACTACAGCCACATTGGCTCCTCTGGTAAACGGATACTGTCCATTTTTCTGATCAAATCTTTGAAAATAAAGCCACTCACGTGACCAACGGACCAAAGAGTCGCGATGCTACCGGCCCGAAGCGCCCAAACGGCCGAAAGTTACCACAAGGTATTTTTTGTGGACAGCGCACTCTCTGTTTGATAAATGAGAAAGTAGCTACATGTTTTTCCTTATTTTAGTCACTTTTTGCGGCAAAGTGATCTATTTTTGGGCAGGACCTGATACGACACGACCCTCCCGCCTCCATTGTTGTTTGTTGAGCAGGCAAATAACCACACCTTCATTTATGGGTGAAATAGGCATCAAAAACAAATAACATGCGACTGTTCCTAAATTACCCAAGGCAAAACAAAAATAAGTAAATAATAATAATACAATTTGTGTTAGGATCGGCTTCCCTATTTTATATCTTCAAATATTTCCATATCTCAAGAGACTCTTCTGTTCTTTTAAAACACGGAATGGAAAATCTTAATTTTGTATGAACAACAAATATGCTTTTCGTCAACGTTGAATTTGTTGTTAATACAAAATTATGCCTTATTACAACTAGCGAAGAATGTTATTATTTAATATGGACGGTCGACTTGTTTTGTCTATTCTGTGATTACCTGACTCGACAGCAAAGAAAGGGTTATGTTTCACGCGTATCTACGTATCTTTGTATATGGGATTATTTATACACTCGAAGCATCCTAACGGCTGCCCGGCTGGATGGATTTTAATGCATGAGGTGTCTATCGACTCATCTAGGTCGGGCAATGGTTATTGGAATGTTTTAAAAGCATTTTGTTTTTAATTATTATTTTGACCTTTGTTTTATTATTATTTTTTTATGACTTTGTCGCTTAGTGACCACATCGCCCAGTGCAGAAAAATACAAAATTGTTACGTTCTACCTTATAACTAACGTGTTCAATAGGGATGATGCCTGGGTAAAAAAAAAAAAAAGAATTTCTGTTTAGTCCGTCAGTCAGATAATAAAAAAATATTAGACACGTATTATTTGCTTTATCATATTAATAAAAAATGACTTAGATAACTCGCATTAAAGTTCGGGAGTGGGGGCTCGCTACGTCACTTCTACGTATAAAATCTACCAAGACGTGACGTCATGCCACATTTTAACTCAATGTATCGCCGTAATCTTTCGATTACGTAGAAAAAGAAAAAAACGTGTCAATATATTTTAATAACCTAGTTTAGCCTTATCGGACACTGGAAAAGCAAGGATGGTATTACAAAAGCCAATGTTTATCTCGTCCGAAAACATTAATTCTAGAATTTTCATTACGGACACACTCCATCAGAATATGAAAGACTATCATCAACCACTCCACAGTCATTACAATTTGGAGACAAAGCTTTCCTCATTAAGTAATAAAACTTATTTGATGGAATAAGTCCGGAACGAAGTCTTAAGGCAATTAGGTTTTTATTGAGGTCACAATCAATCCAGGGAACTCGAGAAATCTCTGGCTGGATAGTTCGATACCATATCCCTTTGTCTTTTAATCTTTCTTCAAAATATTCCTGCTTTTAACCTTTCCAAAATAGTACAAATACAGTGGAGTAATATTCATGGGTACTCCATCAACACACGCTTGTTTGGCGAGCATATCAACCATCACCATCAATAATTATCATTTTCTTTTATCTGACAGAGCGACGGAATCCATTGAAGACATCAACAATTAGACTGAAGCTTTAAGGGCGGCCAACCCGTCTTACTTTTCATACAAGAGCTCATAAGTGATTATGGCGTTGAAACACGTATTTTTTTTTGAAAATTTTAAACTAATAGTTATCTTGTGCACTGTATATAAAAGCTATAAATAAGAATTTGCAGAAACAAATTCCGTATAAGCCTCCAAAATCTGCTTTTTCACACAAATTTTACCTTAACATTGGCCGTTCATTATGTACTCATAAATTGTAAAAGTAAAGAAAACATCTGCATAGAAACCTCGCACATGTAATGGAGATTCTAAATGATAAACATTTATTTCACAAACTTTTGAGATTTACTCAAAAACACGTATTTCTTGGAACAAGTTTTATGAAATTTCCGCACACTATTTTTCGTACAATCTTATCGCGTTCTCGCTTGCTTGTTAGTAGTTCCCACTTGCGCTGGATGAAACAAAAAGCTTTCCGACTATGCTCGGGTTGACAATAGGTGGTCGGGGAAGGGCCCTCTTAAGAGCAATTCATATATCACGTAGGCTGTCTGATTACCTTGCATATGAGAAGTGTGCCGAGCCCACTTTTGCAGCGAACTTTTGGAGTCTGTCAGAATCACAAATTTATCGCCAATAATTGATAGAATGCAGGACAAAGTTTCCAATATCGCAATCAATTCAATGTGCATAATAGAAATCAAAATCAAAAGTCATTTATTCAAACTAGGCTGAGAATCAGCACTTTTCGGACGTCAAAATTACATAAGACAGTCCCCCAAAACGCTCGCCCTTCACCACTTCCTAGTGCTTTAGCTGAGGAGAAGAAGTGGCGCAACAAACTCCCTAACAGCACAGCTGTCTGTTCAGTTAAATAAAAAAATATATTCTATACAACACTGCGCAAATTACATGTAAGTACATTACGCAACACAAACATTAAATTTAATTTAATTATTTGCTATAAGTCAGCTAGCACACGACAATATACCAAAAAAAAAGAAGAAAAGAAAAAAACATCGAAAACTATACTCAAGCAGAAACAAAAATACAAAACTAAAAACGTAAGCAGACTTTATTCCTATATTAAAAGCCTTCAGTAATAAAGGGCGTACCCACTTACATATAGCCGTACATGTAGTCGTAGCTCTAAGTCACAAATGATAAACTAGGACCATCGAAGTAAAATAAACGAGTTAAATTACTAATAACAAAACAAAACAAAGGTCAGCAAGACGACCAGTCATTACAAGTAGTACCCGTTCACGAGCATAACGCAAAGATCAGCAATTACCCCCCTCGCCATATTTGAGGGAAGGAGGCAACCCGACCCCCGACGCTACCGTAAGCAGTGAATTCTAAGGGAGTATGACGAACTTGCTGTCGGTTGCTCAGGCAAGAATAATCATGATCAATTGTCGAGGTCAGTAGCTAACTACATATTGCAATACGACTCATAAAAAAACATTGTAATTATGTCAATGATAAATAAAAATAAAATTTGACCTTTACAGTCAAAGAAAATAAATAATTATATGAACTCATATAACCTGTCAGTAGGTATGCTAATTCTGGAGAAAGAACATAAACATTGTCTTAAGTTAAACACAGCGACCAATTAACTATTCTTATCGTTTAACTAATCGTTGATAGAATAGTACGCCTTTGAACAAAGGATTTTTTTTTTGAATGGCATCTCGTAGTTGGCCTAGAGAGGCCGTGACTACTTAAACGGACTATCCTGTGGCTGCCTTAAGTGAACTCAAAGCCTCCAGCCAGTGGAAGGAACAAAGGTTAGATTTTTCTTTCAGATTTATACGCATTGTAGGGCAAATCTAGCAAAGGAGAGGGTAGCTTGTTATAAAAGGATATATCTGAAGCAATCTTACCTTCATGTGGTTCAGAAGAATGGGATCCAAAAGGTAGCGCCTCCCAAATGTTTATCTTTGGAACCGTCCGTAAAATTGTATTATAACCTGAATATTACTGCAGTGGCGTTCAGCTTTAGAAATGCTGTCGCCGAACCCAACATGACGTCAATAAGACGTTCAATGGTGAAATTGAGGCAATTTTTTCCGGCGCGACTGGTCTCTCTTAGAGGTGACGTATAGGGTGGCCTGCACGCTCTCTAGATTATAGTATTTGTCACTTTTTTCTTTGGGGTTACCTGAAGGAAAAAGTTTTAAAATATCGTCCTCACGCCTTGGATGAACTCAAGATAAGAATAAGGGAAGAAATAACCGCCATACCCATTCAAATGTTGTTGACAATTTCAGAAATCGCCTTCATCAGTGCATCGCTGCTGATGGCCGCCATCTTGCTGATATAATTTTCGAAACTTAATGTAACAAATGGCATTCCGTGGTGACTTAAATAAGATAAATAGAATTTATATATACATCGTTTTTTTTTTCTGTAGCCCTCCAAAACCGATGCATATCTTTTGCCCCAACCTGTACTAGGAATTTTATCGAAGACTACTCGTATATAAGACATGTTTATACTACTTATCCACTTATCAAGTGAAAACATACCAAGTTGAACGCTTGAGTGTATTGGAAGAGAATTAAGTATAGTGTGAAAAAATGTCAATAAGTAATGGTAACTTCTTGTTCTGCCAATAGTTGGAAACTGTAGCTAGTGAAAGATTTTCTAGTGATTATATAGTTTTATTGTTACGAAAAGATTTTGATTTTAAAGTTACCCAAATCGCTGGTTTGCGAGAATATCGACGTAATTCAAAATTCTGTCAAATTGAATACTGTATGCCAAACGATCATAAATCTTTGATATTTTATTGTAAACAGAAACGCCAAATACGATAAATTTTCCTTTAATCAGTAAAGTCAAACCCTCAATAAATCATTTACATTTTGCGGTATGCTCTAACATTTATAAAGAAATTAAAAAATGCCATTCTCTAAAGTCAATAATTTTTAGTTCCGTCGCTATTCTCGCAAACCAGCGAATACCTCCGACGAATACGAAGTGGCGGAAGGCATAGCTCGCTTTCCATGACATGTATCGGGGTGCCCCTTATAGATTCGCCAACAACACTTAATGTATGGTTTTGGACCCTATCTAGTTGAAATCTGAGTTTGTTTTCAACTTTTTAATTGCAGACGGGTTTTAGATTTTTTAATTTTTTACAAGGCTGATGCAGGTGGCATTTCTTTTTATCCGGTTTTAAGTTGATGATACTAAGGGGTCCTAATCTTTCATATTATTAGAAGTGTAATAATAGATAATTATTTAGTGCCCAATTCATGCGTCAATACCAGTATCATTGGCTGGTGTTTGTGCAAGATATCAACGACTTGTACGACTTGCATCCACTGTGTGCTCGAGATAAACTGGACAAATTCGTTGTGATAACAGCAGTTTCGTTGCAACGTCTAAACACTGTTTAGTTTAGGCAATACAAAACCCTGCCAGGGTTGTGGGTTGTTCGAAAGAGTTACCGTAGCCCTAGCGCAGGCAACTGAAGGAACACGGATGGGTTTTAGTCAGTAAAAGTCTGACACGCTCTCCCGCTTTTTGATGATTTCCAACCCACAAAAAAAAAAAAAATCGTTGAAAGTTGCAATAATAGGCGTTTACGGAAAATCGATCTAGCTAGGTCTCATATCTGGGCAAATTCGTTTTCTCTATTTCACCCGAGCAGAGCTCGGTGGACCAGGTACTTTATACTAAAGAGGCTATATTCGCAAATTAGTAATATGCAGTGCGAGACAATAATTACACTTGAAAGGTTTAAGGGCCTATTACATTACACGATTTCTCGCGCTCTGCTCACAGGGACATGGTAGTGTAACAAGAAACAGGGAGTCGGGGTCCCTAAACAGGAGGTCTGAAGCCGTCACCTCCTTCTGCGAAGCAGTAATGCTCGGAGGCTCAACGCATGAGGGAGAGGCAATCTTTGCGCCCTTTTTTTTTTTTTTTTGGATGGGAAATCATCAAATAACTTCTCCCGCTCTGGGTGGAGCGGAAGGGCGTGTCAGACTTTTACTGACTAAAACCCACCCGTGTTCCTTCAGTTGCCTATGCCAGGGCCACGGTATCTTTTTCAAACAACCCGCGACCCCAGCGGCATCGGCCCTATTGGACCCCATCTTTTGCTGACATCTCTTTGAGGCGCGCGTGGAACACAACGCGCCGTCGACCCGGGCCTGGTCCTCACCGGACGGCGAGCTACCCACTACTCACCGTCCGCAAGCCCGCGCCTACGGTGGCCGGGAATCGGCTATCGATTCCCGCCGCCCAGGGCGTCTCCTGCGGCGACTGAGGGCGTGAGGTTGCCTCTCCCTCACGCGTTCCGCCTCCTCCTTCGCGAGCATTACCGCTTCGCAGAAGGAGGTGACGGCCTCCCATGCACTCTCGCTCCGCACCATGGCCTGGACCAGGCTCGGACGCGAGAGATCGCCGCCGCCGATCGCCTCCGTGAGAACACGGCGGTGCTCTGCCCAAGCCGGGCAGACCTCCACTGTATGCTCCACCGTGTCCTCTGGGCGATCCACACAATGGTGACACCCGGGCGTTTCCTCCCGCCTTATGCGAAACAGGAACCTCCCGAAACAACCGTGTCCGGTGAGGACCTGCGTCAGGCGGAAGGTGAGGACGCCGTGGCGCCTCTGTAACCACTCCTCAAAGAGGGGACTTATCGCCGCAATTGTGGCGTGCCCAGCGCTGGGCTGCGACAGTCGCACTCTCCATGTCGCCATGAGATCCCGCCGGAGCTCTGTCCGCTGTACCGTGATTTCTCGCGGCAGCGGAGTTACGCCCCGGCGTTTCGCCTCCTCGCGCCACTCCCACACGTGCGCGAGGACTTTCGCCTCCAGATCCCACGGCGGCAATCCGGCAAGGAGGCTCGCCGCCTCACCGGAGACCGTGCGGTAACCCCGGACTAGCCGAATGGCCATGACCCTCTGGGACGCGTTCAACCGGCGGACTGGCCGCAGCCTCAGGGAACGCGCCCACACCGGTGCCCCGTAAAGGGCCATGGACCGCACGACCCCCGCGTAAAGCCTCCGGCAGGAGGCGTTTGGACCACCTAGATTGGGCAGGAGCCGCTTCAAGGCAGCCCCAGCCCGCTCCAGTCTGGGAGCCAAACGTCGGAAATGCTCCACGAAGTTCCACCGGCTGTCGAGGACGAGTCCCAGGTACTTCATCGTCGACTCGACTCCAATGCGAACCCCTCCTACCGTTATTTGGGAACCCGACGGTGGCGCATTCCGAGGACCATGAAAACACATGGCCTCGGACTTGTGCAGGGCCACCTCGAGTCCCAACTGCCGGATCCTCGCAACGACTATCGCAACCCCGCGTGTCGCTAATTCAGCCGCCGCCTGGTGCGACCTCCCCTGCGCCAGGACCAGCGTGTCGTCAGCGTAACATACCACGCTGACGCCGCTAGGGAGGTCGGCGCGCAGCACCCAGTCGTACCCGATGTCCCACAAATGCGGCCCCAGGACCGATCCCTGTGGGACACCGCACGACATCTCTCGCCGGTTCCACTCTCCCTGATGACCGGGGTAGATGACGGCCCTATCCGTCAAATAGGCCTCAACCACTCGACAGAGGTAGGTCGGCATCCGGTGATACCGGAGTGCCTCCCTGATGCAACTCCAGGGCAGGGTATTGAAGGCGTTGGCGATGTCTAGAGACACCGCCAAGACGACCCCACCCCGGGCCACAGCATCCCCCGTCGTGAGGGCTCGCACGCGCATGATGGCGTCCACCGTAGAGCGCCCCCTGCGGAAACCAAACTGGCTCTCCGCCAAATCCGGCCCCTCCTGCACCAGCCACCCGACGAGGCGGTCTGCAATAACTCTTTCAAAGAGCTTGCCCACCTCGTCGAGCAGCACGATGGGTCGGTAAGCGGACGGAGAGTCCGCAGGGCGCCCCGGCTTCTTAATGAGTACCAGTTTCCCCGTCTTCCAACGTAGTGGGAACTGGCCCCTCTCCAAGCATGCGCTTAGGAGCCCCCCTAGTCGAGGCCCGAGAGCCCCAAAGGCCAGAACCCAGGCTCTTCCAGGTAAGCCGTCGGGTCCTGGGGCGGCATTTTTGGCACTCAGCCTACGTACCGCCGCTCTCAACTCTACCTTGGTCACTTCCGGAGCATCGTCGTCGTCGTCGGTGATGTGGTCCGCAACGGGCACCGCAGGAAGCGGAGCCATGGGCGGGGGAGTATGTTCCCCTCGCGAAGGGAACAGAGCGCTCACCACGTCCTCCACGAGCTGAGGCCGGAGACTCTGCGTCAGCGGGGGCGCCCATGGACGGAGTTTATCCCGCACCATTTTATAAGGGCGTCCCCATGGGTCCCTGTTTAGAGTCTCCAGAGACTCCTCGCGAGCCAGATCCCTGGCCCGCAAGATCTCCGCTCGGAGGGCGGTCTTCGCCGCTCTGTACCCCTCGTACAGCTCCGCCTGAATGGCTTCCGTATCCGGAGGGCGGATACGGAGCCTGCGGTGCCTGGTGTACCGGTGCCGCGCAGCAACGCACGCCTCGCGCAGAGCCGTCAGCCCCGGCGACCACCAATACACCTGGCGCCAGGCGCGACCGGGCTGGACCCGGGGCATTGCCACGTCACATATTTCGGACATGGCCTCCCGGAACCACTCCGCCTCGTCGTTGATGTAGGCAGGCCTGTCCGGTGGTGACACCCAGGCCTGCACGATCGAGGCTTCCAGGAGGAGCTCCCGGTCCAGCTTCTTCAGCGCCCACCGCGGACCACTCGGGGCCTGTCGGACCGGCGCGCTCGAGGTCTGGGCGGAGACATCAAACCGGATGTACCGGTGGTCGGAGTAGGTCTCCACCCCCTCTATGACGCGCCAGTCAACAACATATGGCAACAGAGCGGGGCTGGCGAACGAAATGTCCACCACTGATTCGCCCCGCATCCGCACACACGTGGGGACAGAACCCCGGTTTAGGATGACCAGGCCTGTCTCCAGAGCCCAGTCCTCCACCATCCTGCCCCGTGTGTCCGTATACCGGGAACCCCAAGCCACATTCTTGGCGTTGAAGTCCCCGAGGACGAGCACGGGAAGGGAACGAAACCCGACGACGACGTTTTTCAACTCCGCAAGGGAGTTGTGGAACTCGGCGAGAGTTCGGTTCGGGGGGAAGTATACCCCTACCACGACAATCCCCCCGAACCGTGCTGCAACGCAACCCTGTCCCCTCTTGACGGTTTCGAGGGACAGGGTACCGGCGGCGGCCGACGAAATGAGGGTCACTGAGCCGCTCAGGTCCTCCACCCAGTAATCACTGGGCGGGACAAAGTACGGCTCAGCGACCACGGCGATGTTAATTGACCACTGCGCCATGCTCTGGAGCAACAGATCCTGAGCGGCCTCGCAGTGGTTGATGTTCGCCTGGAGGAGGCGTAATGGGGCCATTACTGGCACTCCATATTAGCCCCCCCCTGGGCCTCCTGTGAGGGCCCTGCCGCAGTGAATACGGCAGCGACGGCAGTGGAGGCGGCAGCGACGGCGGCCGTGGCGGCGGCTGCGGCCGTGACGGCGGTAGCGGAGGCGGAGGGCTTGCCCCTGCCCCGGGCTTTGGTGGGTGGACCACAGCCCTTGCTTCCAGCCCGGTGATCGGCCGGCTTGCCAGCTGCCGCACATAGATAGCAGTGCGGCGTGGCATTGCACGAGCCGGCCTTGTGACCGGGTTGACCACAACGGAAGCAATGACTGCTGCGATCCACCTCCGAGGTGCATTTTGCCCCCACGTGGTTGCCCACTTGGCAACGGAAGCACCTCAGAGGTCTGGGTTCCAGCAGTTTCACCCGCGTGGAATCCCAGCCCACCTGGAACCTCCGGCCCTCCCCAACTATTTTTTGGGCCGCCGATACGGGGCAGCTCACCGTAACGGCTCGCATCCCCGTGAGGTCAGGACGGATGGTGCCTACCTTCACCTGTTCGAAGGCACACCCCCCAGTCTTGACCACGGCGGCCACCACCTCTCGCTCCGTCACGGAGTCGTCCAGACCCAGGATGCGCAAGTCAACGCACTTGGCGGGTCTGGACACTCGGGCCTCGTCCGCATTTAAGGACGCCCTGAGCCTTTCGGCCAGAGCGTCAGCGGTCGGGCCACTGGCCGCACCGGGGATCTCGAGCATCCGAGCCCCAGTCGCAGTGACCCTTACCCGCATGCCCTCGGTAATACCGATCTCCTCCAGGTTCACCGCCGCCCTCGCCTTGGCGAGCACGTCGCGGTAGGACACGCCCTTCTTCTCCGCTTCCGGCTGTAGTGTGATCACTACAGCTGCGGACTTTGGGGCACGTAACCTCGCCGCGACGCTTCGCTCTTTGCACCGCTGCCGCCTCTCCCTCCGCTTGGCCGACCTTGCCGCCTTGCCCTCCTTCCTCTTCTCCCCAGCTACCTGCCATTCGGCGTCAGCCGGAGGAGATTTGGGAGGCGGGGGCAGCCGCGTCGTCACCGCCACAGCTGGGGCCCTCTCAGGCACCTTCGCGGCCGCCTTCGTGGGCGCCTTCGCAGGCGCCGTCGCAGGCGCCTTCGCAGCCACGGCCCCGCCCTTCGCCTGCCCTGCCGACCCTGGTTTGGCCGTGGCAGCCATGGCGGCATACGAAGCCGCCTTTGGCTGGCCCGAGGCCGCCGGTCGGCCTAGCGGGGGCCGCAGGACGATTCCCTCAAGGACCGAGAACCGGTTGTTAAGGGCAGCCAGCTCCTTCCGCACCAAGGCCAGAACTCGGTCCTCTGCAGGCCCGAGGCCGCCCTGCCTCTGCTGCACCCCCTCCTGGAACACCTCCTCCTGAGCGCCAGCTCCGCGAAGCCTGGCCAGGTCTGCTCGGAGCTCCTCATTCTCCTTTCGGAGAAGCTCCATGGCGGCTGTCAAGCGGGCGACCTCCGCCCGCATTTCGGACATAATCTTTGCGCCCTCACGCCCCTAGTCGCCGCAGGAGACGCCCTGGACGTCGAGAATCGATAGCCGATTCCCGGCCACCGTAGGCGCGGGCTTGCGGATGGCGAGCAATGGGTAGCTCGCCGTCAGGTAAGGACCAGGCCCGGGTCGACGGCGCGTTGTGTTCCACGCGCGCCTCAAAGAGATGTCAGCACTAGCTGAAGGGGTGCGCTAGTGCCGATGCCCGCCAGGGTTGCGGGTTGTTCGAAAGAGTTACTGTGGCCCTGGCACAGGCAACTGAAGGAACACGGGTGGGTTTTAGTCAGTAGAAGTCTGACACGCCCTCCCGCTCCACCCAGAGAGCGGGAGAAGTTATTTGATGATATCCCATAAAAAAAGGGTCCCTTAACAGGGCGACCGAGTGATTCCGACCTACTTGCTTCCCTGCCTTGTAGGCAGGGCACACGATAGAGAGGGCCCGAGAAATCGTGTAATGTAATAGGCCCTTTAGGCTCAAGACTTTTCTGCCCCCCTGGTATACGACTAACTGTGTAGGTAGTGTGTCTGTTTGTGTTAAATCAATTGTTTTCTCATGACTCGTTTATTGTGTAGTAGGTACTTATACATTTTAATTCATATTTGCTTGAATTTATCTATAAATGTCGTATCGCTGGTTTCATCTTTTATTGCATCTAGTAGTTTATTTATTAAATATTTTTATGGACATTACGTATGAGTTATTTGAATGAAGTTACATGCGCGAAGAGGGTAGCAATAACGTCTTTTAGGGTTCCGTACCAAAATGGTAAAAAGGAACCCTTATGGTGCGACTCAGTCTGTCTGTCTGTCACAGCTAGATATCTCAAGAACTATTAATGCTATCAACTTGAATTTTGGAATAGTTTTAGATGACGTTTGCCCAACTATTTTGCAAATAAGAAAGAAATAAAAATATATTTTTTTTTTGCAACAGGGACTGAAAAGGATCTTAAAAATTCGAAGTGGGGCTATAAGGGCGTGTGGGGTAATATGAAAGAACGCTGTTTGGCATAGTGTGACGTCAAGTCACACTTGACGGTAACAATGTCAAGAGTATTTTATTAACAAAACTGAAAATATGTGTGCTTCTTACGCCCTTATCTGGTATATTTTAAAAATATTCACTGATTATTTAACTGGAAGAATTCAATGTGTCAAAATTAATTCTCATATCAGTGAAGATGAGTGTGTCGAATTCGGCGTGTCCGACCTCATTTCTGATATACATTAATGATTTGTGCAAAAGGTCTATACCAAACTGTGAAATATTCACGTATGCAGACGACACGGCACTTATTGTCTATGATGCTGATTGGGTTAGGGCTAAAGCTAGAACGGAACGCTTCCTTTGCCTTGTAACGGAATGACTCTCAGCGAACTTGTTAACTCTCAATACCGACAAGACTAAGTTAATGCGTTTCTCACTGCCCAACTCAGCCCCATCACCTACAGAATCCAGTGCTGTAAAAGTTCATTCTTGCTCAGGTCACAACACCTCCTGTAACTGTCTGGAACTTTCGTTAGTCTCTAGTATCAAATACCTCGGGGTTTATATCGATGCAAAACTTACCTGAAGACACACACACATATTGAAGCTTTATGCTCACGTACGAGAAAGCTTATTTGCTTGTTTAAGAAGCTGAGACATGCAGCAGATCCAGCAGAGTTTATGTGCTCAGTCATAAAAACCTTTTGCTTCAAATTGAACGTGCTCAAAGGGCGAATCTCAAAGTTATGCATTTTAAACGTAGAGATTATCCAACTGCCCTGTTGTACTCTGAATCCCAAGTCCTCACTGTGCGTCAACTCTTCATTTTGCGTGTAGTACTACGCCGCCACTCCATGCTTCGGTTCGACTCGAACGTTCCCGTCAGACATCGAGGTCACCCGGTCTGTGGTTCCCCCCAGCATCGTACCACATTTGCAAGTCGGCAGTTTGTCATGATATTAGCGCGCGTATTTATTTATAATAAGGTTCATCGTCTAATCAGCATTTACCAATTAAAGAGATACACACTAAAAACTAAATTAAGTATATGATTGTTTGTAGAATCTGTCTTACGACAACACGGAAATGATTCTAAAAATCGCTGCATAATAATTGATATTGTTTCTGGTCTTTTTTCCCCCATAAACTGTTACACGTCTTATTATAAACTGTATTGTATTATTGTAAATTACTGTGTTTGTAATTGTAATGATGTTCATCTAAGAGGAGGAACTATGACTCCTGAGATACAAGTATTTTCTTACTTAGTTTAGGAGTCAAATTGTTCATTTATATTTCTATGGTCCACCGTTCTACAACTTTACAATTACCTGTTTTATTCCTGTTCAGTGTTACTATGTGTGAAATGTACAGTAAACGCTCAAAAGTCCATAAGCGTGCTAACCCACATTGCTATGAACTGTGCGAGCACGAACCAGTACGTGTGCGTGTATGAGCGATGTCTCACTCAACATTCCGCAGATAACACACACTAATGAATTGTCGCATGTCGTCGTACTACGCGAAATAACATTATATTTCTGTTGCATTTAGAATCCTCGTCATAGTGGCGACCTGTTCTTACCATTGCATTGCTAAAATCCGCATAAACATAACATGTGCTGGTAGCTGTTTGGGCTAAGCAATGGTTTCACGATCAATTAAGTCTGAGTTCGAATCTTAATCACAACGTGGGACTGTTTTTTGTTTGTTTGGAACCATAAAAACTTGTTAGATGTTTATGTTCATTTATTATTTATTTTTATATGAATTAAATATTAGTTATTGTATTATTATTTAATTATTTTTGTGATTTTTAATTTATATTTTCTGTGTTGGAAGGTTGAAATAAAAAAGTCGTGCTGAACAAAAATGTTTATTCGTTTTATTTACTTATTTATAAAATTAACAAACTTAAGAGAATTGTGACGTTACATTTCCTACTAGATAAAAGAAGTTTTTTTGTAACCGTTCATAGAATTTTTTGTTGTCTACCTCACAGAAATCGAAATTATTTATTTAGTTTTCTATGATCTACCTTTCTAACTTTACGAAATGAGTGACCAAGCGAACAAGATAAAGAATATTACATTTCTGTCCCATTACTTCCAATCAAGTAAAAACTTACAAAAAGTCAAGTACTGCGTGAGATTTGAACTCACGGCTCACTGATTCACGCATCTATCTGCACGCGCTTAACTGCTAGGTCATCTTTACACATGTTATAACTTTGAAATTATGAACTACAATCAGTTGTTGACGACAATAATTATGCACGTTTATGTTCTTGGAAATAGAAGGTCTTAAGTCAAACTAAACGCCCAGCTATTGCTTTGTGAGTTTGTTTATCGACTTTTGGTCGCGACTGTACTACAAGTAAATTATTATTATTATTTTATAGTTTAAACACTATCTAAGTTACGTCACGTTGGCGTAAGTGGCATAGTGTGACATCAAGTCATACTTCACTATAGCAATGTTACGACTATTTTATCAATAAAAATGTAAATATGAATTTTTTTACGGCCTTGTTTATTTCATAGTGACAACACATAGTGAAACACTATTTGGACTCCATGTTGCATCATGTTGGCGTAAGCAGCATAGTGTTTCAGGCACGAGTTTGTGACGAACACTACCTCGATCCAGCTTTGGCAAGACTTTGAGACCACGAGTTCACGTCACATTTACAACACTTTTTCTCCGATTCAAGCGACGGACATCGCCAACTTGCTCCGTGCTCAACAAAGAGTACTGAATTTTAGAGGCCATTCACACTATCGACGATGCTCAGTTTCAGTATTATGTAGGTTTTTCAAAAAATAACTTTTTGCAAATTCCACAAGAAACACCATCACTAAGAGCAGAAGCTAAACCAGCTGCAACATTGATTGCGAACGGGTGAACCTAAACAGAGGATGGCTAAACTTTTTAATCAGTTTGAAAATAAAATGAAAAAAGCAATAATTTGGGATATAACCATATCGGCAGAGCTGAAATGATAAGCCGAATACTGGCGATTCCAAATAAACTTTTCGGTAATGCGGCCGAATCCCTATACATAATTTACTTACAAAACTTTTTAGCAAAAAATAATACCGACTTCCAAAACAAAAAACTACAAAGTGAAAAATAACTTTAATTTCGGTAGTCGGTGTCTTTTTATTTTTTGCTAAAAAGTTTTTATTTTTCACGTTTTAGTTGTGGAACCTACCCCACACGAATTCGAATACATAATTGAGCACAATAATTGTAGATATAAGCCATGTAAATAACAGTGATAGGAAGTTATTAAAACATCATCACATCATCCACATAAAATAAGTGGGAAATATACGCATTATTGAAGCTAACTCAAAAACTACCCAAGCAAAGTTAATAAAATTTATATGGGACCACCTCGGAAGTATACCCTTTCAAACAAAAAAGAATTTTCCAAATCGGTCCATCCATCTTTGAGTAATCGCGTAACCAACATACAAAAAAAACAACATACAAACGAATTGAGAACCTCCTCCTTTTTGAAGTCGGTTAAAAACAGTAGTAATTATTATTTTCAGAAAAAGTCATACAGTCTACATAAATGGTGAAATCTTAATGGTATGTCCCACAAAACAGATAAACGGTATGTCCCGCTGGTCACATTATTGATGTTTTCGTGCTATATGATGCAACAACATCAGATGCGGTTACATTAAACAACTCGCTGTTGCTCGCGGCTTCGCCCGCGTGGATGAATATTTCTGACCGACACGAACCGTGCAATAATATCGACACTGACAGTTGATGAATTGACAGATGACAACATTTGACATTTGGTAGTAATGTCACTTGGCGCGCGCATTCTGTGCTCGATCTGCGTTTGCGTTGGTTGCGTACTGAATTCGTTTGCATTTTGTTACTTTTCCGATTTTATCTAACAACTTGGCGTGAACAAAGGACTGTGATTTTCTCTTGAAATATCGACCTCTGGCTGAGTTTTACTGATACGGACCTACTTAGAACAATGACCTGGCTTATAATTGGCTTTTTATTGACGTAATTATAGCTTCAAAGTCCGAAAGTGATTTGATTTTTTCTGAATTCTCAAAAGTGTCCGTTGTTTTAATTTAGGTTCAATCAAATATATACATTATCTAAAACCCAAAAAGTACCTAAATACACTTCCCTGTTGGATCTTAGGCGAGCTATGTATGGACGACGAGCAATGTCCTTTCAACTTAATCGGTCAATTAGATTCGTAGCAAATTGGCTGTGACAGACGGACAGACAGACACACGAGAGATCCTATAAGGGATCAGTTTTTTTTCTTTAGAGGTACGGAACCCTAAAAAAGGGTTTATAGCTATCGTTTTGTTTTATGTTGACTAGATGAAAGGTACCCTATGTCCGTTTCTGTACACCTGACAACGTATATGCCAAACAGGATGATCGTTTCAGTGGTTTAGGCGTGAAAGGTAACAAACAAACTAACTTTTGCATTTGTAATAATATTAATTACGAAGTTAGGATGCTATGTGCAAGAACTTTATTCTTTTTTCAATATTTCAAAAGTGTAATTTTTGCACATAATAGATTTTAGTTTGACAACGACGAAGTGCAATTTATAAGTCGGTAGTTTTTTGACTTGAATTTTGAGAGTTTTTATCGTATTTTTTTTATAAGGGGCTTCCATGAAATCTGTGTGTGTATTGTGACTCCTAATAGCGGAAATTCGTTAATTACTTCAATGTTTGTTTAAATTCTGAAGCTAACTGGTAATGGAGATTTTTTTTTCTGAGGGTAGAATGTCATTAGTTTGTTTTTGTAATTAATATCAAGGTTGTGCTCAGCTTGTGGCTAAGTAATTACAGCCGCACGGGTCGATCCTTCAGGTTAAGCTACGCTTGCCGCGGTTGGTCTGTGGATGGGTGACCATCTTTACATACCGAGACGCCTCCGTGCCTCGGAAAGCACGTTAAGCCGTTGGTCCTGGCTGTCATTCGTAGATCTTTGACAGTCGTCACGGGTCGTCAGAAGCCCGAAAGTCTGACAACCAGTCTTACCAAGGGGTATCGTATTATCCAGTAACTGGGTTGTGGAGGTCAGATAGGCAGTCACTCCATGTAAAATACTGGTATTCAGCTGAATCCGGTTAGACTGGAAGCCGACCCCAACATAGTTGGGAAAAGGCTAGGCAGATTGATTGATCAAGGTTGTGCTCATCCATCCATTTTGTTGTATTATTTAATATCGTTTATATTACTTAAGAGCCTATTACATTACACGATTTACCTATCGTGTGCCTGCCCGGGGGTGATGGGTGGCACCACTATTAATTACCAATCGGTCAGGCTTATCACTCGGCCGCCCTGTTTAAGGACCCTTTTTTTTTTGTGGATGGGAAATCATCAAATAACTTCTCCCGCTCTGGGTGGAGCGGAAGGGCGTGTCAGACTTTTACTGACTAAAACCCACCCGTGTCCCTTCAGTTGCCTATGCCAGGGCCACGGTATCTTTTTCAAACAACCCGCGACCCCAGCGGCATCGGCCCTATTGGTCCCCATCTTTTGCTGACATCTCTTTGAGGCGCGCGTGGAACACAACGCGCCGTCGACCCGGGCCTGGTCCTCACCGGACGGCGAGCTACCCACTACTCACCGTCCGCAAGCCCGCGCCTACGGTGGCCGGGAATCGGCTATCGATTCCCGCCGCCCAGGGCGTCTCCTGCGGCGACTGAGGGCGTGAGGCTGCTTCTCCTTCACGCGTTCCGCCTCCTCCTTCGCGAGCATTACCGCTTCGCAGAAGGAGGTGACGGCCTCCCATGCACTCTTGCTCTGCACCATGGCCTGGACCAGGCCATGGTGCAGACATGGTGCTCGGACGCGAGAGATCGCCGCCGCCGATCGCCTCCGTGAGAACACGGCGGTGCTCTGCCCAAGCCGGGCAGACCTCCACTGTATGCTCCACCGTGTCCTCTGGGCGATCCACACAATGGTGACACCCGGGTGTTTAAGGACCCTGACTCCCTGTTTCTTGTTAGACTACCCTGTCCCTGCAGCGTCCCGGGCAGCGCTCGAGAAATCTGTAATAGGCCTTTCACTATTATTTTGACATGTATGGTAAGCAGAGATATATCGTCTGCGATGTAGATGATGAGTAGGAGGCATCCAATAACAATGGTCTTGGGAATTGGTGCATTTATAATCATCTTATCAGACCTTACTTGTATTATTTGTTTTTGCTCGTGGTTAAAATGTTCTATTTGCACATATTGCTCTCTACCTTTTAAGGCGCAGATAAATGCCAAAGGCCTTGAATGGTTAGCTTGCGTGTTCGGTGTTGAGCTCACGCAACGCGTCGTACGTCCAGCCAGTAATAGGACTCGCCCATCAAGGAAAGCTGTCCCAAATTAGACGCATTATTCATTTAGTATACATAAAACAAAATGTATTATATTAAAACACGTATAAGTACTAAAAGATAAATAATTAAATTATCTTTAAAATGGTGAAGGTATCATAAAAATACACTTGATAGTTTTGGCGTGATTCTCAGTTTCTTATCCGCGTTAGCCATAACATTACAAATTAATTACACTATGTAATATAAACATAAACTAAAATATATTTTTTTCCAAATCATTAACACCACTCATTTAGACGTGATCTTCAGTTTAAAATCAATAAAAGTCTTTTTTTATGTAAATGGCATCTCGTAGTTGGCCTAGAGAGGCCGTGACTACTTAACTTGTCAATCCTGTGGCTGCCATAAGCGAACTCAAAGCCTCCAGCGAGGGGCATAAAACTTACAGACTAAGCTACTACACGCTAAGCGCTCCCCCTGTGGGGGACGAACCTCGGCTTAGGGCGTCGCTGGGGGGAGGACAGCAAGATGGGATAGGCTGGATCAAATTAGAGTAATTATTATTGAACGGGGAGTTTAAAGCTACTGGCTCAGCTAAGCCACCAGCTGGCACTTCATTCCCGAGCAAGGGACGGGGGGGAGGACGATTACTTCGGGGTCGTCGAGGTGTCGGAATGTCGATTTGATCAATAAATGTCTGTTATCGTCGCCTTAAGTAGGACGCAAACCGCTTACCTGTGTAATTCCACAAATTCCGTATAGTTTGTCTAACAAAATTTGAAGCTGCACCTACTTTGTCACATTATTATGCCTTGGTCATGTCTAAAAGTATGCCAACGGCATATTTTTTATAATTAACTTTTTGCATATATTTACCGACAGCTGGGGTTGTTGATCGATGTATATGAAGCCCGTTTTGACCCTTGTTAAAGATTTTATATCTCGCATCGCAAAAAACGTGTAGGACCGGGTTTTTATCACAAATAAAAATAAAAGGGAGTGTTGAGGGACAAGTTTACCTGCACTTGTCCCTCAACACTCCCTTTTATTTTTATTATTAATAAAGTCATAACCTCTACCAAAGACATTAAATACGAAATTCATTAGGTATCTACATTAGTAAACATCCATTATTTTTTCAGCTGATTATTTTTTCTCGATTACGATGTTGGTCTCATGGTGAAAGTTGTTCAGTTTGATGGTCTGTACCACACCCTTAAATTTGACCACATCTTTCTGTTACACCCTGCATAAGAAACCCTAAAAACATTGTCGCAGGATATTCTTCATTTGTTTGCGCTTTTAAGATGCCTCTCACGCCTTCTTTGAAGCAGCGACGATACGGGAATAGCGTAAAAATAATTCTGAAAAGGAAGCAGAATCTAAAAGAAAAGATCGAGAGAGGCACCATACAAACCAACTCACGGTACAACTCTGTTACTTTTCTCCCATACTAATTTTTTTTAGGAAAAGCTAGACAAATACAGTACGTTAATTTGTTATATATACCTATGTTTTGTTGTTTGTAATATGTTATAATTAGCGGTCAATGTTATAGGACGACTGGTAATTAGTGTTAATACTTAAACATATGATTGTACTCATGATAATAAACACTTTTACTATGTGACTAAACCTGAAATCGCAAAAAAAAATCAGGTGTTCCCTACATTTTGACGAGTTCTGCGAACATAAATGTAGGGAGCATCTGATTTTTTTTTCGCGATTTCAGGTTTGGTCCCATAGTAAAAGTTGTTTGTTACGAGTATCAAGACTATAATCATGTGTATCATTAATTACCAGTTTAATGTTCAAGAAGCAACAGAGTTGTTGTTGATTTAAATTAAAGTTTGTTGAACTTAAAAAAGATGGCAGTGATTCTAAATGCGATTATACGAGTCGACTGTAATTAATACTAAAGCAAAAAAATATTTGGGACTGTCTTGTTTAATCCTAACTAATATTATAAATACGAAAGTAAGTTTGATTGTTGACCTTTTGACGCCTAAACCACTGAACCAATCATTCTGAAATTTTGCATAATATACGTTGTAGATACACCTTTTTTTTTTTTTCTCGTGGAGACATGCTCATGCATACTGCACTACCACGGGGAGATAGTGCAGTTATGTGGGACTCCAACCCACTAAAACTCCACGGTGTCCTCCTCTGCCGCTTGTGGCGGGAACACGGGCACGCGTTAGCACTCACCGCGAACCCGCCGCGGCCGTCCGTCACCGGACCCTCCTATGGGGAGCACCCCCATCACCGGCGCACAAGAACACCTTGCGCACCGTGACCACCCCATGGACCAAACCAGCACATGGGCGCCAGACGACCCCGTGTCTAGGCACCCTTGGTCACCCTGCGACCGGTCAGGTCAGTAGCCCGGCCGTCTACTACTTTTCGGCCGCAGAGGATAGGGAGAGCGGCCAACGATATACTGACACTCCTCCTCCCCTGCGGCCCCACCGCGTCCGCCATCAGACGGTGGCGACCCCGTCAAGGCCGCGGAAGGTAGGGAGAACGGCGCACCGCAATACCGGCACTCCTCTCCCGCCGCGGCCTCCAACCCTCAGCCGCGATGCCTCCCATACGACATCGCGGCCCGCCTCAGTTGCGATGTCGCCCAAGCAACACCGCAACCTACCTGTTGGCCGCTACGTCGTCGACTTCCTGGAAAAAGCCCTGACGAGCGGCCCCTCCTCGGGTTCCTCTTTGCTTCACTGTGGGTGACCAAGCCACGGCTACTGAGCCCCCCCCCCCGCCTCGACAATGCGGGAACCCCCCGCTGACAACTGAAACGGACATAGGGAGGGTACCTTTCATCCCGAAAAAAAGTACTGTTTCCGAGGAAAACAATAATAACGTTCTTATGATAATAGATGGCGGCACTTGCCTTTCGAATCATGATTGAATTATATTAATAAATAAATTTTATAGTGTGTTAAGACTAAGAGTTTTTTATTTTTATTTTTTATTAAAATTCCTAATAAATTTTGTGTAGTAGGTTTTCCATCATCATAACTATAATATTATAGATGCGAAAGTAAGTTTGTTTGCTTGATACCTTTTCACGCTCTAAACCGTTATTCTAAATTAACGCGAGCGAAGCCGCGGGCAAAAGATAGTTTCATAATAAAAGATAAAGCGTAATGGTAACAGAGTTGTATTTTTTTACACCACCTACGAAATATGGGTAATTAAAAAAAAAAAGAAAAATGGCGCTTGCAAACGCATCTGACCGCAAAGTGCCTTGATGCAAGTTTCAGTCATTAGCCGAATGTCAACTTCTTGTCAATTTTAGAAATCTTTTATTTCCATCCAGTGACGTAATAACCGATGGAAGTAATAATAAAATTGTTTATTATTTCACCTGATAACACGAAAATTGCATTAAAAAATATTAGACAGGAGCTCATGTCAAAATCCTTATCGCATTTTATAGGTATGAATCTTTTTGAAAACATAATTAATACTTATAAAAGCCGTAATGGAAAAATATATAAACGTAAAATTACACTATTTAACTTATAAATCTTAAATTGTTAGTTAAACATCGCAGCCGACTATAATAGACCATAATTCAGTAGTTTTATGAGGCAGGGACAAAAAGAAAAGTAATGTTTAAATATATTTATTGTTTTATATTTCCACCATTTTATGTTATGTTTACCTGCGCAATGACCCCTGTACAAGGTCACACAGTCTTCGAACAATAACCCCTGTACAAGGTCACAAAAACTTTTAAAAGTTCTTGAAGCCGTAGGTAGAAAAGGGCGGATCGGTAACTATTGCGGTCGGTTTTCGAGTTTTTCTTAAACAGTGGTTTTATAATAGCCTCTTTAAGTTGATCAGGTAAAATACCTTTATCAAAGTACTGATTTATCAAAACACAAAAGGGTACAGCAAGTTCATTTGCACATTGTCTAATCAGAGATGGGGGCAGTTCATCTACTCCGTGACTTTTTTGTTTTTAGGTTTTGTATCATTCTATCGACCGATTAAGGGCGTTTGCGCACTACAATGAAGTTTACTGTCCGGCAGTCCGATTTTTTACGGTCGGATATGGCACGCCATAAATGTATATACTATTTTGTGCACCATACGTAATTTTACCGTCCGACATTTTACTTTTCTCCATTCCGGACCGTACTGATCATTCCTAGCGTAATTAAGCGTGCGTGGCGTGTAGTTTCAAAGAGCACAGATCCGAGTAAAGACGGACAAGTGCACAAGCCAATCATCCGTTTTTTTCCTGCCATATTGGACCGTCAAAAATCGGACTGCCGGACAGTAAAATTCCTTGTAGTGCACAAACGCCCTAAAGGTGGTTTTACACCGGCGAGGCGAGTCGTGGATGGGATGGGCGGGAATTGAAATCCCGCTTACCCTTTTACACCGAAGGATGTCCATCGCTATACCGCGCCGTCTCGCGATGGCCAGCGTTGCCTCGCTCCGGCTCGCGATGTCACGCGCCGGCGCCATCGCCAGCTCGCGCTATCACGCGCCTCCCGGCCAATCGTGTCTCGCGCGCCTACTGGGAGCTGGAGAGTATAGACTATAGTATACAGCGATGTCTCGCGATGGCGATCGACACGCGCTGTTATTACATGCATGAGATCTGTAAGTAATACATTTTTTTTTTAATTTTTGTTTTATATAGCCTTTATTATCCCACTGTTGGGCAAAGGTCTCCCTTCTCTTTTTCCACCTCTCTATGTCCAGAACTGCCAAGGACCAATCTTTAATAAAGGAGTCCAGCTCATCCCGCCATCTCTGCCTGGATCTGCCGTCACTTTGGCGACGTAAGTTTGGCCCATTGATTGTCTGATTGTGTCAGCTTTCCGAGTGACATCAAGTATTTTAAATATGGAATGGATTGTTGTACTCGTATTCTTAACCCGGTCCACAAGTTTGATACCCAGAATACTCCGTTCCATAGCTCCGCGAGCGTGGACTTTTAGTAAACCAATATTTTTTTTTATAATGGCGCCGATTCCCTTGTTCACAAACTAAACTAAATTTAAGGTCAGTGCATCTTTTTCTTTCTATTTCATTATGAAAAGTACAGAAAATAAATATTAGTTTAATCCTGTCAAATTAGTCAGCCTCTGACGTAAATTGACGTATTTTTAGTAGCCAATTTTTTTATCGCGTCTAAACATGTTTATGTAGTATGTAATTTGACAGGACTGACAGGACTAAACTAATATTTATCGTCTGTCCTTTTCTTATGGAAATAGAAAGAAAAAGATGCACTGAACTTAAATTTAATTTTATTTACGAAGGTGTAATCATCTTTTTAATATTTTTTCAATTATCTTTATGTTACACTCAAACAGAGCACCTGCATTTAAGGTACTTACAAAGGCAGACTTGATGCCTTTAGGCATTGGCGCCGATACCCTTGTTCACAAATTAAACTAAATTTAAAATCAGTGCATCTTTTTATTTCTATTTCTTTAAGAAAGGGGAGGATAAGTATTAGTTTAGTCCTGTCAAATTAAGATACTCCATAGACAAGTTTAGACGTAATTAAAAAATTGGCTGCTAAAAATACGTTAATTGACGTTAGGCGCTGACTAATTTGAGAGGGCTAAACTTATATTTATCTTCTGTATTTTTCTTAATGAAACAGAAAGAAAAAGATGCACTAAACTTAAATTTAGTTTAGTTTGTGAACAAGGGAATCGGCGTCTTGTGTGCGAGAAGCTTAAATAAATAAATAAATACCAGGTTTTTCTGTAAAAGTTCTAAAATACAAATCTATTTATTTAATGTTACAAAGATAAAAAAAAACGTCGGTAAAAAGGTTTACTGGTGGTCTTGAGGATGTAATTTAATAAAATTACATCCTCAATTCAACCAGTGTCAACGTGAAAATTTTAAAAACAATTCCATAAAGCGTGCATTATTTTTTCTCAGCCCTTCGACATTCAAATTCACGTCCTTATCCGAAGAATATACTAAGTAGCGAGCGGTTCGTGGATTAAAATTATAAGCAGAGGCCGTATGACAGATGAATGGTGCGCGGCTAAGGTTAAACGCAGCATTTCGCAATAGACCACGGCAAGGCAGGCCGAGTGCGCGCGCGAATTCGAAATTTTAATATTTTAATCGAGAATACGATTTTATTTTTTTTGTTTGTGCTTCGGTTTTTTTTTATTTGTGCATGGACTTTTTTGTTAATATGACTGTTTTGTGAGTTTCATTCTATTTTGTTGGTGATTTTTTTCGTAAGGTTAGTCTTTTGTTTTTTTTTTTCGATAGTTTTTATTTATTCCTAGACAATATCTAGAATATTGGCTTTTTTAAGTTTAAATCTGGTAAATTTATTTATTTAATTAAAATAGTTAATAATAACTAACGATATTAAGAAACGAATAACGATTATAATATTTTGATAAATAAAACAAAAACAAATCACTTTGGTTATAAAATTTCAAAACCAATTAGGTAGCAGTTATTTAATAATGAGATGATTTAAACACGACTGCTTAATTATTCTCTTACATTAAAAAATAATTACTACAATATCTCTCGTTTTCATTAATTACAAATTTAAACTGAAAAAAAAATTATTCAGAACCATCAAATATTTTAATAAAATGTAGATATTTCGATAATTAAAAAAAAAAATACGTATTCTACATAAATATCACACCAAAAAATTAAAGAGAACAACATTTGAAATATTTTTAAGAAAAAAAAAAGAGCAGTTGGATGTAACATTTTTGGCTAAATCAATCTATGAGCATTTTTGGACATAAAAACAATATTATCACTAAAATTACATATGGATAACTAAGTTATCTACTTAGCTACCATGTAAATGTTTATCAATAATATAACATACGTTCATAAGCACACATTGACTTCAGAAGTGTTTCGTTTGTTATCTCAAAATGTTTATTTGCATCATAGACCACTTTAGTTCCCGGCTAGCCAGTTTAAATAGGCGCCCACCTACCTAAAATTATTATCATTTCATTCAAAACACACCCATTGAGCTGCGGGCCAAAATAGTCACTATGTGGAGCCCTGAGAAAGGTAGAAGGCGTCGCGGCAGTCCCGTAGGTAGAAGACTGGGGGGATGAGCTGGACAAAACAAACGACCAGTGGTCCACATTGGCCCTGGATCGCAAGCATAGGAAGACTGGAGGCCTTTGCCTAACAGTGGGATGGTGCAGGCTATCAGTAACTCATAATCACACAGTCTAATCTTCATTATAATCTTTCCAACGACTTTACTTACCATTTTACTTTAGCGTCCATCGCGTCGTTTATTTTATTTTCGTCTATGGTTGCCGGTCAATAAAAATAAGGAACCTCATAGGCGTGCTTATGTCGAAAGTAAAATAAATGATTGGAAAGAGTATAGTTACAGATATTTGAAATTTTGAATTGAGAACAAAAAATAACGAAAAAGTTCAAACAATACTGCTACCTTAAAAACAAATAATTAAAAAAAAACTACCTTCTGTGTTCAAATGGGTAGGTAGGTACTATTACTAAACGTAAGCACGCAATCGTCTAGGATTATGAATGTAGTGCCTATCTAGTAAAATACTATGTTCAATATAGTAAGTTTTATTGTCAAAATAAAACATAAAAGTTATCGATATAATAAAGTTATACAAGGGAAAATAAAGAAATACCTTCGTAGTTTTAATAAAAAGAAGGATCAGCGAAACACTTCAAAGTTTAAAAAACATTGACAATTCTTTTTTCAAATTAATTGTAGTACTTATCAAAAGTATTAACATTGGTTTTCACATCTACTGGTACTCCGTGCACATCGGCACACGATATTTATCTGTAGGTCTAGCCAAATGTCATTCGCTTCGCAGCGATTCCATTTCTACAATCACTATCGACGCGCATCTCTATGGAAATGCTGATCTATGATCACGTGACATTTCGATAGCTTATGTCAACCCCATACATTTTGCCTTTTCTACTAGCGTCATCGCTAATCGAATGTTACTTTGGCTAGGTCCGGTGATGTTTTTCCGCTACCAAAAATCGCACAACGCGCTTCAAAAATATCTCCGTATTGTAAAATGTTACGAAAATCTTAGTTATTTAAAACAAAATGTTAATTAATCTATATCTATAGTATAGCAATAATAAAGTTGAAGAATTTTTTTTTTTAGTAGGTATGTTTGAAAGCGCTAATCTCTGGAACTACCAGTCGGATTTGAAAACATATTTTTGCATTTGATAGCCCAATTCTTGAGGATTAACATCAGGCTAGGACCCTTAGGAGTCGAGCAAAAAAAGTCAGCTAGAACGCTCTGCAAAAACGAAGTAATAGCACGGGTAGATGATGCGATGCGATGCGATGCGGTGGGTCAGAGGACAAGTTCACGCGGACGATTGCATCATAGATTATAATCTAAAGCACTCTTCATATTGAAATAGATGCTTAGCAAAAATAAAAGCACAAGGTTTTATTACTGGTGACCTGACTTACAGGTTTTGTATAAACTTAGTTTAGGCACCAGTCTTCCACAAATTAGGTACACAATTGTATCTGTAGACTATTAACTTTAAGCTGTAATTTGTGGTAAGAAAAATAAATCTATTCTATTCTATTCTTATTCTATACTTTAGTCTGGGAGGTAGACTAAAGTAATAAAAACTTGTGCTTTTTAAGAAGTATTAAAAACACTACAAAGTGAAAAATCCCTTTAATTTCGGAAGTCGGTGTCTTTGGTTTCGTATTTTCGTTTTTTGCTACCGACTAACTTTAATTTTGGAATTAAAGTTATTTTTCACTGTGTTTTTTTTTGAAGCTGGTTGTTGTTCTTTTTTTTTTTGTAAAAAGAAAAAATATTTTTCACTTTTTAGTTGTGGTACGTAGGTAACTACCCCACACAAATTCGAATACCTGCAACATAGAATTAGAACATCATCCACATAAAAAGTGGGTAAAATACGTTTTATTAAAGCTAACTCAAAAACTACCGCAACTTCGAGGAATACACTCCCGAATAAAACCAAAATCTTTCAAATCGGACTACTGTATAAAAAGTTATGCGTGGTCATACAAAATAAAAATATATACGTGTCGAATTGAGAACCTCCACCTTTTTTTCGGTCGGTTAACAATATAATATCACGCCTGTAATCCCTGAAAGGGTTAGGCAGAGATGTACCTATAGTACACCGACATTTCGCTAGGTATGTTTTTAAGTGCCATGTAGCCCCACTCCATAACCCGAGCAAAAAAAAAATATATATTCTATTAATAAAACAATGGACTATAAAAATACTCTGTGATTAGCTATAAATTGGTAGTAGCAGAATTAAGGTACAGTCAACATCAAAATTAAAATGTCGTTTGTCTTCGAGACACTACACAAAATATTGTTTGGCTACAATGGCTACTTTTGTATAGTTCTTATAATGAATTAACTTTAATTTTATAGATGATTATTACTTAGTAAAAATTTAATGATAAAATGTTTTGCACCACTGTCCTGTCATTTTGACAGTGACATTTCTTTGTTTCTATAAATTATTTGAATTAGAGACTCGGCGTATAGTTTTCTTTTTTGACATTTATGAATGAGAATAATTGATATTTTTTACGAAGTAGGTACTTAAGTATATTATTTACATATAAAAAGATTGTATTTATTAGATTAAAATTATTACTAAGTAACAAGCTTCTGCCCGCGAGTTCGTCCGCGTAAAATTTCTTGTTTTCCTCGACGTAAATAGAGTGGTGTTATAACTTTTAATGTGTGTATCTGTGGCATTGTAGCTCCCAAACGACTGAACCGATTTAGATTTTTTTGTTTGGTTTGAAAGGTGACTTGATCGAGAGTTTTCTTAGCTATGATTCAAGAAAATCGAGTCCGCCGTTTTAAAGTTATCAGCTCTTTTTTAGTTGATGAATGGATGTGGGCGTCTTCCACGTGTCTGATCGAGTTGAAATTTGGTATTCTGTTACTTCAGTGATATTAGAATTACATAGTAACCTTGAACTGATGCTGCAGCGTTACCTGGAATTTGCAGGATACCCAACTCCCTCACCAACTTACAGCAGAGGTATTGTGTTTGGGCTCATTGGAATGATCTTGATGGAGTAGCAGAAAGAAATGAGGGTAAATTTGGGTCAGGAATTTTTAAATTTAACTTTTGTAATGAGTCATACATAACATAAAATGTATCCTATGACACTCGAATCAACAGAATCAGATCAGCAGTTCCGAAGATTACCTCCATCTCTATATATCGATACCTCCTAAGTATAATGAGTCAACTGACATTATAGTTATTTTATAGGAGAGTGATTTGAAGGCAAATCGTTTATATTTTAATGAAATCAAATTAATTCGAAATAAAGTAAATGTTTTTTTAATAAAAATTGTAAGCTCTTCCTTTGGTATAAAATGATTTTACTGATTTTTGTTTTTAAATGACATTTTATGTACATGACTGGGTATACGCCGGCGGGACTCAATAGTGAAATGGTTTAACTACCAGTTATATTCATGTACGTTGTCCATCAAAATCCATCGTTTACACCAAAATCACATGAAATATGATTGTCATTTTATTAATATAATTTTACTTTTGTTTGTTTTCGGGGTTTTCTGTCTCACTTAATAATAAAATCTTGAAATTATATCACTTGACTCATTATACTAGGAAAGTACTCAGCAATGTTAACATTTGAAACCTCAACGTATACTGGACCAAAGTAATTTACCGAGGTTTTTTATTAGTATTTTTTTTGTAATACCTTACGATATGTGGGATTAATAAAAGCTAGGAAGAAGAACAAGAATCATAAACCAAAAACAACTCATTTTGAAGAATCACAATGTATTTTTCGCCATAATTAAGTAGGAATATCTTTTTAACATCTTTACTAAAAGTAACAACGTAAACAAATCACTATTCAAAAAAATATCAATGTTCCATCATTAAAGTTTCATAAAAAACAACAAACAATCAATCAAAATAAAAAATAAAACAGGTACTTCTTTAGTAGGTCAATAAAAATAATAAGAACTAAAAATGGTAACTTACGTTAAACAATAATAAAAATTATAGAAATTAATAACGTAACAATCTAGGCATTTCTAATGCTCAAAAAATAGTTATAAGGTTTAACAAATTAGAAATCAGTCAGAATCGCTGTCGTTAGATCCATTAGAATCAGTTGAAATCAATTAATTTATTAAAAAATAAATGAAATTCCTATTTTTCGCTATAATTAAGTACGAATTTCTTTTTAACATAGTAGCCTTACTAAAAGCTACAAGTAAAAACAAATCAACATTTAACAAATTATCAATGTTCCATCATCAAAGTTTCATAAAAAAACAATAAACAATCAATCCAAATAAAAAACTAAAACAGGTACTTCTCTAGTACGTCAATAAAAATAATAAGAACTAAAAATGGTAAGTTACTTTAAACAATATTAATAAAAATAATAGAAATTAATAACACAACAGTCTAGGCATTTCTAATGCTCAAAAAATATAAGGTTTAACAAATTAGAGGTCAGTCAGAATCGCTGTCGTTAGCTGCATTAGAGTTCGTTGAAATCAAATTATTAAAAAATAAATGATACTCCTTAGGAATTACCAGTGTCTTACAAAGATCCATCAAGTCTTTGTGCTTATTTTGGTCAATAGGAATGGGTGTCTGATAAGCTAAAGAAATATTATCTATATCAATATTTAACTCTCTTCGATTTCGTGTAGCTTTAGGTTTCTTTACACAATCTATCCACTTGTAAGCATCATCTTGGTAACTCGCTTTATAAAACAGCCTAAATGGATATTCCGCTTTAACTAGTACTTCCGTTACTTTATTCCAAGGCATTTTTGATCCATCGTTGGTAGTTGTCCAGTTGTTTATAAGTTTTAGCTTTGATTTAAAGTCTTTAATTAAATCCTGAGACACTTCAGCAACTTTGTATGGCTTTTCATCGGATTTGGCAAATCTAAAAGCTGTATACCATTGATCAGGCGTATAAAGCATCTTATCTTTCGTCTGTCTTTCAATTAAAGCGTGCATACTGTCGCCTTCATTTAGAGTGTGACCCACTACTAGAAAGCGATGACTAATATCTATAACAAACTTCGAACTAGCTAACATATACATTAAGAGTCCATATGATGCTGTTTTAGTGTTATTGGGAGATCTAGATCTCGGTATCCATAAGACCTAAGAGTTTGCTATTTGGACACATAAAAATTGGACTTGAAATCTTTAAATCTGTTGAAGCGAAAACACGATTGGATAAAAAATTCTCGATAAAAAGAAAATACTAAAAAACCTCGTTTTGCACTTATTTTGAGTTGGATCTCTGAAACCTTATATAATTTAATGATGATTTTTAGCCTAATATATAGGTAACAATATTATCTTAAATCCTGACGATTTTTTATTTTACTTTTCTACGTGTTTTCCTCATAATTAGTAATTATGTGATTTGGCGCTTACGTTATTTTATTCTAAGCGAGTGTACACTCTTTCTGTCTCTCGTTTTGCACGCGGTAGTAATAGCGCTGTCCTTTTCAATGCGTTCAATCAGTCTGCTGCGGCACCTGTTACAGGTTTATCATAAAACAGTTGTATAAATAACTAAATCATAAAAAAATATGTTAGTCGTTTGTAATTACAGCTACGGAACCCTTACTAATCATGGCCCGACATGCTCTTGGCCGGATTTTTTATTGATAAAGAAACATTTTTGTTTTTAGTAGTTATGAATGAGAGGTTATTTTCGATGGAACATTACTTTTTGGTATTACGGTACTACGACATTTGTGTTAGGTACCTACGAATGTTGCGCGTGACTCGGTGGAAAAACCGAAATACATACCTATTAAAAAAGAAATAAATTAGGTACGTACGTAGTAGGTATATTTTTTTTATAGTCTCCTTTCGGAGTTTCCCGGTAATTTAAAAAATGTTATCTCTGGCTGGATATACTGATATGCCGGCGCCGCGCCGCCGCCGCACTATGGGAAAGCCCCATACAAGTAGTGTTGCCCAAATTCAGTCTTGGTCTTGCAGTCTTGGTCTTGTTCTTGCGTTTTTGCAAGACCAAGACCAAGAACAAGACCGCGTATTTTTAGCAAGACCAAGACCAAGACTGACCGTGCAAGACTTGAGCAAGAACAAGACATAGCCTGCAAGACTCTTGCGTCTTGCAGCTAGGACTTAGCGCTATTTCACTGAGTAGTTAGGTGTAACAGTTCGGTGTATAGGTAGGTACGCTTAGCAATTCTATGAGACGCCAAAAACTGTATCAAAGAATATGAAAAACTGGACCTATGCGCATTACGACTAATACCATAAACATACCGAATAAAAAAATATCTATTAAAATCAAACTGAGTGCATGCATAGTTATGTTTTAACCATCGGCACTTTGATAATGCGGCATCAAAGGTTTTGTACTTACTTCTCAAAGAAATTTGCCGCTTTTCGGAAGTACATGGTTATGATACACGCGCCGGCGGCTTCTTTTGAAATCTAAAACAATCGTTGCCGCCACGCCGAAATCATAACATTTGTGACACTATTAGATTGCCGCCATAGGGCGTAGGTATACTCATGCAAAATAATTTCGAATTTTTTTAAGAGTACCTACAGGTGTTCCAAAGAATAAATAAGTTTCAGAGTGCTTAGAATGAAAATGAATACATTATACTGATCACGCAAGTAGTATTATGATTAGGATAAAATGGTAAGGATAGGTAGTAGATGTCATATTAATTCATTCTAGTAAGTATATATTATAATATTGATTACTTATATGGTTTTAAACTAATTACTTAGGTACTATTATTGTACATTTAGTCATTATATTTCTTAAGTTTTTACAAGAAAAAATAGCAAAAAAGTGTTCAAATATCACCCGTTTAATAAATATTGTAGCCACTTTTAAATATACTTGAAACGTGTAAAAAAATTCTACAAAACTAATAAAATAATATAAAAAGCGTAGGTACTTACCTACTAATAAAATAAAAAGCCTGCGATAAGAGTTTTGTATTACTTACCAGCCCGAATATCTCTGAGAGAGATGATGAGAGTAAGTATTTACTAGCTGTGCCCGCGACTTCGTCCACGAGGAATAGTAACTTTGGAGGTATAGTGACGTTCAGGACTTATTTATTTATTTTAAAACTTCTGTCATCAAACATACAAACGAACTCTTCAGCTTTATAATATTAGTATAGATGTACGCCAAAACATTCACTTATATGTAAAGAATAGTGATTGGCACTAATTCTATTTTATTCACGCGTCGCGTCTGTACAAGTAGGTAATATTTAGTGTGTGTTTGTACGCCGCACGCGGCATTGTTTTTTTTGCGGCGGCATCCTTTTCATAGAGCCGGCACGTGGCGAGGCGGCGCGGTAGAAAGCAAGGAAACGTACTATAAATAAAGGAATTATTTTAATTCCAGTCATTTCCAATTGAGCTGTGCTTCGAGTCTAACTTAATAATTGTTTTTACTAATTCTCGTTGTTTTCTAAAAACGTATCACGTGTACAATTTAATATGAGTGACGAAGATTCAAATTATTCTAGTCCGAGTAACGAGAGTTTGAGTCACAGATCTAAAAGACCCAAAAGCAAATTTGAGGAGTTTTTCGAAATAATTCATGCATCCCAAACTGCCTTCTGTAAATTGTGCCAACATAAAAAGATTGAAATAAAAATGAAAAACAGAAACACTTCAGGCTTAAGGAAACATCTAATATCTTTCCACAAAAAGGAATCAGAAATATTTCTTCCTGTTAAACCAAAATTAAGTGGAGATATCACAAGCTTTTTAGTAACCGCTGGAAGAAGTGGACAGGTAAGAATATTTTTTTAACAGTTAAAAGAATTTTAACTCCGCGTAGCTATTCATGCGATACTTTCAAAAACGCCATTAACTTACGTAAGTATTTTTGAGTTAGTGGTGTTTTCATCTAGGGGTGCGACATATTAAGTATGTAATTATCGTCTTAAATATTTTTTATAAACACCCATATTTTCATTTAATCGGCCAGTAACAACTAAGTACTTTATTTTGGTAAATTACAGTACAGTGCAACCTTAATATAACAAATATCAATTTAACGATTTTCTCGATTTAACAACAACAAACCTCCTCCTCTTATACGCTCAAACCTAGTATGTTTTAAATAATAACACAAGATTTATTGTTTTGTTTCAGTCGGAAAACAGCAGTGACAACATCACGACAGCTACAGTTGATTGGGTGGTGAAAAAATATCTTCCCTTCTCATTTTTCGATGACGAAGCTACACAAGTATATTTTCGACGTATTTGCCCTAATATGGTGTTTCCTAAAAGGTCTACACTTAGAAGGAAAGTCAAAGAGCGATTTGAAGAGCTCCAATTGAATCTCAAGGAACGACTTCAACAATTATCATCTAAAATGTCTTTTACCATTGATGGGTGGACGTCAATTGCTGGTAGGAGTTACTACGGGGTTACTATTCATTATATAGACAATGAATGGAAGTATCAATCTGTAGTTCTTGATTTTATACCATCACGCGGTCGACATACTGGGGAAGATATTGCAACGATTTTCCATGAATGTTTATTGGAATATGGCATAATTGATAAAATACAAGGTATCACGGTCGACAACGCAACTGCAAATACCAAATTTATGTATGAACTGGGCAAACAGCTGCCGCCACACTTTGATTCAGACAATCAACATTTCCGGTGCTTTGCTCACATTTTAAACCTTGGTGTACAAGATTTATTAAAGACCTTAGCATTACACTGTGAGTATGACACTAACGCGCAAGATCAGCAGTACGAAGACTATGCAGACGAAACTGAGGATGAGGAAGATGAAGAATCTGCACCAAATATTGCTGACTCGCGTACATCTGTAACAAAGTTACGCAGTATTTCCAGTAAAATAAAAAGAAGTGAGATAGTGAAGAAGAAGTTTCAGTCTGCTTGTGAAGCAGCTGGCGTGCCATCAAATCTAAATGCCATTCTTGACTGTCCAACGAGATGGAATTCCACACATGATATGATTGGATTTGGTTTAAAAGTGAGAGCGGGCATTGACATATTGTGCAGTTCTGTCACCGAATTAAATGATTTTCAAATCACAGCTAATGAATGGCAGGTACTCGAAAAATTACATAAATTTCTAATAAACTTTAAACTTTTAAGTACAAAACTTGGTGGAGACAAATATGTTACATTACCGCTAGTCATTGTATCATTCAATCTCTTGCTAGATAAAATTGAATCCATGGTAAAACAGTTAGATGAGAAACCTAATCGATCTGAAGTGGATGAAAGGCTCATTCTAGCTTTCCAAGCAGCTCGAGACAAAATAATAATAATAATAATAATAATATCCTGGGACATTTTTCACACACGGTCATCTGGTCCCAAACTAAGCAGAGCTTGTACTATGGCGACCAGATAACTGATATACTACATACACTACTTTTTTTTTTTGTAAATACATACTTATATAGATAATTACACCCAGACTCAGGACAAACAGACATGTTCATGCACACAAAATGCTTAAACATTACAAGAAGAGCAACTGGATTTATTGTACTTCTTTAATTTTAGACCCAAGGCATAAGGCTCAGACTTTTGACCTGACAATGTGGGGGAAGCAACTTAAAACAGAAAGTCTGCGCAAGTTCAATGAACTTTATGAAGAATATAAAAGTCTACACTCACTGAACAAATCTCTGGAATTACCAGAAAAAGAAAATAAAGTATGTGATGAAGATGAAGACGTAATAGACTTTGATAAACTCTATGAATGTCCCTCGACGTCATCTGGATCTTGTCTTCAAGGCTTAGTGATAGACGAGTTGGAGGAGTACCTGAGAAAACCAAGAACTGCCAGCTCGGAAGACATTTTAGATTGGTGGAGGACGCATGAGACAGAGTATCCGATTTTATCGAAAATGGCCCGTGATTTTCTCTCAATACCTGCAACTTCAGTACCTGCTGAGAGGTTATTTTCTAAAGCATCATTAGTAATTAGAAAACATAGAAATAGGTTAAGTGATGAGTCAGCCAGATGGTTACTTTGTATTAATTCTTGGTCAAAAAAATTGATATAAAGTATCATAACCTAATGATAAAGCTGTTGATTTGTGTTGTATTTTATTTTTTATTCAAATAAATGATAAATCGTAAAACTCTTTTATTAAATTTCTTATAAGTTGAGGGTTCAATCTCTTTCTAGACAGATAAGTATTGTTCTTTAAAATACAGTCAAGTTATTGTAATTAATTTGTTTTTTTACATGTTTTAGCAAATGTAAGCTTATAAATCATAAATGTTTATTAAGAAACAGTTACTTCCATGGAAAACGACATATAGGTCAGTTGATTTTTCGAATTTCTTATCAAATCTTCAGTTATTTATTAATCTGCTTGATCTTTACTATGGCTATGTTAATTCAAGCTCACAATGTTCCAATTCTAATACGTTTTTCTAAGATTTAAAGTAAACTTTAATAAATAGTAATAGACTAATAGGTAATTGCAAGACTTGCAAGACTCTTGCTGCAAGACCAAGACCAAGACCAAGACTGGGAGCGCAAGACCAAGACCAAGACCAAGACCAGGTGTATTGGCGCAAGACCAAGACCAAGACTGGCTAAGTCTCGTCTTGTTCTTGCATTTGGGCAACACTACATACAAGGCCGTCTCAAAACCGTTTCACGTGAAAGTCGTTGTTATGGAGTAAAACTAATTAATTATTTTAGTCTTATAAATAAGCTTTCTTTTCTATATTTTTTAAATTATTTTTTGCTAACCATAATGTATATAAAAGGCATCAAAGCTAACTCATGTTCAATGATGTGATTTTGGCACAATACATTACTACAATTCAACGCCACATTACTCGAAAGTTTTTGATCTAAATGTATAAGTATTATACATTTTTGAAATGCTTATAATCTCCTCATAACGTTTCTTAAATAATATTATGTATAATAAATAAATAAATTAAAATTAACCAATATAGTTTAAGATGGTATAATTTTCGGGTTACTTTTTTTTTAACGAGACTTACCCGTTTGCCGCTGTTTGCCAATGTCGAGATATTTGTTGTATTACAATCTTTATACATTAGTTTACACAAGGAGAAAAAAAAAGTTGCGCATACTTGCGCCTTTTCTGACACGGTGCCAAAACATATCGCGAGATAAAATTTTTATTTTTTTCCAATATCTTTTTACTTCTCACATAATTATCTGTTATCTATTAAGGTCAAATTGATAAAATGGTCATTACAGTGATGAGTATTATTAATAGTTATTTGTGGTTTTGATATAGTTTTGACCACCTTATTTGATAAAATATGGTCACTTTATCTATTAGGGTCAAATTAAAAACATGTTGGTCATGGGAAGAGTGCAAATATTAGTTTCTTATCTTTTTGCACATAGCACTATTTCATTGGCCTATAAAAGAAAGGCGAACCCTGAAACATCCACAGTCGTTCGTCAGAAATTCAGTTGCCTTAAAAAAGCAAATAATACCTATTTTCAAATATTCACAGAAGTTATCTGATTTGAAAATAATGGGTGAATTTGTTTGTAGTATACGAGAGTTGAGCAATTTGTTGATAAATGAGAATAATATAGAAGACTACTTGCAAAAAAATTTCAATTTGTCACCAGAGGATATGGCTACTGTGGTCTCCTACATTCAAAGAAACTTGGTATCTAAATGTAACGAACGCTGGAGAAATGCATCCCGGAAAAGAGAACGCTTTGAAAGTAATAACGTCGACTGGTTAAATGGTGAATTTCGTGTTCCACTAGAGTGTCGAGTCACAGTTAATGACCCTAATATGTCTGGAAGCAGTGCACGTGGCAGACCATCAAAACCATACGAAGCATCTTCAGAAAAAACAAAGAAACGAAAAAAGATGTGTTACCCACCAGATTCGAGCATAACCATTACTAACATAAGTGGAAAAGTCAATCTGCAGGACTTATTGGATCATACTGTGGCACGTATATTACTAATTGGTTCAGTTTACAAAAACGGTTTAAGACAGTTGAAACTATTCTGCAAATGGGGTTGTGACGGGTCATCAGGGCAAAGTGAATACAAGCAAGTTTTGCCCGAAGAAAGCGATTTCATATCAGATGCGAACCTTTTTATTGATTCACTTGTACCCATTAAACTCATAGATGAGACAACTAATATTGTTATTTGGAAAAATGAAACTTGCTCATCCGTAAGATATTGCAGACCTATATTGATAGAATTTGCCAAAGAAACTCCTGAAAAAACCGCGTCTGTTGTGGCTGATATCAAAAATCAAATTAAAAACCTGTCTCCTTCCGTGATAAATAAGAATGGTGAAGTAATTGAAATTACTCATAACCGGTTTTTAACCATGATTGATGGCAAAGTAGCACAAGTTTTAACTGAAACTCCTTCGAGCGCTTCTTGGACAATTTGTGGTGCTACTCCTCGGCAAATGAATAACTTAGAGACAGTTAGTTAGACACGAGATGTGAATGAAAGTTCATTTCAATATGGACTGTCAACACTACACGCTTGGATTTAGAAGTATGGAGATGATTTTACACATTTCCTATAACTTGTCTTTCCAAAAGTGGTCAGCCACTACACCAGAAAATAAAAAAAAAAACAAAGACGAAAAGAAAAAACTGGTACAAAAGCGATTTAGGGAGGAAATGGGACTGCATATCGATAAACCTCGACAAGGCACTGGAAATAGTAATGACGGAAATACAGCTCGGAGATTTTTTCAGAATTACTCTTGCTCTGCAGACATTACAGGTGTAGACGTAGAACTTATAAAACGAATGTACATTATACTACAAACTATGTCCTGGAATGGCTATTGATTCAAAAAAGTTCGGTGAATACGCATATAGTACCGCCCAACTGTACGTAAATATTTATAATTGGTATTATATGCCTTCCTCCGTACATAAAATACTTATTCACGGAGAAAAAATCATTGAGTACTATGCCATTTTACCTATCGGACAATTGTCCGAAGACGCTCAAGAATCCCGCAACAAGGATTACAAAAAGTACAGCTACGGAACCCTTACTAATCATGGCCCGACATGCTCTTGGCCGGATTTTTTATTGATAAAGAAACATTTTTGTTTTTAGTAGTTATGAATGAGAGGTTATTTTCGATGGAACATTACTTTTTGGTATTACGGTACTACGATATTTGTGTTAGGTACCTACGAATGTTGCGCGTGACTCGGTGGAAAAACCGAAATACATACCTATTAAAAAAGAAATAACTTAGGTACGTACGTAGTAGGTATATATTTTTTTATAGTCTCCTTTCGGAGTTTCCCGGTAATTTAAAAAATGTTATCTCTGGCTGGATATACTGATATGCCGGCGCCACGCCGCCACCGCCGGTGCGCGGGGCGCCGCGCGCCGTGCCACCGCGTCGCGTATTACTGTAGAGGGGGCGCCGGGCGGGGCGAGAGGCACGATGCCGCTCGCGTTGGGCTGCAGTGGCGCGCTCTTAAGAATACAATTCTGTTTCTATTTTGGCCTCCACAGTTGTCTGACCAGAACCGGTAATCTTTGACACCATTACCCACCGTATCCTCTATAAACTTGAAAACACAGCTGGAAATTTCATTAGCGCCTGTCTTTGCTGTCTGTTGATGCCTTGAAAAACAATAACCCTGACGAGATCCCAGATTGAATATTGTGAAATTATACAAAGAAAGTTTCCGTTTATAATAAAAAGTACTAACGCACTGAGCCGCAATAAACTTGTATCGATGCGTCCCCCCTCACGCCCCGCGTACACTGGTACGATGTTATTTAGATCAGTTTACAATGTACGATTTCAACTGATGTTGAAATTGATTTAGTATACGTGAAATTATCTCGGTAATTATTGTTCTTTTTTAATTTTTTTTAACACAAACGTTAAGATCACGATTTATCATGTACGTTTATATAAAAATATAAAAATACCTAAATTTGTTAGTTGACTCAGTATACTTAGGAGGTATCGATATAATACTAGCTTAGATATTCATAAATCGATCAAAGAGCTGAGTCATCATTCTCCTGCCCTTATCCCAATTTATTTGGGGTCGGCGCACATGTCTTTTTCTTCCATGCTTCTCTTTTATCGTCATCTCGATTGTCTCTCCTTTTCTAGCCATATCATCTTTCACACAGTCCATCTATCGTTTCTTTGGTCTTCCCCTACTCTTATAGCCATACACTAAAAGAAAACTTTCCTGACGACATCTTCCTCATTCCTCCGATCAAAGAGCTGAGTATCGAAAATATTCAAATCGTCTCAATTGCATTATTTTTATGGCACAAATAATGTTCTGTTACAATATGTTCCTCGCATGTGAAAATTGATTGTGTAACTCTCGGATCAAGGATTTAAGAATTACTTAATCCTCGAGGGGTTTCTCCTTGAATCCACAAGCATCCTGGTCAGAACGGCTGTCTGTAGGGCATACCAATATTTGTTTTGGGTTTCCCAAAGCGAAGAAAGCCAATATTCATTCACAGTGTGGCGTAACGACAAACTACAGCGTGTAAATAATCAACTGTCCCATACAAAAACTTCAATACCTCTTCGACCCAAATGTATGGGACAGGTGATATTTTTTTAACTGACTTCAAAAAAAGACGAGATTCTCAATACGACTGCATGTTTTTTTTTTTGTGTTTTTTACGCGATTACAACGCCAATTAGGTATGAATTGATGATGATTATTTTTTGTTTGCTAAGTCATGCTTCAGAGTTCCGTTTCATTTTGACAGCTCAACAACATTCATTGCATTATTTACGGTGTTGAGAGGAAAAATTTTTCGAACATACGAAGCAATGGATTAGCAATTTGCTTCAAAATGATTCAGATTCCGATCGATAGTGTGTTAAGCAATTAGGGTGCTGGTCCCATATAAATTATAGGTATTAACTTTGCTTGGGTAGTTTTTGAGTTGGCTTCGATAATACGTAGGTATTTAATATACTTTGTGTATCTTGATGATGTTATAATACTTGCTGTCACTGTTGTTTACATAACAAGTAGTGGTATACGAATTGGTGTGAGATCTAAAACTAAAAAGTAAAAAAAAGATTACAAAAAAAACAACCGAATTTCAAAAAAAAAAAAACACTACAAAGTGAAAAACAACTTGAATTTCGGAAGTCAGTGGCAAAAAACTAAAATACAGATCCAAAGACACCGACTTCCAAAATTAAAGTTATTTTTCACTTTGTAGTGTTTTTTTGTAAAAAATGAGTGTGTAAAAAAGTTTTGTTCGCGATTACTATGGTGGAGACCATCATAGTAATCGCTCATCTGCCTAGCTATTTCCCAACTATATTGGGGTCGGCTTCCAGTCAAATCGGATGCAGCTGAATACCAATATTTTACATGGAACGACTGCCTATCTAACCTTCACAACCCTGTTACTCGGTAATACGATACTCCTTGGTAAGATTTTAAGACCATAGACATTTTATACATTTTCCTGTAAGTAATCTATAGGTACAGAACTTCATTTTCTTTTGAAATTATAAAATAATATAAGTATATTTAAAATCCTCATAACAAGCCCTTTCATTTTGATATATCAGTTTGCAAAACCTTTTTTAATTTTCAAAAGTGAATCCCGCATTCAAAATTCATTAAATTACACATTCGTATTTGGGTCACAGAAATTCATAGTATTAAATTTCAATAGATTCGGAGCAAATCGGCTGTGACTAACGGAGAGACAAACAGACAGACAGACACATGAGTGATCCTATAAGGGTTCTGTTTTTTTTCATTCGGACGTACGGAACCCTAAAAACACGTTTCTATAAATAAAATACCTTTATAATATAAAGTATTTTGTAAAAAAAGTTATTTTATTTTTTATTATTTGTTGTTATAGCGGACATAGTAGAAGAGTTCGTGGCACGTAATAACAGCCGCACGGCCGCAGCCGCAACCGATCCACAGAACAGTGTTCTGTGGGTCGATCCATCAGGTTAAGTGACCATCTTTACATACCGAGACTCCTCCGTGCCTCGGAAAGCACGTTAAGCCGTTGGTCCCGGCTGTCAATCGAGGATCTTTGACAGTCGTTACGGGTCGTCAGAAGCCCGAAAGTCTGACAAGCAGTCTTACCAAGGGGTATCGTATTACCCAATAACTGGGTTGTGGAGGTCAGATAGGCAGTCGCTCTATGTAAAATACTGGTATTCAGCTGCATCCGGTTAGACTGGAAGCCGACCCCAAAATATTTGGGAAAAGGCTAGGCAGATTGATTTTTTGTTATAGCGGCCATATTAGTACACATTGTGTGAAGGGTCTACCTATTATGGTTCAAAAGATACAGCCCAGACTTTGGGTAAGGAACCCTAAAAAAGAACGTTTACGTAAATTCACTTGCAGATGAAATGATGACTTCTTCATGATCATTGTTTACTCGTGTAACTTGCTATCTCCCAAATAATCATCACGATCAGACACGGTTTCGTAACCGCTAGTTTATTGAAGTGGATCTGTACCTACCTACGTTAAACTATACGTCACAGATTATGTATGCAGTAGCGTTTAAAATTCCGAAAAAAACAATTTAATTATGGTTTTTTTTCGTTCTTTTTTCTCACGTTACATAGAAAAATTAACAGAAATCCCCTTGATTGAGATGGTTTGTTGTTGTTCTTGTGTGGATTGTTCTTTATTATTGTTGTTGTTTCATTTCATTTATTTCACTAACAATTTTTACATTGTATCGAAAATTCACACTAAGTATATTAACATTAAATATTAAAAGAATTACAATAATAATAATGTTAGTTGTTTTGTGTGTTTGTTGTTGTTGTTTGTTTGCTATTGTTGTTGGAATCCCTTGAGATTGTTTTCTTTTGGAAAGAAATAGGATTCTTTCGATATTTTCGCTTGAAGTTTTGAAAAGTTGAAAAAAAAAACGAGTTTTAGTACGTATTCTTATGGAATGTGATAGATATCCTAATATACATACTACTTAAGTACATACGTATTTGAAAAAAAAGCATGAAATGTTTCCCATTCCTTTCATATTCTTCGGTTTTCGGTTTCATTGAAAGAAAAAAAAAAGACATGAAATATATACTGGCAAATTTTCTTGAAACTTTCGAATGAAACATTGAAAAAATAACAGAATTGGAAAGAAACGGGAATTTTTCCTGCTTTTGAGGGTTCCGTACTTCAAAAGGAAAAAAACGGAACCCTTATAGGATCAATTAGCCAATCAGCCAATTCAGCCAATTTGCTCCGAATAGGTATAATGGACCGACTAAGTTGAAATTTTGGTAAATAAATAAATAAATTTTTAATATGGGGTCAACTTTGGGGGGCAAATAAGAAAATTTTAAAAATTGTATTGCAAACTGTGCCGTGTGACATATCAAATGAAAGGGCTTCTGTAAGAGTCTCAAATGTATTTTTTTATAATTTTAATATAAACCATTTTAACGTTATTTAAGAAAACAGACAAAAAATTACCATTCCCCCCCCCCCATTATCTCCGAAAGTATTGAGCCTAAAATTTTGAAAGAAATACAGAAAATAGTTCAATACCTACAGATTACAGGAAAACTTATAAGAAGTCGATGGTCTTAAAACAACATGGTAAATCTCTCAATATTGTGCATACATACTTACATTTGTGCATAGTTAAACAAAAAGAATCCAACCCACATTAGGTGTAATGTGGGTTGAATCCTTTTCGTTTAACTATGGGCATTTGTAGTTGGAATGTGTGTGAGAACATGTTTTTTAACTACAATGTTAAGGTTTTCTTGAAATAAATTCATCTCAACTACGGAACCCTTCCGTGTGCGTGGTCCGACACGCTCTTGACCGGTTTTTTTCAAAGCTAGTATGCAGTCGTAAAACAATAATAAAACGCCTGTTGATTTTTTTTAAATTGATGTTCCTCGTGGCTAAGTAATAACAGCCGCACGGGTCGATCCGTCAGGATAAGCTACGCTTGCCGGGGTTGGTCTGTGAATAGGTGACCATCTTTTCATACCGAGACTCCTCCGTGCCTCTGAGAGCACGTTAAATAATAATAAATAAAATGCTTTTATTTCAGACAGAAAGTCCATTTGGTTAGTACAACACAAAACTTAGAAACTAGTGTTAGTACTTAAATCTAAAAGGAAACAATTAATGATTTTACGCCACAGTGGCATGTAGGCGTATCCAATGCCCCAGTATGGGACTGTCCCACCTGTCTGCAATGGTATGCAGGATGCTGTTGGGGCTGCCCCGCACCCTGCGCATGATGGAAGCGCATCGCTTGCGCATGATGGCGTGAAAGCCATCTATGCCTGCTCCTGCAAACATCTCAGACGCACTGCAGTAGCGTGGCAACCCCATCAACACCCTGAATGCATTGTTGTATTGTACACGCAGAACGTTGTATGTCCTCTGCGTGTAGTTAACCCACAGACTGTAAGTATAGAATGACTGACAGTACGCTGTGAACAGCGTAGCCTTTACTTCAGTCGAGCATTTGGCAAATCGACGAGACAACATATTGCAGCGGACAGCCAACGCTCTGCGCTCACGCTCGATATCTAATCCATCTTTAAGGTCCTCGGAAACCCAGTGACCCAGATACTTGAAAGATGTGACCTGATTTAAGGGACTTCCACAAAGTTTCAGCTGTGGTGCGATCGGGTAGGTTTTAGTGCCAGCCTTGAATACCAGTACTTCACTCTTCTTAACATTGTATCTGAGAGCCGTTGGTCCCGGCTGTCATTCGTGGATCTTTGACAGTCGTTACGGGTCGTCAGAAGCCCGAAAGTCTGTCAACCAGTCTTACCAAGGGGTATCATAATACCAAATAACTGTGTTGTGGAGGTCAGATAGGCAGTCGCTCCATGTAAAACACTGGTTTTCAGCTGCATCCAGTTAGACTGGAAGCCGACCCCAACATAGTTGGGAAAGGCTAGGCAGATTGATTTGTTCCTACTACCGAAATTATTATAGACTGCTAATTAATTTTATTAATCAACTCCATATCTGCTCAATTATACAAAGTGTCTCAAACGTAGTGGTCCAAAGGCAAATTGGGTAAAGCTGATGTGGTCGCCATCATTTAAAAATTTAAAAGATGGAATATTTTAGTTAGGTAGTACAATACATATTTTTTTAATATGGGCTTAGAAAGTCGTAAAAGTTTAATAAAAAGTTAGAAAATACAAGTGAAAATAAAATCTAAAGCGTTGAGAGCAGCCACACTGAACGTAAACAGGAACGTATTCTTGTACAGGACCTACACTGTGTCTAGGCATCTTCCAACCAGAAAAATTTTCGAGAAATTTTTTCACAGGGTCGAAAAATCCAAGTGAAAGTGTAAAATTTCTCGAAAATTATTAAATTATCGAACATTTGGGGAACAACAGGCCAGATGGCGTGGTTGGTTAAGATACCAACTGTCATGCCGCTGGTCGTGGGTTCGATTCCCATCCAGGACAAACATTTGTGTGCATGAACATGTCTGTTTGTTCTGAGTCTGGGTGTAATTGTCTATATAAGTATGTATTTACAAAAAAAAAAGTAGTGTATGTAGTTTATCAGTTATCTGGTTTCCATAGTACAAGCTCTGCTTAGTTTGGGATCAGATGACCGTGTGTGAATAATGTCCTAGGATATTATTATTATTTTTATTCTTCACATTTCTCGGGACCCTGGGGTCCCGGACCTTTGGAAGGCGTACGAGGAGCTGAAGCCAACTCGCAGAGGCCCCTTACACAATTTTAAATGATGAGGAGGCACCAACCGACGATTATACCTATATGCGCTATGCAAATGCACCCAAGGACAACCCCCGGTTGGTGCAGGCCTATTGTTGTACGTGGAAACAAAACATATTGGGCTATGTGTTTGGGTTGCTAAAGTGGATTGGGTAACTTAAACTATGGAAGAACTATGTCCCCTGCCTGACCAATGTTATACAATTATACACGGATAGAATGGCAGAGGGTGACTTGCACACTCAATAATGGGCCCCCGGAAGCGGCCGCTAGCACATAGTGACGTAGCGACAAGGGGGCAACACTTCCTGAGGTGCTTGAGGAGTGGAGAGGTATTCCACGGCTATCAGGACAATCCCGGACACTCAAGCCGGCCAATAAAGGCAAGAAAGAGGTGGGAGCTCTGTTCCTCGTCAGTGTTCACTCTAGCCGGCCAATAAAGGCAAGCCAGAGATGAGGACAAGATTTCTCTCGGGAGATAGGGTCCATGAGGTCGCTACTGCCCATCAGCTCGCCACATGCTGCCCTGCGGGTTTTTGTATCTCTCTTGGTCTGGCTCCTCATCCTAGACCCGTTCCGGCAAACTCTACCTGCACAGACCTAAAGTTTGGAGCACGCAAGCCCCACCACGACGTCAACGTAGAGATACAGCGGTGGGGTTATTATTATTATTATAATTATTATTTCTGAACTGTTGAGAATATACCAACTTTTAAATTTTTAAATGGTAGGTGGCCACCTCTGCTTTACCATTCAGGGACTGGGTAGTCATCTTTATAAAATGTTCAACGGTTGAAATGCCCCAGTGTCAAAATGTACATATAATCATGGTCACAATGACCCCATGTGCCTTTGGCGTGCGTTTGAGACATTCTGTTTAATTGCTCACAGAAAACAAAACAAGAAAACCGATAAGTACCAGTTTTATTTTAAATAAACTAATTGATCTACCTATTTGACATAATTATACTTATTATCTGCTATAAAAATAAATTTACTTTAAAAAAAGTAAAAACCGACTTCAAAAACCTAAATCGAATAAAATAACTTTCAGAATAAAACTTAGCAGCTTCTGAAGTCGGTACCAAGCTAAGATGATTCTTCTCAGAGTAGTAAGATAGTAAACGCCGACCTCATCTAGTTGAAAAAAAAATATTGACTTGTAAAAGTGTTTGTACAAACCTACTTACAGAAATAAAACTCATGATGCATGAAAGAATTGGAGACACCGACTTCAGAAGTTTTATTCTGAAAGTTTTTTTATTCGTTTTAGGTTTTTGAAGTCGGATTTTACTTTTTTTAAGTAAATTTATTTTTCCATTTTTAGTTGAATACCTATACAATTATACCTATAAGCCCAAGACGAACGAAACGAAGAATCATCAAAATCCGCTTAGAAATGCCAGTAATACGGTAAACTGGGGTTACTTTGATACTACGGGGTTACTTTGTTAACGTTTTTCGACATATGAAAAACTTATTTTAATAATATCTACAAAGCATCATACATCTATTTAAGATAGTTTCTTTTTGGCGTTGTAGATTATATGTTATAAAAATAAGTTTTAATATGTCAAAAGTTGTTATCAAAGTAACCCCAGTGGTATCAAAGTAACCCCAGTTTACGGGTACATTTATGCATACAGGTTCGTAGATAAGAATAATTATCGTATGTATTATATATTAAAACCTGAGAAAATGTAGATCACGTTAGTGAAAGAATCATCAAAATTGGTTCATCAGTTTTTGAGAAAATCGTAGACATACAAACATACATACATACGGGTCGAATAGAGAACCTCCTTTTTTGAAGTCGGTTAAAAATTGATTAGGTATTGACCCTTTTAAAATAAAAAACGAAGCATTCTAATTGCGCAACACGCTCCCAATCGTAACGACATCTTTAAAGGGAATATATCTACGTCATTATGAAAAATACATAACCCCGCTTTTCACCACGATGGCAATCGGGTAATACTTAATAACAAGCCAAAAATTCTGTGGTGTTAAGGCAAAAATGGATAAGTCATAAATATTGAAATTTATAATTATTATTTGCATAATTCGATACTAAACATTAATAAATATATTAAGGTAAAATGGAGATGAGTCAGTATTTGTGTCACAATTTCGTTAAAACTCAACTTGCAAATCAGAAACAACAAAATAATAAAAAAGTACAGGTAAAGAGTTAAGTTTACCTGCTGAAAAGTTGGGTTTATTGACTTATCCCCTTTTACGTTGACACCACAGAATATGCGTCCAGCCCATTACAGGTTCTTTAGCTTTCTGAACAAAACTGGTTTTAATAAAAAGCGAAGTGGTCTCTGTACCTATATTGAGTGCTTACTAATTTTGGCCAATCGACGATCAATGGACGCTTTATAATTATTTTTTTTTTTTTTGTATACACTCCAGTGAAACTTTACGATTTCATCTTTTTTGTGCAAAATGGAAAGGCATTTTTAAAGAAATCCGTTGAAATTATGGTGAGTGACCGCCAGGCAGTGGTCTCGAACGTCACAAGGCCAAATCGGTAGAGTTGCCTACAAATATAGTAGATAGATTCGTACCCAAAATAGGTAGGTAAAAAAAAAATATCCCAAAAATTATCCCATATCGTTCTACCGATATGGTTATTTTTTTGGTAGAACCTACCGAAAAATCGGTAGGTTCGAGACCATTGCCGCCAGGCAGCGTTACTACATGAGTTCTCGATATGTGCCTGGTTGATGGCAATAGGCAATAGGCTCGCCTCCTAAGCTCGCGAAATGTGGATGTACTATACAACTAATAATTGTCCATAGTTAAACGAAAAGGATCCAACCTACATTGGTTGGATCCTTTTCGTTTATCTATGGACAATTATCGCGTAATGAAAGATGACAATGGTGTTTTGTATTGCGTAATGTACCTAAATTATTATGCGCAGTGTTATATAGATTCAGTTTTTTTTTTTAACTGAACAGACAGCTGTGCTGCTGGGGAGTTTGTTGCGCCACTTCTTCTCCCCAGCTAAAGCACTAGGAAGTGGTGAAGGGCGGGCGTTTTGGGGGACTGTCTTATGTAATTTTGACGTTCAAAAAGTGCTGATTCTCAGCCTAGTTTGAATAAATGACTTTTGATTTTGATTTTGACATAATTATTTCGTGGCTAAGTAATAACAGCCGCACGGGTCGATCCATCAGGTTAAGCTACGCTTGCCGGGGTTGGTCTGTGTATGGGTGACCATCTTTACATACCGAGACTCCTCCGTGCCTCGGAAAGCACGTTAAGCCGTTGGTCCCGGCTGTCATTCGTGGATCTTTGACAGTCGTTACGGGTCGTCAGAAGCCCGATAGTCTGACAACCAGTCTTACCAAGGGGTGTCGTATTACCCAGTAACTGGGTTGTGGAGTTCAGATAGGCAGTCGCTCCATGTAAAATACTGGTATTCAGCTGCATCCGTTTAGACTAGAAGCCGACCCCAACTATTATAGTTGGGAAAAGGCTAGGCAGATTGAATGATGACATAATTGATTTCCTTGTGAAGTTTGCCTCTCTGTGGTCCATTGGGACCATAAAGAGGCTAACTTCATAGTAGTAATCTTCCCAAGAGTGAATCGTGTTACCCAGCAATTGGGATGTCGTGGTCAAATTGGCAGTCGCTCCATGTATAATACAGGTGGTCACCTGCATTCGACCCCAACATAGCTGGGAAAAGCTGGGCAGATGATGATAACATTAGTCTTTTCCCAACTATTCAGCTGAATACCATGGAGCGGCCGCTTATCAAACCTCCACAACCCAGTTACTGGATAATTAATACGATACTCCTTGGTAAGCCTGGTTGTCAGACTTTCGGGCTTCTGACGACTCGTAAAGACAACGGTGACCAACGGCTTAACGTGCTTTCAAGGCACGGAGGAGTCTCGGTATGTAAAGATGGTCACCCATCCACAGACCAATTCCGGCAAGCGTAACTTAACCTGATCGATGGACCCGTTCGGCTCATTAGTCCCTGTGATCTATGGTCCATAAAGAAAAGTAGTACTTACCAATTTTCCAATTGCATAGAAAAGAAAAGAAATACGTTTATTTGCGGGAAACATGACGCAAGGAAAAACACAAAAAAAATTAGTACAAATTGGGGGAAAATATTCGTCACATCCACGCAAAACGGCTATCGCTCAGCATAATGTTGCGACGCCATGAGAGACAGAGCCCCAGCGCTGGTTTTCAGCGACAGCGGGCATTGACGTGATGACGTCGACCGGTGCAGCATGCAGTGAAATATAAATAAAATAAATGAATACACAGTTTATTCTAAATCTATATCTATCTATACTAATTAAAAACTTTTTCCAAAAATACAACCGACTTTCAAAAAAAAAAAAAACACTACAAAGTGAAAAATAACTTTAATTTCGGAAGCCGGTGTCTTTGGCTCTGTATTTTATTTTTTTTTCCACCGACTTCTGAAATTAAAATTATTTTTCACTTTGTAGTGTTATTTTTTAAAAGTCGGTTGATCTTTTCTAAAAAAAATTTTGACTTTTTAACCGACGTAACAAAAAGGAGGAGGTTCTCATTCGACACGTATATATTTTTTTATGTATGAGCACGCATAACTTTTTATAGAGTAGTCCGATTTATTCGGGAGGGTGTACCTCGAAGTTGGTCCCATGTTTAGTGGGTCAATTTGTAATTTATTTAAGTTACAATAGCCTAATGTCAACTGCTCATCACCTTTTACAAAATATTGCTCTTCCCGATGCAGGGACGTTGATTGTTGAGGAGTTCTCCTGGTAAGTACCAGGAGAACTGGAGCTGATGGTGAAGTCACCATCGAGCATAGATTGCTTAGCAACCATATCAAAGTAATCGAATCGCAACCCGTGAAATACTTATTATTGAGTAGTTCCGCTGGCCATCTGTGATCGTCATCATCAGTTCCACTTCACTAAATGGTGTTTTCCGAGAGTAAATGCACGAGTTCCTATAAAAAAAAAAACCCAAATCGCTATAGATGTGCCTATAATATTTGAAGAGTTCCATCGATTTGTCCAGGATTCCATCATCCTGACCTGATGATAATGGGACCAACTATACCCCTTTTAACAAAAAAATAATAATAAATTTTCCAAATCGGTCCAGCCGTCTTCGAGTGATCGGGAAACATAAATAAAAAAAAAGATTCCGACGAACTGAGAACCTCCTTCTTTTTTTTTTTTGAAGTCACTTAAAAAAGCTGAAGTTTGTTTTTTTGTTTGTGTGTATGTTTGAACGCGCTAATCTCTAGAACTACCAGTCGGATTTGAAAAATTATTTTTGCATTCAATAGCCCGAGTCTTGAGGAAGGTTATTTAACATCATGCCCAGTCAGTCAGAAAGAACTCCAAGCGATAATGAAGTAATTGCGCAGGTGGGCGATGCGATGCGATGGGGTGGGACGGGGAAACAAGAAAATTCACGCGGACGAAGTCATGGGAAGAAGCTAGTGTTTAAATAGTGACTGGTAATTAGTGACCGCTACTTAAACATATGATTGTACTCATGATAACAAACAACTTTTACTACGGGACCAAAACAAAAAATTGCGAAAAAAAATCAGCTGCTCCCTACATTTTGACGAGTTTATGCGAACTATCTATCTGCCTAGCCTTTTCCCAACCATGTTGGGGTCGGCTTCCAGTCTAGCCGGATGCAGCTGAATACCAGTATTTTACATGGAGCGACTGCCTATCTGACCTCCACAACCCAGTTATTAGGTAATACGATACCCCTTGGTAAGACTGGTTGTCAGACTTTCGGGCTTCTGACGACCCGTAACGACTGTCAAATATCCACAAATGACAGCCGGGACCAACGGCTTAACGTGCTTTCCGAGGCACGGAGGAGTCTCGGTATGTAAAGATGGTCACCCATCTACGGCCAACCTCGGCAAGCGTAGCTTAAACTGATGGATCGACCCGTGCGGCTGTTATTACTTAGCCACGAGCTCCTCGAGCGAGTTTATGCGAACATTAAATATGAATGTATGGAACAGCTGATTTTTTTGTCGCGATTTCAGGTCTAGTCCCATAGTAAAAGTTGTTTGTTATCATGAGTACAATCATGTGTTTAAGTATCGGTCACTAAATACCAGTCACCCTATAAAAATATAATATTTAAAATGGCAACATTCCGTTTCGTCCCCACCGACTCACGCGCCGCGGGATAATTACATATGTAATCTGCTGATTACATATGTAATTATACACTCGTAAATCAATCCGAACATGGAATCAATCCTAATCATCAGGAAATGACAGTGAGCAGTCAATGCTCCCGGAGCAAACTGCGATAGGTCCGTATTGAAAAAAAAAAAAAACACGGACTCACACGGTGCATTAAAACGACGTCGGAGAAGCTTCAGTTTGTGAAATCTTCAGTTTTGTAAGAATAAGTTTTACCACAATTAATTACAAAACCAACGAAGAGGCGATCAGCTACATTGATAAGTGCTTACATTATTTAATTTGATCTCCGCTTCGTTTGTTTTGATTGTTATTTAGCCTTCTCCCTGCGATTGACTTTCGATACTTATCTATAATTTTTTGACATTGAACTACAAACCATAACAATAGGTATTGATCTATCATCAACCGATGTAAACACAGTGATAAATATAATCACAAGTGTCTCGTCTCTAGTTCAAGAGTCACTCATACGAATTACCTTGTACACAACGACATTTATACAAGAGTTTTAATGCGAAAGCTCCAGGTTGCCCGCGAAATTCAAATTTTCTTACGTTTTTTTGCAATTTGCAAGTCAGTATTAGGTTGTGTGTTGATCAAAATATGATTCGCGACCGTAACACATATGTAATTACGTAATTATAATAATTAAAGTCATCAATACCACTCTATGAGACCAGGTAATCCTATTGAATGACTATTTCATGAAATCTTGACATTGGAGGATTATACTAACTTAATTACCGTATGAGACACAATAGGTAATCTTTTTTTTTTCTTTCGGTCTGAACGTAGGTAGATTTACAACGAAACACACTCAGTACCTACACGAAGTTCATTAGCATTTTAGATATCTATTATAAGCCTATTATAATAGGTTGGGGAAAAAGTTTCTTCGCATTTTTTAAGAAAATTCAAAACGTTTTTTAATATAGTTTATTTACATTTAACTAAAGTATGTAGGTACCATTTTGTTCGATAACTTTTTGCCATCTTGTAGGTAGGAACATGATCCCATTGCTATAGAAATTTTGGGACTTCTGGTCAAAATACCGCGACAAGTGGTTTTGGCAGTCCTCTCGTGATGTTAACCTGACACTGCCTAAAGAATTCTGAAGAGACCGAAACAGGTGGAAATCTGAAGGTGCAAGGTCAGGACTATACGGCGGATGCATTAACACCTCCCAGCCAAACTCTCTTAATTTTTGCTGAGTGGCTAAAGATGTGTGAGGTCTAGCGTTATCATGATGAAAAACCACACCCCTTCTGTTGATTAATTCCGGCCGCTTTCTCTCAACTTCTTGCTTTAATCTCATCAGTTGTTCGCAGTAGAGTTCAGAATCGATGGTCCTGCCTGGTGGTAACAGCTCATAATGAATAATGCCCTTCCAATCCCACCACACACACAGCATCACCTTGTTGCGAGTTAACCCGGGTTTCGCCACAGTCTGTGAAGCCTGACCGGCCTTTGACCACGACCTTTTTCGCACGTTCTTGTCATAAGTGATCCACTTTTCATCACCAGTTATCAGCTTCTTCAAAAATGGTTCGGTTTCATTACGTCGTAATAAAGAATCACAAATGAGTACACGGTTCATTAGGTTTCTTTCAGTGAGCTCGTGAGGTACCCAAATGTCGAGCTTTTTTGTGTACCCAGTTTTTTTCAAATGCGCCAAAACTGTTTTGTGGTCAATTTCCAGTTCTTCAGCTACGTCGTAACTACTGATATGCCGATCTTGCTCCACTTTTTCAAAAATGGCATCCATTTTATCCGTAATAGGGCGACCAGAGCGACGTGCATCTTTGACATCAAAATATCCGGATTGAAAACGCTTAAATCAAATTTGTGCTACTCTCACAGACACTATACTAGGTCCATAAACATCGCAAATTTTTTTCGCGGCTTGCGTTGCATTTTTACCTTTTTTGTAGTAAAATTTTGAAATGTATCGAATTTCTTCATTAGATTCACTCATCTTGACGGTACGAAAAACAAATGAAAATCACACATTTTCCTAATTTGAATTTGGAATTATGTTCTTTAAAATTTAAACTTTCAATGATACCAAAACCAGCCAGATACAAATAGTATAGCCAAAGAGATTTTATTACAAGTTCATACATACTATAATGCGAAAAGACTTTTTCCCCAACCTAATATTATAGGTACTTCTGTAAAAGTAAAATTTAATTTTATGAATATTATTTGATACAATCCTACTTCCTACTATCCTACTAATATTATAAATGCGAAAGTTTGTGAGGATGGATGGAGGTTTGTTACTCTTTCACGCAAAAACTACTGACCGGTTTTTTTATGAAATTTGGCACACAGATAGATTATAAGTAACCTGGATTAGTACATAAGGTACGTTTTTTGCTGATATTCTTACGGGTTCGAGACTTATACGGGTAAAACCGCGGGGCGCGTCTTAGAATAGTTATGTGTGATATAAAGTGAGTTTGTGTCTAATCATCGCGCTGTACAATACAATTTATTTAACGCAAGTAATATGATACCTCTGATTCATAACTAAGTAGTATTATACATTAGGTACATGTACCTAAAAATAGGCGCCTTAATCTGCATAAAACACCGAATTAAATATGTTTAAATGCTTCCAGAATAAGATCTGAATGTTATTTTCTCTATTTTGTTTATGATTTCAAAATCCATCAATATAACATTGTTTTAAAGTACCTATTCTATGATAATTAATTTAATAATTTATAATATTATATTCAATAGAATTCATAATTTATCAACAAAAAATCTCATATTTTACTATGTTTTTATTATGATTTGAATGATTTAGCCGGCAGTTTTGGAGCGACAATTTGTCACATTAATTTTGCGATAATTTTCGTTCGGGAAGTCGTCCTCTGTACACTTTCGTACTTGTGGTATCAATAAATAAATAAATATCCTACTACTGAAAGTGTTTTCTACTCGTCGTGTTTAACGTGTTACAATAAACAAACAAGTTACACCTATTATGCAAGTTTTCATTCATAAAATATACGGGGTGATTTTTTTTCCATCTTGAAAATAATAGGGTACAATAGGTGAACGGAGTAGAAGCCTAGCTGGCATTCCTAGTATTTTTTTGCAAAAAAAAAAAAAATGTCGAAATTCAAATCATACGCACTACGCACCCTGCGTTGATTATGATTTGAATTTCGATATTTCTTAACGATCTATTTAAAAGTTTTTTCAAAATTTCTGTTTTTGTTGTTCAAGTTTACTTCAAATGTGTAGTGTTTATTGATAGAGCAATTTATGTCTAAGCTATTGAAAGAACAAAAAAAAAAAAAATTGTTCTCCTATTTTATCCTATTTTTTTGAAGACGGTAAAAAAAAATCATCCAGTAGGTATACATAATATCTTCTGTAACCCACTTCTGTTGGTCATGTCTAAAAAAGAGATTATATCTCTATCAATACTTAGTTAAGTACTTATTAAAACAAAATAAGATTTTGCACAGCTTGAGTGACAATGACCGCGATGCCGAAGTAACAATGAAAGATAATAAGGTAAATACCAACTGTAAAGTGCCTATACGCAGCGCGAGTCTTGGAGGCAATCCTACTAATATTATAAATGTGAAAGTTTGTATGTTTGGATGTTTGTTACTCAATCACGCAAAAACGATTTAGATGAAACTTGGTATACAGAAAGTTTATAACCTGGATTAAGACATAGGATACTTTTCATCCCGGTAGAAGGTTCCCGTGGGATAATTTTCAACATCCACGCGGGCGAAGCCGCTGGCAAAAGCTAGTAATAATATAATTCAATCATAATTCGAAAGACACGTGGCGCCATCTATTATCATTTTAACGTTATTGTTGTTTTCCTCAGGAACAGTTTTTCAGGGTGCCTTTCATCCCGAAAAAAAAGTTTTTTCGGGATGAAAGGCACCCTTTGTGCGTGTCTGTACACTTGACAAAGTATATGGAAAATCCAAATGATTTAACCATATACATTTGGTTTTGTAGGATTTCAGGACACATGAAATCACTTCTTATGTATTTGTAGATTACTGGGTATTTTTTCCTACCAAAAAGATGTTACAGTTACAGTAAAAGATGGGCACAACTTAGTTTCGCCGTATTTTACGGAGAACAAGCCTTTGCTCAGAAACGGAGAAATATTAACCAATAGCTCTGCAGTCTCGCTCCGCTCTGCAACCTCGCTCCGCTTCTGTGGACAGGCACCCTAAAGGCTCTCGACACGCGACGCGAATCGCGTGCGCCCATAGAAATATACCTACTAATTATATCTATGTCTATACACTCAACACGCGGTGCCTTCGTATCGCGCCTGTTTGAAGGAGCTTTAACTCTCATGTAATGGGGGAACTCTTGATGGAAAATGCAACTTGCACTGTCTGACTTAGGAACTGAATTCAAGACCTCACGTTTGGCATTCCAGAGAGTCAGACTATTGTGATAGTCTACTGATAGCAGACTATTATAACATAACTTCTGAAATAAATCGAAATTCTGGGTTTTTAGGGTTCCGTAGTCAACAAGGTTCCCTTTTAATTTCGCCATGTCCGTCTGTCTGTCTATCCGCGGCTTATCTCAGAGACTCTTAGTACTAGAAAGCTATAACATTGCGTGGGTATAAATATTAATAAAGCCAAAAAAAAAAATTCTAGGGGATGATATTTTTTTCTCGTCTATCAAATGGTGTGGGGTATCGTTGGATAGGCCGTTCAAAAATATGGCGGGTTTGTGAAAAGCATGTTTCGATTCAGGCATCCGTTTACGTAATATTAAGCTTTAAAGTGGTAATTTTTGTTACAGTCAAGTGTCCTCCCCCCTGCCAGCTAAATGGTTATAATAACGAAGTTAAAAGGAAAATTATCACAGCTAAGTAGGCTTTAGAAATTAAAAGAGTAATAGTCGACCAACAAACGTTTACGGTTGGAATATGAGAGAACATATTTTTCAACTACAATGTTAAGTTTGTTCTTGGGATACATTCATCCCAACTACGGAACCCTTCATTGTGCGTGGTCAAACACGCACTTGGATGTTTTTTCTATTAGGGAATTCTCATTAGCAACCTGGATTATGGATCTATGCCTTCCAATGGGGAAGAAAACTGTCAATTAGTTCCTCCTAGATGGCGCTGAGTGTTTATCTCAAATAAACAGTTATACTCCATAGAAATTAAACAATATTTTGTGTTTTTGTGACTTTTATCAATATAATGGTAGCCTTTGGATGCAAAGAAATAGGCGTTGGCAAATTTCCAATTAATTTTCGCATGAAGAGAAAGTAAAAAAACTTCAAGTCTAGTGATTTTTCGAGGTTATCTGGGAAACATTTCAATGAAACAGACTACGAAACCACTTCTAAGACGACACGTTGATACCATACCTATTATTAAAATAGCTTATAACCTGTGAAAAAAAGTGGTTTCCTTTCAAATAACTATACATTTTGTAACTAGTAACTTAACATCTTGTTTATCATTAGTATCATTAAAAAGAAAAAATAATATTGTCCAGAATACGCTAAAAGTCGATAACATGTTAAATATAATGTACAGTCAACGTCTAGAAGTCCACTTACACCGCCTGCGCTATACGGGCTGCCAAAGTTGCCAATGTGTAGTATTGTCAAACGTTCTTATAGAAGAAGGTCATAAGTACAACTAATATTGCTATGCCATAGTTTTGTGAGATTGCTAGTCGACTTCTGACTGGTATAGTACCTTGCGACAAGTTTGGCTTTCCTTCCCTAATGCGATACTCCGCTTTTTTCAACTTCTTCAACTGGGCGATACGCCAGGTAGAATACATTGTGAAGCAACACAAATACATGAAAAAAAAAAACACGTAAATACTTAAAAATCGTCCACACAATGCACACGTCTTTATCAAAAACTTTGACAGCTGTATGTTTGTTACACAAACATACAGCGCCACCTTGCGGCGAAGCTTCCGAGAAACAACCCCATAGGCTCGCGATTACAACTGTCAAAATGTGGGTGTACCTACTTATTACTATATTATTACCAGAGATCGGAATAAGTAGAGCATAAATACCTAATCTTCGAGGAACGAAGTAACAAGAGTGGATAATACCTCCTTTACAATCCCGGAATGATAAACAAGACGATTAAATCTCGTGATTTAAGAAATTGTGAATTATTTATTGTACTTTGAATACATTCGTAACAAGTTAAATATTTATAGTAAATAATAAATAATTCAGAATATCTTAAATCCCGAAATTTAATCGTTATGTTTATCATTTCGGGATTTTATAGCAGGTATTATCCAGACTTCTTCTTCTTTCCTCGAAGTTTAGATAATTATGATGTACCCATTCCGATCTCTGATTATTACCCACCTGTCCAATGCCTCTAGAATACAAGGATGATGATAATGTTATGTAACCATATGAAGGGTTGTGTGACCTTCAACCGTTGGGGTCATGTTACTAGGTTGTAGGTTTGGTTGAACAACCACAGAGGCACTCTAACAGTCGAGGCCAACCACTCGCCGAGCGATAGATTGTAAAGTTACTTCGTATGTTACACGTTTAATAAAATATATGAAGTGTTCTAGGTAAATATTAAAAACTGCTTACAGGTTTTTTTTTTATCTGAGATGGGTTTGCTCTTGACTATTATAGGTGACAGAGACAAAGTCTACGATGGAGTGAGCTAACCCAGAATAAGCCTGTTCACTCTAACTTTGATGAGATTTGGGTTGTATGCGTTCGGGAACACAGACTTACGTAGTGAGTTCTCTTTTGGTTGAGTCGAGCATTATCTACTTACTTAAGGTTTTTTTTTTTTTTTGCAAAAAAAACTAACTGTCCGAACTCCGACCGTAACATGATTTTCAGCCGAAACCGAAACCAATACTTATGAAGTTGAGTTGGAAGTTAGTTGTATCGACAGTTGTTGTTATTGTTTATCAATCCTTGTCGATAATAATATTCCCATCTCTACAAAACAGTTAGTTGGCAGTGCCCCGAGAGCCAAGGACTACTAAAGAAGTCATTCTGTGACGTCATAAGCGTACGGAGTTCAAGGTTACTTTGGCATAGTGCAGCACTAAACGGTAGTGGGCGCACGCATCTTTATAAAGCCTCCTCTACACGTCGACAGACGCTTTGCGGACGTCGACAGATGCATCAGCAGACGGATCACCACGATCCGACCACACGTCTGTAGGTCGTTCAGTCTGTGTTAATTCTCGACCGTAGAAATAAAAAAATACATATTAGCCATTTTAGAGAACGACATTAACAAACTAGAAAAAAAAATTCACAGATCTCGTGCTCTACACGACCTTCGGGTACATTGAAAATGCATTCAGGCCGGATTTTCATTTGTACGATGCCTAATCAAATAGATTTAGACCTAATAGATTTCGTATCGTCTTTGAAGTAATAGAGCTCAAATGCACGAAGTAAAAAATTCGTAAGGTAAAAATTACGCTTTGCAATTTTGAACTTTAATCAAATATTCTTAAGACTTTTATTGAAAGAAAATCATTTTTTGATTAACACAACAAAAACGAAGCGATACAAAATAGTTATGATATGCTACTCTTAGCACCTGTGCTCAGTGATTTATTAGTTTTTTAGGAGCTCGATACACAATATTTTGCGCTACAACATTCAGTCATCCATTAACAGCACTTGACAATCATGCGTTTAACAATTTGTTAGCTAATAATTGTATTGATTATCGTTTCAAAAAAACGGGTGATAGTATCAAGAACCTTTACAAAATAAATCGGACCAGAGTACAAGAAATGAACAAAGAACGAAAGCAGATAGGTAGGGTACGTCGGTTCATCGCGAACCTATAATTGGCCATTGAAATAACTTGAGCAAACCGGACTTTTGAACACAACTTTATACTTGCTTGCTCTAGATATCGTTTTCACCTTCGTCTGAAAAGTAGGGTTGTCAAAATCAGAAATTCAATTTTATTTTTATCACTAGATATTATAAAACAAAGTCCCCCGTCGCTTCAGTCTGTCTGTCTGTGTGTTCGCAATGATCTCAAAAATAGATAGATTCAAGAGGAAAGTTTATACGCATTGTTTCACGCGGGCGAAGCCGTGGGCAAAAGCTAGTAAGTTTATAACATAAGATTGGAGTGTTTTTTACAAGGTAATTATCATTTAAGTACATATTTCAAATCAACCGTAAAATTCGTAGAAAAGTGTACCTACATATAGTGACACAAGGATCCTGTGAAGCGTGGCCAGAATCGGAACTAACGCCCGCCATCTTGTTTTTTAATACAATTTCCCGAAACAATTTCACAAATGTTTACCAACAACGCCCCCTATCAATGTCATTCAAGCGCCATACGATCCTTGTGGAACTATAGGTAGGTACTTATCCAACTGTCATCATCAGAGATCGGACTAGGTAGAGCATAAATACCTAATCTTCGAGGAAAGAAGTAACAAGCGTGGATAAAAAAATCATGACTATTAAATTTTGGGATTTAAGAAAATGTGAATTATTTATTGAACTTTGAATACATTCGTAACAAATTAAATAACTATTTATAATAAAATAATAAATAATTCACAATTTTTAAACTCCGGGAAGAAGTTGTGAATGATTTACATCACATTCACATTTCACAATAATTCACATTTTCCTAAATCTCGAGATTTAATAGTCATGATTTTTTTATCCACGCTTGTAACTTCTTTCCTCGAAGTTTAGGTACTTATGCTGTACCTATTCCGATCTCTGCGGGGCAATTGCGTAACACACTATCAATCGGAATCGAAAATTTTGACAGGTCAACAATATTCATTGTTTTATTTACGTTATTGAGCAGAATTTTTCAAACATATGAAGCAATGGATTAGCAATTTTCTTCAAAATTATTCAGATTTCGATTGAAATTGTGTTACGCAATTAGAGTGCCGGTCATCATTATCTTTCACCCAAAAGACTCCTCTGCTGGGCCATGCAGGCCTGCAGCATCGCCACAACGACGACGGTGTCCTCCAGTCCTATCGAGCGGATATTCCCATTGATTCCCATTTTTTTAAGGCTAACGGGCAAGGAAACCATAACAATAAACCAGTCTTAAGAAAGGGAATAGCATGGCACTTCAATAAACAGGATTAGTGGCGAGCGAGAAAGAGGTCATGATTTTGAGCTACCATATTGGATGGACTTACTCTTTTCCTAGCACAAGTATATTTAGCATAGTTGGCGAGGTGTCGAAACAAGGATTTGCAAAAGACCAATTTTTAAACATTGGCAACCCTAAGCAAAACTGTAACAGACGTTAAAAAAAAAATACTTAAAGAATTAAGGTAAACGGGGTTACCGTTGTTTGTATGACGCATTTATCTGACAATGACCTAAGATGTATTTTCATCATAAATTCATAATATGACCCGTATACGTCCATTGATGAACACGGACTTATACGAGTGGTCCAAATAGTGAAGCCAAAAAGAAAAATCTGAATTCCTCATACCTACCTAGGGATATTCAAAAATACCCCATGTGCCTATATGTTCTGCGATTTTTTGTAGTTTTCAAATTATTTTTGTTTTTGTAGGTATTTATTTAGAGTTTTCTGCCGGTGGAGCTTAAAAATTCATATCTTTTTTTTTTGTACTTAGTGTGTATTTTCTGTTTTTTTTTTTTGTGACATGAAAGTAACATACTAGACAATCATGTCACAAAAAAAAGTCAGAAAAATATACACTACAAAAAAAGATATGAATTTTTGAAGCTCCACCGGTAGAAAACGCTAAATAATTACAAAAACAAAAATAACTCGAAAACTATAAAAAATGGCGGAACTTACATGGGGTATTTTCGAATACCCTGAGCATGGGGAATTCAGATTTTTCTTTTTGACGTCATTATTTGGACCACCCTGTACATACCTATAACCTCAGACCAAATAAAAAAGTTAAAATTAAAATACTTTTTTATTTGTTCTGAGCCTATAAGTACTCTGTGAAATTTTCTTGGAACCTCACTGAAGTGAGCGCACACAATTCGAAAGCGACCTAATTTTTTTTTTTTTTTTTAGTAAATCATCGTGGATTCGCAACGAGACTCCATTACGTTCGAATTTAGATGTAATTATTTGAGAATTAGGTACAGTACCTACGACAAGAGGTTCTATCGTTTATCTTCAGAAAAACCGAAATATAGCGAATGAAATGTGATTATCGACCAATAGAAATTGATTTTGAATATTCCCACCTAAATTATTTTATATATATTGATGCCTGCCAGGGTTGCGGGTTGTTCGAAAGAGTTACCGTGGCCCTGGCACAGGCAACTGAAGGAACACGGGTGGGTTTTAGTCAGTAGAAGTCTGACACGCCCTCCAGCTCCACCCAGAGCGGGAGAAGTTATTTGATGATTTCCTACCAAAAAAAAAGGCTATAGATTGACGCACTAATTCCGTCAGTCTCATAAAGGACCAGTCACGTTTAATTCGGCAAAGTTCGGTTTTCCGAAGATAAGCGATAGGACCTATGAGTCCTGTACTTATAGATGGATCATCTATATTTTTGCCAACCCATTATCTGCCGAGCCTGTTCCCATCGATGTTGGGGTCGGCTTCCAGTTTCACCGGAAGCAGCTGAATACAAGTATTTTACATGGACTGCCTATCTAACTTCCACAACCCAGTTATTGGGTAATACGGTACAGCCCGCGGCACGTAAGTTGGCAAGAGTCGTTAGATGCGCAGAAGTCATTTTTTAGATCTCTTTGGTCGCGAGCGGGACGCGGGGAATGAGGTAGCATCATTCCGAGCGCGCGATTGGTTGGTCAGTCGACCCTTGTCTCTCGCGTTGCGTCCACGTTCCATTCGCTCCCGAGTACACTTGCGTGCACTAAAATTGTAACATTTGTTTTTGTTGAGCTTTTGTTACAAGTTCTTGTTATTGTTTTGTTTGAATTTTTAAATTTAGATAATGCCACAAACAAATACGTATTTTACGTAGACATGCCAGAAAAATGGTTTATGATGTGTACTGTTACATATTTTGACGAATTATGCGAACATAAATGTACTGAACTGCTGATTTTTTTTTCGCGATTTCAGGTTTGGTCCCATAGTAAAAGTTGTTCATAATGATGAGTACAATGACCTCTTAAGAGGTTGTTGGTGTTTTACAAATAACCCTGTATATTTTATTTATTACTCCTAATATACTTCACGAATTCTTCTCCTTTCTTTAACTTTCTTCTAAATAGTTATGTTTAAAAATAAATTATGGTAATAACCACAGAATAATGACAAGCAATAAAAGTGACCATTTTTTTGTTGCAATAAGTGTAGCATGCGCGAACTTACCCCCACTACGCCAAAACCTTGCCAACTTACGTGCCGCGGGCTGTACCCCTTAGTAAGACTGGTTATGTAAAGATGGTCACACATCCACGGACCAACCACGGCAAGCGATCGACCCGTGCGGCTGTAATTACTTAGCCACAAGCCCCTCTATATTTTTTTGCCGACCCATCACATAGAATATTAAAGAGGTCTATCTACCTTAGACCTTAGTCATGACAGTCGTGGTTCTTGTGTCACCTGCTTTAAGAGCCCTACGAAGCATGTGTAATACAAACGAAATACCAAAATAATTTGTAAATCAAACATTATTTATTCCGATTGGATTACAGAAAATCAAGGTTCCCAAATATATATTTTGAAAGGGCACTAATTTGAAGACGAGATTTGAAGAATTTAAAATTTCTATAGAAAAAATATTTTTCTCATATTACCTGTTTAAATCAATGTTCTTATTTAATATAATATATATTATTTGGGAACCTAGATATTCTGTAATCCAATCGGAATAAATACACACTATCTTAAGAATATGTTTGATTTACAAATTATTTTGGTATTTCGTTTGTATGAACTACGCATGCTTCGGGTGCGCCTTAATCAAGTTTATACCAACTGTGAATAATTGAATTAATAACTCAATAAAGATCCGATAAAAACACTGTGGAAGATTGATACTGGCTTATGGCTTATCCTACCATCTTACTTACTGTACTCTTTGAATTTACTTTTCAACCTTTCAGGGAACCTATTCTACTTAGCGAAACCTGCTCTTATTCATGTGTAGGTAACTCATGAATAAGAACAGGTTTCGCTAAGGATCATATCGATGCCTTAGTTCACAATTGTACTAACTACAAAATTTTAAATTTTCACTTTTTTAGTGCCAAATACACTAAATATCACGCTCTTTCGTTTGCGCGTATTGAAATACCGTTGATACGTCTCTTTCTACTAAAAACATAGTTTACAGATTATTTTACTTAGTTTTAGTACTGTCCATGTAAAATTTTAAACCTCTCTCCTCAACATTGTCAATTCTGTAGTTAGTGCAATTGTGAACTAAGGCATCGATATTACATATACAGGATGTATCAGAAATGTGTGGTCAAAATTAAGAGTGTAGTACATACCATCAAACTCAACATCAAAAATGATCAGTCGTCCCATATATTTGGGTTGATAGGTATCGAAGTTTTGTATGGAATTACTGATTATTTTTTCGCGAATATGATGTTGGTCCCATCGAGAAAGTTGTTCAATTTGATGGCCTGTACCGCACCCTCAATTTCGACCACACCTTTCTGAGACAACCGGTATATAAAAAAAAAAAAATATCTGCTGTTTCATACAAGAATGCTAGAGTTACACAATGAATATTGTAGGAACACTATTTCTTCCGCTATTTGAGTGTTTTCACTATGTCCGTATATCTGGACAAGGAGTGATCTTTAATATGACCACACCTAGTGCTCTTCAGGTGACTACACTTCAAAACCGGCCAAGGGTATGTCGTACCACGCACAATGAAGGGTTCCGTAGTTGGGATGAATGTATCCCAAGAACAAACTTAACACTGTAGTTGAAAAACATGTTCTCCCATACATTCCAACTGCAAATGTAAGTTTACGCACAATATTGAGAGAGTCACCGTTTATTTAAGAGCATAGATTCCTATAGGTTTTCCTGTAATCTATAGGCATAGAACTATTTTCAGTATATTTTTCAAAATTTTAGGCTCAGTAGTTTCGGAAATAAGGGGGCGAATTGTCAATTTTCGTCTATTTTCTAAAATAACTTTAAAACAATTTACTTTAAAATTATTTAAAAAAATATACAGGATATTTTTTTAAGTAGTGCGCAAACTTTCACAGGTTATTCTACCCATGAATATGAACAACTTTCACTATGGGACCAAACCTGAAATCGCGAAAAAAAACTCAGCTGTTCAGTACATTTATGTTGGCATAATTCGTCAAAATGTACTGAACAGCTGATTTTTTTTTCGTAACAGACGGACAGACAGACAGACACACGAGTGATCCATAAGGGTTAAGTTTTTAGGGTTCCGTACCCAAGGGTAAAACGGGACCCTATTACTAAGACTCCGCTGTCCGTCTGTCTGTTCGTCTGTCACCAGGCTGTATCTCATGAACCGTGATAGTTAGACAGTTGAAATTTTCACAGATGATGTAATTCTGTTGCCGCTGTAACAACAAATACTAAAAAAACAGAACAAAATAAATATTTAAGACGTAGATAAATATTTATAAAATAAACGAGATTTTTGTGCCGTTTTTATAGATAATGGTACCTTTGTGCGCGTGTCCGACTCGCACTTGGCCGGTTTTTACCTTTTGAGTTACGGAACTTTAAAAATCGGTTATAAAAGTCAAACTAAGTTTTGAGTAGGTATGAATGTGGAGGGCTATACGAGTAGGGGAAGACCAAAGAAACGATGGATGGACTGTGTGAAAGATGATATGGCTAGAAAGGGTGACTACCGAGAAGACGACTATAGTGCACGGGCCAGTGCTAGGAGTCACCGCCTGAGATAATGTGAGCGGTGAGACGGGGAAGGACGCGATTGACCAGATTGGCAGACTGAGTTAGCTTGACGTTTGTCTACCTCCCCCGTCTCACCGCTCACATACCATAAGGGCGGGTTACTTTTACTCTAGTAGGGCATAACTTTGGCCCAAATCGAGACAGATGCTTAGTGTCATTAAATCCATTCAAAGTTCCGCAAATGCGCGTTTATATCGCCATTTATTAGTTACTGAAGGACATAGCGATATTTGGTTGTGTGGTCGCGATACTTTGGGCAGTTTAAACATTTTTCTCGAGTACCTCAGTCAGTGACAAGCACTTGCGCACGCACTATAGTAGAGAAGTATGGAAAAAAAAACATGTTGCACCGACCCCAAATAAATTGGGATAGGAGCAAGAGACAAACTAAAGTGACCACATAGTTCACGTGAACTGACCAACATTATGTCTGGACTTTGAAAGAGACTGTGACCTCTGAGTTTGTTTCGTCCCTTCTTCTCAGAGTAGTCAGATAGGAAACGCCGATCTCATCTAGTTTTTAAAAATATAATTGACGTGTAAAAGTGTTTGTATAACTTACAGAAATAAAATCATTTATCATTTACCGGAACCAGAGACACAGCTATGTATTTAAACACAATGCCACAGATTAATACAGATGGGATACTCCCACTATCTCTCTGGGCCAATTCAGTAGGACTGCCGCGGTCAGAAGGTATAAGAGTTACGCGTTACAAAGAGAGGCAACTTGTAGGTGAATATAACTGTAGGTAATAAGCGTTGTGCGAACTGAATTGCACTTTATTGTGGCGTAGCAAGAGTCGCTTTTTATTAAATGATTTTGCGGCGTGTCCCATCTGTATTTAATCTGTGACAATGCCATTGCATCAAATGACATAATAATAATAAATTGTTCGATGATTGTCTCAATTGGTTGTTGCATATAAAATTTAGGCCAATTTCATATTCGGGTCACGCTAATAGCTAATAAGTATCGGCAATCGATGTGCAGCTAAATTGGCACAATATAAATTTAATGGGTTCCCATGGTTGTTTTGTAATGAGAACCATATGATCGTCAATGATGCATTGCTATTTTATTTTCATTATCTGTGTCCCGGAAGCGAGTTAGGTTTTTCTCTGGGAAGACAAGAAACGTCTTCCTTTGAGTCAATATTAGATAATTCTGGGGAAAGAAACTGTCAAATTACTTCCGTGTAGACGGCGTTACGTGTTTGTTACTTTCATTCAGCTGTCAATGGAAGTCCCTTGCTGAAAATTTAACTTCGCCGCGAGATGGCGTTAAATGTTTTTTCTTGTCGCCAATTTGTCTTCAAGATGACTTTGACAAGTGACAAACACACAGCGCTCTCTTGCGGCGAAGCTTCCGGGAAACAACTCCAAAACTGTAACACCATAAGCCCTTCTTCGGAGTATCCCTTTGAAACTTTTTTGCATATTAGGTAACATTGACCATACAATGGCAACGCTTGGGATAGGCTTATATCCAGCAGTGAACGTTCTTCGCCTGAAATGCACAGGAGCGTGGACATTAACGTAGGACTGCTTTGTGGGTTTCTATCTGCTTGAGAGAAGCCTAGGAGCAGTCAGAAGTCCAAAAGTCTGACAAACAGTCATACCAAGAGGTATCGTGTTACCCAGTAACTGAGTTGTGGAGGTCAGATAGGCAGTCGCTCCATGTAAAATACTGGTATTCAGCTAGACTGGAAGCTGACCCCAACATAGTTGGAAAAGGGCTAGGCAAACGAAGAAGTGTTATTTAAAACAATCATTCAACTTAGTTAAAATAGTTAAGAGAGACGTGTGGTTAAGTAACAACAGCCGCACGGGTCGATGGATCAGGATAAGCTACGCTTGCCGCGGTTGGTCCTTGGAGGGGTGAGCATCTTTACATAACGAGACTCCTCCGTGCGTCGGAAAGCACGTTAAGCTGTTGATCCCGGTTCTCATTCGAGGATCTTTGACAGTCATTACGCCCGAAAGTCTTACAACCAGTCTTACCAAGGGGTATCGTATTACCCAGTTACTGGGTTGTGCAGGTCAGATAGGCAGTCGTTCCATGTAAAATACTGGTATTCAGCTGCATCCGGTTAGACTGGAAGCCGACCCCAACATAGTTGGGAAAAAGGCTAGGCAGATGATGATACCTCAGTTAAAATCATCCCATCTTGTCATGATAAGGTCAAATAGGTCATCGGCATCGCTCTCTCTAGCATACGTTGTTATCACTTGACCCCTTACTCTTATTAGATGAAAGTAAATATATTACAATGTTGTAATTATGTTACTAAAGCTGTGTCCACATTTGTGACATTTCAACGGACAATACTTCGTGACAATGCCGCACACGTTTCTAGCCAATGGCGCCGATTCTCTTGCTCACAAACTATCGTCTGTTTTTTAATCTCGTAGACTAATTTGACAGGTGCAAATGTCAAACTATGAAATGAAAAAATGATATATGGAACATTTGAAATGTCAATTTAGTCTACGAGATTAAAAAACAGACCATAAACTAAATTTAAATTCAGTGCATCTTTTTCTATCACAGACGATAAATATCAGTTTAATCCTGTCAAATTAAGTTACTCCAGCTACACAAGTTTAGACGTGATTAAAAAATTGGCTACTAAAAATACGTCAATTTACGTCAGGCGCTGACTAATTTGACAGAACTAAACTAATATTTATCGTCTGTCCTTAATGAAATAAAAAGAAAAAGATGCACTGAACTTAAATTTAGTTTAGTTTGTGAATAAGGGAATCGGCGCCACTGTTTCTCCTCTCTCCTATCTCATGTGACTTCTGAATAGATCACTGGGTGACATTAGTTTTTGTTGAAATGAAATGACACAATTGTGGGCACAGCTTTACGTTATTATCGGCCATTTAATGTTTTGACACTTTTCGATATCAATGAGAGCGATGTCTTAGGCGGAAGCTGAGTAAATAGTACAAAAGTGATCATCACTTGTTTTGACTGGTAGTGATTTTGTAGAAAGGACAGATTTGATACTGTATTATTGCATACAAATTACATCTTAACTTGGTCGTGTTACAAGAATGCCGCCCGTTTTTCGTTATTGAAATGTCACATGTCAAATTTCACGGGCGGCATTCGTTTAACACAACCAAATTAAGATGATATGCTAGTGGCTCAACAATCCCGGCTCGACTTACCCCATCTCTCGCATGGCAGCAGCCGTATATCACTCGCATAGTTAGGACGCTTTCAGCAGTAGCTTGCCAGTCAGTCGAATCCAAATCCTCTTTTTAACTCTCTTTCTTTTAACATATATTTTATTACAAGCATTTTCTAATTCAAAGCGTCGTATAATTGTGGTCATAGACCTTATCACAGTTTTTTACAAGCTTTTATTTAACTTGCAATGTTTGTAGGTAAATCTTGCAGATAAATTTTAAACCAGTTATCCTCAACCGATTGAGATGAAATTTTGCATACACGTTTAGTTTGGATTGTCATCCAAATATAGTATAGTAAGCTAAGTAACTCATTCTAAATCCAAGACGGCAGACTAATTATTTTAAATAATAATAATAATTTTAAACCAGTTATCCTCAACCGATTGAGATGAAATTTTGCATACACGTTTAGTTTGGATTGTCATCCAAATATAGTATAGTAAGCTAAGTAACTCATTCTAAATCCATTATGGCGGACGGCCCAAGATGGCGGACTAATTATTATTATTTTTTTTTTTATTTGTGATGGGTTTGCTCTAGGTCAGAGGTGACAGAGACAAAGTCGACGATAGAGTGAGTATGCGTTCGGAAACATGTGCACTCCCATGATATGGGTATCAAATGAAAGGGTTAGAACTTTTATATTTTCTTAAAAGCTTGAGGCTTATCTTTAAGTGTAAGAAGGACGTTCAAGCCTTAAGCTTTATTATACTTTGTGTTTATAGAATTCTAAATACAATTATTTGACATTTTATGATAAGCTTTTTTTTATACCTTATTATTTATTACAGTAAGAAAAGGGCAGGCTTTTACCTTGGCCAGAGGCTAAGCATTCCCATACAACGTGGCAATGCCGCCAGTCTCTTGGGTACATTACCAGACGACAGCGATGCGGATGAATTTTTCGACGCCATATTTAAGTTTTTTTTTTTTAATAGTTTTAGTTGGTTAGGATATTATTCTTGTAACTTTATTTTAGTATTAGATTGTTTGTTAGAGAGTTTCTTACTGTAATAAATAATAAGGTATAAAAAATGCCTTAAGCTTTTAAGTGGATATTAAAGTTCTATGACTACGTAAGTTTTTATTTAGTACTCGTACTTTTAGTTGAATAAAAGCTTGTTTATAAAAAGATTTTTACTTATATTTTTTATTTAGATTCCAGTACTACTCTAGCACACAACTCTCAAGAGACTAGGCAGCTACTCTCATAATGTAAACAGCCAAGGCAATTCGAGTAGGTATCTACACAATGCGAGCAGCTCACACTGTGTAACCAGCTATTAGAACCTTTATAATAATAACCTGAGACATTATTCACATTATGGAAACCAGATAACTGTTAGACTACATTTTTTTTTTTTTGTAAATACATACTTATATAGATAATTACACCCAGACTCAGGACAAACAGATAGTTCATGTACACACAAATGTTTGTCTTCGATGGGAATCGAACCCACGACCTGCGGCATGATAGGTGCTATCTTAACCAACTACGCCATCTGGTCTGTCCACCTCAGGGAATAGACAAGTGACAATCGCTTTCAATCCTCATCTGCCTAGCCTTTTCCCAACTATGTTGGGGTCGGCTTCCAGTCTAACCGGATGCAGCTGAATATCAGTATTTTACATGGAGCGACTGCCTATCTGACCTCCACAACCCAGTTACTGGGTAATACGATACCTCTTGGTAAGACTGGTTGTCAGGCTTCGGGCTTCTGGCGACCCGTAACGACTGTCAAAAATCCACGAATGAAAGCCGGGAACAACGGCCTAACGTGCTTTCTGAGGCACGGAGGGGATCCATCCACGGAACCATCGCGGACAATCGCTTTCAACCCAACATTTTTGACTTTGCCATAATCGTTATCGCAGTTAAAAGAAAAATAAAACACTGGAGTTCCCACGTGTTTATCGTGACCTTCTGGGTACAGTACAGCTGTCAGCAAATTCAATTAATCATCTTGCAATGAATGAAATAAGAAAATTATATTTACCTTACTTCTTATTGAATATGTAAATGTAGATAAAACATTAAGTATTGTATCTTTTTAGCACGTGTTAAACAAAGACTGTTTTGTAATTTTCTTTTTCTTATTTTTATCCGTGGCTCGTGCTAGATTATTGCAGTGACCTGGGAGAGTGATTGACTGGATTACACCCGCACCCTAATTGCGTAACACACTATCAATCGGAATCGGTTTCATTTTGACAGTTCAACAACATTCATTGCGTTATTTACGTTGTCGAGGAGAAAAAAATTTCGAACATAATTATGAAGCAGTGGATTAGCAATTTGCTTCAAATCATTCAGATGCCGATCGATAGTGTGTTACGCAATTGCGGTGCAGATTTCGATCGATAGTGTGTTACGCAATTGCGGTGCAGATTTCGATCGATAGTGTGTTACCCGCTGGGGGTTCCCGCATTGTCCCCCGGGGGGTTCCCGCATTGTCGAGGCTCAGTAGCCGTGGTTTGGTCACCCACGGTGAAGCGGAGAGGAACCCGAGGAGGTAACCGCTCGTCAGGGCTTTATCCAGGAAGTCGACGACGTAGCGGCCAACAGGTAGGTTGCGGTGCCGCTTGGGCGACATCGCAACTGAGGCGGGCCGCGATGTCGTATGGGAGGCATCGTGGCTGAGGGTTGGAGGCCGCGGCGGGAGAGGAGTATTGCGGTGCGCTGCTCTCCCTACCTTCCGCGGCCTTGACGGGGTCGCCACCGTCTGATGGCGGACGCGGTGGGGCCGCAGGGGTGGAGGAGTGTCGGTATTTCGTTGGCCGCTCTCCCTATCCTCTGCGGCCGAAAAGTGGTAGGCGGCCGAGCTACTGACCTGACTTGTCGCAGGGGGACCAAGGGTGCCTAGACACGGGGTCGTCTGGCGCCCATGTGCTGGTTTGGTCCATGGGGTGGTCACGGCACGCAATGTGTTCTTGTGCGCCGGTGATGGGGGGTGCTCCACAGAGGAGGGTCCGGTGACGGACAGCCGCGGCGGGTTCGCGGTGAGTGCTAACGTGTGCCCGTGTTCCCGCCACAAGCGGCAGAGGAGGACACCGTGGAGTTTTAGTGGGTTAGAGTCCCACATAACTGCACTATCTCCCCGTGGTAGTGCAGTATGCATGAGCATTTCTCCACGCGAAAAAAAAAAGTGTGTTACGCAATTCTACCGTCCTTATCGAGTTCCGCCATGACTTGTCCGTTGTACGACTAGAGAAACACAAGTGAAACAGCTTGACGCACAGATTTGATTATTTCACTATCACCATAAATAGGCCCTTGGTTATCTCAATTAATAACAAATAACATTAAACAATACGTACGTAAGCATTGATTAGGCGACTGTACCATTCAAGATTTCGGTCAGGACAGAGTCGTGCAACTTTTAGTTAATAAAAAAAACTTTGGGGAACTTGGAACTTGGGGAGATAGGGCACGGGCCCATAAATAATGGTATTTTGTTAGTAATAAGATTGTTCAAAAGTGTTTCAACATCCGGACAAACCTGTTGAGGTTTTTCTGATGTTTCTGTTTTTATTTGGTTTTGTTCCTTATTCGATAAACAATAAAAAAAATCTCTTTCCCCCGCGTGATTACGCCGATCTGCTCGGAAACCGGTTACTCCTCCAGCAATTGTCCACAGTTGAACGAAAAGGATCCAACCCAGATTAGGTGTAAAGTGTGTTGGATCCTTTTCGTTTAACTATGGACGATTATTCAGTGCCTCCAAACTCAGCCCGCTATTTTGTTGCGGTAGGTACCACATTTGTTCCGCACGAATCTGTAGTCGACAAGTTTATAAAGGGAATCTTCCACTGTTTTGGAAAATGGATGTTGATTTTACGGAAAAACTAAACCTTTGTCGTCCGAAGTAGACCTATACTCATTGATATAAAAACTATACCTACTGCATGATTTTTTTACCGTCTTGAAAAAAATAGGGTACAATACATAGACAGAGAATCTCTGTGTACGGTACAATAGGTGAACGGAGCAAGGAGTTTCAATACCTTAGACATAAATTGCTCTGTCATCATTCATCATTCTCCTGCCCTTGTCCCAATTTATTCGGGGTCGGCGCAACATGTCTTTTTCTTCCATACTTCTCTATTAGTCGTCATCTCGGTAGTCACTCCCTTTCTGGCCATATCATCTTTCACACAGTCCACCCATCGTTTCTTTGGTCTTCCCTTACTCGTATAGCCCTCCGCGTTCATACTCAACACTTTCCTGACGACATTTTCCTCATTCCTCCGCATCACATGCCCATACCATGACAACCGATTTCCACACAACTTTTCAGTCACCGGTGTCACTTTCAGACTTTCTCTTACATACTCATTTCTTATTCTATCCATTCGCGTAATACCACACATCCCTCTTAGCATTCTCATCTCGGCTGCATGCAATTGCCTTTCATTCATTCTTTATATGGCCCAACATTCTGATCCATACAAGACAGCAGGTCTAACCATTGTTTTATAAATCTTCCCCTTAAGTTTAAGGGGAATGCGGGAGTCGCAGATTGTTCCCGTGACCTGCCGCCATTTCATCCATCCAGTGTTCCAACAGAAATTGCTCTGTCAATAAACACTATTTGAAGTAAACTAGAACAATAAAAACCGAAATTTTGAAAAAACTTTATAGATTGTTAAAAAAATATTGAATGAATGAATGAATTTCGATATTATTATTACTATGCCTTATTTAAGGGTTCCGTACCTCAAAAGGGAAAAAACGGAACCCCTCGTGTGTCTGTTTGTCTGTCCATCTTGTCACAGCCAATTTGGTCCGAATATAATGAACCGATTAAGTTGAAATTTGGTACACTTATGTATTTCTGTGACCCAAACACGGACGTGTAATGTAAATTAAAGAAATTTTGAATAAAAGGGTCGATTTTGGGGGCAAACGGAAATTGACTACCCCCCCCCCCCCCCCCCCCCCCGCCGCCCCCCCCCCCCCCCCTTTTCTCGGAAACTACTAATTGACCTTAAAATTTTGAAAAAAATACAGAAAATTATTCTATAGCTATAGATTACAGGAAAACCTATAAGAAGTCTATGGTCTTAAAATAACATGGTAAATCTCTCAATATTGTGCGTACAAACTTACATTTGTCCATAGTTTAACAAAAAAGATCCAACCCACATAACGTGTAATGTGGGTTGGATCTTCTTCGTTTAACTATGGATATTTGTAGTTGGAATGTATGGGAGAACATGTTTTTCAACTACAATGTTCAGTTTGTTCTTGGGATAAATTCATCCCAACTGCGGAACCCTTCATTGTGCGTGGTAAGACACGCACTTGACCGGTTTTTTTTTTACTAGGTATGGCTTGTACTCCCTTCACCTATGTTTTTCAAGACGGTAAAAAATGTCACCCAGTTAATGGTGACTGGTTGATTCGAGACCGACACTTAAACACATGATTGTACTCATGATAACAAACAACTTTTACTATGGGACGAAACCTGAAATCGCGAAAAAAAATCAGCTGCTCCCTACATTTCGACGAATGTTGATGAATGATTTATTTTCGCGAATTCAGCTTTGGTCCCATAGTTAGTAAAAGTTGGCTGTTATCATGAGTTTAATTATCGGTCGCTAATTACCAGTTACCCTTTAGAAGTCAATGCTTGTACGGTATTTACGTACTCAGTCGAAAACGACGACATTTTGCTCCGATTGCTACAATTCAACTGACTCGCATGATGTTACGCTACTCGAATAGCGACATAATTGTAGTAATGTTTCGCAGTGGAATTCGTTAAGCGGTTTTCCCATCATTATTTTCGCGTCGGAGTTGTGCTAAGGCCCTTAAGGTGACGAAATTCAAATCTTCGTACGTTTTTCAATAGCAATTTGTAGGTCAGTGTCAAGTTGTATGTTGTTCAAAGAATTATTCACGACCGTAACAACCATGTATTTACAAAATTATAAAACCGGCCAAGAGCGAGTCGAACTCGCGCACCGAGGGTTCCGTACTATATAAAAAAAGTGTTCTATTTAGAGACATCGTTTTATTTTTTCCTGTAATCTTTACATAAACTTCTACAACACAGAATAATTTCAGATTTTGCTATTGCAAACTTCGGGGATAAGTGGGGGAACGGTATTTTTTTTTACATTTTTCATCAAAAGTAGAAAACTGTTCGGCCTAAAGAAAAAAGAAAAAATGTTTGAGAATGTACAATCAGCGTTCTTTCATATGATACCTCACAAGCCCTGGTATCCCCACTTCGAACTTTTAAGCCCCCTTTCAGTCCCTGTTGTAAAAAGTATACAGTATGTTAACCAACAGAGGGCGTTCCCGTTAACCCGCAATAGTATAGCATCCATACATGCTAAAAAAAATATTACCATTCGAAAACAAAATGGTTTTTATTTTTTTTTATATTAAAATATTCACTAAAAATGTTAAATTGATACGTAAAAGAAACACTCTGTACACGCGTACTTGAAGGACGGAAACATCGCAATTTAGTTTTTATTTTTAGTGAATATTTTTATATTTTTTTGAATATTTTAGTGAATATTTTGATATTAAAAAAAATAAAAACCATTTTGTTTTTGAATGGTAATATTTTTTTTAGCATGTATGGATGCTATACTATTGCGGGTTAACGGGAACGCCCCAGTATGTTAACCAACAGAGGGCGTTATATTCACTAAAAATGTTAAATTGATACGTAAAAGAAACACTCTGTACACGCGTACTTGAAGGACGGAAACATCGCAATTTAGTTTTTATTTTTAGTGAATATTTTTATATTTTTTTGAATATTTTAGTGAATATTTTTAGCATTTTTAGTGAATATTTTAATATTAAAAAAAATAAAAACCATTTTGTTTTCGAATGGTAATATTTTTTGTAGCATGTATGGATGCTATACTATTGCGGGTTAACGGGAACGCCCTCTGTTGGTTAACATACTGTATATTTACTTCTTTCTTATTTGCATAATAGTTGGGCAAACGTCATCTAAAACTATTCCAAAATTCAAGTTGACAGCATTAGTACTTCTCGAGATATCCAGCTGTGACAGACAGACAGACTGAGTCGCGCCATAAGTGTTCCGTTTTACCATTTTGGTACGGAACCCTAATAATAATTAGAATCATCGATATAACTCTTTAAACTGGCCATAATTTCATGTAATAGCGTTGACTTAGGTAGAGACGCCAGCAGGTCAACCTACCCGAAACTGTCAGATTTTCCCAATCAACCTTGAACCTAATGCTTTAGCAATAAAGTCGAAAATCTATTAAAGAAATCTGACAGATTGTAGTAGCTTGATGTGCTGGCGTTTGTACATAAATGCATCAAAAAATCAATCTGCCTAGCCTTTTACCAACTATGTTGGGGTCGGTTCTCAGTCTAACCGGATGCAGCTAAATACCAGTATTTTACATGGAGCGAAGACCTCCACAACCCAGTTACTGTGTAATACGATACCCCTTGGTAAGACTGGTTGTCAGACTTTCAGGATTCTGACGACCCGAAGCGACTGTCAAATATTCACGAATGACAGCCGGGACCAACGGATTAACGTGCTTTCCGAGGCACGGAGGAGTTTCGGTATGAAAAGATTTTCACCCATCCAATTTAAAATTTGAATATCTGCAAAATGCTAAATCTTACAGAATTGTGCCATAATTACCCCAAAATGTTCATAAATCATGATTTACATTACAACAGCGCAAAATAATGTATTGTATAAATAGTTCATGAAAGTGTTTAGTAAATGATTCATGAATAAAATTAAAGTTAACACTTGCGTGCAAAAAATTGGCCCACCTCATGCTCTCTATCTGTGAGACGACGTCTCAAAACTTTTAATGTATATGTTGTGTGAAAGTAGGTAAGATAAAGTGTATTTAAACATACCCTATACTTTTATTAAAAAGCAATATTCTTTACAAAATCGACTCGATTCTTTAGATGATTCTTCACTTCTTCTTCACAAGTTCTTCATTCACTTTTTTTGGAAAAACTGGGTGACATTTTTGCCAGTGAAGTTGACAAAAACATTATTTTGTTTACAGTGCTCGTTTATTGATAATTAATTAATCAAGTATTTAACCGACTTAAAAAAGACGGTCTTTATTCACCAGTCCATAAGTTCGCGATTTTCTCGAAAACTGACGAATCAGGTTTGATATTTATTTCACTAACGTAATCTACATACATTCAAGAAGGTTCTGGTACAAAATATATTAGGTTATTGTTAATTAAACTTGATGAATCATCTTGTTTCAAATCGAAGAGAACGGGGTGGATCGATTTTTTGCACGCAAGTGTATTAAAGCTAGTGTTAAGTCACAGTTGCGATGTTGTTTTTACTTGATCCAATGTGAATGGACTGGTCAATGACGTTCATTTGATTAAACAAGTTAGAAACAGTAGTTTACCTCCCGGTTTTATCTGTACAAGGTCAAATTAAATTAGCTAACGAAACTCCGTAGTCGTGATGGGTATCGATATCTAAACACAACAAAAAAAAGAAAGATGATTTTTTTTTGTGTAATATTTTTCCTATCGCTCTCCTGCAATCTGTGGGAGTGATTTCGCGAAAAAGCCGTGCTAGAGTTGGCCGTCAGACGTCACGAAACAGATTGTTAGATGTTACATATCATATGCGACTACTGTAAGTCTCGCTCGTTTTTTTTTTTGGGGTCAATGACCGCTGGTATTGCTGATACCTACTTGAAATGTGAGTTGATAAAATCTGTTTATCGTGTTGAGATATCGATACGCATCACGACGATGATCTCACTACCGGGTCATAAGCCTCCTCTCTCTGAAAGGGAGTGGGAGGAATAGTGTCGGTATTTCGTTGGCCGCTCTCTCCTCTGCGGCCGAAAAGTGGTAGGCGGCCGGGCCACTGACCTGACCGGTCGCAGGGTACATAGACACGGGGTCGTCTAGCGCCGATGTGCTGATTTGGTCCATGGGGTGGTCACGGCGCGCAATGTGTTCTTGTGCGCCGGTGATGGGTGGACTCCCCAGAGGAAGGTCCGGTGACGGACAGCCACGGCGGGTTTGCGGTGAGTGCTAACGCGTGCTCGTATTCCCGCCACAAGCGCCAGAGGAGGACACCGTGGAGTTTTAGTGGGTTGGAGTTCCACATGACTGCACTATTTCCCCGTGGTAGTGCAGTATGCATGAGCGTTTACCCACGGAAAGAAGGGGCTGCAGTCTCAACATAGCGATCGCTTTACGATCGAACCCGGTCGCAACATCCTAATGGGGTCCCTGGACGGTCAAAATTGCTGACAAAAAATCACGTGCTCGTCAATCAATTTTGACCGTCTAGTGACCCCGTTAGGACTGACTGCATCCCCAGTGCGGGTTGGTAGATGTCACATGTGTTCGAATTTTTGTTCTAGGACATGCCAGTTGCTTCACGATGTAACATAGAACACCTAATATGATCATCTTGTATAGACAAAGACCTTGCTCATAGCTCTGTACATAATAATTTTAGTTGCGAAAACATACATGTTTCCTATGAACTGTAGGTCAATGGCACCTTCATGTCGCTTCAGGGTCAGTAATAGTAGTGGTTTACGTGATATAATAGCAACAAACACATCAACCTCGGTTCAAGCAGGTTGCCTACAGGCCTAGACAATGTGACGTTCCATCAGCGGAAAAGTCCCAACAAAAATGTTTGAGCTGGATGGTGCTGATCCACACGTTATGTTCGTGAACGGGCGCCGTCAGTTGAAACTGGTCATTTGTACATATATATCGATGGTCATTTCTTAACTGCCAGGGCTTAATTTTTTTTTTTTTTACATTGGCTTATAGAAGCAAAAAGAATAATGTACTAAGGATTTTGTAATCATAATCATTTTATTTGCAATAAGTATTGGTACAGTGTTGGTCTTAAGATCAGTAATAACGTTTCCTAATACATAGTCAAACATTTGACATACAAAATTTTACAATATAAGAGTATATTTACGTCCAAAGGCATGCTTTGAGTACTAGTTACTAACAATCTTTACTTTTACAATACATTCAATATTCATTATCGTCACATTACACAATTTAAAACACATTATTTATAAATTCATTTATAGAATAAAATCGTTTTTCCAGCAGCCATAATTTTAACTTTATAAAAAATAGATTATTAGGTAAATCTGTAAATTTATTTGGTATTTTATTATAGATAAGTCCACTCATGTGATAACAGTTCTTTTTATAAAGAGAAGTCCTTGGTGCCCTGGGCAGAACTATTCTATCTGGATCTCTTACTTTACGAGGGCAACGGTCTTGAGCCTTTTTATCCCCATATATGCCAATAGGGTCGATAACGACCCAAAAGTTTAACTTATTTAACTTGTAATGAATCCTGAGCACGAGCTGTTCCATTAAATTTAATAACAGCGCCATCTTTTAAAAGACTAAAGAACTGCTTTGGATCACATCTCGGTTTAATTATTCCTTAATTATCAACAATGTAAAAATTACAAAAATCGGTGTCAAAAAAAAGTTCTGGGCATATATGGGTAGGTTAAAGTGCTGTCGGACAAATTCTTCTAATATCTTGATTTAAAAGAGTGTCCGTGGAGTTTCTTGCCCGATCTTGTCCATAGAGATTTACGTTTTGGAATGGGAAGCTCGCTTCAATTTTCTGACTATCGAACCGAGTCTTTGACAATTCAAAAGTGACAGTGTCTGCGGTTTAATTGAAATACTTAAATGCTTTGAGTTTGAGTCAAAAATGTATAAAAAATAAGTTTTTAATTATCGACAACTAGTTCCCCACCCCGCGCTATTGCTTCGTTTTTGCTCGGTTCCTAAGGGTCATAGCGTGATGTTAATAGCCTATAGCCTTCCTCAAGAATTAGGCTATCAAATGCAAAAAGATTTTTTCAAATACGACTGGTAGTTCCAGAGATCAGCGCGTTTAAGGCGATACCAAAATAAGTTGGGGGCTTTTTCGTAACCATTTATTTCACTATTACAGAATGTATGGATTAAATTTTTGGATACTTATATATTTATTGACTATTTGATTAATACTCTAATTGAAGGAAAACACGATTGGGTTAAATTTCCTCGATAGAATTCAATTCCGAAAATACCTCTATTTTTTTCTGTAATTCTAAAATCAATTAATGTAAATTGTAATTGTAATTTCATTGCAAAATTGCATTCAAAATGTGCGTATTAGGTAATTGAAAACTCTGGCTGAACATATTTTTGATAGATAGCTTAATTTTATTTTTAAACAATTTTTATTTGGTTTGGCGCGTTTATTTTGGTTCCAGCGCATTGTTGCGCTCTCTTTTTTTTCGCATGTGGATGTAATTGACTCTGTCACTTTCTTATTACCGCTCAGTTAGCTTTTTACATATTGCCTTAAACATTCAATGAAAGTAATAAATTCTTCAGCTCTATTATATCATTATTACTAGATATGATTATATTTATACTAAGGCCAAAACTGCACGTCAAGCAGCGGGATGCGGGACGCGACCGGGAGAGCGTCAACAACGCGAAACTTTTACGTGTACATACACATCTGTGCGACTATAGCGCGAACAGCGAACTTCATTTTTAGTGAACAGTCACCGAAGCCGCACGTCTAAGTATAGCTTTGTTTATCACATAATTTTTTGTGTTATGTCAGTCTCATACTTCGTCTCTCAATCGTTTTAATTGCGTTGCGAGACATGCAAGTCTCCATCATGCATCAAACTATTTGTTATAAAATAACTTATACCTTCTTAAGAATTAATTTTATTTAAATTAATTTTGTGACCTAAACAACTTATTAAGTCCAAGATCAATCATTAAGAAACATTCTTCCATTTAAAATTACATTTTACGTGCATTTAATTAGGTTTATTTTTACAGAATATGAATAATAATAATAACTCCCACCTCTTTCTTGCCTTTATTGGCCGGCTTGAGTGGAGATTCGCAAAAGCAAACGTGCTCTGAGGAAGGAAGTATTCCAGTAAGGTGCTGGTAGGGATCTTGACCGTACTTCCGGGATTGTCCTGATAGCCGTGGAATACCTCTCCACTCCTCAAGCACCTCAGGAAGTGTTGCCCCCTTGTCGCTACGTCACTATGTGCTAGCGGCCGTTTCCGGGGGCCCATTATTGAGTGTGCAAGTCACCCTCTGCCATTTTATCTGTGTATAATATATAGGTAACATTGATCAGGCATAGTTCCTCCATAGTTCAAGTAAACCAATCCACATTAGCCACCCAGACCCATAGCCCAATATGTTTTGTTTCCACGCACAACAATAGTCCTGCACCAACCGGGGGTTGTCCCTGGGTGCACTTGCATAGTGCATACAGGGATAATCGTCGGTTGGTGCCTCCTTATTATTTAAAATTATTTAAGGGGCCTCTGCGAGTTGGCTTCGGCTCCTCGTATGCCTTCCAAAGGTCCGGGACCACAGGGTCCCGAGAAATGAAAAAAATAATAATAATAATAACCCCACTGCTGTATCTCTACGTTGACGTCGTGGTGGGGCTTGCGCGCTTAGAATTTACTTTGCCGGAACGGGTCTAGCATGAGGAGCCAGGCCAAGAGAGATACAGAAACCCGCAGGGCAGCATGTGGCGAGCTGTTGGGCAGTAGTGACCGACCCTATCTTCCGGGAGAAATCTTGTCCTCATCTCTGGCTTGCCTTAATTCCCTGGACGAGCTCGTTCACAAAGACGTCTAAACTGTAGGTATTATTAACTAGGCTCTTGCTGTAAATGAAAGTAAAACTTCTGAATCTTCTAAATTCCTGCCTTCTTGTACAAATATACCCGCTACAAGGCCAACTCAAAGTTTCGACAGAATGTTGCAAAACCGATATAATGTGTCGATTTTATTTATTTTAGACAAACTTTAGAACCGCAGCTTCTTTTTAACCAACTTCCAAAAAGGAGGAGGTTCTCATTTCGGATGTTTTATTTTTATTTTTTATGTATGGTATGTCCGGGCATAGCTCCGTCATATAAAGACGAATTTGCAAAATTCCTTTTTTGTTTGAAAGCTCTCGAGGTGGTCCCATTGCCACCAAATCAGAATCTGATGAGGGGATCCCATGGAAATCGAGGGAAATCCTCAAATTTTATATTTTTCTGGCACACCTATATTTTATTTTATTTTATTTTTAAATGTATGGCATCTCGTAGCTGGCCTAGAGAGGCCGTGACTACTTAACCGGACTATCCTGTGGCTGCTTTAAGCGAACTCACAGCCTCCAGCCATGGGCATAATCTTACAGACTAAGCGACTAAGGGCTCCCCCTGTGGGGAACGAACCTCGGCTTAGGGCGTCGCTGGGGGCAGGCTGGATCAAATAAGAGTGATTATTATTGAACGGGGAGTTTAAAGCTACTGGCTCAGCTACGCCACCAGCGGGCACTTCATACCCGAGCAAGGAACGGGGAGCACACCTATAGCGATTTGGGTATTTTTTATAGTAACTCGTGCATTTGCTCTCGGAAAGCACCATTTGGTGAAGTGGAACTGATGATGAAAACCACAGATGGCCGTCGGAACTACTCAACCATACCTAACTAATGCACGGTTGCGATTCGATTACTTTGATATGGTTGCTAAGCAATCTATGCTCGTCACAATGCTAAAGGTGAAGGTGACTTCATCATCAGCTCCAGTTCTCCTGGTTCTTCTTACTAGGAGAACTCCTCAACAATTAACGTCACTGCATCGGGAAAAGTAATAAGTATTTAGACTTAGATAAATTACAAACTGACCCACTAAAAAGTGAAAAATAAAAACTGTTTTACAAAAAAAAAACAACCGAGATAATAAATAATATAAAGTGAAAAATAACTTTAATTTCGGAAGTGGGTGGCATAAAACTAAAATACAGATCCAAATACACCGCCTTCCGAAATTATAGTTATTTTTCACTTTGTACTTTTTTTCTTTTTTTGGAAATCGGTTGTTTTTTTTTTTGTAAAAAAGTTATTGTTTTGTGATGTCACTTCAAAAAGAGAGGAGGCTCATTTTTCATCCAGAAGTACACAGCGGTTAACGTACTTGGCGAGTCTGAACATAGGCTCTTCGCGCATGTTCTCTCACTCACACTCGCCTCATATCACCATATTTTGATTCCTTAAAAATGTTGCTGCGCAGCTTTCTGCGCGAAGTTCGGACTCGCCAAGGTACAGACGCCAGCTGGTCAACCTACCCGAAACTGTCAGTTTTTCCCAATCAACATTGAACCTAATGCTTTAGCAATAGAGTCGAAAATCTATTAATGAAATCTGACAGATTGTAGTAGCTTGATGTGCTGGCGTCCGTACGTCGGCTGTATTATATCCTGCGTTTGCGATTATTTTCAGTTAAAAAGGAAAGGACTCCGGAAGGCTTATGATAGTCCCATACAGTCGTCGCACGGACCCGCTAGCGAATATTTGTCCGCTGTTAAAGTTGCGTTTTGTAACAATTTATTAATATTTTAACATAAAAAAATGCATAGTTATAAGTGATTTACCAATATTATCGTCTATGAGCCGTGAAAATATCACTTGTAGTTTAGGAGCAGTAGTGAATTTAAAGTTGAAAACAAACTGATTAAAAAAAATGACATGGTATTTAAGAGGCTATATAGTCATTGGTATTTATAATGTTCCTTAAGATTGAAGTATACCTACTTACATATCAAAGTTTCATATATATTTTTTTCTGAATTTTTTTGTAGGCTCATTTAAAAGCAGTAGGTTCTCAAAAACGACCATGTCACGACTATGTCAGTACCTATATTAAGTCTCTACATCATTGCAACACGCGCTATCCCAGCAATCTCGTGTTGATATAAGATTTTTTTTTATTTTAATCTAAATACCAACTACACACTTCTCTCTACGATTACACAACGACCCTGGATAGGCTCAAAAGTCGCCAGAGCTTCTTAAGCTCTACGCAGGCTATTTAGGACAAACCATCCAATGAGAGAAACAAGTTGTTTGAAGGGAAGCACCCACCAGCTCCCGACTTCGACAAACCCCATTTTCCGCCCGGGCAGACCTGGGTATGCAATTGGGTGGAGCACCGCCGCGTCCCCGCGGAGGCGATCGGCGGCGGCGATGGCCCTGGTCCAGGACATGGTACGGAGAGAGAGTGCATGGGAAGCCGTCATCACCTCCTTCTGCGAAGCAGTAACGCTCGCAAAGGAGGAGGCGGAACGCGTGGGCGAGAGGCAATCTTTGCGCCCTCACGCCTCTAGTCGCCGCAGGAGACGCCCTGGGCGTCGGGAATTTAGAGCCAATTCTCGGCCGACGCAGTCGTGGGCTTGTGGACGGTGGTCAGTGGGTAGCAGGCTGTCTGGTAAAGACCAGGCCCGGGTCGACGGTGTGTTGTTTTCCACGCGCGCCTCATAGAGATATCAGCACTAACTGATGGGGTCGCTAGGGCCGATGCCTGCCAGGGTTGCGGGTTGTTCGAAAGAGCTACCGTGGCCCTGGCACAGGCAACTGAAGGAAAACGGGTGGGATAGTCAGTACAGTCGTGTGCCACTTGCTGAAGTGTCCTAAGTACCCATTCACTTGCACTAAAGAAGACGTAAGGACACTGATACCGCAGTCAACGTGGCCACTTATTGGGCTCGAACAATATAAAGGAAAGTATAGTTCGCGTCAAATAACTTTGCCGCTCTTAAAGCAGGCTTTCCGATGCGCATGGCATGGCGCGCTGCTATTTTAGTATAGACACAGATTAATACAGATGGGACACTCCGCAGTTTATATATGAAGCTACAAGTACGCGGCGGGCCTATCTCACTGGGCCAATTCAGTAGGACTGCCGCGGTCAGAAGGTATCAGAGTTACGCGTTAGAAAGAGAGGCAAATTGTAGGTGAATATAACTGTAGGTAATAAGCGTTGTGCGACCTGAATTGCACTTTGTGTCGTAGCAAGTCGCTTTTTATTTAAATGATTTTGCGGAGCGTCCCATCTGTGTTAATCTGTGGTATAGATAATAACTACTGCGCAGTCATTTGCGCGAACTTTAGTACTTCAAATTTACATGACGCGAACTATACCATCGATGAGAAAATAATAAGACCGACTGACTGAAAAAGAAAACCGGTCAAGTGCGTGTCGGACCACGCACAATGAAGGGTTCCGTAATTAGGATGAATTTATCCCAAAAACAAGCTTAACTTTGTAGTTGAAAAACATGTTCTCCAATGTACAGACGCCAGCAGGCCAAGCTACCCGAAATTGTCAAATTTTCTCAATCAACCTTGAACCAAGGCAATCAAGCTTTAGCAATAAATTTGAAAATATATTAGAAAATATGACAGATTGTAGTAGCTTAATGTGCTGGCGTCTGTACATCGATATACGGCATGATCAATTCTCTAACTGCAAATGTAAGTTTGTAATCGCAATTGTTTTTCTTTTATGTGATAAAACTACAAATTAACGTTTTTCGGACTTTTTCCTTTACTTGTGCTGACCTTGCTTCTTGCCTAATTTCATGATTCTAGGTCAACGGGAAGTATGTATTAGTAGTAGGTTTTGATGATACAAAAATATGTCGCATAACAGGCCGTATTTTTATTGCGTTGACGAACTAATCTACATGGTCTTCACATGAAATGACCAAGATTATGTCTGGACTTTATAAGAGACTGTGACCTCTGAGTTTGTTTCGGCCTTTCTTCTCAGAGTAGTCAGATAGGAAACGCCGACCTCATCTAGTTTAAAAAAAAAAAATTGACTTGTAAAAGTGTTTGTACAAACCTACTTACAGAAATAAAAATCATTTATCATTAATGTCAACATTATCACCCGAAACAATATTTCAAAAAGGAAAATTAGGAAATTGCCTCCAAGACTCGCGCCGCGTATCGGCACTACACAATTCTCTTTATGAAGAGACTTATTACGATCGTCATTTTAAAGAGATTACCACAAATTCAATTCTATCGATGTTTCTCCCGACGTAAATAGTCTTTCCGCACATTTCACATATTTATAATGTACAGACGCCAGCACATCAAGCTACTACAATCTGTCAGATTTCTTTAATAGATTTTCGACTTTATTGCTAAGGTATTAGGTTCAAGGTTGATTGGGAAAATCTGACAGTTTCGTGTAGGTTGACCTGCTGGCGTCTGTACAAGTATCTATATAAAAAAAACATAAAAATAAAAAGGTGAAGGGCTCATATAGGGCATCAAAAATTTTGTCCGCGTCGCTGCCAATGGAAAAAGTGCCCAAAACGTTTGTTTTTAGGGTTCCGTACCTCAAAAGGAAAAAAACGGAACCCTTATAGAATCAAAACCCTTATAGGTCTGTCTGTCTGTCTGTACCTCTGTCACAGCCAATTTGCTCCGAATCTAATGGACCGATTAAGTTGAAATTTGGTACACGTATGTATTTCTGTGACCTAAACACGGACGTGTAATGTAAATGAATGAATTTTGAATATACTCGTAGGGATCCATTCTGGGGGGCAAATAGCAACATTAAAAATATACGAGTATATATATTTGCAAACTACTGTGCGATATATCAAATGAAAGGGCTTACTTAAGTCTCAAATATATATATATATTATATTATAATTTTAAAATAATCTGTTTTAAAGTTATTTAACAAAATAGATAAAACTTGACATTTCCCCCTTTATCTACCCTTTAACTACTGACCTTAAAATTTTGAAAAAAATACAAAAAAAAAATACATGCGCAAAAAAGTGGCATCAGTGATACGCAGATTGAGGAGAAGCAGCAATAGCATTCTGAAGGTGTTTGCAGAAAGGATAGAAGGGCCTACAATGGATAGATTTATCAAGCTGCATGTCAGACATGGGACTTGATAAATCTTCCTCTAATCTTGGCTGTATTTTTATTGTGTTTGAACTCACGTGTGCCTATCTGTTACATACTAACATAGTTTTAACACGCTATGGGCCGTCGACGCCTGAAAATAAACGATTTCTATTTTTATTTTTTATTTTATTTTTTATAACCTCAAAATGGACCACCAAAAATAATACTTAAAGGTACCTACTACTTACGTAACTCAAGGCAGACCCGTATAAATCATACAATACATTTCACTCAGATAAAGTGGATAGATTGTACTTTAATAACACTAAGGATTTTTGTGTTTAGTAAGATTTTAAAGTACATAATTATTGTTCTGAGTTGAGATAAGAACGAATGTTGTGCGTTACAAAAACAAAAATATGACGATATAAATATTTTTTCTTTTTTGTATTTGACATAAGTCACAGCTGTGTTGCCAAATAATGATTAACAAATCGAATCGGTTAAAATGATCGATTCGATACAACATTAATTTAGTAAAAGCAATGCTCTTTCGTTACGACGTTTCGTTATACGTTGTTTAAAGTGAGCATCTAGTCTCAATCAAATCGATCTACTTTCTTTTTATTTAATCAACAATATTTGCAAGAACACGACTTTTCAAAACATACATAATACTTGCGGAATTGCTTTGGTCTTGAAAATTAATTGGGTTCGTCTATTTAATATCCCTTTTCGTGTTTTTTTATGTGATTACTTATTGACCATTCAACTTAACATTTTCTAACTTTTTTATCTCACACCGCCACCCATGAAATCTTATCATTCAAGACTCACATTTTTTTTTTAAGTTAAGTTTGCACAGGTTTTTTTTTTCTAACACCTAACTAAGGACCCTTGGGTTTTTAATATGAATATAACGATACCTTAACTGCCGAAATCCATCCAGCCGTTTGGTAGATACGAGCTAATAAAGAAATTTACAAATATACACGATACGCGCGAAAACCATAACCTTTCCTTGGCAGTCGGGTAATAAAAATTTGAAAAAACAATCTGTCACGGATTTACTCGAGCGCGTCAGAAATTGACACGTGTTTCTGATAACGGAGGAATATTGATCTGCCGGTTTACATAGCAGGGGGCGCCGTACGAAGGGGTTGAAAATGGGTAAAAAAAAATGTAGTATTCGAGCGCGTCAGATATTTAGAAGGGATGTTAAGTAAACCTTAAAGGAGCTCCTATTCAAAAGACTGACGATTTGGATACGTCCAAAACTCATGACCGATTTTCGAAAATGCAAAATAAAATATCGTGACATTGGAATACTCGAGCGCGTGAGATTAATATACATACAGACGGTTCCGCTTGATGTCCTTGTCGTGCTGACCCATAAACTGAATCCTGTAGCCGCTTCGCTCACCGGTGACGGGTATACATCATTTACCATTTAACATCTTGGGCTCCCCTACCATAATATCTATCATTGGTCGTGATATAAGTTTTTAAACTGACATGGTCACTGACATTATCATTAGAACTTAAAACGGGATATTTACCATGTATATTAATTGATTTGAGTTTCCGATATTTCGGCACTGTTGCAAGTGCCATGATCACGGATAAACGAACAAGAAAGAGGGTAGACCGTTTTGTCTGCTCGTAAACATCCACCCGCAATAACTTCAGTTTATCCGTGATCATGGCACTTGCAACAGTGCCGAAATATCGGAAACTCAAATCAATTAATATACATGGTAAATATCCCGTTTTAAGTTCTAATGATAATTGGTCGTGATGTAAATTAAGTTAATGTTTATCGCCTCGACCTTCTAAATAATATTTTAAGTATGAGGAAATCAGCAAGCTTAAGACATTTTTTGGTGTATATCCATCTGTAATTTCTGGATATTTAGATTTATTTTATTAAAATACTTGCGGAATGCACTTTACAAAAAAAAAAAAAATTCATCGAAACATCAGGAAATGCATTGGAAGATAATTACTTTATTTCTTGGGAAATCATTTTGCCGTATGTAGTGTTATTATTTATTCTGAGCAACCTTCGATATGGGCAATGAGTCCAGCTATCAACCTTACTGATAATTATATTTATTTAGTAGCTCGTGAAGGATACTCAAATGCATTTCTAGATGATTACTGAATGATGGATGAATGAGCAGCGTCATGTGCAGCTATCACAAAAACAATATTTTATATAAGTTTATGCCTCTGTTTTATTGCCACTGCAATGGAGTACTAAAATTAGTAAGTATAATGAGTTGTTTATTTTAATGCGTAATTATTTATGATGTATGCAGGTACCTACTTCTGAAAAGATGAAGACGTATAAATATATCTTCGCATTGTTATGGTATTTTTTTTTTTACTGGACCATTCTTGGGAACCTTTTGGTTATGGAGATATTAAACGTCAAAGTTCAAACTTTTTTTGACGTTCTCTTACGAAAATAAATTTTAAATGTCGAGTCAACGTGATTAAAATAAAAAAAAAATGATAATAATGCTAAAAGATTTAAAAAAGAGAGAAAAATGGTTTGGATTAGAGATTCGACTGCCTGAATGGCGAGCGACTGCCAAAACCATACTAATGAGTATAATATTATCATAAGATATTTTCTATGCTTCGAACGATGCTAGTGATGTTCGAGCTGCTGCCATGCGAGTGGTGGGAGAAGGCGAGCAGGCGAATGAAAACAAAAAAAAGTTGGAAGTTACTCGGATACTAGCTACTGTCCAAATCGCAAGTGCGAGTGGCTAGTTTACACAGTGCGAGCTGCTGACTAGACAGTAGATAGCAGCTCGCTCTGTGTACTCGCATATCACAGCTTGCCTTGGCTGTTTACACAGTGTGAGCTGCTGACTAGACAGCTGTGCACTTTGTACTCGCACGTCATTAGCTCGGCTTGCCTTGACTGTTTACACAGTGCGAGTTGCTGCACTGAAGCTACTCGGTAGACTGACTCGCACGCTAGCTCGCACGAAAACAACAAATGTTGAAGTTACTCGGCTGCGAGCTACTGTCTAACTCGGAAGTGCAAGTAACTCGTATGATACGTCCACACAGCGCGAGTTGCTGCACTGAAGCTACTCGATAGGCCGACTCGCACGCTAGCTCGCACCATGTAAACTAGCCATTAATGTGCATCATCTCGCTCTCGCATTTTATGAGCGCCGCTGCCACGAACAGCGTAGACCCACCAGTTTTATTGCACTCAAAACGTGAATGGGGAAATTTTATTTTTAAAAGAGTAACCGTGGAGTTTCTTGCCGGCTCTTTTCCATAGGAAACGATCAATTGGGACCGTGCACCTAGCTTCTGACGTTTCATAAGCGTCCATGTAGGTTTATGTGGAATAAAATAATGTTGAATTTTGACATGTTGTAGTTCTACAACACCAGCGTATAGAACTCCAACATGTAAAACCCCTGCGTATCTGAATCTCTCTATGTATCAGTATACACAGAAAAGAGACGGGTTATTACGTTACCTTTGATAATGCTATTAATTTCGGTCAAATATCAAAAATTACCCTAACATAATATTCGGTTCGTAGTTTAATAATCAATCCCAGAACTGGAACAGTACCCGTAGCCGTACAAACAGCGCGGGCCCTGGAACGAAGCCAATAAAACTATGGGGGCTGCAAAAAGGAGGTTAAATCAATAAGGTTCATAGCAGTTCAGTTCTGGACATCAACTGTAGTGCTCTTCTGTAAAGTTCACTTGGAACCTCACTCAAGTGAGCGCACACAATTCGAAACCGAACTTCATTCATTCATTTGTTTTTAAAGTAAATCATCGCGGATTCACAACGAGACACCGTTCGAATTTGGAACTCCTCATTTAATTCAATCCTTGGCTCATGCTGCGATAAAACATCATTGTCGAAATCACAGTGATCTTTATTGTTGATGCTATAAGATTGCTTTTGGGTTGCTGCTGTCAGATCTGACAGTAGGTAAAATAAATGTGAACGGTGTGTAGTGGAGCTGACTGTCCAGAGTGCGCCGGGCCATACATTGAAGTATCGTGGAGGCTATTTCAACGTACGTATAAAGCCTCGTTTACACGAGGAGAGTTTTTCGACCGTTGATACTAAAGCTACGGTTTCGGTTCGGCCGCAGTGACGGCTGTCATGAAAACGATGACAGCGGCAAAGATTTAAATCGTTAGATTCGCCCTACCGCTTCAAAAGATAGTCGCATTTCTGTTTCGTGTTGACACTTCTGACACGCAATGACGCAGTGACTTCATTTGATTATCATGCTAACGCTGTTCAATAATGTGTGATCTCACCTTTTTCTTGGGACTAAGTACGGTGAGGGCAAATCTAGCGATTTAAATCTTTGGGGGCAGGGTTTGACATAATGTGAAATACTGGTGAAAATGACCGAAACTAAAGCGAGAAGTCCACGTCGATTTATCGCACTCCATCGTTACTAAGAATGTTGCCAAAATTTTGTTAGCGAGGCAAAAACACATACCAACGCGACGCATCTGACTCGCGTCGAGTCTTTGAAAGTCAATCTGGACATGACATTACATTTTAAGCAATAAAAAATTAACTTCTTGTCTTTAACTTTTAGTTTTCTTCTTTATAGAATCCAAAATGTCTGCCGAAAAGATACTCCACGAAGACAACGGTTCTTCATCAGCATCACTGCATTCAGAAGACAGTGATTCCACGCCAGAGAGTGCCACAGACTCGCAAAATAGTTTATTCAAGACCGCAGATAATACGTGTGTAGAAAGTTGCATAGAGAAGACGAAATGCGAGGGAAATAAGAAGAAAGGGATTTGTTGTAGTAAGTAGAATGTTTAGTTTTTTTTTTTTTTTTTTTTTTATTTGTGATGGGTTTGCTCTTGACTCTAGTCTAGGTCAGAGGTGCAACCAGGTAGGGATGGTAACTGGCAGTTAATTATTTTAGTATCTTCAAGCTCATATTCTAATTCTCCCAAGGGTTAGGCAGAGGTATTTAGAGAAGCCTTGAACATGCTTCTTCTGGGTACGCTCACTCCATCGTAGACTTTGTCTCTGTCACCTCTGACCTAGTCTAACCCATCTCAAATAAAAAAAAGCCACATCTCGCAAGTTATGATTAAGGCCCATGTAATGGGGGGGGGGGGGGGGCGAGCACAAATCCAGACTCCAACACCCATCCAACTATGCTGGGGTTGGCTTCCAGTATTTTACATGGAACGACTGCCTATCTGACCTCCACAACCATCTTACTGGGTACTACGATACCACTTGGTAAGACTGGTTGTCAGACTTTCGGGCTTCAGACGACCCGTAACGATTGTCAAAGATCCTCGAATGGAAGCCAGGACCAACGGCTTAACGTGCTTTCCGAGGCACGGAGGAGTCTCGGTATGAAAAGATGGTCACCCATCCACAGACCAACCCCGACAAGCGTAGCTTAACATGATGGATCGATCCGTGCGACTGTTATTACTTAGCCACGAGCGAGACCAATCCGTTCTAAACCTAAATATTGTAAGCCTCTCATCGCAAAAATTCACCAAACAGTCGCCCGTTTTAGGTCGATTAGTCAAAAATAAATAATAAAAATAAAAAAAAAGTAGCTCCTTCAATAGATCATATTTGCAATGACCTAGTCTAACCCATCTCAAATAAAAAAAAGCCACATCTCGCCAGTTATGATTAAGGGGGGGATAATGGGGGGGGGGGGCGAGCATATTGCCATCAACCGGGCACAAATCCAGACTCCAACACCCATCCAACTATGCTGGGGTTGGCTTCCAGTCTAACCAGATTCAGCTGAATACCAGGAAGACTGCCTATCTGACCTCCACAACCCTCTTACTGGGTAATACGATATCCCTTAGAAGACTGGTTGTCAGCCTTTTGGGCTTCTGACGACCCGCAACGCCTGTTAAAGACTCACGAGGGGTCTTGGTATGTAAAGATGGTCATCCACAGACCAACCCGGCAAGCGACCAACCCGAACGATCAACCCGTGCGGCTGTTATTACTTAGCCACGAGCAAGACATTCCTAATCCATTGCTACTTATGTTTGAAAAATCCGTCTGCTCGACAACGTAAATTACGCAATGAATGTTGTCGTTTTGTCAGAATGAAAGGCAGTTGTCAGTGAATTCCCAGAACTCCTTAGTGAACGGTCGATTAGAGTAGTTGTTGATGGCTGCTCTTCTGACCTTATGGCTATTGATGCCGGAGTTCCTCAGGGGTCTGTTCTCTCTGCAACTCTTTTCCTGCTGCACATCAATGACCTGCTTCGGCCTGGTATTGTTGGGTACGCAGATGACAGTACAGTTTCAGAAAGATACTTGTCCAGCGCAAAAACCAGCGGGGCTGAAGTTCGTTCCTTGAGAGAGGCCATGGTAGAGCGGACAGATTTGACCTTAAGCTTTGTCTCCCAGTGGGGTGATGATAATCTGGTCTCTTTTAACGCCACCAAAACGCAGGCGTGTCTTTTTACCGCTAAAAAGAGTCGTTTCGCCCAAACTCCTACTTTTCGGGGTACATCTGTTCCTGTAACTGATCGACTTGAGCTCCTAGGCATGGAGTTGACATCTGGTCTCAACTTCGGCGCCACCATCGAGTACAAGGCCCAAACTGCGGCCAAGAAACTGGGCATCCTAAATAGGGTGAAGCGATACTTTACGCCTGGACAGCTTTTAACCCTTTACAAAGCGCAAGTCCGATCCTGCATGGAGTATTGCAGTCACCTTTGGGATGGATCAGCTAAGTACCAACTAGCCGCGCTTGACTCGGTGGAACGCAGAGCTAAGAGGCTCATTGGCGACGTAAAACTGGTGGATGCCAAGCTTCATTGCTTGGCTCATCGCCGCAAGGTTGCCTGCTTGTCGGTCTTCTACAGATTGTACTTCGGAGAGTGTGCCCGAGAACTCCACGACCTCATTCCACCGGCCCCCTTCTACCACCGGACATCTAGACGCACTGCCAGTTACCATCCCTACCTGGTTGCTATTCCACCAATTCGCACTAAGCGCTTCCAAATGTCTTTTATAATGCGCACAGCAAAAGAGTGGAACTCACTACCTGCGTCTGTGTTTCCGAACGTATACAACCCTAATCTTTTCAAAGTGAGAGTGAACAGGCTTCTTCTGGGTAAGCTCACTCCATCGTCGACTTTGTCTCTGTCATCTCTGACCTAGACTAGAGTCAAGAGCAAACCCATCACAAATAAATAAAATAATAATAATAACTCACAGCAATAAAATCTAAGGGCGGATACAGACAGTTCGAAGCATGCGCCGCATTTTTTTTTTTTTATATGAAAGATGGCTCAGGCTGAGCCATCTTGCAACTTGCATCTAAAACCGCTGGCATGCGAAAGTGAGTTTGTTTGTTACACTTTCAAGCTAAAACGGCTGAATTGATTTGGATGAAATTTGGTACACGGTTTATCGACATACCACGCGGGCGAAGCCACGTGCGGAATCTAGAACGAGGCAGTTACAGAGAGTTTTTATAGAACACATTAAGTACTTATTATCTATAATTAGCAACACATTACTAAACGCCTGTCAGACCATAAACGATTAACAAAACCATAAACAAATTAAAAAACCCCAAACTTCCTCCTTCCATCTTGGGCTTTCAATAGACAAACTATGTTCTATGCTTAGAATGAAGTTATTATTCTAAGGTTCTATGATATGGGGTTTGGTTTCCGCACTTTAATCCTTCGAGAGGACCATTGTGCGTGAGCCATGGCGGCCGTCAGTAAGTTTACTCCAACCAGCCCACCTCACTCCTGAAGCTGATCAGCACATTCAATTTTTGAGACCATTGCGTGGTTGCGCAGTTTCTGTTGATTTGCCCGTGGAGTACGCATACTTTTGTTTATGAAGAGATTTTACCCGGAGAGGTCCATCCCGGATGTGTCTGTCACAGTCTCTCAAGGGTTTTCAGTAGAAAAGATGTGAGGCGTCTGTAGGTCTTAGGTTGTTTGCCAGGTTTGGGTATGAAAATAACTTTCACTTCGCACCACGCGAGACTGCGAGAGGTACATTGCATTGTTCTGTAGTAGAGCTGGAAAGATGCCATCCAGTCCTGCGGACTTATGTATGACTGGAAGGTGTTGATAGTCCAGTTCAACTTCCCACGTCCTGTCCTCCAGGAGTGTACAGTCTGGCAAGTAAGTCTCGAGAAGGACCTTACTGATTTCATGGTCGGTTATAATAATATATTTATTTGCATAAAAAGATGGTAAAAGTACAATTTAGAACAAAACATGTTTTGCCAATATAATAATAAGCAAATTTTTGAGTAGGTTACTGACATTAACATTGTTTGTTAATGAACTCCTTAACACTATAGAAACTATTATATTCGTAAACTTTATTGTTATATAATCTAATGTTTAAATTTTTGAGATCATTTGGTAACTTATTATATAAACGTACACACATTACAAGGCAGCTTTTATTATATTTAGTTAGTCTTGGAATCTCGCTTAGTACGAGCCTATTGGGGTCTCGTCGGCTGCGGACATTAACAGCATCTGCTTTGAGAAATAAATCCTGATTTTTTCTTACAAACATACATATCTCATAGATGTAAAGAGACGGTAGCGGTAATAAACCAAGTTTTTTGAATACAGGTCTACATGATTCGTCTGGTTAGAGCCCGTAAATTGCTCTAATGCACTTTTTTTGAGCAACAAATGCTCTATTATGCTCGGTGCTGTTACCCCACATTATTAAACCATATCGCAACAACGACTCGACATATGCATGATATGATATTATTGCCGTTTTAATGGTTCGTGTGTAAGAGTTGTCAGGCTTTTCCAGCTCGTCAAGAGTTCGGTTCTGATCGGTTGATAGGATCTTCCTCTCGCGGCTTCATTATTTGTTTTGATAGACAAACTAATTATATTCCATTTTTAAATATTAGAATTTTAAATATGGGGTCAATTTTTGCAAACTGTACCGTGTGACATATCAAATGAAAGGGCTTACTGTGAGGGTCTCAAATATATATATGTATATATATATATATATTTGTAATTTTAAAATAAATTGTTTTAAAGATATTTAAAAAAAATACCATCCCCTAATTTTGATAAAAATTCAGAAAATAGTTCTATACCTATAAGTTACAGGAAAACTTATAAGACGTCTATGGTCTTAAAATAACATGGTAAATCTCAATATTGTGCGTACAAAGTTACATTTGCAGTTCGAATGTACTACAATGTTAAGTATTTTCTTGGGACAAATTCTTCCCAACTACGGAACCCTCCATTGTGCGTGGTCCAACACGCATTTGGCAGGTTTTGTTTTATCTATGCGTTGACAAAGCCATCTTTCGCATTCAGCCTAGTTACGATCTTTGACAATGAATGTCCTAGGGTTTCAAATACATAAATAGTGTTCCATCATGTTTTGCATACTAAAAACGTTGGCAGAGATAGAATCGCGCCTAATATTTCGGGTTCCGTATGTCTGAATTTAGTTTCTTTACCATGTTTGGATGTACTCATAGAGGATTATTATAATAATCCTGTACGTCCAAAAAAGATCAGATGTTATCTATAACAATCAAACTACCTAGCCCTTTCCCAACTATGTTGGGTCGGCTTCCAGTCTAACCGGATGCAACTGAATACCAGTATTTTACATGGAGCGACTGCCTATTTGACCTCTACAGCCCAGTTGCTGGGTAATACGATACCCCTTGGTAAGACTGGTTGTCAGACTTTCGGGCTTCTGAAGACCCGTAACGACTGTCAAAGATCCACAAAAGACAGCTGGGACCAACGGCTTAACGTGCTTTCCGAGGCACAGAGAAGTCTCGGTATGTAAAGATGGTCACCCATCCACGGACCAACCCCGGCAAGCGTAGTTTAACCTGATGGAACGACCCGTGCGGCTTTTATTACTTAAGCACGAGCTCCTCAGATGTTATCTATAACATTTACCCTTATGATCTGATAGCCCTACTTGTCTTGTGGGATTTAGGAGGTCTATCGGTTGCATCCTGGAAAGTATAGCCTCCCCTTTTAGAGAGGGAGTGGGCTGTAATCTACGGTTTGAGAATCACCCCTTGATGAAATCAATTGCTCAAAGTGCATTCCTGCCCGAATTCAAACCCATGACCTTGTTCTACAGCTCGTAATTCGTAATTCGGGGCTGTTATCACTGGATCACCACAAGAAAGATAAGTGTATAAGAATTTTAATTTCACACGGACCCCTAAAAAATCTAACACTACCTCGTTATTCAAATTAATACCCTAACACAACGCAATAAGGATCTTCTACATTCAAAAACAGTTTCCCGTATGCAAATATAACTTTGCCAGAAACTGCCTACGTCACGCGTCAGGTCAATCATTCCTATGGATATAATACGTCATAATAGTGACGTAATATAAGATTTAAAAGGATATTGAGGTCAGGACACTATTAATCTTTATTGATTAGCCGTTAAGGAAAACCACTGTCGAAGTCGATGTCGTCTAGGCTTGTAATTTGATGGGCCTCATTATCATACAATGGTGGATCAGATTGGAATCAACTGTAAATTGAAGTGGATGACCGTTTGGAATTGGTTTTGTGGCCTTGAACTCAACTTGGTGTAAGTTGTGGTGGGTCACGATTTCACGAATTATAGTGTAGTTTATTATACTAGCCTATTATTGTCCCAATGTAGGGCAAAAGCCTCTTCTCATACAGAGAAGGCACGAGCATTGATCACCTTCACCACGCTTGCTCAAGACAGGTTGGCGAATTCAGACTTATATTGACTATATTATTATGTCTAGGTTTCCTTTACGGTGTTTTTCCTTCACCGATGTCAGTAATGTTCAAGATAAACTCGAGAAAGTACATACGAATTGAAAAAGTCACATTAATGAGTGGAAGCCTTAACCATCACGACGTTTTTCCATACTCTACACTTGACATATTATTTTAGTTTAAGGCGAAAGCTCCAGGTAGTCCGCGAAATATAAATTTTCTTAACTTTTTTGCAATTTGCAGGTCAGTATCAGGTTGTATGTTGATCTGAATAAGATTCGAGACCGTAACAAATATGTATTTATAGAATTATAATCATTAAAATCATCAATACAACTCTCTAAGTTCATTTAATCCTAATGAATTGGCTATTTCATGAAATCTTGACATTTAGGATTATACTAATATAAGGAGTTGTATTACTAATTCTAATGATTATGATTTTGTAAATACATATATGATACGGTCGCGAATCATACTTTAATCAACATACAACCTAATACTAACTTGCGAAAAACGTAAGAAAATTATAATTTTGCGGGCTACCTGGAGCTTCCCCCTTAACAAGGTTTTATTTAGATGTACTTGTTACTAGTTCTAAGACAGACCAAAGAAATGATGAATAAATTTTGACACGCGACTGCTTTTAGAGATGTATGGCAGAAACAAAAAACAACCGACTTCCAAAAAAAAAATATTACAAAGTGAAAAATTATTTCAATTTTGGAAGTCAGTGTCTTTGGATCTGCATTATAGTTTTTTGCCACCGACTTCCGAAATTAAAGTTATTTTTCACTTCGTAGTGTTTTTTTTGGAAGTGGGTTTTTTTTTTTGTTTAAATTTATTATTTTTCACTTTTTAGTAATGGTACCTACACCCAACACCAAATACCACTACTTGCTATGTAAACAATAGTGAAAGAGAGTATTAGAGCATCATCAAGATACATAAAGTGGATTAAATATACGTATTATGGAAGAACTACCCAAGCAAAGTTAATACAATTTATACGGGACCATTGCGCAATCTTCCTCTACCAAATGAAAAAAGAATTTTCATAATCGCTCCACAATTGACGAAAATATCGATGACTTCATAATAATACCCCACATGCCCTTGTAGCCCCACTTCGAATTTTTAAGAAACCCTTACAGTCCCTTTTGCAAAAAAAAATATCTGTATTTTTATTTCTTTCTTATTTGCAAAATAGTTGGGCAAACGTCATCTAAAACTATTTCAAAATTCAAGTTCATAGTATTAGTAGTCTAGAGATATCCAGCTGTGACAGGCAGACAGACTGAGTCGCACCATAAGGGTTCCTTTTTCCATTTTGGTACGGAACCCTAAAAACAACCGAGTAAAAAAAACCGCTACAAAGTAAAATACAGAAGAAGGCGTAAAACTAAAATACAGAACCAAATACACCAAATTCCGAAATTAAAGTAATTTTTACTTTCTAGTATTTCTTTTGGGAGTCGGTTATTTTTTTGGAAAAAAGTTTTTTCATTCATATCATCCCTCACACAATCTGATATTTTTCTTTAGGCTCCATCTCCTATCCCATCCATCGGCATTTATATTCATCTCTTTTAGTCACATGCGTTTCTGCCCTCCTCATCACATAATTTATTAAAACTTAGTTCCGAAATTCCCAAGACTAGATTTAAAGATTGGATAATCGGGCGCTTATATACCTAAACTTCTTCCCACGAAAGAATAATAAGGACATTCCTTTCTGAATAAATAAGTAATCGCGGGTTCCCGGGATTTAACAATTTTGTAAAAACAAGTATAACAAACTTAATGAAATTATAATAGTGGTTATTTTGATTTAGTATCTTTATTTTATTCATAACAATTGGAATATCAATAAAAATTGATAATGTGCACAATGTGGTCAAGTAGTGGAAATTGATTTATCTATCTAACAGATTAGTGATTAAATCGACTAATTTATTGTATTTTATACGAACAGAAGACTAAATAATGTTTATATTTACGACTGCTATAAAATTTCACAGGTGTATTTTTTAATTATTGATATTTCCAAGCAAGCAACACAAAATCATTAGAGTCTACATAAGAGTAGATGACTTTATCCAAAATCTATTCGTGCATTCTGAAAGGCATGTCCGTATTATTCTTTCGTCAATCACTCCCGTGGCTCCCGAGAAATTCCTACTTAGTCTCGAGCCTAAAATGAATTGCTAACGAGACATTTTCCGGCCACCATATATGCCTTATTATAATTGTTGAGTAACTGTCGATTCTATGTCTATGCATTATGATGTGTTCAACGAGTGTTTTGACCTCGGCAGGCCTTTTGATGAGGTGAGAATTATTAATTTAGATACACAATGTATGTATGGGCTGCTGTCTTGTATGGATCAGAATGTTGGGCCACAAAAAGAATGAATGAAAGGCAATTGCATGCAGCTGAGGTGAGAATGCTAAGAGGGATGTGTGGTGTTACGCGAATGAATAGAATAAAAAATGAGTATGTAAGAGGAAGTCTGAAAGTGACACCGGTGACTGAAAAGTTGCGTGGAAATCGGTTGTCATGGTATGAGCATGTGATGCGGAGGAATGAGGAAAATGTCGTCAGGAAAGTTTTGAGTATGATTGTGGATAAAAATGCTATACGGGTAGGGGAAGACCAAAGAAACGATGGATGGACTGTGTGAAACATGATATGGCCAAAAAGGGAGTGACTACCGAGAATACGACAAATAGAGAAGTATGGAAGAAAAAGACATGTTGCGCCGATCCCAAATAAATTGGGACAACGGCAGGAGAATGACGATGACTGTATAGGGTGTATCTTCTTCTCTATTATTTGAATAGGATGTAAGTTGTTATTTTTATTTATTTTCACAAATCATAAATATAAATAAACAAGCTAACACTAAAATTATAAATATTAGGTACAAGTGGAAGTCTACATCATCAGCGCGGAATTGTTATTCGTGCTTGGATGATAGCAATAAGCTCACTGGGATTCGATTCCCGGACTACACAATGTATATTTTGAATATAACATCACGCCTGTATTCTCCGATGGCTTAGACAGAGGTGTACCTCTCACAAACAAATAAACAATTTCACCTCTTTATTCCCGTCGCATCGCATCGCCCGCACGAGCTATTACTTCGTTTTCGATTAGGTTAAAAAAGGAACCCTTATGGTGCGACTCAGTCTGTCTGTCTGTCACAGCTGGATATCTCAAGAACTACTAATGCTATCAACTTGAATTTTGGAATAATTTTAGATGACGTTTGCCCAACTATTTTGCAAATATAAAGTTTTTTTTTTGCAACAGGGACTGAAAGGGTATCTTATAAATTCGAAGTGGGGCTACTAGGGTATGTAGGATATCAAATGAAAGAGCACTGTTTGCACATTCTTAAACATTTTTTTTAGGCCGCATAGTTTTCGACTTTCGATAAAAATGCAAAAAAATACCGTTAATGAATCCAACCACCAAACATAAATGTAGGGAGCAGCTGATTTTTTTTTCGCCATTTCAGGTTTGGTCCCATAGTAAAAGTTGTTTGTCATCATGAGTACAATCAGGTGTTTAAGTAACGGTGACTAATTACCAGTCACCCTATATAAAGATTAGTATAGATTTTAGATACTTAAGTTGACGAATCAATAGCTATTGAAAGTTTATTTGAGAACCAGAAACCGGAGAATAGACAGTTTTGCAATTTCCCTTGAAATTTGAATAAATTATAATGTGTTTCTTAATTTTACTGGTCAAGCAGGTTCACAGGGTCGTTCTTAGGAAAAGTTACTGAGCGCGCGATGCCTCGTGTCACGCACGCCGCGTGGCGTCGAACTTCCGAACTACACACGAATTCTCTTTGTACACAAGCCATTTTACAACAAAGAAATTTATATAAACAACTGATTACAGCTTCAAATACACGCTCACGATGTTGACGCATGATCTAACTAATAATATACCCACTGTGTAGAAAATTGAAACGTAGTCCTCTTGGTCGCTTCAGTTACCAGAAGCAAATCAAAAGAAATCTTCTTGGTTGCTGGAGTTGCCAAAGGCAACACAGTGATTGATTAAGCGGAAAGCGTCAAGGTAGCCCGCGAAATTTAAATTTTCTTACGTTTTTGCAATTTGCAAGTCAGTATTAAGTTGTATGTTAAATAAAGTATGATTCGCGGCCGTAACAAATATGTATTTACAGAATTATATCATTAGAATCAGTAATACCACTCCTTAAGACGCCCCCGGAGCATGCGTAGTTCATACAAACGAAATACCAAAATAATTTGTAAATCAAACATATTTTAAAGGTAGCGTGTATTTATTCTGATTGGATTACAGAATGTCTAGGTTCCCAAATATATATTAAATAAGAACATTGATTTAGACAGGAAATATGAGAAAAATAAGTTTTCTATAGAAATTTTAAATTTCTCATATCTCGTCTTCAAATCAGTGTCCTTTCAAAAAATATGTTTGGGAACCTAGATATTCTGTAATGCAATCAGAATAAATACACACTACCTTAAGAATATGTTTGATTTAAAAAATATTTTGGTAGGTATTTCGTTTGTATGAACTACGCGTGCTTCGTGGGGCTCTTAGGTTAGTATAATCCTCAAATGTCAAGATTTCATGAAATAGTCATTTATTAGGATTACCTGGTCTTATAGAGTTGTATTGCTCACTTTAATAATTATGTAAATACATACTTGTTTGTTACGGTCGCGAATTATATTTTGATCAATGTACAACTTAGTACAAACTTGTAAATTGCAAAAAACGTAAGAAAATTTGAATTTCGAGGGCTACCCTGACGCTTTCACCTTAATAGGTAATATTTTTGTATTTATTTATTTTTAGAATTGTGTTGCATTTTGATACAAGTTACGAGAATCGATCAATAATATATATTATTATTACCTAATACTATTAAGTGCTATTATTAATTAGTGGTACACGTACCTACCTACTTCAGTGTTATACAAGGTGTAACATAAATAACATACAACCTCTTAAGCGGTCATTGTAATCATCATTATGAACAACTTTTACTATGGGACCAAACTTGAAATCGCGAAAAAAAAAATCAGCTGTCCAGTACATTTTGCCGAATTATGCGAACATAAATGTACTGAACAGCTGATTTTTTTTCGTGATTTCAGGTTTGGTCCCATAGTAAAAGTTGTTCATAATGATGAGTACAGACGCCAGCACACTACAATCTGTCAAATTTCTTTAACAGATTTTCAACTTTATCGCTAAAGCATTAGGTTCATAGTTGATTGGGAAAATTTGACAGTTTCGGGTAGCTTGACCTGCTGGCGTCTGTATAATGACCCCTTAAGAGGTGGTGCGTTATTTATGTTAAACCTTGTATATACGTGGGTTGTTCAGTTGTGGTACAGAGTCAGAAAAAAATTATTAGCCATCCCATTAATGGCCTGTGGCTAAGTAATAACAGCCGCAAGGCTCGATCGATCAGGTTAAGTTACGCTTGCCGCGGTTGGTCCGTGGATGGGTGACCATCTTTACATACCAAGACCCCTCCGTGCCTCGGTAAGCACGCTAAGCCGTTGGTCCCGGCTGTCATTCGTGGATCTTTGACAGTCATTACGGGTCGACAACCAGTCTTACTAAATGGTATCGTATTACCCGGTAGCTGGGTTGTGGAGGTCAGATAGGCAGTCGCTCCATGTGAAATACTGGTATTCAGCTGCATCCGGTTATACTGGAAGCCGATTAGACGACCCCAACATAGTTGGGAAAAGGCTAAGCAGACGATGACATTTGGGTCGAGTATCGAGTATCAGATATGGAGTGATGTTATGGGGAAACAGCGTCAACGCAAGTAAAGTATTTATAATCCAAAAAAAAATGTGTTAGAATACTGGCCGATATTGACAATACTGTAAGTCATACTTTGTTAAATTAAAACTCCTAACTTTACCTTCTAGGTATATACGTGACCTTTGCATATATACAGGGTGTCCGGTAATGAATGGATAACCTTGAAATGTCTTATAGTATAACTTATGGCCGTTCAGAAAAAAAATTGAAACAAAATATATCATAAGTAGTACCTAAGTTATGATTTTTTTAAAAGAAAGGTCTAATTTTTTTTACCTTGTTTTACTTTTATGAACACTACGATCAGAAATGAATGGATTCCATCGGTTTGTTGTTATTTTATTATTATACACGAACTATGCTAATAGATAAACAGTCAATAGTATGACTAGCTATTGCACTTTTTTATTAAAAAATTAGCAAATTAATTAATTTTAGAAAAACTTTGCAAAATTTATTTTTTAAACTATGTTTAAACATCTTGGGTATAAAAAAAATGTATGAATACATGAGTGGCCAATAATTTTAAAATAATGTCACTTTCAAGTAGATTTTATAATGGTACAATTCATAAATGTATCTACAATAAATAGTGAATTATTGCCATTAATGTAGAAAAGGAGAAAATTTTACCAAATGTCAAAAGTAATGTAGGAACTTTTTTTAAATTAAATTGCTTCTGACCACTGAAGATTAATCAAAAATACATTTAAGGAATTTGTAGTGAATAAAAATTGCGTATTGAAACCAAATTGTCAGAAATTTACAAATACTCATAATGATTAAAATAGTTACTTTAAAAGCGTGAAATGGGTCGTGTGACCTTCATATTTGCTACCTGCGCGCACGCCGTGCTGTCATTCTTTTGTGTTATGTTAGACAAAGAGGGTCTGAATCGGCTAGGTGCGAGAGAGAGGAAATAAATGTAAAACATCAGGTAAGCACTCATACTTTTAGTGCGTTTCTCGACTTGCTCGACTTCGCATGTGTTTATTTAGTTTCCGTTTGCAATTATCGTGATTTACTTTGAATCAGTGTTAAAACGACCACGTGGCTATTTTATTGGACTATTCGTTTTGCTTACTGATTTGGACTTGTTTTGTTTGGTGATATTTGCGACGATTTGGTTTGTTTTTGGACTAAACTGGACTTTTGTGTTTTTGTGTATCAAAATGCCACGTCAGTATACGGCACAAGAATATGCAAATATGCATTACATTTATGGAGAATGCAGAGGTAACGCAAATGCAGCTGCAGCGCTCTATAGGGAGAGATACCCTAATGCGCGCCACCCAGACTACCGCGTATTTATTCGTGTCCACGGTTGTTACTCCGAAGGAAGATTGCCTGGTAGTGGTGTCGGTGGTACAAGCAGTGGAAGAATCGCTCGTCTTGATGTAGAAGAAGCCGTGCTTGAGGAAGTCGAAAACGATCCTTCTACCTCTACACGAACAATAGCTCGACGCACAGGTATCGGAAAATCGACCGTGCACGATATTTTGAAAAAAAATAAATTCCACCCTTACCACGTTACACGCGTGCAAACTCTCCAACCAAGAGATTATGCAGCTAGATTGCGTTTTTGCCGACAAATGCTGGCAAAAATCGAAGAAGACCCGCAATTTTTTAATAAAATTCTGTGGAGCGACGAGTCAACATTCAAAAGAGATGGATACATGAATCTTCATAATTTACACGGTTGGGAATTAGAAAATCCCCATCTTATGCGTGAAGATAGATCCCAATACCAATTTGAAATCAATTATTGGACTGGAATATTAAGTGGAATAATAATCGGGCCATTTGAATTACCGGGGAATTTAACAGGGCAAAGTTATTTGGAGTTTCTTCAAAATGATCTCCCCAATTTATTAGAAGAAGTGCCCGAGGAGCTGAGGGAGTCATATTGGTTGCAAAATGACGGCTGTCCTGCGCATTATGCTGTATCTGTTCGTGCATTTTTAAATAACACGTACCCAGATAGATGGATCGGGCGGCTAGGGCCAATTTTGTGGCCTCCACGTTCACCGGACCTAAATCCATTGGATTTTTTTTATTGGGGCTGCCTTAAAGAGGAAGTATACTGTAAGCCTATAAGGTCTTTAGAAGAATTAAGAAGACGAGTCAGAGCAGCCGCATCAAAAATTAGTGAACGACGGTACACAAGACTGCTCCGTAGATCATTTATCCGTAGATGTAGGGCCTGCATAAGAGTGGGAGGCCGGCAGTTTGAACATTTATTATAAACGAATGATAATAAAGTGTTGTTTATGTTAAATGTTGTTTTTTATTAATCCCCAAAGTTCAGGTACAATTAAATTTAAAAAATGTTCCCATATTACAAATTTTGATATTTAGTAAAATTTTCTCCTTTTCTACATTAATCGCAATAATTCACTATTTATTGTAGATACATTTATGAATTGTACCATTATAAAATCTACTTGAAAGTGACATTATTTTAAAATTATTGGCCACTCATGTATTCATACATTTTTTTTATACCCAAGATGTTTAAACATACTTTAAAAAATAAATTTTGCAAAGTTTTTCTAAAATTAATTAATCTGCTAATTTTTTAATAAAAAAGTGCAATAGCTAGTCATACTATTGACTGTTTATCTATTAGCATAGTTCGTGTATAATAATAAAATAACAACAAACCGATGGAATCCATTCATTTCTGATCGTAGTGTTCATAAAAGTAAAACAAGGTAAAAAAAATTAGACCTTTCTTTTAAAAAAATCATAACTTAGGTACTACTTATGATATATTTTGTTTCAATTTTTTTTCTGAACGGCCATAAGTTATACTATAAGACATTTCAAGGTTATCCATTCATTACCGGACACCCTGTATAAAAATAGCAACATTTTTCCAAAAACAAAAGATATTCATAACTTAAACACACGCCATAAAAATAGATTACATCTTCCACCCTCACGGATCATAATGCTTTACCATAGCCTTACTTATTATAGCATTTACTACATGGCAGTAAAAATTTTCAACAAATTACCGGAACAAATCAAAGAAGAAGCTAAATTCAATAAATTTAACAGAAAATTAAAAGAATATCTAATACCTAGAACAAAGTATTTAGTAAATATGATATCTAGATAAATAATTACATATTAGATTATAGTCTTGTAAAAATACCAGGGACCGGCCGGATACTCGTTGAAAGGGTTTTTGAAGGGGTTTTTTTGCGCTTCAAAAAAAAACCCTATGATACATGTTACACCTTCGAAGGGGTGTAGTTAACCCGTTACGAACGGGTTACCCTTTCAACACCCTGTAACACTGTAACAGGGTAAGCCATTCCAACTCAAGACATTGTAATATGCACTGTTTACAATCGATATTAGTTTGAAAATTGCATAACCACGACCGCACGTGACATCGTACCGCGCCCGGCGGTCCGCCAATCTTGCGTGGAAAAATAACTATTGTCTAGATGATCTGATAGTTCAATTTTGCTCGTCACACATTGTAATAATATTTATTTTTTCGTGTCTATACTTGTTTATTTTCATAATTCGTCATTTGATTCGGAATTCAGACGGAAATACTCAAGCTACTACTAGCAACTACTAGCTCAAGTTTATTAGGTAATCCAGGGTAACACGAAAAAAAGTTTTTCAAAAAGGTAACCTCTTCAAAGGCTTAAGTTATTGAAGGGGTTAACCCCTTCACGTGGTTACCTTAATAAAGGTGTTGGTTTCGAGGATGTAACTCGAACAAAAAACTTTTTAGCAAAAAATAAAACCGACTTCCAAAACAAAACACTACAAAGTGAAAAATAACTTTAATTTCGGTAGTCGGTGTCTTTGGTTTTGTATTTTCGTTTTTTGTGTTTTGTTTTGGAAGTCGGTTTTATTTTTTGCTAAAAAGTTTTTATTTTTCACTTTTTAGTTTTCTACCCCACATAAATTCGAATACATAATTGAACACAATAATTGTAGATATAGCCATGTAAATAACAGTGATAGGAAGTTATTATACATCATCACATCATCCACATAAAATAAATGGGAAATATACGCATTATTGAAGCTAACTCAAAAACTCCCCAAGCACAGTTAATAAAATTTATATTGGACTACCTCGGAAGTATACCCTTTCAAACAAAAAAAGAATTTTCCAAATCGGTCCATCCGTCTTTGAGTAATCGCGTAACAAACATAAAAAAAAAATACAGACGAATTGAGAACCTCCTCCTTTTGGAAGTCGGTTAAAAAGGTAACACTGCGATATGAGTTACCCCATGTACGGGTTACCCTGTCCAAAGGCTTAACTCTTAAGCGGGGTTGTCCGGTCCCTGAAAAATACACAAAAAAGAATACACACACACATACTTTTAATATTATGTTATTATTATGTTGGCGTGCCCTTAACCGGGTTTCATGTTGGAACTTACTTATATGTGACTGTCCATGAGAAAAGGTACCTTATGGCCGTTGGCACTTACGGCATTGTGCTAATTATAAGCTAAGTAAACTTGTACAATGTGTATTTCTGAACGACTTAAGCACCGAAGACCATAAGGTACTTTTTCTTGTGGAGTGTCACATATTGTAACAACTAAATGTACACATGAATGCAATAAAGAGTTTTGAGTTTGAGTTTGAGTTTATCTTGGTATTGAAGTTTTGTGCAGGACGGCTGATATTTTTTTCTCGATTACAATGTTGGTCACATGGAGAAAGTTATTCAGTATGATGGTCTGTACCACACCCTTAACCCTTTGACTGTGACCTCTGAGTTTGTTTCGGCCTTTCTTCTCAGAGTAGTCAGAGAAACTGAAAGACTTCGACAACTTTGACTTATTAAGTGGTAGAGAATAGTTATTAGGCTGTTCATAGCGGCCTCGCTTTTCACAATTTTTTCTTATCTATTTATATAAAGCCAAAATTCCAAAGCAAGATTTTCAGAAAATGCGCGACGGTATTTTTTGAGCCCGTGTACTATGTATATACAAAAGCAAATCATATGAGAAATATATAATAATATCTCTTAAGGTTTAGTTTACGGTGGCCTCAGAATTTTGATATATGTAATACCGGTAGGTATTACATATATCAAAATTCTAAATATAAAAATTCTAAATAAAAAAATCCTATTCAAAACCATCAAACTAATAAAAACGCTCAGAATTAACTGTAAATTTCTCTTTACTTCAATAATATTATTACGTAAAATTGATATCACAATAAACGTTAGTTGATAAGAAATTAAAATTTCATAATTTTAAACAAGAAAAAAAAGTTTTGGGTTGAAACTCTAGAGCCTTCATCGAGTATTTCGGGACATCGCCAAGCGGCTGGTCGTCTCTTCACGGGACCAGAGGGCTGGCCTATTTTTAGCCCAAAGAATCAGCATTGCCATCTAACGTGGCAATGCTGCCTGCCTTTAGGGCACTTTTTCCATTGAAAGCAATGCGGACGAATGTTTTGATGCCCTATGAGCTTTTCACCTTTTCATTTTTATGATTTTTTATATACATAATATTTTAGTGTTAGCTTGTACATATAGTCTACGTAGTTACTGTTTGAAATAAAGAAATAACAATATTATAAAACTCAAAATAAACGTATTTACAACTGCCAAATTGCTACTTATTGCGATGCGTCACCATGCTTCCATAATTACGAGTATAACTAATCTGTCAAAATGCATTTTGTGATGTATGCTGTAAAAAAATATTCGGTAAAAAATATTCTTACTCAAATTAAAGACGAACTAAGTAGAAGTAAGAGGCAAAGCGTTATTACTTTATTATCTATACAATATTAAGATTATTTTCATTGTTTGGAAGCTAACCGACCAGATTACTGTCGAAAAAAACCGGAACCGAACATAATACAAACGTGAAATGGTTCCGTATAATAATTAAATAGGAAAGTAAGGAATTATACATCTTTAACATTGCACACAAGTTCAGGTTTTAATTAACTTGTTAGCTATATTGTGTTTTAACAGAAAGCAGGGAGTCTACTCTCTAAGTCTGTCTGTCCGTTCTTCCGCCCGTCTTTCCGTCCGTTTGATGGTCAAAAGTTCAATTTTTCGGACTAACATAAACACACCGGGAGTAGGGAAAACTGTCAAAACGTGTTGTCACTCATTTTTTGTTCGGGCTACGAACGAATCATCCGTCGTCCGTAGGTGAGGCGTAATATAGGAAACGCCCGTAAAGAAGGCCGAAACTACGGACTTCGTGCTTGGGGAGTAAGTCCTCAGATTTTATTTATACACTTAGTGGCTAAGTTATTAACATCCGCACGGGTCGATCCATCAGGTTAAGCTACGCTTGCCGCGGTTGATCCGTGGATGGGTGACCATCTTTACATACCTAGATTCCTCCGTGCCTCGGAAACCACATTAAGCCGTTGGTCCCGGCTGTCTGTCATGGATCTTTGACAGTCGTTACGGGCCGTCAGAAGCCCTAAAGTCTGACAAGCAGTCTTACCAAGGAGTATCGTATTACCCAGTAACTGGGTTGTGGAGGTCAGATAGGCTTTCGCTCCATGTAAAATTCAGTATTCAGCTGCATTTGGTTAGACTGGCAGCCGACCCCAACATGCTGAGAAAAGGCTATGCAGATTGAGAGATGTATTGATGATTCTTACGGTTATAAATACAAATATTTGTTACCTATAGTCGCGAATCATATTCTGATCAACATAAACCTGACACTGACCTGCAAATTGCAAAAAAAGAGGGATTGAATTTCACGGATTCAAAAAACCAACGAGGAACCCTAAATAATGAAGTGATTGTTATACATGCAGTTTTTTTCTTTGGAATATAATTTAGCAACTTACACTGGCGTTGCATTAGTCGCAAGGTTGTTGCTTAGATTATCATGCAAAAAATATGCAAATACGTTTTTATTAACAAATGTAATTAATTTCATAGGATATTGACCTCGCTACAATATCAGTAGGGTCATTCTCTAAACTGAAACGTCACTTTGAAATTCGAACGGTGTGTCGTTGTGAATCCACGACGATTTACTTAGGTACTTTTAAAACAAACGAGTTCCATGCTATGGTGGGGGCTATGCTCGGAGTTTCTTTGAAGGACAAAATCAGAAATAAAATTATCCGGAAAAGAACGATTTACAGTAGGTACGACAATGTTCAAAGGTCACATCGTTTATCTTCGGAAAAACTGAAATACAATAGCAATTGATTTATATACCATAAATTATTATAGATTGACGCACTAATTCCGTCACTCCCTTATTGGACCAGTCACATTTAATTCGACAAAGTTCGGTTTTTCCGAAGATAAACGAAGAAACCTTTGAGCGTTGTCGTACTATACCGACATGGCTTGCAGAGTAAGCAAGCTGAAATGGCAGTGGGCTGGCCATGTATGTCGAAGGACCGATGGCCGATGGAGCAGGCGAGTCCAGGGGCGGCAGTCTCGACATTCGTAACGATAGCTTTACGAATGAAATCGCTCGCTAAGTCCTAATGGAGTACTAAGACGGTCAAAATTGCTTGACAAGCACGAAAAAGCCATTTACAGTTTCAAACCAGTTGCGGCGAGAACCGTTTTTTTTATTTAATCATGTTCTCCAATTTTCTTCGTTATTCAAGGTTAATTTGAAGTGGCCAATAATTGTCGTTGATAAAACCTAACTATTACCATTTTACCCGTCTAGGTACCCCATTAGGACTTAGCGAGCGATTTCAGTCATAAAGCTATCGTTACGAGTGTCGAGACTGCCGCCCCTTTTTTTTGTGGATGGGAAATCATCAAATAACTTCTCCCGCTCTGGGTGGAGCGGCAGGGCGTGTCACACTTCTACTGACTAAAACCCACCCGTGTTCCTTCAGTTGCCTGTGCCAGGGCCACGGTAACTCTTTCGAATAACCCGTAACCCTGGCGGACATGTGGATGCGGAAGGCGGAGGACAGGGTGTTGTGACGCAGCTTAGGAGTGGCCTACGTCCAGCAGTGGCCTACGACAGACTAAGTTGATTGAGTTCCCACTCGAATTTTATTGTGTGCGCTCACTTGAGTGAGGTTCTAAGTGAACTTTACTGAATAGCACTAGGTAGAGTGCTTCAGGGAGTCGTTATGTTGGAAATTTCGGCACTATACCGTCTTCCAACGTGTTTCTCAGACTTACAATATACCTAAACCTGTAAGAATTTGAGTCTATATTTCATTAATTTTTTGTTATCTGGCGGAGGGTTCACGGGCTATTTGTATTTAGCGACATGTTTGAAACTTTACAGAAGAGCATTTCAAAAAAGCACATTGTAAAAAACTATCAACATTTTTTACGAAAAATTGGCCTATCGACGGTTAAGAAGCAATGGTGTCTATCTCCGTTTTTTTACGTTTTTTTTTTTCACTTTTTAATGCAGGTTTATATGATAATAACTCAATATCTGTCAGGATGTCGCTTAATACAAATAGCCCGTGAACCCTCGCTATACTCTCCGCCAGATAACAAAAAAATATAAGTCATTGACCCGACTTGTATGTACCAGAAAGTCGCGAAACTTATTCGTATCGTTTTGAAATATTGGAATACATTAGTAAACCGATGTTAACGACTCTTTATGTTTTTATTACAGTTGACTAAACACGTTCTGTCCAAATGGATTGTAGCCAATCTATCTATCATTTGGACTCTTACGACCGTTACGAAATACGAGCACGATGACTGGAATTTCAAATGAAAACTTCTCTCTGGCTATGAAAGACCCGCTCTACGTGAAATTATTGCAATTCCTAGCAAAATGTTCATATTGAGACTGAGATTAAGTCAAGTAGAAGGTTCTTAAAAATTCGGGAGTCGCCCCTCAGTTCTAAGGCTGGTCGGGTAAGGTGTTATAGGGTGCTTCTTCTTAAAGAAAGGAAGAACGAAAATACATTTATTTAGCACAGACTAAAAGCATGCATCTAGAGTAATCTAGACGCATTGCAAGTTACCATCCCTGCCTCGTTGCTATTCCACCAATTCGCCAGAAGCGTTTCTAAATGTCATTTATAATGCACACAGCAAAAGAGTGCATGTTAAGCCGTTGGTCCCGGCTGTCATTCGTGGATCTTTCACAGCCCGAGAGTCTGACCCCAGTCTTACCAAGGGGTATCGTAAGGGGTAATCTAATCGAATGCAGCTGAATACAGGTATATTACATGGAGCAACTGTCTAAGTCACTCCATGTAATATAGTTAATATACCACAACCCAGTTACTGGGTTATTACCCAGTAACTGGGTTGTGGTTTATTAATGTAATATAGTTAATATACCACAACCCAGTTACTGGGTTATTAATGTAATATAGTTAATATACCACAACCCAGTTACTGGGTTATTACCCAGTAACTGGGTTGTGGTATATTAACTATATTACATGGAGTGACTTAGACAGTCGCTCCATGTAATATACCTGTATTCAGCTGCATTCGATTAGATTGGAAGGCGACCCCAACATAGTTGGGGCCAAAGGCAAAAGAAAAAGCAAAAGAGTGGAACTCTCTACCTGCGTCAGTGTTTCTGAACGCATACAATCCTAATCTCTTCAAAGTGAGAGAGAACAGGCTTCTTCTGGGTAAGCTCACTCCACCGTCGACTTTGTCTCTGTCACCTCCGACCTAGTCTAAAGAGCAAACCCATCTCAAATTAAAAAAAAACCTATGAGAACAATTACTTAACATCAGGAACAAAATTCACAATATGAGGTCACATCCTTGCAAGAGCAGGCTTAACTCAGGACGAACGAATCGTCTGACAATCGGCCTGACACTCCGCTAAGTGTCAGTCAAAATAAATTATACATTAAGTTGTGCTAATTTGCACTCACAAATAGTTACATAAATAGAAACTCATCTCAAATAAAAAAACCGGCCAAGTGCATGTCGGACCACGCACAATGAAGGGTTCCGTAGTTGGGATGAATTTATCCCAAGAACAAACTTAACATTGTCGTTGAAAACATGTTCTCCCATACATTCGAACTGCAAATGTAAGTTTGTACGCACAATATTCAAAATCAAAAGTCATTTATTCAAACTAGGCTGAGAATCAGCACTTTTTGAATCAGCACTTATTGAGAGATTTACCATGTTATTTTAAGACCATAAACTTTTTATAAATATTCCTGTAGTCTACAGGCATAGAACTATTTTCTGTTTTTTTTTTTTTCAAAATTTTAGCCTCAGTAGTTTCGGAGATAAAGGGGAATGGTCAAATTACGTCTATTTTCTTAAATAAGTTAAATAAAATATATTTTAAAATTATTAAAAATATATATTTGAAACCCTGAATAATTCATTAAATATTTAAAATTCCTGTAACGCGCAGGCGACAGGACACGCGGGACCAAGGCGGAGTCGTCTATAATGAATCTCCACCTGAACAGGTTTTTCTTGCTTCGGTCAACCTGGCTCCAGAGTCTGTTTAAAGACTTTCAGGTTACACAAGGCAACTCATGCCCAGTGGGCTTAGGACAACCTTTTCTATACAAAGTGACATTTCGTTTCTCCGTTTTTGACATCGCACCGTAGAAATCCTTCTATAATTTGTCATTTTGTCTTTTGTTTCTAGCGATCTTTGACTAGGTCCTTTTTTTATGTACTTAGACTATTTCGGAAGAAATTCGTCTAGGGTAGTGAAGACAATTTGATTTTGTAGTTTGCAGATACAGTAGAAAACTTTCTACTCGACGCGACGGCCGCAAAGTATAGGTTATCTACAAAACCATTTTTGGTTCCTCTTCTTTTGCTTATATCACGAAAATGGTGTGTCCTAAATCAATAATAATGAAAATTTTGCCCCTCTTTATAATGCCCATAACCTGCAAAACCCTACATGTAGTAATCATTTTTCATATTTTCCATACAAAAGTGATAAGTTCCATTTAAAACACGTTGAGAATCGCATCCTCTTCGGCGCTACGGACGCGACTCCGCAGTTGTATTTATATGCGTGACTTAATATTTGTAAAAATTGATAATTAAACAGAAAAAAATACAATGAAAAGACAAAGAATTCTGAGCCGAATTATGTACGTATACTTACATAATAGGTATAAGCTGTAAGGAAGAAATTAATTAAACAAATTCCTCCTGTAAAAAAGTGAATTTCGTAAAGTGCAGTTGACTCTTTCTACTTCGTTGTCGTCGTACTGTCTACACGGTAACGTCATTTTTGTCTACTCTTCTGTCGACAAGAGGCTTCTCTACGGTTCTCGTGCTAAGCCGGCTGGTGGGAGTTCTTCAGCAGGTGGAACGAATGGTTTGGGTATATCGATCTAGAATTTCTCAGTAACAGCCTGGAGTCTGAATTTGTGGCCGGTTGGTGGCAATAGGCTGTTACATGGGAATTAAACATAATATATGTACCTGGCGGTACTATAGGCACATCTCTGCCTAACGCTTCGGAGATTAAAGACGTGATATTATCTTATGTTTTAAGGCTAATATGGCCGGCCAAAAATTGCTTATAAGCAGTACCTAAATTACATTATATTACCTACATAATATGACATAATTGGGAAACATAGTTGGGAAAAGGCTAGGCAGATTGATTTTTTGATGCATTTATATACCCAAGTCAACGCTATTACATGAAATTATGGCTAATTTAAAGAGTTATATACCAAAATGATAAAAAGGAATTAAGGAACCCGTATGGTGCGACTCAGTCTGCCTGTCTGTCACAGGTAGATATCTCAAGAACTACTAATGCTATCAACTTGAATTTTGGAAGAGTTTTAGATGACGTTTGCCCGACAATTTTTCAAATAAGATTTTTTTTTTTGCAACAGGCACTGAAAGGGGCCTTAAAATTGGAAGTGGGGCTAGGTTCCGTACTTATCCGTTCAGTACTTTTTGCGTGAAAACATCCTTCCATCCTCATTTTCGCAAACTTTCGCATTTATAATAATAGTAGGATAGGAAGTAGGATAAGTAGGAAGTAGGATGGTACGGAACCCTCGGTGCGCGAGTCCGACTCGCTCTTGACCGGTTATATTTATTACTAACTTCTACCCGCGTCTTCTTCCGCGTGAAATTTCTTGCTTCCCCGACCCATCCCATCGCATCGCATCGCATTCACTAAGTTTCGTTTCGCCTTTGAGAGTCCCAGCGAGCGTAACGTTATAGTTTGACCAAGACCGCTGTACCGCGCCGTAGGTATGTGCGCGGCGAGACGGGGGGCAGTGCAGGCCGCTCATTCGTCAACGCTGCACCCCGCCTCGCCGCGCATTCCTAAGGCGCGGTACAGCGGTCTTGGTCAAACTATAAATAAATAGCTTAAAGTCTCAAGAATTGGGCTATCAAATGCAAACAGATTTTTCTCAAATCCGAACGTTAGTTCCAGAGATTAGCGCGATCAAACAATAAAATAAACTTCACCTTTATTACCTGTTAATATAGATTTTTATTATTTATTTCTTTTTCTTTTTTATTTCAGGTCCCGTAGTCCAATGCGTGTGGGGAGTCCTGCTAGTACTTCTATCAATAGGCAGCTTTATATTCACTCCTCTAGACTTTATGCTACTGGAAAAGCTGAATATGAGGCCAGGTGAGTTTTATTATTTGGCAAATTGCTACGGTATTCAAAACCTTGTTTTGATCTGATTTTATTACAATTAAAACATACGTACCTATATTATCATAGTGTAAATTAAGTTGATTTTAGAATATATTATTTCGAATTTAGTACTCAAGTCGTAAAAAATGTTGAAGTTGTTAGTAGTGCAAATTGAACTTAATGTATAAATGTCCGAGGTATTATTCCAAAACTCGTATACATTCGTACATATTTGGAACCTAAATTTCAAACGCAGAATAGTGACGAAACGGATCGGATAGTTGTTTCGTCGGATACTGGATACTTACCTAAAAGAGATTATATGAGAAACAAATGTGTAAAAAACTATTATTTAATCATTAAAAAGAAATGGTTGAAAGGTTTATTTGCGTCGAAGTGCGTAAAAAAATGCCCTCAAAAAGAAGTAGGTTATTACGTGTTTATTTACGTCCGCAATTTGTTTTTTTATAACTTCAATGGCAAGGGCATTATTTATGAAATTATGACACTTCCAATGACATTCAAACTTTGAAAGTGATCTTAAAAGTTCTCGATTAACAAAATAAAATAATCTTTTAGGTAGCTACGGTATTCATTTTAATTAAAATTGTTTTGCACAATGCACATAGCTATAAAAACATCTTAAGGTACGAGTAATTGGAAAAGAAACTCATGATAATTTCCATACAAAAAAATAAAAATTAACTTTAATAATAATAATTAAATTTATAATAATGGGCAATCCTGAACAAGGTTCAACACTTTTAACCATTAAGAGGGCTGTCGCATTTAGTCACCTCTCTCGCTCACCCGGGACTCAATTTTTAATATAGTTAAATAAAAACAGTTTTTTTGAAAAATGTAATCAATTCGGGAACTAATAAATAATATTAATTTACTAGGCAATTATTAAAACACATTTCTATCGTGTTATCTAATAAACTCAGCTCAATAAGTATTATGATCTGTTTTTAGATGAGTTAAATAAATGCCACAGTAAAAAAGTGTTTCTAATAATAAGGATGATGACTAAAAATTTTGTTTTTGTCCGTCATGTAGATTATTAAAAAATATTCGACACGTATTTTTTTCTTTTTCTACGTAATCAAAAGTTTACGGCGATACATTGAGTTGAAATGTGGCATGACGTCTATTGTTTTATTTTTATATATGGCATCTCGTAGTTGGCCTAGAGAGGCCGTGACTACTTAACCGGTCAATTCTGTGGCTGCCTTAAGCGAACTCAAAGCCTCCAGCCAGGGGCGTAAAACTTACAGACTAAGCGACTACACGCTAAGGGCTCCCCCTGTGGGGAACGAACCTCGGCTTAGGGCGTCGCTAGGGGGAGGACAGCAAGATGAGATAGGCTGGATCAAATTAGAATGATTATTATTATCTGTCGAGTTTAAAGCTACTGGCTCAGCTACGCCACCAGCTAGCACTTCATGCCCGTGCAAGGGACGGGGGGTGGCATGACGTCACGCCTTGCTAGATTTTAAACGTAGAAGTGACGTAGCGAGCCCCCATTCCCGAAATTTAATGTGCGTTATCTAAGTCATTTTTTTATTAATATGATAAAGAAAAAAAAATACGTGTCTAATATATTTTTGATATTTCTCGGGACCCTGGGGTCCCGGACCTTTGGAAGGCATACGAGGAGCCGAAGCCAACTCGCAGAGGCCCCTTAGATAATTTTAAATGATGAGGAGGCACCAACCGGCGATTATCCCTGTATGCACTGTGCAAGTACACCCAAGGACAACCCCCGGTTGGTACAGGACTATTGTTGTACGTGGAAACAAAACATATTGGGCTATGGGTTTGGGTGGCTAAAGTGGATTGGGTAACTTGAACCTTGGGTAAAGAGAACTATGTCCCCTGCCTGACCAATGTTATATAATTAATAAATTATATAATATATTTTTATTATTAGATTGACGGACTAAATAGAACTTCTTTTTTTTTTACCCAGGTATCATCCCTATTACTACATTTTTCAAAAAAGCATTATTCATTTTACATTCTTCAAAATTTGGTCCCTTATGAGCGAGAGAGGTGACAAAATGCGACAGGCGAGCAATGTAGATTTATGACAAAATGCTAAAAGTACTTAAATGATTTTTTAGCTTAGTAAGTTCCTTACATATTTAAATACCTTCGATTTAAAGCAAATTTTACTTTAAAATAAGGAACTGTTTACAAACAGAAAATAAACGGTGTTTGGAAATTTTTTCTATCAAAAAAATTTCATGTATGCAATTTTCGGTTCTAATACATCAGTAGACAATTATAGTCAATTACACATATGGAAAATCCAAATAACTTAACCATATCATTTGGTTTTATAAGAATTTTAAAAACACAAATTTTATCGATGTATACCCCAATTATTGCTCTACGCTCAGCCTCTAAACCTTTAATATCCTCGTCATCATGTTCGTTGTTTGTTTTTGTGGGTTTTTCGGACAAGGATACTGCCGATTAAATACCTACGTAGGGTGTTCAACATGTCCTGACGTGTTTGCAAACGCTGAGCGTAAACCAACAATTTGCGTTTTTAGGGTTCCGTACGTACCCGAAGGGTCAAACGGAGCTATTGCGTCACTCACGTATCCGTCCGTCCGTCCGCCGTCTGCAGCCAAAGGGCGAAACCGTTAGAGCTACAAATGTTCACAGCATCAGGGCCCCAAGTCTGCTATTTTTTATAAATTCGTCATTCCAACACGATCCCATTGTCATTTTGTTAAAAGTTCGTAATCTGCTAAATTCATAATGGTCGATCATTGGTAGGTCAGTGGTCTCGTAATAGAGTCGTGGTACTGATCAAAGGAACTGTCAAAATTTTAGCAGATTACCGCATACGTCATAACGCTAATTATAAGATCTGTATTTTCACCTGTAGCAAACAATAAATAAATGAATTATGAATTATTATGAGTCAGTCTTTCATTTGTCATTATGTACGAGATTACCATTTTAAGCCATTTCTTTCAATGGAGTGTCAGTGGTTGACCATTGGAAAGTCATAATGACGCCATTATATTAGTAGATTAAAAAGCTTGTCAAAATCAACAATTATGAAATCAATGATAGACCATTCTGATACTATTGTAATAGCAGACTTGAGACCCTGGTTGACCCAAAGCCATACAAATTGTCAAAAAATATATCTAAATATTTAATTTCAGAAGTCGGTGGCAAAAAACTAAAATACAGATCCAAAGACACCGACTTCTGAAATTAAAGTTATTTTTCACTTTGTAGTGTTTTTTGGAAGCGGGTGGTTCTTTTTTTGTAAAAAATATTTTTATTCAATATAGGTATAGTCTCCCTTTATTTCAATACACTTTTCACATCGCTTTACAAACATTTCTTTACCCTTAAAAAAAATAGTCTGAATTTTTGCCCTCAAAATGTGACAAAACCGCTGACTTCACCTCATCATCAGTATTGATTTTTTTTTCTCGCAAGTCGGATTTTAATTTTGTGAATAAATAATAGTCTCTTGGGGCCAAGTCGGGACTGTATGGTGGATGGTCGAGCTCAGTGAAACCACATTCCTTAATGGCAGCCTTGGAAACACCCGATATGTGGACCTGGAGCATTGTCATGAAAAACAACACTCCTCGTGACAATTTCCCTCGGCGTAGCATCTCGCAATTGATATAGCAAGGTAGCATAGTAATCGCCCGTTACTGTTGTGTTGCGTTCTTTAAATCCACCAGTAAAATTCCTTCGGAATCCTAAAAGATTGTAGCCATAATCTTTTGCTGAGAATTATGTTTTTTTTTTTTGCTGAGCTCGGACGACCTTTTTGACGCCTTTTTGACAGAGGGTTATGATAAAGAACCATGGTTTCATCGCCCGTAACAATTGAATCCAAAAGTTCTTTCTGTAAGCCTTCACAAAGGGATAAAAACTGAGTACAGCACTTCACTCGTTCTTGTTTTTGAATAGCTGAAAGAAATTTTGGGACCCATCTTGCACTGACCGTATTCATACCCAAATATTCATTGTAGGATTCTAAGCACTGTTGTTTTTGAAAGTCCCGTCATAGCTGATTCTAATTCTTTATTTAGTCTTTAGCCGTCTGTCCTCCAGTACCTACTGTCTCTTCCACAAATTTGCTGTTTTCATCCGTAATGGCCTCAGATAGTCGTCCTGGACGCGGTTCATTCAAAATGGTGGCCACTTTTTTCCGTTTTATGGATTACAATAAAACTTAACAATATAAAACTACTGTTTGTAATAATAATAACGTATAGTCTTGTGGAGCACAACTTAACGTGCTTATTTTCTGCATTTTTATTTTAAAATAAAATAAATAACCAAACATACGATGAGGGCGCCATCAAAACACTGTCGCGTTTAGTGGACGCAATCTATGCTGAAGCGATTCGTTAACCTGCCCTTTGTGCTCTCTCTAATTTAAGGAAGCAGGTCTTACAGGCCCCATGCTGGCAGATACCTAGTATGCGAGAAGTAATTTTAATTTCAAAATTTTAATTAGTTTCACATTGGCAGTTACAATCTCCCTATATTTAGGGTTCCGTACCTCAAAAGGAAAAAACGGAACCCTTATACTATAAGGGTTCCGTTTTTTCCTTTTGGGATCACTCGTGTGTCTGTCTGTCCGTCTGTCGCAGCCAACTTGCTCCGAATCTAACTCGACCGATTAAGTATGTACATACTTAATCGGTCGAGTTATAAATTTCTGTGACCCAAATACTCACGTGTAACGTAAATAAATGAATTTTGAATATGGGGGGGGGGGGGGCATTTTGGGGGCAAATAAGAAAATAAAATAATAATAATATAATAATAATACTGTTTATTTCTCTCATAAAGGTACATTGTTACAGTAGTGTGTATATACATTTTTGCCTTATGCTAGAACCTTTGTGAGAGCTGGAGTCTGAACTAGGTTCGGGACCTGTATGACAGATCTCCAGGCTCACACCCCTTTAAATATTAATCATATTTATATTTAACGGCGTCTTGATTCACTCTATACATAACACTATTAGCAAACAGTTTAGATAGAGAGGTAAATTTATATAAAAAGATTTGTGAAGTGTAATGTTAGGTGATGTTATTTTAGGAATATGTGTGTAGTGTAGTGTGTGAATGTGTTGTTTGTATGTGCATGTAAATCCTATGAGAGTTTGTGCTTACGAGTATTAGCAAGTATGAGTGGGAAGTACGTTCAAAATTATTGAATGGTTTGGATGATGCTTTCTGTACTTTCATAGTCCATATCCAGCAGCCAGTTCCTTACAGTAGTTTTGCATTTATGTTTAGCCATTGAGTACATATGTAATATTTTATTAACTTTGTTGTATACATAAGGACCAAGAAAGCCAAAGAATCGTTGGGCTAACTTTGAGTGAACAGGAATGGACGAACACACTGCATGCTTACGTCTCAAGGCTTCGAACTTTTTGGGATTATAGGAATTGCGAGAGTGGACTGTTAGAATTAAATTTAGAATGAACAATTTCCGAATAGAGAGGACCTGACAGGTTTCATAAAGTTCGGTGGTAGGAAAACGATAAGGAAGGGACCAACCTACTTTAAGGATTGCTCTTTGAGCACGTTCCAATTTTAACAAATATGTTTTTGCTGCCCCACCCCAGACAACTACACAGTACTGTGCAATTGATTGGCAGAGAGCTAGATAGACCTGTCTAAGCACCTGTGTGTCGGCCACATGGCGGAGATTCTTAAAAATAAATATCAATTTGCGCAGTCGGGAGGTAAGTAAGTCTATATGATTGTAAAATGATAGTGAGTCATCTATTTGAACACCCAAATACCTCACACTATCTATGCGACCCAGAAGAGGACAGCTACATGGTGTTTGAGGTGATGTATTACAGGAATGTGCAATCAATGAAAAATGTGATGTTGAAGGTTTACTAACTTTTGACAGAGAAAAGGTAAGATATTTAGATTTATCTACATTAAGAGTGAGTAAGTTGTGCGACAACCAGTTAGTAACAATGTCGAGTCCTAGTTGTGCGTATTTAAATGTCGACTCCCAGGAGTACCCGTGGAATATTAAGGCAGTATCATCGGCGTAAGTAAAGATGGATCCATTAGAAAGTTCGTGACGACAGAGGTCATTAATATAGATGAGAAACAAGGTCGGTCCAATGATACTACCCTGGGGCACACCGTAGGTTATAGGGAGTTCGTCACTCATCCAGTCACCTATTTTGACACATTGGCGTCTTCCTGTAAGATAACTCGCGAAGAGTGAGAGCTGATCGCCTCTGATACCAATCTTCTCAAGCTTAGCAATGAGAGCGGGAATTGAGATTGTATCAAAGGCTTTTGCCAAATCTAGGAAGACGCCTATAACATACTGTTTATTATCTAGACAGGACACAATATGATTTGTGAGATCTAGAACCGCATTACTGGTGGACACTCCCGAACGAAAACCATATTGGCTAGAAGATAAAAGATGATTTTGCTCAAGGTATTTGACGAGCCTAGTATTCATGAGCCTTTCTAGCAGTTTAGATAGTGTAGGTAAGATTGATATGGGTCTGTAATTATGAGGTTTATCTCTTTCACCGCTCTTATGCACAGGATGGACTATTGCCAGCTTGAACGCATCAGGAAAAACTCCTGCACTAAATGCTAGGTTGCATAAATATGTGAGATGGGGAATAAGTAAGTGCTTAAATTTTTTAAGAAATGTACCTGAAACGTTATCGGAGCCTACTGCACAATCAGTCCTGAGCGCGTTAATTAGAAGTTCCAACTCAGAATTGTCAGTATTTAAGAGGACAAAGGTTTTGTGATTCTGGATATCATGTTGTAAGGGTGTAGCTGGTACGAGTATGTTTTCAGCAAGTGAGCGTCCAATATTCGCGAAATAGGTATTGACTTTATCAACCGATCGTTTGGGATCAGATGATGACAAAAGATCAGTTGCAAGTGTTTTTTGTTTTGTTGTGTTGGTAATTGTTTTTATAGCTTCCCATAATTTTTTATTATTGTTTTGTGCGTTATTAATAAGCTTTTTATCGTAGTTACGTTTAGCAGTTTTTAGCAACATGGAACAGTAATTCCTGTACCTTTTAAATATAACTTGTAAAACCTCGTTTTCTGGAGATTTCTTTATTTTTAGATGCAGGTTATCACGGTTTCGGAGACATCTTAATAGCCCCGGGGTCATCCATGGCTTTTTCAGCCGTCTCCGATAAGGCACAACTGTGAGGATCATGTTTTGTTGCATGATTACATTTAGCGTATTGATTAGGTAGTTAGTAGCTTCATTAACATCATGCAGACTGTATAGAGGACTGAAATCAAATTGGTCAAGCATTAGTTCAATTTTACCGTAGTCGAGCACTTTTGATGTTTTACATTTTAATGGAAGGGCATTTAAAGGATTAGAAAGTTGAACGAACAACAGAACAGTATCGTGGTCAGTGATTGAGGTGTTAGCGACATATGAAAAAGCTGGGAGTTTTGATTTTAGCATTACATGATCAAGACACGAGCTATTGTAGCGAGTGGGAAGCGTATGTGCCGGCAACATACCGTGAAATGCAAACAAAGTGAGATACTCAGTAGCGCGAGAGTCGTTACTACTGTTGGAAATGTCAATATTAATGTCACCCGTGACAATAATATTACTATAGGAGGAAACAGACATAATAAGTTCGTTTAAAGATTGAATGAACGGTGAGACATTTCGGTATGCAGGAGGGCGATATATAGCTATGATTACTGTGTCTTTATTAAATTTAGCCACGAGACAGTTAGCATCCTGAAGCATGTATTCCGTGACGGAAATCGGGTGGTGTTTCCTGAAATAAACCATCACTCCCTCATTTTGTGTGCTATGTTTGCTAGTAGCCATGGAAGTATAGTTATCAAGTACAGGCAGTGAAGGGGAATTATGTAACCAGCATTCAGTGAGTACTATTATATCCCAGGATGTTCCGCTTCTTTCGAGTAAGGCAGTAAGTTCAATAAAGTTCTTATTTACACTTCTTATATTTTGACATAGAAGCTTTAGCGCATTTCTGTGTGACCTAGCAATTTTGTTGCACTCCTCTATGTTACAGGTTGCAGAGTCGGCTACTGAGACGTTATCCAGCTCATCTTGGATACTATTTAGATTATCGAATGATTTACGGTAAGTATAACAGTGTTCGAACTTAGGTTGTGCTCAGAGAGGATGGAACGATGTGGCATATGAGATCTTGGATTACATTGTGAGATTTCAATAGAAATTAAACACAAAACAGATAAAAAGGACAAGAAAGTAGCGTGGCTAATACAAGTATGAAAGCAGTTTGAGTGCAATATAGGATGTAATTTACTGGTGGCTGAAAAGTGTATGTTTGTATATATTTGTGTTAGGTGCTTAATGATTTTAGTGGAGTGTAAATGCGTGATCATTGTCACATATAAGATAGTTAAACTGGGTAACAAAATGAAAACATAAAAATGTACAATGGTAGAACAAACAAAGCAAAATAAGAAGTTCATAACGTTTATGTGAGCACACATCACAAAGCAAGCGTCTACACAGCGTTCTAGGAAAGACATATATCGGTGACCTAGTCATTTTTCAACAGTCTTAGATAAATCCCCTTCCGAGTTAATGCAGTACCGTTTCGCTCCGTCTTCTTTGCGAATGTACACTTTGCCATGAGCTGACCAACAGTGTTTGAATTGATGAAGAGCAGCAAATTCTCTGGCCAGAAAAAATAATTTCCTAGTTTTCGTAGTCAGATTATCGGAGATGTACACCGGGAGTTTTGGACCATCAATCTGCAGGATGGCGGTGTTTAATTTATTATTACGGTTCTCCTTATTGTAAGTCCTGGCTGCTTGCATTACGTTATCTTTTTTTATAACTGTTGTGAGGTCTACAATGATGGTGTTATTCATAGAGGTGGACGAATGGATCCTAAAGACATCCTTAATTTCGTTTTCCGCTATCAAAGGTCCAAGGGTTTTGCTGATGTTAAGGACCACATTTACGAGATCCATTTTGGATTCGTTAGGTTTCTTTGGAATGTTTTTTATTTCAAAGCAGGTGTTTTTTGTTTGCTTTTCTAGTTGATCCACCCGTTCTTCCAGCTTCTTAATGTAGAGGTTACTCTCCTTTCTTTCAGCCTCATACTGTATCATTTTATTCATTACCTCATCGTATTTCTTTGCCGTGAAATCGACAGATTGTTGTAGTTTGCTGTACTGAGATTTAATTTCTTGAAGTGAGGATTGCATAGATGATAAAAATGAGGATTGCTCTTTTTTAAGATCCTTTATCATATGAGCTATTTCAAGATTAAAATCTTCCACGTGGTCCTGGTTTCCCTGATCTGTACGTTTATTCTTTACCCGATGAGTGACATTAGAATGCGTACAATCGTCCAAAAAACCTTTAGAGGAATTTAAATTCGGCTCAGAATGATGGTGAGCGGGTAAGGTTTCATCCAAAACAGCTGGCGACATTGGTGGTGTACGGTTAAGTGGCATTATAAATGAAAATATTAATTGCAAAAAGAAAAAAAAAAAAAAAGAAAAATAAAAAGTTGATTCCACTCAGGCTCGGATTTGAACTTAAGACTCGTCAGTTCTTCGAACGAGGTAGCCTGTTATTTGACGGAGCTAACTTAGTACTAGCAAACGCAGTTCAAAATAGTGACCGCTCTTCGCACGGCCCACGTCGCCGAACACGCAGTAGTTAGGTGACTCAGGAATGTTTTTATTCACCGAGGTTCGCCAGTAATGAGGTCAAAGTCCAGAATGACACTATTATTTGAATTTGCATGGACGCGACGGTTTGAGTTTTAAAATCGTTGTTATTGTTAGTATTTGAGAATTATTTCACTATAACTTTTACACTTAAGCGTCACTGTCTTATAAAAGGTTACGTCTGTAGGTAGGTATACAGTTTGTAGAAACAATGCACCTTACACGTTTTATGAATTGTCAAACACGGAGTAAACACGCAGCATTGAGAGTTATTTCACTATAATTTTTGCACATAACTGTCACCGTTTTACTAAAGATTCCTTATGTATATAGTTTGTAGAAAACAATGCACTTTTTACACGTTTTATGAATTTTCAAACACGGAGTAAACACGCGCGGGAGGGGGGGATATAATAGACTAGATAAAATAAAAATGTTTTGCAAACTACCGTGTGACATATCAGTACAGAAAATAGTTCTCTGGCCGCGGCTAAACTGACCGTAAACGATGGTGTTCACATTAGGTCGGACCGCCAGCTTATAGTGTGAAGAGCAAGACCCGACAGTCGACCAACGGTGAAACTGTCAGTCGGCCTAATGTAAATTGGGCTTACACATACTCCTTTTGCGTCGTTCACGTTCTATTGCAATACTAACTAAGTTTAGGTATGAAGCTACAAGTACGCGGCGGGCCTATCTCACTGGGCAAATTCAGTAGGACTGCCGCGGTCAAAAGGTATCAGAGTTACGTGTTAGAGAGGCAACTTGTTGGTCAATATAACTGTAGGTAATAAGCGTTGTGCAACCTGAATTGCACTTTATTGTGGCGTAGCAAGAGTCTCTTTTTATTTAAATGATTTTGCGAAGTGTCCTATCTGTATTAATCTGTGGTAATACTGAATGAAAGCGAACTTCACTTTGATCGGTGTAACAATACACCCAATTCTCTTGTTACACAATTACTCCGAAACTATTGAAACTTGGAATAAGACATCATCTGCCTAGCCTTTTCCCAACTATGTTGGGGTCGGCTTCTAATCTAACCAGATGCAAGTTAATACCAGTATTTTACATGGAGCGATTACCTATCTGACGTCCACAACCCAGTTGCTGGGTAACACGATACCCCTTGTCAGACTTTCGGACTCCTGACGACCCGTAATGACTGTCAAAGATCTACGAATGACAGCCGGGACCAACGGCTTAACATGCTTTCCGAGGCACTAGGGGTCTCGATATGTGGATGGTCACCCATCTACGACATGACCGCGGCAAGTGTAGCTTAACCTTCGATCGACGCATGCGGTTGTTATTATTTAGCCACAAGCCCCTCGACTTTAAATAAGAAAGACTTTGAAACTTCGAATAAGACAAGCACACAAAAATACAGTCATATACTTACTTAATATTGACATTGAGCCAGGAAGTTGCATAAATAAGTACTTTCGTTATGATGTCGCTTGCAAGTTGAAGGTCATCAGCAGTGTGTCTAGGTCAGCCATTGTAAGGTCAGTTTAAAATTTGTTTAAGGACGATAACGGCCAAGATTATGAGGATTGTCACTGTCATTCTATTTTTAAATTGAAAAGTAAAATTGTGGGTTTTTTTTCTCGAATTGGCAATTTACCTAAATAAGTCCAGCTGTGGTTGAAAATCAGACTGTATGCGAAGAAATATTCATTTATTTACGTTCCATGAGGTAAATCAAGATATTAACAAAATAGGCTTAGCTAAGAGCCGTTGTAGACGCTGTTAGGGCTCAGCAAAAAATATTGACTGATATGTACCTAGCTATTACTTAATGTTAAAAATCTAAATCGTAGAAAGTGATATAAAAATAAAATAAAACCGGTCAAGAGCGAGTCGGACTCGCGCACAGAGGGTTCCGTACCATCATATATAAAAAAGGTGATATTTATAGATATCGTTTTATTTTTCCTGTAATCTTTACATAAACTTCTATCACACAGAATAATTTCAGATTTTTGTCTATGCAAACTTCGGAGATAAGGGGAGGTACGGTATTTTTTTTTTTGTACATTTTTCATCAAAAGTCGAAAACTATGCGGCCTAAACAAAAAATGCGAATGTGAAAACAGCGCTTTTTCATATCAAAGCCCACATGCCCTAGTAGCCCTACTTCGAATTTTTAAGACCCTTTCAATACCTTTTGCAAAAAAAAAAATATTTGCAAAATAGTTGGTTAAACGTCATGTAAAACTATTCCAAATTTCAAGTTGATAGGTACTGGAGATATCCAGCTGTGACAGACAGACAGACAGACTGAGGCGCACCATAAGGTTTCCATTTTACCATTTTGGTACGGAACCCTAATTATAGCAGGTCAAGCTACCCGAAACTGTCAAAGTTTCGCAATCAACGTTGAACCTAATGCTTTAGCGATAAAGTTGAAAATCTATTAAAGAAATTTGACAGATTGTAGTATCTTGATGTGCTGGCGTCTGTACATGAAAACTGACTACATGTACATTCGCATAAAAGTTAATAATAATAACATAAATAAATAATTCAATTATATACTTTATGTATTACATGAATCACAATTATGTAGAGAGAATTTATAGATTCAGTAGGTAATAATTTTGGGTCCGTGGCTTAGGCCCCCAGTGGTCGACGCACCTGTGGCCGACGCCCCCGATACGATTAATTTAATTCAAAGTAATTTTTGATCAAATGTACTGTCAGGCACAAAAATTGTTTTACAAAAATATTAAATGTACTTATATTGATTGTAAATATATGCATAACATTAAATCGTCATTATATTTATAACATAAAAATGCTTTTATATTAGAGGTATGTTTTGAAAAATTAAAGTCTTAGTTATTTTTCATTATTAATTTATATATCTCGACAAGAAATCTAGTATTTTTTTTTATATAAATCACAGTTTTCATCACCTATAATCAAGAGAATCATTTAACTTAATTATAATAATCAGTCTCAAATGTAATAAAATAAGATAGTCATTTTAAATAATCAGTCTTAAAAATTACTGCAGAGCAACTAAGTTTTTACATAGTGAAATGTTCTTTTATCTGTAAAAATAATAAATAAACATAATTTAGGTACTTATTGTGTATTTAATAGTCATGATAAGTTTAAATAAATAATCTTCTTGATATAGGGGCAGTTTTGAGTATGAATGTCCTCGGCTATAAGACTCTTATAGCCTCTAAACCTCTTTTAATAAGAGTAGGAGTACCGGTAAAACGGGGCGATTCGGGCATCGATCTCTAATAAACAACTAGATACACAATCAGCGGCAAAAAATGACCTCACCGAAAGTCCACCAAATTTAACATTTTGGTTTACTTTTACTCTAGTAGCATTTGAACGATCCGACAGTAAGCATGACACAGTGCTCGTTTAAAAAGTGCGAAAATCACACTTCCAGGACGCAAAAAAAAGATGGAGTTTCATATTTTCGGTAACTATTAATATTATCAATATATAATTGTTATCACTGTATTGTAAATACTAATATTTTCTCAGGGAATCGTCGTAAAAACATTTTTTTAATTAAGTCGTAATAAACAGGAGGAGTTATAAAGCATCTCAATTGTAAAGACTCTCAGTAAACGTAGTAATCATACTATCGCATGCCCGCTTAAATTGTTCGGGTTATGTGCGTTGATTCTGTTCCATTTGTAGAGACGCTATTGTTTCTTTTTTTATTATTATTAAAGTTACTTATGATTTTTTTGTTTTTTTTTTTTTGTTTACTGAGACTTGTTTACTGTTTCTATAAATATTATAGTAACACAATCCCATGCAAAAGTTCTCGTCGCCAATTGTGTTTACGTAATTGTAGTTGAAATAAATATACGCTAATGTAATTCAAACGTACCCGTCCAAGTGGGCATTCATTCGGTAAGGACTTTTTTTGCGCTGATTGTGTATCTAGTTCTTTATTAGTGATCGATCCAATCAGGTAAATTATAATATAATGATTACACATATACACAAAAGAAGAGAATAAAATGTGTTTTATTACGTACACTTTTTTTAACACATTAAGCTTAACAAGCTTTAAAAAAATGCCTTTATAATAATATAATAGGTTGGGGAAAAAGTTTCTTCGCATTTTTTTAAGAAAATTCAAAACATTTTTTAATATAGTTTATTTACATTTAACTAAAGTATGTAGGTACCAGTTTGTTCGATAACTTTTTGCCATCTTGTAGGTAGGGACATGATCCCATTGCTATAGAAATTTTGGGACTTCTGGTCAAAATACCGCGACAAGTGGTTTTGGCAGTCCTCTCGTCCTCTCGTTCAGATTTCCACCTGTTTCGAGACCGAAACAGGTGGAAATCTGAAGGTGCAAGGTCAGGACTATACGGCGGATGCATTAACACCTCCCAGCCAAACTCTCTTAATTTTTGCTGAGTGGCTAAAGATGTGTGAGGTCTAGCGTTACCATGATGAAAAACCACACCCCTTCTGTTGATTAATTCCGGCCGCTTTCTCTCAACTTCTTGCTTTAATCTCATCAGTTGTTCGCAGTAGAGTTCAGAATCGATGGTCCTGCCTGGTGGTAACAGCTCATAATGAATAATGCCCTTCCAATCCCACCACACACACAGCATCACCTTGTTGCGAGTTAACCCGGGTTTCGCCACAGTCTGTGAAGCCTGACCGGCCTTTGACCACGACCTTTTTCGCACGTTCTTGTCATACGTGATCCACTTTTCATCAGCAGTTATCAGCTTCTTCAAAAATGGTTCGGTTTCATTACGTCGTAATAAAGAATCACAAATGAGTACACGGTTCATTAGGTTTCTTTCAGTGAGCTCGTGAGGTACCCAAATGTCGAGCTTTTTTGTGTACCCAGTTTTTTTCAAATGCGCCAAAACTGTTTTGTGGTCAATTTCCAGTTCTTCAGCTACGTCGTAACTACTGATATGCCGATCTTGCTCCACTTTTTCAAAAATGGCATCCATTTTATCCGTAATAGGGTGACCAGAGCGACGTGCATCTTTGACATCAAAATTTCCGGATTGAAAACGCTTAAACCAAATTTGTGCTTCTCTCGCATCATCAAAACATCGCAAATTTTTTTCGCGGCTTGCGTTGCATTTTTACCTTTTTTTGTAGTAAAATTAAAGTAGTAAAATGTATCGAATTTCTTCATTAGATTCACTCATCTTGACGGTACGAAAAACAAATGAAAATCACACATTTTCCTAATTTGAATTTGGAATTATGTTCTTTAAAATTTAAACTTTCAATGATACCAAAACCAGCCAGATACAAACAGTATAGCCAAAGAGATTTTATTACAAGTTCATACATACTATAATGCGAAAAGACTTTTTCCCCAACCTAATATAAACAAAAAAATATTGGACAATTCGACTCTACTCATGCCTTTGTCCTAGCGGTGAGCCTCGGTCGTAAAATCTATTGTTTTTTTTTTTCGCACTGTAACTCTGATTTTAAAACATTGTAAGTAAGGTTGAATTTGTTTTGATGTATGTTGACTAGCAAGCACCGGTCGTAACGGCTTTGTGAATACAACTTTAAACATTGCACTTATGGTTGAATTTACATTAACGTATATTTATTTCAACTAGAAGTAGGTAAAGACAATTGGCGACCGTTTTAAGAGAATTTTTGTATGGCATTGTGCATCTAGTTGTTTATTAGTGATCGATGGATTCGGGGCACATTTTGACATTCTTTAGCAAACATCTTGTTTATATCGCATAAAATGCTATGATAAAAAAATTATATGGGTCTCGGAAAACCCCTTACTTCTGCAGATATACCTACGTTTAAATTACCAACTAACAACAGCAAAAAAAAAAAATGAGGCCATCCCAAACATCGCTGATTTGGGGCTAATAAGAACATCACTCAAAACGGATATTTAATGCATATTCTGAGCCAAAACAGCCACTTTAAACAAGTCTTTCGATATTTGTGGTAAACAAAAACATCACTTAAAATAATGTTATTATTTTAGGGATTGGTAAGTCAAGCTGACTGACGTGCGGTACTTGACTAAATATACACTGTCTTATCCCAAATCGACACCACCTAACCTATAAAAATATATTTTCATAGTTATCAATTAATTTTTATATGTGACGTTCCACGGGTAAAGGTACAGACGCCAGCACATCAAGCTACTACAATCTGTCAGATTTCTTTAATAGATTTTCGACTTTATTGCCATAGCATTAGGTTCAAGGTTGATTGGGAAAATCTGACAGTTTCGGGTAGGTTGACCTGCTGGCGTCTGTACCTTATGGTGCGTATGGAGTTATGCATACCATAATAATCTGGAATTAATAAGCTGTCGATATAAAAAAGATTAAGCTCCTACGATGTGAAGTTACGGAGATATATTTGTTTAAAGATTGTATTGGAAATTGCAATTTTACTATTCCTATTTATACTAGTTCCTATACTAATGCCAATTTTAGATAGGATTGTACGTCATATCGATAATAAGTCATTTTGATAACAGGCCGTATGCATGTATGTGTACAGGCCTATTTTTAAATCATTAGCTAAACTTTCACAGGATGAAATGATTTCTACCCATGAATATGAACAACTTTCACTATGGGACCAACTCTGAAATCACAAAAAAAAATTTTTTAGTAATTCAGTTTAGTTTAATTAAAAAAAAAACACTCGAGGAAGTTTTCGTTTCAAAAATATAGATATTTAGATGCTAATAACTTATATCGTACGCAATACTTCTTTATAATAAAAACTTAAGAAGGTAGTTAGGGTTTCGTACCTCAAAAGGAAAAAACGGAACCCTTATAACTCATGTGTCTGTCTGTTTGTCCGTCTGTCACAGCCAATTTGCTCCGAATCTAATGGACCGATTAAGTTGAAATTTGGTACACCTATGTATTTATGTGACCCAAATACGGAAGTAAATGAATGAATTTTGAATATGGGGGTAAATTTTGGGGGGCAAATAAGAAAATTGAAAAAAATTCTTTGCAAACTGTACCGTGCGATATATCAAATGAAAGGGCTTACTGTGAGGATCTCAAATATATAATTTTTTTTATAATTTTAAAATAAACTATTTTAAAGTTATTTAATAAAATAGACGAATATTTACTATTCCCCCCTTTATCTCAGAAACTACTGAGCTTAAAATTTTGAAAAAAAAAAATATTCTATAGCTATAGATTACAGGAAAACCTATAAGAAGTCTATGGTCTTAAAATAACATGGTAAATCTCTCAATATTGTGCGTACAAACTTACATGTCCATAGTTAAACGAAAAAGTTCCAACCCACATTACACCTAATCTGGGTTGGATCCTTTTCGTTTAACTATGGACATTTGTAGTTGGAATGTTTTTCAACTACAATGTTAAGTTTGTTCTTGGGATAAATTCATCCCAACTACGGAACCCTTCATTGTGCGTGGTCCGACACGCATTTGACCGGTTTTTTTTTTTCATTATACCTACAACATTTCCAAAAATTATGAAAATTAGACTATGTTTACTGGGGAAAAACGTTATCGCTTTTTGTGTGAAGGCTCGATTGTGTGAAAAATAACATGGCTAGAAATGATGAGGGCAGGTCGAAGATGCTTCATATTGTCATTTTGTCAATAGGTATTTTTAATTAGCATCTATCTGCTTATGCAAATAGAATATGATATATCCAAGTGTTTGTTTGCCTATAAAGCTTCCTATATTTAGTCGGTACATATAAATTATCGTGTCAATGTTTGTTGAATCAACATTGCACCATCAATTTGTATGACATAATACGAGTATATGACGTGAGTGAGCTAAGTTAGTTTTATGTTTCATCTGTGTGTGATCTTTCAAGTTTTCAACTTTCAAGCTAGCTTTATTAGAGCCAAACGACCATTATGGTCGTTGATTAGAGCACTTAGTTTATCTTCTGATAAAAAAGTTTGATTTCTATTCAAATAAATAAAATTGAAATGTCTGTTTCTAATGTCAAAATAACTGCTTTTTACTAAATGCATATGAAAGTATATACGGTACTTATAACTATTTTTTGAATTTTTGTCTGTCTTTCTGTCGGTCTGTCTGTTTGTTCCGGCTAATCGGCCAGATTGATTAAGATACCTCCTATCATGTCGCAGGTCGTGGGTTCGATTCCCATCCAGGACAAACATTTGTGTGCATGAACATGTCTGTTTGTCCTGAGTCTGGGTGTAATTATCTATATAAGTATGTATTTACAAAAAAAAAAGTAGTGTATGTAGTATATCAGTTATCTGGTTTCCATAGTACAAGCTCTGCTTAGTTTGGGATCAGATGACCGTGTGTGAAATGTCCCAGGATATTATTATTATTATTAATCTCCGAAACAGTTAGACCGATTTTGACGGGACTTTTATTTATTTAAGGACAACCCGCAAAACAATTAAACATCCGATTTAAATAGGGAGGTATTGACATCCACGCAGGCAAAGCCGCGGGCAACAGCTAGTGTTACATATTTATTAATACATTAGGCGCGACAGACGCACATGCGCGTTTTCATAACTTTCTTCGAGTGCGGCGCGCCGCACATGTGCGTTCGTTGTGCATCTCTATTGTTTCGAAAACATCGTAAAAAAAAAAGGGTCGGTAAGGGTGTAGCATAAAGAAGCGTTTGCATAAAGAATTTAGCAGAGAATGTGTTAAAGAGTATCTTATCTTTTTAGATCTACTAAGTAATATTAGTAGATATATTTTGAAGAAGGTTGTCCGGTGAAGTACCTACTATATACCACCATAACCAGTGACAGGATTATCGGGCGCTTATATACCTAAACTTCTTCCCACTTTCTCTTCTTTTGCTTATATCTCGAAAACGGTGTGTCCTATCGCAAAAATAATGAAAATCTTGCCCCCTTTACAAGACTCGTAAACCCATAAAGCTCTACATGTAAGTAGGTAATATTTTTTCATATTTTCCATACAAAAAGTATATTTCATATAAAACACGTAGAGAATCGCATCGCCTCCGCAGTTGTATTTATATGCGTTACTTAATATTAGTAAAAATTAAGAATTAAACAGAAAAAAAATCCTATGAAAAGAACAAAGAATTCTTAGTCGAATTATGTAAAAAAGTGAATTTCGTAAAGTGCAGTTGACTCATTCTACTTTGTTGCCGTCGTACTGTCTACACGGTAACGTCATTTTTGTCTACTCTTCCCTCGACAAGACACTTCTCTACGGTTCTCGTGCTAAGCCGGTTGGTGCGTAGATAGGGTCTCGTCGCTCGGCGTCCATTGTAACTCTCCCCCTGGCGCAGCTCGATGGGCCATTTTAGCCTGAAATAAAGATTTATGATTATTTATAACCTAACTCTATACTGCAAACTAGGGTGGTCATCTCCCAGTTTGAAGGACTGGTGTAATGGACAGGCATGAGAGATTACAGCATTGTCTTTGGCACGGCAACGTATTTTTGCGATGTCTCTGGTAAAGTATTATAAACCAGCTGGGCCCCGTAACTTCGTTCGCGTGAAAGTCGTAAGATACACGATATACTAAAATAACAGCCACTTTTTAATAAAACTTGCTCGTCCACCGACCCGCCCGGCTGTCCAAAATCAAAACCTAGCAAGAGCATTTGAGCAAGTTTTATAGGAGAACGAAAAGAAACATTTCCTTTGACCATTAAGAACACAATATCTTTTTTGTACTGTTTTAATTTTGATATTGATAAATACAACTTGCTTTACTTTATAAGCTAGTTTAACTGTACAAGTTTTATGTGCCTTACTTACGTTTGATTTGGGAAATTCAACATAAATATCACATGAAATCCAAAATAAAAACCTAGCAAGGTAAATAACTAGGTATTTGAATTGGTTTCTATAAGGAGTTAATGTTATTGATTATACAATAACACCTAGCGAAATCACTAGCTTTGTATTTAAATACGATTTCTTTATTGCCATAATGGCCGATTGCAACTTTGACGTCTTACCTAATAGGTAGCATATTCATAATAAAAAAAATATATGTTTAGTAATAATGTAATTATTCACAAGTATTCCTTAAATAATCATCGCTAATTTACGAGGATAAATCATAGTCAGCTTGTCTTGCTCGCGAGTATAATACTAAATATATCGCTATGACTAAAAGCTTTTCTTTTTTAAATAATAATAGACTTTCAAAAGTACCTCCAATAATAAAATTTTACTATTTAAGGGATTTCCACGTAACACGCGAGCAAAACCGCTGCATAATACAATATACAGAAAAAAGATACAACTACAGAAGAAAAAAAAACGATAAAGATACCTAAAAACACCTAATACCTAAACCTAATATTACAAGTCAAATAATGAAATAGGCGAAATCAAGTTTCTTCAAGCATATCGCTTTCAGTTTGGAGATCAATCGATTCATCATTTAACTGGCATTTGATTGCAAAACAGTCGTCTGGTTTCTGGCATTAGATGTACCAATTTGGTGACAATGATGTCCTGTTTTCGAGTTGGAATGCCTCGAGGTCCTGATATTTCTTCGGGTAACTCTATTACTTTAAACTTTTTGGGCAGAAAATCCAACTCTGCGAATGCTTCATCAAAACTGAAAATAATAACTCACATTAGTCACTCGGAATAAGTTCTTAAAAACTCATAACGTATTTCAATAAATACCTTGTTTTTATAAAGAATATTCCTTGAGCCAGCAACGAATTTCACTTGAACAACTTGGCTGAGCAAAAATGATTTCATTAAATCTTAGTCATCATTTTTTCTTGCTGTTCTTTTTTCTTTGGCCAATTCCTGCAATTATTTAATTCTCTTACCTGTATATTTTGCCTTGATTGATGCACCAATTCCTTAAAATCTTCGAAGTCTAAAACATCTCCTTGTCTTTTAATTTTTCATTCAATGTTTCCATGAACTGAATCCGCAGTCATGAGTGTATGTCCTTTTGCTGGATAAGTCAATATCTCCACTGGAAGATCGATATTGACAATTGTAGTCAAAGCGGTAAATAGTGTCCAGTTCTTATTTTGATCTGTCAGCCCAAATATGAAAATGTTGACAATCACTGTTGTTCTATATGAATGTTAAAATGGCATCAACGATGTTGGAAGCCTCTCATCCGGCTTGGCCTTCATGCCAAATTATATAAGTAGCTGAATCAGGAGATTGTTTATTAATTGGAGCAAAAGTTAGGTTAAATATAATTAGTCTGCTAATAAAGACAACTTCTTTGATTTGGGGCATTATAGGCAACAAAATCACCTTGATCCATTAAAAAAATATTTTACATGTTTAGAATTTTTCTTTGTGGCATCTTTTTTGTAGTTTTCGAGAGCTTGATCAGACTTAGCTTTATGTAGTGCATATTTTTGCTTTAAATCATCTGGTATTTGAGATTCGTCGCTGTATATTTTCTTTTTTCCGAATATAAAAAACATTCGTCGCACTTAACACTCTGGCATGTTAAGAGATTTTTTTTTTTATCTCTTTCCTGTAAGTTTCATCCGAACATTGTTCTTGTGGGTTTTTCTTCATAAAATCAAGGTGCATTTGGCAAACTTTCAATTCTCTGGGCAGGTATCTCATAAACGGTGAATTATGTCTACGGTAATGACTAACAGCAGGATTGTAACTGACTAGGTATATGTTTCTGGATCAAATTTCTGTTATACTAGGTTTTTGTTAACAAAACCACTGAAGGTTTTGTTAACAAAAATCTAGAATGACAAAGTTCCAAGTTCAAAAACCTAGCATAGGGCCTATCCCACATTCATAAATCTAGTAAGTCACATTTACACATTCAAAAACCTATTATGTACCGTACTTAATAGGGTTTTGGACTTGGAAATGTTATTTGCTAGATTTTTGACTTTGTTATATCAGACTAAGACGTGCACTTGCTAGGTTTGGCATTTTCATAACTGTAGATCTAATTACGATAAATGTGTAGTTGTTTTTGCATTAGATGCAGCACAATTTTTTGTATAGATTGGTTTAAAAAAACGTATTTTGCCAAAAATGTCCCTTGCTAGGTTTTGATTTTGGACAGCCGCGCCGCCTTGCATCACACGTCCGTGCTATTTGCCACAATTTCATGGGTTGTATTTTTCTTGCGCGGAACCCTAATTATTTTTCTATAATAAAAGAGCCTCTGCTACTCCCTATAACATCAGCTGTTTGCTAGTGAAAGCTCCGTCAAAATCGGTTCAGCCGTTTCCGAGATTAACCGGAACAAACAGACAGACAGACCGACAGACAGACAAAAATTTTAAAAATAGTTTTTTTTTTTGTTATAAGTACCGTATATACTTACATATTATTATGCATTTAGTGAAAAGCTGTTATTTTGACATTACAAACAGACACATTAATTTTATTTATTTGTATAGATACCTACATATCCATCCATTTTGCTATCCAATACCATAAAAAATCAACAAATAAAACTAGGAGGCTTGGGGATGGCTTATGAACAACAGTGAACGTCTTTCGGCTAAATCATGATGAAATTAATTTAATTAACTTTTTGTCCCCAGGTATGCCACCGTACGAATGGTGGTCAGATCCTCCAGATGAGGTCAAGTTGAGAGCCTACGTCTTCAACGTGACCAACCATGAGAGATTTATGCAGGGTCTGGATGACAAGCTGAATGTAGAAGAGATTGGACCTGTGGTCTATTTGTGAGTATCTTTATATCCCTTTTTTAGGTTTCCGTACCTCAAAAGGAAAGGAAACTCTTATAGGATCACTTTGTTGTCCGTCTGTCTATCTGTCAAGACCATTTTTTCAGGAGCTCGTGGAGGTATCAAGTTGAAATTTATATCAAAAATACTCGGGTATTTATATAAAAAATCAGCTGTTCAGTACATTTTGAGGAATTATGCGAACATAAATGTACTGAACAGCTGATTTTTTTTCGCGATTTCAGGTTTGGTCCCATAGTAAAAGTTGTTCATAATGATGAGTACAATGACCCCTTAAGAGGTTGCTGGTGTTTTACTAATAACCCTGTATTTGTATTTATTACAATCCACGCATTTTCCTTCATTCTTTTTAGGGTTCCGTACCTCAAAAGAAAAAACGAAACCCCTAAAGGATCACTCGTGTGTCTGTCTGTCTGTCCGTCTGTCACAGCCAATTTACTCCGAATCTAATTGACTGTTAAGTTAAAATGTATGAATTTTGTGACTCAACCACGGGTGAAAATAAATAAATAAATTTTTAATATGTGACATAACAAATGAAAGGGCTTACTGTGAGGGTCAAATATATATTTTTTATAATTTTAAAATAAATATTAAATTATTTTAAAGTTATTTAATAAAATGAACGAAAATTGACCATTCCCCTCTTAGCTGAGAAACAACTAACCCTAAAATTTTGAAAAAAAAAAAATACAGAAATTATGTCTATACCTATAGGTTACAGGAAACCTATAAGAAGCCTATGGTATTAAAATACATGGTAAATCTCGCCATAATGTGCGTACCTACAAACTTACATTTGCAGTTGAAATGTATGGGAGAACATTGTTTTTCAACTACAATGTAAAGTTTGTTCTTGGGATAAATTTATCCCAACTACGGAACCCTTCATTGTGCGTAGTCCGACTCGCCCTTGGCCGGTTTTTTTAAATTAATTTATTCACTGATGATGTACCTAACTGAGTAATACGTCATATTTATCTTGCCCGATACCTAATGCATTTGGGGACACAACACGTCTTCTTCTTCCATACTTTGCTGATCAGGGTAGCGCGCGAAATTCAAAATTTCTTTTTTTGCAATTTACAAGGCAGTATTAGGTTGTACGTTGATCAAAATGTAATTCGCGGCCGTAACAAGTATGTATTTACATAATTATAATCATTAAAGTGATCAATAATTATAACTCTTTAAGACCAGGTAATCCTAATGAATGACTATTTCATAAAATCGTGACATTTGAGGATTATACTAACTACTGATTCTAATAATTATAATTTTGTAAATATATATTTGTTACGGCCGCGAATTATACTTTATTTAACATACAACTTAATACTGGATTGCAAATTGCAAAAAACGGTAAAAGTAAATTTGAATTTCGCGGGCTACCCTGACGCTTTCCTAGTCCAATGAAGTTCAATGAACCATTTATGTGGGCAGTTCCATTAACTATGGTGTCAACAAATGGGACAGTGAACCTGTTAAAAAAGTACCTATATAAGGAGTTGTATTACTGATTCTAATGATTATAATTCTATAAACACATACATGTTACGCTCGCTAATCGTATTTTGATTAACACACAACCTAATACGGACTTGCAAATTGCAAAAAAATGTAAGAAAATTTAAATTTCGCGGGTACCCTGGCGATGGACATTAGCACACTACATAGCAACTAGACAGCAATAAAAACAACGACCCATTAGTGTTAGACGGTTAATTTTGACACTCCAAGGCTCAGACTAAAGTAATAAAAAACCCACACATAGCTCTGCGAACAATATAATGAAGCATGCGCAAAACTACACCTCGCTCTGTGCATATACGCTCACACACACATATTTACACGAAACTACAATTAAAGTACAACTCATTACGTGCACATCGTTTACGAAACCCGAAACGTGAGGCCTCACGTCACTGTTGACAGCACTACCTATGTCTTGGTTTTATTAGACTGAGCTTCAAGGTCAAAGTTTGAGCAAGGTCAGGGTCTTGGTAATACCGTTGGGCCTGCAGTTAACTAAACCGGTTTAAGAGATTTTGAAAAACTATGCCGTTGGTATGTACATACCTGTAAAGTCGAAACGATAACGGGTGCATGAGCGTAGGAAACTTACAGTGTTCCCGGAATCTGAATAATTCCAAAGCAAATTGTTAATCCATTGCTTCATATGTTCGAAAAATTCGTCTGCTCAACAACAGAAATAACGCAATGAACGTTGTTGAACTGTCAAAATGAAACCGCAATTAGGGTGCAGGGTCGGGTATAAAGAGCTAAACTACATGAGGGTCGGGTATAAAGAGCTAAACTACATGAAATGTCCTTGGAAACAGCAGATTCTGATGGATTTGAGCCCGCACTCAAATTGCGTAACATAATATCAATCAGAATCTGAATCATTTTGAAGCAAATTGCTAATCTATTGCTTCATATGTTTGAAAAATTTGTCTGCGCGACAACGTACCTACCTAAAAAACGCAATGAATGTTGTTGAACTGTCAAAATGAAACCGATTCCGATTGATAGTGTGTTACGCAATTACTCCGCCGGTTAAAGGCAATGGGGTCGCCCTCTATTACACTTACAAGTTAGAAGTTTACTAATGTAAACTTCTACTGAATACAGGCGCTATGTTAAATAGGTATGTTTTTCTAGCCCTTGACACAGATCAATACAGATGGGACACTCCGCAAAATCATTTAAATAAAAAGCGACTCTTGCTACGATACAATAAAGTGCAATTATTCAGATCGCACAACGCTTATAACCTACAGTTATATTCACCAACAAGCTGCCTCTCTTTCTATTGCGTATACTACGCTATAATATACGAGTAATAGCATATAGTATATAGTTCATAGCACAACAATATCACTCGCCATACATTTATTTAGAACACGTTCACACTTTGCTATACTATGTATTATTGGCTTGCTATACGCTATGAAATTCGACCGTCCCTATTAACAATGTCGGATATACATTTTTACCAATATTCACTTTTTTACATAAATCGAATTACAATTTTAAAACATTTTTCACTGTCAAAACAAACTTTGAACTGAGGGCAGTTCAAAGTTTGCCCTAACGATAAAAAAGAATCTTTATGATATTAACAATGTCAGCTCTGCGAAAAAGACCACTTTTCAGTAGGGACTAAACAGTAGTTTCCTGCAGAACCGACATTGTTAATAGGGACCGTCGAATTGAGCGATACAATAAGCTATGATCGCGCGGCGCTCTTCTCCCCGCACGCCCCGCAAGGGAGACGAACGAAACGACACGATTGGTCAACTGAGCTTGCCATATAGCATATTTGCTTGCGATTATATCGCATAATGTGAACGCAATGCTATATAGTATAGCTATATAGCTTTTAATGTTGTACAATATAGCAGAATAGTATAGCGTAGTCTGAAATGAGCTTTATACCTTCTAACTCGTTAGGGTTGTCTTCTTTTACGACGCGGCGGCGTTTGAGTGAGTATCGAACTGACCGTGCGTCTAAAGTATGCCTAAACTAAATCTTGTTTTTTGAGACAGAAAAAGTTAGCAATAGCCTAAATTAAGTTTAGTCTGTGCACAACGTAATCGGCAGCAATAGGTACGAGTATACACAACAAGACACAGTCCGTATTTCGAAGTACTTAATGTGATCAAAAATAAAAAATGGTGTGCGATGACGTTACGATTACGAGCAACGTTCTACGATTATTACGGTTACGATGAACAACATAACGGATTACAGAAGGTAATGTTTAAGGTCGATGATGCCACTCTATAATGATCGTTTTGTTCAATGGCTTTAGGGTTGTAGGCCATACAGAGCGATAAGGGAAGAAATATAGCTAAACTATATACACCTTAACTATAGAGAATGCGTGGAAATCCAAAGCAACCGCAAAAAAAATTAGTCGTCCCATATAAAACTTCAATACCTACTTGACCAAATGTATTGACGACTGTTTTTTTTATTTTCACGATTGTTGGTCTCCGAGAAAAAGTTGTTCAGTTTGATGGTCTGTACCACACCTTTAATTTTCGCTACACCGTAAACGGGCACCCTTGGGCACGCCACAATTGCGGCGATAAGTCCCCTCTTTGAGGAGTGGTTGGAGAGGCGTCATGGCACCCTCACCTTCCGCCTGACGCAGGTCCTCACCGGACACGGTTGCTTCGGGAGGTTCCTGTTCCGGATAAGACGGGAGGAAACGCCCGGGTGTTACCACTGTGTGGATCGCCCGGAGGACACGGTGGAGCATACGGTGGAGGTCTGCCCGGCTTGGGCAGAGCACCGCCGCGTCCTCGCGGAGGCGATCGGCGGCGGCGATCTCTCGCGTCCGGCCCTGGTACAGGCCATGGTACGGAGCGAGAGTGCATGGGAAGCCGTCACCTCCTTCTGCGAAGCTGTAATGTGTGCTGTAAATATCGGTCACTAATTACCAGTCACGCTATATATCTTAGCTCAGGCTACACCAACGTCCTAATCCATCAAAACTCGTAATCTATTCAAACTCTAAACAAAAAACAAGGAAGTAGTACATCGAGAATACCAATGCCTCTTCTTAATTTTAATGCAGTCTGCGACCTACGTTTCCTTACAAAAAATACGTATGCATGTCTTAATTATGGCCGAGTAAATAAACCTGCTGATATTTATTCTGATTCGGGTAACCATGCACATCGCGATCCCCTTTACATCTTGGAAAAGTAAACAGCGACGCTTACAGTTCAATCCATTGAGATGCACTGCATCAGGGCCTCAAGTCTGCTATTACAATAGTGTCAGAATGGTCTGTCATTGATTTCATAATTGTTGATTTTGACAAGTTTTGTAATCTACTAATATAATGGCGTCATTATGACTTTCCAATGGCCAACCACTGACACTCCATTGAAAGACATGGCTTAAAATGGTAATCTCGTACATAATGACAAATGAAAGACTGACTCATAATAATTCATAATTCATTTATTTATTGTTTTCCACAGGTGAAAATACAGATCTTATAATTAGCGTTATGACGTATGCGGTAATCTGCTAAAATTTTGACAGTTCCTTTGATCAGTACCACGATTCTATTACGAGACCACTGACCTACCAATGATCGACCATTATGAATTTAGCAGATTACGAACTTTTAGCAAAATGACAATGGGATCGTGTTGGAATGACGAATTTATAAAAAATAGCAGACTTGGGGCCCTGGTATACACATACCTACATAAACTCCGCCTTCTTCCCATGGGGGTAGGCAGAAACTACAGAACGCCACCTGCTACGATCCTTACATACTCATTTTGCTTCGTTTACGTTCATGAATACACGGACGCCGCGGCCGGTTGCAACATATCATAAATATAAATTAATTAATGGTTCAATTGTTCCGATGGCAATATGACGTTCTGTAAAAATATGCATTGCAATGTGATCTCAATCGCGTGACGTAATAAGACTGTTTGTTTCTTTTTTTTTTAGCGGGAATATCACTGTCAACTTTTTCTTCATCCAACCAGTATTTAACCGCTTTTTTTTTCAATTTTTCCAGAGAGAAACTCCTTCATTCGAACGTGTATTTCAACGAGAACAGTACCATGACGTACACAGCAAAGAGGTTCCCTATTTTTCTGCCTGAACACAACACTATAGACTTGAACGCTACTATTATTGTGCCGAATGTTGCAGTTTTGGTAAGTTTTGGTAACTTTCATTCTTTTGTTTACATGACTCACTTGTAAAGCGGTCGCAAGTCCGACTGCTGAGACAGTTCCTGCCGATCTATTTGGTGAAAATTCACCGTGACGTAGACAGAAAATTTTTTCATTCTGCCTAGCCTTTTCCCAACTATGTTGGGGTCGGCTTCCAGTCTAACCGGATGCAGCTGAATACCAGTATTTTACATGGAGCGACTGCCTATCTGACCTCCACAACCCAGTTACTGGGTAATACGATACCCCTTGGTAAGACTGGTTGTCAGACTCGGGCTTCTGACGACCCGTAACGACTGTCAAAGATCTTCGAATGACAGCCGGGACCAACGGCTTATCGTGCTTTCCAGGCACGGAGGAGTCTCGGTATGAAAAGATGGTCAGCCATCCACGGACCAACCCCGGCAAGCGTAGCTTAACCTGATGGATCGACCCGTGCGGCTGTTATTACTTAGCCACGAGCTCCTCGACGTAGACAGAGAATAGCACCGTGAAAACTTAGGTGAAGTGAGCTGTCAATAATTGTGCCAATCCTTGATGTGAGCTGTCATTCCACCTCAGAATGACAGCTCACTTCATCTAATTTTACACGGTGAGATTTTTACGGAATAGACCGGCTGGTTTCGAGCCCCAAGTCGAGCATAGTGTTAGGTATTTGAGTTTCTCCTTCGAAAATTTTACTTAAGGTAGCATTCCGGGGTCGCAATTTTTGCCGGTTAAATAGCAATAGGTTTGTTTCATTTACATTGGCACCGATTCCCTTGTTCACAAACTAAACTAATTTTAAGTTCAGTGCATCTTTTTCTTTCTATTTCATTAAGAAAAGGGCAAACGATATAATACAGGACAATTTTTTAAGTAGTGCGCAAATTTTGACATGTTATTCTACTCATGAATATGAACAACTTTCACTATGGGACCAACCCCGAAATCACAAAAAAAAATCAGCTGTTTCATACATTTTGGTCGAGTAGGTATTGAACTTTTATATGAAACAGCAGATATTTTTTTCGTGAAAGTTGTTCATATTCATGAGTAGAACATCGTGTGAAAATTTGCGCACTGCTTAAAAAATTGTCCTGTATATTACTTTAATCCCGTCAAATTAGTCACCGCCTGACGTAAATTGACGTATTTTTAGTAGCCAATTTCTTAATCACGTCTAAACTTGTCTGTGGATTATCTTAATTTGACAGGGCTAAACTAATATTTATCGTCTGTCCTTTTCTTAATATAGGTACTTAAGCATTAGTTTATTATTAGGCTCTATAATTTATTGTATTGGAAATTTACTATTATCTGACTAAATGTAGATACACTTTTTGAAAACATTTTTATTAAATAAATTATTTTTATCTCCTTCATTTATTTTTTAAATTTATTTTATTACATTTCTAAATATTTTTTTTATAAAAAACATTAAAAAAAGGAGGAGCTCGTGGCTAAGTAATAACAGCCGCACGGATCGATCCATCAGGTTAAACTACGCTTGCCGGGGTTGGTCTGTGGATGGGTGACCATCTTTTCATACCGAGACTCCTCCGTGCCTCGGAAAGCACGTTAAGCCGTTAGTCCCGGTTGTCATTCGAGGATCTTTGACAGTCGTTAGACGTCAGAAGCCCGAAAGTCTGACAACCAGTCTTACCAAGGGGTTATCGTATTACCCAGTAACTGTTGCGGAGGTCAGATAGGCAGTCGCTCCATGTGAAATACTGGTATTCAGCTGCATCTGGTTAGACTGGAAGCCGACCCCAACATAGTTGGGAAAAGGCTAGGCAGATTGATTGAAAAACTTAAAAAAAAGCATTTAAAAATATAAAAAATAATGATCCGCCGGTAGCGGGAGCACGGTCCAAGCTACCGGTGGTTAGGGCCCTAGAGACAGGAACCTCCTCAGAATACGCGCCGTATCAAGGAGAACTGCCTTCTGCATCAGGCCCTTTACCCAGCCACCCAACGAGAGCCTCTTGAGATGTTGCTCGAGGCACTTAGCGATAAGGCCATTGACCGTAACGACTATTATTATTATTATAAATTAAATAGAAAGAAAAAGATGCACTGAACTTAAATTTAGTTTAGTATGTGAACAAGGGAATCGTCGCTAAGTACCTATAATGATACCACTGCTGGGACACATGCCTCCACTTTCTGTGAGAGGGAGTGGAACCTAACCCACCATGATAGCACAAGTTTAAACCTTAGTGGTTTTTGGTTGCTATGTAATAAGTAATCCTGTATTCTTTAGTTTAGATGATAAAATAATAATAATAATAAAAAAAAAAACTTTTCTGAAAGTAAAGTGCCTGCTTTGGTTTGAACCCACGACCTACAACTCGTAAGTCGCGGCTATTACCACTGGCCCACCACTGCTTCATTTGTCAGGTGCCAATAGAGATGGACAGACAAAAAATGATTAAAAATATTCTTACCTTTACCTTAGTTTGGTATTCGTACCAAACTAGATATTGGTAATACTACCAATATAGTATTCGTACTACCAATATCTTTGACCAAATTCACAGGTGCTGTAAGTACGTATGTATTAATCACGCAGAATGTAGTTATTTATTCATTTGTAATATGTAAGTACTTCATTGTAATTACTCCAGAAAAATACCTACAAAACATACAATGGGCGGTCTTTTTGCGATCTCTTCCTCTTCCAGACAGTTTTGCAATATTACGACAGTTCAGTGGCTATTATTCTATTAACGGCTCATTGTAGTTTGGTACGGCAGCAGGGACTGTAAAGGTTTCATGCAATGGGCAACCTTATATTTTACTGGCTGACATTCTATCGCTCAAGCAAATATCAAATTACTTTTTGAATAAAAAAGTACTTAATCCTAGTTTTGGTTTGATCAGTCTAAAGCAAAGAGTATAATAACTAAATAGGAGGTCTGAAGAGACGGTAAGATACGAGTAGGTTCGTTTTAAGGAGTGCGCGTTTGTCCGAAGATTGTATTATTTATACATAATTATATAGTCTTTGTTCTAATTGCTCTACCATCTATAGAGCTTCGAGTATTTGGTTATCTTCCCCCCCTGTGGAGTTCGAATCTTCACAGTACTTCGGAACCCCAGGTGCCGCGATCCCGACCCTAGTCTCTCTTGGCTGGTTTGTAAGTGAATGAAGACGATGTATATTTAACTTCCTCTGAAAGTGACATTCATTTGTGCCAAAACTGACCTTAGATTTTACTTTATCTTTTAATGAATGAATGAAGGTTACACAAGGATGTTATTTTCCTAGTGAGTAATCTAATGAGTATTTTGGTGGTTAATACTTAGGAGAACATAATAACATGCATTACTAGTTCATTATTAACAATAAAACAACCGTACCTACTAAATTAACATAAGCTAATAATGTCAAGGACTCGAAAACAATTTAAATAATAATAGATTTATTTATAAACAAAGGTTTTACTGCAAATACTTTAGTGCTCATAAATAACTGTTAAATAAGTTTCCGTGTTATAAAATTATTTATTTTAATTGTTTATTATTGCTTTTTGTGCTATAAGATGATCTATAACTACCTACCAACTGTACACGAAAAACACACGCAAAATATGTAGTTCGCATCACAAAAGTTTGCCGCTCTGAATCCAGGCTTTCCAATGCGCATTGCATTTTTTTTTTTTGTGTATGGCATCTCGTAGTTGACCTAGAGAGGCCGTGACTACTTAACCGGACTATCCTGTGGCTGCCTTAAGATAACTCAAAGCCTCCAGCCAGGAGCATAAAACTTACAGACTAAGCAACTACACGCTAAGGGCTCCCCCTGTGGGGAACGGGCCTCGGCTTAGGGCGTCGCTGGGGGGAGGACAGCAAGATGGGACAGGCTGGATCAGATTTGAATGATTATTATTGTCAGAGGAGTTTAAAGCTACTGGCTCAGCTACGCCACCAGCTGGCACTTCATACCCGAGCAAAGGACGGGGGGGAGGACGATTATTACGGGGTCGTCCCGAGGGACCTCGGCGGCGAGGTCGGAATGTCGATTTGTGTTTGTTCCTACGGTCCCTACTGCTCTTCTGGAGAAGTTATGGGGTCGTCGGGATCTGAGAGGACAAGCCTAGGGCGGCGGACCTTGCGCATGGCATGGCGCGCTGCTGTTTTTATATAGACATTGGCGTCGATTCTCTTGTTCAATACTAAACTAAAATTAGAGAATTACTATCTTTTACTAACAGGCAACACGAGAAAAAGACCGCCTTGCGCTTCACCGTATTTTTAGTCGTCATGTTTTTACGAGTCGTTTAAATTTGTATGGTTCCCGAGTTTTGTCACCCTAGATTAGTCAAATCGTACACTGTGCGACGTTTGAGTTAGTATCGAACTGACAGTGCGTCTAAAGTATAAATATATTAGTTCAACTAAGTTTGACAGATCTAATTTACGTGCGTCTCCTTCTTGTTTTATTAGAGAGAAAAAGTTAGCAATAGCTTAGTTTAAGTTTGTGCACAACAGAATCGGCACCATTGCTTCCATGCCGCCATTTTATCGGCACCATACTAACTACATTAAGTGTCGTTGCGATTACGACGAATTGTTAGTTTTAATAAAAGAATATTTGGTGTAAAATAACAAATATTCATAACAAATATTGTGACCCTGTGTAAGCCCGGATACTGGTAGTTAGATATTTATAGGCAAACCTAAGATGTTATTGGTTCATTATGTCAGACTACACATAACCGTGCCTAAGTAAAATTTATTAGGTATAAGCTGTAAGGAAGAAATTAATTAAACAAATTCCTCCTGATACATTATAAAGTTTATTCTAGAAATACTAAAGTAGAGGTACACAACCACCTTAAAGAGAGCGATTTAACTGTTACACAAACTCTTCCCTTATTTAATACTAGGTATTGGCTCTAACATGCTCAGTATCAAGTGTTGTATGCTAGGGCAAATACTAACATGAGACTATGACAATGAATAAGTACTCAAGATCGCTTTTGAGGGGCCGAGAGGTGACAACTGAATAACTTCTAGCTCAATCGGGTAAATTCTCAAAACTTATTGGTTGCGCTCATAAAAGGAATTTAAATATTAGAAAGTTAAGTCCAGGTTCAGGCCAGACAAAATCAGCCACCTGTAACAAATAACCACCCAATTGCAACCAGGTCTCAAAGCTTCCCGCAGGGACAGAAAAGACTGCAATATACTCACAGCTTAATTACGCCATAAATAATAAATTTAATCCCACCGGGATTATCTGCATACCGTCCAGATATAGGACCTGTAACTGGGCAGGAACGAGTGCAAGTAAAAAGATCAATCCCACCGGCCCCGCCGGGGAAGGAAAAAGTGTCCCTCTGAGAATTCCAATTTTCTCCTGTTCTTCTAGAAACTTCGACCACAGCTAACAAAGACACATAAGCAGAGTCTAATCGATTTCCTTATTCGAACACAATAATCATTTACCCTTACCAGCTTTACAATTACATCTGGTTTATAACTTCGGTATAATATTATTAGTTAATAAACAATTAATAGCAGAATATTAAAAAAAAAACTCTATTTAATTTCAAAGAATGAACCCAACGCCATCTCTACTGCCGTAATGGAACTAATGATCGATCGATGTCAATAGCTTCCTTTAATACCAACAGATGACGCTGGCTTATGATACATACATATGATATTTTGCAACGTCACACCTGGCAAAGGTTCGAACCACCGTGTTCGACCATCCTTTAGTTTTCGACCCATCATTACTCCTAACCATTATTATTTGGTTGCTATAATGTGCTATCTATTTTAGCCCGAAATGTGCCACTGCTGGGCAACGTGACATTTCCACAGTCGACTGTTCACTGCCATTGCTGGGCAGTCCTATCGATAGGAGTCAAGTCCGTCCCTCCATCTTCGTCTTGGATCTGCCACGATTTTCGTCTAGCTTACTCAGTGGTTGTTTTTAGCCTACAGCTCTTATAACATGGGGCAGCATATCTGGCCCAATCCCACTTAAGATGCAACGGACGCTAACTACGTAGATATGCAAAATATAAATGGTAGCAAAAAGCGTAGGCTGCTATTTTGTACTCCCTCAGACAGGCTTAGCCCGCCACTGCTCTTCCAACTTTAACATACAATAAATTTTGGTTTCCAGGGCATTTTCTCCTACCTTCACGACGCGAACTACTGGCTAAAGACAGTCCTGAGATCTTTAGTAAGCATGTACGGTCCAGAGCCGTTCGTAAAGAGAACAGTGTACGAATACTTGTGGAACTTCACCGATCCTGTGCTGGACGTGGCCAGGAGTCTGGCACCTGGTTTAGTGCCTGTTAATAATGCTGGATTGTTGGCTAGGGTGAGTCCAGAGTTCTCAAGTTTTACTAAGCAAGTCGACCAGCCTACCTGTTCTGTAAAAATCTAACCGTACAGAGTTTTCACGGTAAGATAACAGGTGGATGACTGTTCACTTCACTTCACTCAGGTACGTGAAGTGAAGTGAACTGTCATTCCACCTGATGGTAGAGATTGATACTATTCACAGCTCAATTCACCTAAGTTTTCATGGTGAGATTTGTACAGAATAGACTGTCTGCACCCCAATTGCGTAACGCACATACTTTCACAATCCATAGGATCTTGAAGGAGATTGCTAATCTATTGTTTATATGTTTGAAAAATCAAAGGGTTTCAGGTTTGGTCCCATAGTAAAAGTTGTTCATAATGACCCCTTAAGAGGTTGCTGGTCTTTTACAAATAACCCTGTATAATGACATTTTAGATCAAATCTAACTTTTTAGCATGAATTCACCTTAAGTTAGCCCCCGTTCTCAAACTTTTGGGCTTGTCGGGACTGACATTTTAACACACTTTCCGATTTATTGAATGGTGTCTAATATTCTAAAAACAAAACAATACCACAGAATAAATAATAGTACTAACGTAACAATACTCCCAAGGCATGTCCATGGCAGTTATTAAAACATAATATGTACTTTACAGATCTACGCCGACTTCACTGACGAGATTACGGTGAAGATAGGTCCTCAGTGGGGTCATAAGGAGTTCTTCCAGATCGATCGGTTTAGAGGTGAACCACAGCTGCCTGGATTTGATCCCAAAGTAAGTCGACGTTCATGTTAGGGGTCACTAGTATAGAGGCATGAGGAACAGGGTGTAGAGTTCACTCATCCTTTATAGAAAGGGAGGACCAGACGGGTGTTGTGTCTGGTGGGCTAGTGCCCGCCAGTTGATGTCGGGATGTGGTAAACATACCAGACGCGCGGTAAACTCTGCTTGCGCGATGCAGGATTTGTGTGACGTCAGGCCTTTGAGACGTAGTTCGCATGTGGCGTTGTAGATGCCGCCACAGTACAAAGTAACAAACTAAGAACAAGTTAAGGCCAATGGTAATGGCCCCAACTTACGAGTCGTATGCCGGTGATGGCTGTTCTTAAAATGGAGAAGAAAAATATTACAACATATGAGAAAACCGTCGAGACCTAGGAGGTCTAGAAACTCGAATACATAACAATGTGATGTCCAATAACACGAAGTGGCTAACGTGGTAGAGGACTACGGACCACTCTCTCTCACTGCCTGAATCTAAGCTGATTGTGTTGAGAACCACTTTCAGTTCAGCGTAAATCTCTTGACCCAAATGCGTAACGATTAATGCCGTCTTGAAGTAGATAGATGTATAAAAGGCAGCTGTCCCAACGCCAGAAATTAAGGTTAATCCACTGTGGAAATTCAAATTTACTTGCGTTTTTTTGCGATTTGTAGATCAGTGTAAGGTTGTATCTTGATCAAAATACGATTCACGACAATAAGAAATATGCATTTACATAATTTTAACCATAAAATCATTAATATTTCTCTTTAGGTTAGATCTGCTCTGGATTCGTCTGATTTCGGAAATCAGAGGAATCAAGGCGACGATAACCAACTTTTAATGATTTTAAACCGAAGATCACGTCTAAACGAGTAGTGTTAATGATTTTGAAAAAAATATATGTTCAATTAGAGCATTTTCTTAATAACTTAATATGTGAATATTTTAGATTGTTTTCATAGAGTAATTAAAAAGTTGTCTAACGTGGTTAAAAAACTGAGAATCACGCAAAAATGATCAAGCGTATTTTTATGAAGTTTCACCATTTTAAAGATAATTTAATGATTTATCTTTTAGTATACAAGTTTTAATATGTAATAACCTTTTGTTTTATATACCTATAATAAATTAATAATGCGTCTAATTTGGGACAGCGCTCCTTGATGGATGAGTCCTATTACCGGGTGGGCGTACGACGCGTTGTGTGAGCTCAGTACAGAACACGCAAACTAATCTCTCAAGACCGTTAGTATATAGGTACCGGTGTCTTAATAATAATAATGTTTTAAGTTGGTCTCTAAGCCCTAAATTGTACATTTTCCAGGTTTGTCCAGACCGTATCTTTGGCTCCACTGAAGGCGTAATGTACGCTCAGCGGCTAACCAAGCAAGATGTACTGAAATATTGGAGGAAGACTGTCTGCAAACTGATGCCGCTTTATTTTGATAGTAAGTTCATCAGTCTTCCATTTTATATAATTTTCGCAGAGCAAACATAAAGAATTGGAGGGCAGATCACTCCATCTAAAATACATTCAGCTATACCCGGTTAGACTGGAAGCCAATTACTATAACATACTTGTAGTTGGGAAAAGCCTAAGGGCCGTTTTTTTGATCCGTACTTAACTCAACCAATGGTTAAACATTGTAACTAATGGTTGAATTTTGGCTAAATGTGAAAGGCTAAACATATTTTTTTAACATGAATGTATTCATGTTAACTCAGTCATTTAAAAAATAGTAAGTAATAATGGCACTTTGGCAAACACATTTAGCCAAAATTCAACCATTAGTTACAATATTTAACCATTGGTTGAGTTAACTACGGATCAAAAACCGGCCCTAGAGCGTTTTTAACCAACTGGTTTAAAATATGAAATTGGGCTCATATTACATTTCGACCGTGATTTTTGCATTGAATGGCAAACTTTGGCGTTCTTATTCTGATAAACTGAAAGAATTGGACAACGTAGACTTATTGAGTGGTGGATAGATAGTAGTATAGTTCATAGTGGATCCGCTTTTCGAATTTTTTTCTTATCTATGTAAATAAAGCCAAAATTCCAAAGTAAGTTTTTCATAAAATGCGCGACGGCATGCACTTCTTTCAGCACAAATATATAATAATATCTCTTAAATAGTGGTTTAGTTCAAAGCGGCCTCAGAATTATGAAATATTTATGGACTAGCAATTAAAAAATCCCATTCAAAACTATAAAACGACTAAAAACGCCCAGAATTTACAGTGAATTTCTCCTTACTTACTTCGTCACCGTGCTTCCATATAACTAATCTGTCAAAAGGCAATTTTGTGATAATTATGCCTCATAAAAAGAGACTCCTTGTTTTCCTTCACGGTGTGGTAATTAGCTGACGTATTTGAGTATTTACTTTTAAGATCACAACTGTAAATTGTTAAGAACAAGATGCTAAAATTACACGGATATTAACCAGTGGACCTTGCCGTCTTCTAAAAATCAGGGCCCAAACTGTGATCCAAACATTAACACGACCACTTTTCTCCTTTCCAGGCGAGCTGACAATGCACAACGTCCCACTTTACCGCTATAACCTATCAGAGAGTGTCTACGATCGCGTCACCAACGGTACCGACTGTTACGATACCAACCCGGGCCTACCACAAGGACTAAGCGACGCTTCGAAGTGTTACTTTAGTAAGAATATACGTACAATTTAGACTTTATGGGCCTGCCTGATCACTGCCACACAATTTGGTCTCAATCACTGCAACAAGTTGCAACTCTTGTAAGCCAGAGTCGATCAACAAAAAGTCCCAATACCCAATACCCTTATTGAAATTAATCAAAAACGAATTGTCGGAGTATTAAATAACACCATTGTTATTTTATTTGCCTCATATCAAGCAGACAACAGCAACTAAATAGGAATGTTTAGCTGGATAATTCGTGCACCAAATATAAGACTTGCCTAGAGCTTTCTATCAAATTTAGTTAACGATCTGAAAGTATCTATTGATGAAGAGTAAATGAGAAAACACGTTATACATACCTTTTTCTCTCATCAATGACACCCACATTCAACGTCAAGCACTTTGTTGCTAAGTAATAAAGCCTAGAGGATTATTTTGCTCTACATAATATATGTTGATGACATTTTGGTGAAGTAAGTCCAGAGCAAAACTGCAAAAGAATATTATCGACCAGCCATTAATGCAGTTGGGTTTTAGAAGCTTATTTTTATCTTATTGTTTCAGACTTCCCAATGGTTGTGTCTTACCCGCATTTCTACACGGGTGGTGTGCCCAAAGACTACTTTGTAACCGGTCTCAAACCAGACAGGCTCAAACATAACTCTTTCGTTATTTTGGAACCAGTAAGTACAAATTATTTTTCACTGATGTTGTTAAAAAAGCGTATTATACTAAACGGAAATCAGGAGGGAAAGTCCTTTAGCTTGGTATTACACACGACTTTTAAAAATAACCAATTAAACTTTGCAAGGCTAATCCAGAGATTTCAATTAGATAATAGTTCCTGTAAAAATTATACCAAATTACCGTATAAAGTCCGCGAACTGAGATTTAGACTGAACTGGTATTATTGGACATTTTATTTTTACTCTTAGTAATCTCAATATCCTCTTACAGTACACCGGTACGCCATTTGAAGCCGTGGCCAGAATGCAGAGCAATCTTAGAATCTACGACCTTACAGGATTCGATGAGAAGTTTACTAAGCTGTCAAATCATGTGTTACCCTTGTTCTGGGCAGAATATGTGAGTATTAAATATATAAGATAAACTTTGTCCAAGCTCAAAACCATCGAGGCAGTTTTTGTATTTCGAACTTCATTCCGACTAAGAAAAGTTCTGAAATTAAACATCTGACATTTGTTTTGGTTGGTACCATGTGATGGCCAACTCTAGCACCGCGCGTGCTCATTGGTCAAGTCAATAGCGCGCGCTTCCCCGGCTTCCTGTTACACACTTCCATCCGTTTTCACGAAATCACTCCCACAGATTGCAGGAAAGCGACAGGAAAGATGTTACACATCAAAAATACAAAACTTTGTGCACCACTTATTACTAAATGCGTGCTTAACATAGGTATAAGATCATTCTTTCTCTGTCATCGTCAAACGATTGACAGAAACAGAGCGATGTTCTAAATTCGCTTAGTGGTAAACGTATTACGCGATTTGTGGTTTTTAAAACTTTTTTGGAAGACTCGACTTTCCCGAAGCTCCCACGTCCTCTCCCGCCCTTCCCTCTCTGTAATATGGTGATCCTATTTTGTTCATCTTCAGCCTATAGTAGTCTACTGCTGGACAAGAGGCCTCTCTAATTGTATGCCATTCAGCTCGATTCTCGGCAACCCCCATCCAGCTACCAGCCACCTTCGCTCCACCTAGCCTGAGGGCGTCCTTTCTATGCCGATTCGCAGTCCCCACTCTAGAACACGTCTACCCCAACGGTCATCGGTTCTACGGCTATATGCCCATTGCCACTTTAGCTTGCTTGTGAGCTATGTTGACAATTTTGGGTCTCTGGCGGATCACCTCGTTCCTCTTTTGTTACTAACCTCCATTTTCTTTTTACAGCACCAAGAAGGCCTACCATCACACATAAGAACGGCTGTATTCTTCACAAGAGTAATCCTGCCGCCTCTATCAATAATAATGTCAACAACCATGATCCTTCTCGGTATCTACTTACTTACCAAAATTATATTCAAAAACAATTTAGACAACGATACTCTAAAATCAATACTAATATTTAAAAGTAAAAATACAACTAAAAATAAAATACTGTCCTTTGAAAAAGAGACGTTTTTAAAGGCTAGTTAATTTTTTTATAATCGATCGATTTTTTTTGTCTTTGAGTCGATATTTTCTATTAATGGGTTTACACTGTAAAAGTGGCTTGTCTCAGTTTTGTTTTAAATACAAAACAGCTAATTTGATAGATAATGACTTAGTAGAGAGAATAATCAGATTAAAAGCTGAAGCAAAGATTAGTTGTTAACAATTTATTTATAGAGAATTCAAGGTCTGACCATTGCAAAAGTAATCATTGTGTAAAAAAAACATTCTGTGTTAGCCCTTTTATGCTGTATGCCTCAAACTCAGTGCCAATCGTAACCAGCGGGGTAATTGCGTAACACACATAGAAAGGCAATCGACAGCAATGCCCTTCATTTTGACAGTTCAGCAACGTTCATTGCGTTAGTATACGTTGTTGAGCAGACGATTTTTCAAACCTGTGAAGCAATAGTTAAAGGATTTCATTAAAATCCCTTGGGTTGTGATTGAAAGTGTGTAACATAATTAAGGTTCTGATTGATTTTTGCCGTAGGTACCTACTGCGTAGCTGCCTGCAAAAATATACTAGGCACACTGTTTTTATTGATTTTTTTTCGACTCAAGACATAACTTTTTTTTTTATAAAGGGGGAAAAAGGTTTACAATGTAAATAAAGACTGAATATCATAATTTCAAGACATGGCCAAAGTATACGCGAAATTTTAAATAAATTGAGATAATAATTTTTAATTTTTCTTCTTTTTCTACCTCAATGTGTTTTTACAAAAACAAAAACATTTGTTTTTGTAAAAACTATCATACCTAATATATATTTTTTGGTTTTTGTTTTTAACGTTCAATTAAGGTTTAGTTTGACACATTTTGTTTGGCTTAATTTGTTTTTTTTTTTTTGGTATAGGTAAATTGTAATTTACTTGGCCCAAGCTATATTATTTTCTTTTATAAAACTCTTTCTAAATGTATACATAAGTATAATAAAAGGTGTAAGTTAATTAATAAACAATGAGAAATGCATTCGGGGGTAGTTTGTAGCTGTGATTGTTCCTAATTTAAAATAGTTGCATCAATTTTGCTCACTGGTAGCTTTAAGATAATTTTAAATAAAGAAAACATTTATTAAATGAATTTGTTTTATTTTTCCTTGTAAAAAAAGGTAAAAAATTATAAAATTGTCTACAATTTCTTTTTTTTAATATTACCAAGGCTTCGTCTGTCATGCACGAGCTTGTGGGTTAAAATCCGGCAAGTAGGTACCAATGTGTCTTTTTCAATTAATATGTACGACGTCGTCCACGTGAAATTTCTTGTACCCCCGACTCACACCGTCGTATCGCATCGCCTGACAGCGCTATTACTGACTTCGTTTTTGCTTAGCGTTCTTTCCGACTTTTTTTTTATTTTTGCTCGGCTCTTACGTGTCCTAGCGTGATGTTAAATAGCCAGCCTTTCTCAAGAATTGGGCTATCAAATGCAAAAAGAATTTTTCAAATCCTCTGGTAGTTCCAGAGATTAGCGCATTCAAACATACAAACAATAAAACAAACTCTTCAGCTTTATTATTAATATACATAGATATAATTGTGTAATTGTAATCACCCTTATCGTTTTAAAGGGGTCATTGTACTCATCATTATTAACAAACTATACTATGGGACCAAAATAACCAAAATATATTTTTTATTAATACAATTTTTGGTCGACAAAAAAATATAAAATCCTCTGTTACCTTTGCAATCATGTGCGCAACTGGTCGCACGAATGTATGGGAGACTACGTAAACGTTCGAAGTTCGCGCGCTTTGATGTGCGTCAAAAAACCGACACAGCTTAGAAAACCGTGAATGCAGCGAAAACTTTGCATAATCTTTTGCAAATGTCGTCCTACACTTGTTTGCGTGGTTCGCGTAATCGTGTGTAATGTGAGTGACTGGCATTAGGCGTTAAGGCGAAAGCTCCAGATAGCCCGCGAAATTCAAATTTTCTTACTTTTTTGCAATTTGCAGGTCAGTGTCAGGTTGTATGTTGAACTGAATATGATTCGCGACCGTAAAAAAAACCGTATTTATATAATTATAATCATTAAAATCAACAATACAACTTACTCTGTAAGTTCATAATTAATCCTAGTGAATGGCTATTTATAATTTTGTAAATACATATACGTTACGGTCGCGAATCATACTATAATCAATATACGATCTAACACTGACTTGCAAATTGCAAAAAACGTATGAAAATTTGAATTTCGCGGGCTACATGCAGCTTCCCCTCGCGCCGCCCGCCGAGCGTGCAAAAAATTGGCAACAGTGTAAAGTATTTGTACAGTCACGAACCGGGATTGTTGAGCCACTAGCTTATCATCTTAACATGGTTGTGTTACATGAATACCGCCCGTTTTTCGTTATTGAAATGTCACATGTCGGGCGGCATTCGTGTAACAAAACAACCACGCTGATGATAAGATTCAACAATCCCGGTTCGTGACTGTTCTTCAAATTCAGACGATGTGTTGTTATGCCATCCTTGTCTTTTCCCCTACACTTTGTTCAAGTTAGAGTAGTAAAGCTAGGCCGGCCGACAGCCGAGCGGTTGGAAAAAAAATATGACAATAGCTGTCAGTGTCAATGTCATTTTTATCAGAAAATATTATACTGACTCCTTGTTGTGCGCTGGAAATTCGCGGGTGTAAGCAGAATTTATTTTCTTTCGTTGTTCATTTCATCGTATAAGTTTCTCTAGCTTTAGTTACTAATTAATATATGTAGCAACATGACCAATATGAATATATTCTATGCCACACACTGTCCAAAATTGTATTTAAGTTAGATACATACGGTAATAATGAGCGAAAGTAAGAAAAATATTGAATTCAATATCGGTTGGGTATTGTGTCCTTCTAAAAGGTTTCCCGGCAAATTTTATTATTTCAATGTGATAAATGGAGAAGCCACATGGAGTCTAAACCAATCTGATGTACGTATAATTGATAATTCTAACACATAGATACAAGTAAACTCGAAAAAAACTTTTGAACTTTGACATGATTTTGAATTTGTAACTTCGAAATGTCGAATTAAGGTTGTTTTGCTGTCTGCCGGTGTAATAACATATATGAAAAGAAACAATACACATTGAATTAAAAAAAATTAAGTTAAAGACGACATCGAAAAGGTTTTCTGATCTATGTAGTTAAGTTTCGAAAGTATGTATCAAATTACCAACAAAACACCGGCTCACGTTGTTTTATTTCTGTCTTCATGAATATTTCTGTACGTATTGTATTCAAATACTGAGTGTATGAGGATAAGGCCTGTAGCCCTAGCACGAACTTCATTTTTATGAAGTGGGAGGGATGGAATTTGTTTTTTACGGACGCATCCAAATTGTCGTCAACAGGTTGTACAGGTGTTTCAACATACTATCAAAATTCTAAAATTGCTCTTTTATTCCAATGCCCGCCAGAGACTTCAGTATTTACAGGGGAATGCATTGGTATCCTAGAAGCTATCAATTTCATTTTAACACATAATATTAAAAATTCGGTAATTTTTTCAGGTTCTCGCAGTAGCATTCAAGCTTTAAGTCAAAATCAACTTAAATCTAAAATTCACAGTAAAATCATTTTTGATATTCAAAATTTATTATTCACCTGCTCTAATAACGGTCTAAACATTGAGATAGCTTGGGTTCCCAGTCACTCGGGTATAGGTGGCAACGAGTGCACCGACTTACTGGCTAAATTTGCTTCATCTAACCCGGTGGATCAGAAGCACTTTAGAATACAAAGTTACGACTTACGAACTGACTCCAAAAACAAGCTGTACAACTCGTGGTCAGCAATGTGGCAGATAAGTTCGAAACTTAAGGGTGCGTACTACGCCGGTATTCAACCCGACATCCAGCGGATACCTTGGTTTTTAAATGTCCCAAATTGTCCAAGAGAACTGTTACATCCTTGTGTAGACTGAGACTTGGTCACTGCTGCAGTCCAGTATTCCTGAACAAGATCCGTGTTCGTGACAGTTCGTTGTGCGAATGCGGTCTTGATGATGGTACTCTGGATCATATATTGTTCTCATGTCCATTAAATTCCCAATCCTTTGACTTGTACCGTAAGCTTTCCATAATTAAAATATCCCTCTCCCTACTAACTTCCATTCCCTCTTGACTAACTTTTCTCCTAAACTTGTCAAAGTTTTATCATCATTTTTAAATATAAATGAAATCCAAATGTAGTTGGGTGTGTAGGTATAATAACCCTGTAGATATATTCGTAGATTTGTGGTGTTTTAAATGTTTATTTTAACTTTACTAACAAAAATTGTCTCGTCCTTTCAGCTACTAACATATTATAATTAGACAACTACCACGAAGTGCAAAGTTCGACGGCTTACCTACCGCATTGCCGTCACCACATGACGCTGGCAGAATAGTCGACATCGGCTCAGTTGCCAAAAGGAACAAAAAAAAAAAATTATTGTTTACGTCGTCGTTAATTTTGCCGCGAGTTTTCATTTGATACACTTTATTCATATTTCTCTATACATCAGCGTGCATGTTGCATAAAATGAAATCAAAATGTGTATGATGAATTCAACATCAAATTATTCATACTTATGGCATTTCTTATTAATTTCATCTCTGTTTTTATAAAGTTATACTCACATTGGGATTTGACCGAGTAACTGGATTGTGGAGGTTAGATAGGCAGTCCCAAGAAAAATACTGGTACACAGCTGCACCCGTTTAGACTGGAACCCAACCCTATCATAGATGGAAAAAAGCTAGGCAGCTGATGATTGAGATTTTCTAGAAAAACATAATAATATTATAATGACAATGTGTAGCATTTAAAATCGTAGTTTATGAATATGTTGTATAATGAGGGGTATTAAATTATGAGTTTATCTTTAAAAACCAAGCAGCAGGCGAAGTTTTTAATAGTATCACACAAGTGTTTTAAAAAAACCCATTTGTGCAGTTTAAATAAAAAAACTAAAGTTAGCAAAAGTAAATAAACACAATAATGGCTCCGAAACCATAGTAACATGGTTAATGTTACTATGGTTACGGTCTATCAACGGACAACTGCACATGTGCCCTAGTGCAGTACCCATATACAGTAATAAAAATCGAATTGAAAACTCCTTGGTTAAAAGTTATAGCATGATTTTGTTAAGAAATCTGTATCATTATAAAACTTTAATTTTTAATTTTAATTTAAACATAAAGTACTATTTTTTAATTCATAATCAGAACTTTACAATATGAGTAGATAAAAGTTTTTATTATTTATTATTTTTATTCTGTCTCTTACAATACAGGTCTTCCTAGTGTAAGAGGCAGGGTTTACATTGTCTGCACATAGATTTATGTCCTCTAGAGTTAAGCTCCTCAGTTATGTTTTTGGTTTTTCTTTTCTTGTATCTATGTATTATTGTTGGCAAATAAATATATTATTATTATTATTATTATTTTGTTTTCAGAATTGCTTTATAAAAGAAAGAAACTTTCACAAAATAACGGATCAATCTCACAGATATCTGGAACCTACTACGCTGCCTTACAATATCTTCACCAACCAAAATCCAGATTTTCTTCGAAGCATACCTAGTAGCCGGCAACTACCAAACATTGGCCAAGGCCCCTTTCCCAAGAATGTGACCAAAGTCGAACCTTTAATTCCCAGTGTGTTTTGTCCTGAGACTGAAATGCCAATTGACCAAAAATTTAAGCATCTTACAATTTCACAATCTAACAAGCAAGCAAATAATATAATGTTAAAAGAACTCTTCAAAAATGACAAGAAACCATGTTTTAGTTATGATAGGAACTACAAAATTGTGAAGCCGTTACCAAAATTTGAAACGTCAACTCCAAAGAATTTATTTTTAGAATGCGTTTCTGAATCACAGAATTTCTTTCGAAAAACATTGATAAAGGAACCAACTTTGAAATTAGAACCCAAGTCATCTACTCCAAAAATTCCTGATGTTATTAAGAGTAATAAAAAAACAATCATAAGTTTTAGTACTAAGGTTGAAAGTACAAAATCTAGTGCAGAGAATGAAGAAAATTTGCAGAGAAAGAAGAAGCTAGATAGTTCTGATTTGAGATTCCTCTTGCTGGCTAAGAGAAAATCTAAAGATGCTATAGATACAGCAGTTCAAAGTAAGTATGAGCATAATTTATTTGACTGCCTCATTGATATAGTGATCGCAAGTGCTTCTCCAGGCCTCGGCCTGTGTTCTTACGTTTTTTAACCAACTTAAAAAAGGAGTAGGGTATGCATTTTAATTTTCATGTAAGTAGACCATACCAGAATTTTCCATTGTTGGATTATGTGTTTCTTTTTTCATTTGGTAGAGGAAGCTTGCGGGGTGGTCCTATATACAAAGTGAGGTGTAACTTGAAAAAAGCACAACCTCTGAAGAGGTCATTGTACTCATCATTATGAACAACTTTTGGTTTGTGTTATGAAATGTCTTTTATAATGCGCACAGCAAAAGAGTGGAACTCACTACCTGCATCTGTATTTCCGAGTGCATACAACCCTAAACGTTTCAAAGTGAGAGTGAACAGGCTTCTTCTGGGTAAGCTCACTCCATCGTCGACTTTGTCACCTCTGACCTAGACTAGAGTCAAGAGCAAACCCATCATAAATTTAAAAAAAAGTTTTGTGTCATTGAAATAATGTTGATTATTGCTTTACAGTGAACGTGTTAGGTTGGCTTTTAAGCATTCTCATTTAAAAAAGAAGTGAAATGAAAATCAACCTTATTTCAATGACCCCAAAACTCTTTTTTAATCGCGATAAAAATGTACTCTCCGAGGCGGTTTATGTGAACGGACACTTAGTGTGGGGTAGGTACACTAGGTACCATAACTTATAAGTGAAAAAAAAAAATTACAAAAAAAAATTATGGAGCGGAATTACGCGTGCGTAATTTCGCCGCATTTTTCTACTCGGAATTGAGGAGCTGGCCAACAAATCCGAACTTGTCCTTGAAGTGAAACACGATCTTGCTAGATAATCACTGCTTTATTTATACAGCGTGAAATTTCAATGGTTGTTTTCCTGCGGCAGAACGATTTGCACTCAGTAGAGCTACCGATTCATGGAGTTAAATTTACAAAATAAAAATGTTTTTGTTTTCAAATAATTATAAAAACATGATCTCAACTCGAAAGCGTGAGAATCAATAGTAACTCACGTGCGCCCGCTCGCTACCTACCATCTTTGAAGATAGCACGCGGCGGCGCGGTACAAAGTGATGAGCGAGTCGTAAATGTTTAGAGCAAAATAAACTGTCGCTCGAAGTGATACGGCATAATCTAGCCCGCAAGCACGCGGCGAGCGCTTCGCCACGCATCCCCCGCCCCCCGCCGACGCACCGGCTCTCTCACTCAGTAGTCAGTTATTCCGCGTCCCCGCGACAGCCGCGCGTCGCATGCGCAGTGCCAGTGCGTTATCGTAATTTAAAAATGGATCGCCATTACAGTTTTTCAAATTTGGAGTACGTCGCGCAACGTACAACACGCACGTGCAACTGTACGCTAGGGCTAATTATAACTCCCACGCTGCCCGGAGACTACGCGGAGCTGCATCACCTGGAGTCGCTCTGTTTTCGCGGGATTATTAACCGGTCAATGACCGGTAAAATTAAAAGACAATCTATTAAAACGTGCTCGATTGTGTTGAACGCAGTGGCTTGTTTTTCGAACATTTACTCCGATACCGTGAAGTGTAAGTACCTACTCGTAACTTTGTAAATAACAAAAGTAGGTTAGTTAGTTAAAATCATTGTAAATAAGTTGATTCCAATTTTTTAAATACTTGTCCAATTATTCAGAAAATTATTTTTTGTAAGTTATTCATAAACTTGTTTCTTAGTTTCGTGTTCAGAAAGTTGTAAGTAAAAAAAACTGGCCAAGTGCGAGTCGGACTCGCACACGAAGGGAGCCCCCCTTAAATATTTATTTTATTTTGTTTTTAGTATTTGTTGTTGTATCGGCAATAGAAATACATAATTTGTGAAAATTTCAACTGTCTAGCTATCGCGGTTCTTGAGATAGAGCCTGGTGTGGTGACAGACAGCGAAGTCTTAGTAATAGAGTCCCGTTTTTACCCTTTGGGTATGGAACCCTAAAAAAGTATTTATGACGGTCCTAAGCCCGTAAAAGTATGAAGGGAAAATTGGAATAACTTTTAGATAAGTACCTACCTATTGTGTTTCGATAACAAAAGAGTACGTAACTACGTAGTATCATATCAGCTGTAGGTAGAGCAAGGCTCAAAGACACGCGCAGTGATCCGTTTGCGCTGTAGCTATACTATTGGTTCGAGATCGCGTTCGAGTTTTGTTTTTCACAAATGTAAATCTGCCATTTTTTAATACTTTGTTTATTTTTTTATAAATCGATTGTACTATCAAGACAAAATCATTTCGCTTCGGGAAAACAACCATTAAAATTTCACGCTGTATGTAAGGTGTACCAACCAAAACTTATTATGCAGTTACCCTCAATGTATAATATTAATATACAACAGTCCTGTCATTGATTTTTTAGACTAGAGGTCAAAAACCAAAATAAGGTAAAGTTAATTTTAAGCGTTAGTAAATTAACACGTTCTGTGCGGCCAACGCGCATGCGCGATTTTCGAACGTTCACCATGTGCTGGCGGCGCTTATGCGCGTCCATACAATTTATATAACTTTCTTCGAATGCGGCGCGCCGCACCTGTGGGTTTTTTGTGCTCTATTGTTCTTGGCGTACCTAATTGTTTTATGACTCATAAAACTCGAAAATTTTCAAACACACATAAGCGTCTCGCCGCACTTGGGACAAGTTTGTAACGCCGCACATATGCGCCCAGCCGCACTGGGTAGAGTTTCTTCAACCGCGCATGCGCGCTCATAGCACACGAAGTATTTTTGGGCGCGCATGAGCGTTTGCCGCACAGGGTTTAGTGTATCATAAAGCAGCACTTGGAGCAAATTCGCCAAATAATTCAGCAGTTAATGTGTTAATAGTGTATCAAAATTTAAGCCCCAATTTTTTTTTTTTTTTTTGACTACCAATCATCAAACATACAGACAAGGACGAGTCCGTTTGTGATTGAAAACACCGTTTTAACATTTTTTTTAGGCATTTAGAGCCAGTTTTGATTGAAAATATTTCGTTAGTAAATATGAGTGCACGAAGAGCGCAAAAAATTAATAAAAAATGGAGTGTCAATTCCGGATTTGTTCGCCAGCTCCTCAATTGTCCCTAGAGTTCGCTCTAGGGACAAATCTGAGTGGAAAACAGTCGCTTTGGGCTTGATACCTACTTGATGGCTTATTATCTGTTAACTTTTCAGGAAAGAAGCTAAAACAAACTGAAGTAAAACCTCTAACACTTACGAAACAGGTCACATTAAATCTAAAGGCTGAAGCAGATGATGAAAAAACCACTAATATTGAGACACAAAAAGACTTTATTGTAAGTATCATGTGGTTTGTTATAGTATTATGTTGTAAATATCATGTGGTCGATCTTCAAGGTTAAGCAACACTTGCTGACCTCGGTCTATGCATGGGTGACTGGGTGACCACCCATTACTTACCGAGAGCCCTCCGTAGTCCCGGCTGCCATTCGTAGATCGTTGACAGTCGTTATAACTAGTCAGAAACTCGAAAGTCTGACAACTAGTCTTACCACGGGGTATCGTGTTTGTCCCCAGTGATATTGCAATATGTGGATAGCTAGTGACCTCGATAATTGATCATAGTTTTCTTGCCTGAGTAACCGGTAGCAAGTTCGTCATGCTCCGTTAGATGTCACTACTTGCTGTAGCGTCGGCGGTCGGGTTGCCTCCTTCCCTCAAATATGGCGAGGGGGGTAATAATAATAATAATTGCGTGCTCTGTACCGGTAGAGTTTGCCGGAACGGGTCTAGGATGAGGAGCCAGACCAAGAGAGATACAGAAACCCGCAGGGCAGCATGTGGCGAGCTGTTGGGCAGTAGCGACCCCATGGACCCTATCTCCCGGGAGAAATCTTGTCCTCATCTCTGGCTTCCCTTTATTGGCCGGCTTGAGTGGAGATTCGCAAGAGCAAACGTGCTCGGAGGAAGTATTCCAGTAAGGTGCTGGTAGGGATCTTGACCGTACTTCTGGGATTGTCCTGATAGCCGCGGAATGCCTCTCCACTCCTCAAGTACCTCAGGAAGTGTTGCCCCCTTGTCGCTACGTCACTATGTGCTACCGGCCGTTTCCGGGGGCCCATTGTTGAGTGTGCAAGTCACCCCTGCCATTTTATCCGTGTATTACATAACATTGGTCAGGCAGGGGACATAGTCCTTCCATAGTTCTAGGTAACCAATCCACTATAGCCACCCAAACCCATAGCCTAATATGTTTTGTTTCCATGTTCTCCAATAGTCCTGCATCAACCGGGGGTTGTCCTTGGGTGCACTTGCATAGTGCATACAGGGATAATCGCCGGTTGGTGCCTCCTCATCATTTAAAATTGTCTAAGGGGCTTCTGCGAGTTGACTTCGGCTCCTCATACGCCTTCCAAAGGTCCGGGACCCTAGGGTCCCGAGAAACGGTCTAGGGATCTTTCGTTTCGTGCTCATGTGGTGCAGGTGTGCAAGAAACCGTTTAAAAATCTTGGTTTTATCATGCGTGAAACCCGTGACTTCACTAATATGGCAGCAGTGAAAGTACTTTACAATGGATTGGTGCGAAGCAACTTGGAAAATAGTGCTATCATCTGGAATCCTTATGAAGTGAAGTATTCTCAGATGCTGGAAAAGATGCAGAGTAAATATACCGGGTACCTTTACTTGCAACAGTTTGGTGTCCACCCTTTCTACCCACTTATGTACCAAGGCGCAACCTCGCTCTTGCAAAATATGTTTTCATGGTTTTTCGTGGGATACTGAATAATCCACAAATATCGGAATCATTGTGATTGCTCGTTCCCGGGTTGGCCGTTACCATTGTGTGGATCGCTCGGAGGACACGGTGGAGCATACGGTGAAGGTCTGCCCAGCTTGGGCAGAGCACCGCCGCGTACTCGCGGAGGCGATCGGCGGCGGCGATCTCGAGTGTCTGGCCCTGGTACAAGCCATGGTACGGAGCGAGAGTGCATGGGAAGCCGTCACCTCCTGCGAAGCAGTAATGCTCGCGAAGGAGGAGGCTAAACGCGTGAGGGAGAGGCAATCTTTGCGCCCTCACGCCCCCAGTCGCCGCAGGAGACGCGTCGGGAATCGATAGCCGTTTCCCGGCCACGGTAGGCGCGGGCTTGCGAATGGCGAGCAATGGGTAGCTCGTCGTCCGGTAAGGACCAGGCCCGGGTCGACGGCGCGATGTGTTCCACGCGCGCCTCAAAGAGATGTCAGCACTAGCTGAAGGGGTCCGCTAGGGCCGATGCCCGCCAGGGTTGCGGGTTGTTCGAGAGGTACCGTGGCCCTGGCACAGGCAACTGATGGAACACGGGTGGGTTTTAGTTAGTAGAAGTCTGTCACCTCCCGCTCCACGCAGAGCGGGCGAAGTTATTTGAAGATTTCCCATAAAAAAAAAATAGGATTGCTCGTTCCAGACAGGAGGTTACGGTTGGGACCGAGTGAGGCACTTTTTAAAGTTCCGGCAACCCGTACAAACTTATTAAAGGTTGCACCGGTGATTCGGGCAGTAAGAATCCATAATAGTGTCTCTCGGCGTTTGGACATATTTTCTTGCTCTTTGGTGGAATTCCAGTATGTTGTCCGCTGTGTAACTTGTGTTTCTACCCAGACCTGCTACTTTGGACTGGACAACCTGAGCAATCATGACTATTTTTGTTAGCTTGGGTATTACATGTTACAACAAATGTATGTGTTAATTAATAAAATAAATCAATATATGTCAAAAAACAATAACTTTTTTTATCAAGTAACATGACTCAATTGTGTAAGTAACCATATTCCTTATCCCTATGTTAATATTCCTATTCTAATCGTTTAACGTAAAACCATACAAGCGAATCACTGCCACACGCCTAACACCGCACACACACATATAAACAATCGAGTCTGCTCGCCACACAGCGCCGAATAAGGTTGGGGCTGGCCAGCACGAGGCGCACCAGGGAAGCGCATCGTTTTCTCATCGTTGTATAAAAACAGTCGAACTTCAGCAAATATCCCAGATGCACTACAGAAGCGGGGCAACCCCATCAATATCCTGAACTAATTATTATATTGAACGCGAAGGACGCTGTACGATTTCTGCGTATAATCGGCCCACAGACTGCACGTTTAAAAAAACCGGCCAAGTGCGTGTCGGACTACGCACAATGAAGGGTTCCGTAGTTGGGATGAATCCCAAGAACAAACTTAACATTGTAGTTGGAAAACATGTTCCCCATACATTCCAACTGTAAGTTTGTACGCACAATATTGAAAGATTTACCATGTTGTTTTAAGACCATCGACTTCTTATAAGTTTTCCTGTAATCTATAGGTATTGAACTATTTTCTGTATTTTTTTCAAAATTTTGGGCTCAGTACTTTCGGAGATAAGGGGGGGAATGTTTATTTTTCGTCTATTTTCTTAAATAGCTTTAAAATGATTTATTTTAAAATTATTAAAAAAGAATACACTTGAGACCCTCAAAGTAAGGCTTTTCATTTGATATGTCACACGGTACAGTTTGCAAAACTTTTTTTTAATTTTCTTGTTTGACCCCCATATTCAAAATTCATTTATTTACGTTACACGTCCGTGTTTGGGTCATAGAAATACATATATGTACCAAATTTCAACTTAATCGGTCCATTAGATTCATAGCAAATTGGCTGTGACAGACAGACAGACACACGAGTGATCCTATAAGGGTTCCGTTTTTCCTTTTGAGGTACTGTTACCCTAAAAAGAAGGAGTGCAGTATGTACGAAACAAGGTTACCCCGTGAGCAATGTGCGAATCTGCGATATTTGCCCTAATCGACAGCGCCCTCCGCTCTCGCTCAATATCGTCATCGTCCTTCATGCCCGCGGTCAAGACATGTCCTAGGTATTTAAACTTGTATACCCGTGTGAGCGGAGTATTGTAATATAATCTTATTTCTCTTTCCAGCCATTGACACTAAACCATAACAGAACCATCATTGAAGCACCAAAATCGCCAGTTTTATTCCAAGATAAAACTCCACCTTCTTTTAGAAAAGTATATCTTAAGACGCTTCCACCAAATGTAGATGACCAACCACCAACATTGCAACCAACTGCCAACTACCAACAACCAACTAGCCAACCAACTGCCAACTACCAACAACCAACTAGCCAACCGACTGCCAACTACCAACAACCAACTAGCCAACCAACTGCCAACTACCAACAACCAACTAGCCAACTAACTGCCAACTACCAACAACCAACTAGCCAACCAACTGCCAACTACGAACATCCACCAACTTTTAACAATACAACTTGGTATATTGTTGTTGATACCGACGTATTGTTATTGGATTATGAGTTGATTGATAAACTTGTACTGTCTGGTAAGTAATTCGTTATTTTCATTTGTTTTATTATTTTTAAAACAATATTTTTACTTATGGCGAAAGCGCCAGGGTAGCCCATGAAGTTCAAATTTTCTTACGTTTTTTGCAATTTGCAAGTTAGTATTAGATTGTGTGTTGATTAAAATAATTATGATTCGCGACCGTAACAAATATGTCGCACCTTGATAACAAAAGTGGCATTATCAAAACTATGTTTTCTAAATAACTCCATAATTTACTGGCATATTTTCAGTATATATAAAACTTAGAGTAAGAAAGTCAAATTGCAGTCTTTTATTTCAGTTATTTGCTAAGATATTGACCAAAATGCTGCGTCAAAAAAGCTTTAAATGCACATAGAGAAAAACTTTAATTTTTGTATAACGCCACTTTTGTTTTCAAGGTGCGATGTATTTACAGAATTATAATAATAAAAGTCATCAAATACAACTCTCAAGACTAAGTAATTCTATTGAATGACCTTTTCATGAAATCTTGATATTTGAGGACTATACTAACTTAAGTTTGGAGGAGCTCGTGGCTAAACAATAACAGCCGCACGGGTCGAACCATCAGGTTAAGCTACGCTTGCCGGGGTTGGTCTGTGGATGGGTGACAATCTTTTCATGCCGAGATTCCTCCGTGCCTCGGAAAGCACGTTAAGCCGTTGGTCCCGGCTTTCATTCGTGGATCTTTGATAGTCGTTACGGGTCGTCAGAAGCCCGAAGGTCTGACAACCAGTCTTACCAAAGGGTATCGTATTACCCAATAACTGGGTTGTGGAGGTCAGATAGGCAGTCGCTCCATGTAAAATACTGGTATTCAGCTGCATCCGGTTAGACTGGAAGCCGACCCCAACATAGTTGGGAAAAGGCTAGGCAGATTGATTGACTAACTTAAGTATTGCTAATTCTAATGAGTATAATTCTGTAAATATATATTTGTTACGGTACCCAGACCATCCCCCTCCCCCTCGACTCGTAATTAATGAACGCACCACTATTTAGCTGGGGGTGGAATGATAGAGTAGAATCAGTCCGTATGCAATAAATGTTGGTTTATTGCCGTCTGATCTTACATAATTATAAAATTAAATATTAAATTAGAGAGGAGTTCCGTTCGCCGCGGTGGCGTCCGTGGAAGCGAGTGGTCGTCGTGCAGAGGCAGGGCGCCGCCGCGCCGCGCCTCAGTGTGCTGGTTACGCCTTGATCACGCCGCCTGTGCGTGTGCAGACCACGCGCAAGGTGTTGTGTTGGGTTCGATTCTCAACAGGGTGCCTTCAAATTAGCTGCATACACAGTGTCCCTTAATTAATGGATAACCTCTTAAGGGGTCATTGTACTCATCATTATGAACAACTTTTATTATGGGACCAAACCTGAAATCCCGAAAAAAATGAGCTGTTCGCATAACTCGTCAAAATGTAGGGAACAGCTGATTTTTCTTTCGCGATTTCAGGACAGGTAATTAGTGACCGATAATTAAACACATGATTATACTCATGATAACAAAAACTTTTACTATTGGACCAAACCAGAAATCTCGAAAAAAAATCAGGTGTCCCATACATTCATGTTCGCATAACTCGTCAAAATATACCGCACCTGACTTTTTTTTTGCGATTTCATATTTGGTCTCATAGTAAAAGTTGTTTGTTATCATGACAATCATGTGTTTCAGTATCGGTCACTAAACTAGTCACCCAATATATACAGGAAAAGTTTTAAAGCAGTGCGTACATTTTCACAGGATGTTTACCCATGAATATGGATCGCTATCACTATGGGACCAACTCTGAAATCACAAAAAAAATTGCTGTTTCATACAAAAGTTCAATACTGAGTCATCATTCTCCTGCCCTTGTCCCAATTTATTTGGGGTCGGCGCAACATGTCTTTTTCTTCCATACTTCTCTATTAGTCGTCATCTCGGTAGTCACTCCCTTTCTGGCCATATCATCTTTCACACAGTCCACCCATCGTTTCTTTGGTCTTCCCTTACTCGTATAGCCCTCCACGTTCATACTCAAAACTTTCCTGACGACATTTTCCTCATTCCTCCGCATCATCACATGCCCATACCATGACAACCGATTTCCACACAACTTTTCAGTCACCGGTGTCACTTTCAGACTTCCTCTTACATACTCATTTCTTATTCTATCCATTCGCGTAATACCACACGTCCCTCTTAGCATTCTCATCTCGGCTGCATGCAATTGCCTTTCATTCATTCTTTTTATGGCCCAACATTCTGATCCATACAAGACAGCAGGTCTAACCATTGTTTTATAAATTTTCCCCTTGAGTTTAAGGGGAATGCGGGAGTCGCAGATTGTTCAAAAAGTAGTGTATGTAGTATATCAGTTATCTGGTTTCCATAGTACAAGCTCTGCTTAGTTTGGGATCTGATGGCCGTGTGTGATTAATGTCCCAGGTTATTATTATTATACATACTCGACCAAAATGTATGAACCAGCTGATGTTTATTTCATGATTTCAAAGTTGGTTCCATATTGAAAGTTATTCATATTCATGGGTAGAACACCCTGTTAAAATTTGCGCACTGCTTAAGAGGCTACCGAGCGCACAGTGGCGCCCTCATCGTTTGTTTTGTTATTTCTTTTAATTTAAAAAGAAAATGCAGAAAATAAGCACGTTAAGTTGTACTCCACAAGACTCTACGTTATTATTATTACAAACAGTAGTTTTATATTGTTAAGTTTTATTGTAATCATTAAAACGGAAAAAAGTGGCCACCAATTCCCGTTTTAATGATTACAATAAAACTTAACAATATAAAACTACTGTTTGTAATAATAATAACGTATAGTCTTGTGGAGTACAACTTAACGTGCTTATTTTCTGCATTTTCTTTTTAAATTAAAAGAAATAACAAAACAAACGATGAGGGCGCCACTGTGCGCTCGGTAGCGTCTTAAAAACTTTTCCTGTACAATCACGCGACACCAATGCGGCTGCGACTGTGCTTAGTTTAATAAAATGTTCTCACTATACCACCCTTTTGTTTCTAGACCCAGAATGCAGGCTGATAATACCACACGCGGTGGCGGCTGACATACAGGCGCTGTGTCTGGGAGACTGTCACGGAGAACAGCGAATTATTAAAGCAAGACAGCTAACGAGGAAACTGGCAACACCGCCGCCGCACTATATAGGTATTTATCATTTATTCTTGCTCATATAGTCAGAGCAGGAGCGGCCTAGTAGTAACGGCCCCGATTTACGAGGTGTATCTGTATACCTAAAAAAAAAATAAAAAAATAAGGCTAAAACGATAATTTGGACGTTCCTACCTCTAAGAGAATATTATAATTTTAAGTTTTCTTCGTCGTATCGATGTTTCCATTTATATATTTTTCCATTAGCTATTTTTAAGCTTAAAAACTACTAATTGCTAGCTATTTTATACCAGCACACCGAATCGGCTCGACTCAAAATGAAGTATTGAAATGTGAGCTTTATATCATGTGACGTACAGTAGAATTTACAAAATTAAGTAACTGAGATCAGTGGTGGCTCAGTGGTAACGGCCGCGACTTACGAGTTGTAGGTAGCACTGCTCTCAAAACGGTGAAGGAAAACATTGTGAGGAAATACAGTCGAGAGAAATTGTCCATAGTTAAACGAAAAGGATCCAACCCCCATTAGGTGTAATGTGGGTTGGATCCTTTTCGTTTAACTAAAAACAATTGACATACGTAACGTACATGCAGTGAGAGAGAAAGGATTTTCAGAGCCCAATAATATTGCATTAGATCAATGACTGGAATAAATTCAACAGACAGCTGCGTTCCTATGTTTAAATTATAGATGCTGGCGGGAAAAATTCCGAATCATTCCCGTCGAATATTTCGGAAGTATTCCGAAATATTCCGAAACTTTGGGAATATTTCAACGTTTATTCCCATCGAATTATTCGGGCGAAATATTCGGCGGAAACATTCGATTGCGGGGTACGAATGTTTCTCGCGGGGGGGAAAACTTCTCCGGGGAGCATCTCCCCTCTTACCGCACCCCACACCGCCATCGCCTGCACGCACGACTCGTGGCCGTAGTATTCCGGAATTATTCAGAATTTTTCGGAAGTTTTGCAACTATAGTTTAAATCCCTTAACTTACTAACATTTCCATCGCTCTATATTTTTAAATGGGACTGTTTGTGAAGAGTAATCAAAATTTATTTTGTTCAAATATTGATCACTCAACAAGGCCAACATTAATAAGATCTCAATATAAAAATCTTTTACATACAGGCAAATTTAAAACAGCACTGCTGAAAAAGAATATTATGCATATGGGACCGGTGATATACAATAAAATACCTGTTGATATAAAAAAATTGCACACTACAAATATTTAAAAGGAAATTAAATAAATTGCTACTTGAAAAATGTTATTATACAATTGATGAATTTTTGAATCACAAATCAATATGATTATTTATATACAATGATTTTCCTTGCGATTTTAATTTTTAAATTTCATTGCATTTTTTGTTACTAATTATTAACTTATTATTGACATTGTAATATTGACTAATTATTACCTTATTATGGACATTGTTGACCACTGAATGAACTTACAAATTGAATGATTTATATTTTTATTGACTATTTTTAATAATTTGATACTAGTTAAATATTTGATTTTTTAAGATTATCTCATAATTAATTCTACTAAAAAAAATGTTTCTATGCCTCACGGTAGAATGTACTGGATCCTTCTCTTACTTAACAACATATTTTTGTATCTACATTCATAGCAAATAAAATTATTTCATTTCATTCCATACATAGTTACATAAACTCACGCCTTCTCATGTGGATAGGCAGAAACTACAGAAAGCCACCTGCTACCGACCCTTACATACTCATTTTGTCTCATTGACGTTCATACATCTGATTATACACGTACGCCGGTTGCGAGTACTACGCACCTGACCTTTTTAAAGAACAGCCATCACATGACTGTCAGGCAAAAGTTTGCGAATTATATTATTATGGTTACGAGCTGGGGTTCGGGATAAATAAATCTTTACCAATTTACACCAAAAACACACTATATTTAAGTGCTGGTAAACCTCTATTTCAATGACGAGTGTAAGCTCCAGCAAATTCGAGAACATTCTAGCATTTACGGGAATGATATAGAATGCTGCAACACGGCACTTAACCATACAGAAAATTCCGGAAGCGTGTAGTTCTGCTATTCGATAACAGATGGCGCTAGCGACCAAGATGAATCGTGTAGTTCTACTATTTGATAACCGATGGCGCTAGCGACCAAGACGAATCGTGAAGTTCCGCCATTCGACTACAGATGGCGGGAGCGTCTACGTAACATTATAGAAACTTTAGTAGTGTGTTAAGAGTTTTTTTTTTTTAATTAAAGTACCTAATACATTTGTAAGTCTGTCAGTTCGTGAGCCTAAGAGTGTCGATAGACCGATTTTTCATGATACTACATATTTATAAACGCGCAAGTGAATTTGTTTGTTTGTTACGCTTTCACGCTGAAACCGCTGAGCGGATTTGGATGAAATTTGGCACATGGGTAGACTATGACCTGGATTAGGACATGAGATAATTTTGATCCCGGTAGTGCTTTCCCATGGGATAATTTCCGACAACCACGCGGGCGAAGCCGCGGGCATAAGCTAGTATTGTATAAGTCTAAAATCGCCAATCCGCTTTGAGCCAGCGTGGTGATCAATGCTTGTGCCTTCTCTGTGTAAGAGGAGTATTTGCTCTGCAGTCGACAGTAATAGGCTGGGGTTATTATATGTTAATCTTTAAATAATTTTGTCCACAGTTGAACCTCGAACCTCAGAAAGTGGCAACAATTTAGTTACTACAGACATTCTTCACTGCTGTATGAAAGTTGTTAATAAAAACTATTATGTGGTAAGTAATAATACTCATAATTATTTAGTATTTGTTATACTGTGTCTCGTTAGTCTAAGTGCCACCGGCATTATCAAACAAATATCAACATTGTGTCTCTTTAAATAAAGTCGAAAATCCTTCGCGTTGATGTTCTCTCAGATTAATGGCAGTTTGTTTATTTTCAACTTTATCTGAACTAGTGAGAGGTTGACATTTGTTTGACAGTAAAAACCGCGCTTGGCTAAGTCTGCTCCGGCTCTAAAAGTTGCAAGCGCGACTGCAGAAACATGTTAATACAGATACGACACTCCGCAAAATCATGTAAATAAAAAGTGACTCTTGCTACGAAACAATAAAGTGCAATTCAGGTCGCACAACGCTTATTACCTACATTTATATTCACCTACGAGTTGCCTCTCTTTCTATCGCGTAACTCTTATACCTTCTGACCGCGGCAGCCTTAATGAATTGGTCCAGTGGGATAGGTCCGCCGCCGCGTACTTGTAGCTTCACACCTAAACTGTGGAGTGTCCCATCTGTATTAATCTGTGCTGCAGAGCGTAAAGTCTTGGGCGGTTACCATATACTTGAATAAACATAATCAGCCTATAACATTCCTATTGTCCTGGTTCGATTCCCAGGTCGGGCAGTGTTATTGGGTTTTGCCATCAGGAATTTCTCAGTAGCAGTCCGGCGGCGTCTGGATTTGTGCGCGGCTCGCCTCCTATTACATGGGACTTAAACATAATGACGAAATGTGTATGTATTACTATTATTAGGACTAACGGGATATTTACCATGTATATTAACACGTTCTGTGCGGCCGACGCGCATACGCGATTTTCGAACGTTCACCATGTGCTACCGGCGCTTATGCGCGTCCATACAATTTATATAACTTCCTACGAATGCGGCACGCCGCACCTGTGGGTTTTTTGTGCATCTCTATTGTTCTTGGCGTAATTGTTTTATGACTCATAAAACTGGAAAATTTTCAAACACACATAAGCGTCTCGCCGCACTTGGGATAAGTTTGTAACGGCGCACATATGCGCCCAGCCGCACTGGGTAGAATTTCTTCAATCGCGCATGCGCGCTCATAGCACCACACGAAGTATTTTTTGGGCGCGCATGAGCGTTTGCCGCACAGGGTTTAGTGTATCATAAAGCAGCACTTGGAGCAATTTCGCCAAATAATTCAGCAGTGAATGTGTTCAGAAGGAAGCGTCAGGGTAGCCCGCGAAATTTTGTTTTGTTATTAGTAATTAACTTTGTTTATATTACTTCGATGGTCCTAGTTTATCATTTGTGACTTCGAGTTTCAGCTTCATATACAATCTTCATAAATGTAAGTGCGCACATCCTTTATTACTGGAGGCCTTTATTTAGGTATAAAGTTCTGCTTACGTTTTTTAGTTTTGTATTTTTATTTCTGCTTGAGTATAGTTTTAGATTTTTTTTTTTTTGGTATATTGGCGTGTGCTAGCTACTTATAGCAAATAATTTAATTTAATGTTTTGTATTGCGCAATGTACCTAAATTATTATGCGCAGTGATGTATAGATTCAATTATTATTATTTTTTTTTAAACTGAAAAGACAGCTGTGCTGCTGGGGAGTTTGTTGCGCCACTTCTTCTCCCCAGCTAAAGCACTAGGAAGTGGTGAAGGGCGGGCGTTTTGGGGGACTGTCTTATGTAATTTTGATGTTCAAAAATGCTGATTCTCAACCTAGTTTGAATAAATGACTTTTTTTTACAGAATTATAATCATTAGAATCAGTAAGACAACTCCTTAAGTTAGTATAATCCTGTAATGTCAAGATTTCATGAAATAAGTCATTCATTAGGATTACCTGGTCTTAAAGAGTTGTATTGATCACTTTAAAGATTCTAATTATGTAAATAGATACTTGTTACGGCCGCAAATTATATTTTGATCAACGTACAATCTAATACCGACTTGCTAAAAACGTAAGAAAATTGAATTTCGGGGGCTATCCTGACACTTCCCCTTAATCATTTCGAGTTCCCGATATTTCGACACTGTTGCAAGTGCCATATTGACGGATAAACTGAAGTTATTGCGGGTGGATGTTTACGAGCAGACAACACGGTCTACCCTCTTTCTTGTTCGTTTGGTGCGATTAACACCGCTACCACTGTCAATTGTTAGACTCACAACTCGATTCTGTTCTCGACACACAAACTCCTGGAATCCAGTGGTCCAATTGAGTAAAACCGTAGGAGTGCCGAAAAAAGTTCGGTAACTCGAAATGATTAATATCCATGGTAAATATCCCGTTAGTTCTAATGATAGTATTAGTGACCATGTCAGTTTAAGTAATAACAGCCGCATGGGTCGATCCATCAGGTTAAGCTACGCTTGCCGGGGTTGGTCCGTGGATGGGTGACCATCTTTACATACCGAGACTCCTCCGTGCCTCGGAAAGCACGTTAAGCCGTTGGTCTCGGCTGTCATTCGAGGATCTTTGACAATCGTTACGGGTCGTCAGAAGCCCGAAAGTCTGACAACCAGTCTTACCAAGGGGTATCGTATTACCCAGTAACTGGGTTGTTGAGGTCAGATAGGCAGTCGCTCCATTTAAAATACTGGTATTCAGCTGCATCCGGTTAGACTGGAAGCTGACCCCAACATAGTTGGGAAAAGGCTAGGCAGATTGAATGCAGATTGAATTTGTCGGTTTAAAACTTATATGAATGTATTACGTCTATAGGTGTACCTCTGCCTACCCTTCGGGGAATACAAGCGTGATGTTGTTTTACGTGAAATTAATATTTTTTTTCAGGTCCTAATAACGAACGATTCACATCTTCAAGTCAGAGCGGCTTTACTAAACATACAATCTTATAAAGTAAACGAAATAAAATATGGAGTCGACATCAAACCAAAAATAACGCAAGAGAGGAAAAATGTCAACATTTTTACCCCAAATAATGACGTCACAGATACACAAAATCAATTTCACCAAAGGTTATTTAGTAATATGGATATTAAACCCGAAATTACTTCAGATCAGAAAAATGTGATTATTACCTCAAGAGATGAAATCGATAGAAAAAATCAGTGTAACAATAATTTTAGTTTGCTTAGCTGTATGCGTCCGGACAATTTTGAAAAACGAAATCTGAATTCTAACAGCGTTTTTAATACATGTAGTCTTAGAAAAACAATTCCTAATGAAAAACCAGTCTCCGAATCAAATCATGCCATTTATAATTTTGAAAAAGATATTTTAGATTATAATTTTGAAAATTCAGAAAACTCATTCTGTTCTACACCAATTACAAATTTGAAACTATTGGAATCAAAATCAAAATTAGAAAATTCTGTAAAGCGAGTTATGCCGACTACCTCTTTATCATTACGCCAAAAACCTTTAGGAGTGACCAGAGAGAACAAAATAGTAAACCCTTCTCAGACACGTATAGAAAAAATCATCAGAAACATAAACAATGATTCTACAAAGAAAAACCAGCTTGACAATCAGATTCCTAAGACCAAAGACAGCACAGGATTATTTAAAATTCCCAATCGGTTACCAATTAAAAATGCAACGAGATACACGTCCGTTCTTGTCGAAAATTCGTCTGTGAATGAACAAATTGGAACGCGCACGAACATAGATTCCAAAGAAGAGAATCTAAGGGGGTTTTATATAAAAAGTAGGAATATGAGGAATAAAATTAAAACACGAATAGATGAATGGATATGTTGTTATATGCAGATTATGGAAGATGCTTTGTTGCATATTCTACAGGTATGACTTCTCTCTATTGAATTCAGAATCATAGATAATTTACATTTATTGCTAATCAACTATCTACTTTAGTGTTATGTAGTCTAAGCTGATATTTGAGTGACCATTTGTAATAAAATGGTCGTAATTTTTTGGCTGCAATAGAATTTGAACTTTGTCATGTATTCCATTAAGTTGTTCTTTTTTTTTTCAAACTGATAATTATCTAAAATTCTGAATTAAGTTCTTTCATTTGTTTTCAATCTGAATTGCTTTTTTTTTTCAATATTTTTATTACGGACGCTTTTAACGTTCTACATCATTATAACATGAATGGTGAAACCAATATTTTGTAACCATGTTTTGATTTAAAAGCGTGTCCCTGCAGTTGGAATGGTCAACTAAACGGTTGTTTTTAGATATGTGAAAAAATCATGACAGTAGTAAATAGGGTCACTGGTAATTAGTGACCGATACTTAAACACATGATTGTGAAGGAGCTCGTGGCTAAGTAATAACAGCCACACGGGTCGATCCATCAGGTTAAGCTACGCTTGCCGGGGTTGGTCTGTGGATGGGTGACCATCTTTTCATACCGAGACTCCTCCGTGCCTCGGAAAGCACGTTAAGCCGTTGGTCCCGGCTGTCATTCCTGGATCTTTGACAGTCGTTACGGGTTGTCAGAAGCCCGAAAGTCTGACAACCAGTCTTACCAAGGGGTATCGTATTACCTAGTAACTGGGTTGTGGAGGTCAGATAGGCAGTCGCTCCATGTAAAATACTGGTATTCAGTTGCATCCGGTTAGACTGGAAGCCGACCCCAACATAGTTGGGAAAAGGCTAGGCAGATTGATTGACTTAAACACATGATTGTACTCATGATAACAAACAACTTTTACTATGGGACCAAACCTGAAATCGTGAAAAAAACTCAGCTAGTCCCTACATTTTGACGAGTTATGCGAACATAAATGTAGGGAACAGCTGATTTTTTTCGCGATTTCAGGTTTGGTCCCATAGTAAAAGTTGTTTGTTAACATGACTACAATTATGTGTTTAAGTATCGGTTACTATACAGTACAGGCTAGCTGGCGTGGTTGGTTAAGATACCGCCTATCATGCCGCAGGTCGTGGGGTCGATTCCCATCCAGGACAAACATTTGTGTGCATGAACATGTCTGTTTGTCCTGAGTCTGGGTGTAATTATCTATAATAAGTATGTATTTACAAAAAAAAAAAATAGTTTATGTAGTATATCAGTTATCTGGTTTCCATAGTACAAGCTCTGCTTAGTTTGGAATCAGATGACCGTGTGTGAAATGTCCCAGGATATTATTATATTATTATTATTATTGCTAATTACCAGTCACGTGCCCTATATACGTGATAAGTTTCAAAGGCGTGCGGATATTTTAGGAGGTAATCAGGTGCATAAAACTGAACATCTTTCCCCAAGGAATATATGTAGGTCGAAATACAGGGTGTCCCTGGAAGTATGGATCAAATCGAATAGGAGTGTAGGCAAGGTCATTTCCAAACTTTTTAACCCTGAGAATGTTGGTGCAATTTTTTACGGTTCAAAAGTTATGACCGATTTTTGTTTTTTTCAATCACTTCGCATAGTGCTCAATGAAAAAAATCATTAAAAAAAATTAGCAAAGCTAGCAATTACTTTTTTTTTTCAAAACGTAGAAAATTGGGCCTTTCTTTTGGTAACACTTATACGCACCTAGAAAACATGGGTTCAGTAATAAAAACAGTTACTTCAAAGTCTTCGGTCCGGCAGAAGTTTTACTCAATTTTCGAGCGATTTTTATGAGGAAAAGTTACATTAGCGAAAGTTGACCACGTATTACAAAAACTGGTCCAAGTCATAGAGATTCTTTGGAGATATGAATCACTGGAATATTCTTAATTGTTTAAAAGTTAGAGAATTTTATTAACAAGGAGATCGTATTTTTAAAATTTTCTAACTACGTGGCAAAATAAAATAAAACAATGAAATTAATATGTAAATGTATTATTAAATTGAAATTACAATAGATGTTCAAAATTCATGTCGTAATACGCGCGTAGGACGAGAGCCATACGAGCACGTACATGTTCAAACTTCTCCGCATATGAAGCTGTGCTGCAGCGAATCGTATGAGATTTTTCGCGCCAATGCGGCATGACGATACGCTTACGATCCGTGTGCGAAGGGACTTACTCTCCTCTCCGAGCCGGTCTGTGTGAACGGACACTAATAGACGTTGGAATGTTTTTTTTTTTTTTGGCTGGGAAATCATCAAATAACTTCTCCCGCTCAGGGTGGAGCGGGAGGGCGTGTCAGACTTCTACTGACTAAAGCCCACCCGTGTTCCTTCAGTTGCCTGTGCCAGGGCCACGGTAACTCTTTCGAACAACCCGCAACCCTGGCGGGAGTTGGAATGTATGGGAGAACTTTTTTATCAACTACAATGTTAATTTTATGATGAGATGTTTTCAGAACGAAGGGCTTCCTGACACTTACTAGAATCTATATTTAATACTGGTATTCAGCTGCATCCGGTTAGACTGGAAGCCGACCCCAACATAGTTGGGAAAAGGCTAGGCAGATTGATTGGTTAAGGGTTAATTTGGTTCTTGGGATAATTCATCCCAATTATGGTGGCCATACACGCTACGAGAAATCGTTACGATCAGACTGTACAGTTCGAACGGTACCGATAAATCGCTACATGTATGTTATGAAACTGTGCAGTTTCGCACGATTTTTTGAGACTGTACAGTCGAACGGAACAATACGAAAATTTCAATTGATTTATCGGAATCGGACGAACTGTGCCGACTGATCGTAACGTGTATGCGCTCGTTCCGTTTTCGTGTTCAGTTTTGTAGTCGGTCGAAATTCGGGTGGACGTGCGCACGCGTCATGGCGTCTCAAACTAATCGCGAATGGCTTGAAGAATTTATTGATTTATATCGCAGTGAACCTTGTCTTTGGAATATTAAAGGCAAAGAGTATCACAATCGTGAGTTAAAACGTGCAGCATATACTAAGCTGGTTGAAAAATTTAAAACAGTAGACCCTAGTGCTGACAAAGATGCTGTTGTAAAAAAAATAAACAACATTCGCTCTACTTACAAAAAAGAGCGTAAGAAGATCGCTGATTCGAAGAAATCAGGAGCAGGAACCCAAGAAGTGTATAAACCAAAACTATGGTATTACTCTATGTTGCTGTTTTTGGATGACCAAGAAGAACCAAGACGTTCACGTTCTAATATGGACGACGAATCAACAGACAACGAGGTAAGTTGTTTGCGTGTTATTATCAGTGATCGGAGTAGGTAGATTTTTTTTTTTTCAATCAATTGGGAAATTCCAGCAGAATGACCCCAATTCAATCTACCTACTCCGATCACTGGTTATTATACAGAGTACAGTAAGGTCGGCTTTTCTTACGATTTTTTTTATTTCTTGTATGGTTTTTAGCCCTGTGGTGCCAGCAGAGTAGACTAGCACTAATATGGTTATGTGAATATAATAAGTAAATCCGGCCATATTGAGAATGCTCCATAGTTATTTATATTATTACATGAATCCTTCCTTCTTTCACATTGAAGCAGACTCGAAAAAATACGTACATATTAATACTAAGGCGGGATTTTACCAACCTCCTAATAAAGTTATTGGAAACTATATCTGGTGATAAACCACTTTTTATATACCTAATCTGTGTTTGGAAAGTTGGAGTTTATTTGCCGAATAAGTCCCTAATAACTTATTAGGAGGTTGGTGAAATCTAGCCTGAGTGAATTAACATGTAGGTATTTAAATAAAACTAAATAACTTTTTTATTAAATGTTTTATTCTCAAAGAGTTAACATATAAAATTATTTTGCCACGGAACGCTGCCTTCGCTTGCAAAATATTCCATGTACTCTTCTCTGACTTTTTTTGCGGCAATCGAAGTATTACCAAGATTTTTTCTTTGCAAATTAAATATGGCTGAATCCGTTGTATCATATCCTTGGGTTATTGACCCTTCATCAACATTTTCTACGTCGAAGCATTCTTGTTGACAGTAAGAACTTTCTGAAGTCTTCATTAAATAATTATGTAAAGCACAACTGGCCATCACGACTGACTCTGTTCTCTTCGGATTAATACTAATTTTTGTGTGAAAAATTCTAAATCGAGATGCCAAGATCCCAAACGCATTTTCGACAATGCGCCTTGCTCGTGATACGCGGTAATTTAGAATTCTGGTTTTATTTGTGGTCAAGTCTGCTTGTCTAAATGGCTTAATTAAATCTGTTCTAAGTGGAAACGCATCGTCAGCCACAAACACATAAGGCAACTTTCTAGTGCTATTTGCGACAGCTGTTTCGGTTGGAATACACAACTGATTATTATCAAGTTTTTCAAAAAACTTAGTGTTTGTGAGTACTCCACCATCTGAAATTCTTCCATTTGTTCCAAAATCACATAAAAGAAATCGATAATTTCCGTCAACGATTGCCAATAACACCTTGCTATGATGGTTTTTATAGTTGAAATATTCTGAGCCACATCCATTAGGAAGAAAAATTGATATATGCTTTCCATCCATCGCGCCTAGACAATGCGGAAAATTCCATCTCTTTTCAAACACTTTGGCCACATCCTTCCATTCTTCTTTCGAGCGTGGGAACTGTAAAAAAAAAAATTGTTTCAGGAAATTGAAAGTGAAGCATCTCCGGCCGCCCAGTCAACCCCACAGTCACCTCCAGCCACACAGTCAACTCCACAGTCACCTCCAGCCACACAATCAACTTCACAGTCAACTCCCGATACTCGTTCAACTACAAACACGTTGTTTAATAGGAGTCGGCCAAAAAGGAATGCAAATGAAAACCTAACTACTGAAGTTTTACAGTCTGTTCAAAACCATTTCAAAAGGCCAGCAATTACTAATGATCGATTTGATATTTATGGAGCAAACGTCGCAGCTAAGCTGAGAGACCTCACAAAACATCAACGTATTTTGGCCGAAAAAATAATTAACGAAACATTATTTCTGGCAGAGATGGAAAATTTGACTATATCACACCAAGTGATGGATTCAACCAGTGTGCGTTTTACTAATTATGGTTACAACGTTCCCAGCCCCGTTTCAAGTACTCCCAGCCCTGTTGGAAACAATCCTAGTCCAGTACCTTATCAGAATTCAAATTATGATTTCCAAACACAACCAGGCTCCCAGTCAATTCTCCAAACCCCAATAATGCAAACTTCTCAACAAGAAGAGTTCCAACAAATGCAAAATTCAGCGGCTACTTATTTGTCTAATTTTACTTAATGTTAACCCATCATTATAAGTACAAATTAATAAACATTACATTCTAAGTAATTAGTAGTTTTTTATTTCTTACCTTCAAATAGTCTTTGCGGAGAACCTTATATATTGCTTCACAGGTGTCCGGTATTATGCGACCCAAAGCTTGAGATGAAATGATACTAGAGAATTTCAAATCTTCATAATTTCTTCCTGTTGATAAAAATCTCAAAGTAGCTACAAGCCTGTCATGGGGTGGAATAGCATTTCTCATAATAGTGTCTTGCTTCTCGATAATTGGTGCTACCAAATTCAGTAGATGTAAGTACGTATCATGATCCATTCTTAGAAAATTATGCCAGTCTTTTGGAAAAACCTTTAATTCCGCCAACAAATTGACATGAGAATGAACTCTTCTTTTCATTAGCCATTCTTTACACCAGATGCTACGATTTTTCCGCTTCACCTTTTTTTCCTTCAGGGCGAATATTAATCCAACAATTGCTAAAACGTCGTCCGTCGAAGCCATCACTGACACGTGTGCGTCGGCACCATATTGTACCGTCTGATCGTAACGATTTCTCGTAGCGTGTATAGCTTGTATGCCAGCTACGATAAACTGCACCGTTCAAACTGTACAGTTTGATCGTAACCATTTCTCGTAGCGTGTATGGCCACCATTAGGGAGCCCTTCATTTTGCGTGGTCCGACACGCGCTTGGCCGGTTTTTTTTTAGGTCCTGGGTTCGATTCCCAGATCGGGCAGTGGTATTAGGTTTTCCATCAGGAATTTCTCAGTCGCAGTCCGGAGTCTGGATTTGTGCCTAGTTGTTAGCAATAGACTCGCTCCCTATTACAGATGTCATTAAGAGATGTTTTCAGAACGAAGGGCTTCCTGACACTTACTAGAATCTATATAAGGTGTATCTATTCATACACGAAATCTCTTAACACGTTCTGTGCGGCCAACGCGCATGCGCGATTTTCGAACGTTCACCATGTGCTGGCGGCGCTTATGCGCGTCCATACAATTTCCTTCGAGTGCGGCGCGCCGGACCTGTGGGTTTTTTGTGCATCTCTATTGTTCTTGGCGTAATTGTTTTATGACTCATAAAACTCGAAAATTTTCAAACACACATAAGCGTCTCGCCGCACTTGGGACAAGTTTGTATCATAAAGCAGCATTTTGGAACAAATTCGCAAATAATTCAGCAGTTAATGTGTTAAGGGGTCATTGTACTGATCATTACGAACAACTTTTACTATGGGACCAAACCTGAAATCGCAAAAAAAATCTGCTGTTCGGTACATTTATGTTCGCATAATTCGTCAAAATGTACTGAACAGCCGATTTTTTTTTCGTGATTTCAGTTTTGGTCCCATAGTAAAAGTTGTTCATAATGATGAGTACAATGACCCCTTTAGAGATTTCGTGTATGAATAGATACACCTTATATACGGGAACTATGTTTATTTGTTAAGAGGATTGTAAAGCAGTAAATTTTCATACAAAAAGCGATAACATTTTGGAAATGTTGTAGGTGTAGGTATAATGAAAAACTAAGTTCGTAAGTTTTTATTATAAAGAAATATTGCATACGATATAAGTTATTTGCATCTAAATATCTATATATTTGACATAAAAACTTCCTCGAGCGTTTTTTTTTTTTTGTTATTAAATTAAATTGGAAAAAAAAGGAAAGCGTACATACCTAGATTAAGGTGTTTTGAATGTAATGACACCAAAATTGCCTCATTTCGTAAAGGTTTAGGGGGGTAAAAACGTTATCGCCCGAAACAATATTTATGTAAATAATTTTATGAAAGCCTCCAAGACTCGCGCTGTGTATCGGCACTACACAATCCTCTTAAGAATAATATGCAATATTTTAGTTTAGAATCTTATTCAAAGAGGAACATTCGCAAGCAATATAAATATGATATCATTATACCCAGAGTAAAAAATATGATGTACTTTAAAAGTATTTACATAACTGCTATTCGTGTATACAATAATTTACCACCAGCTATTAAGCAATTAAATGGAAACATGTTTAAAAACACATTAAAAAAAAATGTTACTTAACACGTTCTGTGCGGCCAACGCGCATGCGTGATTTTCGAACGTTCACCATGTGCTGGCGGCGCTTATGCGCGTCCATACAATTTACATAACTTCCTACGAATGCGGCGAGCCGCACCTGTGGGTTTTTTGTGCATCTCTATTGTTCTTGACGTAATTGTTTTATGACTCATAAAACTGGAAAATTTTCAAACACACATAAGCGTCTCGCCGCACTTGGGACAAGTTTGTAACGCCGCACATATGCGCCCAGCCGCACTGGGTAGAGTTTCTTCAACCGCGCATGCGCGCTCATAGCACCACACGAAGTATTTTTTGGGCGCGCATGAGCGTTTGCCGCACAGGGTTTAGTGTATCATAAAGCAGCACTTGGAGCAAATTCGCCAAATAATTCAGCAGTTAATGTGTTAATATTGTTTATTATAATTTGCATGAGTTTTTTGACAAAAAAATATATATGTAGTTATGTAAATTTTGATTTGATTTTCTTTGTTAAGTATTGCATATCCGTTATGGATAGACTGTTGATCCTAAAACTATTATGCTATATTATAACATCCTGTACTTAGTTACGGAATAAATAATTCTTATTCTACCTTTGCCTAATCCTTTGGGGCATACGAGTACTGGCGTGAAGTGATGTCATGTTTTTGTAAAAAAAAAAAGTTTTTTTTTTTTTTCAGAAAAACTCTGTTTGTATGGAAAATACTGTAGCCCCATTGACATTAAAAGATACATTAAATTGTATTAAAATGTTGTTTGGTAGTTATACAAAAATAAGAGATTTTACAAATAAACTATCGGAATTATTGGAAAAATTTGTGCTTTGTATGCCAGGTAAGAACTGTTTTACGACGTACGTGTGGTTGGCGCAGCAAGTTTTCTTCTTCCATTCTCCTCTGTCAACCGTCACGCTATCATTCACTCCCTTTTCTTTCATATCATCCTCATCATCATCATGAAGTGACCAAGATTATGTCTGGACTTTATAAGAGACTGTGACGTTTGAGTTTGTTTCGGCCTTTCTTCTCAGAGTAGTCAGATAGGAAACGCCGACCTCATCTAGTTTAAAAAAAAGCATGATTGACTTGTAAAAGTGTTTGTACAAACCTACTTACAGAAATAAAAATCATTTATCATCCCTTACACAATTCATCCATCTTTTCTTTGGCCTTCCTCTCCCTCCCCATCCATCAACAGTTATACTCATCACTCTTTTAGTCACATGCGTTTCCTCACTCCTCATCACATGCCCATAGCAAGCCAAACGATTTCCTTTTAATTTTTCAGTCACTGTTGCCATTTTTAAATCTCCTCTTCTCTTATATAAGTATAATAATTTCTTACTTTTTCCATTCTCATCATTCCACACATTATTTCTTACGACATATACAGTATGTTAACCAACAGAGGGCGTTCCCGTTAACCCGCAATAGTATAGCATCCATACATGCTAAAAAAAATATTACCATTCGAAAACAAAATGGTTTTTATTTTTTTTAATATTAAAATATTCACTAAAAATGTTAAATTGATACGTAAAAGAAACACTCTGTACACGCGTACTTGAAGGACGGAAACATCGCAATTTAGTTTTTATTTTTAGTGAATATTTTTATATTTTTTTGAATATTTTTAGCATTTTTAGTGAATATTTTAATATTAAAAAAAAATAAAAACCATTTTGTTTTCGAATGGTAATATTTTTTTTAGCATGTATGGATGCTATACTATTGCGGGTTAACGGGAACGCCCTCTGTTGGTTAACATACTGTATATATAATGCTCCTTACCAGGGGGGCTGAAAAGTTTTGAGCCTAAGTACCTTCAAGTGTCTTTAGATTGTCTCGCGCTGCATATTACTAATTTGCGAATAAGTACCCTCTTTAGTATAAATACAGAGTTTCATGTCTTGCGTAATGAAGCACGTTTTTAGTAATTAATCCGTAAACATCATCATGTCTCAGTCATCCGCGGCCCATCCCGAGGCTCAAAACTTTTAAGCCCGCCCCAGGGGGCTGAAAACTGATGGTTTTGTTGGTGGCTCTTTTGTATTCTATTTGCATGGAATGCTGAAAACTGATGGTTTTGTTGGTGGCTCTTTTGTATTCTATTTGCATGGAATTATCTGTTAGATAAGGTAACCGGCATTTGGCTTGAGGTGGTGAAGTATTAATTTGTAACTAAGTTGTTTTATTTTTCAGGTAAATTAAAAATGTCTTTATTACCAGATGATTTCATGAAAATATTTGGATATGGTCTGCTGTTAATTCAAGCCTTAATGGTAATTTTTTTTTTTTTTTTATAACAAATAAATCTCTTCCAAGTTACAGTCAACAGGCTTCTTCTGGGTAAGCTCACTCCATCGTAGACTTTGTCTTTGTCATCTCTGACCTAGACTATAATCAAGAGCCAACCCATCTCAAATATATATATATTTTTAAATTCTGATGTTAAGGGGCTCGTGGCTGAGTAATAACAGCCGCACGGTTCGATCGAAGGTTAAGCTACGCTTGCCGAGGTCGTTCCGTGGATGAGTTGTCCATCCATTACATATCGAGAACCTTCCATGCCTCGGAAAGCACGTTAAACCGTTGATGCCGGCTGTCATTTGTAGATATTTGACAGTCGTTACGGGTCGTCAGAATCTCAAAAGTCTGACAACCAGTCTTACCAAGGGGTATCGTATTACCCAGTAACTGGGTTGTGGAGGTCAGATAGGCAGTCGCTCCATGTAAAGTACTGGTGCAGCTGCAACCGGTTAGACTGGAAGCCGATTCCAACATATGTAGTTAGGAAAAGGCTAGGCAGATGATGATCATTTTTGGAACATACTGGATATAGTAAAGTATGAAATGCATGTTGCTACCTAAACTTAATTACCTGTTGATTCGACAAAAATTGGATCTGTCTGTTTGTTCCATTAAATTACTGAACAGAATTTAATTAACTTTCGTAGAAAAGTAACATTTGGACACGTTTAATAGAAAATGTGTTTTTTTAATTATTTTATTTAATCTGTTAATTATTTATTTAAACATTGGGAAAACATTTGAAGTCGCTGTTGTGTTCACCATTTATTATTTTTAAAATGTCTGACATGTCTCGGGACACTGGGGTCCCGAACCTTTGGAAGGCGTACAAAGAGCCAAAGCCAACTCGTAGAGGTCCTTTCACAATTTTAAATGATGGTCCCGGTTGGTGCATTATTATATTTTTCTTTTGGTCTTTCTCATACAATTATATTCACTTACTATTCTAGAACATTCACCCGCAAAACGAAGGACTAAAAGAGGCGGAATTACGTCTAAACAACTTACAGACTGATTTAGAGAGTAACACTAAAGAATTTGACCCAGAATTTTGGAAATCTTCCTCACAAACCAAGTCAGAGGTTGATAATGGTCTAGACGAATTTCGACCTTTGTGTGAGTACAACCACTTTTTAACCTCATTTTAAACTTAGGGGAAGATTTATAAAACAATGGTTAGACCTGCTGTCGGTAGTATAGATCAGACTACCGACAGCAGGAAAATATTGGGCTACAAAAGGGATGAATGATCAATTGCATGCAACTGAGAGGAGAATGTTAAGAGGGATGTGTGGTATTACGCGAACGGATAGAATAAGAAATGAGTATGTAAGAGGAAGTCTGAAAGTGATACCGGTGACTGAAAAGTTGTGCTGAAATCGGTTGTCATGGTATGGGCATGTGATGCGGAGGAATGAGGAAAATGTTGTGGGGGAAGTTTTGAGTATGAATGTGGATGGCTATAAGAATAGGGGAAAACGATGGATGGACTGTGTGAAAGATGATTTGTCTAGAAAGAGGGTGATTATCGAGATGACTAATAGAGAAGTATGGAAGATAAAGACATTGCGCCGACCCCAAATAAATTGGGATAAGGGCAAGAGAATGAATAGACTAATATTCTGAATTCAAGTTAAGGCACAGATTAATACAGATTGGACACTCCGTAGTTTAGGTATGAAGCTACAAGTACGCGGCGGGCCCATGTCACTGGGCCAATTATTGTAGGACTGCCCCGCGCCGGGACGCACGTCAATTTAAAACTCACGCGCCGCGTCGCGTCGTAAAGTATTTTTGTTTTGGTGGGTACCTACCACGGACTAACTATAACCATAACAGGCCAGCTGGCGTGGTTGGTTAAGATACCGCCTATCATGTCGCAGGTCGTGGGTTCGATTCCCACCCAGGACAAACATTTGTGTGCATGAACATGTATGTTTGTTCTGAGTCTGGGTGTAATTATCTATATAAGTACGTATTTACGAAAAAAAAAATAGTGTATGTAGTATATCAGTTATCTGGTTTCCATAGTGAGCTCTGCTTAGTTTGGGATCAGATGACCGTGTGTGAAATGTCCCAGGATATTATACAGGGTGTAAGGGACAGCCCTCCGCAAACTAACAGGGTGCATTCAGCTCCTTATTTTGGATCATATTTCTCGAGTTTTTTTAAAATCATTTTTTAGTTCCTTTATTTCAATGTAAAAGTATATTTCCTGTACGCAGCACTCCATTTAAATAAAATAAAAAACAGCAATGGATGTTCAAATACTCTAACGAACGACGCGTAAAATCAGCTGTTCACTTTCTGACTAGCTACAGAGTTCATCGAACTCGTCGCATACCTATTACTTACCCCTCCCAACCAGTAACAGACGCTCCAATTTGTGCACAAAAACACAAACAAATCATTCCTGAAATAATTTCATGTACCGGTCATCTTAATATGATTTACTGAATTTACCCTATCAGTCTGCGGAGGGCTGTCCCTTACACCCTGTATATATTATATTATATACCTAAATATTATGTAGGAAGATTTTGATTATGTAGACAGAGAACAGGGTATTCGTACATCCTTTTTTATTTGCCCAATTACGTAGGTACATTTAAAAAAATAATGGGAACAACAGATTAAAGTACCGTCCTCAGGCGGCAGCAGCAGACGACATGACGCCCGCCGGTTTCTATTGTATTTGTAAGAAATCGAATCGAATTTCTATGAAGTCGCCTGCGGTCGGTTACGGAATGGTACCTTTAAAAATATAATAGACCAAGAGCTGAGGCAATATTTTTGTAAGCTTTTTTGACCGTAGTTGGTACAATCGGTTTCCTTTTAGTGCTACGCAGTTCTGTAGGTATTGGTAAGTCGAAGTGGCCAACTATGCACGCCTACCTGTACTATTTTTTCTTTATTGTTACTTATAAATGTTTCCCGTTATTACCCAGACGGACCGAGTACCTTAGAATCCGGGCACAGATTACTGTGTTTAGGTTACTTACATATCACCCGGTCAGCTCCTACACTTTAATACTATAATCATTCAGGGAAATATCAAGTATGGGGATTATATATTATATACACGCTGCTTTTTTATTGGTTAGGGAGCTGCCACGATAGTGTTGTACTCATCATTATGAAGAACGTTTACTATGGGACCAAACATCGCCAAAAAAAAAACCAGCTGTTCCCTACATTTGTGTTCGCATAACTCGTCAAATCTAGGGATCATCAGGTTTTTTTCGCGATTTCAGGTTTGGTCCCATAGTAAAAGTTGTTCATAATGATGAGTACAACACTAACGTGGCAGCTCCCTAGCCAATGAAAAAGCAGTGTGTATATAATATATAATACCTATAGTTGATATTTCCCTGAATGATTATAGTATAGTTGTTGTACATTAATATCGTGGCAGCTCCCTAGCCAATAAAAAAGCAGCATGTATAGTCTGCGCTTATCAAGATAGTTAAGAACCAACATTATCATTTTGGGGTGTTGGCTCCTGGACTATCTTTTTCGCGTGGTATTTCCTTCCAGATTTGGTACGCATGAACCTACCGTACGTCTATTTTCTTAGGTTAAAGTACTTATCGCTGCTTTGCATGAATACCCGCACAGCCCAAATTTTTGAAATTAGTGGTTTATAACAGCCCAATGCAAAATAGTCCTTATTTCATGGTCAGTAAGACTCACATTCATAACGGCATAATCGGCGGTTTTGCCGTTATGAATGTGAGTCTTACTAACCATGAAATAAGGACTATTTTACATTTGGCTGTGTTATAAACCACTAATTTCAAAATTTTGGTTTGTGCGGGTATTCATGCAAAGCAGCGATATGCAGACATTAGTAAAATAGTTTTTTGATCTACCTACCTACTATTAGGTAAGTACCAAGCCTAGGTTTAATTGAAACGTCATTTGTTCACAAAAGTAGAGTAATTGGTAATTAAATATACAAATTAAATATTCTTTAAACAGTGACAACCCTAACGTGGTCAGAAGGTATAAGAGTTACGCGATAGAAAGGGAGGCAACTTGTAGGTGAATATAACTGTAGGTAATAAACGTTTGTGCGACCTGTATTGCACTTTATTGTGTCGTAGTAAGAGTCGATTTTTATTTAAATGTATTTGCGGAGTGTCCCATCTGTATTAATCTACTTTACAATAAAAACCTATTCAACTTTGTCTGTTGTCAAATCTTTAAAATAACATCAAAATCTATAATATTTCCATCGACAGAAGATTTATATACATATAACTGAATAGAATACGTCATCATCGTCATTATCAAATCTCTACTATTGTGTGCGCGAAAGTGCTAGTCGCCGCCTGAGGTGAGACGAGGGAGGGCGCGATTGACAAGATTGGCAGACTGAGTTACCTTCACCTTTGTCTACCTCCTCCGTCTCACTGCTCACATACCTCAGGCGGTGACTAGCAGTTGCGCGCACACTAAGTACTAAGATTATGAAATTGAAATAATTTTATTTTTCTTTTAGTCGTCAAAAAGAAATCATACGTGATAGACTATCTGAAGAAACATTTTAAAGAATGGGAAACTTACAAGGAAGATCATAAGTTTGAGGATGTAAGTTTATTTTCATATGTTACCAATATTTTGTAACAATAACAAACACATGGTCCAATTGATCAAGGTTACAGTGCTTGCCGCATTCGGTCCGTGAATTGGTGCCTACTTATTGATCCCGTGCCTCGGAAAGCACGTTAAGCCGTTGGTCCCGGCTGTCATTCGTAGATCTTGAACAGTTCAAAGCCCTGAAAGTTTGACAACCAATCGTAGGGGTAGGGGTATCGTCGTTTCGCATAAGGTGGGAGGAAACGCCCGGGTGTCACCATCGTGTGGATCGCCCAGAGGACACGGTGGAGCATACAGTGGAGGTCTGCCCGGCTTGGGCAGAGCACCGCCGTGTTCTCACGGAGGCGATCGGCGGCGGCGATCTCTCGCGTCCGAGCCTGGTCCAGGCCATGGTGCGGAGCGAGGGTGCATGGGAGGCCGTCACCTCCTTCTGCGAAGCGGTAATGCTCGCGAAGGAGGAGGCGGAACGCGTGAGGGAGAGGCAGCCTCACGCCCTCAGTCGCCGCAGGAGACGCCCTGGGCGGCGGGAATCGATAGCCGATTCCCGGCCACCGTAGGCGCGGGCTTGCGGACGGTGAGTAGTGGGTAGCTCGCCGTCCGGTGAGGACCAGGCCCGGGTCGACGGCGCGTTGTGTTCCACGCGCGCCTCAAAGAGATGTCAGCAAAAGATGAGGTCCAATAGGGCCGATGCCGCTGGGCTCGCGGGTTGTTTGAAAAAGATACCGTGGCCCTGGCACAGGCAACTGAAGGAACACGGGTGGGTTTTAGTCAGTAAAAGTCTGACACGCCCTTCCGCTCCACCCAGAGTGGGAGAAGTTATTTGATGATTTCCCATCCACAGAAAAAAAGGGGTAGGGGTATCGTGTTACAGTTACTGGGTTGAGGACAAAGAGTATTAAACCACTTGAGAACTGATAGACCGATTTCGTCTAGGCACACGACTCAGCACTGCGGGCCGGGGGCGAAGAAAATTTTGGTTGTGATTGGCCGATACAACAATGTCAGGACGAATGTTCCAAACATAGTGATGCACAAGTCAGTTTTACAACAATAATATCGATATCGATAAAATCGACGTCTATTAATTCTATTTTTTGTAAACTCTATTAGGGCGTTAACTGGGTGCAAATAAAACACTGACGTCACACTTCAAACTTTAACTAAACTAAACTTTATTCAATTAAATCAATCAGCTAATATAATCGACTGAAAGTATGTCTAATAAAATAAAAACATAGCAATGTCCCTGTCGGAATGAACAATAAATTCTAGGAAACCAATTATCCCTATAAACTGCATTAATCCGCTTTTCTTTCAGTTCCGGAATATTTGGAAATCTAAAATGTAAACGTTAAGTAATATTACTTTTTTACCATTAGGAAACATTGTTAATTATTTTTATCGTCAATATCGACTTTGTTCTGAAGTTGTCATAACACTACAGCATTTCTACAGATAGAAAGGGACAGACGTATTGACAATACCCTAGTGAGAGAAAAGGACTTTTCATAAAGACATTAACGCGGTATACATTTTTGTGCCATTGTACAGACGCCAGCAGGTCAACCTACCCGAAACTGTCAGATTTTCCCAATCAACATTGAACCTAATGACTCAGCAATAAAGTCGAAAATCTATTAAAGAAATCTGACAGATTGTAGTAGCTTGATGTGCTGGCGTCTGTACGTAAACAACCAGTTTTACTTGAGCCCAGCAAAATTCATAATATTATTAAATTATATATATTTTACTTACCGATGAAAACTTACGCTATCTTTTTTATAGGTGGATGTTCTAGACGATTTCCCACACTATTTAATTGAACAGGAACTCATAAATGTTTTTATTTATGAAGAAATGTTTTAAATGGTACCAAAATAACCGTGTGTGCTGAGATCCAATAACCGGTCAATACTAAAATGGCCACTCATATTGTCATCTAATATAAGTGCATTTTCATTTATGTGCCGTGAGCCTGAGTCGCCCGTATGAGCAGTCAAGAGGCTATATATGCAAGTCATTGGTTGTGGATGTCAGATAGGCAGTCGCTCTATGTAAAGTACTAGTATCCAGCTACATCCAGTTAGACTGGAAAACGACTCCAACATAGTTGTGTAAAGCTAGGTGGATTATGAGCTTCATTGTTCTAATGGTCGCAAGCGCAACTGTTGAGCCTGGATTCGATCTCCAGATCATGCAGAGTTCTCAGTAGCAGCCCAGTCTAGATTTCAGCAAGGTTAAAGGCAATAAGATTGCCCACGATTACGATGTTGTTCCCATGGAGAAAGTTGTTCAGTTTGATGGTATGTACCACACCTTTCTGGGACACCCTGTATATCCTTCTAAAGTCCGGTCGCGGAGCAGGAAGAAATTTGTACGTAAACCCGTTATTACCTGTCTCTTGCTCCCGCGTGTGTGTGAGCGCGACGGAAATATATTCAATATTTCCGTCGCGCTCACACATATCCAATAACCGTCGTGTAACGATTGCGGCGGCAATATATTTACGCGGGAGTAATAAAGACAGGTAATAACAGGTTAATATATGAATTTATTCCTGCTCCGCGACCGAACTTTATTACTTTCCCGCCCTGCGTTTTCACTCACATCTGCCTTGTAAATACGTTTTGTCATAGTTTGACCAAGACCGCTGTACCGCGCCTTAGGAATGCGCGGCTAGGCGGGGTGCAGCGCTGGCGAATGAGCGGTTGAGCGGTGGGACGCCGTGAGCGTTGACGAATGAGCGGCCTGCACTGCCCCCCCCCCCCTCCTGTCTCGCCGCGCACATACCTACTGTGCGGTACTGCGGTTATGGTCAAACTATAGTTGTTTTTCATTCATCCTCTCAAAGGACATTGAACAAAATCAGAACCGCTTGCTATTAAAAGAGTATGACCATAAAAATATGGTTATAAATTATAAATATTTTTTAACTTTTCTTAGTTCACTTGATCGAAATCGTATGTGGGGTTAATATTTAGTATTTAATTAGTTATTAACTAAACTGCTCTAAACAAATTCTTTGTTTGTTTAACTGTTCAAAATAGTTGCTAGTGTAACAAAGAACCCCCTTCAAACAGCCGTAAATCAATTTATAAAATACCATAGCGCGCCGGGCGCTAATCGCTATTTTTTATGGCACTTAACCCACGCTTTTTTGTGTTGTAAGGCTATTGGTTATTGGGGATAATTTATTGGTTAGTTGGAACTATTTTCTGTTGTCTTATGAGAATTCAATTCATATTGTTGTAAAGGACTGCTATTTTTGGAAGAAGGGTCGGTACAAAACTTAATAGAAAATCAAAGAATAGCAAAAACCCCACAAAAGAATAATTTTAAAATAGATAATTATTATTTTCTTTGAAAGTATGACCTCACGCCTCTTTTATATCCAATTTATGCTATCATACATTTTTTGATGCGCAACGGCGGTTCATAGAAAAATGGGCATTCACCTTTAATATTTTGTTTGCAATATTTCAGCATGCCGACTTCAAGGTAGTAAGAACAACAGGTAAAAATCTGAATCTGTTAAAAATAGACAATAAAAAAATGATGTCTTTTACTAATATATCGATGGAAGAGGATCCAGCCAATAGGAGTAAGGATGAAACAAAACTAAGACTGTTTGAAAATAATCAAATCATCAAATCTGACAATATTGAAAAAGTAGAAATAAATACAAAAAATGAAACTAAAATAATCGGACTAAGTAAATATGAAAATAATCAAAATGATTTAGATTTATTTTCCAAAAATGAAAGTACAACTGACCAAGAAAAAGATGTACCGTTGAAGAAAATGATTGAAAACATAGAGAATAATGAATCAAAAGTTAATGAAGAATTTAATTATACAACTCACGAGAACACTTTCCTAGAAGACACGGAAAAAAATGGACCGAAAATTATAAGAAACATCAACTTAAATGACGAATTTGAACAAAAATTCAACAAACATAGAGATTTTCTAGATTTAGACTTGTTCTATTCAGAAACATATGAACCTTCTATCGATAACAATATTATAGATTTTGATGTTCTTTCCGAAAAAAATAAAAAATCCCAAGATATTAACAAAAACAATAATTTTGAATGTAATACTTATGGACTAGACGATAGGTTAATAACTTTAGAAGATTTTTACTTTACGCCCTCGATAAGCTCTGATTCTAAAAATAACAATTACACATTTGATACAGAACATTCTAGTAACAAAGTTAAAGAGAGCTCTGAAAATATTACCAGTCGTCATTTCAATTCTGTATCGGGAAATAACGATAAAAATGCTCATAATGAAGAAAATACTAAAAAAAACAATTGTCAAGTTGAAAGTGAAACTTACACAGAGAATCATGTATCTCAGAACGAGAGTTGTATCGGAAATGGTAATTCCGAAATACACATTGGTAATTCCGAAACAAATGTGTGTAACTTCAAAACTCCCAATAACGATTCCGGAACTCATCTTGATAATTCCGAAACTTATAACGATAATTTCGGAAAAACAACTCAAATCGTTCGAGATGATAGTACAAACGATTCCGGTTTTGAAAATGATAGTACGTACGCTCATACGCTGGTGAAAATGTTTTTGAACGAATTGAGTACTACTTTCCAAGTTATTCATACATTTGTGTAAGTATTTTTTACATTTTTTGCCCCTTTTTACCCCAATAAAATTTAATTTTTTTGCCTTATAATCAGTGATCGGAGTAGGTAGAGCTATTTTGGTTCAATGACCGCAAACGTTTATGTTAATATGGAAACTCAGGGATACGAAAAAATAAATTGTTTTTTATTAACGAGGATAAAAGGATGCTTGTCTTATGTTTAGGCAGTGACCGCACGACGTTGTCAAACTAACATCAGCGCAAGTTCCAATGCGCACACGCGCTATGTTGCCGCTCAGGTGTAACGCGCGATGTTGCCGCACAGGTGTAACGCGCGATGTTTCCGCTCAAGTTTAACGCGCTACATGACAAGTGGAAACAAAAGAATACAATAGCGGGCTGCGCCGCTAGAGGGACGCACCCGTTTTTGTCTGTTTCTACAGCATTTTAATTGTTTTTCGACAATAACTTGTTGACTCACTCCATGACTTCGGTTCCCATCTGAGGAGGAGGAGGTGGAGGGATATGTGTTCGTTCATAATTCCTTAAGACGTGAATAGCTTTTTACAAAGTAATTTCTAACTTATTTAATAATATATATTTCAAATCCCGGGATTCCGGGAGTGTCCATATTAAGACAACGTATCGCAAGTACAAAAAATAGCTCTACCTACTCCGATCACTGCTTATAATAAACAGTCAAATAGTCTTACCAAGGGGTATCGTGTTACCCAGTAACTGGGTTGTGGAGGTCATATAGGCAGTCGATCCATGTAAAATACTGGTATTCAGCTGCATTCGGTTAGACTGGAAGCAAACTACAACATAGTTGACAAAAGGCTACGAATGATGATGAAAGGATTAACTGGGTTCGCAAGTGGGTTTTTCATTAGCAGCCCGGTTTATGACAATAGGTTCGTCCCCTATTACATGGGACTTAAACATAAGGGGGCCTCTATTAATTATATGAGGCGTCTAGGTGGGGAGGGGTCGAGCTGAATCTCACCCAGTCTCACGTAGGGGAGCGGGGAGTTTCAGCAAATATCACGTAAGTAATTTTTTTTCGCATGGATCGGTGTAAAATTGCGAGAAAATTGGGTAATTATTATAAAAATAATTAAGCAAATTATCAAGCACATATTTAAAGTAAAGTTTGAAAAATCTCACGTGAGATTATGGAGGGAGGCAGGGGGCCGAGCCAAATCTCATGACATCTCACCAAGAGGGGAGTCGAAAAATCGCTAAAATCATCTCACGTAATTAATGAACGCCCCCTAACTGGCGAAATGTGCTTGCACCATCTCTGCCATCCACAATGGGGTGTTTTGTATTTGATTAATTAATGTTACAGGCGCGAGTGATGTTATGTAATTATTACAATATTTTCAGTACACAATTCCGTGACGAAATTCGTGAGACCGAATTATCTGAAAAGAGGAAAGATACTGTACATAATCAAGCTAGCAAGGCGTTGGAGGATATGGTGGCTATCATACAAAAGTTAAGAAGGTCAGTTTGCACAGATAATGCATCCGTCCGCAGCGCCGGCGTGGGAGTCGGTAGGTGCTAGCGCTGACGGCAACTTCAATATTATATTTATATAAACTTTGAAATATTCAATATTGTTATTTATCTCATTTTAATAGTCATTTGTACTTTCACTGCATGATGCACCGGTCGACGTCATTACGTCAACGCCGGCTGTCGCTGAAAACCAGCGCTGGGGCTCTGTCTCGTATGGGCTCGCGGCATTATGCTGAGCGACGGCCGTTTTGCGTGAATGTGACGCATATTTTCGCCAAACTGGTTCTTTAATTATTTTATTTCATTGCGTCATGTTCATCGCAAATAAACGTATTTTATTTCTTTCTTTCTTTTCTTTTATTAACCTTTATTTTTATACTATCTTCTGCCGGCGATTTAGTCTGCGTGTAATTTCTTGTTTTAACATAAAATATTTCCTATAACACACTAACATTAGTGAATGAATTTTCAGAATAAATAATAATAATAATAATTCTTTATTGACATAATATATGTTACAGAAACTTGTTTGAAGCCTCTGACTCCTGAACTAGGTGTACCTGTATGTCAGGAGTCAGCGCCCTCTCCCATTTTATTTGGCTTGGATACTAATGTCAACATAAGAATAGACAAAAAATGTGTGAGCTACAAAATACAATTTTAAAAGAAGTAAAAACAAAACTAAAATACCAAACGACATCAGAAATGAAGCGTGTTTTAGTAGTTTTATAGTTTTTAATGGGTGAGTGAGTGATGAATATACATGTTGATGGATGGAGAGGGAGAGGAAGGCCGAAGAAAAGATGGATGGATTGTGTGAAGAATGATATGAAAGAGAAGGGAGTGAATGATAGTGTGACGGTGGACAGGGGAGAATGGAAGAAGAAAACGTGTTGCGCCGACCCCAAGTAACATGGGATAAGGGCAGGAAGATGATGATATAGTTTTTAATGGGATTTTTTTTATAGCTATTGCACACATATTTCAAAATGCTGAGGCCGCTATGAACTAAACAATTATTTAAAAGATATTATTATACATTTTTCATTTCATTTGTTTAGGTACAGTCAGTCCATGAGTTCGGAAAAAGTGCAGTCGCGCAATTTATGAAAAAACTTGCTTCGGTATTGGCTTTATAATTATATAAAGTCTATCTTGACAGGCCAGTTGGCGTGGTTGGTTAAGATACCACCTATCATGCCGCAGGTCGTGGTTTCGATTCCCATCCAGGACAAACATTTGTGTGCATGAACATGTCTGTTTGTTCTGAGTCTGGGTGTAATTATCTATATAAGTATGTATTTACAAAAAAAAAGTAGTATATGTAGTATATCAGTTATCTGGTTTCCATAGTACAAGCTCTGCTTAGTTAGGGATTAGATGACCGTGTGTGAATAATGTCCCAGATTATTATTATTATTTATTATTATCACGAAATCTCTTAAGGGGTCATTGTACTCATCATTATGAACAACTTTTACTATGGGACCAAACCTGAAATCGCGAAAAAAAATCAGCTGTTCCTTCCATTTTGACGATGTATGCGAACATAAATGTAAGGATTTTTTAAAGTCCCATAGTAAAAGTTGTTCATAATGATGAGTACAATGACCGCTTAAGAGATTTCGTGTATGAATAGAGAGACTTTATATAGATAAGAAAAAATTGCGAAAAGTAAAGCCGCTATGAACTATTAGTATAAGTACTAATAACTATTCTCTGCCACACAATAAGTCGAAAGTTGTCGAAGTCTTTCAGTTTTTTTTTAAAATAAGAACGCCATAGTTGGCCAATTTACACAAAACTCACGGTCGAAATGTAATATGCTTCTTAAATATTATGTATCTCTGTTTCAGTATTATCAAGAGGGAATCTGCGGAAAATACAGTATTGAAGATGTTGTTACGAAATGCCGGCGTCGAAGCGACCACAGACAAGAGAATGACGCGATATAGGTAATTAGCTTCTGCCCGCGACTTTTTCTGCGTGAAATGTCTTGTTCCCCCGACCCAACCCGTCGCGTTTTTCTTTTTGCTCAGCTCCTATGGATCCTAGCAAGCCTATAGCTTTCCTCAAGAATTCGGCTATCAAATGCAAAAATATTTTTTCAAATCTGACTGGTAGTTCTAGAGATTAGCGCGTTCAAACATACAAACAAACAAAAAACTAAATCTTCAGCTTTGTTATTAGTATACTATAGACTAACTTCTGCTCGCGACTTCGTCCGCGTGAAATTTTTTGTTCCACCGACCCACCTTATCGCATTGCATTGCCTGCTCACGCTATACAACGTGTAACGGAAAGGGTATATATGTTATGGATCAGGTGATGTATATATATATATATATGTTATGGATCAGGTGATGTATATATATATGTTATGGGAATCACCCAATGCGGGCATTATACATAATGTACGGTCAATTTTTCGACGGGCCAGTTGTCGTGGTTGGTTAAGATACCGCCTATCATGCCGCAGGTCGTGGGTTCGATTCCCATCCAGGACAAACATTTGTGTGCATGAACATGTCTGTTTGTCCTGAGTCTGGGTGTAATTATCTATATAAGTATATATTTACAAAAAAAAAAGTAGTGTATGTAGTATATCAGTTATCTGGTTTCCATAGTACAAGCTCTGCTTAGTTTGGGATCAGATGACCGTGTGTGAAAAATGTCCCAGGATATATTAATATGAATAATGTCTAGCTCTATCGGGCTAAGTGATTAATACTGTCTTAACTTCATTATTTATCACATTGCACGGTAATTATTATATTGCTACATGATAATTGGGCAATTTGATAATAAAACTAAATTTGGCTCGTGCGGCGGACTTCAAGCGCTAATGATTTTGTTTAGTTTTGCATTGTAAGCGAATACGGACGGACGCGGATGGGGTTTACTTTCGTAACTCAGTGTTAACGCGAGTGTGTTAGATTAGGTTATGTATTACTCTGCCCAAAAGGTGATTGACAATATGTATAATGCCCGGTCAATTTGATTATTTGAATAATTCTTATCAAATTGCACTCTCGTATTGGGCATTTTTCATAATGACCGGGCATTATGTATAATGCCCAATTTATCATTTGGTCCATAACATATACATACCAAAGGCAGTCATTGTAATCATCATTATGAACAACTTTTACTATGGGACCAAACTTGAAATCGCGAAAAAAAAATCAGCTGTCCAGTACATTATGACAGCTGATTTATTTTTCGCGATTTCAGGTTTGGTCCCATAGTAAAAGTTGTTCATAATGATGAGTACAATGACTGCCTTTGGTATGTATATAATTTCGTTTTTGCTTAGAGTTATTTGACTTTTTTATGTTTGCTCGGCTCCTAAGGGTCCTAGCGTGATGTTAAATAGCCTATACTCTTCCTCAAAAAATGGGCTATCACATGCAAAAAGAATTTTTCAGTTCCAGAGATTAGCGCGTTGAAACAAAACCGCAAACTCTTCACCTTTATTTTTATAAAAGCTTATTTTGGGACTCGGTACTTGAGCAGGGGTCTCTCCGCCGCTGACGAGGAAGCGACTAGCTACTAAAAATTGTAGGTCAAACAATGGACATGGACAATAAAATGGTTCCTTCTCCGTGTAATCCGTGTATCACTTTCCATGCCAAGCATCCAGCATCAATCAATCTGCCTAGCCTTTTCCCAACTATATTGGGGTCGGCTTCCAGTCTAATCGGATGCAGCTGAATACCAGTATTTCACATGGAGCGACTGCCTATCTGACCTCCACAACCCAGTTACTGGGTAATACGATACCCCTTGGTAAGACTGGTTGTCAGACTTTCGGGCTTCTGACGACCCGTAACGACTGTCAAAGATCCACGAATGACAGCCGGGACCAACGGCTTAACTTGCTTTCCGAGGCACGGAGGAATCTCGGTATGAAAAGATGGTACGTAGCTTAACCTGATAGATCGACCCGTGCGGCTGTTATTACTTAGCCACGAGCTCCTCGCAGCATACGATACGGGTCGAAAACAACTCGCTGGTTTGCGAGAATATCGACGTAATTCAAAATTTTGTCAATTGAATACTGTATGCCAAACGATCATAAATCTTTGATATTTTATCGTAAACAGAGACGCCAAATACGATATTTTTTTCTATAATCAGTAAAGTCAAACCCTCAATAAATCATTTACATTTTGCGGTATGAAAAAGAATTTATAAAGAAATTTCAAAATGCCATTCTCTAAAATTAATAATTTTTAGTTGCGTCGCTGTTCTAGCAAACCAGCGAACTCTGTTCGTGTGGCGCCACGCAGCTATAGATGACTTCTGTTCATGCCCAGGACCCGACTAGCGTACTAGCGACTGAGTATGTTTACAGTGGCCGCCACGAAAGTTGGCAAGGTTTTGGCGTAGTGGGGGTAAGTTCGCGCATGCTACACTTAGTGCAACAAAAAAATGGTCACTTTAATTGTTTGTCATTATTCTATTGTTATTGCCATAATTTATTTTTAAACATGGCTGTTTAGAACAAGTTAAAGAATGAATAGGAATTCGTGAAGTATATTACGAGTAATAAATAAAATATATACAGTAATTATTGGTTAAGAAATTTATTATAAAACAAAATATTGTAACGGTCGTTAACGATCATATGCCGTCGTCGTCACTATCGCTTCGTAAAAGTTCGTTACTCCTGGCATGAAATCAATGTTAGAAAAATAGATGTTATGATAGAATGTTAGAGAACAGATAGAATTACGTAAAATAATGTTTGTGGTATTACAAATAAATTTAAACATTCAAACAAAACAATAAAAACAAAAGGTATAATTTTAGTGCACGCAAGTGTACTTGAGAGCGAACGGAACGTGGACACGTTGCGAGAGACAAAAGTCGACTGACCAACCAATCGAGCGCTCGGAACGATGCTACCTCGTTCCCCGCGTCCCGCTCGCGACCAGAGAGATCTAAAAAATGAATTCTGCTCATCTAACGACTCTTGCCACGTTACGTGCCGGGGACTGTACTAGAGATTTGGTCTCACTAGTGTCCTGGGCATGAACAGAAGTCATCTACAGCTACGCTCCGAAGACTCGGGTGCGGATTGCGGGCACACGAACACAATTATTTTCGACCCATATGCTGGGTGCTTGGCATGGAAAGTGGTGGTGATATATCTTTTTGCTGACTGTACACACGCATGCCAGTGAGTAATCGCTAATCGGCGTCGCGCACTCTCTTCTCGTTAACCCCCAGCAGTAGGACACGTGCCTTAAACATAAGGCCGAAAATAAACATGCCTGTAGCTTGTACAAAACTATGCAAATAGCTGGCACGCCATTGTGACATTGACCAATCAGAAGTTGTTATGGCACACGGCGTGTCATCTACTTGCATAGTTTTGTACCAGCTACAGGCTTGTTTATTTTCGCCCTTATTGGTGAAATGTGGGCAGGCCCGGATTAGAGGTCCAGGGCCCCAAGGCACTCCTTCTGCGAAGCAGTAATGCTCGCGAAGGAGGAGGCGGAACGCGTGAGGGAGAGGCAGCCTCACGCCCTCAGTCGCCGCAGGAGACGCCCTGGGCGGCGGGAATCGATAGCCGATTCCCGGCCACCGTAGGCGCGGGCTTGCGGACGGTGAGTAGTGGGTAGCTCGCCGTCCGGTGAGGACCAGGCCCGGGTCGACGGCGCGTTGTGTTCCACGCGCGCCTCAAAGAGATGTCAGCAAAAGATGGGGTCCAATAGGGCCGGTGCCGCTGGGGTCGCGGGTTATTTGAAAAAGATACCGTGGCCCTGGCATAGGCAACTGAAGGAACACGGGTGGGTTTTAGTCAGTAAAAGTCTGACACGCCCTTCCGCTCCACCCAGAGCGGGAGAAGTTATTTGATGATTTCCCATCCACAAAAAAAAAAAGGGCCCCAAGGCACTTGACATTTTAGCCCCCACCCCCTCGTTCCGAAGCCATTTTGGAACTTTAGCAAATAAAATTCACTACCTAGTACAGAAAATATATTTTTTCATCGAATTTAATTACTATAAATAAACACCAGAAATAATGCAGTCTATGTCGCCATTTTTAATTTCTTCAACGGTCGTCATAAATTGACCTTTCTTTTCCTCGTTTTCCTTAACACTTAAATTAACTACTTGAACCAACTTACTTCCTTCAAACAACACTGATTACTTGTCTTATAGTATTTTTTTAAAACCTATATGATGCAAAGCGTGCCGCGGCGGCTTAGCGAGCTCGAAAATTTTTTGCACCTCGGATAAGTTAGGTTTCTTTTGACTATTCATACAGTAAAAGGAGTAACTCTGTCAAGTTACGAGTATGCAAGAAAGTTTAAGAATTAAGAGTAAAGATGCAATGGCGAGCGATGCGAGCTCGGAGATTTTTAGCACCCTGCCCCGGAGAGGTTAGATTTGTTGCGTTTATACTTATGCAAAAAGGCTATTGTAAAAACCAAAAAAAAATGTATGTTGGACAATAATAATAATAAGAGAAACTAAGATACAAGACTAATGAACTATGATTTTTTAGCATCCTGCCTCGGGAGAGATCAGATTTCGTTTTCTTTCCTGTGAGTGCCGGGTGGTAAAAGAGCGCGGGGGCCCCCAAAGCGCGGGGCCTGTAGCATTGCTATCCAGGTTGGGGTAGCTTTGGGGCTCCTAGGCCAGTGCCTTGTTTGCCTAGGCGTAAATCCAATATGTTTTGTTTTCACCTACAACAATAGTCCTGTACCAACCGGGGGTTGTCCTTGGGTGCATAGTGCATACAGGGATAATCGTCGGTTGGTGCCTCCTCATCATTTAAAATTATCTAAGGGGCCTCTGCGAGTTGGCTTCGGCTCCTCGTACGCCTTCCAAAGGTTCGGGACCCCAGGGTCCCGAGAAATATAAAAAAATAATAATAATAATAAATCTTTATTCACATAAAAAGTGACAAATTCTTACGAGTTCCCTGATTTCTGCGCTAGTTTCAGAGACCTGTATTACAGAACTCAGTTACCTCTCACATACATAAATGACATAATTTTTTTATGTAAATAAATGCAGTAGCCGGGACGTTAAATGAGAAGGCAATTCTAGTAGGGAGTATGACTTGGCGTCAGGGAGGGTGTGTATGTGTGAGTGTGTCTGGGAGTGTTTGTGGTGTTGTATGCGTGTGAATTGTGTGTGTTTATACTATGTATGTGTTTCACAAGATTTTATAGTAATAACAATTCAGTTTGTTCATAATCTAGTCCTAATAACCAATTCGTAATAATAAATTTAGCCTCGCGATTCGATAAAGGATGAATATTTTTCAATTTATTAATTTTATTATACAAGAATACTGCTTTATAACCATGTTGCCGCCTAGCAGAGGTTGTTCGGCATAAAACGGTTGGACATACATTTTTTACGACACGCTGTTTGCTATACTCCTCCGATTTATTAGATGATAATTTTTTTGGGGTCGATAACCTTAGATACAATAAAAACTATCTAATAGATTTAAATCTAGTCATCAACATCATTCTCCTGCCCTTGTCCCAATTTATTTGGGGTCGACGCAACATGTCTTTTTCTTCCATACTTCTCTATTCAAAATCAAAATCAAAAGTCATTTATTCAAACTAGGCTGAGAATCAGCACTTTTTGAACGTCAAAATTACATAAGACAGTCCCCCAAAACGCCCGCCCTTCACTTATTAGTACATAGACAAAATTTGACGCGTAGCTTGTTTATCCCGCGCCGCCATATTGATAAGCAACATTAATTAGTCAGCGACGGATGGCAACAAAGACGAAATTTTTTGTTATATATCAAAAGGAGGAGAGTGGACTGCTGCCCATCGTCCTCTTAAAATCCTTCCTTAGTCGACTAATACAATAACCACGGGTAGGTAGATGGGTGGTTCTATTCGTTAAGACTTTATTAATAAGTAATCTACATTTCTTATACCCAGATAATATCGATTTTCGCGGATTTTCAGTACGTATATCGGTTGTTTCAATATCGTTAGATAATATCGGCAACCGGCCCTAGTCCGGCTCTGTATTGACAACACTCTCTATTTGTGTAATGTTTGGCCTGCTACTCTTTATATGTCTGTGGGTAAAGCACGCGTCACTTCGTGAGATAAAATTTCTGTAGTACTGTAGTTTAATCTTAGTTTTATTTTATTTTCAGGCAAATCGTGATCAAATGCTTGGAGCAAGCCCTCATACTGGAAAGTGCGTTGAAAATAATAGTGTCGACAACTATGGGAGATTTTGAAGCTCTCTCCACCAATGCAGAAACTTTAAATTCAAGTATAAGATATTTTAATATTTTTGAATAAAATTACACTATGGGGTTTACCTTAAGGGGAAGCACTAAAGTAGCCCAAGAAATAAAAACAATTCTTACGATTTTTTGCAATTTTCAGTTCAGTGTCTGGGTGTATTTTGATTAAAGTATGATTCGCGACCTTAACAAATACATATTTCTAAAATTATAAACATTAGAATCAGTAATACAACTCCATAAGTTAGTATAACCCTCAAATGACAAGATTTCATGAAATAGGCATTCATTAGGATTATATGAACTTGGAGAGTCGTATTGTTCTGCAGTCTTAAGGAAAAAAGACGTGTCTGACATTTTTTTTCGAAATAGACTTATTTATATATTCGGAACCAGTAAAAAAAAACGCATCTACCAGTATTTTTATATTGGCGTAAACTTAACGAAAACCTAATAATTCTTACTATTTAAAGACGCATCTGCCTTTGTATCTTGTAGTTTAAACAGGACGAACCACTACACAGCTTGGCTCATCGCCGCAAGGTTGCCTGCTTGTCGGTCTTCTACAGATTGTACTTCGGTGAGTGTGCTCAAGAACTCCACGACCTGATTCCACCGGCCCCCTTTTACCATCGGACATCTAGACGCACTGCCAGTTACCATCCCTACCTGGTTGCTATTCCACCAATACGCACTAAGCGTTTCCAAATGTCTTTTATAATGCGCACAGCAAAAGAGTGGAACTCACTACCTGCGTCTGTGTTTCCGAACCCGAATCTCTTCAAAGTGAGAGTGAACAGGCTTCTTCTGGGTAAGCTCACTCCATCGTCGACTTTATCTCTGTCACCTCTGACCTAGACTAGAGTCAAGAGCAAACCCATCTCAAATAAAAAATAATAATAAAAAAAAATTCAATTTTTCTGTAGATACGTCATTTTTCTTTATAGCAGCAGTGTTGATTTGAATGATTATAATTCTATAAATACAAATTTGTTACGATCGCGAATCATATTCAGATCAACATACAACCTGATACTGACATGCAAATTGCAAAAAAACGTTAAGGAAATTTGAATTTTGCGGGCTATCCTGGCGCTTTCGCCTTAAATATACCAAAAAAGGAGATATATTATGAAGCCTCTTGACCGTCGGGCCTCTGTATGCGCAAGTACCGCAAACGTCGCCTACTTCGACAAGCGTCGAAGTACTTGTTGATTCTCTATCTGATAATCTTATTTTCCAATGGTGTTACAGCGACGTTTGAGAGGTTAATGCCATCATGATTCCAGTCCGAAAAAGGGATGGTGCTATCGGTCGTGTATAGTTTTGTCTCTCTCTCGCACTGGAATCTATGATAGAATAAAAACGTGTATTGGAAAAGTGTGGTCATATTTAAGGGTTTGGTACAGATCATCGCACTGAACAACTTCCTTTGTGGGACCAACATCATAATCACTGAAAAATAATTAGCTGTCCCATACATTTGAGTTGATAGGTGTTTAAATTTTGTATGGGACATGAAATTTTGATCACATAGAGAAAGTTGTCCAGTTTGAAGGTCTGTACCACACCATTAAATTTTACCACGCCTTTCTAACGAAAGTTAAAGTAACGATCGGTTAGTTATAGGACTCAGGAATTACTGTCTTACAACCAAATTGTAAACAGAAATATTGTGTAACCATACTGTGTTCATATAAAATGATTAAAATGACACTTGCTGAATGCTGATTTAAGAGCTGAATTTTACATAAATCGATTATTGGTGGTTTCTGAAAAGTCAACGAAACTGAATCAGCGTCACTGATCCGAGCGTGACGGCTCGGATCAGTGACGCTGAATAGGGATGATGACTTTTTATTTTGTCCGTCATGTAGAATAGCAAAAAATACTCGACACATATTTTTTCTTTTTTTACGTAATCAAAAGGTTACGACGGTACATTGAGCTAAAATGTGGCATGACGTCACGTCTTAGTAGATTTTATACGTAGAAGTGACGTAGCGAGCCCCCACTCCCGCACTTTAATGCGTGTTATCTAAGTCATTTTTATTAATATGATAAAACAAAAAATACGTATCTAATATTTTTTTATGATCTGACTGACGGACTAAATAGAATTTCTTTATTTTTACCCAGGCATCATCCCTATTGCGTGTACACGGCTCATGTCATAAGTTTTCACTTTTATCGTGTGGTCAGAAACACATAACCACTTTTTTTTCGATTAATCATTATTTTATAAGAACGAGGAACTAAACACGTTTTAAAAAAAGCGGTAAGGTTTGTTTTTGTATGTTGCAAATCAATCAACACAAAATGAACATAGTCTACTTTTAAGTTTCAAACAGGCGAACTACCTCATTTCTTTTCTAAAGGTAACCACAGAAAAAGCCTATTTAATTCTAGTCTAGAAATGTAAGTCACTGGCTGTAATAACAATTGGTATTATGTTTAAAAAAAAAACCCGCAAATAAAAGGTTCCGTATCCGTACCACTGGAGAATATGTAATAGGTACTACTTACATATTTTTATTATTTGTTGTTATAACGGCCATTGTACACACTTAAGGTTCAAAAGGATGATGATGATGACGACCTGTGATGGACGGACGAACAGTGGAGCCTTAGTAATAGGGTCCTGTCGGCACCCTTTGGGTACGGAACCCTAAAAACATTTCTATCGCGATCATAAAACGTGCGAGTAGGACGGTACTAAATATTATAGTATGGAATTTCTAAAACGAGTGTCGTGTCATCTCGCTCCCGCGTTTTACGACGCGGCTGCCACGAACGTTGGCTTATATTATTATTACATATTTTTCCTGAATTTATGCAATCTCAAAATAAAAATTAAGCCTAGAACGATAATTTGGACGTTCCTACCTCTGTGATTAAGAGAATATTATAATTTTAAGTTTTCTTCGTCGTATCGATGTTTCCATTTATATGTTTTTCCATTAACTATTTTTAAGCTTAAAAACTACTAATTGCTAGCTATTTTATATCAGCACACCGAATCGGCTCGACTCAAAATGAAGTATTGAAATGTGAGCTTTATATCTTGAGACGTACAGTAGAATTTACAAAATTAAGTGACTGAGATCAGTGGTGGCTCAGTGGTAGCGGCCGCGACTTACGAGATGTATTGCGCGACTTACCAGACAGGCGCATTACTTTGTATAAATAATTTCATCAGCACTGCTCTCAAAACGGTGAAAGAGAACATTGTAAAACCAAAAATTCGAAGACATGACGTACCAACGCCGTACTAGGCCCACGTGGTGGATTACGGCCTCTCGAAGAAAGGGCCTGTGTACCAGCAATGGGATGCTGAGTGACAGTAGTTGCCGATGCAACGTCGTACATTAGAAAAGTGACTGTACGTGGCATGATATAAAGCTCACATTTCAATGCTTTACGAATTGCGAGTGTACGTCAATCTGCCTAGCCTTTTCCCAACTATGTTGGGGTCGGCATTCAGTTTAACCGGATGCAGCTGAATACAGCTGAAATGCGACTGTACGTGGCATGATATAAAGCTCACATTTCAATGCTTTACGAAATACGAGTGAACGTCAATCTGCCTAGACTTTTCCCAACTATGTTGGGGTCGGCATCCAGTTTAACCGGATGCAGCTGAATACAGCTGAAATGCGACTGTACGTGGCATGATATAAAGCTCAAATTGCAATGCTTCTTTGCTTTGCAGTCGATTTAAGATAAGTGATTTTCATTATAGTTATTAAAAATGTGATATAGAGTAAACATGGCTTGGGATATAGTCATAAAGAATTAGCATAAGTTCTAAAATGTTCATGTATCTTCTACTTAATAATAATCTTAAAACATTCATTCATTCATTCATCCATTCATTCACTGACAAATCACGCACAGCCTAAACCGCTGGGTCTAGAAGCATGAAATTTTGCGCAAGGGTTCCTTATACAGCGAAAGTCACAAGAACACGAAGTAGTATATAGGAAGGATTATCGAAAATTCACCCCTTAAATGGGATGCTACATAGATACAAGCAAATTAAATTAACTAGCGAATCTCCGCAGACGTGATGGGTACCGAATGGGACAAAAAAAAAGACTTGATGATTTTATTTGGGGTCAATGTCCGCTGGTAGTGTTGTTACTTGAAGTGTGAGTTGATAAAATCTGTTTTATCGTGTTGAGATATCGATACTCATCAAGTTTACACAAAAAAAAAAAAAAATATTATTTAAGTGACTACACCACCGGGCGTTTGACAACCCAAAAAAAAAACATCAATATTTTTTTTTTTTTCTTTATCATGTTTAAATAGGTATCGTTGGATGGACTATGTGAAAGATGATATGGCTAGAAAGGGAGTGACTACCGAGATGACGACTAATAGAGAAATATGGAAGAAAAGACAGGATGCGCCGACCCCACGTAGTTGGGATAAGGGCAGGAGAATGATGATGATGAAGTTTTGATATCGATACCCATTACGTCTGCGGAGTTTCGCTAGCTAATTCAATTTGACCGTGTATAAAGAGGAGATGAAAGTTTGAATGGAAGCTCGTAATTTTTCGTTTTTTTTTTTTTTTGTGTAAGTCAAGTTGCCAAGTAAAAGTATTACTTAACTATTATATACAACTTATAATTTTAGTATGACAAAAAGAAAAAGCCTACTTTTTTATATTACTATAGTTAGTTATTTTTAAGAATCAGATCAATTATTTTCAATTTATGTTAGCCCATTGTAAACAGAGCACAATCGCTAAAAAAAAAAATTGCTAAAACTTTTAAGGAAAAGTGTACCTCATATGATTAAAAATAAGGACTAAATTCGGTTGTCATTTAGCTCCCTAAAAATATATTCGACAAGGGGCCAGATTATCAGTTGTTATGTAAAAATTATTGATTTTTTTTTTCGACTTAATTTTATGTAAGATGTTGTGAGGGCCCGTTCACATGTACAACCACGCCACCTCGCAGCGACAGAATGTGGGCAAGCAGTGTTTACGTGTCGCTGCAGCTTTTTGCGTTTGCGTTGTGGCTAGTGTTTGCAGAAAGATCGACTCCGGCTGTGATTATCGTCACGTCGACGCAACGTTGTGGCTGCGACGTTGCCTCGATGTGGTTGGTATCGCCCACATAATTGATTTTGACGGACAAATGTGGTCCGTGTGAATAGACTGTCCTTTTTCATACAAATTAGCGTCCGTCCACGTGGCGTGGTTGTGGTATGTGTGAACGTGTCCTAAGATTTATGCCTGGGTTTTGAAGTATTCACAAAAGGAGTTTATTCATTAGATAGGGTACCATAATTAAGAAAATAAATTCACATAAATAGATACAGTATGCGACTGTTACCATGGCACAAAGAGTAAGACTTTTTTATCGCGCTCTGCATTTTCAACGCTCGGTGTTGAGCCGAGCATTGAGAATCCAACAGTGTGCATCTCAGCACGTCAAAAAAATATACTGTTGCATTTTCAACTCTCGGCGCTACGGAGTGCGTTGAAAATCCAGTGAGCGTTAAAAAGTCGCCCGTGGGTACGTGGGCTTAGAGATTGTTTAGTTTTGTAGCGCCATCTCTGTCACACCTGTGTGACAGTCCTTTTCTAAGCTCGAAGTGTCATAATGAACTCTAGCTTTGTCTAAACTCAGTTTTTATGTTTAAATATCGATACCCAACACGTCTGCTGAGTTTCGCTAGCTAATTTGATTTGACCTTGTAGATCTGTGGACCTCAAAAATCGGGCATAAGTTAATAATATTGTAAGGGCCTATATTTCACCACATACGAATCAGTTCCTATGAACTTACTTGGCAGATAATTTCATACAAATTTTGTTCCATTTTTGAATTTATTCGGTAAGTAGGTAGTGACTATTCGGACATCGTGAAATAGACCCTAAGTGACCTTGATTTTGACTTCTGTATTGTTAATTTTTAAATGTTTAGGTATATTGTTATACCAGTTTTGTTTATAAGCAGTTGATTTAATAAAGATATATAATTATGTAGCACATACTTTTATTTTAAACTTTATTTTTCACCAAAGATCTTTACTATAGTTTGACCGCTGCCGCATATTAGGCATGTGCGCAGCGAGACGGGGGAACAGTGCAGGCTACTCATTCGTGAACGCTCACGGCGTCTCGCCGCTCCTTCGTCAATGTTCACGGCGTCCCGTCCTCCGCGGTACAGCGGTAGCAGTAGCGGTGCCCGAACTTAAAAATAGTGCGTGAAAATTATTAGTATGGTACTGTGTTAATTATTCTGAAAGTGAAAAACTAATTGAAAAGTACAGGAAAAGGGGCTGATCGACATATTTCGTAAAATCTAACTATGCCATTCGATTCGTTCGTTTGCCGATGGATTAGGACATTTATATAATAAATTTCGTATAATTTTAAATGACATATACCATACCTAATAATAACTGAAGTGAATTAAATTGATTACTTACTATTACTAGATTGACACTAAACTGACATTTTATTCTAAGTTTATTCATCGTTGTAATTTATTTTTATAATTTTTATAGACTTGGACATTATTGCTATTTTTATAAAATCTATTGTTAAGAGCATGTATAATATATTAAGCCATAAACGAATTGTCAGAAAATTAATCGTACGAGTGTTTTGGATGTTAAATCTGTTAGCTCGTAAGACCAATTGAATAAATAAATAAATAAGCGGGCATTTCACTTTGCTTATTCAGAACAGTATAAAAAGAGCCCATTGTAAAGATATTCCACAAACGACTAAAAGGATCCCATTGCAACTCAAACTTGACAATAAGGTGCACATTGCATGCAAAACCGGCAAACAAGGCTCATACACATACACACTGAATATATGATAACAGTTAGGGCAGGTTTTTTGGTCCGTAGTTAACCAATGGTTAAACATAGTAACTAAGGCCTGTGTTTACCAACTATAAACCACCGGTTAGGTATTTAAACAGTTGGTTTATGTCAAATTTGGAAGGAAATTTGAAATAAACCAATTGTTTAAATACTGTGTTCACCAACACACAAACTGCCGGTTGAAGGATTGAATTTTTTTCCGTTTTAAAAGTCGGTGAACTTGGCCCTAAATGCGAGTCTAAACATGATTGTATTCATGTTGACTCATTCGTGTTAAAAATAGTAACTAATGGCATTTTGGCAAACACATTTAGCCAAAATTCAGCCTTTAGTTACTATGTTTAACCATTGGTTGTAACTACGGATCAAAAAACCGGCCGTTAATAAATATAGGCGCATAATATAATATTTTGACAGAACAATGTTGAACATTTAAATTGGAAAATGGTGCCCATTCTCTTGTGCACAAACTAAACTTAATTTAGGCTGTTGCTAACTCTTTCTCTCTAATGAAACAAGAAAGAGATCAACGTAAATTAGAGCTGTCAAATTTAGTTGAACTAATATTTCCATACAAATTTAGACGACACAAATACATGTCGACTAAAAACATGGTGAAGCGTAAGGCGTATCTCTATCTCAGATCATAGCTTTAGCCGTCCTTTTCTCGCGCTACCTGTTAGTAAAAGATAGCGATTCCCTAATTTTAGTTTACTTATTGAACAAGAGAATCGGCACCTTTATCTCTGAATACTGTTTTTGTTGATGAGCCCCTTTTCCTGTGCCCTTCAATTGATTTGCTGTATCATCGTCATCGTGTTTAATTGAAAACCTGCACTAAGGTTTCCGTAAAATCGAATCGAGTTGATGACGACACTATCGCTCAGCCATCGCTGATGCCGTCACATATATATTAATAGTTAATCGCTGATTGTTCACACCAACACCACCGACCAGTAGGTACTCGATCGATTATCGCAGCGACGCTCGCTTGGCCTAAAGCACCTGTCCCACTGCCGATGCCGGCGATTAACGAGTAGCTAGTAGGGCTAGCAAATAAAAACTAGTTGGCGAGCAGAGGTACGGACCAAGCGTGAGTCTGAGCGAGTACCTACTCCCTTTGATAGCTCTGTCGCTGCTACAAGCGAGTAGGTACTCGCCGGGCGGTGTGAACAGTCAGCCATCTTCATCTTTTACTTATACGGGACCTACAATCTTTTCTACATTTCTTGAGCGGGCAAATCGTTGATATCTAGGCTGATTTATCCAACTCGCCAGATATATTTTGTCTATTAAAGCTGAAAGTTTGTTTGTACTTATGTTTGATCGCGCCAATCTCTGGACCTACCTACCAGTCGGATTTGATATCTCAATTCTTGAGGAATGCTATTTTTAACTTCACGCTATGACCCTTACTTAGAAGCCGAGCAAAAAGAAATAAGTAGGTAAAAGTCGCTAAGCAAAAACGAAGTTAAGAGCGGGCAGAAGATGCGATGCGACGGGATGGGTCGGTGAACTATTATTATAATTTCACGCGGACGTCGCGGGCAGAAGCTAGTCTATCTATCTATACACGCCGCTTTTTATTGGCTAGGGAGCTACCACTATAGTGTAAATTGAAAATAGTGGAAATTGCGAAAAAAAAAATCAGCTGCTCCCTACATTTTGACAAGTTATGCGAACATAAATGTAGGGAGCAGCTGATTTTTTTTTACGATTTCAGCTTTGGTCCCATAGTAAAAGTTGTTCATAATTATGAGTACAACACTATAGTGGCAGCTCGCTAGCCAATAAAAAAGCAGTGTGTATATCTATACTAATAATAAAGCTTGTCGTAATCAATTGAAACCCTCGCACTTCCAGACGCCGTCGAGTATATCTTCCCTCTCACTTTAAAGACTATGCTCTAGAGGCATAGGAGAGAGAGAGAGAGAGCGATAACGCAACCGCGACGCTCACGCGCCTCAGACGCTGGGGCAGTTGACGGATAGTCACGCCCGAACTCGTACACGGACACGTCACGAACCGCCGCGCGCGCCCGAGCTCTAGCCGACACGCGTTTTCTTATAACGGTTTTGTTCTAATTTTAATTAGTTCCCGTGACAGTAATTTACAATATTAGTTTACCTTTTACCTGTGTACCGTGATTATACGACATTTAAGTTACACAAGTGTTTGATTTCCCAATCCACTTCAATCCAGTATGGACTCAGTTACGAAAAGCTGAAGTTTGTTTTTCGTTTATAGGCTTGTATAACATCACGCTAGAACAAAAAGCCGAACAAAAAAAGAAGTTGGAACGCTAAGCGAAAACGAAGTACCTAATAGCACGAGCAGGCGACGCGGTGGGACGGGGAACAAGAAACACGCGGACGAAGTCGCGGGCAGAAGCTACATCGTGGAACAAAATTGCTGTCCGACAGTTTTTTGTGTGGAAAACCCACAGAGAAATAAAACCGGTCAAGAGCGAGTCGGACTCGCGCACCGAGGGTTCCGTACCATCATATTATACTATTTTTTTTTTAAGTGTGCTATTTAGAGACGTCGTTTTATTTTTCCTGCAATGTTTACTTAAACTTCTATCACATAGAAAAAATCTTTTACGTTCTTCAGCAAAAGTCGAAAACTATGCGGCCTACTAAAAAAAAAAAGAAACAGTGAGAATGTGCAAACGGCGCTCTTACATATTATATGATACCCCACATGCCCTAGTAGCCCCACTTCGAATTTTAAAGACCCCCTTTCAGTCCCTGTTGCAAAAAAATATCTGTCTTTTTATTTCTTTCTTATTTGCAGAATAGTTGGGCAAACGTCATTTAAAACTATTCCAAAATTCAAGTTGATAGCTAATGCTAATTTTGCATTTTGTACTTTTTGAGATATCCAGCTGTGACAGACAGGCTGAGTCGGTTCCTTTTTACCATTTTGGTACGGAACCCTAAAACTAAAAATTCCTCAGATGAAGATATCTGGCGCTGGAAAATCTGATATTTCTCGCCTACGTCTTCAGGGATTACGAGCGTGATATAGTGCGTTTGTGCACTACAAGGACTACTTACTGTCTTACTGTCCAGCAGTCATATGGCACGCCATAAATGTATATACTAGTTTGTGTACTATACGTAATTTTACCGTCAGACATTTTACTTTTCTCCATTCCGAACCGTACTCACCGTTCCCAGTATAATTACCTACGCGTGCGTGGCGTGAAGTTGCAAAGAGAGCTACCTGAACTGCGCCGCATAGATCCGAGTAAAGACGGACAAGCAGCGTTAATGATAAATGATAAATGATAAATGATTTTTATTTCTGTAAGTAGGTTTGTACAAACACTTTTACAAGTCAATATATTTTTTTTTAAACTAGATGAGGTCGGCGTTTCCTATCTGACTACTCTGAGAAGAAAGGCCGAAACAAACTCAGAGGTCACAGTCTCTTATAAAGTCCAGACATAATCTTGGTCACTTCATGTGAAGACCATGTAGATTGGTGTCTGAAATGGTCTTTTGAGGAAAGAACCACACAGATTGAGAGGACCTGTCCAGTCAGTGCACGCATTTATCAGTAATCGCGCAGCTCAACTCAGAACTTAAGGAGCTCAACGATTCGACGAACAATACCAAAGAAAGGACATTGGGGTAGGCCGCATAGATTACTCAAACTGCCAGACCATGATTAAAAATAACTGAGAGAAAAAATAAAACAAACAAAAAAAAAAGCAATGACCTACATAGTCTTCACATTCACAATAAAGTAAAATAATATAATAATTTGTTGTTATTGATACGGCAATTGCCGTATAATAGGGCATTCCACGATATTTTTTTTTAATATACGATATACGGCAGGCCTCTCATTGCCGTATCACAAAATACGGCAATTGGCTAGGGTTGTAAGTGTAACGAAACGTTTTTTTCACTAATAATATTCTAAACAAGGCAATACTAAAAGAAACCTGTAAAACAAAATCAATGCACGCTACGGGGACTTCCCAAAATTCCTCGCACCATGTCCAATATGGCCATTCAACGACTTGTACACAAATATTTCTATGAACTGATAGTAAACTAATGACTGTTATAGTGGATAGACCAGGCTAGATTACACAAGTTGTTTTAGGACTTTAAATGACTTAGATTTTTTTATATATTTTTCTTAATAAGCAAATAAAAAAATAGATATAAAACTTGTGTTATTTCAAAATCTAAAGCGATGACCCTATGGTTTTTTTTACCTAAAATGAAGTCCTATTCATTAAGTATACAATGGCATCATAATATAAACATTTTTTTAAATAAATAATTTAATACGGCAATTTAGTATTTTTTCCCTTAAATACGGCAAACCAGACTGACATACGGCAGCTCAGATTTTTACGATAACAACACTGCGGACAAGCCAATCATCCGTTATTTTCATTTCACATCGGACCGTAAAAAATCGGCCTGCCGGAAAGTTAATATTCCTTGTAGAGCACTAACGCCCATATAGGGTGACTGGTAATTAGTGACTGATACTTAAACACATGATTGTACTCATGATAACAAACCACTTTTACTATAGAACCAAACCCGAATTCGCGAAAAAAAATCAGCTGTCCCATACATTCATGTTCGCATAACTCGTGAAAATGTAGGGAGCAGCTGATTTTTTTCGCGTTTTCCGATACTTAATCGGTCACTAATTACCAGTCACCCTATATTATTGATTAAATAAAAATGCTTATTATATTTTTTTACACACGTACTTTATTTTAATAACTTGGTTACAGTACCAGAATATGAAATAAAGTAGGGTTCTAAATATATTATTATTAACATACAGCAAGGTGGTCGCACATGTGACGGATGATGCGTCGCGTAACGCCAGAATAGACAAGTAGATATTAAAGCATAGTACGTAGAGCCGTACCCACTAACTGGAAGATAAACAAGTTACCCCCGGCAACCCTAAATCGGAATTATGACAAGTATTATATTATTTTCTAATGTGATATAAGTTGTTCTAGTTGCGATTATTATATTTTTGACAATGGTAATACAGTTTATGCTCTTACTGGCAATACTAAGTAATATTTTGACAGCAAGTTCTAATTTCTAACGCGGAATATTAAAATTAAGTACTTAAAATAATACAAAGTAGTAAAAATAAGCACCTTATAAAATAATAAAATATTGTAAAATATAATATAGAGAATTTTAACTCAATTACATTATCCGTATTATTCTATAGGTCAACTGAAGCGAATCCGATGCGGTACGTAATTCGCTCGCGCGCCGATTGTGTCAACCAACTTGGAGGTACGTGTTCAAACTGGCGCGCATAGTCGCGTGACCCCTTTTTAAGACGACGAAAACCGACGTTTAATGATTTTAAACTGAAGATCACGTTTAAACGAGTAGTATTAATGATTTAGAAAAAAAGAAAAAAATATATATTAAGTTAGAGCAATCTCTTAATAACTTAATACCTATGTGAATATTTTAGATTTTGTTAATATTACATAGTGTGATTAATTTGTAAAATTATGTCTAACGCGGATAAAAAACTGAGAATCACGCAAAAACTATCGAGCGTATTTATATGAAACTATCCTTATATTATAAAGATAGTTTAATTATTTATCTTTTGTTAGGTATACGTGTTTTAATATACATAATACCTTTTGTTTTAAGTACTTATAATAAATTAATAATGCGTCTAATTTGGGACAGCGCTCCTTGATGGGCGGGTCCTATTACTGGCTGGACGTACGACGCGTTGCGTGAACTCAGTACAGAACACGCAAGCTAACCACTCAAGGCCATTATAGGCAAGGCATATATCTGCGTCTTAAAACAACCGACGCGCGCAGTCACGTCCCGCGCGGGATCCACCTCAGTGTTGGCAGAGATTTATGTGTTTAGACCACAAATTGCTTTTTTATGCCCAAATTCTTGAACGATACTTTCATCTGAACTCTGAGCTTTGCGTCTAGTCGTTAGTAGCAACATTGATGAAGTTAGGTCAGTATAATCTTTCCCACCGTTTATTTTACTTTTGACATAAGCACGCCTATGAAGTGCCTTATTGACAGGCAACCATAGACGAAAAAATGCAATACTTCATGGACGCTGTTTTTTTCATTACTATTTACTTTAAGGAGCTCGTGGCTATGTAATAACAGCCGCACAGGTCGATCCATCAGGTTAAGCTACGCTTGCCGGGGATGGGTGACCATCTTTTCATACCGAGACTCCTCCGTGCCTCGGAAAGCACGTTAAGCCGTTGGTCCCGGCTGTCATTCGAGAATCTTTGACAGTCGTTACGGGTCGTCAACGGCCGAAAGTCTGACAACCAGTCTTACCAAGAGGTATCGTATTACCCAGTAACTGGGTTGTGAAGGTCAGATAGGCAGTCGCTCCATGTAAAATACTGGTATTCAGCTGCATCTGGTTAGACTGGAAGCCGACCCCAACATAGTTGGGAAAAGGCTAGGTAGATTGAGATTTTTTACTTTAAAATAAAATATCAATATGTTAAATTCCATTAAAACTTCTTCATAAATAAAGTCGATTGTTATAAGAAATCGAATCGGTAACGCATTAGGACATCAGTAATACAATTAAATAGCACAAAGTAAAATATTAGGTTGGTGCATATGAAATTGCCAATTTAAACAGATAATTTTACTCTGAGAGTTCGTGAGCCTTACTTTACCAATTTGTCCGAAGCCTCGTACAACATTGTATGATGGACAGCGAGTTTTTGTGCAAGTTCTCATGTGGTTATATGCACATTGGACTCCACTAATTGTTGTAAAACTTGCAGATCCAGTACGCGCGAAAGTCGTCCGCGAGGCTCATTTTCAAAATTCTTCTACTCCACAACGAAATTTTCGGAACCAATTTCTCACTGTCCTTTCAGAAACTGTATTCTCCCCTAATCTCTCATTTATTATTTTTTGCTGTTTCACGTGCACTTAATGCACCTTTGTACTCATAAAACATGATACCTTTAATTTTTTGCGGATCCATGGTAAGAAAGAATAACTTAAATTAAATCACGTCTAACGTTTGGACCTTCTGATGGTGTTCAAAATACTAAACAAGAGTCGATACTTCGTTGACAATAACGAAAATGAACAAGTCAAAACGTGTTCGGTAATTAACGCCCACTCTTTTACATTGTTACGCAATCGGCAATTTCATATGCACCAACCTAATAACTGGCCGGAAAGATTATAATTTCATCAAATTTTAAAATAGGAACCTAAAAAAAATTATCGATTTCAAAATCAAAAATTATTTTTCTCTGACAAAATTCTCAAGAATAATTAAATATGATTAGAGCGTTTATCAATCCTTAACGGGGCAGTGTGAGGTGAAGCCAACATTTTGTTTACGAAGTATTATAGGAAAACTGGCACTGTATTTCCAAGATGTTTGCCCTTTTTCCTTTTACCCTTTAAAGATTGAGATCGCCCCCTTAAATAAACTATACAAAGACATAAATAAAAACCTACATTAATACACAGACATGGAATCATTAATTACATCTACATTCTAAAAATTAACCGACCGCTGCCAATAAAAGTTGAGCAACATCCTCTCTAGGGGATCGCGAGGCTAACTTCATGGTGACGCCTCCACCACCGGCCGCTAGGCGAGCCCTAACCAACACGGGCGCTCCGCCCCTGAAAATACCGCCTCCCCTAATTTCTTTTACAGTATCCCCTACAATTGCACCCTTAGGAAGGCCTAAATGTTCGCAAACGGCCCTAGCAGCTTCATTCATATCATTTTGCGAGAGAACGAAAGTGTCACTCGCTTCCGGAGCATTCGCTGCTCGCTCCCAAGTTTGTTCCCAATCATCGGATCCAGCTCTGGCGCGAATCTGGTCTGAACAACCCATTTCGAATTCCTCCAAAGGATACGAATCGGCGTAGCCTTCACCGGGATCCGGAATTCCCGTATTAGGATCACAATCGCGTACTACGAATTCTAGTGTGGCTCCGAAAGTGCCTAAGCTGTCCAGGAACGCGCAAGGATACTCAACTATGACAAAAACGCTGCCAGGTTTGTCGTAAGCCAATTTTTGGCAAGGAACGATAGATTTGATTTCGTATTCCGGTGGTATATCTAACCTTACATGTACTTGCTCTAATAACTGGTCACTTAGAGTGTTAACGCATTCGAATTGTAAAATAACATGGCGGGCATAAACATGTTTTAAAAGTCGAACTCTATATTCAGTTTCCGCTTCCGTTAAATCAACGGGAATATTAGTTTTGAAGACCGGTCCAAGTCTTTCAATGCCTGGAATTTTGGCTAATTGCTCTGCGTATATTTCTTCTATAGACATTTGGACTGGTTTTCGAACTTCAATTTCGACGATAGCCTCTTTGCTTTCCTTTCTCTCTTCCTCAGCGGGAACGGTCAGTAGATTAAATGGCTCATCAGGGGTCGTCGCTAAATGGTCTCGTAACGCCTTCTCAAGTAGAACGGGGTTCGGTTTCGGCACATTTATGATGTAATCATTGATTAATTGTTGATCTCCAGTATCTAAAATCGCACTGTAGTATATAGCCCTGTCCCTAACTTCATCTTCTTCATCTAACTGGCAGCGAGCGAGCAAGACCCTGATATTTGGGAGTAATTCCGGTCTTTGGGCGCCAAATTGAGCGACGGCAGACACAGCGGCTGCACGAACAGGCCCAGACTCCAAAATGACTCTGTTATAAATAAACCTTATGTATCTTGAAGGTTGACGCGATTTTGGACCTTCACGTCCTAATAAATGCAGTATACGGACGGCCAAAGCCGTGTGTTCGCAGTCTTCGATGAATTCGCACAGATGGGCAAGCCCTGTCTCCTTCGCTTCCACGTTTTCTTCCACCAAAGCGATGATAGCATCTGCAATAGCTGCCTTGTATTCTAAACCACCTTCATCTCGTAACATTCCTGCCAAAAACGCCGCAAGCGATTGATGTTTTCTCGGGAATTTCGTGCACAACCGCCTTATAGCTCTAACCACGACAATTTTAAACTCGTCCGATATTTCGGAAACAAAGCTAGATATTTGCTTCATCAGTCTATCGACCGAGCTTTCAGCCCCAGTTGCTAACAAAGTAGTCACTGCCAAAGTGGCTACAGAACGATTTGGGTCCGAAATCAAATTTTCTAAATCTACCGCGCAAGCCGCAACAGCAGTCGGATGTTTAGCAGTTAATCTAGCCAGAGTCCTGGCCCCAGCAAGTCTTAAAGACGCTTTCGAAGACCCACAGAACAGTTGCAACACAGAAACGGCTGGAGCAAGATCTCTGGCAGTCTTCCTAAGGTTGACAATCGCGTGTGCAGCCTCATAGATAACCATTTCAGACTTATGACGAAGACAGCATTCTATAAACTCAATGTAAGGTTGTGCAGAATCAGAATCGTCGTCTTCGACGAGTTGGGCCGCTAAACGGATAAGCAGGCAGAGGGCGTAGGGCGATTTGAGTGGAGCCCTAGCGAGTCGGGTCACCAGTTTGACGGTGGATAGTTTGTCGTTCTTTCTGGAGCCCGCGATGACCCCTAGTGCGTGGTACGATACCATTGCGTTGTCGGAACTGATGGCATCCTGAAAAGTGACAAAAATTGTTATGTAATCATTTGAATAGATCGATATACTGCTCTAGTGGTCTAGTAGTCGCAAGAGCTACTGCCGAGGGTTCTGTTCTACAGAAAATTGTCATGAATTTCTCACTATAGCTGGACACAAAGCATTTATCAGAGAAACCATTTAACACATTAACTGCTGGCTTATTTGCGAATTTGTTCCAAAATGCTGCTTTATGATACAAACTTGTCCCAAGTGCGGCGAGACGCTTATGTGTGTTTGAAAATTTTCGAGTTTTACGAGTCATAAAACAATTACGCCAAGAACAATAGAGATGCACAAAAAACCCACAGGTGCGGCGCGCCGCACTCGAAGGAAATTGTATGGACGCGCATAAGCGCCGCCAGCACATGGTGAACGTTCGAAAATCGCGCATGCGCGTTGGCCGCACAGAACGTGTTAAAGGCACTTCTGAAATTTCAGAGATGGTCAGTTAGATAGATGAAGCTAGTTGTTAAATTCTCCATGTACTCTCTTAAATAAAATTATTGTTACAAAATATTGGTTGCATCATCCATGTTGACATCAAAGACATGCATGTTAAATATATCCACAACAAACACTAAACAAAAAAAAAAATAAAAAACAATCCAAAACTTTAATAAAGCCTCTAAAATATTACAAAATAGGCCTCTTCGGTCACACAGCAACCAAAACAAATGCTATGAGTACCTATGTATTCCAGAATGGTAGATATTGTAGTGCGTACAAATTGCTATCAATGTAAGGGAAGTTTGTATCCTGTTTAACATTAGATATATTGTCATTAATTAAAAATGCTTTTAAATGGGTCTTATTTGTCTAATTAATGTAATAATAAGTGTGTGTGTGTCAGTTAAAATATGGTGAGAATAAATAAAATAACAAATGAGCACTAAATCATTATCAGTTATGGTTAAAACAAATTTCATTGATAAAGTATGTAAAAGATAAATATCAACAATGAATATGAAAAGATAAGCATGTTCATGCAACATGCTTATAATAATGGGTGCTTATTATAATTATGGGTTACAAACAATTTCCAGTTGAATGTAGATCTTTGCGTGACTTTGCTAAATAAACTGCCTTATTAGGCTTGCAAGCATGACATTTGTATTTGACACTAGCAGCCCGCACCGGCTTCACATGGTGTGCTAATGAAGAAAATCAGACCAATTTTTCCCTTTACAGTACAACCATGTAACTAAATAAAGTGATTATTTAAAAATTTCACAGCGATAACACACCAAGTTCTATAAATTGCTGGTATTTTAAAAAATAGCAGGTACCTATACAAATGTAGTTGGGTGTGTAGGTATAATAACCCTGTAGATATATTCGTAGATTTGTGGTGTTTTAAATATTTAACTTTACCAACAAAAATGGTCTCATCCTTTCAGCTACTAACATATTATAATTAGACAACTACCACGAAGTGCAAAGTTCGACGGCTTACCTACCGCATTGCCGTCACCACATGACGCTGGCAGAATAGTCGACATCGGCTCAGTTGCCAAAAGGAACAAAAAAAAAAACGTTTTTACTACTTTTCTTTTTTCACAAAACAACCATTTTTTTTTCGGATGCCAATCTGTCAATTCTGTCAATATTTTTGAAGATCTTCCTACTGTCTTCTGTCTCACTCACTCACTCGCTTTTTTTATAATATCGAGATTTCAAACCAAAATTTTTCACTTTTCCATACAATTTTTACAAACCTTGTCATGACTCTTACAAACACAACAAAAGAAGAATTTATTATCCAAATACATAGGTGTAACCATTCTGAAGTGATGAGCTTACATACATTCGGCAAGTGAATTTAATTAATATAGATTTAATGTCTTTAGATACTAAATGAATTTTATCATTACTTCATTCATAAATATTTAACAATGTATTTAAGTATAAACAGCTGTTACGTTTACCGTTTTTATTGTCACCTATACTTTTATTTGCACTGTTTGTACAAATTCATTTGTTTTATTACTTCAGAGCAGCAAACTTACATGACGCAAATTATAATATTATTATTTTCACTTTGGTATCTTTATTGTGCGTGCTATAGGCTCCTATGTGAAGGAGTACATCTACTTAATACCTGATGTTGCCCATTATTTATGTGTTGTGTAATCTTTTGTTGTAGATCCAACATCTATTCATAATAATCAGGAGAATCAGGTGTGTCATTACATTGAAGAAAGTAATAAAAATAGAAAGGGAGTAACTCAAGAAGAGTAATAGAACATAAACCAGCGATTTTTATCATTCGTGTCTGTCTGTTTGTTTGTTGTGCACGACTCCAGAACCACTGAATGCATTTTCATGTAGTTATCACAGGTGCACAGAATAAATAAATGGTACAAACCTGAGCTTCATTAGCCCACCTACGGACCAAATCAGGAGCAGTCGACGACAAATGTAATGCCGATACCAGGGCGGCAGAACTGACAGCTGGATTCTTGTCAACTATGGCCTGTTTCATGTATCTCTCGATCGCTTGCAGCATCGTACTATCGGTAATACTGCACAGAGCCCTTATAGCAGCCGCACGGTACAAATCCTCCTTACCAGTCATGTCTTTCGTCAATGAAGAAGTCACAATAATTACATCTTGAGCCAAGGTACTCAATTCTTTGATGCAAAGGTACACCATACGCCGTAACATCACATCTTTCGACTGAAACAGCTTTGTAGTAGCGAAGAACGCCTCCGTGGCCTCTTGGGTTGTGAATTTTTGGTCTCCCTGGTTCAGTAAATACAGAATTTTCGTCAAAATCAGGGAACATTTTCGCGGATTCACGGGCGATTGGTTGAAGTATCTGGCTTCTTGTAGGATGATGGTTTTATCCAGGTTTTGGTAAGGATTGCCGCCACTATCTTCTTCCTCCTTTTTATCGCGTTTGAAGCTCATTTTGAGCTTATTTGGGCTTCCCAGAAGGAAATTATAGGGTGCCAACGAATGCAGCTTACACGTCACTTCAACTGAATCGATAATAAATGTCACTGTCAAAATAATTGGAATGCGTTTCGTTGTTCTATGTTTTGCCAGTTTGGAGATAACATTTTTTTTTTTAAATCAAATGTGATAAAATTGTTTCGAATGTAAACGATGCAGCAAAATCAGATTAATTATTAATATTTTTCTTATCAAGTAAAATTTCACCAAACAATAAAACCAGTCAAGAGCGTGTCGGACTCGGTATATAGATGGAAGTTTGTTACTCTTTCACGCAAAAACTACTGAACGGATATTCATGAAAGGCACACAGTTTATAACCTGGATTAACACAGGATACTTTTTATCCCGATATTCCTACGGGTTCGAGACTTACGCGGGTGAAACCGCGTGGCGCTGCTAAACATAAATAAAAAAAGCGTGCTATTTACAGACATCGTGATAACTTCTAGCACACAGAATAATTTCAGATTTTTCTCTATGCAAACATCCGAGAGAAGGAGGAGATGATATTTTTATTTACATTTTGAAAACTATCACGCGGCCTAAAAAAAAACATGTTTGAGAAAGTGCAAACAGCGTTCTTTCTTAGGAGACCCCACATGCCCTAGTAGCCTCACTTCGAATTTTTAAGACCCCCTTTCAGTCCCTGTTGTAAAAAGAATAGATACATTTTATTTATTTCTTATTTGCAAAATAGTTGGGCAAACGTCATCTAAAACTATTCCAAAATTCAAGTTGATAGCCTTAGTAGTTCTTTTTTTTTATTATTATCTTTATTTATTTAGAGGCTTTTCCCTTACAAGGTATCAGCCTCATCATACCCTAATCTTACTTATAACTAATTACATGTAATTATAGTTCTTGAGATATCTAGCTGCGACAGACAGCCAGACCGACTGAGTCGCACCATAGGGGTTCAAATATATATGTATATATAAATATTTTTTTAACTGATCAGACAGCTGTACTGCTGGGTCACTTCTTCTTCCCATCTAAAGCACTAGGAAGTGGTGAAGGGCGGGCATTTTGGGACTGTCTTATGTAATTTTGACGTTCGAAAAGCGCTGATTCTCAGCCTAGTTTGTAAAATGACTTGATTTGAACAGCCACGTTTTTATAATAAAACTCTCTCGGCCCCCGATCCACCGCGTCGCATCACATCACATCGCCCGCCCGTACTATTACTTCGTTGACTTTTTCATTTTGCTCGACTCCTAAGGCTCATAGCGTGATGTTAAATAGCCTATAACCTTCCTCAAGAATTCAGCTATCAAATGCAAAAAGAATTTTTCAAATGCGATACCTAGTTCCAGAGATTAATAAAGTATATTAGCATGGATGACTAAATAACACGATGACTCGAACGCAAGCGCAGACGCAACAGACACGTATGAATATCAGCAAGCGACTACTGACCCCCCAGTGGCCAGTCATGCCAAAACGAACCAACACACATCAGAATAATTGAGATTGTGGGTAGTATTTTCTGCAAAGAATTTCTCTGTAGCAGTTCGCTATTCTCTCGATAAACTCACGCATTGTTACCATGGGGGTAGGCAGAAACTACAGGATGCCACCTGCTACGATCTGTACATAGTAATTTTGCTTCGTTTACGTTCAATTCATACATCTGTAAAGCTTGTTACGGGAATATGGACTGCCACCTGTCTCTGGGATAGCAAGTAACAGCAGTAAGCAGATGTCATAGGCGATGTTGACCACGTACCTACAATTAGTTAGGCCACCTCATTACATACATATACAAAAAAATATAACATTTTTTTTTATGGAAAAATAAATAAAACACGTTTTTTTATATAAATATTTACATTTTATTTGTTTGTCTCATCGATGGAGAACTCACTCGTTCAATGTACTGCTGTATTTTGACATACACCTGTAACGTTACAATTTTAAAATCATTCAAGTCTAGAAAATGCTTGTTTTTAAACTTATTACTGCACTCTTGGGCTCCTAAATCCAGCCACCCCGCACTTTTTGTACAGTTTATAACTTTTTAATTCGTCGTGAATTTAAATATAAGACAACACCAAAATGATGGCCAGTATATTGTACAGACTGCAGTTCACAGATTACTATAGTAGTAGCCAATCTTCTGCAGTTTTGAGGCAGACATACTGGCGATCATTTTGGTGTCATAATTGTTCCAAATTTGAATTCATGATCATTTGAAAAGTCCTAGTCTAGACCTTTATATAAAAAATGCAGCATGGCTCAATTAAGGGGTCCGGGAGTGTATTAACATTTTACAAGAGCTATATTAGATAATTAAAACCTAATATGGTTGAATCAACAAGCATTAAAATAAAAAAGGGAATATATGTATATATAGAACAACTTTACAGACTTTAAAACAGTAAAATCTCAATAAAATTCTAAACAAAACGAATCATTTATACGAAAAATACTCCAAAAATGCGCCATTTTGCATGAATTTATTTATTTTGACTACATAATAATTTCCTAAAGTATATTTTTGTCAAATACAGCAATTCACTTATAGAACTATGAAATCAATAATATATACAATCGCATCAGTCGTTTATTAAAAAAAAAACCTTAAATATACAATAACAACGGGAACAGAAAATAGATGTAAACAGTTTTACCTTCACACAGAATAATATTACTTTAAAAAGATGGAGATTAAGTTCATTTTAGAATGACAAAAACTATAGAAAATTGAATGCATTCTTTGTTGGAATGAAAAATGGACTCCGCATACTGGAATTAAGACATAATCTTTTAACCGTTGTGTATCTGGAAACACTCCACATTTAAGATACCGAGTTCATTTTTTATAGAAATTTTATGTAAAAATACTGCTTATATCTATTTTCAGTTAAAGCGTCGACATTTTATTTCCCTAAACTTAAAAAAAAAAGAACTAAAAATTAACATCACTGTATGCACACAAAAATATCCTAAATATATAATGTTTGATGCCTTTGGCATTTTCTTTTATTTATTAAAGTCTAGTCTAGCCAACTAAATTCTGGTATTCTACAGCATCCCGTTAAAACTGGAAGCCATCCCCAACATAGTTGGGACAAGGCTAGGCAGACGATGATAACCCTAGCCTACTATCATGTTTAACTAATTTAGTAAGTACCAAAAACTCAAATAATTTGCTTTAAAATTTGATTTGGATAAAACTTATATATTTTGTGAATATTTTTGTATGCATACACACTAAAGGGGAATTCATATGTTTAAAGGTTAGTATTATAAAGTTTAGCAGTAGAAAAGTTATAGTACCGAGGCGAGGTGACGTCTATAGTATTCGCGAAAGTGCTAGTTACCGCATGAGGTATATGAGCGGTGAGACGGAGGAGGGTGCGACTGACAAGACGCACATGTTAGAGTGCGTTTCATCGTGTTAAACTTTCAACACATGCACCTATTAGGTCCATGGCCATCAAAGATTAAAACAACAACATTACTGCATAGGAACTATTTAATGAAACGCACCTTAGAAATAGCTTGACGTTTATCTCGCCTACCTCAGTCGGTGACTAGCACTTGCGCGCGCACTATAATAGAGAAGTATGGAAGAAAAAGACATGTTGTACCGACCCCAAATAAATTGGGCAGGAGAATGATGAAACATGACTAGGATAAATTAATGTATGCACAAATCCTGCAGATTTATAGAAAATAAAACCCACAGACTTACGTAAGATAGAAGAAAGTATGCTAATCTCGACGGAATTTATTTTGAGCGCGAGGAAAGACTTTAAAAATATAATATAATATAAAAGCAATTTTAAAAATGATGCAACTGTGATTAATATCATTAACCTCTCGAATGTCTTATGTTACACAGTTCGACATAAGAAAAAATGCTCCAAGTGTCTTAAGTCGGACAGTTACACTAAATTGACAAGTGAAAATATTAAAATGACCTTTATGATAATGTAATCCTAATACAGCTTGACAATTTCAGTCAAGTCAATTTAGTCTCCGACATTCGAGAGGTTAAGAGCATCACAGTTCTTCAGTTCTTAAGGCACAGACAAGCCTACTTAGTACAATGCCTCTTGTTAGCACAAGACGCAATGTAATAAGTAGACTTGTCTTATTAACTATCCTTTTACCTTGAGTTGCAATTCAAAATATCTGTATTAAATATCAACGTACGTTAGTATTTAATTAATAACAAGAACGTCTAATTGAATACAGAACTTGGTTGATTTTTATTTTGCGATAAATTACAAGTGTTGTGTGATGGCGCTTCTCTTTCTGTTCTATGCGGTCTGTGACCGTGCTTTAGCTCGTGTCAGCGTCTTAAGCACAAACCAACAAACCATACAAGAATGGGTCATGCAATGGTAAAAATAAGAGCCAGTCAGAAAGGTGGTAGCAGAGTGCGCCAGACGTACATTTAAGTTCGCCACATAGTTGGGGTCGGTTTCCAGTCTAGCCGGATGCAGCTGAATACCAGTATTTTACATGGAGCGACTGCCTATCTGACCTCCACAACCCAGTTACTGGGTAACACGATACCACTTGGTAAGACTGGTTGTCAGACTTTCGGGCTTCAGACGACCCGTAACGACTGTCAAAGATCCAAAATAACAGCCGGGAATTAACATGCTTTCCGAGGCACGGATTGGTCTCGGTATAACGAAGGTCACCTATCCACGAACCAACCTTGGCAAGCGTAGCTTCATTAGGTGCGGCCGACGCGCATGCGCGTTTTCGGACGTTCACCATGTGCTTGCGGCGCGTATGCGCGTGCATACAATTTAAAACTTTCTTCGAGTGCGGTGCGCCGCACCTGTGCGTTCGTTGTGCATCTCTATTGTTTCGAAAACATCGTAAAATAAGGGTCGGTAAGGGTGTCTACACAGAAGATATTTTTGCACGCGCCCGAGCGTTTGCCACACAGGATTTTTGTAGCATAGTGTAGCGTTTGCATACATTTCGCTAATAATTAAGCAGATAATGTGTTAACCTGATCGATCGACCAAGGGTTATTGTGTTACCCAGTAACTGGGTTGTGGAGGTCAGATAGGCAGTCGCTCCATGTAAAATACTTGTATTCAGCTGCATCTGGTTAGACTGGAAGCCATCCTCAGCATTTAAGGTGGAAGGGCGAGGCAGATTATGGAGAGTATTTTATTAACAAAATTTACAAAATATGGAATAACAAATAATAATAATTTCATGATTTAAAAATCGCTAATGAAAATCAGACCTAATTATTATTATTATCTGTGGAAGTCAAAATGTGTTACGAACACTCAGGGAAAATGTCATAAGAATTCCCCTGGACTTAACATTAAAAATTATATTACAATATTATTTTTTGGCATTTATATGGTACAAAATTTACAAATTTCAATCCTGTGATAACAACCTCTTACAGAAATACTTTTAGTTGAATGAAAATGATAATATTCTCAAGTAAATACTTAATAGCCAGCGCCTTTTTATTTTACACATAATAATTTCTTCACAGTATTTCCTCGTTATCAATCCCTGCTGGTCGATTCTGTAACAATCTCACCATGAAAACTTGCGTGGAGTGAGCTGTTATTGATATCCCCCTGATACTAGGGATTGACCAAGCATTACACTTTTTTTTTATAAATCTGATCCCAAACTAAGCAGAGCTTGTACTAGGGAAACCAGATAACTGATACTATACTACTTTTTATACTACTTTTTTTGTAAATAAATATAGTTTTATAGATAATTACACCCAGACTCAGGACAAACAGACATGTTCATGTACAGTCACGGAATGAAAAGGTTCGTCAATTTTCAAATTGATTCGTTCAACGTATCGCGAGCTCATTACCTTTTGAAACTATGTTACAGAATAGACTCGAGTTAGAGAAAATAATGTTTAACTGTTCGTTAATAAAGTTCAAAATTATTCAGATCAAAGTTGTTTGACTATTTATCTTGTCAACAAGATTATTATGTTCGATAAACTAAAACCTTCTTGTTGGTTCAACCTGCCATTATTATTTCTGTTAAAACTATTGTCAGTCATCTTCATATCATGTCATCACTTGGTAGTTTGTGAAATATCATAATTTCTCCTAAATAACTATTTTATAATGCCAAGACCTTTAAGTGTTGAAGAAAGAGCAGCAATTATTGCCGAACATGAAGCTGGCTACAACATCTCCGAGATCTCCGTCGTCTATATGTGACCAGAGATAGTGTGAGATTCTGGATAAGGAGACATGGCGAAGAAGGTGCACTAGTCGATCATCGTCACAATAATTCTGGTCACCGTCCTATTCTTAACGCCGCACAAAAATCAGACATGAGAAGGCAATATGAAGAAGACGGCTTTGTGTCAATGAATCATTTCGCCCAAATATATATTATGATGTTTGTCCAAGAGTGATAAGAAACGCATTACACTCAATGGGATTACATTATAGACGACACGTAAACATAGTTGCTCTGACAACGACTCATAAGGAAGCATGCTTAAGATTTGCACAGACTTATTTGAACTTCGATTGGAGTACCACTATATTTATTTTTACCGACAAAAATGTTTTAAGTCGAGCCAACATGGGAGGCTTAATTTGTGGAGATATAATAGTACGAGATATACGGAAGACCATGTAGTGCCCAATTTCAGTTCTGGACGAATCTCGGCCAATATATGGAGGTGGATGTCAGCGGATAGAGTAGGCGAGCTCGTTCTTCTTCCTTCAAGGGCAAACGCAACGCACCATCTGTCTGTTTTAGAAGACAGTATGGTACCAAGTGTCCGTACCGTGTATCTAGCTGATGAGGTACCTCAGGTCAGATATGTCCAGGAGAATGCTCGCACGCACAATACTCGTATTGTGAATGAATGGTTCAACCGGCATTGTGATAGAGTGGTGATACCCTGGCCGGCAAGATCTGCAGATTTCAACCCGATAGAGAGCTTATGGGGTTTAATGGTACAGCGATGGGAAAATAGAAATGAAAGGACCAAAGAGGCTTTAGAAAACCACTGCCGAATTATTTAGGAAGACACTAGAGGCACGGATCTATGCTCTCGTCTAGTGGGTTCCATGAGAAATAGGTTACAATGTTTGATTGAAGCTAATGGTGGTTATACCCGTTATTAAAAATAAATGTCATTAAACTTATTCGTAGTTTTCAATAACTTTTGCTTCTTATTTTATAGTTGTCATTTTATTGTTGTTTTAATACATTTTGTAACGTTGCATTGATGGGATAGAAAAAACATGCAAAACCTTATTCGATTTTAAATGTTAGAAGCACTGTTTCTTGCACTGGTATGTTGGCATGATTAATTCTTGCAGTACTAGTGCAAGCGAAAACCGACTCTAAGGTGACGAACCTTTTCATTCTGTGACTGTACACAAATGTTTGTCCTGGATAGGAATCGAACCCACGACCAGCGGCATGACAGGTGGTATCTTAACCAACCACGCCATCTGGCCTGCCATTTATAATCGTAATCGAGATTTTAATAATATGTTTATGCTAATTCTATTGAATTTTAAATTATTTCAAAGCTACGATTTAAGTGTCTACACCTTACTTTTTTTTTTAAATAAAATAGCAAAACAGAAATGCAGTCAGACACTCTATTTTTTTTTCTATTTTTTTCTGGACTAGTCTAGAAAAAATGTGGCGCGAGCGCGTCATTCACGAACAATAAATAAATAAAATAAAATTCACGTTTAGCCAGCTACTAAAGAAAATGCGCATTGACATGTTTGTTATTAATATTATGAACACATTGACTGATCAGATAAACGCAATCGCGATGAATTTTGAAGAAGCGATTATTATCGATCGATTCGAGTAAAGCCTGCGCGACGTTGTACAGCTCTGTTATTAACCAAACAAATATACTCAATAAGAGACCGAGCGTGTCAAGTAATCGAGTGCTACTAAAAGTGGTCTTCATGTTTTATGTCGTTTCATGGTTTTAGAAGGTGCTAAAGCCTATGTTAGGTCAAAATAAAAATCAGAGAGCAGCTACGAAATTTTCTAATTATTGTCATGAGTGTCGTTTTCATGGTTTTTGTGGGTGCTAAAGCCGACAGTCAGGTCAAAATAAAAATCCAAAATGGCGGCTGTGAAATTTTCATATTTTTCATCATGCGTGGCGTTTTCATGGTTTTAGAGGGTGCTAAAGCCAATAGTAAGGTCAAAATAATAATCCAAGATGGCGTCTGCGTAATTTTTTAAAGACCCTATTTTTGTGACCCATGACAAATAATTTGAAAATTTTTGCAGTTGCTATCTTGGATTTTTATTTTGACCTCACCATCGACTAGACACTTAAATATTAGTTTTGAAATAATATAAAATGATCACTAGAACAGCAAAAAAAATATTATTAAAATCTGCATTATGATTGCAGAAATGTGCTTGGTCCATACCTAGCATCAGCTGGGGTGACACTGACAGCTCACTCCACGCTCCTTTTCTAGCCATATCATCTTTCACACAGTCCATCCATCGTTTCTTTGGTCTTCCCCTACTCGTACAGCCATCCACATTCATACTGAAAACTTTACTGAAGAAAAGATGCATGCCACAAATGTCTTTCTTTATTTTACAAAATATTCAGGTTTCGTTTTCTAGTTACGAAAATAAAAATGAAGTTTTCTCTAAAAATCGAGCTCATGGTTCCTTTCATCAATATGCTCTCTTAGTAATAGTTTCGGATTTCGCCTTGAAGATTCATCTCAAAAAACTCACCCTGTCTGAGAATCTAACTAGTTTTTTTTTTTTTAAGAGATTGTAAAAAGAGGTTGTTCTTCAAAACAGGATCTATTCGCGACAATTTCTTTTCACGCCAAGTCATAGACTAAAATAAAGAAGAAAATAAACGTTTTTAGGTATATGCAGTACTGATCTCAATGTGTTTAGTATAATCACAGCTTAGGGGTTTAATATTTTTATGTACATAGTTAACATCACACCTATATACCCCGACGGGGTAAACAGAGGTTTATAGTAATCTCTTGTAATTTTACAAGTTGTAAAAAGACCCATCACGAAACCGTCATTTACGCATTCTGTACATCAAATTAAATAACTTAGTACATAAATATTTGCTGGAGAAGGCCTTTTGAATTTTTGGTGTGAAAATTCGCTATTGTGCTTATGGGTGCATGCAATGGTACAGGGATCGTGGAAGTATTTAAGTCACATGGGGTGACTGCTAATTTGTGACTGATACTTACAACACATGACTGTACTCATAATAGCAAACAACTTTTACTATGGGACCAAACCAGAACTCGCGAAAAAAAAATTCTGCTGTTCTCTACATTTTGTCGAGCTATGCGAACATAATGTAGGGAACTGCTGATTTCTTTTTTGCGATTTCAGGTTTGGTCCCATAGTAAAAATTGTTTGTAATCATGAGTACAATCATATGTTTAAGTATCGGTCACTAAATAGAAATACCTATCACACTATATGTGTTTGGGTGTTTCATATAGAACTTGTTGGAACTTGACCTTCAATATTTGCATATCCAAAAGGTACCACTTATGGTCCAGTACAAATAAATGGTCATAATAACAGGAAGATCAAGTGACTCTCGGCTTCATTATGGGTATTTTTACACTTCGAGATCTAAATTACAGTCTCTTCCAACAACAGGTCTTATTGGTTTTAAAAATAGATACATCCTGTAATCGATTTTATAATTGTTATTGATTATATAAATGTACTAAGCTGTGATCATGTTACAGTCAAACTATTTAATTAAAATGTAGCAAACAGTGCAAAAACTTAAAAAAGGTGCCGATACAATTTCGTTAGTATACAACACTGAAAAACTCAGTGTTGCCAAACTAAAATTACTTTTTAAACGTAAAATTCCTTTGGTCTACTCCAAAGCAAAGTTAAAATATAGAAGAAAAAAAAAAAAAAAAACTTGATCACTAGCAAGTCTGTTCAACAGTCTTGAATTTTTCAATTTTCTTGCATCATTTTTCAAAAGTCTTGCTTCATAATAACTAACACAGCACTAACTTTAGCGTCTGCTTATACACTTTACATCACTATTTAAAAGTCTTGCATAATTGAATTATTCGAACTTGCATCACTTGTTATCACTTTTACACCAGTAGTTTGGTTATTTTGCGCGAATCTTACGTCACTTTTCATAAGTCTTGCTTCACTCGTGCGTGTAGAAGATTAGTTGGGGGTTGGAGTCATCCGGCGACATTTCTAATTGGACGTACTGTGGCGTTGTTCGCGCCGATTCGTAGGAGTTGCCGCCGTTGCGTGATAGGGAATTTCTTGATCTGGAAATTAGAATTTTAATAATAACAATGAAAAAATAATGCGAAATATGTATTAGTAACTGTGTCATTGGAGTGAAATTAACACAGTAATTGGACTGGCTATGGCACAAATGTTTGCTGCTGTTTTGTCAGTTCAAGTGATATCACTGGCATTTGAGAGTTGCAGCACAAAGCTTGCAACATTTTTCTCAGACATGCGTTTATGTCTTACACAGAGTAAGTAACTCACACACAGCCTGAAAGCAAACTAGTCCTCACTTATTAATTCGTCGCGATTACCATGATTAAGTACTCACATATGGCACTTGTCTGATTGTCATCGCTGAAAGCGATAAGACCACCCATTGTGTCACCCTTTATGTAAAGCCCATTTTATATTCCTATTTAGTTATCAAAATCTGCCTTCAAACCGGGTGCAACTGAATACCAGTAGAGCGACTGACTGCCTATCTGACCACCACAACCCCAATAACTGGGAAATTCGTTACCTTTTGGTAAGACTGGTTGTCACGACTTTCGGGCTTCTGACGACCCGTAACGACTGTCAAAGATCCCCGAATGACAGCCAGAACCAACAGCTTAACGTGCTTTCCTGGGCACGGAAGGGTTTTGGTATGTAAAGATGGTCACCCATCCACGGTCCAACCGCGGCAAGCGTAGCTTAACTTCATCTATCAACCCGTGCGGCTGTTATTTACTTAGCCACAAGCCCCTCCTTTCCCTTTATTTGGTATGCAATAAAAGTATTCTACAGGTGTTCGAGTCCCTATCGCACTATGCCGAATCTGGAGTTCCGCAAGAGTCTCACTTAGGTCCGGTACTCTTTTTTATATTCATTAATTACTCCTTAGTACGCCGATGATCTGAAGATTCAAAAAACTGTCAAATCCCTTGATGATGCAACTCAAATACAAAATGATCTTGAAAATATTAACCGCTGGTGTACCGATAACTTAATGATTCTTAACACCACTGAATGCCATCAAATCACTTTTACTCGAAAAGAAAAATCCTTTGAGATTAGAATATACGCTTAACACCACCAAACTAGAATCAATAAGTGAAATCAAAGATCTAGGAGTTACAATAGACAGTAAACTGCAATTCACATCCCACATTGATACTGTAGTTAAAATATCTGCTCAGATGCTTGGTTTCCTTAACACATTAAGTGCGGCAGACACACATGCGCGTTTTCATAACTTTCTTCGAGTGCGGCGCGGCGCACATGTGTGTTCGTTGTGCATCTCTATTGTTTCGAAAACATCTTAAAAAAAAATTGTCGGTAAGGGTGTAGCATAAAGAAGCGTTTGCATAAAGAATTCAGCAGAGAATGTGTTAAACGTAACGCCAACTGTTTCAGGCGATAAGTTGCTTCTATTCAAAACTAGAGTCAAGAGCAAACCCATATCAAAAAAAAAAAAACTAGTAAGAAGTAACTTAGAAAACGCATGTACAGCGTGGAGCCGGTTTTATGCTGTTCACTCTCAACGCATTGAACGTATACAACGTTCACACGCTCCTTGGCGTTTAGCACTCCTGGAATTTCTCATAGATGCCCATAATAATATAACCAGCGACTTTCTTTCTTCAAAATGACGTCTCTCTCCGTGACCGTACTAGTAATGTTATGTATTTAATTTTTGCACAAAATTGTTAACGGATATATTCATTGTAGTCGCTTCCTAGCAGAGATTCCCATCACATTTCCACATTAGAGACCCCACACTGGTCTAACACATTTTATCCTCCATTCTGTCGTATCAATATCGGTGCCCATGGTCCGCTAATAATAACTAATAACCATTACAATATGCTCAACAAAACTTAAATTCCAACTAGTACATATTTTATGACTCCTTGGGTGGTATTCGGAAAAAATACTCGACAATTATCATGAAGTCAGATTATGTCTGTTAGTAGAATTATGTATCTGAATTATACAGGGTGTAATTTTAATCACCGTTAACCTCTTAACACATTAACTGCTGAATTATTTGGCGAACTTGCTCCAAGTGCTGCTTTATGATACACTAAACCCTGTGCGGCAAACACTCATGCGCGCCCAAAAAATACTTCGTGTGGTGCTATGAGCGCGCAGGCGCGATTGAAGAAACTCTACCCAGTGCGGCTGGGCACATATGTGCGCCGTTATCAATCACAAACTTATCCCAAGTGCGGCGAGACGCCTAGGTGTGTTTGAAAAATTTCCCATTTTTTATGAGTCATAAAACAATTACGCCAAGAACAATAGAGATGCACAAAAAACCCACAGGTGCGGCGCGCCGCATTCGAAGGAAGTACATAAATTGTATGGACACGCATATGCGCCGGTAGCACATGGTGAACGTTCGAAAATCGCACATGCGTGTCTGCCGCACAGAACGTGTTAAGGGGTCACTGTACTCAACATTATGAACAAACTTTTCCTATGGGATCAAACCTGAAATGGCAAAAAAAAAAATCAGCTGTTCCCTACATTTATGTTCGCATAACTCGTCAAAGCAAACAACAGCAGATATTTTTTCGCGATTTCAGGTTTGGTTCCATAGTAAAAGTTGTTCATAATGATGAGTACAATGACCCCTTAAGAGGTTAACAGTGATTAAAATTACACCCTGTATGTTGCTATGTTCATGCCCTTCATAAACTATTATTATGTTGTATTTAATTTTATTAAAGTAAAACAACTTTGTTTAAATTATGCTTTTAGTTTATAAGCAGCTTCTGTCAAATGTCTTTTTTCTTCAAATGTTATGTACACCTATGATTTGTGTATACATTAGCAGTAATACCTTTCCTAAATACTCATGTAAACCAATGTTGAATGTATATGCTGTTGGTGTTCTTTAATAAATAAATAAATGAACCCGCAAATGTTATGCACTTCGGTAATCTTCGTGTTTACGAAGTAGAACGAACGTCACGCCACAGGTTAACGCCCACAGAGACAAAGCTTCAAATTTTTGCACGCGTTTGCTCTCTGTCGGGTTACCTACTCCGGTCGCCGATTATTTCGATCGTTTTAATAATTATATTTCGTTATCATGATAATAGAAAATAGGCAATTACTGTAGAATCCGCTTATAATGACATAGAAGGGAAGTGCCAAACACATCATACTAAGCAGAGGTCATACAAAGCGTCATCATCTGCTAGCCTTTTCCCAACTATGTTAGAGTCAGTTTCCAGTCTAACCAGATGCAACTGAATACAAGTATTTTACATGGAGCGACGCCCATCTGACCTCCACAACCCAGTGACTGGGTAATACGATACCCCTTAGTAAGACTGCTTGTCAAACTTTCGGGCTTCTGACGACCCGTAACGACTGTCAAAGTTCTACGAATGACAGCTGTACACGGAGGAGTCTCGGTATGTAAAGATCCATCCACGGACCAACCGCGGCAAGCGCAGTTTAGCTTGATCGATCGACCCGTGTAGCTGTTATTACTTAGCCACTGGCTCCTTCTTTTTACATAAGAAATGAATAATTTTTGTCTGCTTTTGTTCAGTTTGTCACTATAATCAGATATAATTTCTTAAAAATAGGTCATAATAAGCCAACATTATATCCGAACTTTGTTATAAAAAATTTATAAGAGGGGCTCGTGGCTAAGTAATAACAGCCGCACGGGTCGATCCATCAGGTTAAGCTAGGTTTGCCAGGGTTGGTGATCCATCTTTATACCGAGACCAATCCGTTCTCAATCTGTCTAGCCTTTTCCCAACTATGTTGGGGTCGGCTTCCAGTCTAACCGGATGCAGCTGAATACCAGTATTTTACATGGAGCGACTGCCTATCTGACCTACAAAACCCAGTTACTGGGTAATACGATACCCCTTGGTAAGACTGGTTGTCAGACTTTCGGGCTTCTGACGACCCTTAACAACTGCCAAAGATCCACGGATGGAAGCCGGGACCAACGGCTTAACGTGCTTTCCGAGGCACGGAGGAGTCTCGGTATGAAAAGATGGTCACCCATCCACAGACCAACCCCGACAAGCGTAGCTTAACACAATAACTGCTGAATTATTTGGCGAATTTGCTCCAAGTGCTGCTTTATGATACACTAAACCCTGTGCGGCAAACGCTCATGCGCGCCCAAAAAATACTTCGTGTGGTGCTATGAGCGCGCATGCGCGGTTGAAGAAACTCTACCCAGTGCGGCTGGGCGCATATGTGCGGCGTTACAAACTTGTCCCAAGTGCGGCGAGACGCTTATGTGTGTTTAAAAATTTTCCAGTTTTATGAGTCATAAAACAATTACGCCAAGAACAATAGAGATGCACAAAAAACCCACAGGTGCGGCGCGCCGCATTCGAAGGAAGTTATATAAATTGTATGGACGCGCATAAGCGCCGCCAGCACATGGTGAACGTTCGAAAATCGCGCATGCGCGTTGGCCGCACAGAACGTGTTAACATGATGGATCGATCCGTGCGACTGTTATTACTTAGCCACGAGCGAGACCAATCCGTTCTAAACCTAAATATTCTAAGCCTCTCATCGCAAAAATTCACCAAACAGTCGCCCGTTTTAGGTCGATTAGTCAAAACTAAATAATAAAAATAAAAAAGTAACTCCTTCAATAAATCATATTTGAAATGATATTTTAAGTTATGCTTTAAAACTTATAAAATACAATATTTTAAATATAAAATAACTTCTGTAAAATCACGTAAATCAGCGAAATCGGCAAAATTTCGTACATGGCCTCCTTAAGCGGTTGGTCAATATAGGCGGAGTCATAATAAACGGATTGCACTGTACTGCCATGGTTGTAACAGCTCTATATTAGCTCTCATCATCGCGCGTTCGTATTTCCGAAGGTATACGATGATTCCCGAAGCGCATACTTTTCTTGGAATATCTGTATCTATCAATTTATATACTCACTTGGCTTTAGCGTGTGTGAGTATGTGCGACTTGAGGTTGGTGCTCTGTGCGAATTTCTTGTTGCAGCCGTCGAACGGACACACGTACGGACGGTCGCCTGTGTGTATGCGGACGTGGGTCCTGAAATGTCATATAAATATGGTTTAATTACAACATTAGCTGTTCCTTCGCCCGAGTGGATGTCAAAAATTCCCTATTTGAATCGGATTTTGTTCACAATTTTTTTGTACGGAACCCTAATTCTTTTTCTAAAATAAAAGTAGCCTAAGTTCCTTATAATATCAGCTACCTGCCAGTGAGTCCCGTCAAAATCTTTCTAGCCGTTTCGGATTAGCCGGAACAAACAGACAGACAAAATTTTTTAAAAATAACGACCGGTAGGCACCCATTGTGTACAGGTTGTTATTGGTTACTTTGGATAAATGAAACTGACCGATTATGGTTCAGGTCCAAAATGAGTTAAGCGTACAAAGAAATTCGTTTTAATAATAATAATAATAAATGGAACGGGTCTAGGATGAGGAGCCAGACCAAGAGAGATACAAAAACCCGCAGGGCAGCATGTGGCGAGCTGATGGGTAGTAGCGACCCCATGGACCCTATCTCCCGGGAGAAATCTTGTCCTCATCTCTGGCTTGCCTTTATTGGCCGGCTGGAGTGAACACTGACGAGGAACAGAGCTCCCACCTCTTTCTTGCCTTTATTGGCCGGCTTAAGTGGAGATTCGCAAGAGCAAACGTGCTCGGAGGAAGGAAGTATTCCAGTAAGGTGCTAGTAGGGATCTTGACCGTACTTCCGGGATTGTCCTGATAGCCGTGGAATACCTCTCCACTCCTCAAGCACCTCAGGAAGTGTTGCCCTCTTGTCGCTACGTCACTATGTGCTAGCGGCCGTTTCCGGGGGCCCATTATTGAGTGTGCAAGTCACCTCCTGCCATTTTATCCGTGTATAATATATAACATTGGTCAGGCAGGGGACATAGTTCTTCCATAGTTCAAGTTACCCAATCCACTTTAGCCACCCAGACCCATAGCCCAATATGTTTTGTTTCCACGTACAACAATAGTCCTGCACCAACCGGGGGTTGTCCTTGGGTGCACTTGCATAGTGCATACAGGGATAATCGTCGGTTGGTGCCTCCTTAACATTTAAAATTATTTAAGGGGCCTCTGCGAGTTGGCTTCGGCTCCTTGTACGCCTTCCAAAGTTCCGGGACCCCAGGGTCCCGAGAAATATCAAATAATAATAATAATTTATTTGCAAAAAACATGGTATACAAGATGGTAATATGAACACACTGGTAGGTTCTACATGTTTTGCTTCATGAAAATAAGCGTGCAAATTTACATACATGACAACAACATACAATCACTGTCATCGTCCGATTTCATGCTCTAGAAACTCCTTGACACTGTAAAAACTATTAGCAGATAACCATTTATACAGGGTGTTTTTTAAAACATGCGACAAAATTTAAGGGGGTGTTCTACCCATCAATATGAACAACTTTTACTATGGGACCAAACCTGAAATCGCAAAAAAAAAATCAGCTGTTCAGTACATTTATGTTCGCTTATTTGGTCAAAATGTACTGAACAGCTGATTTTTTTTTTGCGATTTCAGGTTTGGTCCCATAGTAAAAGTTGTTCATATTGATGGGTAGAACACCCCCTTAAATTTTGTCGCATGTTTTAAAAAACACCCTGTATAATTTACTTTTGAATTTATTTAATATTTTAAATTCCTCTGGTAACATATTGTATATCCGGACACACATAAACATGCAGCTTTTATTATGTTTTGCAAGCCTAGGTAACACATCTAACGCGAGCCTGTGGGGGTCCCGACGGCTTCGGGAATTAAGATCGATTGCTTTAGTGAACAACTCTTTGTGCCTCCACACAAACATACAAATTTCCAATATATAAAGTGACGGCAATGGTAAAAAGTTTTTTAAATATTGGCCTGCAGGATTCATCCGGTTGAAGCCCATATATAGCCCTAATGCATTTTTTTTGTGCAACAAACGCTCTATTTTGATCGGTGCTATTGCCCCACATAATTAAACCATAGCGCAGCACCGATTCAACATACGCATGATATGTTGTTATTGCTGTCTTAATGTTTGTTATGTTTCTGATCCGTTTTAGTGCCTATACAAACTTGTTAATTCGTTTGGAAACTGTATCAACATGTGCTTTCCAATTGATGTCTTGATCCAAGGTTACGCCTAGAAATTTAGTTTGAGTTACTTTGTGGATTCTATGTATATTCATTTTAATATTAGGTTGGGGAAAAAGTCTTTTCGCATTATAGTATGTATGAACTTGTAATAAAATCTCTTTGGCTATACTATTTGTATCTGGCTGGTTTTGGTATCATTGAAAGTTTAAATTTTAAAGAACATAATTCCAAATTCAAATTAGGAAAATGTGTGATTTTCTTTTTTTTTTTCGTACCGTCAAGATGAGTGAATCTGATGAAGAAATTCGATACATTTTAAAATTTTACTTCAAAAAAGGTAAAAATGTAACGCAAGCCGCAAAAAAAATTTGCGATGTTTATGGACCTAGTGTAGTGTCTGTGAGAGTAGCACAAATTTGGTTTAAGCGTTTTCAATCCGGAAATTTTGATGTCAAAGATGCACGTCGCTCTGGTCGCCCTATTACGAATAAAATGGATGCCATTTTTGAAAAAGTGGAGCAAGATCGGCATATCAGTAGTTGCGACGTAGCTGAAGAACTGGAAATTGACCACAAAACAGTTTTGGCGCATTTGAAAAAAACTGGGTACCCAAAAAGAAGTTGAGAGAAAGCGGCCGGAATTAATCAACAGAAGGGGTGTGGTTTTTCATCATGATAACGCTAGACCTCGCACATCTTTAGCCACTCAGCAAAAATTAAGAGAGTTTGGCTGGGAGGTGTTAATGCATCCGCCGTATAGTCCTGACCTTGCACCTTCAGATTTCCACCTGTTTCGGTCTCTTCAGAATTCTTTAGGCAGTGTCAGGTTAACATCACGAGAGGACTGCCAAAACCACTTGTCGCGGTATTTTGACCAGAAGTCCCAAAATTTCTATAGCAATGGGATCATGTCCCTACCTACAAGATGGCAAAAAGTTATCGAACAAAATGGTACCTACATACTTTAGTTAAATGTAAATAAACTATATTAAAAAATGTTTTGAATTTTCTTACAAAATGCGAAGAAACTTTTTCCCCAACCTATTATTATATTTTGGATTTGATTTATTGAGTTGTATATAAACGGACTTTTTAAGATTTATAGATAAGTTATTTTGATTTAGCCATTCAATCAGTCTCTCAATCACATTATTAATTTCAGTCTCATGATCATTAATTGTATTGGTTTTTTTTATCAGATGTCACAATAATAGAAATGTCATCAGCGAATAAAATTGATTTATGATTAGTTATATTAGTAATAGAATTTATGTATAATAGGAATAAAATAGGTCCTAAATAAAATATAACAAATATGGCGTCCCACAAGGGAGCGTCCCTTGTGGGACGCCATATTTGTTATATTTGGTGTCAGAATAATGCGATGTCATATTTCTTCATTATTTTTATCCATTCTTGTAATGACAACACGTTGTTGTCTATTACTTAGGTAAGAAGAAATCCATTGAAGTGCAATGCCTCCAATTCCCATTGCCTCTAATTTTTGTAGTAATAAGTCACGAGAGACTAGATCAAAGGCCTTAGAAAGGTCAAAGAACAGCCCAGTAGTATTATAATAGTTGTTGTTAATATTCGTTAATACTATTTTAATAAGATTGTAGATAGCTAACATTGTTGATTCATTTTTTTTTAAACTAAACTGTTCCTTCCGTATGATATTAAATTTATTACAGAACTCAATTAGTCTTTTATTCATGCACCTTTCAAATAATTTCGATATAATAGGTATTAAGGTAATTGGGCGGTAGTTATTAACGTCTGACTTTTCACCAGTTTTATTAATTATTGACATCTTCAGTGCTTCGGGAAAAGTGCCAGTTGAGAATGATAAATTAATTAAAGACGTTATTATTTCAAATAGTTCATTAGTGCATGCTTTAAAGATTTTTGTATTAATCTCGTCATAACCCTTGGAACTTGTGTTGTTCAGTGACATAATCTCTGCTCTAACTTCATCTGCTTTAACTAAATATCTTCAAAATATAATTTCTGTATCCAGAATCAGTTCATCAATCATTCCTACAATACATTGTTTCATTATTATTATGCTTTTTGACTAAGTTATATGCCATTTTGTAACACAAATCAGTGATTGCGATTTTTTTAGTTAGGTGAGTCTATTATTAAGCATGCGAAATATCCGTTTTCAACCGCTGTTTTATTACAACTAAACGCTGGACTGTTTTAGTTTAGTATATTAACACAATTTCAAGGCAGAAATATACTGTGATGAACGCTATATTCGCTTTAATTGTCATGTACATAAGTCCTTTAGTTATTAAGATTGTTTCTAGCATAAGTATGTACATATGTGACGTGTCTGTGCTTATTTGCCTACCCTTATCCCAATTTATTTCGCATGGGGTCGGCGCAACATGTCCTTTTCTTCCATAGTTCTCTTTTAGTCGTCATATCGGAAGTCACTCCCATTCTAGCCATTATCATCTTTCACACAGTTGATCCATCGTTTCTTTTGTCTTTCCTTAACACATTCTCTGCTGAATTCTTTATGCAAACGCTTCTTTATGCTACACCCTTACCGACCCTTTTTTTTTACGATGTTTTCGAAACAATAGAGATGCACAACGAACACACATGTGCGCCGCGCCGCACTCGAAGAAAGTTATGAAAACGCGCATGTGTGTCTGCCGCACCGAATGTGTTAATGTTATAGTCATCAACATTCATACTCAAAACTTTCCTCACGACATATTCCTCATTCCTCCGCATCACATGCCCATACCATGACTAACTTTTCAGTCACCGGTGTCACTTTCAGACTTCCTCTTATATACTCATTTCTTATTCTATCCATTCGTGTATACCACACATCCGTCTTAACATTCTCACCTCAGCTGCATGCAATTAAATAAATACACGCTGCTTTTTTCTTTGCTAGGGAGCAGCTACGATAATGTTTTACTCATCATTATGAAACACTTTTACTATGGGATCAAACCTGAAATCGTGAAAAAAAAAAATAATCAGCTGTTCCCTACATTTATCTTAGCATAACTTGTCAAAATGTAGGGAACAGCTGATTTTATTTCGCGATTTCCGGTTTGGTCCCATGTTCATAATGACAAGTACAACACTATCGTGGCAGCTCCCTAGCCAATAAAAAAGAAACGTGTATACAGTAGAATCTCACTAATCCGGCACTTCAATAGACCGATACGTCCAATAATCCGGCACCCTCCGCCCGCGCCTCTCTCGCCCCTCTACGCCTAATCGCCTATGCGCTCCGTCTCGTCTAGCAGTCTAACCTCAAAACTTATCACGTGCACGTGCTGTTGTTTTGAAGTGAGAATAGTGTGTAGTTAAAAATGTCAAGTATACGGAAACACAAGACTTTGATGATTTTTTCTCTATAATCTGAACATTCCAATAATCGACACCCTCTGATTTTTAATAGTGCCGGATTAGTGAGATTCTACTGTAATTATAATTATATGTAGGTATATTAAATAAACACATAATTATGTATGTTTAAAACATCCTTCACAAGTGCAAGCATTTGCAGTCTGGCAGTGCAGTATATTAGAGCTATAATTCTATCAACACAATAAAACATGTTATTATACTCACCTTAAATTAAAATCTAGTGAGAATCTCTTCCCGCAGCCTTCGAAGGTACATTGGAAAGGTTTCTCTCCAGTATGAACTAGTTGGTGACGTTTTAACTTTGAACTTTCTACGAACGCTTTACCTGAAATATTAAATTACAGTTAAAACCGTTTACGACGACATCCTTTAGAACAACATACAAGTTATATTGACCAAAATCATAATTCCCGGCTGAATGCTATACCAGGGGGACTGAAAAGTTTTGAGCCTAACCTTCAAGTGTCATTATTGTCTCACGCTGCATATTACTAATTTGCGAATACCCTCTTTAGTATAAATACAGAGTTTCATGTCATTAGCATCATTACGCTTTTAGTAATTAATCCGTAAACATCATCATATCTCAGTCATCCGCGGCCCATCCCTAGAATCAAAACTTATCAGCCCCCTGGGATGCTTAGTCTTTTAAGCCCTACAACAAATCTGAGCACCAATAGCGCTCAAGTGTTACATCTGATGTACCAGGCGTTTTTATGAGACAAACTTAAGTTACTACCTTTAAAACAAAAAAAAAAGAACCATCGAAATAGGATCTCATAAGGCAGAGATATGTAGTAGCTCCTTTTCCTCCTTTTTGGAGGAAGTACTACCCCTCCAATCAAAAATCTCCGAAGACAAAAATATTATATAAAGTCGTAAAACCTGTACACCAAGCTTCGTGCAGATCGGTTGTAAAATACGACCTGTAGAGGAGTACCAACAAACTGACAGAGGAAAGCAAATTTTGCCAGACATGAAGCTGAGACGCTTCACTCGCTCGGTCAATTAGATTTTTGATAATTTTTCGCGATTTTTATTTGGCCATCCACACACACTAGGAAAATTCACTCCTATAATACAGGGTGTAAGGGACAGCCCTCCGCAGACTGATGGGGTGAATTCAGTATATCATACTAAGATGACCGGTACATGAAATTATTTCAGGAACGTTATGAGAATCCAATAAACCTGATTTGTTTGTGTTTTTATGCACAAATCGGAGCATCAGTTACTGGTTGGGAGGGGTAGGTAATAGGTATGCGGTGAGTTCGGTGAACTCTGTAGCTACGCAGAAAGTGAACAGCTGATTTCACGCGTCGTTCGTTCATTGCTGTTTTTTTTGTTTTTATTGCAGCTGTTTTATTTACATAAATGGAGTACTGCGTACAGATAATGTAATTTTACATTAAAATAAAGGAATAGTAACTGAAAAACAAAATTAAAAAAATAAAATCTTCCTGAGAAATTTTCCAGTGGAATATGATTCAAAATAAGGAGCCGAATGCACCCTGTTAGTTTGTGGAGGGCTGTCCCTTACACCCTGTATATACCTTTGGGGACTATAAGCGTTATAATATAAAAGTTTTCTTAACTCACCGCATTCAGCACAAACATGTACTCTGGGCCCGTGCGTGTGTAAATGTTTCCTCATCGCCGAGTTGTCTCTGAACATTTTAGTGCAGCCTTTGTGTGGACATGCTGAAAACAGTCAATTAATCTTTTTTTTTTTTTTAATGGCTAAGCCAAAAGTGTTTAGTTTTCCTAAGGTGATTGTACGGTCATCAGCATGTTAGTACTCGTAGTAATGACACTTGAACAAAGGAAACCACCGCCATACACAACCTTGGTTTCCAAAGAAAGGGGTGCCGCAAAATGACCACCGGCCATCAATTTAAGACACCCACTGAAATTTTTAAATTTTTATTTGTCTGTATATACGTAGTCGGGCCATAAGTTCTGTCACATAGGTAAAATTTCGAATTTAGAATGCAAGCCTAGGAAAATATTCAAAGGTTTTATGTAATTTTGTTCATTTTCTAAAACGGAGCGGACGCGCAAAGAAGACAGAGTCGCAGTAACTGCATTGCATCGTTGCGGTCACGCACCAACTGAGATTTTGAAACTGCTGAAAAATTTGAATTTGCCATGCCATGCCAAAGTCTCAACTCAATGAAAGGTGTATGCTATTTTGATCTTTGTTGTCAAAGTAATTAAATTTAGTTTTCTATGCTCAGAGCCTTAGCTACAATACGACACATAGCTGCCGATTCTCTTGTTCAGTAACTAAAATAAAATTAGAGAATCGCTATCTTTTACTAACAGGCAGCGCGAGAAAAGGACGGCTATAGTTATGAACTAAGTTAGAAATGTCAAACTAGTTTACGCTTTGCGCTTCACCTTGTTTTTAGTCGATATGTTTTTACGTGTCGTCTGTATGGAAATATTAGTTCAAGTAAATTTGACAGCTCTAATTTACGTCCGTCTCTTTCTTATTTTATTATAAAGAAAAAGTTAGCAATAGCCTAAATTAAGTTTAATTTGTGCACAACAGAATCGGCACCATTGTCTCGACTTGATAAAGAAAAAAATGAAAACTGATGTACAGTCAGCGGTCGTTGTGCATGACCCTTTTCAAAAGTTTTCCGAATGCACGTTGAAATCTTAGCTTGCAACGCCTTTTTTTTTTGTTTGACCAATGAATGAAGGATGAACCTTTTTTTTTATAAAGTTCATTGTTTTTGTTTGACCAATGAACGAAGAATGTCGCCTAAGAAGGATGACCCCAAAATGAACAATGTCCCTTTTTTTAACTAATATATCAGTCTGTCGTTGACCCACGTATTGACGTTATTGTGAAGTGCTATTGGCGGACGAAAACAATGCAGGCGGGGTTAGCCACTGGCCCGTGCATACGAAAAGCGCCTTTATGGGGGCGATGCACAAAAATCGTTGATAGTACTTACCAGGGACCGAAACCGGTACGAAAAATACCGGTATTTTTCGGTTACAACCTTTATTTTTTTTACAGGTATTTTCAAAGGTTACCTTAATTCTTAAACATTGAATACAACCGGTATTATACCGGTTACCGAAATAAAAATTACCTATATCTTACACGTGCCGTCGGTATTAGTCAAAGTCGCCGCGTTTAACTGTTCATATCGTCAAACGTTGAGTATTCAATAATCTGGCCAGCACCCTACTGGCGTAACACACGATCAATCACAATCTGAATTTGCATTGCTTCATAAGCTCGAAAAAATTGTCTGCTAATGAATGTTGTTGAACTGTCAAAATGAAAGCGATTGGGACTGAGCGTGTGTTACGCAATGGGTGCCTGCGCTGACTGCTGACCACATCCACATCATGATACAACCGTTTCATGAAATGGTCAAACACTTCATGATAGTGTTTTGATATAAAAAGTGTAGGTACTGTGCTAGCGCGCTAAAACAAATTGCAAGCAAAAAGTTATGCGCTTTCTTTCTTTTTTATTTTTTTTTTATTTGTGATGGGTTTGCTCTTGACTCTAGTCTAGGTCACAGGTGACAGAGACAAATAATAATAATAATAATAATAATAATCATCTTTATTTCAGACCACGTCATGATCCATATAGAATTACAATTTAAAAAAAAAAAATAATAATAACACAAGACACCAAAAATAAAAAATAAAAATAAAATAACACAACAATGGAAACATTGGATCAGGTCTGCACTGTACGTACATGCAGTTCCGTCCAATGCTCCATTAGGGAGCACTCCATGTCCATTCTCCCTGCAATAAGCTGCAGGAAGCTGTTGGGGCTGCCCCGTATGCGACGCATCAGAGACGCTGTTCTTTTGCGATGTATCGCTTGAAAGCCATCCACTTGAGCGTCCGCAAACATACCTGATGCGCTACAAAAGCGTGGCAACCCCATCAACATCCTGAATGCATTATTGTACTGGACACGCAGGGCATTGTGAGTCCTCTGCGTATGCTTCACCCATAGGCTGCACGTATAAAAAGACTGACAGTAAGCCTTGAATAAAGTTATTTTTACCCGTGCAGTACAGCGTGCAAACCTACGGGCCAGCATATTAGCTCTGACTGACAATGCCCTGCGTTCCCTCTCAATATCTACATCATCTGCGAGAGCCTCGGTGACCCAGTGGCCCAGGTACTTAAACTGCTCCACTCTTTTGAGAGCATTGCCGTCCAATGTGACCTGAGGTACGGTGTCATAGCTCTTCGTGCCGGACTTGAACACCATCACCTCACTCTTGGTCGTGTTATACCTGAGCCCATGGGCCCCCGCATAGCACTCGCATACCTTTATTAATCGCCTGAGGGCACTGATCGATGGGCTCAGCAGCACCATATCGTCGGCGTAACTTATATTGTTAACAAAAACTCCATCAATCGAGCAGCCTACCTGAGTGCTGCTGAGCTCACGGATCAGCCGATCCACGTACAGGTTAAAGAGCTTGGGTGAAGTCAAACCACCTTGTCTCACGCCACACTCCAACCCGTACGCTTCCGATAGCGAACCCGCCCACCTGACATGGTTACGCTGGTTGCCGTACCAATATTTAAGGAGCAATGTGAACTCGTCTGGAAGTTCCGTCTCCCTCGACAACTTCTGCCACAGCTTATCGTACACCACCATATCGAACGCCTTTGATAGGTCTAAAAAACAGGCGTAAACTGGTGTATTTCTGCTGGTGTAATACCGGATAGTGTGCTTGAGACTCAATATTGCTGTTTCAGTAGACAGCCCGGCACGAAATCCGAACTGAGCATCATGTAGTTTAAGATGTTTATCTAAATGTTTCTCAATCACACTATCCAGTACCTTAGCAATAACAGTTGCGAGCGATATAGGCCTGTAATTACTCAAACTAGATGCGTCCCCTGTCTTGTTCTTAGTAATAGGGACAACTATGGTTCTCATCAATGCATCTGGTAGGTATGAGTGCCCCACGCAGAAGGTGAAAAGCATGGCCAGCACCCTTGGCAAGTGACCACCTGCATATTGCAAGTGTTCAATGCTCAATGAGTCGTGGCCAGGGGATTTACCTCGTTTCATACCTTTCACCGCCAGCGCAATATCCCTACTTGTAATCCGTACGATCGAGTCCCCAGTACGTACCTCATGTGACTCAGTTTCTTTATTCCCGGCAGCCAGGGGCGAGCAGACCTTAAAGTGCTCCTTAAACAGGCGGGCAACGTGGTCGGGCTCACTACTACCCCCGACACTCACTGGAACGCCCGACCTTGGATTCAATTTACCGGTTTCCTTCCAAAATTGACTGAAATTCTTAGCTGTGTGCTGTGTTGCTAAAATATCCATTTTTATTTGGGTCTGGTTGTTTTGACACCATTTAAGCTTTGATTTAAACGCAGCACGCGACTCACGCATATTTTCATAAAGCGGACCAGATGTTGGTTTTCCATTAGCAACCCACTCCTGAAACCAAAGTCGAGCGTTGCCATGAGCCTTTTTTACATATTTGTTCCAGCCAGTAACATAGGGCTTTTTCTTTTGGAAACTATTTACTTGTATCTTACAGCAATTTGATGCTGCATTTTGTAATATGTTAACAACACTATTATACATCTTGTCTATAATATCTCTATGTTCTAAATTGCTACAAAAAACATCTGCACATTCCCTAAACTCGGGGGGAAAATCTACGTCACGTAGTTTGAGTGTACATTCTTCACTGTATTGTTTTGACTGCAACAAATCCCTAACACCCCAAACCACATTGTTCTGTACAGACTTAGCATTTTTAACTTTTGGTTTAATACTACTAATGTCACATACTACCTCAATAGGAAAATGATCAGACCACGAGATATTATGTTTAATCTTAACATTTAAAATTGACCGCCTCGCAGCCTCAGTCACAATAATGTGATCTAACCATGACCTAGTACCATGAACGTCACTTAGGTATGTGTACGAGTCCGATAACAGACCCAACACGTCAATATCCGCACACACCCAGCACTGATCAACACAAAAATTCATAAGTTGCTTACCGAACGCAGCACTCGGGTGAGCATTAAAGTCCCCTAGTATGAAGACCGTTTCCACGGCACAACTGTCTATCACTGCACTAATCTCACTCAAACAATCCGTAAACTCGGCCATATTATCCGTAGCATCTGTCGGCATATAAACCGAAAACACTAAAAACTGTCGATTGTCAAGCATTACTCTAATAGCAGTGAGTCTCACACTTTCACACTCCACTACAGACACGTACGGATACATTTTTTTTTTTGTGAATGGCATCTCGTAGTTGACCTAGAGAGGTCGAGACTACTTAACCGGACTATCCTGTGGCTGCCTTAAGAAAAACTCAAAGCCTCCAGCCAGGGGCAAAAACTTACAGACTAAGCGACTACACGCTAAGGGCTCCCCCTGTGGGGAACGGGCCTCGGCTTAGGGCGTCGCTGGGGGGAGGACAGCAAGATGGGACAGGCTGGATCAGATTTGAATTATTATTATCAGGGGAGTTTAAAGCTACAGGCTCAGCTACGCCACCAGCTGGCACATCATACCCGAGCAAGGGACGGGGGGGAGGACCATTATTACGGGGTCGTCGCGAGGGACCTCGGCGGCGAGGTCGGAATGTCGATTTGTTTTTGTTCCTACGGTCCCTACTGCTCTCCTGGAGAAGAGTTATGGGGTCGTCGGGATCTGAGAGGACAAGCCTGGGGCGGCGGACCTTACTGATACGAGAGGGGACATAGCTAGCCGCCTCGACAACCAGAGGGTTGCGATGGTTGGTGGCTGAGTCGAAGAAACGCTTGGAATTGCGTTTCAAGAACTGGGAGATGGTGGGAATGTCGAGATCGACATGGAGGATTTCGTTCCGAACGAACCAAGGGGCTCCCGTTGCCTTTCGGAGGAAACGGTTTTGGAGGGCCTGCATCCTATGTATGAGGTGAGGTTTTGCGTGCGCAAACACTGAACCCGCATAGGTCATGATGGGGCGAATGCACGCTGTATAAATGCGCAATTTGCACCTAAGTGACAATTTGCTACGTGCATTCAGAACGGAGTGGAGTCTACCGAGAGCGAAAGCGGCGCGCGAACGCACCTGCTTTATGTGCTCAGCGAAGGAGAGGTGGTGGTCGAGGGTCACACCGAGGTATTTGGCTCGCGTCTCCCAAGGGATCGGCTTGCCGAACATGGTGATCGGTCGGGACGTACGGATACACACTTTTGCGCCATAATATAGCAACGCCGCCGTACGGCCTACCCCGTAACATCCCCACCGACGTATCCACCGCCGACTTGCCAGAATACGCAAAATCCTGGTCTATCCCTCCTAGATACGAAATGTCATGGGGCATGAGCCATGTTTCTTGTAACGCCACTATATCAGCTGTTTGACATAACGATCTCACACAGTCAATTGATCTCGTTATTGACCGACAATTGAAACTGACAAAAGTCGTATTATTTATTTTCTTTTGTGTTTTTTCTACCATCACTATTTTTATATTCCACAAACCTTCGAACAGAGACGCCTGCCGGCCATAAACTACTTTCTAAGAAAAGTGTAAGCTTTGACCTTGGGACACACATTTTATACGCATTATATTGTCGCTGTATCCTCGCTTTGATTAAAGCGAAATCAGCATCGTCGGCTTTGAGCAAAGCCGACGATGGAGTGAGCTTATCCAGAAGAAGCCTGTTCACTCTCACTTTGAAGAGATTAGGGTTGTATGCGTTCGGAAACACACGACGCAGGTAGTGAGTTCCACTCTTTTGCTGTGCGCATTATAAAAGACATTTGGAAGCGCTTAGTGCGAATTGGTGGAATAGCAACCAGGTAGGGATGGTAACTGGCAGTGCGTCTAGACGCACATCACCACCATGGCACGACATCTAGATGTCCGATGGTAGAAGGGGGCTGGTGGAATGAGGTCGTGGAGTTCTCGGGCACACTCTCCGAAGTACAATCTGTAGAAGACCGACAAGCAGGCAACCTTGCGGCGATCCAAGCTATGAAGCTAGGCATCCACCAGTTTTACGTTGCCAATGAGCCTCTTAGCTCTGCGTTCCACCGAGTCAAGCGCGGCTAGTTGGTACTTGGCTGATCCATCCCAAAGGTGACTGCAATACTCCATGCAGGATCGGACTTGCACTTTGTAAAGGGTCAAAAGCTGTCCAGGCGTAAAGTATCGCTTCACCCTATTTAGGATGCCCAGTTTCTTGGCCGCAGTTTGGGCCTTGTATTCGATGGTGGCGCCGAAGTTGAGACCAGATGTCAACTCCATGCCTAGGAGCTCAACTCAATCAGTTACAGGAACAGATGTACCCCGAAAAGTAGGAGTTTGGGCGAAACGACTCTTTTTAGCGGTAAAAAGACACGTCTGTGTTTTGGTGGCGTTGAAAGAGACCAGATTATCATCACCCCACTGGGAGACAAAGCTGAAGGTCAAATCTGTCCGCTCTACCATGGCCTCTCTCAAGGAACGAACTTGGGCCCCGCTGGTTTTTGCGCTGGACAAGTATCTCTCTGAAACTGTACTGTCATCTGCGTACCCGACAATACTAGGCCGAAGCAGGTCATTGATGTGCAGTAGGAAAAGAGTTGCAGAGAGAATAGACCCCTGAGGAACTCCGGTATCAATAGCCATAAGGCCAGAAGAGCAGTCGTCAACAACTACTCTAATCGACCGTTCACTAAGGAAATTTGATATCCAGCTACAAAAATCAGCTGGGATGCCATAAACAGGAAGCTTGCTGAGCAGAGCAGCGTGCCAGACCCTGTCAAAGGCCTTCGAGATGTCAAGCGATACAGCCAGTACTTCGCCGTGTTTCTCTATGGCTTCGCCACAGCAGTGCGTGACATACACAAGAAGATCGCCAGTTGACCGTCCCCGGCGAAACTCATATTGACGGTCACTGAGGAGATCATTGTCTTCAAGGTAGATCAGCAACTTATTGTTCAGGACCCTTTCCATAACCTTGCACAGAATGGAGGTAATGGCGATCGGACGGTAATAGGCAGGGTCTGCACGGTCGCCCTTTTTGGGCACTGGTTGTACATACATTTGCAAGCTTCCAAGATTTCGGCACCGTTCTTTTTTCAAGAGAGAGGCGGAACAAACGTGTCAATACAGGAGACAGTTCAGGCGCACACTGCCGCAACTGCCAGGCCCGCTGGCCTTGTTCACGTCTAGACTGCACAATACTCTTCGGACCTCTTTAATGTGTACTGCGATCTCCGGCATCGAGGAGTCACAATGAGGTACAGTAGGTAGTTGCTTTGAGCCAGCGTCCAGACGTGAATTGCTTGCAAAGAGAGATGCAAATAAATTTGCTTTTTCAGTTGCAGAGTGAGCCAGCGACCCATCAGGTTTCATCATAGGAGGTAAAGTGGGACGACAGAAATGCGTTTCAACCGCTTTAGACAGGGACCAGAACTGTTTACTACCCGGAACCAGCGTGGCCCCGATACGTCCGACATGGTCAAAACGTGCCCTACGTAAAACCCGCTTGCAGAACTTGGCAGCAGAATTAAAGGCTATTTTCTTCGCGCGAACCCTACGCGCTCTAACTGTGCGGTCGCGGGCCTTGACCCAGGCTTGGTAGGCAGTCTCTTTTCGGGCCTCAGCGTGGGCACATTCCGCATTATACCAAGGCCGGGATTTGTGACCGAGCGGGATGTCGGAGAATGGAATAAAATATTCCATCCCCTGCCGAATCACGTCCGCAAACGAGTCAGCACAGCACGAGGGGTCATCTGAGGAAAAGCACACTTGCCGCCATGGATAAGACGCAAAAAAGTGCCGCATCTCATCCCAGTCTGCTGACCCGTATCGCCATACTTGCCTCGTGCCTCTAGGGCTCTTATCTGGAGGAGAGCAGGTCGATATGGATTTCACCAGACAGTGGTCAGACGTTCCCAGCGGGGCTGAGACCGATACTGAATGACTGTCCGGATCAGATGCCAGCAGAAGGTCCAAGCAATTGGGTGTATGGCCGTCAACATCCGGTACCCGCGTTGCCATATTCACCATCTGGATTAGATCTAGCGCTAAAACAAACGTGCGCGCCTCCAACCCAGCATGGTGTAGTTTTCTGGTATGGGAACAACCATTCTTTATGATGGGCGTTGAAGTCCCCCAGAATAATGAGCTTCGCCGTTGGCTACCGTTGCTGGGCTACGTCAGTCGACTCCACGAGGAAATTAAAGAGCGCTGTTGTCTCCTGGTCACCGCTGTGTATTCGGTAGATGCCGATGTAGAGATTTCTCCACGCCAGTATCCACAAGTAGCCATATGGCAGAGAAACCTGATTTCTCAAAGCAACGGAGACGACGACAACAAATGTCATCGCGAACGTACACACATACCCCAGCTTGCTTGTTGAACTTGTGTTCAAGAGGGTAACCCGGGTAGTTGAGGTACGCCACGTCCGATGGGGTTGCTATCTTCGTCTCCGTTAGGAAAAACAGGTGCGGCTTCTCGGTCTCAAGGTGGTGATGGACCGGATCGAGATTGGAGTGCAACCCCTGATATTAGTGAGGTGCATTTTTAGTGGGAGGAAGTGCAGCCGTTGTTTACCCTTATTTTTCTTTACTTTGATCATTTGAGTGGAGTTGTTGGGGAAAAAGTCGATTGTCGAGGCACAGCTTAGTGACCCAAGTGGAACACTAGAGCCAACCAAACCTATGGGGAACTCATTTGGAGACTGTGGGGACGCCCGAACCCCCCTCGGATATGGCCACCAGGTCCTCCCATCCAGTCGACGGCTGGCACGGCGGAGTATACCGGGATTTTTCGCGAGTTGGCGGGGCAGCCTTTGGCACGTGGCTGGCGTGCTACTTGGGCCCCCTACTGACTGCGGTCGGTCAACGGCTGACACCGTGCTTCGGATCCCGCTACCCTCCAAAATGAGTTACCCGGCTAGCCGACTCAGAGACCACGACCGGTTCCAAACAGCGCAACTGACAATCTCCTTCTCCCCCAAAGGCACTGGCACTCCCACACACCGACGGAACACAGCAAGCTGCTTGGCGGCAGACTCCGGTGGGGTGGTGGTCGCAAGCCAGGCGGCCCCTTGCGGAGCCTACCACCGCTAAGTGGGATCGTTCAGCCGTACTACAGGCAAGCCTGTGGTGCCGTTGCCCGGGGTGGACCAATAGGAGGTAGATCCCAAGCCACCCCAAACGAATAAGTGCTGCATTCTATTAGAAAATAGGGCGTGTACGTTTCTCCGCAAGTTAAATAAACAAACTACCGAGTTGTTTTCTATGATGAGGGAAAAAGATAAACAAATGGTATTTTACCAATTTACAATGTAATATTATCTTAGGTACTTACCTTGTTCATTTCCTTTTTTTTTCTCCGCAAAAAGGCGAACTAAATAAACGTAAACAATACTGGCAGGACGCACGACAATCTCCCTGGTAATGTATTTTTTCTAATGCCAACAAATTGTCGCCATTGCGATATTCTGTCTTTCTCGTAATCAAGGTCATTTTTAGGTAACTGGTATTAAAACGGTAACTTAAATAAAGGTAACATGTTTCTTCTTCTTGGGTTACCCAGATAACCGTTACCTTAATCATAGAGGTAACCGAAATTCTTCGATACCTGTACCGTAATTTATAAAGGTTTTCGGTCCCTGGTACTTACTAACAGACCTCTGCCTACACGGGTGAGAAATAAAGTCGTGAAATTATGTTATAAAGTATAAATAACTTACTCTTACCTATTGTTCTGTCTGAAGACTCTGGCATAGGTTTCTTTAGTCTTATTTTATGTCCGGGCCGCGCAAACTCCGCTAATTGCTTGGGATCTGATAAGTCTAAACCTGGAATTAAAATAATAGAGATTGATTAGATTTGAAGATTTTTTTTTTTTTAATAATAATAAATTTATTTCATAAAAAGGAAGATTGTAGTACATGAGGCACACATAAAGTAACACATATAAGTTTTTACCATGTCAAGCACAATCTGGTGGGTGAAGTACTGCTTTCCTAGCTAGGTTATGGAATAACCTGTATTAAGGAATAACAGTCCCTGACCCTTACAAAAAGTTACCATAAGCTAGTACAATTATATACATATACTTATTCATTTATTTATTTATTTATAATACTACAACAACGTTTATAATTGAATACTTGCGCATGTGTGTGTGTGTGTGTGTGTGTGTGTGTGTGTGTGTGTGTGCGTGTGTGTGTGTGTGATAGAGTGAAAGAGAGTGTGTGTTGGTTTTTGTTTGAAGTCGTGTGAGGTAATATTTAATATGTCACTTACTGAGATAATTTTCTGTTTCAGCATAGCTTTTATTTTGAAGAAATGAACGTAGAACCTTTTTACACTCGAAGTTAGATAATCCGTAGATCAAGCAGATTTTGTTAAATTTATTATACAGAGTCGGGCCTAAGTAGTTACAGAATCTATTCGCAAATGATGTTCGTACTTGTGGAACAGTGCAGACTAAGTCTTTCCTACGCTTTGTTACTATTTTATAAGGGGTTTTACGGTGTTGTAAAAGAACAGTTTGCAAGATGAATTGTTGTCGAACATTAAGAACATTACAACTACTATACAATAAGTCAGTAGGGAACATGATAGGTCTTGAAGTAGCCACTTTCAGTACTGCTCTGTGTGCGATCTCGAGTGGTTTTAGGATAGTTTTCCCAGCACCACCCCAGCATGTGATACAATATGTAAGAATAGATAAGCATAGGGAGAAATAAACTACAAGTATAATATGTGGATTTGCGATACTTCGGAGGGTTTTAAATATATAAATTAACTTGCGGACTCTACTGGTAAGTTGGTTAATTTGAGTTTTAAAATTAAGGTTTTTGTCTATATATACTCCTAAGTATTTGATATGTTCAACTACATTTAAGGATGGGCAGAAGCAATAGGCATTTCCTTGTAGACAGCTGTATTTGTGTGCTTTAATAGATACATGAAATCTTGGCTGGGCGGCGGGACTAATTGAATAGGTAATGAAGTTAGTTTTTGAGGTGTTGAGTGTTAGTGAGTGAGAATAGAGCCAGTAAAGGATTTTGTTGAAACCCGACTATGCGAAGTGCTCAAGTTCTGACCAGCTGTCAGCAACAAAGGTTACTGCAGTATCATCTGCAAAAGTTACTATCTTGGCATTTGTAATGTTAAGGTTACATAGGTCGTTTATAAAAACTAGAAAAAGCGTCGGGCCCAAAATGCTTCCTTGGGGTACTCCATAATAGACGGGAAGCTCTTCACTTTTGTGGGTATCTATACTAACCATTTGAACGCGATCCGAAAGATAGTTTCTGAAAAGATCCAATTGCAAGCCCCTGATACCCAACCTTTCAAGTTTTAATAAGAGCAGAGAAATTGGAACGGTATCAAAAGCTTTCGCAAGATCTATAAACATAGTTAACACCCTTTTGTTTTTATCCATGTTTTGTACTATATTGTTAAGCAAATCATGTACTGCGTCTGTGGTGGATTTACCTTTGCGAAAGCCAAATTGCTGCGAAGATATTAGGTGATAATGTTCAAGGTAATTAACCAGTCTTTTATTGATGAGCCGTTCGAGTACCTTTGAGATGGCACTCAGGACAGCTATTGGACGATAATTATTGGGCTCCCTACCGTCTCCTCCCTTAAAAACTGGGTGAATTATAGCCTTTTTAAGGGATGTAGGAAAGATTCCAGTATCAAAACATAGATTAAAAATATGACTTAGGATAGGTGCCAGGATGTTTGCGTATTTTTTTAGAAAGTAAGGCGAGATGCCATCCCAACCAGAAGCAGCATTGGGCCGTAATGATTTAATGACAGTAATAACTTCTACGGGATCCACACGGTCTAGAACAAAAGAAGAGGCCGATGAGGTATTGTGTATGTATCGTGGCGGAGCCAATGCTTGACTGCCTCTATCTTTTAAAATGTCATTGGCAAGTTTTTCGCCAATGTTAACAAAATATGAATTAACGTTATTACATGATTGTGTAGCTGAGGATGACAATGAGAGTAATTGTAAAGCTGTGGTTTTAGTTTTTGTAGTATTGGTTACTCGTTTGATGGTATCCCATAAGGTTTTTGGGTTATTACCTGCCTTAGCTAATTCTTGGGCATCATATAGTCTTTTTGCTTTTTTTAGGATCTTGATACAAAAATTTCTGTATCTCCTATAGGTAATTTTAATTATTTCATTATCTGGAGATATTTTTACTTTTTTATGAAGCGCATCCCTATTCCTAATACACCGCAATAAGCCAGGTGTAATCCAGGGTTTTAAAATCCTTTTCTTAGAAGAAACTTTTTTGATGGTCGTATTATCTGAAATGGCAGAGCTAATAAGTTTTATGAGTCTATCAGTAACAACATTAGCGTCTTTTTCGTCATAAAGAGGCTTAAGATCTAATTGCCTTATACTTTCATCAAGCCCCTCATAGTCTATCTCCGTAATTTTAGAACAAGCTGCAGTTGGCACGTTTTTGTTTTGAATGCATAGTAAAGTGGAGAAATGATCGGTAATTGAGGAACTATAGACGAATGTATGCGTGAGACACTTTGTTCTTAGTATCGTATGGTCTAGACAATTTTCACCTCTAGTTGGAAGAACATGGACTGGAAGATAACCATGAAAAGCAAGACAGTCCAAGTATTCGTGAGAACGCATGTCAGATGTGTTTGGTTTTATATCTAAGTTTATATCACCAGTTATTATTACAGCAATTATTATTATTATTACAGTTATTATTACAGTTATTAATCCATGAAGCAGAGAGAGAACATCATTGAGGGCGGCTATAAAACTACGTATACAGTCAGCAGATGGTGAGCGATATATGCATACTATTGCTACCTCAGAACCAATCTTTATAATAAGACCAGAGGCTGATTATGATTGATTTGAAGATTACAAACGCAAATTGCACTGTAGTCATAATGGTGAAATGGTTAAGTGGGCTGTCGCGTCACATCACTCGCTCAACACGGGACTAAATTTTTAAGAATGTTTAATGAAAAAATGCTTCTTTGAAAAATGTAAGTAATCAATTGGCAAACTCAATCAATCTGCCTAGCCTTTTCCCAACTATGTTGGGGTCGGCTTCCAGTCTAACCGGATGCAGCTGAATACCAGTACTTTACATGGAGCGACTGCCTATCTGACCTCCACAACCCAGTTACTGGGTAATACGATACCCCTTGGTAAGACTGATTGTCAGACATTCGGGCTTCTGACGACCCGTAACGACTGCCAAAGATCCACGAATGACAGCCGGGACCAACGGCTTAACGTCCTTTCCGAGGCACGGAGGAGTCTCGGTATGAAAAGATGGTCACCCATCTACGGATCAACCCCGGCAAGCGTAGGTTATTACTTAGCCACGAGCTTGGCAAACTAATAAATAATATTAATTTAATAGGTAATAATTAAAAACACATTTCTATTGTGTTATCAAATAAACTCAGCTCAATAACTATTATGATCTGTTTTTGAGATGAGTTAAAATATTTGTATATAATTGAGATTGAGAGGTATACAATTTCTAATTAGCTTTATGATACACTAAACCCAGTGCGGCAAACGCTCATGCGCGCCCAAAAAATACTTCGTGTGGTGCTATGAGCGCGCATGCGCGGTTGAAGAAACTCTACCCAGTGCGGCTGGGCGCATATGTGCGGCGTTACAAACTTGTCCCAAGTGCGGCGAGACGCTTATGTGTGTTTGAAAATTTTCCACTTTTATGAGTCATAAAACAATTACGCCAAGAACAATAGAGATGCACAAAAAGCCCACACGTGCGGCGCGCCGAATTTGAAGGAAGTTATATAAATTGTATGGACGCGCATAAGCGCCGCCAGCACATGGTGAACGTTCGAAAATCGCGCATGCGCGTTGGCCGCACAGAACGTGTTAATAGATTTTCAACTTTTATCGCTAAAGCATTAGATTCAAGGTTGATTGGGAAAAATTTGACAGTTTCGGGTAGCTTGACCTGCTGGCGTCTGTACATACGTTCCATCCGTCTCAGCTGCGTCTTCGTCCTGTAGTAACTAGATAAATGGAAAAGGAAAGTGTCCTTACCTGGCATGATAGTTTCGCTTCCTAGTATACTTTTCTTCCCCGTCATATACTCTGTGTAGTCGGGGTCAGGCTCGGGATTTGAACCGTCGTCTGTGAATGCAAACATATCTATTTTGAATAAATAGGTAATGTTTAGGAGTGGCGATATTTATGTGTACATAGAACGAGCTAACAAGCTAGACAGTTCTAGTATAAGCTGACCTCACATTGTACGTAAAGCCTATATAATGCTAGGTCAGCTTATACTGGTCCTCACATGATCTGACCAAGATTTTGTCAACTTTAAAAGAGACTTGAGTTTGACCCCTGAGTTTTTTTCGGTCTTTCTTCTCAGGGGTAGTCAGACATGAAATGTCGACTCAATCAAGCTTATTTTTTTTTAGACATGAAATGTCGACTCTATCAAGCTTATTTTTTTAGACATGAAATGTCGACTCCATCAAGCTTATTTTTTTTTAGACATGAAATGTCGACTCCATCAAGCTTATTTTTTTTAGACATGAAATGTAGACTCCATCAAGCTTATTTTTTTTAGATATGAAATGTCGACTCCATCAAGCTTATTTTTTTTTAGGCATGAAATGTCGACTGTATCAAGTTTATTTTTTTAGGCATTAAATATCGACTCCATCAAGCTTATTTTTTTTAGACATGAAATGTCGACTCCATCAAGCTTTTTTTTTTAGACATGAAATGTCGACTCCATCAAGCTTATTTTTTTTTAGACATGAAATGTCGACTCCGTCAAGCTTATTTTTTTTATTAATGTCACGTGTAAAAGTGATTCCGATATCCTATTTACAGAAAAAAACATTTTCATTTCACTAGAATTCATACATTTCCAGTAAAAGCTGCAATAGGGCCATAGCTTGCTAGATCGCCGGTCATCGTGTGCTTTCGCGTCATAAAAACAAACAAACGGACTATTTTTAAAATAATCTGACAACTAAGAAAATTATAGTACAGGAAAGTTTTTAAGCAGTGCGCAAGTTTCCACAGGGTATTCTACCCATGAATATGAACAACTTTCACTATGGGACCAACTCTGAAATCACGGGAAAAAAATCTGCTGTTTCATACATTTTGGTCGAGTAGGTATTGAACTTTTGTATGAAACAGCATTTTTTTTTCGTGACTTCTGAGTTAATAATATAATAATAATAATATCCTGGGACATTCTCACACACGGTCATCTGATCCCAAACTAAGCAGAGCTTGTACTATGGAAACTACTACCTTTTTTTTGTTCTAAATACATACTTATATAGATAATTACACCCAGACTCAGGACAAACAGACACGTTCATGCACACAAATGTTTGTCCTGGATGGGAATCGAACCCACGACCTGCGGCGTGATAGGTGGGTATCTTAACCAACCACGCCAACTGGCCTGAGTTCGTCCCATAGTGAAAGTTGTTCATATTCATGAGTAGAACATCCTGTGAAAATTTACGCACTGCTTTAAAACTTTTCCTGTATATCCCAGAGATATATTTCTTATTGAACACAGTCATTCTAAAAACGTTTTTAACCCATTGAGACAAAGATTAATTTTCTTTGTTTTGATAATCTAAAATTCTAGAACACCATAATGAAATATGATTTGCATGCCTATGTGATGGTAGAACATGGACTATTATATATTTAAAAAAAAACAGTCAAGTGCGTGTCGGACCACGAACAATGACGGGTTCCGTAGTTGGGATGAATTTATCCCAAGAACAAACTTAACATTGTAGTTGAAAAACATGTTCTTCCATACATTCCAACTACAAATGTCCATAGTTACCCAAACACGTGTACCAAATTTCAACTTAATCGGTCCATTAGTTTCGGAGCAAATTGGCTGTGACAGACAGGCAGACAGACAGACACATGAGTGATCCTATAAGGGTTCCGTTTTTTCCTTTTGAGGTATGGAACCCTAAAAAGATTACCTATGTTTGTAGTTGATGTTTTGTATGATTTGATTTGATACTTTCCCATATTTTTTTGGTGCAGGGGCCTTCATTGTTCCGTTGTGAAAAAAGAATAGTAATATTCGTCCTGTAGCTCCCTCTCACAGTGGAGCAATAATGGCTTTAACACGTTATGACGTGATAACAGGGGGCTGTAGCCCGCTGTTATTCAATTTTAACACTCAAAACAATATCAACCTTTGACATATTGATATAGAGTCGAAAATTGGACATCTAAACTCACCATCATCCTCTCCTGTAGCCCACATGGTGACAGAGAACTCTCCCTCCATTGTCTTGATCTGAACTTGCTTTTGTTCCCATCTCCTAGCAGGACCGCGCCCCGCCACGCCGTCCATTAGACCTACTGGTACTTCGCCTGGAATTGCGAAAACAATCATTTGTATTTTCGTAGGAGTTGTAGGTCGTGGGTTCGAACTCAGACAGGCACTTTACTGTGTGTAAATTATTTCATCACTACTGCTCTCAAAACGGTGAAGGAAAACATAGTAAGGAAACCAGCATGTCCTTGAACCAAAAATTCGAAGACATGTGACATCTACCAACCCGCACTGGGCCCGCGTGCTGGATTACGGCACACTCCCTCTCACATCACTCTCATTGGTTGAAGATTTTTCAGATAGTTATTAATAACTTTGACAGGCCAGCTGGCGTGGTTGGTTAAGATACCGCCTATCACGCCACAGGTCATGGTTTCGATTCCCATCCAGGACAAATATTTGTGTGCATGAACATGTCTGTTTTTCCTGAGTCTGGGTGCAATTATCTATATAAGTATGAATTTACAAAAAAAAAAAAAAAAGTGTATGTAGTATATCAGTTTTCTGGTTTCCACAGTATAAGCTTTGCTTAGTTTGGGATCAGATGACCATGTGTGAAATGTCCCGGGATATTATTATTATTTAACTATCTGAAAAATAAAGAAAATTATGGAAAAAATTATAAAGGTCGAATAACACTGGCCACTTCGTCACGTGAGCGGCGACTTATTTTACGTACAGCATCTAATTCTTCCAAAACAGCTCGACAAATAACGTAAAGACCAGTGCTTCATTGTCTACATTGCGACGTATAATTAACTCACCCCCCTCAAACAGAGGAACGGTCAAACAAGTAGCGGTCAAACTATAGTACAAATATGTATAACTAAAACTTACCAATAGGCATCAAATGTTGTATATTACTCGCGCTATTAGACACATTAGAGCGGGGTCTGCCACGACCTCTACTGAAACAAACCGACAAATTGTTCCATGAGAGTCAACTATAATTTATCGATGCACGTCATTATAATATTTCCAAGCAACCATTTATTTTACTTTTGACAGCTCAAGTACTAATCAATTCGTGATGTCCTAATCCGTTACCGATTCGATTTCTTATAACAATCGACTTTATTTATGAATCGGTTTAAAATATTGATATTTTATTTTAAAGAAAAATGTAGGTAAAGAAATAACAGCGTCCATGAAGTATTGCATTTGTTTCGTGTTGCCTGTTAATAAATAATAAATGTCATGGGCGTGCTATGTCAATAGTAAAATAAACGGTTCGAAAGAGTATAGTAGATACGAAAGAAGAAGTACGAAAACCGCCCTTATTACTACGTCATAAAGTCGCGGTTGGTGTCAAATTGTTACCAACAACATGCGAGTTGACTGTGGTGCAGTACACAGAGTACGCCTGATAAAGTTCATAATCGCTGAGTAATTTGTCATTTCTTTTTCAGAAGTGATTAAACAATATCAGATGCGTTACCTTGCCAAAGACAAACCTGAAATGTTTCATGTGACGTAATGAGTGTTTTCATGACAATTGATGCCGCCAGATGACGCCACTTTGACAAGGTCTTCCATTTCGACAATGACAACGATTATGATCACGTTCATCATTTGTTTCATCATTCAGTCGAGACTAAAGAAAATATAGGCGCTTTGAAACTCGATAGATGCCCGAACCCACTGACTTTATAAACCTTTTAAACCGGACTTGCCATACTTTCAAAATGAACGTGCTTGTGCATACCTATAAAAATTAGGCACTTATCATGGCCGCCTTTAGTAGGATTTGTTACTGCGAGTGCAAGAGAGAGAGCAAGCAACCGTTTGACAGCACATCTACCACAAAACTCGGCACTCAACATGGCGTTTGGTCACGCATAGAGAGTGGAGTTGCCTGTCAAACAGGTTAGATTTCTCTCTTTTCTTAAGCAGCTCATTTCATTCTGCCTAGCCTTTTCCCAACTATGTTGGGGTCGGCTTCCAGTCTAACCGGATGCAGCTAAATACCAGTATTTTACATGGAGCGATTGCCTATCTGACCTCCACAACCCAGTTACTGGCTAATAGGATACCCCTTGGTAAGACTGGTTGTCAGACTTTCGGGCTTCTGACGACCCGTAACGACTGTCAAAGATCCTCGAATGACAGCCGGGACCAACGGCTTAACGTGCTTTCCGAGGCACGGAGGAGTCTCGGTATGTAAAGATGGTCACCCATCCACAGACCAACCCCGGCAAGCGTAGCTTAACCTGCTGGATCGACCCGTGCGGCTGTTATTACTTAGCCACGAGCTCCTCTTAAGCAGCTCATGATTAGTTAAAAAGAAACGAAAACGCTTTTTGATCTGTGGGTGGTCGATATGATAGATATTTTTACAACTATTCTTCTTAAAGTAGTTTATGCCATCTCCATAGTTTTCCTATCTCAATGGCCCAGACTTGACGTCTCAGTGCTGACATCTGGTGAACGTCATTTCAGAAAACCCTAATTACACCCTTTAAACCCGAACACAGCAACACTGCTTATCGGCAGAAATACATATTGTGGTAGTATTGTGTGCGCGCAAGTGCTAGTCACCGCCCGAGGTATGTGAGCGGTGAGACGGGGGAGGGGCGCGGCTGATAAGACTGGCAGACTGAGTTAGCTTGACGTTTGCCTACCTCCCCCGTCTCACCGCTCACAAGCACTACCCGGGCAAGTCCCCAAAAACGGATAAAATCTCTTCCAGTATGGTTTGAACTGATTTTCCTTGATTGGTAAGACAGCGCGGTACTCAATTTGCTCCATATTATATCCATATTACATTTTATTCCCGATTGACTTGTTTGGTCAACGATAGTTCAATTACTAATGACCTAATTACGATAAAACTTGGTATTTAAACTAATAATGAGTTACTTAATTTGTACAGACTCAGGTTAGTTCCCCCTCTAATTACCTAACTATCCATTCCGCGAACTTAAAAAACTTAAAATCGTACCCCAACGTATAAGTAAGTATATAGGTTTTTTAAGCTGCTAAAAAACTAAATCAATTTTATTTAAATCATTACCTGCTACTCGTAGAAGCAGGTCCAGGGTATAGAGGATCATATTGTGTGTCAGGGTTTGCATTCAACACCTCTTCACCGGATATACCAGGCAGGATCACCTCTTCACTGCCAACTGAAATTTTATAATCTGTCAGCAATGCCGACATGGTGATAACGTTAGTTTGATGGGTAAATGATGACAGTAAAATGAAATATCTAATAGGTAATAATGAAATGCAGTGGTTTAATTAAATTAAACTTTATTTCAGACTAAAGTCCATAGTTGTGTTAGTATTTGGTGTTGGTAACAATATTACTTAACCCTTCGAATGCCGGAACGTAGGTCTGCGCACCATTTTTTTATGCGAGTGCGCCACTCGAAAAAACACCTAATTACATTAATGTAATTAGGTGTTTTTTCGAGTACAGCTAAAATCGCGCAGACCTACGTTCCCGGCATATGAAAGGTTAAGGAGGAAGCGTCAGGGTAGCCCGCGAAATTCAAATTTACTTAAGTTTTTTGCAATTTGCAAGTCAGTATTAAGTTGTATATTAAATAAAGTATGATTTGCGGCCGTATAAAATATGTATTTACAGAATTATATACAATAGAATCAGTAATACAACTCCTTAAGTTAGTATAATCCTAAAATGTCAAGATTTCATGAAATAGTCATTTTTTTATGATTACCTGGTCTTAAAGAGTTGTATTGATCACTTTAATGATTCTAATTATGTAAATAGATACTTGTTACGACCGCAAATTATAATTTGATCAACGTACAATATAATACCGACTTGTAAATTGCAAAAAACGTAAGAAAATTTGAATTTCGCGGGCTACCCTGGCACTTCCCCCTTAAGTAAATTGGTTAGTATTGTTAGTTTTACATAATTTTTTAACTACTTAATTAATTCTTATTTCAGACCTAAGGCTGTACCCACCCAGTGACTCTAGAAAGGGCAGTCCGGTCTGGCAGCGATCATTTTCAAAATGCTGTTGTCACTACCATGCAGGCGCTGCAGTAAGGAGGCCGCTTTCTTTCGCATGATAGCGTGAAAACTATCTGTGCGAGCCTCACGTTAATAATGTGACATTAAAAAAAAACGCTTTAGAATAATTGGTCTATACGCTAGTAGGGAGTTATGAATTTATGATGCCAAAGACATTAATTCATTTATTTACTTGCGAGCCAGATTCTCTATTTGTACCTCGTTAATGTCGATGATTAACGATTTGAAGGACACTAACGATATACAATAGAAGTATTATTGATATTACTCTTGCCGGCACCAATCTGGAGCGCTCGGAGGAGTGGTTGGGGTGGTTTGCGCATACGTAGTCTCAGTAGTAAGTTCCAAAACCGCTTAAAGTTCAAGGTCAGCGCTCTTAAACCGTGCTGTACCTATACTGCTATGGCCGTATAAAGCGTTAAGTTCTTTCTTACCTTCTTCGAGATGTTGCATGCCAATGACTTGTTCTTCAACTTCCTCATATTGATCATCTGTGATGTACTCCTCATACTGACCAGCTTCAATCTCCTCATACTGTAATAAAATAAAAATAGGTCAGTAGACATTTATAACCATATTTTGATCTAAAAGAGTGTCCATGGATTTTCTCGCCCGTTTTTCTCCATAAAAAGGAACCTAATACACTTTGGAATGGGCAACTAGCTTCATTTTTATGAGATCGACCATTCAGAAGTGTCTGTAATGGGGAAAACTATCAAATTAGTTCCGCGTAGATGGCGCTAAGTGTTTGTTACTTTCATTCAGCTGTCAAATGGAGTTTCTTGCTGAAAACTTTGGCGCGAGCTGGCACTAAGTGTTTTTTCTTGTCGCCGATTGATCATTTTATCGTTAAGATGACTCTACTCTGGTTACGACTTATTGTCCCTACAAAGACTGAAATTGTGTACCTAGCAGGAGCAGTGGAATATGTCCAGGAAAAAGAAAGGCAGTTTATTTTATGCAGTGCATCCGACCATAAAACTAAAACCGTGGTTGTTTGTTCACAAAAAAGTATCGAAAACTGTTATTTCTGTTCTCTGTAGAATCCGCTTGGGTTTTTGTTGCACTCCCGTCTTTTTACACAAAATCCGTGCCTCCTCTCTCTACGAGTGCGGGTTAGAGGAGGGCACCCTGGATCACATTTTATTTTTTAATGTTCTAACAACATCCCACCTCTAGACTTAAATAGCCATCTTCCTAAATTTAAGATCACTCTTCCGATTTCCCCTCCCTTTAAACATATTCCTCTCCAGAACTGCTTGTGGCGCTGATGATTTTCCGTCACAGTAATAATAATAATAATATCCTGGGACATTGTTCACACACGGTCATCTGATCCCAAACTAAGCAGAGCTTGTACTATGGAAACCAGATAACTGATATACTACATACACTACTTTTTTTTTTGTAAATACATACTTATATAGATAATTACACCCAGACTCAGGACAAACAGACATTTTCGTGCACACAAATGTTTGTCCTGGATGGGAATCGAACCCACGACCTGCGGCATGATAGGTGGTATCTTAACCAACCACGCCAACGGGCCTGTCAAAATATTAAACTATAAGTTGTTTCCCCATTTATTCTGTCTGTGTTGATGTGGTACATGTACAGACGCCAGCAGGTCAACCTACCCGAAAATGTCAGATTTTCCCAATCAACCTTGAACCTAATGCTTTAGCAATAAAGTCGAAAATCTATTAAAGAAATCTGACAGATTGTAGTAGCTTGATGTGCTGGCGTCTGTACATGCATGTATATTTAATGTTCTAACAATTATAATATCTATGTAATTTTATTCTTTTGTTTGTTTCAGTCCAGTACCTACTAACCCCACAAGATCTAAATCAAGTTCAATGAATCATCATCAGAAGATTTTTATCATTTTTTAGGGTTCCATACCTCAAATGGAAAAAACGAAACCCTTATAGGATCACTCGTGTGTCTGTCCGTCTGTCACAGCCAATTTGCTCCGAATCTAATCGACCGATTAAGTTGTAATTTGGTACACATATGTATTTCTGTGACCCCAACACGGACGTGTAACGTAAATAAATACAGTTTGAATATGGGGGTCAACTTTGGGGGGCAAAAAAAATAATAAAAAAAAGAAGTTTTGCAAACTCTACCGTGTGACATATCAAAGGTAAGGGTTTACTGTAAGTGTCTCAAATGTTTTTTTTTTGTATAATTTTAAAATAAACCATTTTAAAGTTATTTAAGAAATGGACAAAAAATGACCGTTCCCCCCTTTATCTCCGAAAGTACTGAGCCTAAAATTTTGAAAAAAATATTGAAAATAATTCAATACCTATAGATTACAGGAAAACCTATAAGAAGTCGATGGTCTTAAAACAACATGGAAAATCTCTCAATATTGTTCGTACAAACTTACATTTGTCCATAGTTACACAAAAAGGATCCAACCCACATTACCCGAATGTGGGTTGGATCTTTTTCGTTTAACTATGGACATTTGTAGTTGGAATGTATGGGATAACATGTTTTTCAACTACAATGTTAAGTTTTTCTTGGGATAAATTCATCTTAACTACGGAACCATTCATTGTGCGTGGTCCAACACGCTCTTGACCGGTTGTTTTTTATGATATCAATGCGCGCTTGCTTTACCATTCACCTAGACCTTGGCAGAATGGACGACATCGGCTTTGCTTGCCATAAAAAAAAAAATAGGTTACCTTGACCCCAACCTGGTCGTCTCCTTCCATTTCCACTATGGAGCCGTGCGTGCCTATCTCCACCTCGCACATAATCTCCTGGTTCATCATCTTTGCTGATGTTAACTGGAACAAGAAGGTTCGATATGGTTAGAAGAGAAACACGGTTTAGACCTGAAAAGATAGGCAGATAATTACTTTTGGTTCTTATAATATTAATAAGAAAGGTACGACACCTGGTGGTCTAATTCAAAATAAAGGTTTAAATAGAAATTTAAAGCGTATATTGGCTGTTATGTAAACCTAATCAGAAACAGTTTAGTTTTAAAAGCGGCACGGTTATCTTAATTGGTTTTTATGGTATGCTAGTAATAGATAATCACATGCCAGTAATTAAGGATTCTGTTTTTCATTCGGACGTATGGTACCCTAAAAAGAGCAAAGGCATTAATATTTTCAAACAAAGGCTTCTCTAAAGTATATTCAAATCCTTGTTTTCAATTGACGTTATTTCCAACTATACAAATATCTACTTAATGCTAGTGTTGATTTCAGAATGATTAGTACTGTCAAAAAGTCATAAAAATGTTTTAAATTTTGTTTAGAACTTTGTGCGTGTAACAAAGTTGTGTTTCCATAAACATTCATTTGTTTACATGTTTGGAAACTAAATCGAGAACGCAGTATAAATATTTAAATTAATTTCTTCTGTATCAGATTCTTGTCCTGGTAAATGACAAAGGCTCGCCTCTATTACTAGGGAGTTATTATAACGTAGTCGGCTATACACCTTTGCCTACCATTTTGGAGACTACAGGCGTAATGTTATGTTGTCACACTGTGCTAAACTGTGTTCGCAATTTAGTTTCCAAAGATATAAACAAGTGTGTTATTGGAAAAATAACTTGAATACGCACACAAGTTCAGCGGGGCAATTGCGGAAAACACTATCAATCGGAATCGGTTTCATTTTCACAGTTCAACCACATTACTTATTGCGTTATTTACGTTGTCAAGCAGACAAATTTTTCGAACATATTTGTGAAGCAATGGATTAGCAATTTGCTTCAAAATGATTCAGATTCCGATTGATAGTGCATTAAGCAATTAGGGTGCAGTTTTTGCTAAAATAACTGCTTTTTACTAAATGCCTATAAAAGTATATACGGTACTTGTAACAAAAAAAAAACAATTTTTAAATTTTTTGTCTGCCTGTATGTTTGTTCCGGCTAATCTCCGAAACGGCTTGACCGATTTTGACAGGACTTTCACTGGCAGATAGATAGCTGGTGTTATAAGATGTAACTTAGACTTTTATTTTAGAAAAAGAATTATGGGTTCCGCGCAAAAAAATGTGCAAAACCCATGAAATTGTGAACAAAATCCGATTCAAATAGGGAAGTATTGACATCTACGCGGGCAACGCTAGTTTATAATATAATAATTAATTAATCATTTACCTAATACAGCGAAAGGAAATTCGTTCCAACCGGGCGTCCCACGAGTACCTCTCGACTTCTTTTTATCTTCACAGAGATAATAATATTTTATTTCTTGATTGAATACATTCATGTCCAACTTTCCCTACATAAATATTTTTTTTCGATTTATGATGATAGTATCGTTATTTTATTGTTATGCTACTAATATGAGAATGGAAGGGCTCGTATTAAGCTACATGCTCGCGCTAGTTTCGCGTGGTCGGTCCGTGGATGGGTGACCATCTTTACATACCGAGACCCTCCGTGCCTCCGAAATTACGTCGATTCGTTGGTCCCGGCTGTCATTCTTGGATGTTTGACAGTCGTTGCGGGTCGTCAGAAGCCCGAAAGTCTGACAACTAGTCTTACCGGTGAAGTGTTGCTCAGTAACTGGGTTGTGGTCAGATAGGCAGTCGCTTCATGTAAAATACTGGTAGGTATTCAGCTACATCCGGTTAGACTGGAAGCCGACCCCAATATAGTTGGGAAAGGGCTAGGCAGATTCGACTCAAACGAGGTTTGTGATTTTATTCTCATAAGAATGTAATAACTGTCGATAATACTATGTTAAGACTGAAAAGTAAGACGTTCTCAAGTAAAAGCTAATTTTAACCGACTTCAAAAAAGGAAGAGTTTAAGCATACGCAGTTTTTTTTTCTTCATGTATGTAGGTACACCGATTTCTCTGGGATTACTGGGTCGATTTACGCGATTCTTTTTTCAAAATTTAAGAATGCGTATCCTAAGAGCGTTTTCCAGTAGCTACAATTGAGGGTACAGACGCCAGCACATCAAGCTACTATAATCTGTCAAATGTCTTTAATAGATTTTCATCTGTATCGCTAAAGCATTAGGTTCAAGGTTGAATGAGAAAATTTGACAGTTTCGGGTAGTGTACCTACTTAGTTACTTTATCAGAAAAATAGTTTTTTTTTTTATGGTAAAAATACTTTTTATAAAAAGTATCGATGTTGTATGCTATAGGTAACTGTTTCCAATTAACTATTTTTGCATTATTAAAAGGTAAGAAAATAAAATTACTATCAACTGCATATCATACAATTTGTAGGTCAAATGAAAGAAAGTGAGTGCTTCAAGGGCAAATAAGTTAAGTTCCTTAATTAATGCAATACTTAGTATAAAGATGTCTAGTGTTGGACCGGGCGTGAATGTTCAGAATGGCTTTCTGAATTCAGGATTATCATTTATTTATTTATTTCCCAAAAGCAGTGCTTTACATTTCCTTATTGTAGTCTACCTTAATAGCTAGATTTACATTCAAAAACAGAAGACGCAAAGGAAGCATTTTGCTTATGGACTCCACACTAGGTCGAGCCTGTCTCGTGGAGTCCATGGGTGATATTACCAAATAGCGAAAATGCGCATTACATTAATACTGGCGGATTGTTACCGTAGAAGCACATGAAAAAGTGTTATTAAATTAAAAAAGGTAATCAAAACAATGAAATATTGACAAAAATTAAAACAGTGAAATAAAATAATAAAGTTACAGGAATATTTAGAGTACAATGTGCACTGTCTGTAGGTAAGTGAGTATGTGTGAGTGAGAGCGGGTGTGTGTGTGTGTGTGATTATGTGTTAGGGTGTGAGGATGCGAGTGTGTGTGTGAGTATTGAGTAGGAACGCAGGTGTTGGTGTGTTATGAAATTACCTTTAAAAGAGATTCGGTTTGACTGTATGATTGAGCTAGCAGCCATTTGCGAACAATATTTTTGACTTGGCTTGTTCTTGAGTTACTGATGCCACACATTCCCACGGCTTTGTTATATATGTGACTGAGTAAAAATTCTTGCATGTGTTGTGCGAAAGTTGAATGCGTCCTAACCGAAGCACACATAAAAACGCGACGTTTATCAGCCTATAATGTTCCCATTACTATAGGGCACAGGCCTCCTCTCGGTGAAGAGTGGGCCGTAATCCACCACGCGGGCCCAGTGGTAGAAGTCACATGCCTTCGAATTTTTGGTTCTAGGACATGCCGGTTTCCTCACGATGTTTCCCTTCGCCGTTTTGAGAGCAGTAGTGATGAAATAATTTACACAAACTAAAGTGCCTGTCAGTGAGTCGAACCTACGACCTACAACTCGTAAGTCGCGGTCTTTACCTCTGGGCCACCAGCTGCTCCGCGTCCTACTGAATTCGGCAAGTACATGCCTAGCAGATTGAGCAGAGGAACGTCTTTCAACATGGTGTTGTATCAATCTGCCTAGCCTTTTCCCAACTATGTTGGGGTCGGCTTCCAGTCTAACCGGATGCAGCTGAATACCAGTATTTTACATGGAGCGACTGCCTATCTGACCTCCACAACCCAGTTACTGGGTAATACGATACCCCTTGGTAAGACTGGTTGTCAGACTTTCGGGCTTCTGACGACCCGTAACGACTGTCAAAGATCCTCGAATGACAGCCGGGACCAACGGCTTAACGTGTTTTCCGAGGCACGGAGGAGTCTCGGTATGAAAAGATGGTCACCCATCCACAGACCAACCTCGGCAAGCGTAGCTTAACCTGATGGATCGACCCGTGCGACTGTTATTACATAGCCACGAGCTCCTCTACAGTACGACAACGTTTAGTTATTTATGTGCTCTCATGCACATTTACAATAATATTACCTACCGTCGGTTTTGTACATGAACCCTGTCAGAGCGCTGCAAATACAATGTTGGCTTGCTGTTGAGTTTGTGGACATTGATCTAACAAAAACTGAGTCAAAACTTATCAAATCAAACCACATTACACAGTTCAAAGGTTCCATCGTTAATTTTCGGATAAAAAAAACCGAACTTTGTCGAATTAAATGTAACTGGTACAGTAAGAGAGAGACGGAATTAGTGCGTCAACCTCGAATACTTTACGACTACCAAATAGAAATTGATTTACATTAATTCGATAGTCACTTTTCATTAGCTATATTTCGGTTTTTCCATAAATAAACGTTGGAACCTTTGAACCTTGTCGGACTGCAACTGATACGGAAAATTCAGAAACTAAAAACATGAAAAACAAAAATAAAAACATGTATTTGTAATCCTAGCGATTATTTTCACTGATAAAGCATCCGACAGCTGATCTGTGAACATCGTTGAGGGCTGCAATATTGTCTTGTTTCTGTTTTATATTGTAGATGTTAATTGTTTCTTTTGAATAAAATAAAGGGTCGGTATTTTGATCCGTAGTTAACTCGACCAATAGTTAAAAATAGTACCAAACTATTAATGGCATTTCGGCAAGCACATTTTTTCAACATTTAACCATTAGTTACTGTTTTTAACCATTGGTTGAGTAAACTACGGATCAGAAAAGCGGCTCTTAATAATGCAAAACATTCAGGTTTACATACCAAGACTCCTCCGTGCCTCGAAAAGCACGTTAAGTCGTTGGTCCCGGCTGTCATTCGTAGATATGTAACAGTCGTTAAGGGTAGTCGGAAGCACGAAAGTCTGACAACCAGTCTTACCAGGGGGTATCGTATTACCCAGTAACTGGGTTGTAGAGGTCAAATATGCAGTCGCGCCATGTCAAATACTGGTATTCAGGTGCATCTGGTTAGACTGGAAGCACCACAGTTGTGAAAGATCTACGAATGACAGCCAACGGCTAAACGTGCTTTCCGAGGCACGAAGGGGTCTCGATATGTAATGGAATGTCACTCATCCACGAACCGACCGCGGCAAGAGTAGCTTAACCTTCGATCGACCCGTGCGGCTGTTATCATTTAGCCACGAGCCCCGTCGATCTACCTAGCTTTTTTAACTATGTTGGGGTCGACTTCCAGTTTAATCGGATGCAGCTCTTTTTCTTTTCGAGTTGATGGTAAATTGTTAAACGAGTTGAGCCCAGTAAGTGGCCACGTCAATCGCGGCATCAGTGGCGTTATGTAGGTTCTCAGAATTGCAGGTGTATGGACACTTTGGACACCAACATTTGGGCCATGGTGTGGATGCAGCTGAATCCAGTATTTTACATGGAGCGACTGCCTATCTGACCTGCACAATCCAGTTACTGGCTAACACAATACCCCTTGGTAACACTGGTGGACTGGCTGGTTGGAACAAGGCTATTATGATGATTAATATTCAATAGTAATGATGCATTGTTCTCATAACACAATTATTATGACATTACTATATTGAAGTACTTTAGTGAGAACCAATGTTATTAATGTATCATGATCATTCATCTAACTTCAAATAAAAAATTTCAAAAACCTACGACATTAATTAAGGGTTTGATTACTGGCAACAAGTATTGATTTTGTTTAAATCCAATGATGCAGTATTAGTTTTCATCAAAATAGAGCCTGAGGCTCCTTCAAGTACTTTAGCTACTGGCACATACTACTAAATATGCCTGGTGACCTGTAATACAGGTTTTTATATAAACCTACTTCAGGCACCAGTCTCTCACAATGTTAGCTTATTGTTGTGCGCTATTGTTAACTATTAGCACTATGTACATAACTTGTGTCGAGAAAATAAACGTTTTATATTATTATTATTAATATGTACAATCTACAAATCTACAATTCACGACGGCTATTAATAACCTATAATAATAACCTGGGACATTATTCACACACGGTCATCTGATCCCAAACTAAGCAGAGCTTGTACAGACGCCAGCACATCAAGCTACTACAATCTGTCAGATTTCTTTAATAGATTTTCGACTTTATTGCCAAAGCATTAGGTTCAAGGTTGATTGGGAAAATCTGACAGTTTCGGGTAGGTTGACCTGCTGGCGTCTGTACTATGAAAACCAGATAACTGATATACTAGATATACTACTTTTTTTTTTTGTAAATAAATAATTATATAGATAATTACACCCATAATAATATTCTATATAATAGTTATTGTGGTAGTGTATTTATTTATTTAATTATGCTTTAATGTCATGGGATTTTGAAATTATTTACCATCATGGGTTTTTAAAATTTTGAATTTATGTTTTATTTGTTGCTTTTTTAGCTAAGAACACGCTCACGAATGAGACAAAGCAAAAAACCGTTTCAAAATCGGCCTAGCCGTTTCCCAGAACAGTGGTAACAGACCTTACCCCAAACGCATGTACCGTCACCGTGGCCGTCGCGGGTAATAATAATTACCAAAATTCTTTTATTGAGGCTGTTGTCTTATATTATCATCAATGAAGTTCTATTTCATAATCTCGAGGTATGTTCTGGCAGGTTATTTGACACCAACCCTATATCAAAATCAAAAATCATTTGTTCAAATTAGGCTGCGGATCAGCACATTTAGAACATCAAATTTGTATAGGGTGACTGGTAATTAGTGACTAATACTAAAACATGATTGTACTAATGATAACAAACAACTTTCACGATGGCACCAAACCTGAAATCATGAAAAAAAATCTGCTGTTCCTTACATTTTGACAAGTTCTGCGAACATTATGTATGGAACAGCTGATATTTTCTGTTTTCCACGCATCTTCTAGCAAATAGAACATGATGGATATCATCATCTGCCTAGCCTTTTCCCAATTATATTGGGGTCGGCTTCCAGTCTCACCGGATGCAACTGAAACTATTTTACATGGAGCACCTGCCTATCAGATCTCCACAACCCAGTTACTGGGCAATACGCAACCCTTGGTAAGACTGGAGCATGATGGATATGCAAAGGAATTGCTTGATACTTCATAATGACCACAGATGCCAGATATTGTTTCTTATGGTTTATTTGTAGTAATTCTAATAAGCATTGTTTTCTCAGCACATCACCTTATTTTACTTCTCAAACAGGTTTTGGTTGTAAAATTAATCATACCAAAAACCATCAGTAGGTATTTGAAATAGTTCTCAGTATTTAAAACTGAAAACTTATTAAAATGACATGAGCTATTGCAATGTAATGTTTGTTTTTGTATAGAAAGACATTGTTTGAACAAAAAAAAACTCAGTATTATTATAAAAAAAAACTGTATTAGTACCTACATTATACTTCTACTATCAGAGGATGATTTAATGAACCTCATTCTTCTAATAAGTTATTTTTAATTGTTTGATATTTTATTTATATTCCCATCACAAGCTTATAAAACAAGAATCTAATCAGGCAGAATACACACATACCTTTGCCAACATGATAAGATGACAAGAAAACAATAACTTCTTCAGTCAGATTATAAAAACATTGGATTACAGATATATGTAAATAAAACCGTTCATTATCTATTCGAGCACAATTGATTTGTTTTTCATGTTTTATTTTTAGAACGGATCGTGATACACACAAACAGTTGTGATTTTAGTGTAAATAGTGTCAGAACGTCACTCGTTGGGGTACAAGTTTTAATGAGAATTCGTTGCCTCCTACAGAGATTTTTTTTTAGCTTTTATTGTGCCGCATTATGGTGCATTGGAGTCAAACAACTATCTCTCGGGGCAGGTGCAAGTCTATTGACGGGCCTGGCGGCGCAGCTCGACCGGCCGGGCCCGCAACCCAGACGATTTTTTAGATAATTATAAAATGACCACGCCAAACGCTACACACATCGATATCTTTTAAAATGACCTTCATTCTGTCACCCTCAATTAATCGACCAAACGCGTAATTTCATAGAAAATAGAAAACACTTGTTACGATACGTCAAAAAGTAGTATGTTTTCGATAGAAATAATTTACCTGTATTTATCCAGTAACAAAAGCACCGACGGCCACCAGGAGACAAATATGGACAGATGCGTTGGCACGGAATTTTCCAACGTAATATTTACCGCAACTAGTGCCACAGTTTTCAGTGAAAAAAAGTTCGATATTTAGGCTCAAAAATATTTGAAATTTACGCGAAAATGTTTATAAAATATGTCCGACTAAACATGGCGTCCAAAGATGTCCGACCAAATTCAATATGGCGAAGCAAAATGGACGCCCGTTCTCCAGCCGCCCGTACTAGCAAACTCCACCGAGAAAGCAAAAGCAACATTCATGTCATTTGGAAAAAAAAATCTTCCATACACAAATGTTGCCATAGTCAAACCTCCATCGTCTTGTTTCCTATTTAATTTCAGCAAAACAAAGCAACTGAAAATTATATTAATATTTTAATTATACAGACGAACTGTCATTAACAATCTGACATAAGTTTAATTAATAAATAAAGCGTATTTTCATAAAAAAACACAAAAGTTCTCATGTTTACAAACAGAATTCATTAGCACAGCTGTCAAACTCTCCCCAATGCTGCCATCTATACAAAAACTTTGCTGCAACAGCGTTATCTGTCGGCGTAAATTCGTTTCATTTCATCTGTCATTTTCCGTTTACCTCTCCTTTTCCTGTGGTTCAGACGTTCAGCAGTTTTCAATTTTTCATAGTTGTTCCGAAATATTTGCTAGTGGCTGTACGATTATATTTATAGATTGGGTGTCCGGTGTTGGAAGGTGTGATCCTGACCTCATGCAACTAATGTTATCTATGGTAATATGAACAATAATTGTTATAATTTTTATAAAAAAGGAATATATATGTCACTCCAAATAAATTATTTATTTGGTGTGACATATATATTCCTTTTAAAATTAGTTTTATTTTTTCACTGGAGTAAAATATACACAAATTCAATGTTTTATTATAAATTGCTCTCCAGATCATATTGCCATCATCCAATTTTCCCTATCATCCGGCATGCACTCCGTGTTGTCGCCAATGTGTCGAGTCCGTGTCTAAACCAGCTATACCTACTAACAAATTATGATTTACAGCATACAAGACCCCTCTTGTCAAGAAACAGCACCCGTTTCCGAAGGCCCATTATGGAAGACGTCATACAGTTACCATGCTCTGTGGAGGAGGAATCGGCCCCGAGTGCGTTACGTGAGAGTGAGTTACGTGAATGTGCAGGAGGTTTTCAAGTAAGTGCCTTTTTGTGTGAACCTACGTCTGTCAGGAAAAGAACTGATGAAATGATCTGATTTCTATTCAAAATAATACACAGAAAGCTTTTGTACATTATGTATTTGCTTGAGAATAAAATATATTTTTTTATAGTTATATTCTTTTGCAAATAAAATTATTAGAAGCAACATAATATATTTTTCATTACATCTTTTCTAAAGCATCGCTGGAGTTGAAAGGGATAAAAGCTAAAAGGGGCTGCAGATCAATCATAGTAGGTATATATTTTCAATCCGCATTATTTAGTCTGTTCTAAAAGTGTACAATTTAAATGTGAACAATTTATGTTTTTCTTTTAGCAAAGCTATAGATGGGCTACAATAATTAGTCATTTATTAAGCATAGCATAAATATACAGTATGTTAACCAACAGAGGGCGTTCCCGTTAACCCGCAATAGTATAGCATCCATACATGCTAAAAAAAATATTACCATTCGAAAACAAAATGGTTTTTATTTTTTTTAATATTAAAATATTCACTAAAAATGTTAAATTGATACGTAAAAGAAACATTTTTAGTGAATATTTTAATATTAAAAAAATAAAAACCATTTTGGTTTTCGAATGGTAATATTTTTTTTAGCATGTATGGATGCTATACTATTGCGGGTTAACGGGAACGCCCTCTGTTGGTTAACATACTGTATATATGTCTTTATATATAAAGACGCTTGAAAAGCAAGAATTACCAAGGAACATATTGGGCAATATTGAGTTTTAATATATTAAGAAAGTTCATAATCTTTGAATGCCAGTTTGTCCTATAGACTGCATGATGTAAACTGCATTTAAACTTCGTTGGAATCAAATAGTTATACCAAAAGTTTTACAATTAAAAAAAAATAATGTTTAACATGCTCTAGTGTAAAGTTGTCAACTTGTTGTTTGGTAAATATGGCCTTTTTGGCATCGATATTATGCAGTGTGTGTATAATTATTACATGCGTACCTATGCTTTGATTTTTCAACATAATATACTGCCTTAGTACTTAACACTCTCAGCGCCAAGGGCCTGGTGACTGTCCTGTCAATTTTAGAAAAAAAAAAAAAAGTTCCAAGCTAATTTTAAAATGGTCTAATGTATAGAAAGAGTGTGTATTAGCAATGCATAAAGTCGAAACTAACTAGAGGGCTGTGTATCTAAAATGATACACAAGTGTTGATACAGTGTGTGCAATAATGATACACATGGGCACTGAGGGTGTTAATCTTTGATCAAATGAGTCATGTATTAGATTATTATTAGGTTTCGGCATGATAAGGTAATAGACAGACAGTTTTTTTTTTTTCATTTATTATCTTAGCCAGAATGGTTATAAATGAAATTGTAGTCTTAAATCATCATTCTCTTGCCACTTTTCAACTTTCTCTTATATAGGGTGACTGGTAATAATTAGTGACCAATACTTAAACACATGATTGTACTCATGATAACAAACAACTTTTACTATGGGACCAAAGATGTAATCGCAAAAATCGTGCTTAAGTATCAGCACAGATTAATACATATGGCAGTCCACAGTTTAGGCATGAAGCTACAAGTACACAGTGGGCCTATCTCATTGGACCAATTCAGTGGGACTGCCGCAGTTAGAATGTATAAGAGTTATGCATTAGAAAGAGAGGCAACTTGTAGGTGAATATAACTGTAGGTAATAAGCGTTGTATGACCTGAATTGTACTTTAGCGTGTATAATTTTGCAGAGTGTACCATCTGACAGGCCAGTTGGCGTGGTTGGTTAAGATACCACCTATCATGCCGCAGGTCATAGGTTCGATTCCCATCCAGGACAAACATTTGTGTGCATGAACATGTCTGTTTGTTCTGAGTCTGGGTGTAATTATCTATATAAGTATGTACTTACAAAAAAAAGTAGTGTATGTAGTATATCAGTTATCTGGTTTCCATAGTACAAGCTCTGTTTAGTTTGGGATCAGATGACCGTGTGTGAATAATGTCCCAGATTATTATTATTATTATTATCTGTACTAATCTGTGGTACCTGTCACTAATTACTAGTCACCCTATATACCCACTTTATTCTATGCATAATACTCCACATCCCTCATAGCTTCCTCATCTCAGCTGCATGCAAATAGCCTTTCATTTCATCCCTTTTGTAGCCCAACATTCTGATCCATACAAGACAGCAGATCAAATCATTATTGTATTGGGTTGGCTAATAAGTAATGAGCGACATACACCTATTTTATTTGTATTTATTTATTAAATGAATAATTGTTAATCATTAATAATATATTCACCGTCGTTTTCCACCATTCGCCAATCGATCTGGCAAAGAGTGAATGGCGTCCGTATAGAACTTCGTTGGTTTTGAATTGAAGAAGTCATCTATGTATTGTTTCAAGTGTGGTTCATCGTCAAAGCTTTTTTCCCGTAAATTATTACTAAGTGATCGGAACAAGCTGAAATCAGTTGGTGCTAAGTCCGGCGAATATGGAGGGTGGGGTATTATTTCCCAATTAACCTTTCATTCAAAAAACACCTAATTACATTAATGTAATTAGGTGCTTTTTCGAGTGGCGCACTCGCATAAAAAAATGGTGCGCAGACCTGCGTTCCGGCATTCGAAGGGTTAAGCTCCAATAGTTTTAGCCTGGTACTCTTAGCAATATGCGGCCGGGCATTGTCGTGCAGGAAAAATATTTTGTCGTGTTCTGGACGTTTGCGATGGATGTCAAATCTTCAGTTTTTCGAGTTGATCACAATATACTGTTGCTGTAATCGTAGTATTAGTAGGAAGGAATTCCCAGCTTATTACTCCATGTATATCCCACCAGACAAAGCATTACCTTGCGAGGATGAAGATCACCTTTTGACGTTGGTTTTCCCTGTTCTTTACATCCCAGCCACTGGCGCTTGCGTGTGTGATTAACATAGAGAACCCACTTTTCATCTCCAGTGACAAGATGATCTAACCAATTAAATGTGCGGTGGAAAGATAAAAGTTGTACACAAATCTCAGCTCGGTAGGTCAGCTGATCTTTACTACCCAAACAATATATTTTTAAGTCTTTCCCAAACCATGTAAATGATTTTCTATGGTGCCATGAGAGCACTCGAGCTGAACAGCCAAATCGCGTGTAGTTCTTCGAGGATCTTCTTCGATTAATAGTTTTTATTTATTTCCACGGGGCGCCCAGACCTTGGTTGATCGGTTAAGGAAAAATCGTTATTGCGGAGCCGTTGGAACCAGCGCTTTGCTGTTGCTTCGGAGACTGCATCGTGAGCTATCCTTTGACATATATTACGTGTAGCTTCTGCAGCAGAATGCCCAGATTGAAACTCATTTAATAAACAATGTCGTACGTGGGTTTTAATATCACTCATTTCTTTGTGAACTTTAACGCACTAACAGCCAAACTATCAATAACGCGCATGAGCGCGACTCGCTCTTTATATACCCTCTGCTACAGAACGTTCTCGAACCTTTCCGAAAATTCTAGAAATTATTAACTAAAACGCTCATTACTTATTAGCCAACCCGATATAAATCTTCCCCTTAAGTTCATTCTCAAATATATGTAGTATAATTTATGTTCTAATAACATTTACAGGTACTTAGGAGCCCAGATAGACTTTGAGGTTGTGATTATTGAGCCCAAAGGAAACAACAATGAGAACATAAACTACGCTATCACTTCCGTCAAGAGGAATGATGTCAGTCTTAAGGTATGAAGTTTTTGGAGCAGCAAAGGTATCAAATACTGAAGCAGACCTGCCTCGCATCACTACATAGTATAAAACAAAGTCGCTTCCCGCTGTCTGTATGTCCCTATGTATGCTGATCTTGTAAAACTACGCAAAGGATTTTGAAGCGTTTTTTTTTTAGTAGATAGTGATTCAAGAGGAAGGTTTATATGCATAATATAGTAGAGAAACTGATAATTTTAGAGGTTTCTAATATGATGTCGTAAATAAACACATTTTTTTTTGCGCTTACAGTGCAAACGCTGGCTAAACCCTACGAGATAGATCTAAATTATGTACTACAGTATTGTACACCTTAAAAAGGTCTACAAAAAGACCGCGATGGTATATGTCTATCTTTTAGGGATAACCCACAATAAATCTGACAGTTTCGGGTAGGTTGACCTGCTGGCGTCTGTACCTACCACTCAACTCTATTCTTAATAGATTCATTCAGCTTCAGTACCTATGTGAATAATGTTTTTAAACAACTAACTTTATTCACAAATCATATCATTATGACCTAGTATGTATTATAATGTTTAACAATTGAGTACTTTAAAATTAAAACTTGTTTCAGATTTGTGATGCACATCTCAATATACTGTATGTTGATGCATCATTTGGTGGTGCTTCACATGATTCCTATGTATGGAATCAAAGCCCCTTAAAACCTCTTTTAGAAAATCTGCAAAGGAATAATGAGAGCTGTTGGCTATTAGGTATGGCATTATAATTCATTGAGTCATTATTTTGGCTGGTTATTGATAAGATGAGAATGCTCATAATGTAATTTGTTGATGGAAACTAAAATGAGTAGTTCTATTGTGATGGGTGTTATTTGAAATATGAATTAAAACAACGGAAATATTAGGTTGGGGAAAAAGTTTCTTCGCATTTTTTAAGACAATTCAAAACATTTTTTAATATAGTTTATTTACATTTAACTAAAGTATGTAGGTACCATTTTGTTCGATAACTTTTGCCATCTAGTAGGTAGGGACATGATCCCATTGCTATAGAAATTTTGGGACTTCTGGTCAAAATACCGCGACAAGTGGTTTTGGCAGTCCTCTCGTGATGTTAACCTGACACTGCCTAAAGAATTCTGAAGAGACCGAAACAGGTGGAAATTTGAAAGTGCAAGGTCAGGACTATACGGCGGATGCATTAACACCTCCCCGCCAAACTCTCTTAATTTTTGCCGAGTTGCTAAAGATGTGTGAGGTCTAGCGTTATCATGATGAAAAACCACACCCCTTCTGTTGATTAGTTCCGGCCGCTTTCTCTCAACTTCTTGCTTTAATCTCATCAGTTGTTCGCAGTAGAGTTCAGAATCGATGGTCCTGCCTGGTGGTAACAGCTCATAATGAATAATGCCCTTCCAATCCCACCACACACACAGCATCACCTTGTTGCGAGTTAACCCGGGTTTCGCCACAGTCTGTGAAGCTTTGACCACGACCTTTTTCGCACGTTCTTGTCATACGTGATCCACTTTTCATCACCAGTTATCAGCTTCTTCAAAAATGGTTCGGTTTCATTACGTCGTAATAAAGAATCCCAAATGAGTACACGGTTCATTAGGTTTCTTTCAGTGAGCTCGTGAGGTACCCAAATGTCGAGCTTTTTTGTGTACCCAGTTTTTTTTTCAAATGCGCCAAAACTGTTTTGTGGTCAATTTCCAGTTCTTCAGCTACGTCGTAACTACTGATATGCCGATCTTGCTCCACTTTTTCAAAAATGGCATCCATTTTATCCGTAATAGGGCGACCAGAGCGACGTGCATCTTTGACATCAAAATTTCCGGATTGAAAACGCTTAAACCAAATTTGTGCTACTCTCACAGACACTAGACTAGGTCCATAAACATCGCAAATTTTTTTCGCGGCTTGCGTTGCATTTTTACCTTTTTTGTAGTAAAATTTTAAAATGAATCGAATTTCTTCATTAGATTCACTCATCTTGACGGTACGAAAAACAAATGAAAATCACACATTTTCCTAATTTGAATTTGGAATTATGTTCTTTAAAATTTAAACTTTCAATGATACCAAAACCAGCCAGATACAAATAGTATAGCCAAAGACATTTTATTACAAGTTCATACATACTATAATGCGAAAAAACTTTTTCCCCAACCTAATATTTATACTATTTTATTAATATTTCAGGTGATTCTGGACATGCACAGCGCCCTTGGATGATGACACCAATCTTAGGCGCAGCTCTGGGTTCGCCAGAACAATATTATACAGAACTTCATTGTAAAGTCAGAAACACTGTTTAGCGTTGCATTGGAGTTCTTAAAGCACGTTGGCGGTCTTTGTTAGCACACAGGGTACTTCACTATGACCCAGTTACAGCAGCCAAGATAGTGAATGTGTTGTTCTACACAACATCGCCAATTCACGTAATGTTCCAATGCCTTAGCCTCACAGTGTTGATGATATTTACAATGGCTTACAGGGCCAAGTCCTTAGAGAGGTGACTAGAAATGAGGCCATCACAGACAACACTAGGAATATTCTTGTCCAAAGGCTTAAATGCTAGAAACATTTATAATTAATATTCTGTTGTGTCCAATTATTAAAAAAAAAAAATGTTTTTGCATTAATGTTACTTTTTTTATTGATTTATATTGATTGATTTAGAATGCTAGAGCTAATTTGTAATTTTCTGTTGTGTGAAATGTTGCTCATAATAATCTCGAGTCTTATTTTCTTTTATTGATATTAGTTTTTTTACTGGTTATGTTATGTGAATAAAGTCCAAAGATTTAGAATGCTAATAGAGATAATTTGTAATATGTATTCTGTTGTGTGTAATGTTGCTCATAATAATCTCAAACTCTTATTTTCTTGTATTATTACTTTTTTATGTGAATATCCATACAACTATATTTGTTTTGTGAAACATGTTGGAAAAAAATACAATAAGTAATATGATGTAGGAGGTAATGTAACGGAGGAGCTTGTGGCTAAGCAATAATTGCCGCACGGGTCGATCCATCAGGTTAAGCTACGCTTGCCGGGGTTGGTCTGTGGATGGGTGACCATCTTTTCGTTAGCACGTTAAGCCGTTGGTCCCGGCTGTCATTCGTGGATATTTGACAGTCGTTACGGGTCGTCAGAAGCCCGAAGGTCTGACAACCAGTCTTACCAAGGGGTATCGTATTACCTTGGGTTGTGGAGGTCAGATGATATTCAGCTGCATCCGGTTAGACTGGAAGCGGACCCCAACATAGTTGGGAAAAGGCTAGGCTGATTGATATTGATGTAGGAGGTAATGTTTTAATTAGTAGAATTGCGATGTATATATTTACTTATAAATTAACGATTACACCAACAGCTTTATACAATAAATCATAAGTACCTATACATAACAATTAGCCTTGGACTTACATAGTCACCAATAATTGGTGACTAAGTCCATGGCTAATTGTTAAAATAGCAAATTTGGCCAAATTACTTAAAACTAAGACATAAACAACAAATATACATAGGTATGACGGCGGCGTCGTCGTGCGTCATTTCTCTAAACTGTAAACAACACGCACACCGAACACGCCATCGACAAGTACGTCACTCGACCACTCCACCCCCCTACTCGACTTGTTTTGATACATGTATAAAAGAGCGCGCAGCGGGGAAACAAGCGTACCGCTGGCTGGGACAAGATGCTGAGCGACCTAGAGCCTATCCACCTAGCCTTCTGGCAACTCCAAAGAAAGCTCAGATCCCAAGAGACTGCCTCTATGCCCCCCCTTATCCGCCCTGACAAGACCATCGACAAGGCTGAATGCCTAGCCGACAGTCTTGAGGCCCAGTGCTCATCACCCAGCTCTCAACCTGTAGACCAAGCTCACCTCTCTGAGGTTGACGCGGAAGTCGAACGTAGAGCCTCCCTCCCTCCCGTTGAAGACCCTGATTGTCCTCTGCCCCCCGTCACTCCAGACGAGGTGCAGGACATAATCAAGGGTCTTAAACCCCGTAAAGCCCCCGGCTCAGATGGAATTACCAATAAGGTGATCCAACTCTTCCCTGCCCACCTCATCATACTCATGGTCACCATCTTCAATGGTGCCATGAGCAACAACATCTTTCCTCAAGCATGGAAAGAGGCCACTGTAATTGGCATCCCCAAGCCCGGTAAGCCCAAGGCTGAGCCCACTAGTTACGGCCCCATCAGTCTGCTCAATGTGACCGATCACCATGTTCGCCAAGCCGATCCCTTGGGAGACGCGAGCCAAATACCTTGGTGTGACCCTCGACCACCACCTCTCCTTCGCTGAGCACATAAAGCGTTCGCGCGCCTCTTTCGCGCTCGGTAGACTCCACTCCGTTCTGAATGCACGTAGCAAATTGTCACTTAGATGCAAATTGCGCATTTATACAGCGTGCATTCGCCCAATCATGATCTACGCGGGTTAAATGTTTGCGCACGCAAAACCCCACCTCATTCATAGGATGCAGGCCCTCCAAAACCGTTTCCTCCGAAAGGCAACGGGAGCCCCTTGGTTCGTTCGGAACGAAATCCTCCACATAGATCTCGACATTCCCACCATCTCCCAGTTCTTGAAGCGCAATTCCAAGCGTTTCTTCGACTCGGCCACCGACCCTCTGGTTGTCGAGGCGGCTACCTATGTCCCCTCTCGTATTAGTAAGGTCCGCCGCCCTAGGCTTGCCCTCTCAGATCCCGACGACCCTATAACTCTTTTCCAGGAGAGCAGTAGGGACCGTAGGAACAAAAACAAATCGACATTCCGACCTCGCCGCCGAGGTCCCTCGCGACGACCCCTTAGTAATCGTCCTCCATCCCGTCCCTTGCTCGGGTATGAAGTGTCAGCTGGTAGCGTAGCTGAGCCAGTAGCTTTAAACTCCCCTGATAATAATAATCACTCCAATTTGATCCAGCCTGTCCCATCTTGCTGTCTTCCCCCCAGCGACGCCCTAAGCCGAGGTTCGTCCCCCACAGGGGGAGCCCTTAGCGTGTAGTCGCTTAGTCTGTAAGTTTTATGCCCCTGGCTGGAGGCTTTTAAGGCAGCCACAGGATAGTCCGGTTAAGTAGTCACGGCCTCTCTAGGCCAACTACGAGATGCCATTTATAAAAAAAAAGAAACAACTCAGTCTTGGCTCTGGCGTGGGACGGTGCACAAGTTGTACATTCGAATTAATTATCACTTCAATTACCAAATTGTCACAGTGGCGTAGCTAGGGGGGGCGTCGGGGGCGGTCCGCACCGGGTGTCACCGGTTCCGGGGTGACACCTGACTGTATAAAAAAATTTACACAAACTGTCACGTTTTTTAATGATAAATAATATGGGTTTGAAGCTATTTTAACCAAGTTATCCGAACAAAATAATTTAATTTATCAATTGTGATTATTTATAAATGCACGTACCTATTATTTGAAATAAATGTTAACAAGAAATTATTCACTCTGACCACACATTAGACCATGATTTTTTTCCAGTGTACACACTGTTATTTTTATGTTCATGGCTCTATGGCGCGATCAATCGGGGAGCCCCTCAAAATGTTGACGTTTTATTTAGCCCTACTACTACTACACTAACTGATTGGGGATTCCCCTGAAATAGTCGTTGCTTGTCGCCTGTGTCATTGCTCATTTCTTTCGCGAATTTTTAAAATTTACTGGTTTTTATGATGAGATATCAGAAACAGAACTCTTTTTAGAGATACCGAGGTAGAGAAGACATTTAAAAGCGGCTAATGTTACAGTTTCTAGCTGGGTGACTCTAGACTTTTTGAAATTCATCGTGGAATGGGACTTTACAGAATCTCTTCCGAATCTTATGGTCGCACTAAAGTTATTTATGACAATTTGCGTATCAGTTGCTTCATGTGGGTGGAGTTTCAGCAAACTAAAATTAATTAAAAATTACTTGCGGGCAACAATGACCAAAAACATACTTAAAAATCTTAGCATATTAACAATAGAACATGAGGCAACACAAAATATAAATTTTGATGATGTGATTTCCGAGTTTGCAGCTGTTAAATTTAGAAAAAAAGAGATTTTAGTGCTTGTACTTGAGATTAGTATAAACAAATGTAGGTAATTAGTAACTATTAGTATCAAAATTTCTATTGTAATTATGAAAGACTTATTTATATTAATTAAATAAAAACATACTATACGTTTATTGCATATTTATTCATTTTAACAGATTTCATTATTGGGTGACACCACATTTATGCGCACCGGGTGCCACCCATGTTAGCTACGCCACTGAATTGTCATCGTATGATTTATGATCAATTAATGATGATTATTTGTAATTAATAAGATAGTGCCATTATGGTAATTGCTACAATTAGTGACTTAGCTATAAAAATTGTAATTATTATAATAATAAAAAGCAATAATTCAATCTATCGTCAGCCTATCATTAAATTATATATGACCCGTTTTCCTACAGGTACATAAAATAAGGTAAAAATTAAATCAAAATAAAAAGTATAACTAATAATAATAATTTTAGATAGTGATCCCGAGATATGTACAGACGACAGCACATCAAGCTACTACAATCTGTCAGATTTCTTTAATAGATTTTCGACTTTATTGCTTAAAGCATTAGGTTCAATGTTGATTGGGAAAATCTGACAGTTTCGGGTAGGTTAACCTGCTGGCGTCTGTACATCATCCCGTATCTCCCTCATCAACTGGACCCCCGCTTCCACTGCGGCGGCAAGTCGCTCTTCAGCAGCAATCCGCCGACTTTCATTCTCATACGCCCAGCGTGGGGCCCTTTCTTCTCTAGGTACTGTAATTTATATAACTTTACATTAACTTCAGATTAAAAAAAAAAAGCCTGCAGAAATCTATTTTATAACACGATCTATACTAACGGTGGTTTTGTGGGCTCGAGCTTCGGGCTGGTGGAGTAGAGTGACGAGTTTGCCCTAAAAAGAAAACTAGTTTTTAATTTGGCTTTTACCTATCCTACCTACTTTTTTAAATTTACCTACATATTTAGGCTTGTGTTTGACCACAATATTTATGTTGCAACATAATTATATTTGCTATTTTCTCTCGACGAAACCTCTGGTTGAATATCGGACATATTCTGCTTACGAATGTCTTGAGTACCTATCGGCGGCCTCGCAGTGCGCCGGCGCCGGTACTGAAGACATTCTTACGGCGCCGCCGGAGGGTGGCGGCGTAAAAGTTTGCGATTCGGGTTGTAGCCCTAATGGAGATGGAATATCTTCGTCAAGCCATTCCACTTCCATTATATCTTCAGCGCGTATAATGGACGAGTGAGAAGCTGAGGACGATGTGACGAAGTACTGAGATAAGCAGGATCGGGTGCTGCAGTCCCAGAATCGGCAAGGGCCTCATGGGACTCATCTACTGATGGTATCTGTAAAATATTCAATGATTTTTTATTACTTATCACCAAATACTTATTAAATACCCATGAAAGAAATTAATAATGATTAATTTTGAGACTAACAGGCAGGCGAGTGCGCCTGCCTGTTAGTCTACCTGGTAGTCTGCCTGTTAGTTGCGTGGAGTGCCACGCAAGCCCTCCACCGCCACTGGACCTATTAGTGCTAGCACTCTCTTCTCTATTTCAATTAGAGCAGTGGGTCCTAACCGGTGGTCCCTGGAAGCACCCAAAGTGGCCCGCGAAGCCATCGGACAAATATTAAATAAGGTATTCGGGAACTGATCTGCAATCCTTTCATTGTCAAAGTTACTGAGGTGCCTGATGGTATTCAAGACGAAGTGATTGAAATGCAACACGGTAGTAGCTTGAATCTTCAATATTAATTCCTGCTTCGAACGTATCATACGTTCGAAGCAGGAATTAATATTGAAGATTTTTGGAGCCCAAAGGTAATTTCTTTTCCATAGATTCGAGAAATTGCTAAGCGTTACCTAACTTTGTTTTCATCGACATATTTATGCGAACAGGGGTTCTCAGCGCTTCTAATAATTAAAAACAAGCACCGAAATCGGTTGGATACTAGGTGTCGTGCGTTTAGCTTTGAGTAGCACTGAAACAAGGATTCAGAAGTTAGTAAAGAGAATGCAATCACAAAAATATTAATAATAGGTTGGGGAAAAAGTTTCTTCGCATTTTTTAAGAAAATTCAAAACATTTTTTAATATAGTTTATTTACATTTAACTAAAGTATGTAGGTACCATTTTGTTCGATAACTTGACAAGTGGTTTTGGCAGTCCTCTCGTGATGTTAACCTGACACTGCCTAAAGAATTCTGAAGAGACCGAAACAGGTGGAAATCTGAAGGTGCAAGTTCAGGACTATACGGCGGATGCATTAACACCTCCCAGCCAAACTCTCTTAATTTTTGCTGAGTGGCTAAAGATGTGTGAGGTCTAGCGTTATCGTGATGAAAAACCACACCCCTTCTGTTGATTAATTCCGGCCGCTTTCTTTCAACTTCTTGCTTTAATCTCATCAGTTGTTCGCAGTAGAGTTCAGAATCGATGGTCCTGCCTGGTGGTAACAGCTCATAATGAATAATGCCCTTCCAATCCCACCACACACACAGCATCACCTTGTTGCGAGTTAACCCGGGTTTCGCCACAGTCTGTGAAGCCTGACCGGCCTTTGACCACGACCTTTTTCGGACGTTCTTGTCATACGTGATCCACTTTTCATCACCAGTTATCAGCGTCTTCAAAAATGGTTCGGTTTCATTACGTCGTAATAAAGAATCACAAATGAGTACACGGTTCATTGGGTTTTTTTCAGTGAGCTCGTGAGGTACCCAAATGTCAAGCTTTTTTGTGTACCCAGTTTTTTCAAATGCGCCAAAACTGTTTTGTGGTCAATTTCCAGTTCTTCAGCTACGTCGTAACTACTGATATGCCGATCTTGCTCCACTTTTTCAAAAATGGCATCCATTTTATCCGTAATAGGGCGACCAGAGCGACGTGCATCTTTGACATCAAAATTTCCGGATTGAAAACGCTTAAACCAAATTTGTGCTACTCTCACAGACACTACACTAGGTCCATAAACATCGTAAATTTTTTTCGCGGCTTGCGTTGCATTTTTACCTTTTTTGTAGTAAAATTTTAAAATGTATCGAATTTCTTCATTAGATTCACTCATCTTGACGGTACGAAAAACAAATGAAAATCACACATTTTCCTAATTTGAATTTGGAATTATGTTCTTTAAAATTTAAACTTTCAATGATACCAAAACCAGCCAGATACAAATAGTATAGCCAAAGAGATTTTATTACAAGTTCATACATAGGTACTATAATGCGAAAAGACTTTTTCCCCAACCTAATATATTATTTTTATCTTAGATCTCAAAATAAAATAAAATATCAAAATATCTAAAATAATTAAAAAAATGTTGGCTTGAACAGTTATTTGCATTTTTTAGGGTTCCGTACCTCTAAATGAAAAAAAACTGATCCTTATAGGATCTCTCGTGGTCTGTCTGTCCGTCTGTCACAGCCAATTTGCTTCGAATCTAATGGACCGATTAAGTTGTTTGGTACACGTATGTATTTCTGTGACCCAAACACGGATGTGTAACGTAAACAAATGCATTTTGAATATGGAGGTCAATTTTGGGGGGTTAATGAGAAAATTGACTTGCAGACTACTGTGTGACATATCAAATGGAAGGACTTACTGTGAGGGTCTCAAATATATATTTTTTATAATTTTAAAATAAATCATTTTAAAGTTATTTAAGAAAATAGGCGAAAATTAACCATTCCCTTATCTCCGAAACTACTGAGCCTAAAATTTTGAAAAAAATACAGAAAATAGTTCAATAGGTACCTATAGATTACCTACAGGAAAACGTACAAGAAGTGTATGGTCTTAAAACAACATTGTAAATCTCTCAATATTGTGCGTACTAAGTTACATTAAAATTTGCAGTTGGAATGTATAGGAGAACATATTTTTCAACTACAATGTTAAGCTTGTTCTTAGGATTCATCCCAACTACGGAACCTGTCATTGTGAGTAGTCCGACACGCACTTGGCCGGTTTTGTATTATTTATAGATAGAACAATTCTATTATAATTTTCATTTACTGTATTTACTCCCAAACAGAAAGTGGTCCATGGCAAGACAAAAAAAAAAGTGAAATGGTCCCTCATCACTAAAAGGTTTACTAAGAACCACTGATTTAGAGGAACAAGCCTGTTAGCCCCTCCACCAGTTGCTGACGCATTCCTATTATGTCATTCGAATCAAACCCGCCCGCTAAAAAAAAAAATATTATGCAATTGTTAGTAATTATTGCGTCATAATTATTTGTCCGGCTAGTAGCGTGGTCATTTGTTGTTCATAATTTGTAGTGATCACTGTTGTTATGGCTTCGAACGTAAATACAGAAGGAAGAAACTCCATCGACATCGTCGCGCAGCGTCAAATTGTGAAGTTTATGTTTCTGGAGGGACTCACAGCGGCCGAAGCCCATCGAAGATTGGTCAGTGATGACGTCTAATGCACTCTCTCCAACTACAGTAAAAGAGTGGAACCGGCGCTTCAGGGCTGGGAACTATGATGTTTCGGAACATCGTGGAGGTGACCGTAAATCTGGACCTGAAACTGAGGAACGCTTGAAGGTAATCCAAAATATTTTCCAGGAGTCTAGAGCTTGGTCAATTACCTCGCTGTCGTCTCACATTGGCATACCTAGAACCACTTGTTATAAAATTATGACGAAAATACTCAAAATGCGCAAAATTAACACACGGTACCCACACCGCGCGAATTGACTCAAGACCAGATGGATCAGCGTGTGGACTACGCAAAAATTAATTTACGTGCATATAATCAGCAACCAAGCCGTTTAAATCATAGGTACTTACCTACATTGACTATTGACGAAACCTGGATCAGCCTATACCGACAACCTGAGAAGGACCAAGCCAAACAATGGCTTTACCAGGGCGAAACACAACCAACAGAGGCACGAGCAGAAAAGTTTGGACCTAAGTTCCTGTTGGTGCTAGCGTTAGACTACAACGGCATCTGCTATTATGAAATACTGGGTCACAACGAAAAAATGAATCACCAACGCTATATTCAATTTTTAAACAATTTGATGAACAGTTGGGCTCCGAACCGTAAGCACTCAGTATGGCTGTCGGATGACAATGCTCGGCCTCACCGTCACTCCGCTGTGGACGAGTGGATGAGTGCACGCCACACTGAGCGTTGGGTTCAGTCGCCCTATTCTCCCGACATCAGTCCGTGTGACTATGGGTTCTTCCATCAGTTAAAACGCAACATAGGCGGCCGTGTTTATTCTGACCTTGGATCCTTACGCGCTGCCCTAGACATGGATATAAAGGCTGGCAACGAAGATGGAAGATACCAGTCCGTTAGAAAATTACCTGAGCGCTGGCAAGCAGTTATAAATTCTAAAGGCTAAACCTCTAGCTGATGTTGCTATAAATATAAAATGAAACAAAACAGTTTTTGTTTTATTTGAATTTTAGTGTGGGCGGGTTTGATCCGAATGACCTAATACTTGAATCAGCACCTTTGCCCTTCGTTTTAGCCTTAAACTGAGTAATGATTCATAATAACTTTCTGGATGGAAATCTATATATTAGATAGATAAGCAATATTATAAGTTGATACCTAGTGTGTTTCTAGAGCTATTAAGATATAAACTTACTCTTCGCCATTGGTCTGTTGTTTTAGTGGTTCCGTCTGCTATAGCATTTAGTAGAAGCGCTACAGACTCCCACGCTTCTCGGGTGGCTCGAAAACCCTGCGGCCCTGCCGGTAAGCGACCCAATGCTATGTCGCGATGGGACTCTGCAAACTCCAATAGTAATTCCGTTTGCCTTAGGGAAACTTTTCTTCGTGGAGGCATCTTAAAAATAGATAGATACCTAGGTATTCTACATCATTTATACTCTACATCAGTTAGAAAATGATCTAAAACTTTAACAACTGTGCAAGTTATATAAACTTCCTAAGGGAACTATCTAATTTGTAGTTTTATTTACTTACCTTTAATTTTAGGATTTATTTTCACAAATAAACACAAAGATTGAATTTACCGCCAATTTCACGTCATGTTGACGTGTCATGTGTGTATAAACCGCATAATTAAAATGTTCCCTAAAACGGAAGTATTGTAACGCTCAAAACGCGTTAGGTACTCAACTTATTTTATTTTATTTTATTTACACTTTTTGGAAAACTAACAGCTAAACATTTTTGCACGATTGAGAATAACAAAATTAAGGCCAATTAAAAGTTTTCACATATAGAAAAGAGCTTATAAATGTAAAAAATTGAGAAGGTAGACAATGTTTTAAGTAAAAACCATATCATAAGTAAACATGTGTTTAAAACAGCGTAAATTGAAATAAATTAGTTTACGTGATCAAAAAAGAAATCACAAAGAGTCCTTTTTAATTTTGAGATGACGAAAACTTCGATGTCGACGCCCCGGCGGCAGACCGCATTATACGTATGACTCGCTCTAATTAAGTATGATTTTTGTCTGTAATTCGTTCGTACCACAGGAGTATGCAATAGGTAAGGATTGCGCAGAAAAACAGAAGGAACCCGCAGTCCGATTTTGTTCAGCAATTCGGGAAGCCCGGTAGAACCATAAGCAATTCTAATTAAAAACGCTAAGTCTGCAATTCTTCTTAGCCGCATAATAGTCGATAAAAAATAGAGGTGTCAAGTCCTTGGACGAAGCGCACCGTTAACCACCGTAACGTGATATTATCCACTTCCAGAGATACGCAATACCAATGCTATGAAATTGTCAGTTGTCATCAAAGTTCGGTGTACAACTGGAAGCCAGTTTGTCACTGGCGATGACAAAAATAGCCAATAGCCCATCTTAACTAAAATGGCCACTCATACTGTCATCTAACATAAGTGTAATTTCATTTATGTGTAGCCTGAGTCGCCCGTATGAGCAGTCAAGAGGCTGTATAGTAATTGGACCGAGGCAAGCGGCAAGGAGGCTCGTGGCTAAGTATTAACAGCCGCACGGGATCGACCCGTGCGGCTGTTATTACTTAGCCACGAGCCTCCTCATATAATAAATCATTTTTTAATTATTACTTCCACAAAGAAATACAAGGTGTCCAAAAAGGGTATCGGGGGTTTGGTAGCTGAATAAAATAAAAAATGTAAACAATCAAATAGTTTTTTTTATGTTTTATTTATAGATATTGAACTAAAAAATTATTTAGAAAAAATAATGTTGTCGTGATGTCGACCATCACCCTGCTGACATTCCTCTAAACTCGAACGAACTTTGGAGACAACGCGTTGACACATCGCTCGCGAGATTGCCGCAATTTCTGATTTGATAATGAGCTGCAATTGCGTCAGTTTCGTCGGTGTTTTCTCGTATACTTTACTTTTCAGGTATCCCACAGAAAATAGTCAAGAAGACTGAGATCAAGACTCCTGGGGAGGCCTGTTAAAGGTGCGTCTACGAGATCATTTTGTTCTGGAATAATTCGTTTATCGCAGCAATTGATAAGTCAGTAAGCACGACAAGTGGCTCCGTCTTACTGGAACCATGTTCTTGAGTTGTATCCATGAAACTCTTACATCTCTTGGGCCAATAAGTCTCTTAGCATTTTGCAGTAACTTTCACTATTAACAGTGAGTGCTCAACCGCGTTGATCTTCGTGGAAGTACGGACCGACCGATGATGCCTTTACTTGACATTGCAGTCCAGACTTATGACCTTTGGGCTATGAAGTGCTAGCTGATGTTTCTGTTTTGGATTCTCCTCTGTCCAGTAACGCTTGTAACGCAATTCTGCTTGTTGACATGCCCGTTCAAATGAAAGTTGGCTTCGTCGGTAAACCTATCGGTGATAGGCCCGCACGCAAAAAGCACGATGCATTCTCGAGTACGACTGCATTGCTACTGAATCTCCATGAAATAGTGCGCGACGTTATCCACAGCCCGCGCCCGCGCACCGCCCCGTTACAACGTCTACACAAAAACAAAACCCCGCTACTGTTTTTGGACATCCTGTATGTAAGTAGGTACCGGACGTCAGTGGTAGGATAACACTGACCTTGAGCTGGCCTAGCGTAGTACAGTACGACAACGTTCAAAGGTTCCATCGTTTATCTTAGAAAAACCTTAGAGCAGGGAAAAACCGAAATATAGCAAATAAAATGTCTATCGACCAATAGAACCCTGAATTATTATTGATGGACGCACTAATACCGTCACTTCCTTTGGACCACGATTTTTCCGGTTGTCGGTTGACGTACAGTATAATTGGATTTTCGAACCAAGGGTTAGGCAGATGTATGTACACCTATTTATACTGCTGTATTAATTATACTACCGTAAGGAGACGTAAGGTAAGTAAGGAAAAAAGACGTACCTATCTATAGAAATAATGAAATGGAGACAAAAAATATTTTAATACAAAGGCAGATGCGTCTTTTAATAGTAAGAATAATTAGGTTTTTGTTAAGTGTTGATGTCTTATTTTCCATATGACGGCAACATACGAGTATAATAGTACCTACACCCACATTTCGCCAGTTATGTTTCAGTCCCATATGACTAATAGGGGGCGAGCCTATTGTCATCGACCGGCCTCAAATACCGAGCACTCAGACACTGGGCTGGTAATCCGAAATTCTTGTAGGAAAACCCCAATAACACTGCCCGACGTCAGACTTGGGAATCGAACCCAGGACCTCAGTAGTCATCATATCATCATCATTTTTTAATACATGCAGGATGAAAAGTAACTTGACCTTCTGCAGGTCTCAGGCTACATAGGTATCTGTCTTTCATAACAGTAATGGTGACTACACGATTGATCAGTGCGTGAATAGATGACAGACATACACATTTTTCCATTTATAAATATTATAATATAAACGGAGAATTTTGGATTGGAGTATTTATCTAAGTTGGCGTGGTTGGTTAATATACCAGCTATCATGCCGCAGGTCGTGGGTTCGATTCCCATCCAGGACAAACATTTGTGTGCATGAACATGTCTGTTTGTCCTGAGTCTGGGTGTAATTATCTATGCAAGTATGTAATTACAAAAAAAAAGTAGTGTATGTAGTATATCAGTTATCTGGTTTCCATAGCACAAGCTCTGCTTAGTTTGGGATCAGATGACCGTGTGTGAAAAATGTCCCAGGATATTATTATTATTATTATCTAATGATAACATAAATACTCCAATCGTGCTTCATCTTCTTAAAGTAAATAAATTACAAACTTAATGACTGCAACTTCTTGAATGTTCCCGCGTGTATTTTCCACAATGGGCCAATGGCGCTAGCGTCAATTTAGTGTGTTTGCTATGGTTGCTTTTTTCTACCACTTAAAGAAATGTATTTCTTACTTTTCCGATAAGAGTATTCGGTAGTGTCCTGTTGGCTGTGATCTGCCTGTTATATGAAAGGAAGGACTGTACGAAAGTTGTTAATGCAAGGAAAAACTGAAGCTTCAGAAATAAAAGAAATTTTAGTGGTAAAATTAATATTCTTTTTCGAATGATAAAATGGATAACTATTTATCCAGACACAAGAGACAAGCAAATACTTACATAAACTAATTTCATGAGACGAACCAAATCTGACAGCTTCGCAGTAAAACAAAAAAGCAAAAATATAAAAACTACCAAAAGTTTGCAACACTGCCATTTTCCGTTTTCCTGACTTTTCCTCTTCCTGTGGTTATTTAATAGTTGAGCCCAGATATTTGCGCAAAATTCGCGATGGCTCTGAGATTAATAAGTAAATTGAGTGTTCGCCCTGAACTCCGTGGTGTCGTAAATCTTAGTTCTGCAGCTGCACCAGCCACATTATCGGATTTTGATGTACAGCATAAGACCCCAGTTGTAAGGAAGCAGCGCCTGGTTCCGAAGGCCCACTATGGAGGTCGTCATGCTGTTACCATGCTCCCTGGAGGAGGAATCGGCCCTGAGTGCATGGGCTACGTCCGGGACATTTTCAAGTGAGTATAACCTTTTTGCGTGAACCTTACGAGGACTGGCAGGAAAAGTACTTGGGTATCAGGTGATCTATTTTCAAAATAATACGCATACGCAGTAGGTTTCCTTGTAAACTACGCAATGAATTTGCGAGAATATACATAATAATTATTAATATAACCTTGCTTTTACACAGTTTAGATAAACCCTTCAAGAATAATGTTTTATCACATGATTTTAACATATTTTGAGGAAACGAACAATATAGCACAACTATGGCTACTGGGCCATTACATAAATAGTCATATTAGCACCCCATTAGAATGTTTAAATATGGAAGTAGAATAAATTTTTGGTCAGTTGAAGAAAACCAAATGTTCTAGCTGTGTAGGGTATTGTTTTAGCAGTCACTACTGCAACTAATAAACAGTAACAACCAATGATATGTTAGAACTATTTAATTTTGTGTAACTTTAACAAAAGATTAGAATAGTCTGTTACTTATTAATTAATTTATGTTTATATACTTGATAGGTATTATCAATTTCTTCCCTAATTAAAGTGGCCTTAGACCAATTTAGTGTTATTAAAGATTATATTTTGTGTAACACTGCATTGCTTTATACATTGGGGTTTATTTATAAACATTGCTTAGAAAGTAATTATTGTTCTGGCATATGAAGAATTAAACATCTCCAAAGCTACATATTTTATAAGGGTGAGACTTTATGATAGTAAAGGAAAGCAATGTAAACCGAGAAAACAGACAAAGGAATTATTGATTTAGGGAAAAAGCTAAGAACTTAAATTAACACACCTTAGTTAAGTTGGGGATTGCAATAAATTTTCAAGCCATATTTTCATTCCAACAATCTTTTTACCTCCAACAGCAACCTTATATCAATGAGTATAAAGATCACTGTGATTCAAAATTAGAGGTAAAATATCTGTGGCAGGACTATACAGCAGGGGTGTCAAACTGGATTCTCTATAGAGCCTTTTGCACAATTAAGGTCATGATTGTGGGCCAGAGTCAATAAAATATTTTGCAAAAAGAATTGATAACTTGAATTCAAAATAGAATAGAATAGTTATTCAGAAACTAAAATGGCTTAATCAAAGACTAGATTCTAATATTCTTAAGCAGCCGATCATTTTGGGATCATGATTAGGATTGAGATTGAGGTAACTACATTATTAATTTCGGGCACAAGTAAGTAAAACTCTAGATTTTATTGTGGGTTACAGGCCTTTTGATAAGGATTCGCGGACTGTGTGTAACCCGTGGGCTATATGTTTGACATAACTGGTATATGGCATGTATCAGAAAGGTGTGGTCAAAATGGGTGTAGCACATACTATCAAACTGAACAACTTTCTCCATAGGATCAACATCATAATTGAGAAAAAACTACTAGCTGTCCCATACAAAGCTTCAATAACTACTAGACCCAAATGTATGAGATGGCTGATATTTTTTTTCTTGATTACGATGTTGGTCGGAGAAAGTTGTTCAGTCTGATGGTCTGTACCATACCTTTCATGACCACATCTTGTACATCCTGTATAATTATTATTTTTTCTTACACATCTCGAGACTCTGGGGTCCCGGACCTTTGGAAGGCATACGAGAGGCCGAAGCCAACTCGCAGAGGCTTCTTAGATCATTTTAACCCCCGGTTGGTGCAGGACTATTGTTGTATGTGGAAACAAAACATATTGGGCTATGGGTTTGGGAGGCTAAAGTGGATTGGGTAACTTGAATTATAGAAGAACTATATCTCCTGCCTGACCAATGTTATATATTATACATGGATAAAATGGTGGGGGGTGACTTGCACACTCAATAATGTTTCCCTGGAAACGGTCACTAGCACATAGTGACGTAGCGACAAGGGGGCAACACTTCCCTGAGGTGCTTGAGGAGTGGAGAGGTATTCCACGGCTATTAGGACAATCCCGGAAGTACGGTCGAGATCCCTACCAGCACATTACTGAAATACTTCCTTCCTCCGAGCATGTTTGCTCTTGCGAATTTCCACTCAAGCTGCCATAATTGTTATATTATTATAGCACTAATAAATAATTTCAAAGAAAGTAAATTAGAGAGAAAAAGTTACTTTATTTTTGATATTGTTTAACTTTATTGATACTTAGTTTGCAATTACAGAAACTAGCTGAAACTGAACCTTCGGTCGGACACCTAAACCCACAACTTTCCCAGTACCGCTATTTAATGCTAGATTCAAAATGTTCTATTAAACTTTACAGGTATATTGGAGCCCCGATAGACTTTGAGATTGTGGACATCGACCCCAATGTAGACAACGATGAGGACGTCAAGTACGCTATCACCACCATCAAGAGGAACGGTGTCTGTCTTAAGGTGTGTAAATTTTCTGAGCTACAGTCCGTTATGGTACAAAATTTGCCTCGCATTAAGTTCTGCGTATAGGCGTATTCATGATTCATAAAAGTATCCTTTAATACCGAAGTGTACCTAATAAAAATAAACTGGCCAGGTCCACTCAAATCTGTATTATACTTTCCTCAAAAGACCATATCAGACGCTAATCGCATGGTCCATATACAGGGTTCACATTATAAATAGAAGAGGTTGGAATTTCCTATCAGACTACTCTGAGATGAAACGGCAAACAGCCTCTTTTTAACCGACTTCCAAAAGGAGGAGGTTATCAATTCGTCTGTATGTTTTTTTTTTTTTTTTTTGTATGTTTGTTACGCGGTTACTCAAAGACGCATGGACCGATTTAGAAAATTCTTTTTTTGTTTGATAGGGTATACTTCCGAGGTGGTCCCATATAAATTTTATTAACTTTGCTTGGGAAGTTTTTGAGTTAGCTTCAATAATGCGTATATTTCCCACTTATTTTATGTGGATGATGTGATGGTGTTTTAATAACTTCCTATCACTGTTATTTACATGGCTATACCTACAATTATTGTGCTCAATTATGTATTCGAATTAGTGTGGGGTAGGTTCCACAACTAAAAAGTGAAAAATAAAATCTTTTTAGCAAAAAATAAAACCGACTTCCAAAACAAAACACTACAAAGTGAAAAATAACTTTAATTTCGGAAGTCGGTGGCAAAAAACGAAAATACAAAACCCAAGACACCGACTACCGAAATTAAAGTTATTTTTCACTTTGTAGTGTTTTGTTTTGGAAGTCGGTTTTATTTTTTGCTAAAAAGTTTTTGAAGTTCAGAAATTATCTTGGTCAGATCATATTATACAGGGTTATTTGTAAAACACCAGCAACCTCTTAAGGAGTCATTGTACTCATAATTATGAACAACTTTTACTATGGGACCAAACCTGAAATCCCGAATAAAAAAAACAGCTGTTCAGTACATTTTGACGAATTATGCGAACATAAATGTACTGAACAGCTGATATTTTTTTCGCGATTTCAGGTTTGGTCTCATAGTAAAAGTTGTTCATAATTATGAGTACAATGACTCCTTAAGAGGTTGCTGGTGTTTTACAAATAACCCTGTATAATATGATCTGACCAAGATAATTTCTGAACTTCAAAAGAGGCTGTTTGCCGTTTCATCTCAGAGTAGTCTGATAGGAAATTCCAACCTCTTCTATTTATAATGTGAATTTTATTGACATGTAAAATTGTTTGTTTAAACCAATTAAACGCAGCGCAATGAGCCGAATGATAGAATGGAGTGTATGATAGCGTGACGGTTGATAGGGGACAATGGAAAGACAAAACGCCGACTCCACGTAACATGGTAGAAGGGTAGAAAGATGATGATGTTTCGGAGCCTCGGTCGATTCTATGGCCAAATCTTCGGCATTCGGCCAAATCATTTTTCGTAACATTTTAATAGACATATCATCTTCATAATTTTTACTACCAACACCAGGGTAACATCGAGACGAAGAGTGAAGCAGCGTACGTGACCTCCCGTAACGTGGCGCTCCGCAATGAATTGGACATGTATGCTTACGTCATGCACTGCAAGTCCTTCCCTGGAATCGCTACTAGGCATAAGGATATTGACATTCATATTGTCAGGTAAGAATTTTTCTCACTTTAATACAGCATAGTTTATGCCATAGTAAACAGATTAACTAATCTGCAAAGATGTAGGTAAGAGGGGCTAGTAGCCCAGAGTGTGAGTTATGACTAGTTGACTAGAGAATCGGATAATCAGATGCATATTACATACACTTATGTAATTTTGACGTTCGAAAAGTGCTGATTCTCAGCCTTGTTTGAATAAATGACTTTTGATTTTTTGATCATATCGAGGGTTCACGGGCTATTTGTATTAAGCGACATCCTGGCCGATATTGAGTTATTAGCATATCTACCTGCATTAAAAAGTGAAAAACTTAAAAAACGGAGATAGACACTATTGATTATTAACCGTCGATAGGCCACTTTTTCGTAAAAAATATTGATACTTTTTTACAATGTTCTTTTTTCCGAATAATGCAACTTTGAAATGCTCTCCTGTAAAGTTCCAAACATGTCGCTTAATACAAATAGCCCGCGAACCCTTGATATTTACCTACCTAAAGTTGAGGTGTTGGCTAATTTGGAATGGGCTTTTGTATCGAAAAAATCTCAGAATTCCGGTGATTATAGAAACGAATGTATATTTAACTACGTTCAGGTGTTGGCTAACATGGATAACACTTTTGTATAGAAAATATTCCGGGATTCCGCATCGATAAATTTAGAGTTCTGATCGAATGTATATTTAGGTACTTATTTGCTTTCAAGCAGTGGCTAATATGGATTGCACTTTTGTATTGAAAAAATTCCGGGATTCCGCGATCGACAAAAGAGTTCTGATTATAGAATCGAATGTACATTTACTTACGTTCAGGTATTGGCTAATATGGAATGCACTTTTTAATCGATCGTCTTTGTCTTTTTACGATCGATTAAAAAGTGCATTCCATATTAGCCACCACTTGAAAGCAAATAAGTACCTAAATATACATTCGATCAGAACTCTAAATTTATCGATGCGGAATCCCGGAATATTTTCCATACAAAAGTGTTATCCCTGTTAGCCAACACCTGAATTTTTCTCGCAATTCCGGAATTGATATATTTAGTACTTTTGACTATAGAATCTAATGTTAGCCAATGAAGTAGGTTGCCAAACTGGCATAGGAAACGTTAGGATAAGTAATGTTGAAAAATGACGAATAGTTAGTGATCCCGTATAAATATTACGACTTCTTAAATATGTGTGTAATGGCATGCCATGTATCTGATTAGTTGTGCAGTCCCGGATTTTCTGGAATTCCTAGATGTATATTAAGAAAAAAAAATTAAGAAGGCGCTCCCATAGTTTCTTAGCCAAAAATTAACTTTAGGTAAATTTGCATCCGATTATCCGATCTCTAGTGATGACATTTATTGAGTACTTTTTGTGATTCGCGACTTCGTTCGCGTGGATGTTTACGACTTCCAAGTGTACACAATATACTAAAATAACTCCCTCCTCATCACAGGCCTTTACAAAGCCAGACGATTTCCTTTCAACTTTGCTGTCACTGGCGCCACTTTCAAACTTCTCCATATCGCTGCTTTGCATGAATATGAGTCTTACTAACCATGAAATAAGGACTAATTTGCATTTGGCTATGTTATAAACCAGTAATTTCAAAATTTTGGTTTGTGCTGGTATTCATGCAAAGCAGCGATATATCGCACACCTAGATAAAGAGTAGCACAACTCAAAATAATCTAAAATCGAGTTATTGCGATTATCGGACTCTGCGTCGAAAACTACATTGACTGATTGACTTCAAAGACACATGGGTACCAATCTCCATTAATGAATTACAACATCATACAAAAATATATTAAATTGATCTAATAGAAAACGAGTAAAACGTTTTTTACTGTGCCTGAAAAAAGGGGTACCTATTTTGAGTTGTGCTACTTTTGATCTAGGTGTGCGATATTATACCTACTCATTTCTTACTTTAACCATTTTCGTCACTCCACACATCCATCTCAACATTCTCATCTCCCCTGCTTGCAATCTTTTCATTCGTCTTCTTATGATGAAGAAAAACAATGTGGGCAAATCAGGACTCTGATTTGAAATCGTGAACATGCATGTCTTATCACTAAATGGTGATAATTAGCTCTTCTGTCTACTCAGATTTGAAAAGATGCTTGGTTGTTAGACTAGACAAATCCCAGATCACGTTGGTACTGTACTTCACGACAACTTTATGTGATTGAAAATTAGGTTCATTTCAGAATGACTGAAAGAATGAATGACTGTTCTATTAAAAATTCATGGGAATGTTACTAATACTGAATATCAAAGTTATTTTTCCAAAAACACATTTGTTTACATGTCTGAAAAGTAAATTGTGAACATAGGATAGTCATTTCATCTTTCACGCAATCCATTCATCCATCATTAATTTTATTTTACTTATCATTTTCGCAGAATTATTATGTTCGATATCTGCATAGCCATAAACTATACCTTATTCTATTCCACAGACAAAACACAGAAGGTGAATACGCCATGTTGGAGCATGAATCCGTGCACGGAGTCATTGAATCCATGAAGGTCGTGACTGCGAGCAATTCCGAGAGAGTCGCACGTTTCGCTTTCGAGTTCGCCAAGAAGAATAATAGGAAGAAGGTAATATGTCACAATAAAATGACCTTTCATGACCGACTGCTATAAAATGACCTTAGATTATTGGTATGACATGACCTTAGGTGGCCCACTGGTATAACATGACCTTCGGTATCCCAACGACATAAAATACCTCAAAAGGGCTACTGGTATTAGCTATGAGTTTAGATGGCCCACCAAGTTTATTTTGGAAGGCCCATGACACAGGCTTTAGATAGCCCATCACAGGTATAACATGATCTTAGATTAGCATCAGTATAATAAGACCTTAGATAGCCAATCGCTATAAACCCTGACCTAACCTGAGATGGCCGACTGCAATACAATTACCTAAGACGACCAACTGATGTAACATGACCCTAGATGATCCTGCTATAAAATTACCTTAGATAGCTCAATGGTAAAACCTTAGATGACGTACCGCTATATCACGACTTTATATGGCACACTGGTATCACATGACTTTAGATGACCCACTGCTATAAAATGACCTTAGTTAGATAGCAGTATGGAAAACAAGCTAAGATGGCCCACTGCAATAAAATTACCTTCAATAGCTCTATGGTAAAACATGATCTAAGATGGCCTACTGCTATAAAATCACCTTCGATAGCTCTATGGTAAAGAATGACCTACAAAACAACAGGACCCTCTGGTATAATCTGACACCATGTTTATTTATGTGTCTTGCTGGATGGCGGCGGATAGGGCTTTCAATTAAAACCATTCCATATATTATTAATTAGTTTTTATGACTGAGACATATAATACTATCGACATCTAGACAATGACAGACGGGAGCCAGTGTTGTCAACTAAAACATAGACAACAAACCATAGACTATACAACACCTGAGATGGCCCAACATTACAACATAGCCCCAATTACAATAGATTTCGTCATAAGAAAGATTGAATTTCACGAATTTCCTCAGAGCATCCACCTTAAGAGGATGGCGAGGGTGCACTCAGAAAAAATAGCTGACAAATATTTCGCTGTTTTAATTCATTTGTCAATAAATCATTACATGAAATTATCAAATATTGCTTTGTTAGTGCACTAAAATATTGATACATACAACGTGTTCCTTTTGATATTCCATAACCTTAGAGTATTAATGAGACCATCATTTTGAACAACTTTTACTTTACTACTTAGTACTTTTTACGTGGCTAAATCAGAAATCGCGAAAAAAAAATCAGCAGTTCCCTACATTTTGACGCGAGTTGATAATGCGTACATAAAAGATTTTTTTCGCGATTTAAGGTTTGCTCCTATAGTTGTTCTAAATATCATCGTCTGCCTAGCCTTTTCCCAACTATGTTGGGGTCGGCTTCCAGTCTAACCGGATGCAGCTGAATACCAGTATTTTACATGGAGCGACTGCCTATTAGATCTGACCTCCACAACCCAGTTATTGGGTAATACAATACCCCTTGGTAAGACTGGTTGTCAGACTTTCGGGCTTCTGACGATCCGTAACGACTAAGTTGTTCAAAATAATGGTCTCATTCATACCTTAGAGTTATGGGATATCAAAAGTAACACGTTGTATACAACGTGTTACTCGACGTCAACGTGTTAGTCGAGTTTTTTCTTAATTTACTTTTTTTACGCCGAAAACTATAGTTTTAGGCATAAAAAAGTAAATTAAGAAAAAACCCGACTGCGTCAAAAGTAAATTTAAAAAATAGATGGGACCTTTTATACAGTTGGTGATCTTTATTGTTAAATTTAAGAAGATGCCTCCGACTGCATTAGATTAGGTTATATGGTTTCCATATTTTTTAATGTTCAATTTTGACGCAGTCGAGTTTTTGATTTTTTAATACATTAGGTGCGGCAGACGCACATGCGCGTTTTCATAACTTTCTTCGAGTGCGGCGCGCCGCACCTGTGCGTTCGTTGTGCATCTCTATTGTTTCGAAAACATCGTAAAAAAAGGGTCGGTAAGGGTGTAGCATAAAGAAGCGTTTGCATAAAGAATTAAGCAGACAATGTGTTAAATGAACTTTTATTTTACACTTTTTAGATTATAACGCTTTAAGTAACGGTCTTTAAAATTATCTTTCAAAGCAGTAAAATTCTGGGTTTGTCACTCGATTTTAATAATTATACAGGGTTATTGGTAAAACACCAACAACCTCTTAAGGGCTCATTGTACTCATCATTATGAACAACTTTTACTATGGGACCAAACTCGAAATCGCAAAAAAAAATCGGCTGTTCAGTACGACATTTTGACGAATTATGCGAACATAACGCACCTTCGGTAAGACAAGGGCACAACTGCACTTTTATGATTATACAGGAGAGCTACTTTAAGATTTTTTTTTACATTAAATACCGTATTATTCTGCTCATACCATCTTTCCACCTTGAAATGATTGATCTTTGCATGAAATAAGCCCTATTCTTTTGTGTTTTCAGATAAAAGGGCATTTTTAAAGCAGTTTGGCATATTTAACAGACTGTATGAAATTTTGACATTTATGGCCTTGTCTTACCGAAGGTGCGATAAATGTACTGAACAGCTGATTTTTTTTTGTCCCATAGTAAAAGTTGTTCATAATGATGAGTACAAGGACCCATTAAAAGGTTGTTGGTGTTTTACCAATAACCCTGTATAAGAACATTATCACAGCTTTATTATAAGTTTTGAAAATTTAAGTGTATATCCTAAATGATAATTCAAAATGAAAAACGATTATGGGTGTTTCTCTTTTTTCGTGCATATTACAAGTCCAGTAAGAAAAAAAATGTTTATTCAATAAACTTCTAAATTTTTTCCATAGAAAACTAAATGTAATAGAGTTATGCTTGCATGCATGTAAGATTGACAGTATAAATTAACGTAATTAGTTAAATATAAATTAAAAACTTTACTTATTCTCATTTCCGTCGTTGTCCATTTACTACTATCCTTAATACATTTGTATTTTATCCGAATAAAACGAAGTAGATAGAAAAATTATAACTATATAAATGTAGTATATTAATAAACGCAACGTTTACGTCTAAATTAAATAATGGTATCTTTTAAATATACTGAAATTATATCTGGTAAATAATTTTTTCAATTTTTTTCTGATTACCTTCGTTATGAGAAGAAATCTATATTGTAGTTTGCGCTAGACCTTAAATGCTACTCTGCTGCCATGTTTAGCTCCGCGCACGTCTCAGTCTGGCATTAAACGTCGTAGCGGATGCATGCTTGCTCGTAGAAAAAAAATATTTTCGTGTTAAGTGTCGCGGGAGGTGATTATTCTGGATTCGTTCTCTTTCCTATCGTCCGTATTAGAAAGTGAGTATATATGATTTCATTTATTACGTAGCTTTTTATCAATTTTAATGATTACCTTCGAAGTTTAGTACATGTATTAGATTTGTAATTGTGATATTTTTGAAGAAAAACTGGACAAAGTATTCAAACCTCATTACCTTCTTCCTCATTCCCTTCGTTTACCCTCGTTCTTCGCTTTCAGAAATGATTATAATTTCATCGATACTAATTTAAAGAAAGTAGAAACTACTAAATGTTCAAAGATTAATTATATACTAATGATATTTGCAAAAAAAACCCAAATAATTCATCAATAAATTTGAAATTTGGAATCGTTGAGAATTTGCACGAAATATGCGAAACACCCTTATAGAAACCTAAAGATGGTTTTCAAAGACCTATTCAATGATACCCCACTTGTTCTCACTATAGTTCGTTGGCTTTCATTTTTTCTTTTCACAATATGGCGTCTGGTTGTCGTCATATTGAAATTTGATTACTGTCATGTCTTTAGAGACACAAGATTAAGACAAATCGATTGACGTAATAAGAATCATCAAAATCGGCCCACGCGTTTGTTCTCTAGAGCGCCACAACGGAACAAACATACATACATATAAATACACTAGCTTTTGCCCGCGGCTTTGCCTGCGTGGATGTCGGAAAGCTATATTTTTTTGTAAAAAAGTTTTTTATTTTTCACTTTTTAGTTATGGTACCTACCCCAGTAACATCATCAAGATATACAAAGTGTATTAAATAATAGGTTGGGGAAAAAGTGGGGAAAATTCAAAATATAGTTTATTTACATTTAACTAAAGTATGTAGGTACCATTTTGTTCGATAACTTTTTGCCATCTTGTAGGTAGGGACATGATCCCATTGCTATAGAAATTTTGGGACTTCTGGTCAAAATACCGCGACAAGTGGTTTTGGCAGTCCTCTCGTGATGTTAACCTGACACTGCCTAAAGAATTCTGAAGAGACCGAAGCAGGTGGAAATCTGAAGGTGCAAGGTCAGGAATATACGGCGGATGCATTAACACCTCCCAGCCAAACTCTCTTAATTTTTGCTGAGTGGCTAAAGATGTGTGAGGTCTAGCGTTATCATGATGAAAAACCACACCCCTTCTGTTGATTAATTCCGGCCGCTTTCTCTCAACTTCTTGCTTTAATCTCATCAGTTGTTCGCAGTAGAGTTCAGAATCGATGGTCCTGCCTGGTGGTAACAGCTCATAATGAATAATGCCCTTCCAATCCCACCACACACACAGCATCACCTTGTTGCGAGTTAACCCGGGTTTCGCCACAGCCTGTGAAGCCTGACCGGCCTTTGACCACGACCTTTTTCGCACGTTCTTGTAATACGTGATCCACTTTTCATCACCAGTTATTAGCTTCTTCAAAAATGGTTCGGTTTCATTACGTCGTAATAAAGAATCACAAATGAGTACACGGTTCATTAGGTTTCTTTCAGTGAGCTCGTGAGGTACCCAAATGTCGAGCTTTTTTGTGTACCCAGTTTTTTTCAAATGCGCCAAAACTGTTTTGTGGTCAATTTCCAGTTCTTCAGCTACGTCGTAACTACTGATATGCCGATCTTGCTCCACTTTTTCAAAAATGGCATCCATTTTATCCGTAATAGGGCGACCAGAGCGACGTGCATCTTTGACATCAAAATTTCCAGATTGAAAACGCTTAAACCAAATTTGTGCTACTCTCACAGACACTACACTAGGTCCATAAACATCTCAAATTTTTTTCGCGGCTTGCTTTGCATTTTTACCTTTTTTGTAGTAAAATTTTAAAATGTATCGAATTTCTTCATTAGATTCACTCATCTTGACGGTACGAAAAACAAATGAAAATCACACATTTTCCTAATTTGAATTTGGAATTATGTTCTTTAAAATTTAAACTTTCAATGATACCAAAACCAGCCAGATACAAATAGTATAGCCAAAGAGATTTTATTACAAGTTCATACATACTATAATGCGAAAAGACTTTTTCCCCAACCTAATATGTATTATCGAAGCTAACTCAAAAACTACCCAAGTAATGTTAATAAAATTTATATGGGACCACCTCTGAAGTATGACCTACCAATCAAAATCAATTCATAATTGGCGGATTAATCGCGTAACAAACCAACAAAAAAAAAAAACAGTTGAATTGAGAACCTCCTCATTTTTTTTAAAGTAACAACGAAGTATGTTGACAGCTATTTGCATCGTGCCAAGTTTCTGATGAATAAAACCAGCCTATTATTGTCCCACAGAGCAAAGGCCTCTTCTCATACTCAGAAGGCATGACTTGCTCACTGCTGCATCCTCTTAAATATTTTCTCTTCTCTTCCTAGGTGACAACAATCCACAAAGCGAACATAATGAAGTTATCTGACGGTCTGTTCTTGGATACTTCACGTCGCATCGCTAAGGAGTACCCTGACATCGAGCATAACGACATGATCATTGACAACTGTTGTATGCAACTTGTTTCTAAGTAAGTAATACGTTTTTGATAGCTTTTTAAATGTCTGCTAAGGAATCTGATGAGAATGCCTGTTCCCAACTATGTTGAGGTCGGATTCCAGTGTATGCACCTGAAACAAGTAAGCATTAAAGCATGTACGTATGTCTGAATTTTACATGGAGCGACTGCCTATCTGACCTCCATAACCCAGTTACTGGGTAATACAATACCCCTTGGTAAGACTGGTTGTCAGACTTTCGGGCTTCTGACGACTCGGTAACGACTGTCAAAGATCCACGAATGGCAGTCGGGACCAACGGCTTAACGTGCTTTTCGAGGCACGGAGGAGTCTCGGTATGTAAAGATGGTCACCCATCCACAGACCAACCCCGGCAAGTGTAGCTTAACCTGATGGATCGACCCGTGCGGCTTTTATTACTTAGCCACGAGCTCCTCAAACCTTACCTTCCTGTGGATGCCAATATGTAGTGCCACTTACTAATTCAGTGCTTTAGTAGGGTTCCGTGCCTCAAAAGGAAAAAACGGAACCCTTATAGGATCACTCGTGTGTCTGTCTGTCCGTCTGTCACAGCTAATTTGCTCCGAATCTAATGGACCGATTAAGTTGAAATTTGGTATACGTATGAATTTCTGTGATCCAAACACGGACGTGTAACGTAAATAAATGAATTTTGAATATGGGGGGCAAATAAGAAAAAAAAAAGTTTTCAAACTGTACCGTGTGAACTATCAAATGAAAGGACTTACTATGAGTGTCTCAAATATATTTTTTATATAATTTCAAAGTTATTTAAGAAAGTAGACAAAAATTGACAATTCCCCCCTTATCTCTGAAAGTACTGAGCCTAAATGTTTGAAAAAATACAGAAAATAGTTCAAACCCTATAGATTACAGGAAAACTTATAAGAAGTCTATGGTCTTAAAACAACATGGTAAATCTCTCAATATTCTGAGTACAAATTTACATTTGTAGTTGGAATGTATGGGAGAACATGTTTTTCAATTACAGTGTTAAGTTTGTTCTTGGTTCTTGGGATTCATCCTAACTACGGAACCCTTCATTGTGCGTAGTCCGACACGCACTTGGTCGGTTTTTTCATCATCATGTTCTTTTTTTTTTGTTGGAATTTTAAAAACAACATTTATCGATGTATCCCTTTAAGTGAAACGAATGACACGAATGAAATGAATGTGTGAATGACGCGAGACTGTCATATCAATCATAATAAAATTAACCGTCTGTACTAGTAACATCATATTTTTTTCAACCTTCCAGACCCCATCAATTCGACGTGATGTTAATGACCAACCTGTACGGCTCTATAGTATCAAACTTGGTGTGCGGGCTCATGGGGGGCGCAGGCCTACACTCCGGCAGGAACTACGGCGACCACTACGCGGTCTTCGAGCCTGGCACCAGGAACACTGGTAAGCTTAGGATCAGTTCAGACATAACGGAAAATCTTCGCCCAATTTACTGGCTCCATTGAAAATAGGACCGTTTTACCATAGCCTTAAGTATAAAATTGTATGATAATTGTATGCTGACTGTGTCGATATTTATACAATTTTATACTTTAGGCTATGGCTATACGGTCCCATTTTCAATGGAGCCATTAAATTTTTCCGAGGTTTTTTCCGTTCTGTCTGAACTCCTTATCCTACATTATACAGTATGGCAGGGTAAAGAAAGGATACATACAGATTTTCCAAAACAATATGCGCTTCGGAAATGATCGTCTATCTTCGGAAATACGAACGTGTGATGGTGAGATCTAACATAGAGCTGTTACAACCATGGAAGTCATTGCCTATTTTGTATTACCATGGTTAAAGAATTATTGATTAACAAACTCTTACTCTCTTATGTAATTTCAAACAAAATCAAAACTTGAGCGACAGATGACGAAGTGCGACCAGAGGATGCTACCCGACAGTGAGACAACTTCATTATAGATGCACGATTTGCCTTCGTGGGCGACTCGGCGACGTGAAATCATCTGCCTAGCCTTTTCCCAATTATGTTGGGGTCGGCTTGCAGTCTGAATACCAGTATTTTATACGGAACGACTGCCTATCTGACCTCCACAACTCAGTTACTGGGTAACACTATACCTCTTGGTAAAACTAGTTGTCAGACTCGGCCTTCTGACGACCCGTAACAACTGCAAAGATCCACGAATGACAGTCGGGACCAACGGCTTAACGTGCTTTCCGAGGCACGGCCCCACTGTGCTTGGTATGTAAAGATGGTCACCCATCCATGGACCAACCCCGGCAAGCGTAGCTTAACCGATCGACCCCTGTGACTGTTATTTCTTAGTTATGATGGAAGACAAATTGTAGACAATCAAATTAATTATTGTCAAAGTAGACATCTTTTTCACGCTGACTGTCCAAAAAATAATTCTGAAAACTTTTTATCCGAATTACAGGTACCGCCATTGCCGGCAAGAACATAGCCAACCCCATAGCCATGATCAATGCTTCAGTTGACATGCTAGAACATCTCGGACATCACTTCCATTCAGAGCTGATCAAGAAAGCAGTACACAAGACGATCAATGAGGATCACATTATGACACCCGACCTCGGTGGTACCGCTTCTTCGAGTGACGTTATTAAGGCGATTATCGGTAATATGAAACATTGATTTGGTTTTTTTTTTTCTTTGAAGAGCAGAGATTTTTTTGTAGTGTCTACATTTTTTTTTTAATATGCTGTGTTTTTAGGTTGTGACTATATGAACAGTATTTTTTTTTTTTTGCAAAAGTCAAGTGTAAGTCGGGTTTTTAGACATAAACACTTAACAGTATTGTCTTAAAAAAAAAATGTATGAAACTATTCTGAGTGAAATCGCAAACCCGTCTTGAGCAAGCATGGTGATCAATGCTCGTGCCTTCTCTGTATGAGAAGAGGCCGTTGCCCTGCAATGAGACAGTAATAGGCCGGTATTATTGATTAACATCGTGGGTCTTCTTAGTTAAAATTATGCTGAAGTAGTGAAAGCATATTTACTAAAATTATTATGATTGTAAAAAAAAACAGCAATATATTCAAATAAATTATAATTGCTGATTGACTGACTGACTGATTTGATTTTATAAATATTATTAATATCACAGTAATTTAATCACAGTTCCTAAGCCTTCTAAAATAACAGCATATTACAGTAGAAAGTACTTAGAATATCTTTTATGAATTGGTATTTTTAAATTGGCATTTTTTCAATTGGTATTTTGCTAATGTTTTAATAAAAAATTGGAGCTTATTGGGCACAGCTTAAGTAACCATATTTCGCACCGCTTTCAAAATCATCATCATTATTTAAAACCTCATTTATGTATATGACTGATGAACGCTGAGTTGTACGAAACCAACCTTAGTTTATGGGAGACTTAGAAAAAATAATGCCATTCCTTACATTTTGTATCAAAAAGAAAGTGACAGCATCAATTTAAAGTCTCCGCTAAACTAATGTTGGTTTCCTGCAACTCACCGCATAAGTAGGTACTAATTTTAATTGGTATTTTTTTATGCGAAATATGCCAAAATGTACTAACAAATTATCCTAATTGGTGAAACTTTAAAATGGTATAAAAATTGATTTGAAAAATTTTGTTGGCCATATAATGTCTATCTATTCATATACGAAATCTCGTAATCATTGTACTCATTATGAACAACTTTTACTATGGGACCAAATCTGCAATCGCGAGAATAAAAACCAGCTGTTCCCTACATTTTGATGAGTTATACGAACATAAATATAGGGAACAGTAGATTTTTTCGCGATTTCAGGTTTGGTCCCATAGTAAAAGTTGTTGGTTTCATGAGTACAATCATGTTTAAGTATCGGTTATGAATTACCAGTCACTCTATATAAGAAAAAATCGAAGTGTTCCGTGTGACAAGCTGTGCATTCCTTTTATAAAATTATCTTACCAAAAGTACATAATGCTTTAAGTCCGCCTTGTAAATTTTACCTGCTTAAGCTAAAAAATATGGTCAAAATTGCATTATAACGACCAAAATGATAAATTCTAAATTATAAGTAAAAATGCAGTAGAAATTTAAAAAAGTGAGATTAATGATAGGCTCTGCTCATCCACCTAAAGTATTAATTATATTACCAGCAAAGAAAAATCGCAATATTTTATGTAACATCGAAAATAAATAAGTAAACCTCTTTTTATAACAAATTGGTTGAAAACCGAAAGTATTACGAACTTATATCATGTTTTAGATAATTATTTATTTATTGTAGTTATTATTATTAATAATAAATTGGTAATTTTTATTTTGTCGTATTATTATCTTTTACATGTTAGTAGGCGTTTGTGGCAGTCGTGGTCATGAAACGCTAGAGCGAGAAGACACATACAGAGTTTTTGGATGTCCCTTACTAAAATTCGCCGTCCTACTCGCACGTTTTATGCCTGCGACTACCACAAGTCTTGGCGTTTAGTGTAGTAATACAGCCTCTTATAAAATAGTTGGTATGTGTAGAGACCATCATACTTCATCATCTGCCTAGCCTTTTCCCAACTATGTTGGGATCGGCTTCCAGTCTAACCGGATGCAGCTGAATACCAGTATTTTACATGGAGCGACTGCCTATCTGACCTCCACAACCCAGTTACTGGGTCGTATTACTGTCAAAGATCCTCGAATGACAGCCGAGACCAACGGCTTAACGTGCTTTCCGAGGCACGGAGGAATCTCGGTATGAAATGATGGTCACCCATCCACAGACCAACCCCGGCAAGCGTAGCTTAACCTGATGGATCGACCCGTGCGGCTGTTATTACTTAGCCACGAGCTCCTCAGAGACCATCATACTTATTTACTTTAATATATATTTTTATTTCTGAAACTTCAAGAACACGTTACATTATTGTGGTCTCGACTTGACCTGACCTGGAACTAAACCTCCACCTTTTAAAGCAGTATTATTTTAACCCTTTGACCGCCAATGACGCTTTAAAGCGTTAATTACGATTTCACTCCAGACGCCGACGACTCTTTAAAGCGTCAATTTTTAGCCTTATGTTTGACATTAAAATACACAGTAATAAACACTATTTTACGTAGTTTTAGCAACAGATCACGCTTAAGCATAGACTAGGCCTTTATTCTTAATGCATAAAAATCTACAAAAAGCCATATTTTAAGCAAAAAATGATATGAAAAACCAAAGACTACAATTTGAGTTTTAAAGCATTACACTGATCGCCATTGACGACTTAAATCGTCACGTAGTGACGTGGCCATTCGCACAAAAATACAAATATAGGAGGTAGATGTAAAATAAAAATCCCCACTTAACAGGTGGAGATTTTTATCTCCACCTCATTTCTTGAATGTTTCCACAAGCAACTGTTAACTTCTTAATTGAATTGGTGCGTGAGTGCATTTTTAAATATGGAAAAAAATAGAGGTAAGTTGTTTTAATCATATTTTAGATATACCTAAGTACGTAATTGTCTAATGGATTCATAGGTAATAGACTATGAACATTGTTTTTACTTATGGAGCATGTATCGTCCAAGTGTAGTATTTTATCCCTTTGTACTTCTTTCTGTCTTGTGTTAGAATGGGCCATTCTTTTAAAGAGGTATCAAGGTCATTCAGCCATTCTTTATTTTATACTGTGGGAACCAAATAGATGTAATTTTATCTATAATTCATTTCTCGGTTACTTTTTTTCAGATTTAAAAAGATCGAGGGGATGGACGGCCTCGCCAAATATTCTTGAGGCCGATACTCAAGATCTTTATGAAGCATCAGTTACAACTAAGCATGCGGCAACAAATAATTCAAAATGTAAAGATTGTGAAAAATACAATTCAAGCGACAACCGAAATGAGCATTTTTCTCAACTATTATGTGAAGAATTTAGGTATATACAACCTTGCATACGTACCAGTTGTTTTATTAAAATTTTTAGATGAAGCTAAACATAATCACTGTCATGAAATAGATATTATAAATACACAACAATAATAGATTTTGTGTATTTGATTGTCATGGTATAAAATAAAAACGAGTCAAATTTGTATTTTATTTACTTTTAAGAATTACTTAACAAATAACTCTGAATATATATACTTGCCATATTTAACAAGTGTTATAGTAGATAATTGAAATGTCATATTACTAGAATGTGGGTAAGTAAAAATTAACATCGATATATCTACCGTACCACACTATTTCATGCACATTTATCCATATCGCGGACGCCAAAGACGCTTTAAGTTGTCCGCTAGTGACGTCATAAACGCTTGCCTCGTTCTTATTAATGTGGGGACATGTCGGTAGTGTGAAATAAAATCTACCTTCAAAGGAAATTATAATATTTATTTATTATTATTTTAAGGTAAATTTTATTTAAGTCTACCGACATGTCCGCTTTCCAACACAAGTTTCGTTTCGACGTACCAATTGCTAATTGGCATTCACACGATTTGTTTTACTATTTTGAAAAAGAAAATGGACAGTGAAGAACTTATTCGCATTTTGGAAGGCGTAGACGACAACGAGGTCGTGTACTTAAATTCATCTGACAGCGAAATAGAAAGTGAGTAACCTTAGAATTTAACGTCATGTACCTATAACCTGTATCGATATGGTGATTATGTATAATCCAATTATGTATGTACATTAAGGGTAAGTAATAATTCAATAAATTCATTAACAACATTGAAAGTTATTTTATTTTATTTTATTCCTACAACATAAAACATTATTATTAAATTATAATATCGATAACAGTTACGAACAACACTATTAATTTGATGAAAATGTGTTGAAACTACAATTTGGTGTCGCCGTTGACGTCTTAGGGCGTCGACTAGTTGCGTCAAATTTCTGAATTGTATATTGTATTTGGGAAGCAAAAATTGATATTGTATTGTGTCCAGTCTTAATTTTATGGCGTAATTAGCTGTCTGTTATATTCTAATACGTTTTTAATGCATAATTTTAACGTTATGTATAGTTTAATCATAAATAAACTTAATATATCACGTTTTGCAATAATTATATCGTAAGAAGGGGGCACATCACTACAGTATCATGCGAGAAATTATAGCAAAAATAGGCGTGGCGCTGGTGGTCAGGTTTTTAAGATTGAGCATGGCGGTCAAAGGGTTAATCTTACTTTATAGTGAGAAAGAGATGGAGGTATACGTCCTGCATAGCTCCATCTCTTTCTCACACTGAATACTGCTTTGAGGGTAGCCCGCGAAATTGAAATTTTCTTACTTTTTTTTCAATTTGCGAGTCAGTATTAGGTTGTATGTTGATCAAAATATGATTCGCGACCGTAATAAGTATGTATTTATAGAATTATAATTATTAAAGTCATCAATACTCCTTAAGATCAGATAATCCTATTGAATGATTATTTCATGAAATCTTGATATTTAGGCTTATATAATAACTTAAAGAGTTGTATTACTGATTCTAATGATTATAATTTTGTAAATAGATGTCGCGAATCATACTTTAATCAACATACAACTTAATACTGACTTGCAAATTGCAAAAATCTTAAGAAAATTTTAATATCACAGTCTACCCTGGCGCTTTCGCCTTAAGAGGTGGGTTGGCCCCCTGAAGTAGGACATCCTGTATGTCAGGGGTCGTCGTTTCTCCAGTTCCATAGATCAAAAATAATAATAAAAATAAAAACTATTTCTGCTGTCAAATAGCGTTCCTGTGTTTCGGCTTGAAGGGTATGGGTGTAGACGCACTGCCAGTTACCATCCCTACCTGGTTGCTATTCCACCAATTCGCACTAAGCGCTTCCAAATGTCTTTTATAATGCGCACAGCAAAAGAGTGGAACTCACTACCTGCGTCTGTGTTTCCGAACGTATACAACCCTAATCTCTTCAAAGTGAGAGTGAACAGGCTTCTTCTGGGTAAGCTCACTCCATCGTCGACTTTGTCTCTGTCACCTCTGACCTAGACTAGAGTCAAGAGCAAACCCATCACAAATAAAAAAAAAAAGGGGATTGTTCACCGGAAGCTTCGCTGCAAGAGAGCGCTGTTTGTAACTTGTATAGTCATCTTAAAGACAAAGCGACCAAATTGGAATTTAACCATAAAAATCATCAATACATCTCTCTAAGTTAGATTTCCTCCGGATTGATCTGGTTTCTGAAAACAAACGAATCCGGAGGAAATCTAACTTATCTACAACACTGACGTGTAAATTGCAAAACCTGCAAGAAAATTTGAATCACTGTCCAGCCAAAATGTCGAAGTTAGCTCTCACGTCCAATTTACTTTTTTCGTTCCTATCTAGTGAGGTACTTGCCTTTACACCACTTCAGGTCCTTAGATGCCATAAAAGTTGAAGGAACCTTTTTAAATTTATTTTCAAGTTCAATTTTCAAAGCTTTGTAAGTCCCAAATAAATTTAAAAAAGTCGATGGCTCATTGCTTTTTTTATTTTACCTACATAATTGCTCATACGTTCATGTATAATACTAGTATGTTTCTTTTATGTCCCCGAAGTAAGAACCCATCATATATGAAAAGTGCAGTGACCCACATGTATGGCACGGACGTCTCGTTCCAACCCAAAATTACCCACATGTGGGTCACGGACAGTGAACGTGTTAAGTAAAAAAAAAGTTGGGAATTTAACCTTCAATATTTGCGGAACCAGAACACAGGTATGGTCTGGTACAAAAAACATAAAACTATAGTCAGTCACGTTGCTGATAGAAGTGAAAACTTTACAGCGGTACACGTCACATTAGCATGTCGCGTGACGCTAACGCGATAAGATTATCTCCTACTAAAAATCGCTCAACGTGCCTAAAGAAGTTTTCACTTCAAAAATATCACAGAGACGGGAAGAAATCTCGGCATCGTTAATCGTCTTTTCTTCCCGATAAACTACAGACGCCCGCCAGCACATCAAGCTACTACAATCTGTCAACTTTCGACTTTATCGCTAAAGCATTAGGTTCAAGGTTGATTGGGAAAATTTGATAGTTTCGGTTAGCTTGATGTGCTGGCGTCTACATATTTATATTTTTGCATTTTTGCGTTAGTTTGTAAAATGTATATAATATTTCAGTGTAAATAGATGTGCTATCACCTGGATAAAAAAAAAAAACTGATCTTGTTGCATGTTAGTACCAATTTCACCAATGAAACTGAACGCGATCAGCATATTTAAACTGCGTTCAAGAGTCAGTATCAGTATTCCAAAACAATTTTAATACTGACAGCTCCTGAACTCGGTTTAGATGAGCTGATCGCGTTCAGTTTCATTACCTAAATCCGCCCTTAATAACTATTTTCAATACTAACTTTAGGTTATATTTTTCTGTTCGTGACAAAATCGTCATCACCGTGGTCATTAGATTATATATTTTTTCTAATTATTTTGGTGTTGTTTTTAATTAACAACAAAAGTGTTATTAACAAAATGCATGCAGTTCTTTAGAAATACTAACAACGGTATGTAGTGATTTATTTAGTAGAAAATAGTATTTTTAAATGGTTTTTCCCTCGAATACTCGAACGAAGTGTCCTTTAGAAGCGCTTAAAAATATTTCTGACGCTAAAATCAGCATCATGATATTTAGCCCGCTTGCACTATAAATGACTAAATACATATATTAAGCGCTAAACATATTACTTACTGATTGTTGCCTGCGGCTTCGCCAGCGTAGATGTCAATACTTCCTGAATTGAATCGGATTTTATTCACAATTTCATGGGTTTTAATTTTTTTGTGCGGAACCCTAATTCTTTTTCTAAAACAAAGGTAGTCTAAGTTACTCCTTATAACAGCTATATGTCAGTGAAAGTCCCGTCAAAATCGGGCCAGCCGTTTCGGAGATTAGCCGGAACAAAGAGACAAAAATATGTTTTTTTTTGTTACAATAATTACTGTATATACTTTCATATGAATTTAGTAGAAAGCTGTTATTTTGACATTACAAACAGACACAAATTTATTTATTTGTATAGAAAACATCATTCTGCCGCCATCACCTTCAAACAAGTGACAGAAAAAGACCGATTTTTTAATTAATTTAGCGTCGCGTCATTAAGTGCCGATTTCACCAAAGAAACTGAACGCGATTCAGTACATATAAACGGAGTTCAAGAGCGGTCAGTGTCAATATTCCAAAGAAAAAATGGCACTGATAGCTCTTAAACGTGGTTTATGTGCTGATAGCGTTTAGTTTAATTGGTGAAATCCGCACTAAATTGTGCTGCGAGCGGGCCTTCAAATTGAGTTGCTTTTGAATTGATTAGAGTATTCGGCGGCTGTATGTGAAATATTAACATAAATACATCGAACAAAATTAAAATACGACTTGTTACAATATTGCTATTTTATTTTTCAGATAACATCGATCTAAACATGAAGAACAAGGTTTCTTTCCATTAATCAGAAAAAAAGAATAGTCATAAAATCATGTTAAAACATTTACCTATATTCAGCGAGATACTTTTTTACACACGTTCAATAATAATACACTAGAGTCCGTATAGTTAGTACACTATTTGAAAGTAAACAGAATTTGTTTGAATTTAAAATTATTATCACTTTTTTTACATGACGTTTCGGCCGTACAGCACAGACCGTAGTCACGGATAGATTGACAGTAATGGAATGTTATTTTCGTGAATCGATGCTGAATGATATCTTAATTTTGGTCTTGATTTTTCGTCGGTACTTTTGCATACTACGCTAACCTCATTCATGTTAATTTGAATTCAATTCGGGCCTGTTTAAACAGAATGGCTCACATCAAATATGATCAGACCCCAAAGTACGCAAGTAAAGCTGTAGATACATACTTTTATATAAGTTTCACTTTCGAATACTATTTATTTTTTACTTTAAATGAAAAGGCCAAAGGCCGATTAACTGTAATTACTTATGTATTATATAAAATTAATAAACAATAATTTTAAGTAGAAATCAAATCGTTTTATTTATTCCTGTTACCTACATAAATTCATACCATTTCTCATACCTATTTTTCTGCCAAGCATTGCTGTGTACAACACACAGCAATGTGTGTGTGTAATGCTGTGAACATTGTTGCTGCGTACAGCATTCAACTTCTTCTCTTCGATGGCTCCTCCCTCCGGTATTGCAATTTTCGTAACCAGTTCACTTAGGCTGTCGGCTCGTTTGTCACTTCAAAATATATAAAGAAATATCGTCATCTACCTAGACTTTTCCCAACTATGTTGGAGTCGCCCTCAGTCTAACCGGATACAGCTGAATACCAGTATTTGACAAGGAGCGACAGCCTATCTGAACTCCACAACCCAGTTACTGAGTAATACGATACCCCTTGGTAAGATAGTCAGACGTTCGGGCTTCTGCCTAGCCAGGACCAACAGTTTGTGATTTCCGAGGCACGGAGGGGCTTTATAATAGGTTGGGGAAAAAGTTTCTTCGCATTTTTTAAGAAAATTCAAAACATTTTTTAATATAGTTTATTTACATTTAACTAAAGTATGTAGGTACCATTTTGTTCGATAACTTTTTGCCATTTTGTAGGTAGGTACATGATCCCATTGCTATAGAAATATTGGGACTTCTGGTCAAAATACCGCGACAAGTGGTTTTGGCAGTCGTCTCGTGATGTTAACCTGACACTGCCTAAAGAATTCTGAAGAGACCGAAACAGTTGGAAATCTGAAGGTGCAAGGTCAGGACTATACGGCGGATGCATTAACACCTCCCAGCCAAACTCTCTTAATTTTTGCTGAGTGGCTAAAATGTGTGAGGTCTAGCGTTATCATGATGAAAAACAACACCCCTTCTGTTGATTAATTCCGGCCGCTTTCTCTCAACTTCTTGCTTTAATCTCATCAGTTGTTCGCAGTAGAGTTCAGAATCGATGGTCCTGCCTGGTGGTAACAGCTCATAATGAATAATGCCCTTACAATCCCACCACACACACAGCATCACCTTGTTGCGAGTTAACCCGAGTTTCGCCAGTCTATGAAGCCTGACCGGCCTTTGACCACGACCTTTTTCGCACGTTCTTGTCATACGTGATCCACTTTTCATCACCAGTTATCAGCTTCTTCAAAAATGGTTCGGTTTCATTACGTCGTAATAAAGAATCACAAATGAGTACACGGTTCATTAGGTTTCTTTCAGTGAGCACGTGAGGTACCCAAATGTCGAGCTTCTTTGTGTACCCAGTTTTTTTCAAATGCGCCAAAACTGTTTTGTGGTCAATTTCCAGTTCTTCAGCTACGTCGTAACTACTGATATGCCGATCTTGCTCCACTTTTTCGAAAATGGCATCCATTTTATCCGTAATAGGGCGACCAGAGCGACGTGCATCTTTGACATCAAAATTTCCGGATTGAAAACGCTTAAACCAAATTTGTGCTACTCTCACAGACACTACACTAGGTCCATAAACATCGCAAATTTTTTTCGCAGCTTGCGTTGCATTTTTACCTTTTTTGTAGTAAAATTTTAAAATGTATCGAATTTCTTCATTAGATTCACTCATCTTGACGGTACGAAAAACAAATGAAAATCACACATTTTCCTAATTTGAATTTGGAATTATGTTCTTTAAAATTTAAACTTTCAATGATACCAAAACCAGCCAGATACAAATAGTATAGCCAAAGAGATTTTATTACAAGTTCATACATACTATAATGCGAAAAGACTTTTTCCCCCAACCTAATATAAGTTTATAATAAATTCGGACCATGTACCTACATACTTAAAAAATAAAGTATTTTGAAACGTTAAGAGTACAGACGCCTCAATTTATTACGCTGTAGAGCAGATGCTCTACAACTTAATTTAATTTGGGGTTGCTGGAGATCTCCCCAGCAACCCCAAGTTAAAATATGAGGAAACTTACGAAGATGCTTACTGTATTAACAAAGAAGTGTCTGAAAATAATTGTACTGTAGGTTTTGCCATTAAATATGCAAGCTTTGATTAGTTATATGATAATAAGATGCGCCTCGCATCGAAAATACATAGCAGTGTCTTATTTTGTGCTATGTATTTTCGCTCAGGCGCTGATACTTGACATAACTAGTCAAAGCTTGCATATATTTATAAATAGCTATTGCCTGCGACTTCGTCTGCGATCTAGGATGAATAGTAGCATATGTCTTTCTCCAGGTCATGGTCTACCCATGTGCAAAATTTCATCCAAATCCGTTTTAGCGTGAAAGCTTAATCAACAAACAGAAACACTTTCGCAATTATAATATAATTAGGACAGTTAGGAGGATGAAAACTGGTCTATCAACACGACTCACAAAATGTATTAGGTACTTAAATAAAAAAAAACTTAACACTAATAAAATTTCTATAATAATATAATTCAATCATGATTCGAAAGACACGTGGCGCCATCTATTATCATAAGAACGTTATTGTTGTTTTCCTCGGGAACAGTACCTTATGTCCGTTTGTGTACACGTGACATCGTATATGCAAAATATCAGGATGATCGGTTCAGTGGTTTAGGCGTGAAATGGTAACAAACAAACTTACTTTCGCATTTATAAGTTAGGATGGTAAAAATACACATCTTTGTTAAATCACATTTTAACTTGGGGTTGCTGGAGAGATGCTCTACACAGCGTACTAAAATTGAGGTGTCTGTACTCTTAACCTTTCCAAGTACTTTTTTTTAATGGGTACATAAACGTATAAATAACAAAAACAGATGATGGGGTTGCTGGGGATCACGACGTTGTTTATCACCCAATAACATAAAATAAAACACGAATCATTTAGGGATATTAACGATATATTTCAGTACAATTGTTCACACTGGACTTAGATATGACAACGAGAGCGCGATCATCGCATGTAACAGTACCGGCTTTAGAGGTATAAATCATACGGTGTCCTATTTTGGTGGTGACGTCATATAGTGCCCGAAATTGGGGGATATATAGTGCCCCAAACCATCGCGGTAATGTCAACTCGTGCCGCAAAATCTGGGGAGACGTTAGTGTTGCATTGGTGACGTTAGGTGCCACAAATTGGCGATGATGTCAAAATAGTGCCCTAATTTGGGTAATATCAATTTTATGCTGTATTGCTTTCGACATTGTAATAGAACGACATACCATCTATGTAATACATATGGAATGCAATAAAGAATTGAGAATGAGAATGTAATACTAATAAATAAATACCTAATATAATTTGATTTGTTCACATCATTTTGTCCTATGAGGTAAAGCTAAAGCCGGCACTGTTCACAAAAATTCATTAAAGTATACACAATCATAATGTTATAGTTATAATTAAAATAAAAAATAAAAATTCATAGAAAATAAATGCGGTGAGAGATTTAGAGTTTTTATTGCATCTGTGATTGCCGCCATCTTGGATTTTGGTTTGCTATCAAAATTGTATATTTTGTCTATTTTATTGTCACAGTCAAAAACATAGAGCATAGACATTGAGAATTTACTAAGCGTTCCGTATTCAGTTGTGTAGTGAATACAAACCGAAAAGTACGAGAGACAAAGCGAATTTGCGGCCAGTACTCTTTATTACATACTGACATACAATACACGTACACGTACTACAGGTATCGGCCGCAAATTAGTTTTCGTCACATTTGTGAGGCTAACGCTTAGTCCAATTCTCTGTCTATTGTCAAACTATGGGAATGTGCCAAATCTTTAAAAAATAGAGACTAAATCGACAAGTGAAAATGTTAAAATGACCTTTAGACACTTGTCAATTTAAGTCTCCCGAGATTTAAAATGCATAGTATTTAGACTGCATTACTGTTAACCCATCCAACTACAGTACCCTGGCGTGGAAATGACACATCAGCTTTAGAAAGAGACACAGGTATGCATGACAGAGCCGACGCTCTACAAAGTCTCTTTATAGTGATTCTGAGTGTATCATCTATACATATCATAATTTGAAGTCGCTTTTAGTGTCTGACAGTGCGACCGCGTTGTTTTTCCAAACTACGCAATAGATTTTTAGAGAATTTATTTCGGAAGGTATAAGTGTATATAAATATATACATACATTATTGCTAAACTGGCATAAAATAAAGAAGTCACGATGTTTTGTTAAGTTATAAAAATCGTGCGAAACAGAGGTGGGCCACTAGTATTTTATAAAATGAATGGTAAGGACGATATTTTTCATGGCAAGAATGAGTGTTTGATGACCAAAAGAACAATTTAAGACAAAATGTACAATATTGATAGAAGACTATTGAAAATATTGTTTTCGGCGTGTCGCAGATTTAGGTTATATATCAATCAAGGATTACCAATATTAAAAAAAAAAACGCGTATTTTTTATGGTTTTTTAAATGATGTTATATTTTTCCTATTCTTTGAAGGTTGTCTTAGTTTTCAGTACTCTGAATAAAAATAATCTATGAATGATATAGTCAGCCGTTAAAAAACTGCAATTTTGTTGAAATGTCATGCTTTTTTTGTAAATAATTCATTTTCATTTAATAAATAATACTGGCAAGTAAAATACAAAACAATTTATTTGATTTTGAGAGATTCAACAATAGTCAATTAATTTTATTTTAGGACAAGTTCAAAAAATGCACATTTTATTTTTTTCATTTTAATATTATTTCGAAACTAAAATGACGTATTCCGTTTTTAAATGATCTTAAAAATATGTCTTTTTTATTCATAGATATTTCTGTAGATATTTTGTAATATTAAATATATTTATCAATTATTTTTTTGCATTTTTCAAAGTCGTCCTTTAATAAAAATAATATCGTCAAAATAATTAAGCAAAGCATCAAGATAAAACATAGGTACAAAGAGTTTCCTAACAATTTAAAATCGAGATTTTTTAAGTTAACTATCGCGTTTGGCAATTTCATTTTTAATTTGATTTAGCACCAAATTTTGGCGAAATATCATTTTTAAAATACAAGCTTATATAATAATACTGCGAAATGGCTAGAAGTAGAACCAAATCATTTTTTTGTGGTTGGTTGGCGCCCACATAAAATTATTTTAATATTAATATCGATAGTTGTCGTTCATTGTTTCAGAAAAAGAGAACTTCATATTGCTGCAAAATTTAGAATAATATTATGTTTTCATTTCACAGTATTATTAATAATCCCAATTGTATTATTTAATATAATTAAAAGCCCAAATTATTAAGCTGGTCCTTGTTAGATTAATTTAATATTTTCGCAATATTTACTGACCTGTTCATTTCAATCCTCACTAGACCCGCGTAGTGGATTACGACCCGCTCTCTCTCATCGAGAGGAGGCCTGTTTCGCAGCAGTGGCATTTATTTTCAAGTTCAGTCAAAAGAAGCTTGACTTTTATTTACTTAACTATTCCTCACTGTTTTTCACCCAACGAAAATATTAAAATAATCTTACAAAAGATTTGCAAAAGAACAAAATAAATAATAATAAGAAATAGAGAGACAATATACAGCCTAGCTGTATAAGAAAAAACAAATAAAAATAATTATATCTCATTCAATGAGTTAATTATAAATTGTAAATAAATCAGTCTATGTCACAAACCTATTTAATTAAATAATTTATTAAAAATAATTATCTGCAGATAATTGATAATGATTCAGTAGTTACATTTCGCGATTTTTTCATTAAAACGTTGGTTTCCTAAGAAACCGGTCATTAAATAACGGCTGGCCAAAAACAACGGTTTTTGACACCTTAAGGTTGCACTAGTCGGCGGCTCGAACTCTTTGGTGGCGTGGCTAATATGCATGCTAGTATGCTTAGTTTATTTATTTAGTTTTATTTCTATAAATTTTAATTATTAAGTGAAATAGGCACTGATTTATAAAGAAAACGTGCGCGTAAAAATTCAGGAACAGACTTTTGGGCGTATAGATATTATGAAAAAACTCCCGGATGTATTTATTCAAATTAAAGTCATTTGAATTCTTGAATAAATTATCTATGCCTGCACGATAACAATTTTGCCATTTTCATACTCCGAGAGCTATTTATTTACACCCAAAGATGCGTTAAAATTAGTTTTGAAATATGGAAGTTTCGACGCTCATAATTTCAAAACCAATATCTTTTTCCGATTCTCCTCCCATACAGGATAATGACGAGACAAATTGATATCATTTTTAGTTTTGAAAGTACACCGACAAATAGACGAGTAATCACCATACTACCTTTGTATGGAAAAATTACCGACTAGCGTCACCTTAATGTCAAGTACTGGTGAAAATTACAGATGACGGTCGTTATAGTAAATATGACGGAACCTTGCGCATGTCAATTTTTATTGCTGATAACATTGGGACTTCGTTCGCGTATGTGGAGGTCGGGCGGAAACCCGGTCGCGTGAGCAGTTATGAAACCAAAGCCTAAGTTTCGTTCATAGAAGTCAGTCGCGGTCATAGAAGATGAGAGTAGGACGCTGAGCATTTAGTAGGTACGCGATTCCGATAAACTCAATAGGTACTACGGGCAAATTTCACCAATGAAACTGAACGCGTTCAGCACATTTAAATCGCGTTCAAGAGCTGTCAGTGTCCAAATTGTTTTGGAAGATTGATATTGACTGCACTTGAACTCTGTTTAAATGTGCTGATCGCGTTCACTTTCATTGGTGAAATTCGCACTAAGTGCGGGGATAGATACTCGTCCGTGGAGTATCTTGCACGTTCTTCTCCATAGGTTACGTACTACTCTTTGGAATGGGCAACTATTTTCATCTTCTAACTGATCGACCCCTTGAAATTGCCTGTAATTTGTTTATTTGAAATAAATAGTTTGAGATGTATGGCTGTATAAGTTGAATAAATTGACATTTTCGAATATAGTCAGGTTTTGAGAACACGTTGGTGATCGGGTTAGTAAAATTGTTTTTTTTTTTTGGAGCGGGCCTATTGCAATTGGCTCCGGGAGCCTTGACTACTTAACTGAGCGTTGGCGGGGCCTGAAGGGCCTCTCGCCGGGTTAAGAAATATAATTAAGTATCACAACTAAGGGCGTCCCATAGTGGGACTCGAACCTAGGAATAAGACGCTACTGACTACCTAGCAAGTGGGAACTTGTTGTATCTGAATGTTATTATCATTTGGGACAGTGTATATAGCTAATTACCACGCGCGGGCGGGCGGGGTCAAGGGTCGGGGGGGGGGGGGGTATTAAATGGTAATATTATTAAAATATTTAAAAGTTTTCCTAACATCAAATATAAGGATGTTGAAATTACAATTAATTGAATAGTAAGTTGACTATTAACTACTTTGTGATACAGACATTTAACACCAATTAGATTCTAAGTGATATGCTGATCTATTATGTACAAATCTCACCGTGAACACTTAGAGGTGAAGCGAGCTGTCGATGGCCGTTTTTACCTTGGACGATACACTATATCGTGGGACTGGTAGTTTCATACAATTACTACTAAACGCTTTCACACTGTGTCGTTGTAGTCAACGGTATCGTCGCCGACAATGATTGTCGTGCCGATATCGGCGGACGACACAGTGAGCACACATCACGTACACTATTACACTTTTGGAATCGCGCGACGATGTAAGCTTTTGCTGGCGCAACGCGACTATTTGAGTCGGTTGTGGCATACCTCTATAAGCAGTTGGTTCGTTGTCGTCCGAGCTGAAGATACGAGATATCGGGTGTAAAAAGACACTTTCCGAAGCCGAAAGCCACATATTCTACCCATTATTTGGATCATTTTTTTCCACTAGACTATACCTGGGAATCCATTGGTTCTAGAGATATTGAATCGAAGACGCTATTTTTTTTTCTTTTTTATGGAAACGAATTACAAGTGTTATTACAAAATTTTCGATTTTTCTTAACAAATTACGTATTTGAAGTTTAAAAAAAATTAATATCAAACGCACACTACCACAAGTAACAAAAAGTAGCTGTTTTTTATACCTAAAAATAAAAGTAGTTTCCCAGCAATAATTTTTGCGCAAAGCTACATAGTTAGATGTACAATATACATAGTTGACGCCTTTGTGATGTGTCTTTTTACACCCTGTAACCGTGTCGGTGTCATTATTGTCGCAGTGTGAAAACGGCCAATAGTGTCAATCTCTAGTATCAAGTGGAATGACGGCTCACTTCACCCAAGTTTTCACGGTGTGAGATTTATAGAGGATAGACAGACAGGTAATGCAGGGAACATACAAGCGTACAACATGAATCATTATCATATTATCAGTAAAACTAAATAAAAATATCATCACAAAAGAATCATTCGTCCATTTTGACACGAATGCGAACAAAAACTATTGTCGAAACTTAAATTACTATAAAAACCGCTTAAAGGGTAAAATATTAAATAAAATGGCATCACAATCACAGATGTATGTAAAAACTTTAAAACTATCTTAGGAATCACATTTTTAATGATAATAAAATTATAATAAACGTACGAAATCACAGGTAAACAGATCTTTTTACTTAAAACTATTGGAAATCCAAAATGGCTGGCCGGGCCGCTAGAATGCCGCTGGGCGACGTTTAGATGACGAACGTTTTCGTTCGTGGCCGAGCAACATTTTAACGCTCCGAAAGTCACATCTATGGCATCATTCCATCTCTTTTCACAAACCTTACATATTCTACGTTGAACACACTGACTTTCCTTCTTAGATGCCATAGGACAACTAATACTGTGCAGCTGCCTAATAAACTTACAATTAAAAATAAATATATTTGAAATTAAATTATTAATAAAATAATTACAGTCTATGCGTTTAAATTGTGACGTATTAAAATTAAATAATTTTATAAAATCAGTACTGGAATTAAGCGGATAAAAGTAAAGTTTATACGAATCACGCACTTTTATATCTACTTCTAAACTACATACACACACATACGCACGCCCGCTTGTGCCGTGACGATTGTCAAAATTACGCAGATTTACGAAATCATCCCTTGCGGGATTTACGTCAAAATCACAACTGATAAAAGTTAGAAATAAGTTATAAATTACACAAGTTATTTTTAATTCATTTGGCGGAATTATGCGTTTTTCTAAATCACAAACCGCGTGAAATATTTTTACGCGTTGCACGTCTTTAGAGTTACCTTTAAAATTTTGAGCGCACGTCGTTAAAACGCGAAAATCAAAATAATCGCGATTACTATTTACGCGAGCTTCATTACATTTGACACTTCCACGCGCTACGCATGCGTATAATCTACGACAAATCGAATATGATATTACCTTACACATTAAGTCACTACGAACGAATACAATGAAACACTTTAAAAGTGTAATGGAGACTACAATTACGCATGGGTTTACGTAGGGAATTACGCGGTATTTAGGGTTTACTCGAGTATTCCTCGGGTTGAGACGAAGTGGTGGGGATATCGAGCGTGCGTGAGGAACGCGGGGGAGGCGCGGGGAGGAGGACAGCGAGAGTGGGGGGAGAGCGGGGGCCGCTTGTCCACTGTACTGACATGCACTTAATGGTTAAGGGCAGTGATGCTTTTTGGGCTTCTTTAAATTTTCCTCGTCGGCTCCAGATTTGGGTACCTGGAAGTTTTTTGGAGAAATGTCAGTAGAATACAGTATCTAGGCGTTAATATGACACATAGAGCTTAAGGGTCAGTTTCTACCAAACGTAAAAATCCTAGCAGATGCTCGAGTACTTTTTAAAAAACAATGGCACCGATTCCCTTGTTCACAAGCTAAACTAAATTTAAGTTCAGTGCATTTTTTTATTTATATTTCATTAACACATTAACGGCTGAATTATTTGGCGAATTTGCTCCAAGTGCTGCTTTATGATACACTAAACCCTGTGCGGCAAACGCTCATGCGCGCCCAAAAAATACTTCGTGTGGTGCTATGAGCGCGCATGCGCGGTTGAAGAAACTCTACCCAGTGCGGCTGGGCGCATATGTGCGGCGTTACAAACTTGTCCCAAGTGCGGCGAGGCGCTTATGTGTGTTTGAAAATTTTCCAGTTTTATGAGTCATAAAACAATTACGCCAAGAACAATAGAGATGCACAAAAAACCCACAGGTGCGGCGCGCCGCATTCGAAGGAAGTTATATAAATTGTATGGACGCGCATAAGCGCCGCCAGCACATGGTGAACGTTCGAAAATCGCGCATGCGCGTTGGCCGCACAGAACGTGTTAAGAAAAGGATAGACGATAAATATTAGTTTAGTCCTGTCAAATTAGCGCCTGACGTAAATTGATGTATTTAGAAGGAAATTTTTTAATCACGTCTAAACTTGTATATGGAGTATCTTAATTTGACAGGACTAAACAAAAATTTATCAGCTGTCCTTTTCTTAATGAAATAGAAAGAAAAAGATGCACTGAACTTAAATTAAGTTTACTTTGTGAACAAGGGAATCGGCGCCATTGAATAAGAATTTATCAATATTGACCAAGTATAAAATTTGATGCAGACATCTCAATGTACAGGGTTATTGGTAAAACACCAACAACCTCTAAACGGGTCATTGTACTCATCATTATGAACAACTTTTACTATGGGACCAAACCTGAAATCGCGAAAAAAAATCAGCTGTTCAGTACATTTGTTCGCATAATTCGTCAAAATGTACTGAACAGCTGATTTTTTTTCGCGATTTCAGGTTTGGTCCCATAGTAAAAATTGTTCATAATGATGATTACAATGACCCCTTAAGAGATTGTGCGTTATTTAAATTACATTTTTTTCCTGTTTCTTAAATCCTGCCAGTTCTTAGGAGGACCATCTCGTTCCTGTACCTATAAGTAACATACCTCAGTGTACAGCTTCGACTTGAGCGACACGATGTTGTCTCTGCCTCACCTCTAGGAGTGTAGGCGTGAAAAATTATGCGCTTCGGTAATGTTCGTGTTTCCGAATTAGCACGAACGTACGATACAAAGTAACCCCCAACGTACGATGCAAAGCTTCTATGCTTAGTACTGCCGCGATTAGTAGTAGTGCACCTATCATTACGCGTTCGTATAAAGTTTTCTCTCTGTCGGGTGAGGAGGCATTTATTAATTACGTTAGGCGATTTTGGCGATTTTTCGCCCCCCAAATCCAAAAGCCAAATCTCACGACAAGGCGCTCTTGATTAGATGTCATTAGATTTGGATCGTACCCCTCCCCTCTAATTTAACGTGAGATTTTTCAAAATGCGTATTTTTAGCGTAAATTAATATTTACGTATTAATTTACACTAAAAATACGCATTTTTTGTAAATTAATACGTAAATCCGTGCTTGATTGCGTTGGATTTATTTAACACATTCACTGCTGAATTATTTGGCGAACTTGCTCCAAGTGCTGCTTTATGATACACTAAACCCTGTGCGGCAAACGCTCATGCGCGCCCAAAAAATACTTCGTGTGGTGCTATGAGCGCGCATGCGCGATTGAAGAAACTCTACCCAGTGCGGCTGGGCGCATATGTGCGCCGTTACAAACTTATCCCAAGTGCGGCGAGACGCTTATGTGTGTTTGAAAATTTTCCAGTTTTTATGAGTCATAAAACAATTACGCCAAGAACAATAGAGATGCACAAAAAACCCACAGGTGCGGCGCGCCGCATTCGAAGGAAGTTATATAAATTGTATGGACGCGCATAAGCGCCGGTAGCACATGGCGAACGTTCGAAAATCGCGCATGCGCGTCGGCCGCACAGAACGTGTTAAATAAACATAATTTGTGACGGCATTTACATCGCCACATAAGAACTACGCATCACACTGACGTCACGTAAAATCCTATATCGCGCAATCAGAGCTTACCGCGCGACTTGCATATATACAACGTCCCGACATCAATCGTCGGGCAATAGCCCACCAGACACAACACCCGGAGGATCCCATTCCAAAAGAGGATGAGTAAACTTTACACCCTGTTCCTCCGACCAGACGGGTGTTGTGTCTGGTGGGCCCGACGATTGTAATCTGTTGATAATTTTTTTAAAAATAATTACCCAGTTTTCTCGCATTATAAGTTTCTTGCGAAAAAAAAACGTGATATTTGCCGAGACCCCCTCTCCCCAAGTGAGATTGGGTGAGATTCGGCTCGACCCCCCTAAACGCCTTACGTAATTAATGAACACCCCCTTACCTACACCGGTCGCAGATCGTCATTTGTCACTCATGATAAGTTTTTGGAGTCAAATTAAAATAAATAAGCGAAACTCGCGAAACAATAAGCGGACTTGATGGGTATTGATTGATATCTAAACACGACAAAAAAAAAAGTAAAGATTTGAATTCGTTTTGGGGTCAACGACAACACTCCCATAGTGTTGTTACTTGAAGGATGAGTTGAGAAAATCTGTTAACTTTTGTTTTATCGTATTGAGGTATCGACACCAATCACGTGTGTGAAGTTTACAACAAAAAAAAAACTTATTTTATAAACTGATGACAACCCCATAAAAAAAAAACATCAAATTAATATCTTTTTGTTTTATCATGTTTAGTCAACGATACCCATCACGCCTGCGGAGTTTCGTGGGTCATTTTCACCATATATCACTAAACGCGTTTAACGCTAAACGAGTTTAAAACATCACTCCGTTTCTTTCAATCGTTTGAAGATGACAGAGACAGAATGATGTTTTAAACGTTTAGCGTTAAACGCGTTTAGTGATATCTGGTGAAAATGAACCGAAAGGCCCTAGATCTCATTGGTATTCCCGATAGATGGTGATTACCGAAGCGCATACTTTACTCGGGATAGACGTACTTACATTGCATACCTCTTGTACAGTCATGAGCAACTTTTAAAATTGATTTTCTATGTTGTTACGAACATAACATTTTGGAACCCATACTATAATGAAATAGGTCATGTCTCAAAGTTACAATCGTAATTACACGAGAAAAACGATTTTGAATTTTGTTATGCGTATACATATTTTTGCTCGTGACTGTACCAGTCTTCCTTGAGCGACACAATCTTATGGTCGCGGTAACGCAGCATCTCCTTCGGCTTGATCTTAAAAGTCAGCGGCTAATGTTCCTTTTGGTTTCAGTTCTTGTCTGCCTCCCCCTAGGAGTGCACACGTGATAAGTATACTACATACCTCAGTTTTGACTGCCTCGTTGGTCTAGTGGTCGCAAGGGCTACTAATGCATAAGGTCTTGGGTTTGAAGATCAGGCAGTGGTATTGGGTTTTCCATCAGAAATTTGGCAGTAGCAGCCAGCACCTTAATTGCGTAACACACCATCAATCGAAATCTCCACGACCTCATTCCACTGGCCCCCTTCTACCATCGGACATCTAGAAGCACTGCCAGTTACTATCCCTACCTGGTTGCTATTCCACCAATTCGCACTAAGCTCTTCCAAATGTCTTTTATAATGCGCACAGCAAAGGAGTGGAATTCACTACCTGCGTCTGTGTTTCCGAACGCATACAACCCTAATCTCTTCAAAGTGAGAGTGAACAGGCTTCTTCTGGGTAAGCTCACTCCATCGTCGACTTTGTCTCTGTCACCTCTGACCTAGACTAGAGTCAAGAGCAAACCCATCACAAATAAAATAAAAAAATCTGAATCATTTTGAAGCAAATTGCTAATCCATTACTTCATATGTTCGAAAAATTTGTCTGCTCGACAACGTAAATAAAGCAATGAATGTTGTTGAACTGTCAAAATGACACCTATTCCGGTTGATAGTGTGTTTCGCAATTGCCCCGCCGGAGTCTGGATTTCTCCCCGGTTGATGGCAATAGGCTGGCCTCCTATTACATGGAACTTAAACATAACTGGCGAAATGTGGGTGTACTATAGGTGCATCTCTGCCTAACCCTTCGGGGAATACACGCGTGCTACATACCTCAGTGTACCTCTCTCCCTTGAGCGACACGATCTTGTTGTCTCGGTAGCGCACCATCTTCTTCGGCTCCATCTTAGGAGCCAGCGGCTTATGTTCCTTCTGTTCGGAGTTCTTGTCCACGTAGGAGTAACTGGAAGGAAAAGGTTATAATTTAGTTAAGGAGGAAGCGTCAGGGTAGCCCGCAAAATTCTAATTTTCTTACGTTTTTTGCAATTTGCAAGTCAGTATTAAGTTCTATGTTAATTAAAGTATGAATTGCGGCCGTAACAAATATGTGTTTATAGAAATATAATCATTAGAATCAGTAATACAACTCCTTAAGTTAGTATAATCCTAAAATGTCAAGATTTCATGAAATAGTCATTTTTTGGGATTACCTGGTCTTAAAGAGTTGTATTAATCACTTTAATTTCTAATTATGTAAATAGATACTTGTTACGACAGCAAATTATAATTTGATCAACGTACAATATAATACCGACTTGTTAATTGCAAAAAACGTAAGAAAATTTGAATTTCGCGGGCTACCCCGACGCTTCCCCCTTAAGTAAAGATAAATGATTTTATTTCTGTAAGTAGGTTTGTACAAACACTTTTACAAGTCAATCATGTTTTTTTTTTAAACTAGATGAGGTCGGCTTTTCCTATCTGACTACTCTGAGAAGAAAAGCCGAAACAAACTCAGAGGTCACAGTCTCTTATAAAGTCCAGACATAATCTTGAGTCACTTCATGTGAAGACCATGTAGATTGGTGTTTGATATGGTTTTTGAGGAAAGAACCACACAGATTAAGAGGACCTGTCCAGTCAGTGCACGCATTTGTCAGTAATCGCGCAGCTCAACTCAGAACTTAAGGAGCTCAACGATTCGACGAACAATACCAAAGAAAGGACATTTGGGTAGGCCGCATAAATTACTCAAACTGCCAGACCATGATTAAAAATAACAGAGAAAAAATAAAACAAACAAAAAAGAAATGACCTACATAGTCCTCACATTCACAATAATTAAAATAATATAATACTTAACAAAGAAAAGAAATTGTGTTACTAGTAACTGACTTGTGGAGGTCAGATAGGCAGTCGCTCCATGTAAGATGTTTCAGTTGCATCTGGGTACACTGGAAGCCAATTGGACTTCTTTTTTTGCCAACTGGAATTTTGGAACATAATTGGGAAAAGTTTAGGCAGATTTGTCAGGGTCATCATCTGCCTAGCCTTCTGCCAACTATATTGGGGTCGGCTTCCAGTATAACCGGATGCAGCTGAATACCAGTATTTTTACATGGAGCGGCTGCCTATCTGACCTCCACAACCCAGTCACTGGATAATACGATACCCCTTGGTAAAATTGGTTGTCAGACTTTCTGGCTTTTGACGACCCGTAACGACTATCAAAGATCCACGAATGACAGCCGGTACCAACGGCTTAACGTGCTTTCCGAGGCACGGAGGAGTCTCGGTATGAAAAGATGGTCACCCATCCACAGACCAACCCCGGCAAGCGTAGCTTAACCTAATGGATCGATCCTTGCAGCTGTTATTATTTAGCCACGAGCTCAAACAACATAAATATTTTTTTTTATAACAATTGTAATACGAAGGCACAGATAATCGATGGACAACATCGATCAGGTTAGCTACGCTTGCCGCGGTTGGTCCGTGCATAGGTGACCATCTCTACATACCGAGACCCCTCCGTGCCTCGAAAAGGTACTTCAGTCAGAAAATATGTACAGAGGTGGACTTAATTCCATAGGACATTTTCTACCAGTCAACAGATCAGAGTTCTTTTAGTTTGCTCCTTAATCGAACTCATGAGTTCTCTTTCTCATCGATTTTGCTCATTCCAAAAACGACACTACGAGTACAACCTTAGGTTTTGTTATTTCAATGAACTATACAAAACTAGTGTACAGATTGTTACTTCTTTAATTTTAGGTTAAGGCAACCATGAACCTGGTTGCGATTTCAATGAGAGATTACCAAAGAAATCGCATCGAGGTGGTGGCTCACATATAAATCCTCACTTATAAATTACTAGCTGTGCTGTGCGGATGAGCTTTTCCAGGGCATGGTTTACCCATATGCACAATTTCATCCAAATCCGGTCAATCGTTTTAGCGTGAAAGCGTAACAAATAAACGAACAAATTTTCTTTCGCATTTATAATATTAGTTAGAATAATGTATCAAAATTCTATATTTCTAAGTGCTGTTCGCGAAGGAGTCGGTGTAACACTCACCGAGCAATGATCCTGTTCTTGAGCTCGTCATCATCGCAGAGCGGCTGGCGCGCGGCGGTGTGTAGCGCGGCCGCTGACAGAGACTGGCCTTGTTCGCGACGGTGTAACAGAGTCGCTGCGGCACGTTCTACGTCGCCGTGGGCAATTGACACGCAGTGCTTGATCTGGGGAAGAGAAATTGGGATTTTAGAGTATTTTGGCAGGAATAAATAATACAGGGTGTAAGGGACAGCCCTCCACAAACTAACAGGGTGCATTCAGCTCCTTATTTTGAATCATATTCCACTGGAAAATTTCTCAGGAAAATTTTAATTTTTTAATTTTGTTTTTTTTTTTGTTAATATTCCTTTATTTCAATGTAAAATTACATTATCTGTACGCAGTACTCCATTTATGTATATAAAACAGCTACAATAAAAAAAAAAACAGCAATGGATGTTGAACTACTCTAACGAACGACGCGTGAAATCAGCTGTTCACTTTCTGCGTAGCTACAGAGTTCACCGAACTCACCGCATACCTATTACCTACCCCTCCCAAACAGTAACTGATGCTCCGGTTTGTGCATAAAAACACAAACAAATCAGGTTTATTGGATTCTCATAACGTTCCTGAAATAATTTCATGTACCGGGCATCTTAGTATGATATACTGAATTCACCCTATCAGTCTGCAGAGGGCTGTCCCTTACACCCTGTATATAGGAATATAAAAGGCCTAAAAACTCATCAAGGTTTTCATAATAATAATTAATTGGCTATGAAAGACGTTTTGTTAAATACCTACAGTAGTCCCCAATCTTTTTGACCGGGCTGAAGTTAGCGCGATCTTGCGTCATCTGCGCATGGTATTTTCTCAACTGATACCTTAATTTTGCATTCTGCGCATCGACTAGCACCTACGTTCAACCCGGTCTAAAATATTAGAGATTACTGTACCTGGTACCTGTTGAAAGGCCTACAATGTCCTCCCACACATATTAACACCCCTCCCCCCGGGGTGGGTTCCCGCATTGTCGAGGCGGGAGGCTCAGCAGCCGTGGCTTGGTCACCCACGGTGAAGCGGAGAGGAACCCAAGGAGGAGCCGCTCGTCAGGGCTTTTGACGGTAAGCGGACGACGTAGCGGTCAACAAGTAGGTTATGGTGCCGCTTGGGCGACATCGCAACTGAGGCGGGCCGCGTTGTCGTATGGGAGGCATCGCGGCTGAGGGTTGGAGGCCGCTCTCCCTACCTTCGGCGGCCTTGACGGGGTCTGATGGCGGACGCGGTGGGGCCTCACGGGAGGAGGAGTGTCGATATGGCGTCGGCCGCTCTCCCTATCCTCTGCAGCCGAAAAGTGGTAGCGGCCACTGACCTGACCCGTCCCAGGGGGGCTAAGGGTGCCTAGACACGGGGTCGTCTGGCGCCCACGTGCTGGTTTGGTCCCTGGGGTGGTCACTGAGTGCAACGTGTTCTGGTGTGCCGGTGATGGGGGGTACTCCCCAGAGGAGGGTTCGGTGACGGACAACCGCCGCCGGTTCACGGATGAGTGCTAACGCGTGCCCGTGTTCCCACCACAAGCGGCAGAGGAAGACACCGTGGAGTTTTCGTGGGTTGGAGTCCCACATAACTACTACGAGTATCTCCTCGTGGTAGTGCAGTATGCGTGAGCATTTCTCCACGAAAAAAATCCTATTAACACTGTTATTTGAAAATACTGTAAAAGCCAATTATTTTTGATAGAGTAACCGTGGAGTTTCTTGCCGGCTCGTCTCCATAGGAACTCGTAAATTGGAACCGTGCACCTAGCTTCTGACGTTTCATAAGCACCCATGTAGGTTTATGTGGAATAAAATATTAATAAAATAAAATATATTAAAAAAACATATTAAATATTTGTTTAATGATTGTAGTCGGATGCTTGAAATTCACATAAATGTTCTGGATGTCCGATATAAGATGCCGATAGACGTGAATCTAGTTGGAAAAAGGGTAATATATGAATGATTTTGGTAAGCATTCTTAATCTTTACGAGGATTTTCAATGCTGTAAGAGTGTAGGCAGGTTGAAGTTTTTGGTAAAAAAATCTCCGAATCTTTTTAAGGAAGGGCAACCTTTCTTGTATGTTATGTATGTCTTTAAATGTCTTACCTCCATAGCACAAGGAGTTAGGAAACGTCTCAGCTAGAGCCTGACACTGATCGGCGTGCACATCCTCTAGCAGCGGACGACGATTGTTTTCAACACTCTCTGAAAGTCTGAAGACTTACTGTCGTATAGAGGAATTACATCTTACCTCCATAGCACAAGTGTTGGAAAACGTCTCAGCTAGAGCCTGGCACTGATCGGCGTACACATCCTCCTCTAGCAGCGGACGACGATTGTTTTCAACACTCTCTGAAAGTCTGAAGACTTACTGTCGTATAGAGGAATTACATCTTACCTCCATAGCACAAGTGTTGGAAAACGTCTCAGCTAGAGCCTGGCACTGATCGGCGTACACATCCTCCTCTAGCAGCGGACGACGATTGTTTTCAACACTCTCTGAAAGTCTGAAGACTTACTGTCGTATAGAGGAATTACATCTTACCTCCATAGCACAAGTGTTGGAAAACGTCTCAGCTAGAGCCTGGCACTGATCGGCGTACACATCCTCCTCTAGCAGCGGACGACGATTGTTTTCAACACTCTCTGAAAGTCTGAAGACTTACTGTCGTATAGAGGAATTACATCTTACCTCCATAGCACAAGTGTTGGAAAACGTCTCAGCTAGAGCCTGGCACTGATCGGCGTACACATCCTCCTCTAGCAGCGGACGACGATTGTTTTCAACACTCTCTGAAAGTCTGAAGACTTACTGTCGTATAGAGGAATTACATCTTACCTCCATAGCACAAGTGTTGGAAAACGTCTCAGCTAGAGCCTGACACTGATCGGCGTGCACATCCTCTAGCAGCGGACGACGATTGTTTTCAACACTCTCTGAAAGTCTGAAGACTTACTGTCGTATAGAGGAATTACATCTTACCTCCATAGCACAAGTGTTGGAAAACGTCTCAGCTAGAGCCTGGCACTGATCGGCGTACACATCCTCCTCTAGCAGCGGACGACGATTGTCCTCAACACTCTGAAAGTCTGAAAACTTAGTGTCGTATAGAGGAATTACATCTTACCTCCATAGCACAAGTGTTGGGAAACATCTCAGCTAGAGCCTGGCACTGATCGGCGTGCACATCCTCCTCTAGCAGCTGACGACGATTGCCGCCACGCTCATCCACGCTCTCCGATGACTCCGAGTTGGAATGGGACCTGAAATAACAAACGTTATCAAAACGCGCATTTATTCCTCTAGAAGGAAGAAGAACGTGTCCAGTAAGTATATACATATTTCGTCAGTCCATGTAGTTTCGGCGTATACGTGACTAAAATAAGTAGGTAGGTAGGTATGCTTACCGGCTGTTCTTGGTCATAGGAGGCAGCATCTCACTCAGATTCTGCAGAGTAAGACTCGACCTATCGCTGCTAGCCGAATCATCTGAAACAAAGTTTTGAATCAATAATTCCATGCTGCCACGCTAAAATGGAATTGAGCTGAGGACATCAGCCGCATATCAGACGACCATTGGGCCAAACTTACGACCCAATGGGTCCCTGGTGGGATGAGCTGGACTCCAACAAGAACTGTTCCTTAGCAGCTTTAAACAGAGAGAAGTGGAAAGAGAGTAGGGAAGCCTCTGCCATGCAGTGGGTCATCACAGGCTTTTAATAAAGAAATTCCATGCAAATCGAGTTTAAAAAAAAAAAAAATCTTGTAGAGCGTCATCTCTTCCACTCATACCTGTATTACAATCTCTTTCTAAAAGGTCAGCAAAAAGTAAATGGATTAGAGAAAGTAAAAAAAATTTTCATGATAATTAACTAAATCACAACAAAAATAGAATTCAAAATAGCGCGCAAGAGATGAATCCCTGCGACGTGTTCGCGCGAGCTTGCGTTTATTTTCAAAAAAAAAAAAAAACGCGCAAAATACGCGCATTTTACCTACCGCTCTGTTTGAGCTGACCCTTTTATCATCCTTAATTAAAAACGGCTTTAACGATTGTGATGAAAGTTGCAATATAGGGGTTAACTGGGGCGAAAAATCGGTCTAGCTAGGTCTCATTTCTGGGAGAAAAAATAATTCGTATTCTGTTTTCATCACCCGAGCAGATCTCGATCGAGCAGGTACTATAAAATGATCTAAAAAGGTGGAACGTTATTCACGTTGCTGAATATTAGGCAAAACAACAAAAACAAAAGTGAATTTTATGTAATGGCATCGACACGCTAACCCCGCGTCCTAATCAAAATCGATCGTCAAGCGAGTACGCGATTGACGCGATCATTATTTTGGTCCAGACGCGACTTGATTGATCGCGCGACCTATGTCTTATTCATATAAAATATAATATTTAGGCTAGGTTCACACGTTTTTAGCGGGATAAATGTTAGTATAGACCTATTCACACGTCGTTTGTACTGCAAAAAAACGTACATAGTACATACGTTTATCGAATTACCAGTATTTTACATGGACCGCCTGCTTATCTGACTTCCACAACCCAGTTAATGGGTAAAACGATACCCCTTGGTAAGACTGGTTGTTAGACTAGGGCTACTGACGACCCGTAACGACTGTTAAAGATCTACGAATGACAGCCGGGACCAATGGCTTAAAAGGGCTGTCGCATTTTGTCACCTCTCTCGTTCACACAGGGCCAAATTTTTAAGATTAATAATAATAATAATATCCTGGGACATTTTCACACACGGTCATCTGGTCCCAAACTAAGCAGAGCTTGTACTATGGAAACCAGATAACTGATATACTACATATACTACTTTTTTTTTTGTAAATACATACTTATATAGATAATTACACCACTATTATAGATTAGTAAATGAAAGGCATCCCTTTTTGAAAAATGTAATCAATTAGCGAACTAGTAAATAATATTAATATAATAGGTAATTATAAACACACATTTCTATTGTGTTATCTAATGATATCAGCTCAAAAAAAATATGATCTGTTTTTGATGTTCTTGTAATAAATGACACAATAAAAATGTGTTTTTAATAATTACTATTAATTACCTATTAAATTTAATTTAGATTTTAATTTTGACTGATTTTTGTTTTTAATTTTAATTTGATTTTGTTTTAATTGATTTGATTTTGTTTTAATTGATTTGATTTTGATTAGATTTTAATTATTAATTACAATTTTATTGAATTTTTACTGTGGTTGTGATTCAAATTTTAATTTTATTTGTAATTCTAATGTTGATTTTCATTTTAACACTAACATAGCTTGTAAGTTCTAGTACTAATACAATATGGATGATTTCTGAAATAAAAATGATTGATTGATTAAATTAATATTATTTACTAGTTCGCTAGTTGATTACATTTTTCAAAAAAGCATCTTTTTTTTTGGTCACGTGTGAGCGAGAGAAGTGACAAAATGAAACAGCCCTCTTAACGTGCTTTCCGAGGCACGGAGGGGTCTCGATATGTACAGCGGAAAATATAGCTTAACAGGTTATCTGTCCACAGACCTATGCGGTCTGTAGACTTCCATACCAGTCCACAGACCACAGTATGTTCTGATGACCGTGTGTTGTGGACTGTATATTATGTGTGTGTGTGTGTGTGTGTTCGCCCGTACAATTTCTAAGCCATCTGACACTGGACGTAAGAAGAAAGTCTCATATTTAATGCGGACTAGGCAGAACACCGACTTTTAATAAAAAAATTATCTGAACTAATGCGCCATACCCACTCTGAAGCCTGGACAGTTAACCTGATCGATCGACCCGTGCGGCTGTTACGAGTATTACTTAGCCAAAAGCCCCTTTATTTACTATGACTTTAATTACCTAATATAAATTACACAACATTACATAACATTACATTTAACACTATCTTTCCATTTCGTCATAGTTATTTTAGTGATATTTATTCTAGAAGTATGTATGTATTTAAGTATTTGTTATATGTTTTGTTAGCTTATTGAATTGTTTTTTAGATTTTATGTATTTTTATTTTCTCTCTTATTCTTACACACGGTGTCTACATCTCTTTTTATCCCCTGTCCTATCGCAGGTAGGCTGGAAGAGATTTCTTTAGAAATAAGCATCACCTTTGTACGTAATTTTCTGTTCCTTTATTCTTGTCTGTTTATTTGTGTGTACATAAATGGTTAAATAAATAAATATGTTAGAAAGAGTTTATATATTAGTACTAAGTAATAATGAATGTTGTGATATTGATATCTAGTATGTATGCAATATAATGTTGCCTTTAAGTATAAATTAACCTAGATACTTATACGTTAAATGTAATGTTACTTGCTGCGCTCTTGCAGGGTCATGTACTCTTTAAGTTTTAATCTAGCCTGTAACTGAGTGGACATTATTCAAATAAATAAATAAATTATCGAATTTCTGTCATATTTGGTTAGATTCAGTCGGCCCCATATAGTTCGGAAAGGCTAATCAAACAACAGCGCGCGTGATCGAACAAATTCTATTGTTGGGAAACGCTAATATTTGTTAATAAACTCACCAGGATTAGAAATCGAGTCAGTATCATCCCGTTGGTTCAGCTCAGCCTCCAACTCGAGCACCCACGTGCAGACCAGCCCTGCATCTATACGGCCGAAATGTGGCACGTAGCCAGACATCATCTCTATGAAACCTGTAAAAAATGAAAGGCAATATTGAGTGAAAAGTAATCCAAGCATTATTATTATTATTATATTTGACGGTACTAAGTGCCGAGACTCGTGGCAGTCACGGCCATAAAACGCGTGAGATAAAATGCGATGATACGATACTCTATACAGGGTGATTTTTAAAACATGCGACAAAATTTAAGGGGGTGTTCTACCCATCAATATGAATAGCTTTTACTATGGGACCAGCTCGGAATTCGCAAAAAAATTTCGACCTTTTTATACAAAATGGTCTAATCGGGTATGTGCTTTTACATGGGAAGGTAATTTTATTTTTGCGAATTCTTAGTTGGTCCCATAGTAAAAGTTGTTCATATTGATGGGTAGAACACCCCCTTAAATTTTGTCGCATGTTTTCAAAGTCAACCTGTATAGGTATACCGTACAAGCTTCTGCCCGTGACTTCGCCGGCGTCAAATTTCCTGTTCCCCCTCCCGTCCATCGCATAGCGTAGCCCGCCCACGCGATTACTTCGTTTTCGCTTAGCGTTCTTTTTTACTTTTTTTTTTTGCTCGGCTCCAAAGGGTCATATCGTGATATTAACCTATAGCCTCCCTCTAGAATTGTGCTATCAAATGCAACAATAATTTTTCAAATCCGACTAGCAGTTCCAGAGATTAGCACGTTCAAACAAACCAAAACAATTATAGTGAACTAACCTTAAAAGATAAACATCGACAGGCCAGTTGGCGTGGTTGGTTAAGATACCACCTATCACGCCGCAGGTCGTGGGTTCGATTCCCATCCAGGACAAACATTTGTGTGCATGGACATGTCTGTTTGTCCTGAGTCTGGGTGTAATTATCTATATAAGTATGTATTTGAATAGTAATATATTGAATATATATAGGTATATATTTGTTGTTAACTATATATACTTGTTAACGGAACGAAGGAGCCTGGATCTCACAACACAGGGAATCCTAGTGTGAGGTCTAGGAATTCAATCCACTTGAATGTTAACTTAGCAAAATAAATTGATTCTTATTCTTATTTACAAAAATAAAAGTAGTATATGTAGTATATCAGTTATCTGGTTTCCATAGTACAAGCTCTGCTTAGTTTGGGACCAGATGACCGTGTGTGAAAATATCCCAGGATATTATAATTATATTATTATTATTATCGAGGACTTTTTTTTAGAACTTTTTAAGAGGAATAATTCCGTTATTCATGATTGCATCACTTTAACCGTTTACGCAGCGCACGCAACGGAAGCTCTCAAAAGGGATAAATTTCCCCGTTTATGCAACATTTTTCATTGATGCTCCGCTCCTATTGGGCGTAGCGTGATAGCCTATAGCCTTCCTTGATAAATGGGCTATTCAACACTAAAACAATTTTGCAATTCGAACCAGCAGTTCCTGATATTAGCACGTTCAACCAAACAAACAAACTTTTCAGCTTTATAAATCAAGTATCTATAGATATTAGGTCCTTACCTATGAAAAAATCAAACAATTTTATAAAAAAGAAATATTGTCGAGGAACTTTTGCCATTTTAATGAAAGTTCGTGAATAAAGTTTCAAAGATTTCTGTCCATTCAAAATTGTGAAGGTTTCATAAAAAGAAAATACGCTTGATAGTTTTTTATTCGTCTTCGACATAACTTTACAAATTAATTACACTATGTAATATAAACATAATGTAAAATATTTACAGATTAAGTTATTAAGAAAATGCTCTAATTTAACATATATTTTTTTCCAAATCATTAACACTACTCGTTGAGACGTGATCTTCATTTTAAATTCATTAAATATCGGTTATTGGCTTGGCAGCAGAAAGAAAGCAAAAGTTACAAGATCATACCTAAAGCTTCCCTCACAAATGAAATGTGTTCTTTCCATGCAATTTCTATTTATGGTCGAGTCGATAAATGCCCTTACATTGACCTTATTAGGCATTCACAGCCAATAGGGCGGACGTAGGGTGCCGCTGTAGCGGACACGATGACTATGTACTCCAATCTAAATATAAAGTTCCTTCTCTGGTCCTGATACTTTTGAACGTAAAAGTGAAAACAATAAATAAATGGAATTTTATCATCATAATGACATGTTTTTGAGTGACGAACAAGCCGACACCCGCTCACCTGGTGGAAAGTGATCACCAGAAACTTCTGCAATACAGTATAATATAAAATACAATATAACATACAATACAATATAAAAAAATCGACTTCAAAAAGAATTTGACTCAAAACTATGAAATAACTTTAATTTCGGAAGTCGGTGTCTCGGGATCTGTATTTTAGTTTTGTGCCACCGACTTCCCAAATTAAAGCCAAATTGAGCAATTTACCAGCTCGGTGCCAGAATTTCTCTGAGAGATTTTTTTAAACATATTGGTATTCTCACGGCGGCATCACAATTCATCTTCGCCAACATCTTATATATTAGACAAAATATACATGTATACACTAAAAACAGTGATATTCACAATGTTAACACCAGAAATAAGGACAAATTACGTGCTCCATTTCACCGGCTTCATAAGGTTCATAACTCATTTGTTGGGCTTGGTATATCCTTTTATAACAAGCTACCCTCTTCTTTGCTAGATTTACCTTACAATGCATTTAAAGCCAAAGTAAAATCTAACCTTTGTTCAAAGGCATACTATTCTATCAACGACTACTTAAACGATAAGAATAGTTGGTCGCTGTGTTTAACTTAAGACAATGTTTATGTTCTTTCTCCAGAATTAGCTTACCTACTGACAGGTTATATGAGTTCATATAATTATTTATTTTCTTTGACTGTAAAGATCAATTTATTTTTATTTTATTTTTATTTATCATTGACATAATCTACTCATTACAATGTTTTTTTTTTTTTTTTTTTTTTATGAGTGGTATTGCAATATGTGGTTAGCTAGTGACCTCGACAATTGATCATAATTATTCTTGTCTGAGCAACCGGCAGCAGGTTCGTCATGCTCCCTTAGATGTCACTGCTTGCGGTAGCGTCGGGGGTCGGGTTGCCTCCTTCCCTCAAATATGGCGAGGGGGGTAATGGCTGATCTTTGCGTTATGCTCGTGAACGGGTGCTGCTTGTGGTGACTGGTCGTCTTGCTGACCTTGGTTTTGTTTTGTTATTAATAATTTAACTCGTTTATTTTACTTCGATGGTCCTAGTTTATCATCTGTGACTTCGAGTTACGGCTATATGTAAGTGGGCACGCCCTTTATTACTGGAGGCTTTCAATATAGGTATAAAGTTCTGCTTACGTTTTTAGTTTGTATTTTGATTCTGCTTGAGTATAGTTTTCGAATTTTCGATTTTTTTTCTTCTTTTTTTAAGTATATTGGCGTGTGCTAGCTGACTTATAGCAAATAATTAAATTTAATTTAATGTTTGTGTTGCGTAATGTACTTGCATGTATTTTGCAGTGTTGTATAGAATATTATATACATTTTTATTTTTTTTATTTAACTGAACAGACAGCTGTGCTGCTGAGGAGTTTGTTGCGCCACTTCTTCTCCTCAGCTAAAGCACTAGGAAGTGGTGAAGGGCGGGCGTTTTGGGGGACTGTCTTATGTAATTTTGACGTTCGAAAAGTGCTGATTCTCAGCCTAGTTTGAATAAATGACTTTTGATTTTGATTTTGATTTTGAAAAAAAAAAGTTATTTCATAATTTTGAGTTAATTTCTTTTTGAAGAAAATTTAATTTATTTCGTAATTATTAGTTTTTTAGTAAAAACTGGAACATTTGTTTGTAATAAGTACGATCCGATTAATAGTTTCGGAGAAATGCGTGAACAAACATACATACATCTATAAAATTTTGTATATTTTTTTGGAAGCCCTAATAGATTATCATATGTGAATATATTGCAGTTCCAGTAATATTACATACATACGTGTCGAATTGATAATCTCCTTTTTTGAAGTCGATTAAAAGAAGTCTCCGTTAAAGTTCATTAAAGCATTTGTATTGCGTTGAGTCCACACTTTACGGACACACGTATTTCTTTTCTACCATTTCCTTATTTTATTTTATAGTACTTTATACTCATTGTTAATTTATTATATTATAATATACACTGCACTTTCTAGCCTGAAACACAGGTTCAACCTAGTTCAGGCAAATAAGCAACTGTGCTCTAGTTGTTTATTGTAAATATGCCCTTTTTATAAATAAACAATTATTATTATTAATAAGCTCGCCCCATGGACTTAAACATAACTGTCAAAATGTGGGTGTAATAGCACATCTACCTAACCCTTCGGGGAATATAAGCGTGATGATAAATGTTATGTGTGTAAATATTTGCGACAGGTGCTCCTATTTCACACTACAGACTGTGGTTCAAAATGATTGAGTACTCAAACCGATCGATGCGTCGAGACACTCGAGACCACAATTAAATTAACCAATTTGACGTCCCTAAAGCTACTGACACATACTCGTTAGTAGCATGAAGATATACGTTGAAAGCTTTTATTGAGCAATTGCTAGTAGTAGCATGTAATAAGCATGCTTATTTCGAGTAAGCAAGCTTTTTATGAGCATGTGTGCCTGTACCTTTATGGTAGCGCAACGTCGCACGGTAGGCTGAAAATCGCTTTTCATAGACATAGAGACTTGAATTTTGAAGGGTCCTTTTTTAACATTGAAAATGTTTTTTCGATCGCTTCAGTATACATCGCCTTGGTGTCGTGAGTTCTAGGGCTACATGAATGGTTGAGGTCCCAAAAGATGCGTATCAACAAGGCCTACAATATGGTGAAAAAAGTAAAAACGTCGAAAACTTTTCTTGTAAATTGCAAAAATGTAAAAAAAATAATAAATTTTTTTAGGGTCTTTTGTCATAAAATCAACAATATCTCAAAAACTCAATGCGATATCGAAAAAAAGAAAAAATCCGGGGGCTACGTTAAAAAAAAAAACGGACGTCTGTATCACTAATAGTCGGGCTGAGGAGGGTGCCCTTTGTGTGGCGTAATTTCTGGGAGCGCGCTCCTTAGATGCGCGTTGCGTCGCTGAGTTGTTATGGGAGTGTTTAAGAGTTTGATCGTGAAATGTATTTGTAAATACGTATTTTAATTTAATTTTATAATGAGGATTTTTTTTATTAATTTTGTTTTGAGATACTTTGAAAATACTTCAAATTACTAATTAGAAACTGAAACTGAAACTGAACTCTGAACTGATATATGAGACTAAAATGATCATTTCTATGTTCATAACTATTTTGTAACGCTACGTGTTAAACAAAAAAATGATTTACTTTCAAAAAAGAATATTCCATTAAAGTTCAAAATTGCATGGCGTAATTTTTACCTTACGGATTTTTTACTTCGAGCATTTGAGCTCTATTACTTCAAAGACGATACAAAATCTATTAAGTCTAATCTATTAGATAAGGCATCGAATAAAATCGAACCCGAAGGTCGTGTAGAGCACGAGATCTGTGAATTTTTGGCTAGAACTGGATTCTGCTGATCATTACTATACTATAAAATTTCGTATGAGGCAAAAAAAAATCGCAAGTGACGCCGCAATCCGAAGTATGTCAAAAAATACAAATCCTAAGTCAAGTACTGTATCTGTGAATCCATTTCTAGCCAAAAAAAGGACCCCTCAAAATTCAAGTCTCTATATCTATAAAAGGCTATTTTCAGCCTACCGTACGTCGCGTTGCTCTTGAGTTTATGCACAAAATATATACGTGCAACCAGTCAGCTCCATACAACAAGCGAAACTGCACGCTTAGATAGATACGGTTTTCGTACAGCGAGTACAAGCGCACTTGTGTGTAACTAGCAGCCTTTTGAGACAGTTTAAGACTGTCGTACTATATGCATCAGGTTGTCTGTTCCCTTGGGCGGAGCACCGGCGCGTCCTCGTGGAGGCAATCGGTAGCGGCGATCTCTCGCGTCCGGAACCAGAGTGCATGGGAAGCCGTCACCTCCCTTCTGCGAAGCAGTAATGCTGGCGAAGGAGGAGGCGGAACGCGTGAGGGAGATGCAATCTTTGCGCCCTCACGCCCCTAGTCGCCGCAGGAGATGCCCTGGGCGTCGGGAATTGATAGCCGAATCCCGGCCACCGTAGGCGCGGGCTTGCGGATGACGAGCAATGGTTAGCTCACCGTCCGGGAAGGACCAGGCCCGGGTAGACGGCGCGTTGTGTTCCACGCGCGCCTCAAAGAGATGTCAGCACTAACTGATGGGGTCCGCTAGGGTTGTTTGAAAGAGTTACCGTGGCCCTGGCCCAGGCAACTGAAGGAACACGGGTGGGTTTTAGTCAGTAAAAGTCTGACACGCCCTCCGCCCCCAGAGCGGGAGAAATTATTTGACGATTTCCCATCCGAAAAAAAAACGTAGTATGTTCCAAAAGTATTTTATGAAAGTGTAAACAAACCCTGTTTTAGAAGGTTCCAACTTCATATAATTCAGTACTTTTTCCAATAAATTATTCTTTGAAATTGACAAATCATCATCCACGAAAATTTAGGTTATAAAATTACCCTCAATTGTTAAATGAAAAACATCTTTAACCTTTTCGCCGCCATCGTACACAAAACGCAATGCCTCGCCGAGCGCCAAGCTATAAATGTATAACTAAATATACAGTAAACAGTAGTGATGGGGATATCGTCATATCGATGAATAAGATTTGTACGCGTAAAGTTAAGATTTAAAGTTGATTTTACGAATATAAATAAAAACTGATTAAATATTTCCAGATTTGTTTTATTTCACAGTATCCTTAATAAGAAAAAACAGTATAATTTATGAGTATCAAAGAAACTAATACATAACTCAATTAGAACTATAAGGAATGGGGTACATCTCTATTTGTTTCATGATCTCATTCTTTAACTTCATATCAAGTTATTGGCACTGAGGGCACGTTGAATTCGATTCTGATCAGGGATGGGGTCTATGGTCTTTCTTTCTTCTATTTTTGTTTATTCCTGTGTTTTTTTAGTGTTTTTTGAAATGGAAAGTAAGTATATATTTAAATTCTATCACGCTTGTAGCCGTGTACTTATCAAAGCATTGTTTTTAAGTGTTGTTTCTGTTCTTTTCTTAATATTCATGTATCGGTAGCGTTTACCCATCTGCGCGCGGGGGACCCCGCGCACTGATTGCGTTTCTCTATTTACCCACGACGGAACGGAGCAGGTATATGCGTTTAGGTTGAGAGATGTTTGTATGTTTGTGTGTGTGTTTGTGCAAAGTAATGTTCCCACCTATCTTCTAAACTAATGATCCGATTTTGATGCGGTTTTCAATAACAGGTTTATGTTTGATGAGTCCATGTTCTTAGACAGGTGCCATGGCTATAACTCACTAGTGGGCGCCACAATATTAGTGCAAAACAATGTTGCAATATAATCAAAACGAAATGCCCGATTATAATACAGATACACGATACAGGAGTAAATCCTACACGTTTTTAAAAATAATAATAATAATAATAAAAAAACAATTCAGTTTTCAGCAATGTGTACGTGGTAGCTTAATGCATGTTCCCTAATAATAAAAATTACGTCTGCAACTCGCTAGAGGGCGCTACAATATTAGTGCAAAATAATATTGCAATAATATTAAAACGAATTGTCCGATTTAAATGTGGTTTTCATCAGCAATTACAATTCGTATATGCTCTCTAAAAAGTCAGAAATAAAATTAATCAAAATTAAAAATTTTGAAAAAACCCACGACGGTTAAAATCTAATTGAAAAAGAATAAAATAACTCAAAACCCCCGACTCAACCCAATTATTATGTAACGAAATGGTACCGAGGAATATCCGTCGGGGCTGCCATTAAACCAGCTAAAGTTTTTCTAGTGACGCGAATACAAGTGACGCAGCGTATCTAACAAGCCCAGGCAATATTGCTGAAATCTCTTTGAGGCGCGTGTGGAACTAGGGTTGCCAACCATACTTTATAGTGACACTTACTACTTTATTTTTGGCAAATGTTATGCTTTTCTATAAAAATAAAATATGTGAAAATACTCTTTTTTCAGCGTTACTGTGATGCGTTAAATGAAAAACTTAAATGGATAGTTACTGAACTATTAATCGTTACTTAGTTCTACGTTGAAACAGAACGCTGTCGTGTATGATAAAATAATAACAAGTATATTCCACAGTAATTATATTACCAAAAAATCTGACACGCCTTTTCGCTCCACCCAAGTGGTCCGAATCAAGTTCTTCACTCATTTTTCTATTTGCAAGTAAAAGAAAGAAAGATGCGTGCGCGCGAATCCGATTTTGTGCTGCACTATGCCAAAGTGACCTTGACAGCCGCACGCCTATGACGTCACTGACCAACTTCTATAGTAGTTCGTGGCACTCGGTGGCGCACAGGGGCATAGACGACCAATTGTTTTGTAGAGATGGGAAAATAACTATCGACAAGAATTAGTAACAACTTTATAATTACGTATCGGCATCTACCTGAAGGTCGAAATTCATCTACTATCCTTTGTAATGAAGTAGATAACTAAGTTCATATTTTATTGACCTCAAAATGTTTTCGATATTCGTAACTTTCTGTATTTATAAATATTTCAATGGTGAAATCAACCTTTCACGGCACATCACTGGCCAACTTGATATGAAGTGATTGGCGTTCTGAGGAAAGTAACAAAATTCGGAGTTTCTGTTTTTGCCGATTTTAGGACAAACTAGGGCTTATTTTGTGTAGAAAAATAAAAAACAGGGTAGTAGACAGTGCTATCTTAAATAATAAAATGAAACAAAGCTTTTAATCACAGTAAATTTATTTTAATAAGATAATTAAAATGAACAACTTCTATAGAAGTTGTGGCGCTGGTGGCACGAAAATCCCGAACTTCTATAGAAGTGCTTGGCGGTGAAAAGGTTAAGACGATTTCTACCTGAAGTTTTCAAATAATCAAATCATCATAATCTGTCTAGCCTTTTCCCAACTATGTTGGAGTCGGCTTCCAATCAAACCGGACGCAGCTGAATACCAGTATTTTACATGGAGCGACTGACTATGAGCGTGGAGCTCATAGTCAGTCGCTCCCAGTTACTCTGGGTTACACATACCTTCAGTTCAAACCTAACGAGTCAGAAGGTATAGTAACGCGATAGAAAGAGAGGCAACTTGTAGGTGACTATAACTGTAGGCAATAAGCGTTGTGCGACCTGAATTTTTATTTAAATGATTTTGCGGAGTGTCCCATCTGTATTATTCTGTGTTCCAGGGGGAACGAATATTTAATTACTGTACTCGAACGATGATATCACACACTAGAAAGAAGCTGTCACGCAGGTACGAGTGGCAGAGATGACGCTCTACAAGGCCGAACTATGTGTCATTTTAAGACGCAGATATATGCTAACGGCCTTGAGCGGTTGAGGCGGCACAGCTTTCGTTCTGTCTCGCCCATCAAGGAGCGCTGTCCCAAATTAGACTCGTTATAAATTTATTATGGGGTGGTTGGTTAAGATACCACCTATCATGCCGTAGGTCGTGGGTTAGATTCCCATCCAGGACAAACATTTGTGTGCATGAACATGTCTGTTTATCATTAGTCTTAGTGTAATTATATATATATATTAGGTTGGGGAAAAAGTCTTTTCGCATTATAGTATGTATGAACTTGTAATAAAGTCTCTTTGGCTATACTATTTGTATCTGGCTGGTTTTGGTATCATTGAAAGTTTAAATTTTAAAGAACATAATTCCAAATTCATATTTGGAAAATGTGTGATTTTCATTTGTTTTTCGTACCGTCAAGATGAGTGATCTAATGAAGAAATTTGATACATTTTAAAATTTTACTACAAAAAAGGTAAAAATGCAACGCAAGCCGCGAAAAAAATTTGCGATGTTTATGGACCTAGTGTAGTGTCTGTGAGAGTAGCATAAATTTGGTTTAAGCGTTTTCAATCCGGAAATTTTGATGTCAAAGATGCACGTCGCTCTGGTCGCCCTATTACGGATAAAATGGATGCCATTTTTACAAAAGTGGAGCAAGATCGGCATATCAGTAGTTACGACGTAGCTGAAGAACTGGAAATTGACCACAAAACAGTTTTGGCGCATTTGAAAACAACGGTACAAAAAACAGCTCGACATTTGGGTACCTCACGAGCTCACTGAAAGAAACCTAATGAACCGTATACTCATTCGTGATTCTTTATTACGACGTAATGAAACCGCACCATTTTTGAAGAAGCTGATAACTGGTGATGAAAAGTGGATCACGTATGACAAGAACGTGCGAAAAAGGTCGTGGTCAAAGGCCGGTCAGGCTTCACAGACTGTGGCGAAACCCGGGTTAACTCGCAACAAGGTGATGCTGTGTGTGTGGTGGGATTGGAAGGGCATTATTCATTATGAGCTGTTACCACCAGGCAGGACCATCGATTCTGAACTCTACTGCGAACAACTGATGAGATTAAAGCAAGAAGTTGAGAGAAAGCGGCCGGAATTAATCAACAGAAGGGGTGTGGTTTTTCATCATGATAACGCTAGATCTCACACATTTTTAGCCACTCAGCAAAAATTAAGAGAGTTTGGCTGGGAGGTGTTAATGCATCCGCCGTATAGTCCTGACCTTGCACCTTCAGATTTCCACCTGTTTCGGTCTCTTCAGAATTCTTTAGGCAGTGTCAGGTTAACATCACGAGAGGACTGCCAAAACCACTTGTCGCGGTATTTTGACCAGAAGTCCCAAAATTTCTATAGCAATGGGATCATGTCCCTACCTACAATATGGCAAAAAGTTATCGAACAAAATGGTACCTACATACTTTAGTTAAATGTAAATAAACTATATTAAAAAATGTTTTGAATTTTCTTAAAAAATGCGAAGAAACTTTTTCCCCAATCTATTAAGTATGTATTTACAAAAAAAAAAAAGTATTATATGTCAGTTATCTGGTTTCCATAGTATGTGCCCAAATGTGGTCGCTTATTTAGCTTCGAACATATAACACCTCGTGATATAGTTAATGTTTTTAACACACTTAAGGCTTGGCATTACGCCGTTGACCTCGCTCAAATGGGCGTTAACGCCGAGAATGCCCCGCGCACCCCCTCATTATAATTACGCGCGAAGCGATCACTAATATTCTATTTTGCACCGCTGACTGCCACAGAGCCATGACGCGCAACGCACGCATAGGTAGCTTGTTGCATATTTCAGAGCAGTGGTGCAGAACATTTTTAGGTAAAAACTTGTATGTTGTAGAAAAACAAATACAACACTTGTGTAAATTATTATATTTTTAGAAAATATATATTTTTAATGACTAAGAACTCATTGTAATATTACTAAAACAGAAAATGGGCGGCAGAATATAGACAGTTATTATTATTAGCTTTCCCCGCGACTTCGCTCATAAATAAAAGTGAATAAGTTTGTACCTAAAAGTACTACTAGTAGTTGTTTTAAGTACTTCATATATTAAAAAAAAAAACGCAAAATAAATCAAGTGGAAAATCTGAGCAATACACAAATCTGCCGGCCATATGCTTGCACGAAGCTCAAATGCCATATTAGGTTCATGGGGTCCATGAACCACAATGCGTCCCATATGGTTTGTGGGCCCCATACGACCCGTGACCTCAGTTCAATTTATTATAAGTCACAAGCGGTCGGGGGCCCGGAACTTATTAGTTCAATAAGGCCGGCCACATACACAGACTGAATTCCGTTTCGGAATTCCGTTCCGAAATATCGATTCGGAATTTTCGAAGGCAGTAAATCCATACAAAATCAAGGATGTATCACACACGTACAGTAGTTCTTCGTTTATTTTGTATGGCTTTGCTGCTTTCGAAATTCCGAAATGATATTTCGAAACGGAATTACGACTGTATGTGGCAGGCCTAATCAATTATTCATTCTTTTTCTAATTGAGTTTTAGCAATACTTTCATTTTCTAGCCCATGTTTGACTGATTTGACGTGATCTATTAAGTTTTTATAAATTACATTCTTCACCATATTAGCACAACTGATGTCATTGCGTTTTTTAATTACGTTACCGAAATTTGAAGCCGTCAGTTAATTTCTTCTTAGTTCAAGCCATTCACTTGACTCACTTTGAAGTATTGTACCTGTTTCAATTCTTATTCTTTCATCTTCATTCTTCTCTAAATTTTTCAAAAATATTATTTTCGATTCCTCTAGCATTTCCTTTGACATATCGGGTTTCGCGCAATCCTGTCCATAATTGATGGAAGAGGCGTTTTGATTTTCCAATGTTCTTCTTTTCTTCTTTGTATATTTTTTAGGTCTTATCTGTCGCTTTATTCTGTTCATTTCAAATTTATGTATTTGTCCTTTTGGACTTCTACCTACAATACGTTTATGCAAGATGCTCAAAGGTTTTCTTGTTTTAAATGATAGAGCCGCAGTATTACATCTCATCTGATATTGATATTTTTGAGCAAAGTTTATCCTTTTGCCACCTATGAATTTAGCAACAACGCTATGATATCTCTCTACAGAGTTGCTGTCGACATCGTGCAAAAAATGCGTGAGTGTGCCGCTAGCTGTGATAATATTAATTTTATTTTTTGGCACAGAGTGTTGGTATGAAAGTCTTTGTCAATATCTTCTATTTCGCCTAGTTTGCCACAAAAGTATCCTTTGCACGTGGTATGTTGGCTAAAAGCATGTTCTGCAGCAAGCATTATATCAGTATGGAGTTGCATTGCATTATCAGTATGCTTGTATTTTGCAATTGCAGTTACTACTACTTTTCGCATGGTTAATATTCTTTTCTTTGTTAGGAGTTTTATGAACCGTATTAGAAATTTCGTGTCTGTTGTAAAACTCTGCAGTTGGTTGCAAAAAATCCTCAGCAAGTGGTTTCGGCATTCAATTTTTTCTATTGTTAAATTTTCGTACGGCCTTTCTTGCAAAAGCTTTGAATATGTGTTGGCGTCACAATCTGATATAATTCTGCCATATATCAAATTGTGCATTTCTATGCTTTTCTTAAATCCCTCGACAATAATCGTTGACTCCATGCCGGTAGATGGTCCTGTAAATAAAGACAAAAAGTATAATAATGTAGCTTTCAGTATACAAAACCTATATTACGGCTTTAGTTCTCTAATGGGTTACCTCTACCATTTTTATATAATAGATATTTAGTTTGATTTCAAAATAATAAGGCGAACCATTTACGTTTAGTTAATTTATAAAACAAACAAACAGCAATACGTTTCCACTTATAATATTACTAGGATTTTTATGTAAAACACATAAAATATTTACCTGTATAGTTTTTATAACAAATATGATTTGTTTGTCGAGATTCCTTTATTTTCTGCTCTAGCGCAAATGTAGCAGAACTTATTTTTGACAGCCATGAACAATATTTTATTGCTACGTTTACCAAGTATGGCTGCTGCTCCTGACAGTGAGAAGTAGTTTTTCTTGTATGATCTTTTTCCCCAACATCCGTCAGCAATGACATCAATTATCGGTATTCCCTTTGCATTTACTTTACCCTCTTCAACGGCAGCACATCTTTCCTCTTCAGCAGCTTCGTTCAAATATCTTAACGCTTCAGATTCCCACGTTTTGTTTACTATATCCATATGAAAGGTGAATCATTTTTGTGAGATCTCAGGAAGTCCTAGAGTTGACGTAATTTCCAGAAATTGCGTATGTCCACATCCTGCTGCTATTGCCCCAGCTACGGCACATGTGTTTAAATTCATTTCTTCTGGGGTGTTGTCTCCCTCTATTATAAAACTCATGTTACATAAAAGACATTTCAGTTTTAATTTATTCATTAAACCTGTCAAACGTTCAGATACGATTTCTATTGACTTTAAACCGCAGTCCAATGGTCCGTGGCTTGATATTTCTTGGATTGATTTAAAAAAATCACTGATGTTTACAGTACGTCTACCAATCGATAATTTTTCAGTCCCCTAAAACAAAGTAAAATATAAAATTCAGTTGAAATACTGATGGCTTTAAAAAATATTGTAGCTTATTATTGTATACGTTCATCCACGTTTACTTATAAAAGGTTTACGATAATCCAATTTTAAAATATGTCATTTGATTTGCTTAGAACTTTAGGGTCCTATGAAACTCGCCAACCTCGTAACTTTTCGACCCCTTGTAGTCCGAGAGTCGCAATCTGCAGGTTACATCCATGGGGTCCAAAGAGGATGGACAAAAAAAGTCCACATACTGTCGGAATTCCGTTTCGAAACATCGATTCGGAATTTTCGAATGCAGCAAATCCATGCAAGATCAAGGATCTATCACACACGTACAAGTAGTCCTCCGTTCGAAATTTTCTCCGATTCAAAATTACGCATGGTAGTCTGTGCGTGACTTTGTATGGGTTTGCTGCTTTCGAAATTCCGAAACGTTATTTCGAAACGGAATTCCGGGACGGAATTCCGACTGTATGTGGCTGGCCTAATTATTACCATGTATTAGCAATCTGATTGCGATAAGTAATAATACAGGGTCAAATTAAATTAGCTAGTGAAACTCCACAGACGTGATGGGTATCGATATCTAAACATGATGAACTAGTTAGCTGCGATACATATACAGGTTCAAATTAAATTAGCTAGCGAAACTCCGCAGACGTGATGGGTATCGATATCTAAATATGATAAACTAGTTAGCTGCGACACATATACAGGGTAAAATTAAATTAGCTAGCGAAACTCCGCAGACGTGATGGGTATAGATATCTAAACACGATAAACTAGTTAACTGCGACACATATTCAGGGTCAAATTAAATTAGCTAGCGAAACTCCGGCCAACGTAAATTCGTACGTGTCTAATAGTAACAAGCTATAGATTCACTGCATGCGAATCTATAGCTCGTTATGTCGTTACTGTGCCGCCGTGTCGTATGCCGCCCGGTCGTTTGGAATCTATACCTTGTTGCCATTAAACACGTACGAATTTGTATTGGCAAATTCGAAACGAAAACAGTTTCTCGTTCTGGCGACGAAAGGTACCTAGGTAAGTATAAGCAGCTGATAGGTAGCTGCCTGCCACCTGCTTAGGTACGCATATTACTTATACGTACCTACCTATATCTTTTTATCAAAACGCTTGATTGATGGTTACTAGTAAAATGTTAGATAGGTACTCAAATTACTTACCGTTTCATTCTTTTTATTCTCCTCTTGTATTTTATTTTCAAATTACGCTTAGTGCGTCTTTTTTTGTCACCCATATTGATTTTATAAATAAACTTATATTAACACAAATATTTCCTCTGTAGTATTACTAACTATATACTAAAAACTACTCTAATATTTACACACACAAAAACTATTAAAATCAACAAAATAAGTAGGTAGGTATTTGTTTACAATACTTTCTAATGGTATTGTCACCAACGAAAAAATGCGGGAAAAAGTGGTACAGGTCCGTTCAGCACTGCGTCTCGTCCCGCACTAAATTAATAGGCGACAGAGGGGTTGCTCACGCGATTGAGTGTCGATTTATGTAAAAAATAATGACTATAAATAATTAGAAAAGTTATTTAAAAAAATAAGCCGAGGATTCCCTAGGTATTGTATTGTGTAATATCATGATGACTATAAAAAAACCTAGCGATTAATAGTTTCGAAGAAAAAAGGTTTTATATTTCTAAAACAGGGGTTACTTTTCATGTATGTTAATGATATTTAAAATTATTTTTTATTTTTTTCGAAGTGAAGGGGACATGTGTTTTATTGTGTAGTTTAACATATTTTTTTTTAAAGATCATTATGGTACGGGTTATGGAGAAAAAAGGTTTTAAACTTCTTCAGTTCCAGCCTAATTTACATATAGCACCGCCTTAAGACTAAAAACACTGGTGATTACTGGGGCATCTCAATTAAACTGTTAAGTAATATAATAGACATAGTAGCCCCCTATCTAGCTGTTACTTTTAATAAATGTGTTGATGTAGGAACTTTTCCTGACCTCATGAAAAGTAGTAAAGTCTTACCTTTATTTAAATCAGGTAATAAAAATGACGTTGGCAATTTTAGGCCAATTTCTATATTACCTGCATTTAGCAAAATATTTGAAAAGTTAATACTCAAGCAGTTGCTAAGACATTTTAATTTAAATGGCCTCCTTCATGATGAACAATATGGCTTTACTAAAGGTCGTTCGACTACAGATGCGGGTGTTGCTCTGCTGAAACATATATTTAACGCATGGGAGAACTCGCAAAATGCTATTGGAATTTTCTGTGATCTCTCCAAAGCCTTTGATTGCGTGCACCATGACACGCTTTTGCGTAAACTACATCATTACGGTGTACAAAACGAAGCTCTTAAAGTAATTAATTCATATTTACATAATAGGTTTCAATGTGTAGATGTAAATGGTGTGAAATCTTCCGGGCTACCAGTTCTGTTAGGTGTACCTCAAGGCTCAATATTGGGTCCATTCTTGTTTTTAGTGTATATCAATGACTTACCATTCTATTTAAAGGGTATCTGTGACGTTGTACTGTTTGCAGATGACACCTCTCTTATTTTTAAAGTAGACAGGAATAGACAAAATTTTGACGACGTAAACAGTGCACTCTCAATGGTTACAGATTGGTTTACGATAAATAACTTAGTTTTCAATGCTAAGAAAACGAAATGTATAAAGTTTGCCTTACCGAATGTTAGAAATCTAGGACCCAACATCGTTTTAGATAAAGAAGTGCTTAAAACTGTAGACTCGGCAGTTTTTCTGGGTATAACAGTAGATGCCAAACTTCAGTGGGGCCCACATATATCAAGCCTAGCGGGAAGGCTCAGTTCAGCCGCCTACGCCGTCAGGAAAGTAAGACAATACACTGACGTTGATACAGCTCGGTTAGTCTATTTTAGTTATTTTCATAGCGTTATGTCATACGGTATTCTGCTCTGGGGCAAAGCCGCTGATATTCAAAATATATTTGTTCTTCAGAAACGAGCTGTTCGAGCAATTTACCAGCTCGGTGCCAGAATTTCTCTGAGAGATTTTTTTAAACATATTGGTATTCTCACGGTGGCATCACAATTCATCTTCGCCAACATCTTATATCATTAGTTCTAAAAGCCAAGCTGCGAGCTGCGAGAAAAAGTTTTCCGATCGGCGAACATGACTAACTGCCATTAGACAAAATATACATGTATACACTAAAAACAGTGATATTCACAATGTTGACACCAGAAATAAGGACAAATTACGTGCTCCATTTCACCGGCTTCATAAGGTTCATAACTCATTTGTTGGGCTTGGTATATCCTTTTATAACAAGCTACCCTCTTCTTTGCTAGATTTACCTTACAATGCATTTAAAGCCAAAGTAAAATCTAACCTTTGTTCAAAGGCATACTATTCTATCAACGACTACTTAAACGATAAGAATAGTTGGTCGCTGTGTTTAACTTAAGACAATGTTTATGTTCTTTTTCCAGAATTAGCTTACCTACTGACAGGTTATATGAGTTCATATAATTATTTGTTTTCTTTGACTGTAAAGATCAATTTATTTTTATTTTATTTTTATTTATCATTGACATAATCTACTCATTACAATGTTTTTTTTTATGAGTGGTATTGCAATATGTGGTTAGCTAGTGACCTCGACAATTGATCATAATTATTCTTGTCTGAGCAACCGGCAGCAGGTTCGTCATGCTCCCTTAGATGTCACTGCTTGCGGTAGCGTCGGGGGTCGGGTTGCCTCCTTCCCTCAAATATGGCGAGGGGGGTAATGGCTGATCTTTGCGTTATGCTCGTGAACGGGTGCTGCTTGTGGTGACTGGTCGTCTTGCTGACCTTGGTTTTGTTTTGTTATTAATAATTTAACTCGTTTATTTTACTTCGATGGTCCTAGTTTATCATCTGTGACTTCGAGTTACGGCTATATGTAAGTGGGCACGCCCTTTATTACTGGAGGCTTTCAATATAGGTATAAAGTTCTGCTTACGTTTTTAGTTTGTATTTTGATTCTGCTTGAGTATAGTTTTCGAATTTTCGATTTTTTTTCTTCTTTTTTTAAGTATATTGGCGTGTGCTAGCTGACTTATAGCAAATAATTAAATTTAATTTAATGTTTGTGTTGCGTAATGTACTTGCATGTATTTTGCACAGTGTTGTATAGAATATTATATATATATATTTTTTTTTTATTTAACTGAACAGACAGCTGTGCTGCTGAGGAGTTTGTTGCGCCACTTCTTCTCCTCAGCTAAAGCACTAGGAAGTGGTGAAGGGCGGGCGTTTTGGGGGACTGTCTTATGTAATTTTGACGTTCGAAAAGTGCTGATTCTCAGCCTAGTTTGAATAAATGACTTTTGATTTTGATTTTGATTAAGCTCCGCTTAGTTTGGGATCAGATGACCGTGTGTGAATAATGTCTCAGGATATTATTATATTATACATAAAACAAAAGGTATTATATTAAAACACGTATTACTAAAAGATAAATAATTCAATTATCTTTAAAATGGTGAAGGTTTTATGAAAATACACTTGACAGTTTTTGTGTGATTTTTAGTTTTTAATTCGCGTTAGACATAACTTTACAAATTAATTACACTATGTAATATAAACATAATCTAAAATATTCACATATATAAGTTATTAAGAAAATGTTCTAATTTAATACATATTTTCTAAATCAATAACACTACTCGTTTAGATGTGATCATCAGTTCAAAATCATTGAAAGTCTGTTATCGTCGCCTTAACGGCTTGGTAGGTACTGTTAGTCCAGACAATATGTTTATAATATGAATAAGTGAGATCATTTCGGGAGGATCACGTGGCTAAATAATAACAGCCGCACGGGTCGATCGAAGGTTAAGCTACGCTCGACGAGATCGGTCCGTGGATGGGTGACCATGCAATTACATATCGACACCCCTCCGTGCCTCAGAAAGCAAGTTAAATCATTGGACCTGGCGTCATTTGTAGATCTTTGAAAGTCATTACGGGTAGAGAAGCCCGAAGTCTGGCAGCCAGTCTTACTAAGGGGTATCGCATTATCCAGTTAAGGTAATGGAGGATAAATAGACAGTCGCACCATGTAAAATGCTGGTAATCAGCTGCACCCAGTGAGACTGGAAGCTGACCCCAACATACACTTGCGTGCAAAAAAATCGGCCCACCCCATGCTCTCTTATCTGTGAGACAATACCTCAAAAATTTTAATGTACCTATATTTTAATTTATTGTATGTTGCATGAAAGTAGGTAAGATAAAATGTATTTACACATACTTTGATAAAAGCAACATTCTTTACAAAATCGACTCGATTCTTTAGATGTCCTCATCACTCACTTTTGTTAGGAAAAACTGGGTGTCATTTTTTGCCAGTGAAGTTGGCAAAAGCATTATTTGGTTTATTAGTACTCGTTTATTGACCAGTAATTGATCAAGTATGTAACCGACTTAAAAAAAAGAGGGTCTTTATTCGACCTGTATGTTCGTAAGTTCGCGAGTTTCTCAAAAACTAATGAATCAGTTTTATATTTATTTCACTAACGTAATCTACATACATTCAAGAAGGTTTTGGTTGTAAAAATATTGTATTAGGTTATTGTTAATTAAACTTGATGAATTATCTTGTTTCAATTCGAAGAGAACGGGGTTGGTCGATTTTTTTGCTGGCAAGTGTAGTTGGAAAATGCTAGTCAGATAATGGTGCACTTCGTCTGATTGCAGCGAAGCCCTAAACGTAAACGTTATCTTAGATTGGTGTAGTGGTATGTATGTAGGAATAGCGGTGTTGTGGCTGCGGCCTTCTATAGTCTATTCCAAATGTATCTGACAAAAATGTAAACAAACCCCGTTCAGGTTTAATTCTTACGTATCACTAACACTGCTTTTGGAACAATATTTATCTTATTAAAGGGAATTACGGCTCCCGCAGACATATCGCACATATAAATTGTTTACCAGAGTCGCTTACAAATTCATCTGTATTTAAAAGGTTTCAACTTTATATCTCACCACTCTTTCCAACATTTATTGTTTGTAATTGGAAAGTCATTAACGAAAATTAAGGTTATAAAATTAACTTCAAATAAAATTATCAATAGAAAAAATCTTTATGGTAATATAGCATTAGAATTTAGGGTTTATCAAATAATTAAATCGAAGCACTCAATTTGTAAGTAGCACATAAATTGCCACCCACATGTGCGTTTTCTGATCCATTTGTTTACATGTTCGTCAGATGCCTCGCGAACAGACCACTGTCTGTAGTAGTCTGGGGCTAGGGTTGGAGTATTCCCGATTGAGCACCTATGCATTTTGCATCAAAGGTATTCCCATTTGAGAATACCTTTGGTGCAAAATGCATAGGTGCTCAATCGAGAATACTCCTTAGAGTTCGATCCCTGTGGTCGGGCACTGTCATTGGGTTTTTTTATTAGTTAATTCCTAGTAGCTGCTCGTAGTTGAACGGTGCCCAGGTAACTGTAATATTAGGTCTTTACCGATTTACATAGAAAAAAATCAAACATTTTTTTTTTTAAAGGAATATTGTCGATGCACTTTTGCCATTTTAATGAATGTTCGTTAATGCCTCTGCTATAGATATCCTGGGAACGGGTATCGATAAAATATTTTCATCACCTTGTTGGATTTGAAATATTCGAATTTGAGATCAAAATTTCAAGAATGGCAGCGATATTGCGTTGTCTGTGCTGCGTTGGTGCTACGATGGAACTCGTATTCGAAAATAGTGCGCAATTTCGATTTTTCCATAGTTACAGTAACATCGAAAAATCGAACGGCGGGAAAACAAATGAACAACTGATTTTTTTTGAAATGTCATGCTATATTGTAAAATCAATTTGATTTTGGAATTCTAAATAGAATGAAAGATATTGATCTTCACACTAGCCGGTATCAAAAATCGGCAATTTCTTACGTAAAACGTGCGCTCTAGGACAACATACAACATAACAGGGTGTCTATCAGACAGGTGTGGTCAAATTTAAGGGTGTGGTACACTGCCGTCATAAGGAAAAAAGACGTATCTGACATTTTTTTCGAAATAGAGTTATTTACATATTCGGATTCAGCAAAAAAAGACGCATCTACCAGTATTTTTATATTGGCGTAAACTTCACGATAACCTAATAATTCTTACTATTAAAAGACGCATGTGCCTTTGTATCTTGTACTTTAAACAGGACAAAACATTTTTTTTCTCCATTTCATTATTTCTGTAGATATGCCTTTTTTCCTTACGGCGGCAGTACAGCCCATTAAACTGAACAACTTTCTCCATGGGATCTACATTGTAATCGAGAAAATAATTATCAGCTGTCCCGTGCAAAGCTTCAATACCTACTCAGCCCAAGTGTATGGGACGGCTGATAATATTTTCTCGATTACGATATTGGACCCATGGAGAAAGTGGTCCAGTTTGATGGTCTGTACTACACCCTTACGAGGATACATCAAGTGTGGTTTAGCTCGGTGTGTAAGTGAGATGGCGTTAATTAAAGCTGTCTAGTTTGACGCCCGGGGTGGCCCGGGATAGAAGATACTCACGCGCACCGGAACTAAACGCGCTTCGTTTAAATGTAGATTTAGGACAAAATTTAAATCAATTTTTAGCTAGAGCTTAGAAAAGTTCTTAACATATTCAAATTACATCGATTTAAACACAGATCTTAAAAACACAGATTTTAGTACTAACGTGTGAAATAAGACGCCATCTTTCATGTAATTCACAATACAGCTGTCATTTTATAAACAATCACTGAACAATGCGCCATTTTGTCAAAAATCATAAGCAGCGCAGCCGTCGCAAGTTGACATTCGACTAATGACTGAAACTGGCATCGAGCCGCTTTGCCGCCAGATGCGTTCGCAAGTGCCACGCCTCCTTGCCATATCTCCTGTGTTTTTAAGATCTGTGGCTTTAAAGCAAATTTTGCTGCACAATAAGGAACCCTTTACGTATAATCGTATAAAACAGAAAATAGACTACTGCTACTTTGGATTTTTTTTCTATCAAAAAAATTTCAGCAGTGTTATTCTGTACAAATCTCACCGTGAAATCTTAGGTGAGATGAGCGTGGAGTGAGCTGTCAATAGTGTCTATTCCTAGCATCAGGTGGAATGACAGCCCACTTCAAGCTCACTTCACCTAAGTTTTCACGGTGAAATTTTTAAAAAATAGACCGACAGGTAATCATGTTTCGGTTTTAGTACAGCAGTAGACAATATAGTCAAGATTGCTGCAGTGTTTCAGCCATGGGTCGTGTCAGGACTAAGACCGACAAGAAGGCGGCGAAGATTATCATTGAGAAATACTACACTAGACTGACTCTTGACTTCGACACAAACAAGAGAATATGTGAGGAAATCGCTATCAATCCCACCAAGGCCCTCCGTAACAAAATCACTGGGTTTGCAACCCATTCGATGAATCTCCATCAAGCTGCAAGAAGAGGAGCGTGAGAGGCGTGACAACTATGTGCCCGAGGTATCCGCCCTAGAGCATGACATCATAGAAGTTGATCCTGACACCAAGGACATGTTGAAGATGCTTTACTTCAATAACATCAATGGTCTGCAATTGACACAGCCTGCCACACAAGGCGGCTGTGGTGGTAGACGTAATTAAGGATAATAAATAATTAATATCTAAAAAAAAATAATATAGGTAATCATATAGGTTTTATAGGAATTTTTAAAACGCAAGATTTATCGATGTATCCGTGTTAATTTAACCACACCTTTCTGATACACTGAACAGTGTACATCTCTGCCTTCCCCTTCGTGAAAAAACTTTCTAGCAAAAAATAAAACCGACTTCTAAAACAAAACACTACAAAGTGAAAAATAACTTTAATTTCGGAAGTCGGTGTCTTTCGTTTTGTATTTTCGTTTTTTGCCACCGACTTCCGAAATTAAAGTTATTTTTCACTTTGTAGTGTTTTGTTTTAGAAGTCGGTTTTATTTTTTGCTAAAAAGTTTTTATTTTTCACTTTTTTGTTGTGGAACCTACCCCTCACAAATTCGAATACATAATTGAGCACAATAATTGTAGATATAGCCATGTAAATAACAGTGATATGAAGTTATTAAAACATCATCACATCATCCATATAAAATAAGTGGGAAATATACGCATTATTGAAGCTAACTCAAAAACTCCCCAAGCAAAGTTAATAAAATTTATATGGGACCACCTCGGAGGTATACCCTTTCAAACAAAAAAAGAATTTTCCAAATCGGTCCATCCGTCTTTGAGTAATCGCGTAACAAACATACAAAAAAAAAAATACAGACGAATTGAGAACCTCCTCCTTTTGGAAGTCGGTTAATAAAAGACGAGACCTTATGCTATGAGCTCTTACATAAATACTTACTTAAATAGGTATATACTACTTCTACTTCACTTTCATTTCAGTCCTTTTTAGAAACATCTAATGGATAGCGTACCGATTGACCTATTTTTCTCGGAACCACTCGGCAACAGTACCTACCTTGAAAACTAGGTTATATTTCCAGGTTAACATAGGTATTGAGTTTCTCTCGTTCAGGTGTTTTCAGTTTCAATAGACTAAATCATTTGAAAGAGTAAGGGCCGGTTTTTTGATCCGTTGTTAGCTCCACCAATGGTTAAACATAGTAACTAATGGTTGAATTTTGGCTAAATGTGAAAGGCTAAACATGAATTCATGTTAGCTCATTCATATTAAAAAATAGTCATTAATGGCATAACTCATTCATGTTTAGGCTTCCACACTTACCCAAAATTCAACCTTTAGTTACTATTTTGAGTTAACTACGGATCAAAAAACCGGCCCTAACTCTTTCGCTGCCAGCGGGCTGCAGTGTGCCGGCCCCGCTAATATGCGGAGTAGCGCCGCTCGGTTTCTATGAATGAGTACGCGCTCTGCACTGCGCTTGGCAACACGTTTGTAGGCGGGCACTGCGCTTGCTAAGCATGGAGCTTCTTTGACATTCTTCACCATAAGAATATATCAAAATCAAGTCATTTATTCAAATCACAGAACAGATAAAGAGGACCTCTTTAACTGTTCTGTGATTCAAATTAGGCTCAGAAACAACACTATTTGAACGTCAAAATTACGAATACATAACATAACTAGTGTTGTGATTTTATCCGGATAAATAGGTACTAAAAGTTGATAAATACTCATAAATATCCGTTTTTACTCGAGTACTTATTCAAAACAGCGGATAAATACTTTATACGTACAGATTTCGTTTCTTGTACTGTCATTTTACAAAACAAAAGGATTGCATAATTAAAATGAAAGTCTGTAAATATATTATGTTAAAAAACTGCAAGAATTCACTTGGTGATATTTGCATACAAATAATAAAGTAGATGAAAAAGGGTAATCTTCTAATATATAAAAAGTAATGCTTGTTTGTTTGTTTGTTCGTATTTTATGCGCTACCCATACCGTGTAACCGATTGAGATGAAACTTAATTTGTAAAAACTTGATAAAAATGGGTATTTATCCATTTCTGATAAATACTTGAATATTTATCCTTTGAGTATTTATCCCTCGCCCATCACTAAACATAACAGTCCCCTAAAACGCCCGCCCGTTCGTGGTCAAGGGCACTAGCACTTGCTTTAGCTGGGAACAAGACGTGGCGCAACAAACTCTACAGCAGCACAACTGTTTGTTCAGTTAGAATAATTTTATCCTATAATACGTTAACGAACGGGCAACTAACTTTTCTGATAATTTTCTTACAATACTAAAAGAGTTGTTGATAATTAAATTGTGCCTGTAAAATATTGAATCATGTGATGAGCATGAGCAGAACGACCACACAATGCATAAATAAAATTATTATTAACACCCTTATATTATATTAATAACTTACCCTATGTGAAAAAACAACAAATTCCTATTCAACAGAAGACCGACAATTTCGGGAGCCTAATGAAGGATGTCGGTGACTAAATGGCCACCCTTTATAGTTGGTTGTTGTTATTCTGCGGGGTACTAGGGGGCTGAAAAGTATTGAAAACCTGAAATCGCGAAAAAAAATCTGCTGTTCCCTACATTTATGTTCGCATAACTCGTGGGAACATCTGATTTTTTTCGTGATTTCAGGTTTGATCCCATAGTAAAAGTTGTTTGTTATCATGAGTACAATCATGTGTTTATGTATCGGTCACTAATTACCAGTCACCCTATATAGGCTTGCTTTTCTTTTTCGATCCCTTCCTTACTCATCAAACAGCCACATTGTCACTACTCAATTCCTGGTATCTTTATGAATTTCAAAAAGAAAATTCTCATGCACGCGCGTTTCACTATCACAGCGCCGTAATAAAAAAAAAACCCACATGCATAGTTTGTTTGTATTAGATACTCAGCAATTAAACTTTCCATGAATTTACATAGAGTTCTTACAACACCCTATGGTTTGAGAACCTTTTATAGAGGATTCATATCGTTTGCAATAACTATTAAAACCTCCTTGTAAAAAGTGACTAAAATTATTGATTGCATGCATCTTTTGCTAAAGGTAACGTTCTAATCATTTGAGGATTACATTAATGGATAGATAATTGGAGCTCGTGGCTAAGTAATAACAGCCGCACGGGTCGATCCATCAGGTTAAGCTACGCTTGCCGGGGTTGGTCCGTAGATGGGTGACCATCTTTACATACCGAGACTCCTCCGTGCCTCGGAAAGCACGTTAAGCCGTTGGTCCCGGCTGTCATTCGTGGATCTTTGGCAGTCGTTACGGGTCGTCAGAAGCCCGAAAGTCTGACAACCAGTCTTACCAAGGGGTATCGTATTACCCAATAACTGGGTTGTGGAGGTCAGATAGGCAGTCGCTCCATGTAAAATACTGGTATTCAGCTGCATCCGGTTACACTGGAAGCCGACCCCAACAGAGTTGGGAAAAGGCTAGGCAGGTTGATTGATTAATGGATAGATAATTAAAAAAACCGGCCAAGTGCGTGTCGGATTACGCACAATGAAGGAATCCGTAGTTGGGATGAATCCCAAGAACAAACTTAACATTGTTGAAAAACATGCTCTTACATACATTCCAACTGCAAATGTAAGTATGTATGCACAATATTGAGAGATTTCCCATGTTCTTTTAAGACCATAGACTTCATATAAGTTTTCCTGTAATCTATAGGTATTGAACTATTTTCTTATTTATTTTTTTACTTTCAAAATTTTAGACTCGGTACTTTCGGAAATAAGGAGGGGAATGTTTAATTTTGGTCTATTTTCTTAAATAACTTTAAAATGATTTATTTTAAAATTATAAAAAAAAAAAAAATATTTGTGATCCTCACAGTAAGTCCTTTCATTTGATATGTCACACACACGGTACAGTAAGCAAAACTTTTTTTTAAATTTTGCCCCCAAAATTGACGTTCATATTCAAAATTCACTTATTTACGTTACACGTCCGTGTTTGGGTCACAGAAATACATAAGTGTACCAAATTTCAACTTAATCGGTCCATTCGATTCGGAGCAAATTGGCTGTGACAGACGGACAGACAGAGACGGACAGACACACGAGTGATCCTATAAGGGTTCCGTCTTTTCCTTTTGATGTATGGAACCCTAAAAATCGAAATAATTTACGTTTTATTTTATTTCAAGAGATCGCAATTATTTTTTTTATTTAAATAATTCAGGAATTTGATGACTTATGGGCGTTGCGCAGGGAGCGGGACAGAGCGAGACTGAGCAGCAGGACAAAGAAGGACCGAGCGCTCAAGATCGTTTGATCAGGGAAGGGCCTTAACAGAACAACGTCAAAGTCACACAGACAGACACGAAAAGCTACTTTATAATAATATATAAGGTGTATCTATTCATACACGAAATCTCTCTTCGCATAATTCGTCAAAATGTACTGAACAGCTGATTTTTTTTTCGCGATTTCAGGTTTGGTCCCATAGTAAAAGTTGTTCATAATGATAAGTACAATGACCCCTTTAGCGATTTCGTGAAATTAATTAAATTTACCTTTATGAAAAAAGGGAAGAAAAGGTACGTTCTAATGTCACGTAAACATTATTGGTTTATAGAGACAATTACATGTAAACTGTAAATTATTGTTATGAGTACTTGTTACGAGTGAGAGGAGCGCGTGGCTAATTAATAACGGGATTAAATATAATGATCACCATAAAATACTTTGATACCCTAAGCTTTTTGCACTTCAAATTGTATTCAAACACCAAAATGTAGTAAATGATCACCAAATCTAGTAAATGATCACCAAATCTTAACGAGCGAATTGTTGCGTTAGGTTAGGTTAGGTTTTTTTTTTTTTATATTTGTTTGATTTGCTTTTAATGTTCTTTCTAGGTTAGGTTAGATTAGGTTAATAATGATTAGTTTGTAGTCTAGGATAGCAAGATGTTAAACATTTTGTTTATAATTTCACAATAAAATGGAGTTTTAACTTTGGTGATCATTTACTATTTTTGGCAGTATTTTACTTTATTTGGTGGTAAGTTAAACATAAGCCATTAATAACAGCCGCACGGGTCGATCCATCAGGTTAAGCTACGCTTGCCGGGGTTAGTCCGTGGAGGGGTGACCATCTTTACATACCGAGACTCCTCCATGCCTCGGAAAGCACGTTAAGCCGTTGGTCACGGCTGTCATTCGTGGATCTTTGACAGTCGTTACGGGTAGTCAGAAGCCCGAAAGTCTAACAACCAGTCTTACCAAGGGGTATCGTATTACCCAGTGGCTGGGTTGTGTAGGTCAGACAGGCAGTCGCTCCATGAAAAATACTGGTATTCAGCTGCATCCGGTTAGACTGAAAGCCAACCCCCTACATACCGCCGACTCATAGCTACAGATATTTTATTATTATACTTTTTAAATTAGCATGTAGGTAATACGAACCGATATAAGATCGCTCAAATTGCCTAAAGGAGGTTCCAATTCAAAAATAATCTACAGGATTGTTGCTTCAAAATATTCATCTAGTTACATTACATCCAACATCCATAGTAAAATTATAAAAAAGAAAGATAAAGGAGTTGCTGTTGCAGTAGGCTCCCCTGGAATAGCCGCCCCTTTGCTAAATAGTGGCCGATCGGTACTTGAACAGCCATTAAACTTAGCTCATGAGGAAATGCCAGTTTGTAGGTAACATAAGTAAAAACAGCGAGCGGGGACGAATATTGTAGCAATGTAAACTGTTGGTTACAAATTGAAATGAATCAACGATGTCCTACAAAAGTATAATCGAAATTATCAAAGATATCAAGAGCAACCAATATATCACGGAATATAATATGGTGGCACTATTAGACAGCGACTTTATACTGTCACTGGGGATAATTTCCGACTTCCACGCGGACGAAGCCGCGAAAAAGCTAGTATGTAATAAAATCAATGCTGCTATGCAAAATGGCCGCGGCGTAAACTGAATATGGGCGGAGTACGCATGTGCAACGGTGTCGATTGGCCCGAGATGAAACGACTCGATATTCGACATCCAACCACCCGGTTACTTTGCTATGAAAGTGATTCGAGGTTATTTTATGAGGGCTATCAGTAGTTACCCCCCTTTCTATTCATATCATATTTCACACAGTCCATCCATCGTTTCTTTGCTCTTCCCCTTCTCTTATAGCCATTCAAATTCATATTCAAAACTTTCGTAACAATATTTTACTAATTCGTCCGCATTACATACAACATTTCAGTCACCACTTTCAGACTTCCGCTTATATAGGTAGATACTCATTTCTTATTATATCCATTCGCGTAATACCTTCACATCCCTCTTAGCGTTCTCATCTCAACTGCATGCAATTGGGGTTTGTCCAATATTTTTATTGTGCAACATGATTAAATCCCGCTTTGTGAACGATCAATTGTTTTCGCGCAATTATTGCAGGACCAGCACCCTAATTGCGTAACACACTATCAATCGGAATCGGTTTCATTTTGACAGTTCAACAACATTCATTGCGTTATTTACGTTGCCGAGCAGACAATTTTTTCGAACATTGTAGCAATGGATTAGGAATTTGCTTCAAAATTATTCAGATTCCGATTGATAGTATGTTACGCAATTAGGGTGCAGGCTTCAATGTTTTCGCGTGAGCAAGACCTGCCAAAAGAATATTTCGCAAAACTGCATCCTAAACGGTCCACTAAAATTAAATCTTAATCGTAAACGTGCAACAAAATGGCGCTGTTCGTCGTGATATTGTGCAATATCGATCGCGAAGGGCGTAGTCACCTCACCACCTTCTCTAACGAGGCGGCTCCTACATCTACAATAAGTTTGCGCAGTATTTATATTGCGCAATGTGATTGAATCAGACCATGCACTCAAATGATGCATTATTTTCACTCAATAACATTGACGGTCCATAAGCTTCATTGTTTTCGCGTGAGCAAGACCTGCACAATACTTATCCTGCAACAGTGCAATTAAAATATAAAATTTTAACTCGCAGAAGCTTTTGTTCAATTATCGCGCAATCTTCAGTACTAATCCTGAACGGTGAAAAACATAGCGAAGTTCGTGATATAGTGCAACAAAATTGATCGCGAAAGGCGTCCTCACCTCTTTGATTATGTATGACTGATGCAATGCCCTGACACAAAACTGAAATATGCCAAGTGCCTTCATCATCCGCCCAATCGTTACGTGTTGTCAGAAGCCCGAAAGTCTGACAACCAGTTTTACCAAGGAGTATCGTGTTACCCTGTAACTGGGTTGTCGAGATCAGATAGTCAGTCGCTCCATGTAAAATACCGGTATTCAGCTGGATCCGGTTAGACTCAAAGCTGACTCCAACATAGTTGGGAAAAGATGATGATGATATGACATAATCATCCGATAACTTCCTCAAAGTCGCTCAGCGAGTTATCAAAAGGGCTTTGCTTGGTTGCTTTCTGAGGAATCATATCCGTGATACGACGTGACATCGACATGATACGTGTGTGTTCGGGATTCTGACGACCCGTAACGACTGTCAAAGATTTACTAATGACACGACCAACGACGGAACCAACAACTTAACGAGCTTTCCGAGGCACAGAGGGGTTTTGATATGTAAAGATGGGTACCCATCCTAAGCTTAACCTGATCGATCGACCCGTGTGTCACCTCTGACCTAGACTAGACCCAAGAGCAAACCCATCTCAAATAAAAAAAAAATGATGTAATCAATATTGTCATGTAGATTAAGAAAAAACTTAAGTTCGACGGCTCATCTCGCTGTGCTGCCGTCACTGGCAGAATAGTCGACACCGGCTCAGTTGCCAAAAAAAAAAAAAAAACTTCTGATTGAACTTACTAACTCAATATGCACAATACTGCACTTAGCACTATTGTGTATTTTGGTCTATAAACACTCCTATTTCATGAAACATCATATAAAAAATAATTTACAATGTTATTAAGAAAGTAAAAATTGATGTCCATTCTAACTTGCCTGGTCATAAGATAGCATCAACTGTAAAATAGTTTGCATTGCCAGATGATTGCAAATAAGCAAGTAGAGTGCGTGATGCTCCCAAGCTACCTTAAAAAGGCAGCTGGGATATTGGACGTGGAAGGTGGACCTTTTGTTGTCAGTTGACATAATGCAGAACTGAGGCCCTTTTAGAATTATAAGCATTGTTTTCTTTCTATTTCCATAGTTTTATGGTGTTTTAGGGTTCCGTACCTCAAAAGGAAAAAATGGAACCCTTACGGGAAAACAATTTGCTTTGAATCTAATGGACCAATTAAGTTGAAATTTGGTACCCATATGAATTTCTGTGATCCAAACACGGACGTGTAACGTAAATAAATGAATTTTGAATATGGGCTCACTTTTGGGAGCATATAAAAAATAAAAAGTTTTGCAAACTGACGCTGAACTTTGGTTTGTGTGAAATATCAAATGAAAGGGCTTACTGTGAGACGGTCTCAAATAGACTTTTTTATAATTTTAAAATAAATTGTTTTTAAGCTATTTAAGGAAATAGACGAAAATTTATCATTCTCAACTACCGAGCCTAAAATTTTGAAAGAAAATACAGAAATTTTTTCTATACTTATTAGAGGTGGTCGCTGAATCAATAAACCGTTTTTTTAATGACTTTTCATTCGTCAACGAGTTAACTGTTAATCATCAATGAAAAAAAAGGTTGAAAATATTACCTGTTAATTTACGTCAACACACAAGACGCATTACTTCAATAGTCATTATTTTATTCAGCTCCGAAAAAAACAGTTGAAAATATAAACTGTTAATTTATGTAAACGGCTCAACGAATTATTTCACTATAAATTTATTCATTTCTGAGAATCAACTAGTATGCGAAACAAATACTTCCGAACGATACTGATTGAACATAATTAATTAACAGCTTTTTTAACCTGTATTAACAGTTAAATTACATTAACCAAAAAACCGTCAACAACCCATCTCTAATACTTATAGGTTACAGGAAAATTCATAAAAAGTCTGTTGTTAAAATACCTATTATGGTAAATCTATTAATATCTATGGTGCGTACAATCTTACAATTACAGTTGGAATGTATGGGTGAACATGTTTTTCAACTGCAATGTTAAGTTTATTCTTGGGATAAATTCATCCTAACTATGGAACCCTTCATTGAAATCATATGTTTAATAAATTTGTTTGCTCAACAATGTAAAGAACGCAATGAATGTGGATGAACTGTCAAAATGAAAGAAAATGTGATCATATTGAGGGTTCACGGGCTTTTTGTATTAAGCAACATTTTTGGAACTTTACAGGAGAGCATTTCAAAGTCTCATTATTCGGAAAAAAGAATATTGAAAAAATATATCAATATTTTTACGACAAAGTGGCATATCGAGGATTAAGAATCAATAGTGTCTATCTCAGTTTATAGGTAGATTATAACCACATTATAACTCAATATCGGCCAGGATGTCGTTTAATACAAATAGCTCGTGAACCATCGATATCATGGCAGTTGATCCATGTAAAATACTGGTAATCAGCTGCATCTGGTAAGACTGGAAGCAGACCCCAACATAGTTGGCAAAGGCTAGGTAGAAGAGACATGTTCAACTGTATGATACATTGATTCCATCTTGTATTTCAAATATCTGTTGCTGTTTGGAGTAAATAATTTAGAGATTGGTTATTTCAAACCTAATTTAATTTAATCAATGGATAAAGAAATATGATTTGGAAATCAAGAGATAAGTACACAAAGTTTACTAAAATCCTCCGAAGTGATCCAATATACTAGTGCGCTATGAGTGTTGTAGTAAAATAATAATAAAAGGTATTTTAAATTATTATTATTTACGTAAAACATTTAAAAATATATTAAAGCTAAACAGATTTACTACAATAAATTAAAATAATAAAATAAATATTTAACATACTACATATTTAACAATACTATCAGTGACAAAGTTACCGCTGCTATTCTTTTGTTTTATTTATGAATGTATCTAGGAAGGCGAACGTGTTTTGTTATGCGACGACGTAATTCGAATCGAGACACAGTGGAGTTACGAAAAACAATGAAAATTGAACAATATGATATGGGTATGCACTTAGAATACACTTTGAACGCCTTTATTTAGGTCAAACATTAAGCTGCCAAAGAATAAATGATAAATAAGATATTTATGATAATTTTAAATGGTTTTCTCACCTTCTACATCAAAGCAAGGGTCCTGGGATGCCTCCTCCAGGATCGAGATCACATATGTGAGAACAATATCGTCGATCACATTTAAATCCGCACTAGGGATGTGTTTCGTGATAAACTGAAATAAACCCTCTTTGACAAGGACCTTTTGTTGCGCTATAGCACTCATTTTTATCTAAAACACCTTATTTTTCAGAAAAACACTAGTAGAATGCAAAGTATATTCAGAAAGATCGTTACGGGTGGCTACACAACGTAAAAGTAGGTTTAACGTCCTCTAAAACTGCCTCGATTAAGCTACACCACGGTCTCTTTGTGTCTAAAAGACAAAAAAAAATGTTTGGTGGAAACTGCAGCTGTATTTTCACGGGAAAACTCTGGGATAGAACTGCGAAAATCAATACAAATGCAAGTTTTTTTTTTTATAAACAACTTTTTGTACTTAAGGACGGGCACAAACTTATCTGCATACAGCCACTGTAGGTTGTCATTTATTTTAGTGTCCGTCTTTGCATTATACTTTTATAAAATAAGCATAGATTAATTCGAATAACATTGTATTAGAATTAGTATTTTTGTACCATTTTCAGAAATAAAAATGATAATAATGTGTTGGAAATGAAAACCCAAGTGACAGCTCGAATTTCCGAACGAGGCATCTGTCATTTGACAGTGATGTCAGATGGGGGACTCCTCCCAAATTGGGGGTTTTTTAAGCGTCCGGGGAGAATTTTGGGGGAATAAATCCTTTGGGGGGATTTCCGGAGGGAAAAAATCAAATAGGGTTTTTTAGGAGTTTTTTTAAAGCTAATCGTCCATCGCGAAATAACGATATGAGTCGATCGATTGAATCAATCGAACGTTAAGAACAACGCTAACTAGCTCACCTCATCTTCGATGCTTCATTTATTTATTTATTTAACATAAAACGGCCAAGGCCAATTACATTAGTTAAGAACATACTTTTCATTAATTCACTAATTCATTCGTTCGTGGTTAGTTCGTTCGCACTTCTACGCTTACGCTCCTGCAGAATTCCATATAATATAGTGTATCTATGCTGCAGAGGCCGTTATGCATTACCTGAGGGATGTATTAATTTCTTTCCCACCTCAGAGTAAATTTAACTCGGAAAAAATGTATCACCTTTAATTTACAAATAAATATTTTGACTTTAAAACATTATTCTCATCATTACTTAAGTTCATCATTATTTGAGTTAAGATTACAATCAAATTAATAAAGTGTTGTGTCATTAACGCATATAGATTAATAACGCCGTATCTTTCTATATAACTAATACTAATATAAATGTAACTGAAGTTGAAAGTGATAATGTTAATAATAAATAATAATAATAATAATAACTCTGTTCCAGGCGCTTCAACCAGCCATCAACGTCTCGGCCCAACGACTTTCGGATCAGGTGCGGGTTATCCAACGGAATCACAGATTGGACGACGCCGCGCTTGATAGGCTGCGCTCAGAGGTACTGAGCAATCGTATCGTCCCTGTCCCGTCACAGACCGCGGTGCAACCTCTAGTCAGTGACATAACCCAACCGCGGTCTTATGTTAATGATGAGGAGGGGGGCGATGAGATTGTTACGGTAAGTAGCCAGTGTAACGAACGATTGAGGAGCGCGCTGGAGGATGCGATTCGGGAGTTTAGAACTGCCCCCGTCCAACTTAGACCACATTTACCTCGCTTGCCTATGCACAGAACGAATAGGGCGATGGTGTGTGCCTTGGATTCGCTGCTTGGTTTTTATTTTGAAAGCAGCGAAGATCTCGTAGATACGCACTCGATCTTGTATTGCGCGGCTATTGCGGCGTGTCGTGTAGCCAATGTCAAATTTCCAAATTGTGACATAGCTACACGACCAAAACCCGCTGTTCCAGCCTGGCAGTGCAGGATCGAGCGGCGTATCGAGGGGACCAGGGTGCTCATCGGCAAACTATACTGCTTCAGGGAGGGCAATACTCGCCCTAGAGTGATGCGCTTTGTGAGGCGGGCGTTCTCGGGGACTGGAATCAGCCCTCAAGAATATATGTCCCGTGTCACAGAGCGCATTGACTTCCTGAAGCAGAAGGTCTATGCATGGGCAAGCCGTATCCGTAGGTATAAGCGACGGGTTGAGCGGTATAGCCAGAATCGCATATTCCAGCGTGATCAAAGGTGGGTGTATAGGGCATGGGAGCGACCTGAGCAAAATGTGGCAGACGTATGCCGCCCGGATGATGATGCCACTAGCATATTCTGGCGTAACATCTGGTCGGTGCCCGTTTGCCATACTGAGGCTGAATGGATGCGGGATGTTGAGCGCGTGTGTGACGCCATACCGGAGATGGAAGAAGTAATAATTACTTCCTCCGATGTAGCCAGTGCAGCCCGTCCGATACCGAACTGGAAATCTGCGGGACCGGACGGACTGCACAATTTTTGGCTTAAATGGCTGCAAAGTTCACACGCGTGCTTAGCATCGCAATTCCAGTCGGCCTTAGAGTCTGGGTCACTGCCACAGCTCTTTACAACAGGAGTTACTCACCTGCTCCATAAGTCAGGTGATGCCACGGAACCCAAAAATTATAGGCCGATCACTTGTTTGCCGACGGTCTATAAACTCCTTACATCCATTTTGAGAGAGAAAATTAATTCTCATTTAGAAAAGAATTCTATTATGTCTGTCTCTCAAAATGGATGTAGGAATGGGTCCCGCGGCACCAAGGAGCTACTCCTCATTGACATGGCCATAAGCCAACAGGTCCGTCGATCCCGAAAGGATTTGTCGACATGTTGGATAGACTATAAGAAGGCCTTTGATTCGGTGCCGCATACATGGCTCTTGAGGGTGTTAGAGTTGTACAAAATTGATACAACTCTGAGCACCTTCCTAACGACGTGTATGGGGCAGTGGAGGACGGTTCTTCGCTATCCAGGATGCCGACAAATTCAGGGGAGCAACGAACCTATTAGGATTAAGCGGGGAATATTCCAGGGCGACAGTCTGAGTCCACTGTGGTTTTGTTTAGCCTTGAACCCTCTTAGCACTCTGCTGGAGGGTACAGGGCTGGGCTGTCCTTTGCGGAGACGGGGTCAGGTAATATCCCACCTGCTTTATATGGATGATTTGAAACTGTTTGCCACCAACAAATTGCAACTGCTTGAGTCACTAAAAGTAACTAAAACTTTTAGTGATTCCATCAGGATGGAATTTGGTGTAGATAAATGTGCAGTCATGCATGTAAAGCGGGGCGGGATTGTGGAATCTGAGGGACTACAACTCTCAGATTCTATAAACCTGAGATCACTCTCCGCAACTGATACCTACAAATACCTGGGTATGTCAGAGGGGTTAGGCATTAACGGACCTGACATGAAACAATCGTTGCAGGAGCGCTTCTTCTTTGTCAGGCGGCAACAAGGTGCGCGCCTTTAACGGTTGGGTCATGCCGGTCCTGATGTACTCCTTTGGCATACTAAAGTGGACCCAGACGGAACTAGACGCCCTGGATAGGAGAGTCCGGTCATTGCTGACTGCAAACCGGATGCATCACCCACGTTCGTCTGTCATGAGGCTGTACATCCCGCGGAAGTGTGGGGGTCGAGGTTTTTTAAATGCTAAGACCCTCCACAACCGCGAGGTGTGCAGTCTCAGAGAATATTTTCTCAAGGCTGACGTGGGTATGCACCGAGATGTGGTTGCAGTGGACAAGGGACTCACCCCGTTGTCCTTGGCTAAAGAGAACTGGCGCAAACCTGTGGTGCTTAGTACCAACGACCGCAAGGAAGTATGGCAAAGCAAGGAGCTTCACGGACGCTTTTTCCGGGCCCTTCATGGGCCCGACGTAGATTTCTTAGCGTCCGTGGCCTGGCTACGCTTCGGTGACCTCTTTGGGGAAACCGAAGGTTCAGTCTGTGCGATTATGGATGAAGTTATGCTAACGAATAACTACCGGAAGTATATAATGAAAGACGGGACGATCGACATATGTCAGGCATGCCATTGTCCCGGTGAGTCTATCAGACATATTACTTCTGGGTGTTCTCGTTTAGCTAACGGCGAGTATTTGCACAGGCATAACCAAGTGGCCAGGATTATCCATCAGCAACTTGCTCTGAAATACGGCCTTGTGGACTCTGAGGTACCGTTTTACAGGTATGTGCCCGACCCAGTTCTCGAGAATGACCATGTCACGTTATACTGGGATCGATCTATTATCACTGACAGGACTATTGTAGCCAATAAGCCTGATATAGTGGTAATAGATCGATCAGTGCGCCGCACAATGATAATCGATGTCACTATCCCGCATGACGAGAACCTCGTGAAGGCTGAGAAGGAGAAACAATTGAAGTATCTCGACTTAGCCCACGAGGTTGTCGCTATGTGGGATGTGGACTCGGCAATCATTGTGCCGATAGTCGTTACGGTCAATGGCCTTATCGCTAAGAGCCTCGACCAACATCTCAAGAGGCTCTCGTTGGGTGGCTGGGTGAAGGGCCTGATTCAGAAGGCAGTACTCCTTGATACGGCGCGTATTGTGAGGAGGTTCCTGTCTCTGGGACCCTAACCACCGGTAGCTTGGACCCTGTTCCCCATGCCGGTGGATTTCTATTTTTTATATTTTTAAATGTTTTTTTTTTTAATTCTAATATTTAAAAATATAATTTATATGTAAAAAAAATGAATAAAGGAGATAATAATAAAGTTTATTTATTGTTTAACTAAGACTAGATACATGGCGAAGTAAGAGTAGAACAATGATTGTCTTACATCTAGTTTGTGGGAGGATTTCTGCTCTTCTAGATAGGCTACAGGGTAGCCTGTGTTTAGAAGAGACAGTTCCGGGTCCCTGTCGTAGTGGAAAAATTACAGTAGCAGTGTAAATATTTTTAATTCTTATATAAACAATTAAATAAAAACAAAGATCTAGGCGTGTAAGAGTAAGTCAGTGTGGTGTGTGGTAGTGTTAGTATTTAGTGTGGTGTGTGTCTGTATTTATGTGTGGTGTGTGATGTATGTATGTCTGTTGTGTTCACTTCTTTAGGAATTCTTCAGAATCGTAGTAATTTAGGTTTCGAAGAAAAGTGCAAACAGTCTTTTTGCAAATAAAAAACGTTGAACTAAATATAGGGGTTTTGTTGTTGACTTTATTGTAAAGTGAAGGGCCAAGGTAGGTAGCGAATCTTTTTATAAATGACATGCGCGCATGTGGAATAATACATACCATGTCCTTACGGGTGTTTGGAGATTTGACGGAAAGGTGTTCTTTGGTGTTGTAATAGTACAATGTGTAAAATAAATTGCAGCCTTACGTTAAGGACGTTACAAGATTTATAGAGCTCGGTAGTTGGAAAAAGTATGTGTCTGAAAGTAGCCACTTTCAAAATAGCTCTATGTGCAATCTCCAGAGGCTTAAGTATGGTCTTTGCAGCTCCGCCCCAGCATGAGATACACTAGACTAAGATTGATTGACATAGCGCAAAATATACATTACTGTTAATTATTTACTATTATAAGCTCTGGCTGAATTAACCTAAGTGAAAAATAATAATTATAATTAAATAGCCACATTTTTTCCCCCCTTTAAATTAATACGAAAAACTGATTCTGGGTTAGAAAAAATTTAGTAAATAGGCCGGGTTTTTTTTCGCAAAAGCAGTTTTTCGGGGGTTTTTTGGTGAGGTCTGGGGGGAAATACACAAACCCATCTGGCAACACTGCATTTGAAACCAAATATGGCGGGAAATATTTGAACTTTCTATCCTGCTGTAGCGGACTATTCAAAACAAATTCTATTTTTAACTGACTTTCAAAAAAAGGAGAAAGGAGGTTATCAATTCGTATTCGTATTCGTAGGAAATCAACGGGTACAGGTAATATTTTGATAATGTTGTCGTCTTGAAATCGCTTGCGACGACATATATATATATATATATATATATATATATGTCGTCGCAAGCGATTTCAAGACGACAACATTATCAAAATATTACCTGTACCCGTTGATTTCCTAATATTGGTCAAACTGTAACTTAATTCTGATTGGTTAATCGGTTAGTACAGTGAACGCCGTGAGGTGGCGCTTCAATTTCCCGCCATACCTACACGTGGACAGAGTCGATCAAAAACCGAGAGATTCACTTTGCTGGGGCTGACGCCAGAGTACAGACCATACGATCGAAACTGTCACGTTCACCGTACAAACCTTTGTTCCTTGCCACTACTGTAACTTACCGAATAAACGTGACTGTGATTTAGTGCTACAATCTAAGTTTTACTGGTTTGCCTGAGTACCCACTTACCTCATGGAACCCGCACCAAGAAACGATGACGACGACCCTATTATCGCTACGCCCACGCTCCCGCCGTCATCAGAAGTGGGATCAGCTCAGGCGCCTACCATGGATTGCTATTGGCGCCAGCTCCTCGAGCAACAAAACCAGATTACCATGCGCATGATAGAAGCCATGCGGGGATCAACGCCGACGCCAGATACAATCAAGCTGCCAGAGTTCAACCCGGACCTACCAGACGTCGATCCGCGTTCTTGGAGCTCAACGGTGGACATTTGCCTCACAGAACATCCCATGGAAGGAGGCGCGCTGATTATCGCGCTTAGCAAATCTCTGAAAGGAAGTGCATCGACATGGCTTTCTCAAGTATCGCATACTGGTATGACATGGAGCCAGTTCAAGAACCTTTTCCTAGCACAATATGATTGTGCGGAAACCTGTGCAGCGACTATAATTAACGCCAATAATAGCCAACAAAAGGAGGGTGAAAATTTATCTGCTTACGCGAGCCGTTTGATGACGTCACTCCTAGCTAAATGGAAGGACATGAGCTGCGAGGAGATAGCTGTATCGTATGTACTTGCTCACATAGCAAAAATGGATAGTAGAATCAACCGACTAGCTTTTACAACGGAAATCAAAACGAGAACGAAATTGATCCAAGAATTAAACGCATTTTCGTTGAAAAGAAAACAGGATCGACACGTCGACAACTCCACTTTGGACACTAAACGAACAAAGGCATACCTAAATGCCACGCCGTTCCAGTGCAATTATTGTCATAAGATTGGCCACAAAGCAATCGACTGTCGTTTACGTAAAAGCAATCAGGCGCTTTCTACACAAAGGACAACTTCTATCACTACACCTACGTCATCGGATCCTAAGAAGAATGTCACCTGCTTCCGCTGTGGAGAACCAGGCCACGTCGCACCTCGCTGTCCGAAGATGAGCAACGCAGCAGCCAGTAACAACACCAGCAGCAACAGCGGCGTGACCCTGGAACGAAGAGTCAACTACTGCCAAGTCCAAGGTGTATGTGGAGAGCTAACACAATCCAGTGAGTCGTACATTTTTTATTTCGATAGTGGTGCTGAGTGTTCTCTCGTAAAGCAAAGTATCGCGGATAAATTCTTAGGAGAGCGTTCCGTTGCTAACATACGATTAACAGGCGTCGGTAACGCTCATGTTTACTGTACGGAACAAATTTTATGTGAGGTAGTTATTGCCGGACATTGTTTACATTTGTCATTTCTCATCGTTCCAGATGAATTTATACCGCATAACATAATGATAGGCTCTGATATTTTAAATAGTGATTTGAGTGTTACCTTAACGAGAGGGCGTCTAGTGATAACAAAACCGGTTTCTTGTTTTACCGCGGTAACAGGAATTAATTTGAGTGCAATTAAAACCGACGTTCCACCCGCTTTTAAAGATAGTCTCATGCGTGTATTGAATGAATTTTCGTTTGCGTTTATTGATGGTTTACCGTTAACTCGGGTAACTACAGGCGAAATGAGAATTCGTTTAAAAGATCCAAGCCGTACTGTTTACCGCCGCCCTTACCGACTCAGTCCACACGAACGGGAGGTAGTTCGTAACAAAATAAACGAGTTATTGAACGCAAACATAATCCGACCGAGTAGTTCCCCGTTTGCTAGCCCTATTCTTCTTGTAGAAAAGCGTGATGGTTCAGAGCGTATGGTAATAGACTATCGAGAGTTAAATTCGAATACGGTGCCAGATAGATTTCCACTCCCGCGCATAGACGATCAAATAGCTAGACTGAATGGCGCCAACTATTTTACTTGCCTTGATTGTGCTAGTGGATTTAATCAAATTCGTATCCTGGACCCTGAAAGCATTGAGCGCACGGCATTTGTAACACCGGACGGGCAGTTTGAGTACCTGGCCATGCCCTTCGGTTTGCGAAATGCGCCCAGTGTATTTCAGCGAGCGGTATCCAACGCTCTGGGGCCTTTGGCCTTTTCATACGCGGTTCTTTATTTAGATGACGTTTTGGTACCCTCAACCAACGTAGAGGAAGGACTTACTAGGCTACGTGAAGTGTTAACTGCTTTGACTAATTCTGGTTTTTCACTAAACCTCTCGAAGTGTTCTTTCCTCAAACAAAGAGTCGAGTTTTTGGGTTACGATATTTCTTCAGGACAGATCCGACCAAACCCTCGTAAAGTAGAGGCGCTTAGTAAGCTCCCCCCTCCCGAAAATAGTTCCCAATTGAGGCAATTTATAGGCCTGGCTTCCTATTTTCGAAAATTCGTGAAGAATTTTTCACATATTATGCTCCCATTGTTTCATTTGAATACCAGTGCACAATTCATATGGAAACCTGAGCATGAACAGGCCAGACAGAAAATTATTTCTGTTTTAACCGACAAACCTGTACTTACGATTTTTGACCCAGACCTCCCGGTTGAATTACACACTGATGCGAGTGCTATTGGCTATGGTGGTATTTTATTTCAACAAATAGATGGCCAGTTGCGCGTTGTTGAGTACTACAGCCGAAGAACCACGGACGCCGAGTCGAGATACCACTCTTACGAGTTGGAAACTCTGGCGGTGGTGAAGGCTGTAAAACGTTTCCATCATTACCTTCAGGGACGTCACTTTCTAGTAGTAACAGATTGTAACTCTCTAAAAGCGTCTCACACCAAGGTCGATCTTTCCCCGCGAGTCCATCGCTATTGGGCTTTTCTACAGGCATATGAGTTTGACATTGTCTACAGGGAGGGTAAACGGATGAGCCATGTTGATTTCTTATCTCGCAACCCTTTGCCCGAACTACCCGCATTACCTAAGAATGCGTCAACGGTCGCGAGGGTAGAACAAAAACGAATTGACCTTACAACTCTGTCAGAAAATTGGCTATTGGCTGAACAGTTGCGAGATGACGAAATTCAAGCTATTGTCATAAAGCACAAAGAAAATCAACTCCCTGCCGACATTGCCAAGACGTATGAGCTACGATCGGGTGTATTGCATCGTAAAGTACAAAGAAATAATCGCACGCGTTGTCTGCCCATAGTACCGCGTGCGTTTCGATGGTCCGTTATAAATCACGTACATGAGTCGATAATGCATCTTGGCGCAGATAAAACATTAGAGAAGGTATATGAACATTACTGGTTTGACGGTATGGCTAAGTACGTACGTAAATTCGTAGACAATTGCATCACGTGCAAAGTTTCAAAAGTTCATTCCGGACGTATCCAAGCAGAGCTTCACCCCATCCCTAAAATTACTGTCCCCTGGCATACAGTGCATGCCGATATTACCGGCAAATTAAGCGGTAAAAACGATCAAAAAGAATACGTAATAGTCTTGATAGACGCATTCACAAAATTTGTGCTTCTTTATCATACGCTTCGTATTGACACCACTAGTGTCGTCAAGGCGCTCAAATCTAGTGTCACTCTCTTTGGTGCACCCTCACGCGTAATAGCAGACCAAGGTCGTTGTTTTGCTAGTAAAGAATTTAAAGAATACTGTAGTTCGCATAACATTCACCTACATCTAATTGCGACAGGTTCCAGCCGAGCAAACGGTCAGGTAGAACGCGTGATGAGTACACTAAAGAGCATGCTTACTGCAGTAGAAACATCGCATAGGTCATGGCAGGAAGCTCTTGACGAGGTACAACTGGCGTTAAATTGCACTGTAAATAGAGTGACAAAGGCGAGCCCCCTCGAACTTATGATCGGTCGCGTAGCTAGACCATTGAATCTTTTGACTGCTGACGATACTGAAGTTGAAGTAGACATTTCTGAAACGAGAGAGCACGCAGCCCATAACATCGAACGAAGTTCTAATTATGAAAAGTCTCGCTTTGATAGCAATAAGGCAAAATTAGTGAAATTTAATGTCGGTGACCTGGTTCTTATTCAAAACGAAGAGCGAAACCAAACAAAATTAGATCCGAAATATAAAGGTCCATTTCAAATAACTGATGTACTTGAAGGCGATCGTTACGCTTTGAAATCATTGACCAGTAACAGAACCTATAAGTATGCCCACGATCGTCTTAGAAAGATGCCTCAATGTGAAGTTCCATCTGAATTGATTGTTGACATTGAATCCAGTGCAGATAATAATGGTGAAAGCACTTCTGCTATTGTTTGAATATGACGCACACTAAAATGACTAAATAACTACCTACCCTTTCTTAATCAAACTGTACAGTCTGGTCGTAGTTGTAACTGCGATTCTATGAGTCGTTCAGGGTGCAATGTACGGCTAGATGTATGGTGGCTGAGTCTGTATGACTACTGTTCGGGTCTCAATAAGACTACTAATGGGTCTCTGTGAGACTACTGTTCGGGTCTCAACAAGACTACTAATAGGTCTCAACAAGACTACTAATGGGTCTCTGTGAGACTACTGGTCGGGTCTATAAGACTACTGTTTGGGTCTCAATGAGACTATGCTGCCGAGCAGCCGGGTCATATTAGTGTTGTGTGTTTGTGTATTGTTCACTGTACAATAATTGAAGTTTATTCTGATTGATTACTTATGAGGTATCTTTCAAACTTTTTTTTTATGTTTACCTTGTAGTCAGGTTAAGCCGAGCAAGTGTTTTGCTACAAATAAGAATTTTGTTATAGATACACACGAGGACGTGTGACACATCAGTTTGGCCGTGTCGTCGCAAGCGATTTCAAGACGACAACATTATCAAAATATTACCTGTACCCGTTGATTTCCTAATATTGGTCAAACTGTAACTTAATTCTGATTGGTTAATCGGTTAGTACAGTGAACGCCGTGAGGTGGCGCTTCAATTTCCCGCCATACCTACACGTGGACAGAGTCGATCAAAAACCGAGAGATTCACTTTGCTGGGGCTGACGCCAGAGTACAGACCATACGATCGAAACTGTCACGTTCACCGTACAAACCTTTGTTCCTTGCCACTACTGTAACTTACCGAATAAACGTGACTGTGATTTAGTGCTACAATCTAAGTTTTACTGGTTTGCCTGAGTACCCACTTACCTCATGGAACCCGCACCAAGAAACGATGACGACGACCCTATTATCGCTACGCCCACGCTCCCGCCGTCATATACGTATAATTATATATATATTTTATGTATGTACACCATGTACACCGATTTCTCCGTCAATTGTGGATCGATTTAAAATTTTTTTTTTTTGTTTGAAAGGATATGCTCTCGAGGTGGTTCCATGGTGACCAAGTCAGAATCTGATATGGGGTTCCCATGGAAATTGAGGGCAACCCTCAAATTTACTACAATAGGCACACCTTAGCAATTTAGATATTTTTCATAGTAACTCATGCATTTGGTCTCGGAAAGTACCATTTGGTGGAGTGGAACTGATGATTTAGACCACAGATGGCCATCGGAACTACTCAATAATAAGTATTTCACGAGTTGCGATTCGATTAAAAACCTAGGTACCTACTTTAATATGGTTGCTAAGCAATTTATGCTCGTCATTATGCACATGGTGTAATGGACCTAATGGTGACTTCACCATCAGCTCCAGTTATCCTAGTTCTTACTAGAAGAACTCCTCAATAGTTAACGTCCCTACATCGGGAAAAGGGCTCATCACCTTTTACAATATTTTATAAAAGGTGATGAGCAGTTGACATTAGGCTATTGTAACTTAGACAAATTACAAACACACCCACTAAAAAGTGAAAAATAAAAACTTTTTTCAAAAAAAAAAACCACGACTCCCAAAATACACTACAAAGTGAAAAATAACTTTAATTTCAGAAGTCGGTGGCAAAAAACTAAAATACAGATCCAAAGACATTCTGAAATTAAAGTTATTTTTCACTTTGTAGCGTTTTTTGGAAGTCGGTGTTTTTTTTTTTGTAAAAAAGTTTTTATTATTTCCTGCTTTGTGCTTAAAAGTTCGTTCCTGCTTTTGTTACTGTCGAGCCTTGCATACATTGCAAATTCTGGTTATTTATATCTTTTTAAGGGAATTAAAAGTAAAAGTCTCAAAAATAAAACAACCAATTTTGAAATTAATATATTTCAATTAAAATTTTAAAATATAACGAGCAATCATTAACTCTCTCAACCTTTATTCTAAAAATGACTGATTAACACAACGCCGATTTTCACAACTACAATTTTATTTTTATTTTATTTTACAGTTAATCAATAATTGTTTGAAATCACAATGGGAACGTTTTGGCACTGTTTTATAATGATAAATATAATTATGAAAAACATTATTGAGTAATAAATAAATTAAAAAGGTCGTATAGTCTTTTCTTGATCGAAAAATTATGTTTTGAGCAGTTAGGAAAATTCGTTGGGCTTGTCTTTGGGCCCAAAAACCCTAAAGTTTAGCTGAGCAATGATCATGATTTTAGACAAACCACGGTCAGTGATAGAAAAAATCTAAAGTAGCTTCACAATATGGCGTGAAACCTCAAATAGGTACAACTTTTAAGTGCTTGGGCTTGAAAGGCAACACCGCAAAAAAAAAAAAACAAAAGCCTGGTTGAGTGCTGTGCAACATTATTTAGGTACTACATTATTACCTACTGACTTACGACCTCTTAAAAAAAAAAAGAACACATAAGCACAAGAGTATAAACAACAAATATTATTGCGACATTTTTTTTAAAAACAAGTTATGGTACATGTTCCACGAGACAAATACTTATTGCTACTTATGAAATAAATAAAATTGTAAATTCTAATAAATAGAGTGCAATCTATCTACTTTTAGCTAGTTTTAGTGTGAAAGTTTTAGTTCTTAGAACGTTAGACAGTTTAGATTTAGTTTTTCAACGAAATATATTTTTCTTTGATAGCATTTTGATAGTTTTTTTTTTTTTCTGTTACTTATTGTCAGTGGAAATCTATGGTATCTTAAAAGGTAATGTGCACTGTGGTTAAAATTGTGCACTTTGGTTTCTGTGCAAATTTTAAAGTTTGTGTTGCGTATCACCGAGATAAATGGGTGTATTTTTATATTTTAATATTATTGTAATGATTATTTTTAAGATAATATACTTTCCACTAACAACTTGTAATTAATAAAGATTAACAAAATCACCTACTTTTCCTTTAAGACTTATTTTTTATTTGTTATTAAATATTTTTGTCTCATAATGAAAAGTCGCCTGATTTTAAAAGTATAACAAATATATTTTCATAGTTTAAGTAAAATAGTTTTTCAGAGGCAGGTATTAACAAGTAATAGGTATTTTTACTCCTGTGCAGAGAGGCTCGAGTAATTATTGCAATAAATTTAAGAAGTTCGTTTGAATGTTCAATAAATTCGCCAATGGACGATATAATAAGTAACACGAGCCACTGGGCACAGGAAGTATTATGTGCAGGTACATATTATAAAGTTAAGATATACATATAATAATACTTTATTTTTATTACAATAATATAATTTTCTTCTAAGTAAATATTTCAGTAAGTTATATCAACATTTGATGAAAATTGGGTTCACGTCAAATACACACTTTTTCACTTGAGTATGGTTTTTAGAGAAGACCATTTTACAGTTTCCAATTTTCAATTATTTTTTTTGAAAATTTCGTAACAGAATTTTATTTAATATTTGACGGAATCGAGAAGCAGTTTACGGCATTTTATTTAAATATTTTAACTCGAATACCTACCGAAAACCATATAAAATTAATGCCAGAATAGCGTAAGTAACGCTATTCTGGCATTAATTTTATATGGTTTGTAGGACAAACAAAGTATTCTAAAGATGAACCTTTTATAAGCAGTTATACAAGGTCAACTTAGAAAGCGAAACTTCGCAGACGTCATGGGTAAGTATCGATATTTAAACACGATAAATCAGATTGAAATTAAAACTTTTTTGGGATCTACAACCGATCGCTGGCAGTGTAGTTACATGAAGTTTAGTATGAGTTGAGAAAATCAGTTTTTTTTTGTTTTTGTGTGTTTTATAGCTATCGATAGGTCACTCACGCGTACACACACACACACAAACACACACAGGTACTCATCACGTTTGTGAAATTTACATTAAAAAAAACTGATTTCAAACTGATATTTTAAGTAACTACACTACCTATACTAACGGTCGCTGACCCCAAAAAAAAAATATTTTTTTATTTATAACGGGTTTGCTCTTGACTCTAGTCTAGATCGGACGCGACAGAGACAGAGTCGATGATGGAGTGACCTTACCCAGAACATGCCTGTTCACTCTCACTTTGAATAGATTAGGGTTGTATGCACTCGGAAACACAGACACAGGTAGTGAGTTCCATTCTTTTGCTGTGCGCATTATAAAAGTAATTTGGAAGCGTTTAGTGCGAATTGGTGGAATAGCAACCAGGTAGGGATGGTAACTGGCAGTGCGTCTAGATGACCGATGGTAGAAGGGGGCCGGTGGAATGAGGTCGTGCAGATTTAAAAAAATATATATTTAGGTTTCTATACTCATCACGTCTGCGGAGTTTCGCTAACTAATTTAATTTGACCCTATATAGTTTATTTGATGCGGTTTTCTATTAGAGCACTTCGTTGCTATAAATTCTGTTACGAGATTTCCAAAAAAGACTAGCTAGGCTGACTTCTTTAGACACGTCTTCAATAATACCTAACTAAAATTTAATTCCTATCTATCTAAATGCCCTTGCATAGGGATGGAATACATTTGTAGGATTTTATAAATAATTAGCGTGTGCCTGCGACTTGTTCACGTGGAAGTTGTAAGATATAATAAGTATACTACTAAAACAACAGCCCATTTTTATAAAACTCTCTCGGCCCCTTCTTCCCGACTTTTTTCTTTTTGTTCGGCTTCTAAGGGTCAAAGCGTGATGTTAAATTCTAATAGCCTATAACCTTCTTCGAGAATTAGGCTATAAAGAAAGAAAAGAAAGAAAAACAGTTTATTCGCGTGAAAATGACGCACACAAACTATACAAGAAAAGCGAAACACAAAATAATAAAACATAACAAACCACACAAAACAAAAAACATAAGTACACACAATAAAGTTTTTGGAAATGTGCGTCACTACCCCGCGAAACGGCTACACGCTCAGCATAATGCCGCGGCCCGTGCACGAAGGCACGAATCCACGGCGCTGGTTTTCAGCGTAAGCCGGCGGTGTGTATCGCTGTCAGAGACCATTAAAATAAGTAACTAAAAAAACAATAAAAATATATAATATGTACAGACATAAATAATAAAATATGTGGCAACATTTCAACGCGTCTCAAACCAGAGACAATAAAGTTTCAAATGAAACTAGACTATCAAATGGAAGGAGAATTTTTCAAATCCAACTGGTATAGAGATTAGCGCGTTCAAACAAACAAACAAACTCTTCAGATTTACGGGGACCCTGAATTGTTATCACAACCCTCACTTGACAACAAACTTTATCAACAGTGAAACTGTTTTTTTTTTAAATTTGATATGGGTTTGCTCTTGACTTTAGTCTAGGTCAGAGGTGACAGAGACAAAGTCTACGATGGAGTGAGCTTACCCAGAAGAAGCCTGTTCACTCTCACTTTGAAGAGATTCGGGTCGATTTGAGTTTTTTATCCTGTTTACGGGTAGTGAAAGCCTGACAACCAGTTTAACCAAGATGTATCGTGTTCCATGTCGTGTAGGTTCGTTCCATGTCATTATCATTCTCCTGCCCTTGTCCAAATTTATTTGGGGTCAGCGCAACATGTCTTTTTCTTTCATACTTCTCTATTAGTCGTCATCTCGGTAGTCATTCCCTTTCACAGTCCATCAATCGTTTCTTTGGTCTTCCCCTACTCCTATAGCCATCCGCATTCATACTCAAAACTTTCCTGATGACATTTTCCTCTGGTATTCAGCTTCATCTGGTTAGAGAGCAAACCGACGCCAACTTGGACGGGAAAAGGGTAGGCAGATGATGGAGTTTTTTTTTCTTGTATATTTTGCTGTATCTAGGTAGCTAAGTACACTGGACACTTTTAATGTACACGTCTTTTTCACATCGTTTTCATATAATATTGTAAATTCAACGTTAACGATGTAACTAATGGAGTTTCTTGCCCGTTCTTCTCCTTAGGGTATTCTCATTCTCACTAGGTTTGGAATGCGCAAATAGCTTCATATTTTTGACTGACCGAATACTTGGAGTCCTTGTCAATTCAAAAATGCCTGTAATACTTTGAGTTTGATTACCTATACTACACCACAACTCTTTTGTTCACCCTCTTTTATTTAATACTTGATCGACACACGTTGAGTTGCACGAAACCAACATTAGTTTAACGGAGACTTTAAATTAACATTAGTTGAACGGAGACATTAATGGCTGCCGCCCCCTTTACAAAAAAAAAAAAAAAATACCAACGCCCCCTTTACAAGAAAAAAAAATACCAACTCCCCGTTTACATAAGAGTTAATTATACTAATTTTGTATGCCTGTGTATTATCTATTTAATCACAAATTAAAAGATAATTCTCTCTCTCTATTTCTCTATGCAATCGTGCTACTCGCGGTCGTGTGATTTTGTCTTTGGACCCGCTACCGCCCCCACGAAAAGTTCCAGCGCCATCCAGGGGCGGTACCGCCCCGTTGGGAACCTATTAAATTCATGCCATCCCTTACATTTTGTATAAAAAAAAAGTGACAGCATCCATATTGGTTTCGTGCAACTCACCGAAAATCTTATAAATGTATCCCATCAGAAAATAATGCTTGTTCTATGTGCCCTAACCAAATATTAGTCTAAATCAGTTTGTCTAGCTAAATATAAGATATTATAGCAGTTAGGACGAAGTGAGGTTTAGTTCAGTGTTTTTATAAATAGAGATACGTTTGTAGAAGTATTTAAGTAGTTACGAGTAGGTTAATTAATAAAATCATAATAAACATTTTTGACAGTGACAGCTAGCTGCCAAATTCTTGGACTAGTGATAGTAGCGACATCTGAATTGAGCAAGTAGCAGTTTTTACCCCATTCATCGATGTGACTTAGATATATAATTTTTAACCGACGAAATTAGGAGGAAGTTCTCAAATCGACACGTAACTTTTGACAGTAGTCCGATTTTGACATTTTTTTTTTACAATAGTCATAATTTTTTTTATTAATCAGTTTTTATCAATCAATAAAAAGAAGTAGGTACATACCTATCCTTTTTAAACCGACTTCAAAAAAGTTCTGTGCTCGTCTGTATATACATTTTTATGTATGTTCATCGATATATTTTCATCAATATGGACCGGTTTGAAAATTATTTTTTTATACGTTGCCATTACCTTAGTACTTCCACAAACGACAAGTATACATAGAAGGTAGAGACGCCAGCACATCAAGCTACTACAATCTGTCAAATTTCTTTAATTGATTTACAACTTTATTGCTAAAGCATTAGGTTCAAGGTTGATTGGGAAAAATTGACAGTTTCGGATAGCTTGACCTGCTGGCGTCAGAAACACAACATGAGTTACCTATAAATCTTATAATACGTAACGATGATAGACTTTGGACTATTATTTGGATATATTTTAAACTTTTTCTATAATTATGTTTGCTTATCTATTCAACAGTGTTTAATTTTTGGGGAAGAGCGAAAAAAGTAAGTAAGTTTGAAGTAATTTCTCTCAGTTCCTTTCCTAACTTTCCTTTCATTTTTAAGATAAAGCGAACTGGAAAAGTATGTGATATACTTTTATACCTTTGCCCAGAAATGGGGCAAAAACAGTTAGAATTTTTTTTTATCGCGGAATGGGCCTGCACTTGACCTCGATCTCGCCTGATGGCGATGGATATGGTCTATGATGGAACGAGCGTGCCCAGAAGATGCCTGTTCACTCTTGATTTAAAGGCTGACGGGTCATAATTATGTGGAACGGGAACACAGACGCTGCAGTGAGTTCCACACTTTGGCTGTGCGCATTGAACATTTTTCAGGGTTTTATTAATGACTTTATGGTGTTTTAGCATGAAAAAAAACTGAAGAGGCCGAGTTTCAGCAGTCTACAACTCGTGAAATTTTAGTTTGTAATTTTGGTAAGCTTCTTCAACATTAATCTTTATTTTTCCACTCTTCCCCTTACATGTGATGTGCCCGACAAACCAGTGCGTCTAAAATACTGTTTAATAATGATCTTTATATTTTTGTTTTACGCTTAATTGACGATTAGAAATTTGGTAGTTAATAATGGTTTTAGAATATGTTAAATTCCAGATTTATTAATTTAAGTAATGCTGATTTATTTTCTATGCTTACGGTCTTGAACCCCGGGCCCGTCTTGTCGTCGTAACTTTCAGCGATTTCGCACCAAATTAATAAAAACTTACTAATAAACTACATTAATAAAAGTGTAGATGTTTTACGGGCTTAAGGAACGGGGTAGACACTTATGGGCAGTTTTTCGAACGAAAATTATCGCAAAATTAATGTGACAGTTATCAAGCGCGCGTAAACTGATTTCATTGGTTGAATGACTTATTTTTTTTTTTTTTCTTTTTGGCTCCGCACGGTTTGTGCATTTAGCCAGGTTGAATGACTTGTGGACAGCCAATCGCAGCAGTTTACGCGCGCTTGACAGTTTGTCACATTAATTTTGTAATCATTTTCGTTCGAGAATCCAGCCCAATATGTTGTAGGAAAATACTTATGTGACAGGATACAGCAAAATATTTCACTCATATCAAATATTGGCGCCACCATTTTAGTCCGTCCTTCCGTCGGGATTCATTTAATGACTTTTAGTTATTTATTTATATAATCAAGTAAAAGACTTAGAAATACACAACTACATACTATAACGTAGTATATAAACAGCAACGTATATCCTTGCTATACAAGCGTATATATTCCTTCTAAAAAAAGTATAATCACAATATCTTTTATGTCAGCCTGTATGTCACATTGCTTCACTCCGAAAATATAGTTTTTAAGTTTTGAAGATATTTCTCTTTATTAAAAGTTTATTTTAACCAACTTTCCGTTTCAAATTAAGTTTTGATTCTACTAATGTAGTTTTGATTGGAAAGTGATGCCGTTGAAAATATAAGTAAGTATATACCTAAACAAAATGTCCCATCGCCATTGATTAACGAGAAGCGAGTAGAGCTAGCAACTAGCAACGAACAACGGCTGCGCGACGGCAACGAGCGAGTAGTCGCTTGTATGCGAGAGACTCACTCACGCTTGGTACCAAGCGTGAGTGAGCCTCTCGGTGAGTGTTCTGCTGCCCACCAAGCGAGCGTCACTGAGCAAGTACCTACTCTTTTTGTTATCTCAAGTCGCAGCGATAAACGAGTACTCGCCGGCGGTGTGAACGAACAGTCAGCGATCAACTATTAATATATGTATCTCTTTTCTTACACGGCACCTACAATCTTTTGTACGTTTCTTGAGCGAGAAAATAGTTGATAGCTAGATAGCTAGTCGCTTTCTCGTCGGCGATGGGACAAGTTCCTTCGTCGGCGGTGCAACAGGTGCCTAACGGATTCATTCATAAAAATAATTCAATTTGAATGCACATTAACCACGATATCTTTTATTGCTCAACTGTATAGGTACTAGTCACAACTCGAGTTTTACATACGTTTCGCCCTTTAGGTGCAGCTAGAATACTTATAGTAGATAAGTTTTGCATTGTCATGGCCAGGATTTGAGGTACTGAAGGGTTTTTAGAGAAAGCTACAAAGCTGCATAATTTTTTTTTTAGGTAAGTACAGTCACGGGCATAAATATCTTACACTTACCTACACCAGTTTCAAAAGCGGTTTTCTCCTAAAGTGAAACAAAAGTTTAAATATTTTATGGCGTTACGAACGTACTATTTTGGAAACCACACTATTATCAAATAGGTCTTTTCACAAAACACGAATTTGAATTTTATGTAACTGTAGGTAAGGTATTTTTTATGCTTGTGACTATACCTTTGTCTTTGTAATCATTATGTCTGTGTTGACAAAAAATATTCACATACAGACCAACAGTACCTAATAATATAATCATCACGACACCAATACCCGTATTTGTAATGAGTATTTGCTTAAATCATTTTAATTCGTACAAAAAGCAGCGACTCCCATTTTTAATAAAGCGTATTTTCAAAGGATTCAGTATCCTAAATACACAATCTTTAGGTGCCTAGTTATTTTCTAGTTTAACCCCTGATTTCTTTCATACCTATATCGTTTCCGTGAGTCTGTGTTAGTCATAGCAAAATAAATAATTAATCGTATAGAACCGAATCATCGACTTACAGCTCATTAAGGCGAAAGCTCCAGGTAGCCTGCGAATCTCAATTTTTTTTACGTTTTTTGCAATTTACAGAACAGCATCAGGTTGTATGTTAATTTGAATATGATTCGCGACCGTAAAAAGTATGTATTTATAGAATTATAATCATGAAAATCATCAATACAACTATCTAATTTCATATAATCCTAATGAATGACAATTTCATGAAATCTTGACATTTAGGATTATACTAACATAAGGAGTTGTATTACTGATTCTATTGTATATAATTCTGTAAATACATATATAAGTTATGGTCGCGAATCATACTTTGATCAACATACAACCTAATACTGACTAAATTGCATAAAACGTAAGAAAATTTGAATTTCGCGGGCTATCCTGGCGCTTCCCCTGTAACAATTTATGTGCATTCATTTTGTAACAATACTCGTAGTTTGTGTTCGTGGAGTAGCTTGCTCGTTCTTCTCTATAGGACCTACTACGCTTTGGAATAGACAATTACCTATATGTAGCTTCATATTTCTGACTGACCGACCTCTTATCAATTAAATATGGTCTGTAATAATTAATGTTTTTAGTTTGAGGGTGAATGAATGCATGCTTGTTACTCCAGGGCGTAATACGCCCAAGTTTATTTCTATACGAATTATTATTTATTTTTGTATAGTTTATAGCTAAGCTCCATTTTTATCTGATAAACCTAATAATAAATAAGCGTAATATATGTCACAAATGCAAATGAGATTATCACTCATCTCACAGTCGTTTCAATAAAAGTTTAATTTAGCAATAATATAAAATAACAGGAAATTGCTTTACTTTTTTCTCAATTCTTCCTGTAACATCACTTTTTAATGTACAGACTTCCAAACTTTACAATTATACATAGAACTACAGTAGGATATGGACATTCGTTCATTATAATCATTCCTTGCATTACCTTCATTTCGTTCTTTTCATTCAAAATATTAATTTTTACAACACTCTTTTGTGGTTCTAAAATGTGGATTTTGAAAGCAAAAATATTTCTGTACCTATTCCTAAGATTTTTAACTTTAGTAGGTACAGTAACCACATGTTAAAACCACGCTTTAAATTATTTAATAATATTAACAATATAATCTTTAGACATCAATATTTTTGCACCGAAAACGACAATATTCTACTTAACCCGCTTCGCATAGCGAGCGTGATTTTCATAGAATTTAAATTCAATATTATTAATAGTAAATTTTCGTTCAATTTCTTTTATAGAATAATATTTGGTGAAAATGTGTAAGTGCTGAGTTTTATGCAACCCAATGAAATATTGACACTGAAGAATTTTCTGTATATCTATAATTTATGCTTTGACTTCTATAGAAAAATGGCAATAGGTATACTTAGAGCTAGTTTCTCGAACGAAAATGATCGTAAAATTAATGTGACAAAATTGTCTAGCGCGTAAACTGCTGCGATTGGCTGTTGATAAATAATTCAACCAATCATATTAGTTTACGCGCGCTTGACAAAGTTGACAATTTGTCACATTAATTTTGCGATCATTTTCGTTCGAAAAACTGGCCGTTACTTGTATTGAGTATCATACTGTTAACATAATTATATGTCTCTGTAACCAGTAAAAGCACAAAAATTAATTTATTTAATTATTGTTCAAATTATTTTATCCAACTGATGCAATTTTTATTTCTTGAAGGCAAACGTTTTAAACTTTTGTGTGCTTTTTATACATAAAAATAGATCTGTGCAAATTATTCTGTAGTTTCTGATTGCACAGAAAGCCACGTTTTGCACAGACCTGTGCAATGTGGCACATCACTAGTGCGTGGCAAAAACTGATGAACTATTTTTTAAATCTGGTTAGTTTATTTTATTTGTGTAGTCTATTTTAAATTCGTTATTTGTTTAGTATAATGTCAAATGTCAAAGCTTAAATTACAGGCTTATCGTTAAACATTTAAAAAGCATACATGTCAAAACTGATTTCAGTGTTTCCACCTGTAATATTTAATGTGTAAACAAAGTTGTGATGATTATTGATTTATGTAAATAAATAAAATGAATAAATTAAACGCTAGATGTCGCCTGTTGACTGCTGTGATCTGATATTATGGAGTTTAGATCCGATTCCCGAAGCGTGGGTGGTGTTCCGAAAGGGAAGTCCTGAAAGACAACATTAAAAAAAAAATACTTTTATAAGAAATTATTAATGTTTTTTTAAGGTAAAAAAGAGGCAGAGATTTAAGATACTATAGAGCAGGTTCACAAATCGAAAACAATGAAATGATGTATTGTAGGTAGTTTCACATTATTTGGCCATAAACAAGCGCGAGTGCGCCTCACAAGAATTACAAAGTTACAAGACAAGAAACAATAGTTAAGCATAGAGATACGGGGCGCCCGAGACGTTCGGACAGAGAGGAGGCGAGCTACCGCAAAACCTTTATGTATATGTTACTGCTAAAAGCCGAAGTGCGGTTACACCACGTTTTAGCCGTCTACAACCAATTTAATGATAAAGTCTTTAACTCAACCTAACCTAACCTAAGCTATCTGTAGCCGGTTAAAGGTAGGTGTGACCGCATTTGGATTTTTAACCCTGTTTTTTAATGAAATGCGGCCCGCACTGATTTCCTGGCAACATTTGTGGGCCTCCACTACCATAAGGTTGCCGACCCCTGCTATAGAGAGGCTATCAGAAGAAATGTCATAGAAAAACTGTTATCCCATGTTCTCAGTGACGCCATCAAGCATAATCAATAGCAAAATTACGTAAAAGGCAAGTTTGCCCCAAAACATTTTTACAGACACCAAAACTTTGATTATCGACCGTCAGATAGCTTGACTTAACTAAAATAAATATCTAATTTATCGAAATCCTCGGTATTATTCTTATAATAAAAAATAAATAAAAAAGTAACGAAAACAAACTGAAGTTAGGTCCAGTCGTTTTACAATCAAAATCAAAAAATCAAAATCAGAAGTCATTTATTCAAACTAGGCTGAGAATCAGCACTTTTCGGACGTCAACATTATAAAAGATAGTCCTCCAAAAAAAATGTATTTGCAAAATCGTAATGCGCAACTCGGCACAGTTTCTTAGCAAATATTTTTCTTTTGGTGGACACGAATGCAACTTGACATAGGTATAAGCGTACCTACGTACCATACTAGACTGAGCGACTTTGACTTTTGCCTATTAGGACAAATGATTACGATTTTGTTTGTTATGTCCCGGTAAAAAATTTAATTTGCTCTTGTTCAATAACTAACTTAAAATTAGAGAATCGCTATCTTTTACTAACAGGTAGCGCCAGAAAAGGACGCTTATAGCTATGAACTAAGTTAGGGATGCCAAACTATTGCGTTTCACCGAGTTTTTAGTCGACATGTTTGTACGTGTCATCTAAATTTGTATGGAAATATTAGTTCAACTAAATTTGACAGTGCTAATTTATGTCAGTCTCTTTCTTGTTTTATTAGAGAGAAAAGGTTAGCCATAGCTTAAATTAAGTTTAATTTGTGCACAACAGAATCAGACAAAATATGTCTTTGAAAAAAGGCAATTCCGAAGTACATTCATGCTTCCAACCTGGTGTTTAAGCAGAGAAGAAGTGGCGCAACTAACTCCCCAGGAACCAATATTATGTAAAGCAGCTTATTATTGTAGTGTTCTTCTTTCTTACTTCTTCTTCTTAGCGTGTATCGACACGCTAAGAAAAAGCAGTTTTTTTTTAATTTGTTTGCCTCAAAATTTAGCAACGCAAATACCGTTCGCTGACGCAGCCATTAGGTCCTCACGTGAGCAGGTGACCAGGCATGCGATGCAAGATGGGAGGTGAGCCAATGGTGCCGATTCTGTTGTACACAAACTAAACTTAAGTTAGGCTATTGCTAACTTTTTCTTTCTAATAAAACAAGAAAGAGACGGACGTAAATTAGAACTGTCAAATTTAGTTGCAACTAATATTTCCATACAAATTCAGACGACACGTAAAAAGAAGTCAACTAATTACACGGTGAAGCGCTAGGTGTAAGCTAGTTTGACATCTTTAACTTAGTTCATAGCTATAGCCGTCCTTTTCTCGCGCTGCCTGTTAGTAAAAGATAGCGATTCGATTCTCTAATTTACAGATATGTCAAGTCTGTTGTTGATTTTATACCTGTGTTGGTAATGTCCTGGGCGCGGGCGGCGCGGGTGGCGGGGCTCGCGGAGCGCGTGGGGACGCACACTCGGCGCAGTCCACTCCACTCTGACTGCGGGTCGAGCGACGAGACCAGGACTCGGGCATGCAGCTGGAAAATACAAGAATATGAGAATTTATAAACATCCCTTTAGCGGTTGCTACTTACTTCCGCAAAAGTAAAGGGTTAGGAATACTTGGGATACATCATCAAGTGGGTACTACGTATATCTAGTCAATTCAAGATTTACGAGCACTGCTTTTCCGCAATATGCCAAACCAATTATCGTGTTTTTTGTGTCACAAATAAACCGGTTTTTCTTTCTTTCTTTCAAAATTTTCAGTGTATTCAAAGACAACAATAATATTATCGTTTGAAATTTGTATAAAATCACTCTAACACAGCAAATTGACGTAGGTAGGGTGTAAATTTGTTTAACAATTAATTTCCCTGACTGTACTTATAACTTCACAATGTCGGGGAATGGGGGTTTCTGTTCTCCCCCTACTTGCTTCTTATTTTTAGTAAACTACATATTAAAAAGAATCAAGAAATTCATGCTTAGATGGGAAACTAACCAGGCGATTATTACTCCCGGACAGGAATGGCCTGCACCTGGTGAAGGGGAACATCACAGGAAACTCACTAAACACACACTAAACAAACACTTTCACACAATGGGCATAACAGACAGCCCTCTGTGCAGAGCTTGCATGGAGATTGAGGAAACCGTTGCGCATGTGCTCTTCGAATGCACAGGCGTTACTCAGATTTGAACAAACACCCTTGGGGCACCCAGATCTTTCACAGATGTTCTGAACAGACCAGAAGCCGTGATCAACTTCTGGAGGGAGGTGGGCTGGTTGGAATAAGTGCGGAAACCAGACCCAACCACATAGAACATAACCAAGAAATGGACCTGCATAGGTAATTTACGTTCTCTCTTTTTTTGTAGGTACCATCACATAGCCATCAATCTGAGCAACCAAAATGAATACATACGCGTGATGCACAATATGCGCGCACGGCAGCGAGGCGAGGGGCGAAGGTCTATCAGCGAGTGGCTCGCGACAGCGCGCGCACGCGGGCGCCACCCACGCCGCCGCCGCGCGCTTCTGTCTAGCGGCTGCCTCGTTGTCACCTAGGCCGGTGTAGATCTCAGCTAGTCGGAGGCGAACGCGACGGACTAGCATCTGTGGACGAATATTGTGATAATTCATTAACCCCTTTATTTACAAACGTTGCTTATTAGTTATGTTTTTCAACGTCTGCTTTGTCGTTTAAACTTCAGTTAAATTTAAGCAACGGTTATAACTAAACCCCTAACGCTCAGTTTCTGAAACGAAAATTATCGACGCGTCAGAATTAAACGCAAGTTAAGTGATACGATTGGCTGTTGATAAATCATTCAACCAATCACAGCAGTTTACGCACGCTTGACAATACGTCTTAATATCTGGCCCTAAAGTTTCAGAGAAAAAAGAGCTCCAACATAAATAAAAAACTTTATAAAATTGTACCTAAGCCTACGTAACCCCCGATTTCGCTAAAAGAAAATGTAAAATTTAATATTAAAATGTAAAAAAAAATTATGTAGTAACTTGGACCTAGAACTTAACCTTGCGGAACACTCACATTTATGCTTTTCAGGTACGTAAAAACAAATTAAAACTATGAGTTAAATTTCCAAAAAATCTTAAAAGAAGAAGATCATCTCTCATTCCTGATTGGAAACCAGCAAGAAATCGGAAATCAGCAAAAGCTACCTATTTATACCTATGATGAACAAAGTTAAAAGCCTTTGACAAATCAGAATACGAATAAATACCTATTATAACAGTTCATGCAGTAAATGCCAAGTTTACAATATTAAGTTAAGACTTAGGCTGTGTGTAATTTACACTTCAACATTATCATCATCCTTCTTCGAGTCAAGGACCCTATGATCAGCTCTCGCATTCGCGACTACTAGGCTAACGAGGCCGTCATTATAATTAGGCATCGTCTTATGAAAGTAAAGTTGAGGGGCTTGTGGCTAAATAATAACAGCCGCTCGGTTTGATCAATCAGGTACGCTTGCCGCGGCTGGTCCATGGATGGGAGATTATCTTTACATACCAAGACCGAAAGAGTAATTAATTTAATGTTTTTGTCAAGACCTCTTCGTGTCTCGGAAAGCACGTTACGCCTTTGGTCCCGGCTGTCATTCGTGGATCTTTGTCAGTCGTTACGGGTCGTCAGAAGTCCGAAAGTCTAACAACTAGTCTTACCAAGGGATGTCGTATTACCCAGTAACTGGGTTGTGGAGATCAGATAAGCAGTCACTCCATGTAAAATACTGGTATTCAGCTGCATCCGGCTAGACAGGAAGCCGACCCCAACATAGTTGGGAAAAGGCTAGGCAGATGATGATGAGTCTTATGTAAGAAAACTGAAAATATAATCAGCGTAGGTATATTTGTACTGCTGGAACTCAGGACAATTTTCTGTGAGAGGGAGCCATCTTTACGATATAAGCCCATCGTCGTTGAGGGACGATTTACACTAAGCCCGCCGATTCGCTGTATCAAGGATCTACTCAGTCTAACTATTCTCTTCGTGGCCATCATAGCGGTGTTGTTACCCAGCTGTTGAGCGCTGCGATAGTCTAGCCTAACAGACATAGCCGGCCCATAGCCAACTGCCTCAGAAACACCTAACCAATTCAATTTTTCAACATTTTGCAGACTTAATTCTGCTGAAGACCAAAAAAAAAGCTTTTCTGCTTTCCTTAGCTCCAACAGAAGTAGTGACGTCCAGCAGCCGTATGTGGAACTCCAAGGGTCTTTGTACGGTTCGTACACTTGCAGAGTTGTTGTTGTTGTTGTTCAGGTTGAAGCGCGAAGAGAAAAGATCACTTTGTTCCCGTTACGTTTATTGCGTATAGTGTTTACACGTAATACTGTTGACGATTCCTTTCTCTAATGTTAGTCACCGCGTAGCAGTAATCGCACTCGCTGATTTATTGAAATGTATGAATATTTATACCTAGTAATTAAGTGACGCACGTTTTGGTGCAAGCCACCGCGTCAGCAGAACATGTACCGTTTAAGACTGTACATCTTGGCAACCCCAAAAGGATAAGCAAACGAGAAGAGAAAGGAAAAGCCATCACAAAATTAATCAATCAAATTTAAAGGCGATGTTCCTGTTCCCAGGTTGAGGCTCCTGCCGCAAGTCCTTTGTTGTTCGTGCTGCGCCTGCTTCTTGCCGGTACTCTGGTTTACGGATAACTTGAAGTTCAATATCTTCAGGTGGTTGACTCGTAGTTTTGTTCTTCGCGTTGTTTGTGCAATAGTGCGGACAACGATTCCTCCCAACCACGACAAGTAGAACGATGATGGCGGCCATCAGTAAAGAGTAACAGATGACATATTGATGAATGTCGTGACTTGTTATTGTTGGTAGTGAAGCTTCATTTTTTCTTTGCGTTACAATTTTCTGTTCAATTGTTGCAATTGCTTGATTAGTGGCCTTTGACTGAAGAATATTTGGGGCATAGCGATATGTTAAGTTCACTATCTTGTTAATAGATGTATCAAATGTTGGATCTGTGAACTCATAATCCATCTTCATATGACTGCTGTATTGGCGTTGAGCGTAGATGGTCAAGTCGGTGGATTGCAATACGCATCCCTGAGATAATGTCACTATGCTCGATGATGAGATGGTTTGTGATGTGACGTCATTGCTACATATGATTTGTAACGAACACGTTTCGCAGCACATTGCCAGCCAGCTGTTTTGTGTATGTAACTCTATCCAAGTGTCCTTGCATGACGCGCGTTCGACGTCACAAGGTCCGCTGTTTTGATGGGATAGCAGTTTTGCCTCACACGGAGCGCTTTTGCTGTGTAGGTTAAATGATGGCAGGTTTTTATTGCATAAGAAGTTCTGCGATTTTTGTTGCATGCAGTGTTTCAAGTCATCTTCGGATACAGATACGTAAATGTTCTTCTTGAAGTTGACAGCGATGTACTTGTTTGATAACTGCACATATGTGGTTTCCTTAGCGATGCCGATGTTTACCGGTAAAGGTATAGCTTTGTATATGTTGAAATCTTCGTTAGCTACTAGTGGAATGTGAGCTTCGAATAGAAAGTAATTTTCAGTAACTCGTGCTTTCACATTAATCAGTTTGTAAATATCTTTAATGTTTTCTTTGTAGTTTTCAACAGGTAACGATAAAGATTTCGGAAGGCTTCCGGATATTTCCGTTAGTTTTTGCATCAGACGAACCGGAGTTATCAGATGAACGTCTACATGTCCTTGGTAGACGTTAGTTAGAGTGTTGAACAGCATCTCCTGAAACGTCCTCAAGCTGTTGATCAGTAGGTACGTCGTTAACGAAGCAGAGTTGATGTAGGTAGTGGCCGAAAGTATTTCCATTTCCGTTTCGATGGATGCTATGTTCCTGTTGGTCTGGTTGATGAAGTTATCAATGAAGTTGGCTTGACGCTGAATATTGTTTTCACTTTGTTTCAGTACTTGATTCTCAAGCTCCACGATAGTTGTTTGATTTTTGATTAACTCAAGTAAGTAGTTCTCGTTGGTTTGCAGTGATTGTATATCGTTTTGGTATTTCTTAGCAAATTGTTGGTCCAATATTCCAAACAGACTATTAGCTATGTAGCCGACTCCGTCGACTAGGCCCCGTTTCTTCCTGTTGCTCAGGTGTTTGTGGGGATTTATAAGTATGGAGTTATAGTAATTTAGAAGTTCTATTTCATGAGTTAATTGTTCCATAGTTGACCTACAATGTTGTAGATTCGTGTTATGGCATAAGTTCTTGATATTCTCGAAGTAAGTTTGAGTACGCCGAGTTCCTTCCCAATAGTTTGTTAGATTGTAGTACATCAGTAGTATCCATTCATCGTGCACTACTTGCATTTTGCCGACGGTGCCATAGTATATGGGTCGGTCTCGTTCCAAAGTTGTAATCTGAGCGGTCGTCGTGTGCGTTCCGCGCGTGCCATCAATGGCGCTGTAAGATCCCGTTACAAATTTAAACAATGATAATATTGTTATAAGTAACGTTGAAGTAGGATTGTTTGACCTCTTCCGCCGTTCATTTTTCTGACGAGGCTTGTTGTTACTTTCGTTTTCCTTGGTATCCTCAATTTCAGAGCTCAATGGTAATGGCGATAGTTTTGTTATTGGACGCTTTATGATTCCTGCTTGAGTTTTGACGGTAGTAACTCGAACGTATCCATCAGATCCTGGATGAGTCTCCAGTATACGACCTAAGACCCATTTTCCCGGCGGCAGATTGTTTTCTTTCACCAGTACTACATCACCTTCTTTGACGTTCCTAGAAGGCTTGTTCCACTTAGTAGTAAGGTATTCGTTTGACCCGTTTTTCCAATATTGTTGAAACATATGCTCGATAAGCTGCCACCTACGTCGTAAATCGATCTTGTTTACGTCATTGTAATCCGAGAGCGGCATGGACAATATTGGGCTTCCTGTTAGGAAGTGTCCAGGAGTGAGGCAGTTGTAGAACTCTTCTGGATCTTCAGTTAGCGGGCACAGAGGTCTTGAGTTCAAGCAGGCTTCTATTTTTGCTAACATTGTTATGAACTCCTCGTATGTTAGTTTTTGGTCCCCTAGTACTCCTCGCAAATGGTGCTTCATCGACTTGACGGCAGCTTCCCACAGACCGCCAGCAGTTGGCCAGGCGGGGGCGTTGAAATGCCACTCCACCTCCAGTTTGGCCAGTTCATTGAAGAGATCTGGTTTCAGTAGTTCTTTGAACTCTTCGAATTCTTGACGAAGTACCTTTGCAGCGCCGATAAAGTTTGTACCACAGTCAGAGTACATGTGTCTGGGGGTGCCGCGCCTCGCACACAGCCTTTGGAAGGCCGCCATAAACGTTTCTGTGCTAAGGTCTGACACGAGTTCAATATGAACGGCTTTTGTAACCATGCATATAAATATGGCTATGTATCCTTTTGAAGTTTTTACGCCTCTACCCTTGTTATGTTTAACATCCACATGGCCGGTAAAGTCTACTCCTGTGTGCGTGAAAGGTCGGCACGGAGTGATTCTTTGCTGTGGTAGGTCACCCATCAGTTGATAGCCATCTGTCTTGTTGAAGCGATGGCAGCGTACACATTTTCGAAGTTGGTTCTTGACGGCCCGGTTGCCGCCAACGATCCAGTAACGCTGTCTTATATAAGTCAACGTCAGCCGAGCTCCTCCATGTAACGTGGTTGAATGAGCTTGTTCTATAAGAAGTTGTGTAAATCGTCCTCTATGTGGTATGATGATCGGATTCTTCATCTCCCGGGGTAAGCTTGAGTGCTTCAGACGACCTCCGACACAAATAATCCCCGTTTTGTTTATATAGGGATTCAATTTGAAAATTGTGCTTTTCTGTGATACTGTTTCGTTGTTAACAAGTTGTTTATATTCAGAATTGAACTGCAGTCGCTGCGCGTGAATTATGATACTTTTACGCGCTGCGCTTAGTTCACTTGTTGTTAGGTACGTTGTTTCCGATTTCGTCTTATTGCGCATATTTGTAATGAAGCGTAATATCCATGCGATGACCCTGTTTACTTGTGTCAATGAACTGCATTTGTTCAATAATTCAGTTATTATGTTATGTTCGTTATTATCTTGTGAAGACATTTCGATTTGAACGTGATTTATGCAGCCAGAATTCGTTTGGAAAGCGCAAGGAATATTTTCCGACGGATCTTGCTTTGTTAAAAGTTCGGGGCCTTGCCACCATAGGTTGATGTTCATTAGTTTGCTTGGCAAAAGACCTCTTGATGCGCAGTCTGCGGGATTCTGCTCTGATTTGACATAACGCCACTGAGCTGCAGGAATGACGCTCTTGATTTTTGTAACTCTGTTGGCTACGTATGTCTCCCATCTTGATGTTTCGCCTTGAATCCACGCCAGGACAACTTGAGAATCCGACCAGGCCCGTATTGATATGTTATATCCACAGAACGTTTGCTTGGTTTTCTCCATCAACTCAGCCAGTAGTTGAACGCCACACAGTTCCAGTCTAGGTAATGTTGTTTTCTGTGTCAGTGGAGCCACCCTTGTTCGAGCAGCTAGTAGAGTTACTATAGGTTGGCCATGTTTGTTGAACATTTTGCTGTAAATAACACAAGCGTACGCCTTTTCACTTGCGTCACAGAAGCCTAATAACTCAACACATTTTTGTGTGTCACCAATCCATCTATTTATCGTTATTTTCTTAACGCATGGTAGTTCTGTTTTCAGGGTCAGCCACTCAGATTCGATGTTGCTGGACACTACGTCGTCCCAGCTAAGTTTACTCATCCAGAGTTTCTGGAATAGTAGTTTGGCTTTGACCGTCACTGGGGAGAGCCAACCCAGTGGGTCGTAAAATCTTGATATGGCTGAGAGTAAAGATCTCTTTGTTAGTTGCTTTGAGTTTTCCACCGGCCAGTTAAAGTGGAAGGTATCGCTGGGTGGGTTCCAACCGAGTCCTAAAATTTTGGTTGATTCTTCACCTTTAAAATCAAACATGTTTTGAGTCGAAATTTGATCCTCGCTTAAGTCTTCCACTATAGCTTGGTTGTTGGCTGTCCACTTTCGTAAATTCATGCCTCCTCCTCTTAATAGTTGGATCAACGATTGTTGTAGTTTTTTCGCTTCTGTGAGATTGTTATGCCCGCTAATGACGTCATCTACATAGCATTCTTCTATGAGTATCTTAGCAGCTTCCGGATGTTTGTGACCATCATCAATGGCTAGTTGCTGTGTTCGCATAGCTAGCCATGGCGCGCATTTGGTTCCGTAGGTTACTGTGCAGAGCTGGTAATCGCGAAGATTGTGATTTCGTGAGTCCCGCCATACAATTCTCTGTAGATGTTGTTGTTGTTTTGAAATCCAAATGCAGCGATACATTTTTTCAATGTCAGCCGTGAATGCGTATTTATACGTTCGCCATTTAAGTATAAGATCCTGAATATCTTTTTGTAAATTGGCGCCTTTTTCCATAACATTGTTCAGACTGAAGCCACTCGTAGTTTGTTGAGAAGCGTTGAATACGACCCTCAACTTTGTCGTTGTTGAGTTTTCTCTCAATACACCGTGATGCGGTAAAAAGTAGTTGTCAGTAGGTATCTGAGGTGCAAGTTTCATGTGACCCAGATCAGCATACTCTTCCATGAATTGTTTGTACATTGCTGAAAGTTTTTCATTCTTCTCCAGCCGTTTTTCCAACTGTAGAAACTGCGAAACTGCAATTGTCCTAGACTTGCCTAGTTTCTCTTCGTAGCCTGGAACAAGAGGCATTTTGACTATGTACTTTCCATCGGATGTTCTTCTCACAGTTTCTTTATAGAATTGTTCACACTGGTCGTCCTTGGGGATATCTTTCGTGTTTTGAATTTCTTCACTCTCCCAAAATTTTGTGATTTCCTCTAAGTTAAATAAAGTTGCGTGACAATCAAACGTTTGTTTCATCTTGCCGCATAGAATCCACCCAATTTGCGTGTGTTGTGCAACTGGGGAGCTGTTCTTGCCTTTCAGTACCCCTTCTAGGATAATTTCGAAGTATATGTCGGCGCCTAGTAATAGGTCGATTTGCCGAGATACGTTGAAGTCAGGATCTGCAAGTTTCAAGTTTTCTAAGTGCGTCCATGCACCTTTCTCGAACGTTCTCGTAGGCAAATTGTTTGTTAGCTTCGTCATGATAAGTGCTTGAGTTTCAAAACTATAATCGGAGTGAATCGACTGACAGGTAAATTTCAGTTTTCCCCTGCATTCTCTAGAAACAGAGCCGATTCCCGATACGGATGCGTTGATCCCATTGCGAGGAAGACGTAATATTTGTGCAGCGTTTTCTGTTATCAAGTTCACTTGTGAGCCTTAATCGAGTAGCGCACGTAGTGTTACATAAGTCCCATCTACGGATTTAACTCTCAGCTGGACCGTTGTTAGTAGAACTTCCATGTTGTCCTTAAACAGATGGTTGGATGTTGGTTGTTGAGTTGATGATGAAGAGCGTTGTTCAATGTTGTCTTTTCTAGTCGATGACGTTATGTTTTGTTTGTTAGAATCGTGCAATAGTGTGTGGTGTTTCAAGTTGCAATCTCTGCACGTTTTCGTTGACTTGCACTCGTTATTTCCATGGCTGAACAAACAGTTTTTGCACAGCTGCAGTTTAGAAACTGTGTCATTTCGTTTGCCAAAGTCCATTTGAAGGAATTTGTCACATTGGCGTAGTACGTGACTTCCATTGCAAAATGGGCATTTTCCATGTAAAGTGTGATAGTTGTTAGTTTTGTTTTGATTGAAGCTATAGTTATGTTTCTTCTTCTGGTTTTGCTTGTTGAATGTTTTCCAGGTGGATGATTTTTCTGGAGCTGTAGGACTCGCTTTCTTAGCTGACTTCATCGTTTCGTATGCCATGAACTGTGTTTCGAGGAAATAGAGAAAATCGTGCAGATTTTGTAGTTCTCTGTGATCTTGGAGTTCCTTCATGTAGTCACTCATTGTACTGGAGTCCAGTTTTTGTGTCATGATGTGCACAATGATCGGGTCCCAAGTTGATGTATCAATACCAATGTTAGATATGCCGTTCAGGCATTCGGTGATGACGTCATGCATCTTCTTCAAATTGGATGAATCTGCATGTTGTATGATCGGCAGACTTAGCATGTTGTTCATAAATGAAGTAAACTGCAGGCGACGATTGTCGTAGCGCTGATTTAATATATCCCAACATGAGTTATAGTTGTCAGTGCTAATGGTCAGATGCTGGACTAAGCGTTCGGCTTCACCTCGCAGTTTCGTCTTTAGGTGTTGCATTTTCTGCGCGTTGTTGATCATCGGGTTTTTATGTATTGCTTCCAGAAACAGGTCTTTGAAGGAGATCCACTGACTGTAATTTCCTGAGAACTCGGGGATTTCACTCTTAGGTGTCGATTTCTGATAATGGACGGTGGACCAGATTTTAGTGTTGATTTTCCTCTTCAGCTCATCGTATTTCAGTTCGATGTCCGTGAACATTTTGTTGTAATGCTCATTGGATCCTTTCAGATGGAGATCTATTTCCCAGTGGAGTTTATCGATGGGTTCCCATTTTGATTTCAGCGTTGCGAAGTGGTCTTCCAGTTCCCATCTTTCCGAGATAGTGACTACGTCAATTTTGGACATAGCACGGTATATAGCGTTAAAATTGCATTCTTGCTTGTTAAGCAAGAGTTGTATATTATTGCTGTCGTCATCTTCTGAAGTCCCACCTAGATCGAACTTCACGTTTTGTTTGCTCGAAGTCACCAGTTTGTTAGTGATGTCCATTTTAGTTGATAAGAACATTTCTTTAGTTTTCCCATAGATGTCATCCTTGAAATATGCTATATTCTTATCTTCTAGTTCCAGCAAAAGTTGGGCATGCCTGTTTTCGAAGTCTTGCCATTGATTTTCTAGCGACAACAAGCGTTTCTTCAAGTATTCCTCAGTTTTTCGTGATGCGGAATCCTTGCGATAGTTACCACATAATGTCTTAATGTTCTCGAAGCACGTTGACTGCAGTTCCAGTTTGTCCATATTGATGCTTCTTGTTGTTACCTTTGTTAGAAGGCTCCTGGCACGTCGTTGACGGTGACAGAAAAGTGTTGCGTTGCGTTGCGAAGGCTACTGCGTTGCTTGTAGTCTTCTCCGTTTCAAATCTTGAAATTGTTATCTTCCTTGATTTGAAATGATCAGTGGAACTCAGCACCCTTGCGCCTCGGTTACGATATTATGCGACTTCTCAATCTAACTGGGGCGACCCGCTTCTGGGAGACCAGCTAAACCGATCCGCTACCGTAAAGAGACACAATAGCACCAGTCCCGGCTCGAAGGACCATAAAATGTACGGTTCGTACACTTGCAGAGTTGTTGTTGTTGTTGTTCAGGTTGAAGCGCGAAGAGAAAAGATCACTTTGTTCCCGTTAGGTTTATTGCGTATAGTGTTTACACGTAATACTGTTGACGATTCCTTTCTCTAATGTTAGTCACCGCGTAGCAGTAATCGCACTCGTTGATTTATTGAAATGTATGAATATTTATACCTAGTAATTAAGTGACGCACGTTTTGGTTCAAGCCACCGCGTCAGCAGAACATGTACCGTTTAAGACTGTACAGTCTTACAGATACAGATCCTGTCGTGTAGTTAAAGCGCTTCCAGACAACGCAGCGCTTTATCCATGGCTGGTACCCACGTTTCGCCAGTCTCATGTTATAGAAGGCCAGCCTATTGCCATAAGCAGGCGACACATTAGCATAGCAGTTTAAGTAAGTAGGCTGAAAAAGGCCAACTCTCTGTGAGAGGGAGCCGGTTCTAAGGTCGTCTGTCCATCGTCGTTGAGGAATGATTTACGATAAGCTAGCCCTTTCGCAGTTTCAAGGTTCTACTTGAGTCTAGCTATTCTCATCATGGCCATCATTTAATTGAGATCTATAGCTTGAATATGCAAATTCTTTAACTTTTATCGACTTCTGATTCAACTAAAAAGAAGCTTTATTGTAATTTGCTCACCTTAGCCCCAACAGATGTAGCGACTTCAAGCAGCCGTGTGTTGAACTCCAGCGGTCTACAGTTACAAATCCTGCCCTGTAGTCGAAGCGCTTCTAGACAACGCGCCGCTCCATCCATGGCTTCCATTTGTGCGAGGCGGTCGCCTAACGCTTGGCCGGCACCCATTGCTACTTCGTAATGTCTGTTGAGAAAACGTTTAAAGAATTGTGAATTTAAAGAATTGTTTAATGTATTCGCACCTAAGGCTCGACCTATGTAATCTGTTATTAGTTTTTTTTTTTTTAAATATTGGATCGTATTTTTTTCTGAACTGAAGTATTTATTTATTTAATTTTTAAAAGTATTGAAAATAAAGTTACAAAATACAATTGTGACATACCAGTGAGCCACACACTTAGTAGGTTGTCACATAAGGCTCTGAACAGAATAATTGCTATAATATTATACCTTCAAATTTTTGAAAGGTAATAATAATAATTTGGACAACAATTGAAGGTAGGCTAGTAGCTCTGTAATTTATGACATTTTGGGTGTAAATGCCATATTATACTCGTATAATGAGGTGAAAGTAAGTGGTTTTGATTTGTTCGATGCTGAAGACACAGCACTAGACTTATGAACTTAATTAAATAAAAAAATAGCATGTATATGGAATAATCAAGCAGTTTTTAAAATTATTATGACAAAGATTACCTAACTATAAAAAAAATTACTTATTGGTTGTACAATTAATTAAAATACAATTATCAAAAATGTTATCAGAGTTTCGGTTATCAACTACAAACATACAGGCAAGTCATGCGTTATTTCTTAATTTATCAAGATCTGCTTCGGAGTTTATGCGGATTTGCAGATCGTTCACACGAACGCGCGCAGGTAAAGACTACGCCATGCGAATAATAGATTGTTAAATGATATTAAAGCACAAAACAAAGGCTCTAAAGCAGGTGGGCATTCAAAGTTCAGCAATATAGTTTAGGGATGTTGGCGCCCAACTGGCACACACGGTCCCACGGTGGGCGCCAAAAGTAAGATGACTAAATATCTCACGAACAACTATAATAATTCAATTATTACTTAGTGTCTACAGTAACATACATAATAATACCCATACACAATATTAATAGTGCTCTTTTACTTAAACAAATATAAATTATTAAGTCTAACTACTTGTAAAATATCTGTATTAACCTAGAGTACATGTACATACCTTAACGCCTTCCCGATATCACATTTCCTGCGGTACACATCGCCTGCGATGCGCACCGCACGAGCGTAACATCCCTGATCACCCGCCACAGCTGCTAGTCGTAACGATTCCTGCAATTTGTTTTATTCTTATGATGATTTTGGGTTCAACTTCAAGCTCTGCTTAGTTTGGGATCAGATGACCGTGTGTGAAATGTCCCAGGATATTATTATTATTATTATAACTCTATGTTTGAATCAATAGGATTTGGTGATCATCGACCCGTAACCGGTTAACGTTACAGTGGCCTCTCTCACAGATTCAATATACAGCCATAGGGGAAATGGCACCACCGCACTTGACAGACGAATGAGATGTGGTTGTTAAAGCGGCATATGAAAGTTCAACAACCCTGTAGCGAAGTTCATATTGAAAATCTTGACGTTTTTGGCTTATGCAAGTGATTTGTGATTATCGGCTTCGTCATATATAAGCTATACGAGAACTTTAGTATATGCAGTTCTCAGCAAGTCAGTAGGTTGGTAACGAAGCTGGGTGACCAGAGTAGTACTACAGTCTCTTATCCAGTCTTAGCTGTGAATACTGATGGTTACATACCAGAAAAGACCTTACATTACAATAATCATGAGCATCTCCCAGCTCGCCTCTCGCTCTCAACGCAGCTGCCATTTGCAGGAGAGCCATCCGATGATGTCGTGTGTTCAGGTCAGTAGCGCGCGGACCACGGCCGAGATCGCACGCGCGAGCTGCGCATGCCACCGCGCGTTCTGCGTCGCGCAGACGACGCCAGAGCTCTGAGAGGCCTACGTACACCTGGGGGTAGAAATCGTGGGTTACTAAGAAATCTGTTTACCAAAAGTTATATTTTCTTAAAACACCGTCAATTCCTTTCTAGTAGGTTTTTTTGTTTGGGAAATGGCATCTCGCAGGTCAACGCAGGATATCGGCTGCTTAACTGGACTTTCCTGTGGGTGCCTCAATAAATTAAGGCCTCCAACCAGGGCATAAAACTTAAAAACTAAGCGACCACTCGCTAAGGGCACCCCCTGTGGGGTACGGACCTCGGCTTAGGACGTCGCTGGTGGAGGACATCAAGGGACAAGCTGGATCGGATTAAATCTTTCCAATCGATGTTTTACAATGCTTTAGTACCTAACATATGTAAGTACAGGAAAAGCTCAAGTCCGATTACAACTCTTGTGATGATGAAATCAAAGTCTTGCCCTCAATCAACCTGATTCATTGTCCTTGACACCCTTGTACAGACGCAGCACATCAAGCTACTCGAAACTGTCAAATTTTTCGCCATCAACCCTGAACCTAATGCTTTAGCGATAAAGTTGAAAATCTATCTATCTATCTATCATTTGCATCATCATCATTTTCATTTTTTTAGGTCACTTTATGTGCAGGTCAATTCAAGGTGATAGTCTGTTGGATATGTTCCCTTTGGTTTTGCACCGCACGTGGTACAAAATAGCATGACACTTTACTTTTTGCCTAAAATCGACTTAGTGTATAGTACAGTACGGCCGATTTATCTTGGCAGGTCCGAACTTCGCGCAAAAGGCTGCGCAGTAAGATTTTTTAGGAACCAAATGGTGACATGAGGCGAGTGTGAGTGAGAGAACATGCGCGAAACTTCTAAGTGCCTATGCTCGGACCTGCCAAGATAAATCGGCCGTAGTGTAGCACCCCAGAGCCTGTCTTGCTTACTTGAAGCAAAAGAGTGTTGTCATTCTGCGCTTGCGCCACAGCCAGCGCTTTCTGGAAGGCGTCCATAGCTTTAGAGAAGGCTCCAAGTTCTAGACTGACGGCTGCCACTGTAAGATGCACGCAGCCTGCTGTTGATCCACCGCCGCAGTCATTGTAGAGGGCCTGGCGAGCGTATGAGAGAGCTCTGGAAGAAGAAGCAAAAGACGAATTCTATTATCAATTTTGTAATGTTCAAATGAAGTCCTTTCATATTAGGGGTCTATAATAATGGCATATATTTAACGCGGCGACAAATTAATCAATCAATTAACAATTAATCACGCATATTTTCCCCAAACTTGTTCTTTTATTATTTTATTTTGTTGTTATTTTTCGTTGCGTCATGTTTATCACAAATAAACGTTTTTTCTTTCTTTCTTTCTAATCTGAATTTGGGATTAAAAATAATTAAAGCCGCTAGCAAAATTAGTAGGTTGGCAGCTACAACCGGCGGATAAAAAGTAGAAAATGGGCACTCTTAAATTATACAATGAGGTTGTATATAAAGTTAACTGAGATGAGAAGTAAATATGAACAAGGTCACCAAACCTAAAATCGGGGTGCCCTTTGCTCGCTCTTGCATTGCGTCCTATGTCGACGGAAATATTTTCGTTGCCAAGTCATTTTTTATTAGCAAATAGTCACCGGGAAAATAATTAGCCTATAATAATAATAATAACAAACTGTTCTGTAGTTTCTGGCTACCCTCATGGGAAGAAGGCGTGAGTTTATGTATGTATGTATGTATGTGTTACGGGTAATGCTAGAAGATTGAGTAAACCTAGGTTTACCCAAGGGTACAGTCCGAATACTCGTAATCTCGTGCGTTGTGTGGTCACAGTTCTAACCTAACCTAACCTACCTTTCAGCCTACACCTAAGTTTAATCATTCTAGCATTATCAGAGTCGACCTGTAGGGGAATTAAAATTTATTTTAATTATTATTCGGACTTTACCCAAAATGCTTGGGTAAACCTAGGTTTACTCAATCATCTAACATTACCCGTAACATATTATGTATGTAATACAAATTTGATTTATTCAGACTACATATCATTGTTATGAATATAAATTAGCTGGACATCACTAATGACACAAATGGCGGTGTCACGAGGAATAGTGATTTCTGTCATTCCCCACGACACCAGTGGTGTAGTTTTCAGTGGTGTCGTGAGGAATTAACGACTACAATGAGGTCCACAATGTTGGTAATAAAACCTTTTATTTATAAAAAGACAGGCCAGTTGGCGTGGTTAGTTAAGACACCACCTGTCATGCCGCAGGTCGTGGGTTCGTGGGACGTTTTACAAGGCCGAACTTTGTGTCATTTTAAGACGCAGATATATGCTAACGGCCTTGAGCGGTTGGGGCGGCATAGCTTTCGTTCTGTCTCGCCCATCAAGGAGCGCTGTCCCAAATTAGACTCATTATAAATTTATTATGGGGTGGTTGGTTAAGATACCACCTATCATGCCGTAGGTCGTGGTTTCGATTCCCATCCAGGACAAACATTTGTGTGCATGAACATGTCTGTTTGTCCTCAGTCTGAGTGTAATATCTAGATAAGTATGTATTTACAAAAAAAAAAGTAGTACCTATATTAGTTATCTGGTTTCCATAGTACAAGCTCTGCTTAGTTTGGGATCAGATGATCGTGTGTGAATAATGTCCCAGGTTATTATTATTACCTTGACTTCAAATAAATTGAATTTAAATGGCAGGTGGAATATAAGTCTGAAATCGCCAATCTGCCTAGAACAAGCGTTGTGATCAATACTCATGCCTTCAATGAGAAGGAGCCTGCAGTGGGAGAATAACTGCTGCTGCTGTGGCTGGATTTTTTTATGGCTGGAGAGTGATGAAGACCGCTCCTAAAATGATAGTTACCTGTCAAGTCCTCCCAAGGTCTGATGAGCTCTGGCCAGGTTGAGATACGCTTCGGCCCTCATTGGAGCAGAGTCCAACTCTTCAGATATACCCAGCTGACGGTTGGCAAACTCCAGGGATTCTCTGTAATAGATATGTTTTGTAGATTTGGAAAATTTTGTTAGTAAAGGAGGCTTTCGTCTAGAGCAGGGATTCCCAAACTATTTTGGGCAATAGACCCCTTTTCCAAATTGAACTGATACCTCAGACCCCCATTGCCAAATTACTTTAAAAAACCTGTCTCTAGTTTTCCTACTGATACAAAAAACTTTGCGGTTGGTTAAGTGAGTAAACTTGACATCATTTCGAGTTTTTTAAAAGTACAACAATGATACTTGTACGGTCTCATCAACCGTACATTTACTTTGCGAACGCAGCAACCTCCTTGGATGTCGTGCGTCATAAATATTAAGCTATAATTACAACGTTTTAGACAATTCAGATAGAGTCAGACAATAACTGTGGAACTAATCACTTGTCAAGAGAAACTTTGAACTCAACTTGTGGTTCTTTCTGTGTGCTCCATAAATAAACCAACTTTAACAAAGTGATAATGTACGGTAGTAGGATATTATTGGGCATTCTACCCCACCTTCCGTTCCATCGGCTCACTCCGTTCGCCTCGTCACTCTCGGTGGAGTAGAATGCCCAATAATATAAATGAAATCCACTGGCTCGACGCCTATTCCACCCGATGGAATGATCATCTCCGTCACTCTCGGTGCAGTAAAATGTCTAATACTGGTTCGGCGCCTATTCCACCCGATGAAACGGAAGGTGGAGTATGAATTCCTACATAGTGCAGTAAAATACTGGTTCGGCGCCTATTCCACACCAAAAGTGCGCACCGTGACTTACAGCTTAGTACGGCCGTTATTCTAAGTGCGTACGATGTGGCTATGTAGCCCCCTAGTTATCCTAACGCCCTAGCCTACCATACAAACCACACCAAACGTAGGTTACGTTGGTTTTACGTGAGGGAAGTCTGTTACCAGAAGACCTACGGGAACAGACGGAACTTGGGTAGGAATAGGGGTTTGTGTACGTCGTGCAATGTACACAGGAAATGGTTTTCTCACCGCCGATCCCACAGACTCATAGGATCGATGACGGCTAAAGGTGTCTTGGCCACAGTGAGAGGAACACTTTATTTCTAAAACTCAATATTAACTTACCGCGTTACCGTTATTTTAATTAAGTCATTCAGTCGACACTAGTTTACTTATTAACAAATAAGGGTGCTCGCTACTTGAACTGGTAGCCTAAAATTCAGGACAGATTGTCTCATATCTCTCCACAAAATTAGAGGTAGCTCATAACCTTAATAGGCTACACACTTACTCCGCTTAAGTGACCAGATTGGCTCGAGGATCATCTGAACTTTAAGTTACCCTACATTAAACTAAAATCCAGGACAGATTGTCTTATGTCTCTCCACAAAAGTAAGAAATAGTGCATACCCGGAGGCACCCACACATTCTATTTTCTGTGACCAGATTGGCTCGAGGACATCCAAATTTTAATTTAATTAATTCAAACAGAGAGCACTACCTTGCTCCACTTCACTACTAACTGTTACTAACTAACAATATATCGCTTTGTAATCGACACCAGCAGTTAGCAAGGTACTTTTACACTCGACGATACCCGCGCCGTTCTCAGTTGCGAACCGCCTGACGGCAGCGTCGGAAACCGTGGTCAGTTAGTCAGCCTAATAAAAACAAGTAATAGACCTATTACTTGTTTTTATTAGGCTGACTGTGTATGCTGCGTGTGCAACACGTTTTCACAGTCGTTCTCAAAACAGTACACACGTATTGTCCGGCGTCACCGCACCGTTCCTTAACCTGATCGCTTTCATCAGACAGTTGTAACCACGTAGTGTAAATGGTATTTTATATGTGCAAGGCTGCAATCTTGCAACATGCAGTCTAAGCAGTTTTGAACTTCATTGCATCTTGAGTAGGTATGTGTGTGTGTTAAAAGAATTATAATGTTGAATGTAACATGATCGTCGTTCACGTTGTAGTATTTAATTAAATTTAGGTTTATACAGAATTGTCTAGGTACTTCACATACCTACTATGTCTTACCTAGATTTGTTGTAATCTAGTTTATATAAACTATAATAAAATAATACTTATACCTTCTTATTCTTAATAAATCTTCACTGAATTCGTCTTTTATAGAACTTCCTAAATATTGTTTTCGTATTTATATTTGAAGTTTGTAATCGCTTCTAATTTATTGTGTTTCATTCTTCTAGGTAATAAGATTATATAATCTTATTTATATGAATATTTATATGATATATTTTTTATCAAGTACAACATGTATTATTGGTTGAACCATTACCCACTTCGATCGGGCGCGATTTTAACTTAGATAAAAGAGAACCCTGTGCACAACAAGATTATTTGGGAGCATTATAATAGTACCTATGCTAAAGTTAAACTAAAGTTATTATCGATAAATTAGACAACTATAAAACCATAACTCAGACACGTGTGTTCGATTCCCACACGATACAGTTTCTTGGATTCTTTAATTGTGGGTTTAAGTGATTATTTAATAATACGAATTAAAATTTTATTTGTGAGTATTTTTAAATGAACTTATTCCACAGTAGTATTTTTATGTGATTATAATATTAGTCCCGAGTTTAACTGCAACTTAACATTAACAACCACACGGATTGGTTTGTGCGTATTACAAAATGGTTTATTACCAAAATAGTTACGATTATTTTCAACTACCTACTTACTTCTTGAGTCAACTATGCTCACAAAATTTACTTTCAACGACGCGATCTACCTACGAGTTTCACCTCTCGCATAAACGTAATTGTGATGATAAAAATTCTCAACAAACATACATCAATTATTCAATTAATTATACATATTAATTCAGTATTGAGTCATAAAGAATAACAGGGATCGGGTTCACTTTGTCGGCTTTATTTTGCGGTTCTCATGAACAAATTGCAATTTAGCGAAATTGGTATGCGATCAATATGGTTCAATATGACATAAACGACATATTTTTTTATACAACTGTAAGACATGTACTTAGAGTTTAAAATTGAAACGATCTATTTTATGCTTAAATTGTATTTTTTGTGAATATAAACGAATTAATTTCAATCAATAAATTACATTCGCTCCAGAATCTTCAAAGTGACAAGTAGTACTAGCAGTACTTTAAAATCAACTTTAAAACATGTAAGTGAGTACTTCTTAATTTTAAATTTGTAGTCATAATGCACAGCTACGGACCTGGTTTTTGCCTGCCGGCTGTTGTAATTAACATGTTATATCTATCCATCGTGATTGCTACTCAGCTACGGACCTGGTTTTTGCCTGCCGGCTGTTGTAATTATCATGTTCTATCTATCCATAGTGACTGTTACTTAGCTACGGACCTGGTTTCTGCCTGCCGGCTGATGTAACTGTTCTCATCCTGTCATAAATTGATTATTGTATCTCAAAAAAAGACCTTAAACGGTTATTTGTTTTGTTATATAAAATATTAAGTACTTTTTATCTTGTGTTTTAGGTCTGACTCCGACGTTTCCCGTGTGTCCGACTACATAAAGAGCCCGCCGACTGCTACAAAGGTCGTGCCGAGCAAGAGCCAGCCTACGAAAAAAACAACAAAGCGCAAAGCTTCCTCGGTCGTGGAATTAGGATCAAGGTAGTTTATGACTATTTTTATTTTCTAAGTTATTACTTTCACATATTCTAATATAAAGTAGATTTCAATAGAGAACTTTGATTTGCAAAAATAATTTTAAGTACATACTTATTTTTCTCTCATAATAAGTTTGTATCTAGAAAAGTGTTTCTTCTAGATTATTAAAATAAAATTTAATTTGTTTACAGTAACAAGAAACCAGGGAGCACCGATCTTTTCGGTTTGGAAGACTTAGATGGCCTTCCTCCGCAGTCGGAGTTAGGTTCATCCTTGCTGTCCCGCGTCGCCAACGGGAAGGTACGACGGACAGCGGATCTAAGGGGTGCCTTCTTTGTGGAACTGAAGGTGTACCATAAAGAAGACATCATCTCCACTGCTCCTGAGGAGCGTTGGAAGAAGTCCCAAGTTGCATTAAAACTGCAATTGGATAAAGGTAGATCGCAGTGGAACTCACTACAAAAATTCATGCATAAGGCTCACGAGTTGTTCAATGACTCAGAGCCGGTATATTATAGCGATAAGATACATTTTAAATAAGTTACACTATTAATTTAAAATTTTAATTTGAGGCATCCAAAATAAAGATTAAAACTGCAACTGGATAAAGGTAACTCGCAGTGGAACTCACTACAAAAATTCATGCATAAGGCTCACGAGTTGTTCGATGACTCAGAGCCCGTATTTATAGTGATAAGATACATTTTAAATAAGTTACATTATTCATTTAAAATTTAAATTTGGGGCATCCAAAATAAATCTTAATTTTTAAACTTAGCAAGTAATTAATTACGATAGAATGCCTTTCTGCACTGTTTGTAACATATCTGTTGAGCGCAGTCATTGGACAGGTCATCTACGCAGTACCGATCATAAAAATAAAAATATTTCATACGTTTGCGAAGGTGTTGAATTAATTCATTCTGCATTTCTAAATCGTATAGCTTCTTATAGAATTATTGATACTAATGAAAATTATTCTTTAGATTCGTTTTTTAATAACAGTCAAGAAAAAATCAAGACATTAATAAACAAATCTCTTAAGGATCATATCTGTCTAAAAATTAATTTTGAATATTTTGCTTTGTTTTTGATGGTTAAAAATGATAGTCAGGAGATGAAATCATTTGCTACAAAGAATTATGTAGTACATCAGAATTATGATTATGATTCATTAGCATCTCAGGTTAGAAACACGTTGAAAAAAAAGATAGAAGAATTTCAAGATCGTGACAGTGGGTGGACATTTTTAAACAGTTCGTATTTGGAAGTTAATGTTAACAAATACCAACCTTTGCGCGGCTCAAGCTTTATCGAGTTGCCGACATCAATTAAATCAAAAAAAGCATGTATTAATATTCATAATAAAGATAATTATTGCTTTTTATGGTCAGTTGTTGCTGCTTTATATCCAGCTAAAACTCATCCTGAAAGAGTATCATCTTACCCCCATTTTCAAAGCGTGTTAAATATAAAAGACATTCAATTTCCATTGAGTTTCTCAGATATTGCTCGATTCGAATTAAATAACCCTGAAATTTGTATATATATATATGGCTTTAAAAATAATTCCGTGATTGGACCGTTTTATAAACCAAAATCTTTGAAGAGAAAAGTGATTCATTTACTTTACTTAGAAAAAGATGATTTATCACATTACTGTCTCATTAAGGATTTACCTCGTCTTGTTAAAAATCAAATAACAAGACACCACAGTAAATTATACTTTTGTGATGTTTGTTTAATGTTCTTTGATTCATGTGATGATCTGAATTCACACAGTTGTGGAGGAGTTGCTACTGAACTACCTCCAAAGGGTTCTTTCATTCAGTTTGAAAATTATGGTAGAAAGCAATTTGTGCCATTCGTTATATATGCAGATTTTGAAACAATGCTAGAGCGGTACGACTCCTGCGAACCTGACCCAACTCAGGCGAGCACCGTTACGAGACAGCGACATGTGCCCATCGCTTTCGCTTATCATATTACATGCACTCTAGATGAAACCTATAATCGTTACGTTTCGTATCGTGGTTTGGATTGCGTTTCGAAATTTGTGAAGTCTATCTATAAAGACGCTAAAAAGCTTTATAGAATTTTAAATAATACCATTCCTATGATTTACACGAATGAGAATGCTCTCGACTTTGAAAACTCTGATACATGTCATATTTGCGAGAATTTCTTGTTTGGTGATAGGGTTCGCGATCATTGTCATTTGACTGGTAAATATCGTGGCGCAGCTCACAGTTACTGTAACCTACAATATAAAATGCCTAAGTTTCTGCCTGTATTTTTTCATAACTTATCGGGTTATGATTGCCACCTTTTCATAAAAGAATTAGGTAAAGCTCCAGGATCTATTAAAGTCATACCTAAAACAAAAGAAAATTATATTTCTTTCACGAAGTATATTCCGATTTCCGATAATGAAAGCATACAGGTACGATTTGTAGATTCTTTCAAGTTTTTAGGAACAAGCTTAGAAAAGTTGGTTAGTACAATGAAAAAACAAGAATTTAAACAATTAAAATTTTATTTTCCCGAAAAAACACAATTCGATCTACTTACCCGTAAAGGAGTTTATCCGTACGACTATATGTCTCAATGGAAACTTTACGAAGATACGTGTTTACCCTCCAAAAAATTTTTTTTTAACTCTTTAACTAATGAGTCAATTACTGATGAAGACTATGAACACGCTCAGTCCGTTTGGTCAGTATTTAATATTCGTAACATGGGTATGTATACAGATTTATACCTTAAAACCGACGTTCTTTTGCTTACAGACGTGTTTGAAAGTTTTAGAAAAACATGTAAACGACATTACAATCTGGATCCCGCGTTCTATCTTACAGCACCAAGTCTATCATTCGATGCAATGCTTTTGAAAACTAGAATTAAATTAGAATTGATAAGTGATGTTCAAATTTATAGGATGATACAAACAGGTATTAGAGGAGGTATTTGTATGTGTTCCAGAAGACATGCCCAAGCCAATCATAAATACTTGGATTCTTACGACCCATCCCTTCCGAATTCATTTATTATTTATTTAGATTGTAACAATTTATATGGCTATAGCATGTGTCAATATTTGCCTCATTCGGATTTTAGATTCATGAGTAGACAGGAAATAGATGATTTGCAGTTGAACTTAATAGATATAAGCGATACTGCGGAAAACGGTTATATTCTTGAAGTTGATTTATTATATCCTACAACATTGCACATTGAACATAATGACTTTCCATTTTGCTCAGAAAAATTCGTCCCACCCGGTGGTAAGAATAAAAAATTAATACCGAATTTGTATGACAAATACCACTATATTATTCATTACATACATTTAAAAAAATGCTTGCAACACGGATTGGTATTACGAAGGATTCATCGTGCAATTGTTTTCAAGCAAAGCTGTTTTTTAAAACAATGTATTGATATTAACACCCAGTTACGTCAAAAAGCAGAGTCAACGTTTGAACAAGATTTTTTCAAATTATTGAACAATAGTATTTTTGGAAAGACTCTGGAAAATAATGAGCATCGAATAGATGTTAAGTTAGCAAACAAGTGGTGTGACTTGAACAATAAAACAAAAAAGACTACTTGTGCTGAGAAATTGATCGGCAGTCCATATTTTCATAGCGCCTCAGTATTTTCTGATGATCTAGTGGCAATCCAAATGAAGCCTTCTCGCGTTATTCTTAATAAACCAATATATATAGGATTTACTGTATTGGAATTATCTAAGAGTCACATGTATGACTTCCATTATTCAATCATAAAGCCTTTTTATGGTAACCGAATTGAATTGTGTTATACTGATACGGATAGTTTGGTTTATGATGTAAATACTGATGACATTTATCAAGATATCAATGAACATTTTCTAAAATATTTTGATACCAGCAACTACGACTTAAACAACGAATTTAACTTACCAATTATTAATAAGAAGGTTCCAGGGTTATTTAAAGATGAAATGGGTGGCAAAATTATCAAAGAATTCGTAGGACTGCGCTCAAAGCTTTATTGTATTAAAACTTTAGACAAAACAATAAAGAAAGCAAAAGGTATAAAAAAATGTGTTACGAAAAATTTAAATATGTTAGATTATAAAAACGTTTTGTACAATTGTAACGTCATTCGCAAAAAAAATGTTTTGTTTAAGTCGATAAAACATGAAATTTTCACTCAGGATGTAAATAAAGTAGCACTTTCAAGCAATGATGATAAGCGGTTGTTATCGATTGATAAGGTATCTACTTTAGCTTGGGGTAATGCAACTATATTTAAGTAATGAATTGCCATTATTTTTAATGTAAGTAATTACAGTAGATACATTTTTTACAATGTATTTAGATAACGTTCAAATGTAATGATAATTACCTAAAGTAAGGTCAAATAATGTGTAATGTAATTGTAAAAATTTAAATTTTCTTGGTGTCTCAAATAGATATTATTATTTTAACTGTTACTTATAACAAAATATGTATAAACTTTAGAACTTAGTAAGTACTTAATTAGTTTTAAGAGCATTTACGCGACACAGCATTTCGTAAAATTCCTAAAATATAATCTACTAACTTTTTGTGACGTATCCTGCTTAGACGTATCAAGTTTTATTAAATCATATTATTCATTTCCAAAACTTCGGACTTAAGTTTGTATGAAATGCCATGTCGCTATGTGATAAGTTTTCTTATATTGGTAGTAAATAAATAAATAGTATTTAATGGTTATAATTATATCTGTTTTATTTCCATTCCTGATTGATTAAAAGCACACAGGTTCCAACTTGATAAACATATAATGTTCATTTTTGATGACAAAGGACTCGTGCCTCGAAGTTCGCACGCGCATTGTAGAATTTGACACCGAACAGGTGCTCGGACATGTTGAAACATGAAATTGATTCACAGCGTATGGTTTTATGGAGTCTAATTACATATTAGTCACGTTCCACAGTAATATTATTGTGTAGAACGTCATTCTATCATTACACAGTCGGCCGGAGCGGTCATATCACGTTGAATAAAAACAATACAAATTGTAAGTATTGCACAAGCTTATACGTATTTATAAAATTATTTCATAAGCTGTTAAACATAATTGTTATCAATAATTATAACTTTGTTTGTTTCAGATCATCAATAATGTGCGATTCTCCTGATTTTATCTTCTCACAATATGGTCAAGGTTGGCCAACTCCAAGTTTAAGCTGGCATGTTCCAGAGCAACAAAGACCTGAACCAACCAACAAAAAGCCTAGACCAAGACGGGAGGGTTTAAAACGGAAGGCACCTGAACATTCTACAAGTCAATCGTTCGTTATAAACAACGAAAAGAAAAAAGGTTTACGACTGATCCAGATACAAGTATTAGACATCAGTGAGCGACAAGAAGCAAGTGTTGCAAGTTCAAGTGACAATGAGAACGTGGTATTGTTAAGTGCACAATATGTAGTTAGTGAACCGGTGGACAATGTTGTGGAAGAGACACAATCATTGATAAATAAAGTTTCAAAGAAACTTTGTGGTGATGATTATTATTAGTAAGTAAGTAATGTATCTACCTAGTTTGTATATTCAGTAGAAATAAATAATTAGTTTAATATTGGTATTATAATTTCATTTGTTAATCTGTTAGTGTAATAAAATGATTCCACATAGATCATCACAATTTGTAAATAAAAAATAAAATATTAAGAAAACTTTAAGCCCTTAGTTAGGTTCTTAGTTAAGGTTTTTAGTTAATATGTAAGTTTAATGTATAAATAAATGAAATATCTAAGGTGTAAGTTTTATTGTAATTAGAGAGAATAAGTTAGAAGAAATAAAATAATTTATTTGTTAATGTAGTAGTGTATTAAAATTCTCAAAATACATCATAGTTCATAGTAGATAAGTTTCATGTACATACATAAAATATTAAATAACAAGGACAAGTGTATTTAGTTTGTAATTGTAAATAATGTGAAAACTAAATAAATAATATATTTATAATTTAAATTATCTTTTATTGATGTTAAAAACATACTCCCACTTTAAATTAGCTCTAAAGAAATGTTCTCATTATAGGTTTTAATTATGTTTTCAATATTTTAAAATTAATAGAATACTTACTCAATTAAATTCATTTTATTAGAGCTAATTTTAAGTTTGTTATGTAGGTTACCCAGATTATATTATTAAATAAAACAACCTTATGTACATAATCATTTTTATTAACTGAACATTACAAAATAATTTAAAATAGATTAAATATAGACATATTATTATCAAGATACCATTTTCTAATACACACCGCATTATTTAATGCACAATTCACTTTATGGTTCACACAATTAAAATCAGTTTTATTTTTACAGAACTTTTTTTTTAATGTCGCAAAATTAGGACACCCTTTCTCACCTATATCAATCACTTCACAGTTTGCACATAACTCTTTAATCCACTTAATCTTTTCCAAACCCTTTGTAATAATTTTTTTATTTTCTAAATACGGTACGATGACATGTTGAAACTCTCTGTAGTCTATAAAGCCCTCACTCCAGAAAATTCCACGATTTCTTTCCAACCACCGCACCTGCTTCTTTTCTTCTTGAGTTAAGTAATAAAACGTATGCGGTGGTTTAACCAAGAACGTCTGTGTGTGCTCATTACTTACGATAGCCACTTCTTTGACAATAAAATTATTGTCTAAATATTTAAATCCTTGGAGTTCGACAATGATAATATCCGCGTTCATGATAACTTCTTCACTGTGTTGCTTAATGGCTTGTATTCAACAATGCAATCGTTAAGAATGAGACAGTATGCTGAAGTTTGATCTGGTATTTCTGAATCACTCTCAATTTCTACCCTTACATCCACAACTGGTCCAGTCTTCAGATTATCGATCTGTCTAGAGCAATCGATAACAAACAACGGTGCTAATTCTTTAAATTGTTTCTCGCTTAATAAAGACTCCGAACAACGGTCGTAATACGACTGCTGAAATCTGATGTATTGCTCGTATAATAAAGCAATTCTGTTATTAGCGAAGTTCACATTGAGGCTTTCATACGGGAAATATGTTGAATTAAGGTACACTCGAACATCACGAACATAGCAGTGATCAAACTGCGACATGTCAGAACTTGCATTATTTTTTCTACTTGTTTGTAGTCCGATTATTACATATCGCGGTTTTTCTATTTGAGATGATGTTTTGATAGACCAGGTGTGCTTTGTAGTTCTAGGTAAAGTGGGATATTCGTATAGATCCCAGTTTCTAAATATCATCTGGAGCGGTCGATCTTTTTCCAACAGTTTTAATAAACTTATTTTTTCTTTGTCCGATACTTTCACATGGGGTACGCGCCATATGATTTTATTGATTTGAATGTCTTCCACTATTTCTCCGGTATTCAATTTTACAGCGTTCAAATTAGTGTTGCTTCGTAACAATATTAGTTCATGTCTACTATTTATTACAACTTTTTTAAAATCTTCTGCGAAACCGATGATATTCCGAAGTGGTATAGACGCAGAAAAACTTCCCCCATTAATATTTTTTATACCATCGATACTCCAACCCCAAGCTCTAGCTACTTTTGATTCATTCTCATTCATTGATATTAACGATTTCATGGTTGTAGTTATACCAGCATTTTTTATTTTATCAATCTCCACTCCGTTTAGTTCGTACCTAATATCTTGGAACAAGAAGAGTAGTCCATTGTTCGTAAAATTAACACTAGTAGCTTTCTCTTTTGATTCTTTTTTGCTAACGATAACGGTTCCTTCCAAATACAGAGTGCTGGCTGATGGTAATATGTAAAGATCCTGTTGGTTGATAGGTATGCGTATTTCATCGTTCCTGTTGAAACTTGTTACATAAGGTTTGTACGAATGAAATTCGATTCCTTCTATACTGTTGTCGTAAGTCGGAGTGGATAAAACGTCTAAGATATTCATTTTAACAATCCGATCGCTTTGAGAAATATCTTATTGTCTTTAGTTAATTTTATTTTGCTCTTAGAACGACGTCTTATTTGGTAGGTAGCTTGAGTAGAACTGGTATTTTTAATTTGTTGAGACATATATTTATTGTAGTCAATCATTTTTTCTTCTAAGATGTAAATACAGCTGTACTTCTTCACCACGCAAGTTAATTAAGCGATTGTTTATATCTAGTAGTCGGATATGTATGCAGCTTATGTTGTTTTGATTGATTGGAAAATATATTGCGTTCTTCGGGATTTCTATGATTCTGTAACCAGGTGGTACGTTGAGTGCGAATTCATGAATTATGTGTCTTGGTTCACCGTTTATGTAAGAGCCGCTCACAATGTCACATTCGATCCTTACCACAGTCGTCGGTAAAATGTTGACTGGATGCTGTGACACATGCCATTTATTTGCTTTTAAGACCTGCTTATCAAACCCTAACAGTCTACTGAAAGAGTATTCTTTCTTTAAATTAACGTCTTTTGAACAATATATGGCAGTTTTTAAAGTATTGTTATTGCATTGTAATTTAATTGAGGCATCTTTTATTTCGGATTTTAAATAATCATAAATATCTTGCAATTCATAGGTGCCTTCCGGTATTTCAATAACTTCGTTTGAACCATAATAGAACTTGTTATTACTTTTATCAATATTTGGTATAGAATTAAATGTTGAAAAATGCAATAAAGCACACTCATATTCTCCATTTAGTTGTAACGTATTAGGATAGTACGTAGATAAAATTGATGAGTTTCCAGTTATCGACAAAGTGAGTGACATCTTGCAAATGATTGAAATAAAATAAAATCATTTATTTTATACATTTTTATTCCAAAAAGTCCTCAAATATTTTAAACATAAATGACCACAGTTCACAGTGTTAAATTTTTGATATCTTGTGTAGTTATATGAAACTTTACAATTCTTAAAATATCGTAACAGTTCTAATGGAGGTTTTAAATTTCCATAGCTATCAAAATAATCACAATAGTCATATACTTTTACATAAGCTACCCAATGCGTTCCTTCGTTTTTAGAATCGTCTAAGTTAACAATACCACATTCCATTCGTTTCGGCTTCCTTGGCAATTGATCTTTCATATATACTCCTCGGAAATATGGGATGTCTCTTGCGTAGTATTGGATGTCTACATTAGTTAGTGCGCGATTTGGTAGCTTCTTGTTCAGTTTTTTGTTGATTTTATAAACAATCCTTTACCGTTTTTATAAGGTTTTATGTATAAACCCTTACCCACTGCTAAACCCTCCATAGTTCTATTATGTCGTTCCGTCTCTCGCAAGTTTTGTTGAGCAGATTTATAATCATTCACCGTTTTTGCAATTCCAGCTGCACCACCAGCTAAAGCTCCTAAAGCTGATAAGCCAGCAAAAATTGGAATTAAAGGTAGAACTCCACCAGTCTTCGGTATGGGGATCACTCTCGGTACTCTGATTTGGTGTAATTTGGGGCATAACTTTTTTGCAGCTAAGTAAGCCAAGTTTATTAAAGACTTACTATCCTTGGGTTTTAGCTTTTTTATTTTAGATTTTATTTTTGATACTAAACTTTTAAATGTTTTGGCACCAGAACCAGATTTCAATTTGGCTTTCATGACTTTGCTTACTAACCATGAGCTTAATTTTTCACCTTTTCCTGCATCTTTTGATTTTAGTCTCTGTTTAGCCATGTTCAAAAGCTGTAAGTCGGCTTTGTGACGATTAGGTAAATCTGTATGATTTTCATATGCTATATCGTGGTGCATACAAGCTTCGTCTAGTTTATTCACACCTCGATCGCCTCGCAACAAACGTTTATGAAGTTTAGTTCCTGGTCCGCAATAATTGTATCCAGGCAAATGAGCTTCGAACGGTAGATTATTAATTATACTGTTAACTAGTCCACCACCTTGCATTACTTAAATAATAATGATACAAATTTCACAAAGTATTTCTTTTATATCTTAATTTATTAATGAGGATTTATCAATCCAACTGTTTTCATCATTATTGAGACCTAACCATTTAACGAATAGTTTCTTTCCTTTCTTTTTAAGTATTTTTTCTACTAAATAAACACCAGGATAGTTAGATTTTTGAAGTTCTTGCTCGTAAAAAGTTCCTAATATATCTTGCTTTCGTTGATCTTCTATGTGGTATGTTACTGGTATAGTTTTATTAATCTTTTTTATCGTAAAGAGTTCAATTGACCAATTAGGAGTATAACCTTTCTCGAAATTGTGTTTGTATTTACTGATACGAACACAGTCACCTTTTTTGAACTTAGGCTTCCGCTGGATGGATACATGATTACATATGTTTTTAATATTCTCTTTTACGATGGGTTCATTCGATTTATTAACATCATTCGGTTTAATTTTAATAGTACGATGTTTTGTGTTATTATATGTATTAAATAAATCTTCTAAAGGTGTTCCTAACCACTTATAATTTCCAACGAGATTAAAATATTTGTACAAATTATTTTTAACAGTTTTAATTAGTCGCTCTACAATTGAAGATTTTTTAGTAGAGAAAGATGAGTAATGGTTTATATTGTACTTCTTCATTAGCGTTTGGAATGTGTTGTTATAAAACTCTGTGCCCATATCAGTTTGTAAATTAACAGGATTTTTATTGCTGCTTAGTAGTATTCGTTCAAAAGCTCGAGTTACTTCAGATTTATTTTTAGATTTTAACGGTTCTGCCCAGGCATACTTTGAGAAGCAGTCAATCACCACTAAAATGAAATTGTAACCTTTGTTATACTTTCTTAGGTTTTGCATGTCCATTAGATCTGCTTGCCACAAATCATCGATCCCTTTGAGAATAACAGAACGTCGAAGGAAGTTTCTTCGTGCCGCTTTGTGTATTTCATTTACTATTTGTTGTTTTGCCATTACTGAGATTTTTAAGTAATTTGTCTATATCTGCTTTGGAGTAAAACTTCTCTTCCAAATGAATCAAAACCTCAGGTTCCTTTACTTTTAAAGTAGTCTGAACAGACTTTTGTGCATCTAATATGATTTGAGCACGCAATGATGCAATCAGCTTATTAAATTGTTTTATCGTATCAGCACACATTCGATCTACATAATCCTTGTTCACAGCATCGTCTGATTCTAATGGAGGTCTAATTCCTCTCAATCTAGAAGACTTTAAATCAAAATCTCCACTTTCTGATTTTAACAACGCGTTATCATTGAAATTAATTAGTTCTGACAAACGCATTCTTTTATGAATAAAATGTCCAAATTTATCTATATTCATGTTTAAGGTGTACTTTATGTAAAGGCTGATGATGAACTAAAAAATAGTTAATTTTACACCTATTTATTTATAAGTTTACTTTCACGTAATTCTTCAATAATGGATATTATTTCATTATCTAATCCTGTGTTGCCGGCATCTCGAGATGCTATTAATAACTTTAACCTTTCCACCAATTCATTAGGATCATCCCAATACACAAAATCTACGTTATTTTTCCAGATTTTTGTTAATGGTAGTCCTTTACCTTTCGAATGATGACCCTGAAGCGTACTTTGCAGATTAAAAAGAGGTTTAATAACTTGTAAATATTTTTGTCCCCTATTACTTTTTATTGGTTTACTTGGGTCATTATCACGACGATGTGCATTTGTATCAAGTAACATTTTCTTATAATATTGCAAGTCATTTTCAGTAACCAAACTTAAATCAATATCTTTCTTAAGCAGTAGTTGTTTTAAACCAGGCGTATGTTTGTATTTATGACCAGCCACGATGATATAACTATCGTCGATTGTTATATGAGCAGAACCTAACATCAATTTTCCGCGTTCTACTCTGACACCAAATGGAATGTCTGTTAACGCTTCTGAAGACACTGACCAGGATGATGTATCACGACCTTCACTTTTTTCAACTGATTTATACGAAGATTCACTGTTGGTGTCAGACTCCTCTACATCACTACCAATTGCGACTTTTTGCAACGTTTCGTCTCTTATCAGATCTTTAGATTCTTCATCTTCATTACTATACAGCAAAGGAGTTTGCATACTGGCTGTAGCAATTTGGTTGAGAGGCTCTGTTACAGGTTTAAAAACTGTTTCCAAGGCTTGCTTACTCTCATTCTCAACATCTCGCATTTTTCGCACCTTCTTCTTTACAGCTGCTGCAGCATCAACAATTTGTCTCTTTAAAGATTTTTCCATAATTGTTAAATGTATTGTAACCGGTTAAGCTCTGTTTGTAGAGTAATGTAAATTCAACGGTGACGTCTTAATATATACTCGTGCTCTTAATCAAAAATTACAAACGTGTCAAATTTATTTCTATAACATCCTTTATTTTTTGCACAATCTTTATTAATTACAACATAACTGAAGGGCTCACTCCATATTTTTGAACACATTTCACGAAATTCAAGCCATGTCATGTCAGTGTTGACGTGTTCATCATAAACATGTCTCATATTTCTTTCATCTTGTTTAAAAAGTATGATTAGGTTTGCGTTGTCTCTTACTAACTGCTTAGGGATTTTACTATACGTCTGATTTAGATAAAAACAATCGATGAACTTGTGTCTCCCCATAGCAAAATAATCACGCATACCACTTTGATTTTCACAAGCAACATCGTCAAATATAATTACAGAATTCGGTTTTGCGGTCTGAACACTCAGTACTTGCTCATTTTCATGATATTTCTGAAATGAAATGCCTGGTACCCGTTGCAAGACTTTTTCTAAAAAAACGTACTTGGGCTGTTGCAAGGTTTTCGAATAAACATAAACATTTTGAAATCTTAAACCATTCTCGTGTATAAGAAGACCGATTAATAAATTAGTTTTTCCACAATTTGACGGTCCGCAAATGATGCATCGTACCGATTTAGGTAATAATTCTCCATGGCGAAAACCAGTCTCCTGAGACTGAATACAAAGTTTGTTTACATGTAACGATTGCGGTTGTTTTACAAATTTCATGACGACTCCTTGAAACGGTTATATTAATAATGAGTCAATTAATGTATTACATCGACATTTATAACTCATTGTCGCTAACTCAAACAAATGTTTCAACCTAGTGGAATAGGCGCCGAACCAGTATTTTACTGCACTATGTAGGAATTCATACTCCACCTTCCGTTTCATCGGGTGGAATAGGCGCCGAACCAGTATTAGACATTTTACTGCACCGAGAGTGACGGAGATGATCATTCCATCGGGTGGAATAGGCGCCGAACCAGTGGATTTCATTTATATTATTGGGCATTCTACTCCACCGAGAGTGACGAGGCGAACGGAGTGAGCCGATGGAACGGAAGGTGGGGTAGAATGCCCAATAATATCCTAGTTACGGTGCCTACAACCATTGGCTTCTACAATACTTCCTAATAAAATATTAGTTATTCTTATAACAAGTTGGTACACGTAACATAACTTATACACTATCTTGAAAGTTTCAAATAAGAACTTGTGTTAATTAATAGGGGTCAATTTTTAGACCTCGTCGACCCCCAAACTCAGTTTCCGGTTATGTCGACCCATTTTGTTTTGCGTGGATCAATGCTCATGCATACTGCACTACCACGGGGAGATAGTGCAGTTATGTGGGACTCCAACCCACTAAAACTCCACGGTGTCCTCTTCTGCCGCTTGAGCCGGGAACGCGGGCACGCGTTAGCACTCACCGCGAACCTGCCGCGGCAGTCCGTCACCGGACCCTCCTCTGAGCAGTACCCCCATCACCGAAGCACCAGAACACCAGAGACCAAACCAAGCACATGAGCGCTAGGCACCCTTGGTCCCCTTGCAACCGGTCAGGTCAGTGGCCTGGCCGCCTACCACTTTTCAGCCGCAGAGAATAGGGAGAGCGGCCAATGAAATACCGACATTCCTCCTCCCCTGCGGCCCCACCGAGTCCGCTATCAGAGGTGGCGACCCCGTCAAGGCCGCGGAAGGTTGGGAGAGCGGCGCACCGCAATACCGGCACTCCTCTCCCGCCGCGGCCTCCAACCCTCAGCCGCGATGCCTCCCATACGACATCGCGGCGCGCCTCAGTTGTGATGTCGTCCAAGCGGCACCGCAACCTACTTGGTGGCCGCTACGTCGTCGGCTTACTGGCGAAAGCCCTGACGAGCGGCCCCTCCTCGGGTTCTTCTTCGCTTCATAGTGGGTGACCAAGCCACGGCTACTAAGTCCCCCCCCCCCTCCCCCCGGCTCGAAAATGCGGGAACCCACCGAGACCGAGTAGAGTTAGTTGACCCCTTGGGGTCGATATCGACCACTTTAGGAATCCCTGGTCTAGAGAGTGCATTTAGTACCGTGGGGTCACAAGTTATTTTCTTACTATATTTTCTTTCAAAAACTGACTGTGGAAAGTTAAAAACCCAGTTTTCACCAAGTCCATCATATAAATCTGAGGCTAAATTATACATTTTTAGGTATCAGTCGGGTAGTTGTAAATTTAGACCAGGGGCGTAGCTACCGCAGTATCAGCCATATCAATGATACGGGACCGCCAGGTGTGTAAGTAAAAATTCGTACTTTATTTCAAAACTTCTTATTACAAAACGCAAATTCTTATTGGTGAAGAACCCGTAATTAATGAATACCTAATGAAAACATGACAATTAACGTGTTTATGGCTTACTATGTTTTCAAGCTAAAGGCACGTGCCAACTCTCAAGCTTTTACATGAATTTAATAAAATCACTCCTACGAGAAAATCTAACCTACGAGTCAGGATGCTCCAATTTTCGAGCTCTCTTCGTTCGCTCTTACATATGACAATGACAGCTTAACCTATCCGTGTCAGGATTCTCCAAATTTCTAGCTGGCTTCGCTCGCTCTAGCATTGTCTTAGTAAAATTCTAATGAAATCTTCACAAATCCCGGTTCAAAATGTTTCTATTTACGAGCTCTCTTCAATGAAAACTCAAAGTAGGTAGCTGAGTCAGTTTTCTAGCTCGCCTCGCTCGCTCTTGTATTCTCTTAGTAAAGTCACAAGCTGGATGGATGCTATTTTAGCGACGCCACTGAATTTAGTAAATCATAGATTATAGAACTAGGTAGTTGAACCTACTTGCATAATTATTTATGCAGCAATTTATAAATAATTTAAAAATAACTGAATCTGCAGGTTCGTTACTAAAAACTCATCTTTGCTCACTGTCCCACCGAATAACCGTATGCCACAATCAACCACAATGTAGCAGGAACGCAAAGGAATGCAACCTAACACCGATGCGACTAGCATATCGCAGCGTAGCAACGCAACGCATGCGTTGCCACGAAACGCATGCGTTGCAAGCAACACACAAAAGTTGTATACCTATCCAGTCAGACAATGTCTCATCCAATAAAATAATCAAATGTAACTTTTCCCGTTACTAAACTTTTCTGGCATTTTGCCAAATAAAAACTGATATACTTAACATAAACGAGCCATTTCTCTTGATAGCTTGCCAAAACTAGTGGAAGACTATTTATTGTAATGTTGTCATTACATTTTGTGGTCGCATGCGGAAGTTTAGTTAGGAAATACATAATATAATATCACACCTGTAATCCTCGAAAAGTTAAGCAGAGATGTATTTATAGTACACCCATATTTCGCCAGCTATGTATTAAAGTGTTTTCGGCTAAGCATTAGCTAGAACATTGTATTTTATAATTATTTTTTAACATTTACTTTATAATAAATAAGCTCGTGGATAAGTAATAACAGACGCACGGATCGATCCATCAGGTTAAGCTAAGCTTGCCGGGGTTGGTCTGTAGATGGGTGACCATATTTACATACCGAGACCCCTTCGTGTTGGTCCCGGCAGTCATTCGTGGATCTTTGACAGTCGTTACGGGTTGTCAGAATCCCGAAAGTCTGACAACCAGGCTTATCGTATTACCCAGTAACTGGGTTGTGGAGGTCACTCTATGTAAAATACTCCATGTAAAAGACTGGAAGCCGACCCCAACATAGTTGGGAAATGGCTAGGCAGATTGATTGACTTTACAGTCCTTACTTAAATAAAAATATTTAATCGTAATACTGCATATAGAAAATAATTGACAATAATGACTGACAAATGAACTGACAGTTGATGACTGGTGAATGACTGTGACAATAATGTAAATTATGAGTAAATACCAAAATAACTGTAAAAATAGCATACAGTATAATTACAAATACCAACGATCTAGTGCCTGGCCGAAAAAAAATAGTACTTACTTTAATTTAAATTTATTAAAATAATCACGAAGAGCCTCTAGAAGTGTGACGTTGCCAGCCCACGTGGGACCATTACCATCACCCAGGCACAAATACAGACTTCGGGCTGTTACTGAATATCTAATTCCTGATAGAAAAACCCAACACCCAGGACCTCATGCTCAGCAGTAGCGCTTGCGACCACTATAGCAACAAGGTAGTTGTTACGAATTAGGTACTAGATGCAAATGTGTTTTGATCAGAGTTACCTACTTTACAAACGTTCAGGGGTTGCAAACCGTTATAGCCATAAAGCTTAAAATGGAAAGAAAGTAACTCCCCATTCTCCTGCCCTTGTCCAAATTTATTTGGAGTCGGCGGAACATGTCTTTTTCTTCCATACTTCTCTATTAGTCGTCATCTCGGTAGTCACTCCCTTTCTAGCCATATCATCTTTCACACACTCCATCCATCGTTTCTTTGGTCTTCTCGTACTCGTATAGCCATCCACATTCACGCTCAAAACTTTCCTGACGACATTTTCCTCGATTTCCACACAACTTTTCAGTCACCGGTCACACTTTCAGACTTCCCCTTTTATACTCATTTATTATTCTATCTATTCGCGTAACACCACACATCCCTCTTAGCATTCTCATCTCAGCTGCATGCAATTGCCTTATTCATGTCATTCAATCATGTTTTTGGCGATAAGAGACTTCGTCTACTCAGGTGAAGTTGGACAAAACGTTTTCCGTGGTCGTCAATCAAGCCAAAAAAGAGAAGTGTTTATTCCGCTTACTGCCGTCCAAATATGTAGTGATCAATGCATCCGAGGTTGTATCAAATGCGTGATATTTACACGAGAGATGGCACTCTCGACATTTGATTTGTATACAACGACGGGGCGTGGGCATATTGCACCAATCACTGTCGCTTAGTTTATGACGCTAGCTGGAACGTTTTGGCAATAGAACTGCGAGTTTGCACGTGCGTTTTGGTGGGTGTTAAATATTTCTAGGGTGTAGTAATAGGTCTTGTGGCTTAGTAACCGTCTAGACCATTCATACTAAGACCCCTTTGTGCCTCAGAAAGCACGTTAAGCCGTTGATTATTTTGTGGTTCTTACCTATACTTCCCGAAGTCCATATACGCCTGGTACAGATGTCCCAGTAGCGCAAACTTATCACTTCTATGTCTTACACCGCGGAGTGCTGAGAGCCATATCTTCACTGCTAGTCGCTGTTCATTCTGGCCGTAGAGACGGACCCCTCGCTCGATCTGAAGACAGAAAAGAAAACAGTTCTTGTTTGGGGTTTTGAAATATAAAATAGAGGTGTTTTGAGCTGTGGTCTGCGATTAGCGGGTTGTACGTCAAGATATAGAAAGAAAAAAACAAAGATAAACTCTTGTTAGTTAGTTGTTGTTAGCCTAAGAACAAAAACAAAAGGGTATCCATTCTAAAAATAATATTCTAGACGGAAATATGCGTCACTACTACGCAAAAGCTGCTAAAGCTCAGCATAATGCCATGGCCCGTGCATGAGGACACGAATCCACGGAATTTCCAATTTTCCGAAATTTCCAAATTTCCGAATTTTTCGAATTTTTTTCGGAAATTCCAATTTTGGACACAAAGATGGCGCGGTCAGCTCAGTTTGTTACCGATTTGCTCTACGTCACCCGCAGTACAAAGGACTGCAAGATTTCGGACATACGTATATACTTACCTACGTCAAGATTTGCCCAATAGGTTCACAGTAGTTCTTATAATAATACCCATTCTAAGAAAGTTAAAGAACATGGACAAAAAAATGTCGGGAGGTCTGTTGCAGACCCCGTTGGAACGAAGTTCATTTCGCTGTACATTATGTTGTATTAGTACAGAGCCGACTAGTATGGTCTCAAGTAACAGTATAACACTATTTCGTTACGTGACGATATCTGTCAGTTTTTCCACAAGTAGTAAGTAGCAGAGAACTACCAACTTCAGGGTCGTGTTTAATCTCAGCGACAAGTACTGGTATATCTTGGCAGGTTCGAACTTCGCACAGAAGGCTGCGCAGTAACATTTTTGAAGAAACCAAATGGTGACGTCATGAGGCGAGTGTGAGTGAGAGAACATGCGCGAAAGTTCGTAGTGCCTATGTTCAGACTTGCCAAGATATTTCGGCCGTAGTGTATTTGAGGTCTCGAAACAATCAAATATCATCGGATTTTATAGAAATATTTGAATATTTAGTATGCTTTATTGTCATATTTGCGACAAAACTCATAAACAATATCTGAAATGTTTTAAGGGGTCTTATGTATGTAATGATTACCCGAAGACATTTGAAAGGACAATAAGACGTCCACCTGCTATTAAATTTTAAACCTACCTTCCTCCTAGCGAGGTACTGGTCGAGTCTGGAGCGGCAGGCTCTGAAACAGTCAAGCAGGCCAGCGGCGGGGGGCCGGTGTGCGGGGCCGAAGCGTGCGCCCCAGCGGAGTGTGCCGTTACGGCCCGAGCCCCCGCCGCCGCCGCCTCTGTAGTCCTCCGAGAACGGGTATACTTCTGCAAGAAGAGTAGAACGCATTTTTATATACCTAATTTGTAGACTAATCCTGAACAAATCTGTATAAATATAGTACCCCGTCCTTTCTTCAATTCTCATGTCCAAGTTAATTATTTTTTCCTATATCTTTCGATAGAATACCTTATATTCCATTTGAAATAAGAATATACATTTAAATAAACCTTTTTTACAGTCCATTCAACCGATTTTGACTTCTCTTGTGTTGGTGGCATGACAAATGACAGCTGCAGTAAACAGTTGGTATTGTAACCACGTTTTTGCTTTTCATGCCATCCTTATGCCTACGGAATGGAAGTCAAAATCGATTGACGGACTGTAAATAGATTAAATTAAATGTCTAATATTATTTCAAATGGAGGAGGAAAAATATAGAAAAAAAAACGAGCGAGGCTTAACAGTAGTCGCATATGATGTGTAAACATCTGACATCTGTTTGGATTGGTACACTCTGACGGCCAACTCTAGCACCGCGCCCGCTCATAGGTCAAATCAAATAGCACGCGCTTGTGGCTTCCTGTTACACACTTCCGTCCCTTTTCACGAAATCACTCCCACATATTGCAGGAGAGCGAGAAGAAAGGTGTTACACATACAAAAAACTACCCTCTTTTTATTTCCGAGGGTGACACTGGGTATTGTGTAAAGTTATGCTCTAAAGGACACATGTGATTTTTATTATTCTTTAGGTAGAAATTAAAAATAAAATTGCCTTGTCACAGTTATGCGGAAAAAAATTAAAATAATAATAACAACCTTTGTCAGTTGTAAACCTTTGTCGTTCTTAATTATGTATGAACAACAAATTCAACTTAACTTGACGAAAAGCTTATTTGTTGTTCATACAGAATTAAGACTTATTTCAACTGGTGATAGTTGTTATTATTTTACATTTTTTCCGCATACTTTTGACACACGCCACATAGCTGCGTGGGTACTTTCACGTCTTGTTTTTTTTTTCTATTCCGTGATTACATGTTTGTCGATCGAAACTCTTCCCTATCAAACTATTTATTGATGAGTCTATCGGCACAAGCTTGGCTAAGTCTCACATGAGTTGACATGAGTGAGATCGAGATAGATACTTGATCATCATTACCTTGTGGCTCATCGAGGTGGTGTCTGGATGGGTCAGGTGAGCTCAGCAGACGTGTCGCCGACAGCTGGTGCGCCGGCACCCCGCTGTAACAGGATAATAACTTTTAAATGCCTGAACAGTGAACTGATTTGTATGTACTTATGCGGAAAATTCAACATCCCAAAGGTGGCTGCAATACTCCATGCAGGATCGGACGTAAAGTATCGCTTCACCCTGTTTAGGATGCCCAGCTTCTTGGCCGCTGTTTGGGCTTTGTACTCCATGGTGGCGCCGAAGTTGAGACCAGATGTCAACTCCATGCCTAGTAGCTCAAGCCGATCAGTTACAGGAACAGATGTACCCCGAAAAATAGGAGTTTAGGCAAAACGACTCCTTTTAGCGGTAAAAAGACACGCCTGTGTTTTGGTGGCATTAAAAGAGACCAGATTATCATCACCCCACTGGGAGACTAGACTTAAGGTCAAATCTGTCCGCTCTATCATGACCTCTCTCGAAGAACGAACTTCGGCACCGCTGGTTTTTGCGCTGGACAAGTATCTCTCTGAAACTGTACTGTAATCTGCGTACCCAACAATACCAGGCCGAAGCAGGTAATTGATGTGCAGCAAGAAAAGAGTTGCAGAGAGAATGGCTATGGCACCTATGGCTTCATTTTGAAATAACTTTTTTTTTAATAATAATAATAATCTTTATTTATATTTTTTTAAATTGTAGTGCATGTAACAGTTTTTCACAAAGTAGGTATATTAAATCTCTAACAGGGTATTTATTTTTTCAATTATTATTACCGTAAGGGTATCAAATTTAAGGCCCTTAATGAGCACATTCCAAAAAAAAAGTTATAACAAAATTACACTTTTATTTATCTGTTTAGGGTCGGTATTTTTATCCGTAGTTAACGCAACCAATGGTTAAACTTAACGGTTAACTAATGCTTGAATTTTGGTTAAATGTGAAAGGCATGAATGAGTTAACATGAATGTATTCTATAAAAAAATTATAAAAAAAATAAAAACTTATGGCATTTTGGCAAACACATTTAGCCAAACGCGGTCGCAACTCCTGAACCTGTCGGCCTCATCGGCCATCTATTCTGCGATCTGCTATTATCTTATGTTATGTTGCTATGGCCACTTCGCCCAACTTAGCCCAGGTACGCACGGGCGAACCTGGGGGGGCCCAGCGCACGATGCCGGCAACTTTACGCCGGCATCTTAAAGAGTATGGCCCTCTACGGGGCGCCCATCTGGGAGGACTCCCTCCAAAGGAGGGAGAACGCCGCCGCCCTGCGGGCGCCCCAAAGGGCCATAGCCCAGCGGGTGGCGCGGGCCTACCGCACGGTGGGCTTCGCGGCAGCATGCGCTCTGGCCGGCACGCCACCTTGGGAACTCGAGGCGTGGGTGCTCGCCAGAGTGTATGAATGGACGGCGGGGCGGAGGGCGAGAGGAGAACGCCCCGCCCCGGAAGAGCGGGAAGCCGTCCGGCGGGAGGCAAGGGACGCCATCGTCGTCCATTGGACGACGGACCTCGCCACCGCAGCCTTCGGCCGCCGAACCCTCGACGCGATTGGGCCGGTCCTGCGAGACTGGCTCGAGCGGTCGCATGGGTTCCTCTCCTTCCGCCTGGTGCAGGTGCTGTCCGGACACGGTTGTTTCGGATCGTACCTGCACCGTATCGGGCGGGAGGAGACGCCGTCGTGTCACGACTGTGGCGCGGCGGAGGACAAGGCGCAGCACACTCTCGAGGTGTGCCCGTCGTGGTCCGAGCCGCGCCGCAGTCTCACGGCGGCGATCGGAACGGACCTTTCGCTCCCCGGCTTGATCAACGCCATGCTGGGGGATGAGGGGTCCTGGGCGGCAGTCGCCTCCTTCTGCGAACACGTCATGTCCCAGAAGGAGGCGGCGGAGCGCGCGCGGGAGGAAGACCCTCTCGCGGCGCCGCTCCGAAGGCGAAGGAGGGGTCGAAGAAGATGTCAGTATGACAGTCATCTCCGACTCCTCCCAGGTGGAGGCCAGCAGGCAACGGGTGCGGGGGCACCCTTGCCTGTATTGCACAGGCCTCCACCAGTGTCGGACGGGAATGGCCAGGTGTTCCCGGCCATTCCCGTAGCCCCCCAGCCTGGGGGGCATGCGGGGCCCGCCAGCTAGGCGGGCATGCGCCGGGAGGGTTGTGGAAGCAAAGGTTGAGCCGGTTTCCCATGGCCCTCCCATCACGGCGATGCGGGAACACCGCTGAGTTTTAGTGGGTATACTGCCACTCTGGCAGGGAGTCCCACATACTCCGTGTCGTCCCCCGACGAGCGGAGATGCGTAATATCATTTCTCAGCGATAAAAAAAAAAAAAAAAAAAAGGTACGCACGGGCGATTTTTTCCCGCGGCGATTTCTATCGCGCACTGGATTTTCAACGCACTGCTTAGTGCCGAGAGTTGAAAATCCAACATTGTATTTCATTGACGAGCTGGGATTCACTCTGTTGGTTTCTCAATGCCCGTTGTTGAACCGAGTTACCCGTAGATGAGTGAAAATGAGAAGAACCCGTAGTACTATTTGGATGAGGGGTTTCGAACTACGAGGCGAGTACGAGGGCGAAGCCGACCCGACAGCTGGGAAAAGGCTAAGCAGATGATGATGATTATGATTTTTATGGCTATGGTCACTGCCCAACTTACCCTAGGAAGTCGCGCGACTCGATTGAGTCCCATGACATGTTCCGCGGGTGTAGACGACAGCGTCACCTACTGGTTGGATGCATCGCGCTGTCTCGCTCGCTCAGCGCGCTGGCTCGCTGTGGAAGAGGGAGAGGGAAGTATGTTAGTTCATGCGCCTTACTTACAGATATGATGTTGAATATCTTATGATTCGTTCTTGGTAGATGAAGCGGGTACCTAATACTTACAAATATTTTATGTGTTCAGTGCCAAATTATAATAATAATAATAACACCCGTGAGATTAAAAAAACAAAATACCAAGTTCTAGCAACATGAGAAAAAAAAAAATATTACGCCAAGTCCCAAACACCCAACTCACCACTCCATATTTTATTGTCTGTGCATGTATTTATCGCAGACGATTTTATTTTCTCTAAAAGTTTTTGAAAATGGAATTTGGCGCGAACATAGAGTAATGGTAGCTCTTTCAAATGTTAAGTTAAGGAAAATAATTGATAAACAGTGTTACTGATGAGAGAAAGCCAATGATATTACGATATTACCTTCAAAATAAGAAATTGTTACGTAGTTACGTACCTGATTAAGAGGAATTGTGACTGATGTAACTATACGAATCCATTGTTAGCACACTGCTGACATCCATCTTTTACGGAGTTAAAATCTGCAACGAAAGAAAATGTTTTTCATTGGCAAGCCGATTGATAGTCACGAACCGGGATTGTTGAGCCACTTGCTTATCATCTTAACTTGGTTTTGTTACACGAATGCCGCCCGTCAAAGGAGATGGCCAAAAATTGCCCCAAGCTGTACATAGTTGAAAGTATTATAATTAATTAAATTAAGATAAATGAAGAATTTATAATACATAATAACATTTCATAGCAGTGTCTGAATAAAATAAAAGAATTGTATGCGATTTTATCCGTTCAGTTTCACTCGTTTCACTTTAAAGTATCTTCAATGTTGCCATTTAATAATATCAATGCTTTGAGGAAAAAGAGAATGATTTTGACCGTGTAATCCATCAAACCAACCTTCTCTTAATTTACATATCAAAAGTCAAAGTACACTTATGGATAGTATATTCTAATACAGTATTACAATATTGACATAAAGTATTACTTGACTTAGTTACTTACTAGCAACACTAAATGAATCCGACAAAATGGCAAATGTCAAAACTGTCATTTCAATCACACTTCGCTCGTGCCAGCTCGTGCTGTTTTACGATATTCGTTTGCTTTGTATTTGTGCTAATATTTTATTTCACCTTCATTTTATATGCCGGAGCACCACGTGAGTGTTCTACTAATTAAAATACAAATGCTGTCGACAAATTGTTTTGCAGTTTGGCAGGTGTTATGTTAAAGTAAAACTATGTATCATTATGGATGAAATAAAAAACAAAACGGTGGTAATAACGTAATAATTAAGGAAATGGACCTTCTATAATCGTTTGTTAACTGTGGTATTGCTATTAGAGAACGCATCAGGCGGCATGAAACATAATTTTAAGAGATCGCATTAAATCAAGAAATACTTATAGACGTGAGTGTTATATGTACTTAATCTTAGGATATTGGTATAATTGTATAGCTGGAAACCGGACTGTTGGATGTTGTATATTATGACAATCTTTTGGTACTTGGGATAGGCGAGATACCAAGAAAGTATTGTTCCATCAGCTGCATTTCTAGATAATGTACTAGTAAAATGTATAAAATAATGTATGTGGTTTTATTGTGTCTAATTTACCTACCTATGCTACAAAAAAAGTTCAGTAACTGCTGTGCCAGTTTTTCCAAGTTATAATATGATATATACTAATTACCTAAGACAAATATATACACCTCAACCTATTTAACATCCAGGAATTTATAATTTTATGAATGAATTGTGAAATCATGATGTAAACTGAGCGAAAAAATCAACTTTATCAAACCTTCATAACTTTATTCCACGACTGCATAGTTATATGTAACTATAATTCTTAATTATTGAAAATCCGTCCTATTAAACGACTTGAATTTCATCTCTGTACCTTCTGGGGTACAGGTCGTAACTAATTTTGGCCATCTCCTTTGACATGTGTGACATTACAATAACGAAAAACGGGCGGCATTCGTGTAACACAACCAAGTTAAGATGATAAGCAAGTGGCTCAACAATCCCGGTTCGTGACTGTACCTACCTACTTTAATTAAGTAAATATTTTAGGTACTTTGATCCTTTGATATTTGAAATTCTAAAGTGTGTTTAGTGAATAATCGAATAATCGTAAGTCATGCGTATGCGTTATAGCAACAGCGCGCATATACCAGCGCTTTTTGAACGGACTTCAAAAAAAGAAGGAGGTTATCAATTCGACACGTATATATTATATATAATATTATTGGAACTGCAATATATTTACATATGATAATCTATTAGGGCTTCCAAAAAATATACAAAAATCAATGGTTGTTTATTTTTTAATTAATATTCTGCTATTAATTGTTTGTTAATTAATAATCATCCCACTACACACATTTAATTATAAACTAGTTAGGGAAAATATTTATCGTGATCCAAACTCGGTAATCGATTAGATTGAGAGTTGGTCTGTGGTAGAACGCTCTGGAAATAGAACAGGAAATTGGAATTCTGGGAGGAAGACATTTTTTCTTGACCCCGGCGATGCTCCTAGAGTTCGTTCCCGAATTGCACCTATACTGAGATATTCCCGATGGGATTCATGTTCTTTATGACGTATTAAGCTGTGAGTATACAACAATCTTTTTCTGACCCTGCGCGGAAGTCTTGAGATCTTGTTGTGACTAGGGCAGTTATTGTTACAGGTTTGGCTGTTTTTGGCTGGCCTAAACCTAGAGGTACGGGGACAGACATGAATCCCTGATGTCGGACCTGTGATTGAGCAGAATTCCGGGTGTATCTGACACGTGGCTGTTAGTGGGCAGTTCCATAGGACAGGAAGGTTTTACGTGTACGGGTCCTCATGCCAGAAAACCGTCTTAGCTCCAAGTATGGCAAGCGTCAACATATTCTTGTCGGACTCCTAGCCCGTAGGCCACGCTAGCAACGTGGGAATCCCAGTTTTATGTTCGGACTCCAAGCCAAGGGCTGATGTCTGCTAATTGGGGGTTTATTTAGGACTATTTTAATTGAGGGGTTTAATGGGGACTATCTGAGTAGTACGGTTATGAGCCCTTAGAGTCGCTTCTCATTAATGTTTTGGATACATCTCGGGTGAGAGAGAGATTATTTTGTTATACATTTTTATACTGAATATTTTGATAAGGTTATGTCCTGTTCTGTTTGATAAGGTCATGTGCTCCTTAGTGACCGTCAATATGGCTCGCCGGGGACGGTCAACTGGCGATCTTCTTGATTATGACACGCACTGCTGTCGCGAAGCCATCGAGAAACACGGCGAAGCACTTGCTGTATCGCTTGATATCTCGAAGGCCTTTGACAGGGTCTGGTACGCTGCTCTGCTCAGCAAGCTTCCTGCTTGTGGCATCCCAGCTGATTTTTGTAGCTGGATATCAGATTTCCTTAGTGAACGGTCGATCAGAGTAGTCGTTGACGGCTGCTCCTCTGACCTTATGGCTATTTATGCCGGAGTTCCTCAGGGGTCTGTTCTCTCTGCAACTCTTTTCTTGCTGGACATCAATTACCAGCTTCAGCCTGGTATTGTTGGGTACGCAGATGACAGTACAGTTTCAGAGAGATACTTATCCAGCGCAAAAACCAGCGGGGCCGAAGAGGCCATGGTAGAGCGGACAGATTTGAACTTGAGCCTTGTCTCCCAGTGGGGTGAATATAATCTGGTCTCTTTTAACGCCACCAAAACACAGGCAACTTTTTACCGCTAAAAGGAGTCGTTTCGCTCTAACTCCTACATTTCGGGTTACATCTGTTCCTGTAACTGATTGGCTTGAGCTCCTAGGCATAGAGTTGACATCTGGTCTCAACTTCAGAGCCACCATCGAGTACAAAGCCCAAACTGCGGCCAAGAAACTGGGCATCCCAAATAGGGTGAAACGATACTTTACGCCTGGACAGCTTTTAACTCTTTACAAAGCGCAGGTCCGATCCTGCATGGAGCATTGCAGCCAGCTTTGGGATGGATCAGCTAAGTACCAACTAGCCGCGCTGGACTCGGTGGAATGCAGAGCTAAGAGGCTCATTGGCGACGCAAAGCTGGTGGATGCCAAGCTTCATAGCTTGGCTCATCGCCGCAAGGTTGCCTGCTTGTCGGTCTTCTACAGATTGTACTTCGGTGAGTGTGCTTAAGAACTCCACGACCTCATTCCACCGGCTCCCTTCTACCATCGGACATCTAGACGCACTGCAAGTTACCATCCCTACCTAGTTGCTATTCCACAGATTCGCACTAAGCGCTTCCAAATGACCAGGGATTTAGGCATCATAAAGAACTACGTAATCGTACCAGTTATTATAATATTCATGTGAATGGTAGCGTCTCCAGTTAACTTTCTAAATATTTAAATTCCTTTTATGAGCGCAACCTAAAGTTTTGAGAACATATTTGATTGAGCTAGAAGTTATTATGTCCCAGGATATTATTTATTATTATTATTAAGTGTTCACCTGCCGGATTCTCTAAAGCGATCTTGAGTTTTCTTTGTCATAGTCTCATGCATGGAGCAGGTGCTCGTGGCTATGTAATAACAGCCGCACGGGTCGATCCATCAGGTTAAGCTACGCTTGCCGGGGTTGGTCTGTGGATGGGAGACGATCTTTTCATACCGAGTTTCCTCCGTGCCTCGGAAAGCACGTTAAGCCGTTGGTCCCGGCTGTCATTCGTGGATCTTTGACAGTCGTTACGGGTCATCAGAAGCCCGAAAGTCTCACAACCAGTCTCACCAAGAGGTATCGTATTACCTAGTAACTGGGTTGTGGACGTCAGATAGGCAGTCGCTCCATGTAAAATACTGGTATTCAGCTGCATCCGGTTAGACTGGAGGCCGACCCCAACATAGTTGGGAAAAGGCTAGGCATATTGATTGAGTCTCATGCTAGTATTTGCCCTAGCATACCCCGTTATGGAGACGCGGAATGTCAGAGCCAATACCTACTTTTAAATAAGGGAATATTTTGTGTAGTTAATGAACGCCTACATTTAGTGGTTGTATACCTTTAGTTTTAGTTTTACGATAATAAACTTTGTAACGTATCAGGTGGTACTTCTTTAATCGATTTTTCCCTACAGCTTATACCTAATAAACGTATTTAGGCACGGTTAGGAGTAGTCTAACATAATAAACCGATAACATCTTAAGTTTATCCACAAATATCTGTAACTACCAATTACCGGGCTTACAAGGTGACAACACGCGATAGCCGTCATAAAACGAAACAAAAACACGACCATCTTTTGACGCGGTAGGGCGCATCTTACGATTAAAATCTTTGTTTTCGAGTCATTCTTTGAAACTATGCATGTAAGTAACTTTGTTATAGTGCAAGTGCATTATTATTTTGTTGACCTACTAAAAGTTGCTTTATAATAAACATTTAAGCTGACAATTTTTTTTACTCCGAATGAATCAGACTGAATTCTCCTGAGTGCGAATCAGCTTTTCCCTCTAAAGTTGGCACTGATCACTGTTTTGTACTGAACGTTATTACTTAGTAAGAGCTTATACTACATTTAGAGCATTTGAGACCCTCCCAATAAACCTTTTCATTTGATCAAGTCACACGGTACAGTTTGCAAACCTTTTTTTTTTCAATTTTCTAATTTGCCACCCGAAAATTGACTCCCATATTCAAAATTCATTTATTTACGTTACACGTCCGTGTTTGGGTCACAGAAATTCATAAGTGTACTCAACTACTTAATCCGTCCATTAGGTTCGGAGCAAATTGACTGTGACTGACGAATAGACAGACACACTAGTGGTCCTATAAGGGTGCCGTTTTCCTTTTGAGGTACGGAACCCTAAAAACACTTTCCATATAACACACGACTGTATTAATTGCCTTAATTGATAGACAGGGACTGACCAGACAGACCAGTATGTGCGTTATTATAACCCATTTGTATGTTTGTTACGCGATTACTCAGAGACGGATGGACCGATTTGAAAAATTCTTTTTTTGTTTGAAAGGGTATACTTCCGAGGTGGTCCCATATAAATTTTATTAATTTTGCTTGGGGAGTTTCAATTAATATACATGGTAAATATCCCGTTTTAAGTTCTAATGATAATGTCATTTCACTGAGTTGTCATTTTGAGGACAAATTACGTGACTTTATCAAGCGACAAACGACGAAGTTTGCTAGCTACAGTATGTTTTCTAAACACATTGAAATTTAACGCTGGTAGAAAATATTATTTATCAAAATTTTAGGGCCCCTAAAGGAATACCCCTAAAGGCCCCTAAAGAAAACATTTGCGTGCATGAGCTTGTCTGTTTGTCCTGAGTCTGGGTGTAATTATTTATATTTACAAAAAAAAAAAAACTAAAAAAGTGGTATAGGTATGTGGTGTCAGTTATCCGGTTTCCATAGTACAAGCTCTGCTTAGTCTTTATATACCAAGACCCCTCCGTGCCTCGAAAAGCACGGCTGTCATTCGTGGATCTTTGACAGTCGTTACGGGTCGTCAGACGCCCGAAAGTCTGACAACCAATCTCACCAAGGGTTATCGTATTATCCAATGACTGGGCTGTGGTCAAATAGGCAGTACATACTTGTTACGGTCGCGAATCGTATTCAGACCAACATACAACCTGATACTGACCTGCAAATTGCAAAAACGGAAAATTTGAATTTCGCGGGGCTACTGGAGGTTTCGCATAACCGACTTTTAAGAGGGCTGTTTCGTTTTATATACCTCTCTCGCTCACACGTGACCAGATTTTTAAGAATGTTAAATGAAAAGATGTTTTTTTTTTTAATGTAGTCAATTAATACTTATTATTAATTTAATAGGTAATTGTTAAAACACATTTTTATTGTGTCATTTATTTCAAAAATATCATAAATAGATCATAATACTTTTTGAGCTGATGTCATTAGATAATTTAATAGAAATACGTCTAAACGAGTAGTTTTAATGATTTGGAAAAATATATGTTAAATTAGAGTATTTTATTAATAACTTAATACGTGAATATGTTTATAATTATTGTATTACGTAGTGTCATTAATTTGTTAAGTTAAGTCTAACGTGGATAAAAAACTGAGAATCACGCAAAAACTATTATTCGCATTTTTATAAAAACTTCACCATTTTAAAGATAATTTAATTATTTATTTTTTAGTATCTTTAGAATCAACTGATAGGTTATGTCAAGAAAGACAATAAAGTCTTTTTAAAAATGTAAGTTTATCAATCAACACAGTATTTTTAACAAAAAGGTATAAATATAAAAATTACAGGGAATCACTGGTGCGTGAATTTAAATTAAATATGATGGATGTTGGTAATTTTTTAACAATATTAGCAAAGCCCCTTTCGTCTGCTGCAATGAACCTATTTAAAGTGTTCACGCGTCAGTGAAATCCTGTTACTTAGGCTCTAGAATAGTATAGACTAATATTGATTGTGTAGTTGTATTGGTTATTTATGTTTTAACGGGGCTGGCATGTTCTTTGAATAAAAGTGCCTAAAATAAAAGATTTAAAAAAAAGTCATTCACCCATTTAACGGAAAGCATGCGCGTGTAACACCAAAAACGCAAAACAAATAAAAATCGTTTTTGCCTTCTCAACGACAAAGTTTAAAGCCAAAAGTTACACCACGAAGAGACAAAGCCCAAAACAATAAGACATTCCAAGTGAAATACCGGGGAAAAGTACATACAAGTTATTTACAAAGCAAGATGCCTCAGAAGATTTTCTTGAATATTATCAACATCAGCACATTCTTTGCTTTTGCGTTCAAGAGAAGATTTTGTTGGTAAGGCCTGTCTGCCACTGACGAGCGCTTTTAGGCGACGATAACCGACTTTTAATGATTTTAAACTGAAGATCACGTTTAAAGAGTAGTGTTAATGATTTGGAATAAATATGTGTTACATTAGTGTAATTAATTTGTAAAGTTATGTCTAAAGCGGATAAAAAACTGAGAATCACACAAAAACTGTCAAGCGTATTTTTATGAAACCGTCACCATTTTAAAGATAATAATAATAAATATATAATGAAAGACGGGACGATCGACATATGTCGGGCATGCCATTGCCCCGGTGAGTCTATCAGACATATTACTTCTGGGTGTTCTCGTTTAGCTAACGGCGAGTATTTGCATAGGCATAACCAAGTGGCCAGGATTATCCATCAGCAACTTGCTCTGAAATACGGCCTTGTGGACTCTGAGGTACCGTATTACAGGTATGTGCCCGACCCAGTTCTCGAGAATGACCATGTCACATTATACTGGGATCGATCTATTATTACTGACAGGACTATTGTAGCCAATAAGCCTGATATAGTGGTAATAGATCGATCAGTGCGTCGCACAATGATAATCGATGTCACTATCCCGCATGACGAGAACCTCGTGAAGGCTGAGAAGGAGAAACAATTGAAGTATCTCGACTTAGCCCACGAGGTTGTCGCTATGTGGAATGTGGACTCGGCAATCATTATGCCGATAGTCGTTACGGTCAATGGCCTTATCGCTAAGTGCCTCGACCAACATCTCAAGAGGCTCTCGTTGGGTGGCTGGGTGAAGGGCCTGATTCAGAAGGCCGTCCTCCTTGATACGGCGCGTATTGTGAGGAGGTTCCTGTCTCTGGGGTCCTAACCACCGGTAGCTTGGACCCTGTTCCCCATGCCGGTGGATTTCTATTTTTTATATTTTTAAATGTTTTTTTTTTAATTCTAATATTTAAAAATATAACTAATATGTAAAAAAATTGAATAAAGTTTATTTATTGTTTAACTAAGACTAGATACATGGCGAAGTAAGAGTAGAACAATGATTGTCGTACATCTAGTTTGTGGGAGGATTTCTGCTCTTCTAGATAGGCTACAGGGTAGCCTGTGTTTAGAAGAAACAGTTCCGGGTCCCTGTCGTAGTGGAAAAATTACAGTAGCACGTGTAAATATTTTAAATTCTTATATAAACAATTAAATAAAAACAAAGATCTAGGCGTGTACGAGTAAGTCAGTGTGGTGTGTGGTAGTGTTAGTATTTAGTGTGGTGTGTGATGTATGTATGTCTGTTGTGTTCACTTCTTTAGGAATTCTTCAGTGTCGTAGTAATTTAGGTTTCGAAGAAAAGTGCAAACAGTCTTTTTGCAAATAAAAAACGTTGAACTAAATATAGGGGTTTTCTTGTTGACTTTATTGTAAAGTGAAGGGCCAAGGTAGGTAGCGAATCTTTTTATAAATGACATGCGCGCTGTGGAATAATACATACCATGTCCTTACGGCGTTTGGAGATTTGACGGAAAGGTGTTCTTTGGTGTTGTAATAGTACAATGTGTAAAATAAATTGCTGTCTTACGTTAAGGATGTTACAAGATTTATAGAGCTCAGTAGTTGGAAAAAGTATGTGTCTGAAAGTAGCCACTTTCAAAATAGCTCTATGTGCAATCTCCAGAGGCTTAAGTATGGTCTTTGCAGCTCCGCCCCAGCATGAGATACAATAGACTAAGATTGATTGACATAGCGCAAAATATACATTACGTATGATTATGGGGTTCGCTACATGTCGCAGGGTTTTAAATATATAAATTAACTTACGTATGCGGCCGGAAAGAGTGTTGATGTGAGATTTGAAGTTAAGGTTTTTATCCAGAATTATTCCAAGGTATTTAATTAGTTATCTTTAAGTGTTTTAATAAACTCAAAGTACGATCTGGGAATCTTGCCCCTTACCTATTGTATGTACGGCATTTCACGAAACGTTTCATTCAGCATTTCGTGCAGTACAACGGCAACGCCGCGTGGACGTTGCTATACAGTTGGGATACCAATTGGAATTTTGAAAAATTGTGGCATAAAGTCGGACATTTTACTTTTTAACCCTTCGTATACTTTATTGGCGAGACACAATGGCTTTTTACTATTGATTTTTTTCGTAATAATTAAAATATTTATTATTTACTTAAAAAATCCCCATCGTCCGAAAAGTCGAAACCGTAATGTCTAGACCGATGGATGGTAATCCTAGTAATATTATAAATGCGAAAGTTTGGATGGAAGGATGTTTGTTACTCAATCACGCCAGAACGGCTAAACGGATCTGGACAGAGATACACACACACACACACAGAGATAGATCATATTCTGGAATAGCACAAAGGCTACTTTTTATCCCGGTAGTATGTTTCCGAACTCGCGCAGCGGCTTCGCGAAAGCAAAAGCTAGTCCTACATACAGTGATGCTCGGTTCCTATCGGTTCCTATAAACAAAAACGAATCGTTTTGCTTACCAATGGTAGCATTTTTTATTGCCAAACTAGGCATATTAAATAGATTCATAAGCATATGGGAGAGTCTACTATGCAAAGCTATGAGGTCATTGCTTCATTTTTGGTAAAGATACAACCATAAATTATAGGAGTCGGCCATGAATCAGCTGTTCTACCTATATCATAGACTGACATAGAGACTCGGCCGAACGGGGTAAAAGCGGTATATCGATTACCTGTCGCTTTCCAGTAAGGGACACGTATCGTATCGTGTGCTAGTTTTGTTGAATGTGTTCCTAGTTTTCTTATTATGAAAGCCACAGCATTTACAAAAGACTTCAAAAACTGATGTTCTCTATTCGACCCGTATGTATGTATGTCCGCGATTTTCTCAAAAATGAATGAACCAATTTTGATGATTCTTTCACTAACGTAATCTACATACTTCCAGGAAGGTTTTAGTACATTAGGTAATTATTGTAACGTACGACGTTATATGCATAAATGTACTGTATTCCGGCATTTCTAAGCGGATTTTGAAGATTCTTATTTTCGTTCGTCTTGGGATTATGTAATTGAACCTATATCCAACAAAAAATCTTTTTTTTTTTTTTTTGGAAGTCAGTTATTTTTATTTTGTAAAAAAGTTTTATTTTTCACTTTTTAAAGGGTCAGTTTGTAAATTATCTAAGTTACAATAGCCTAATGTCAACTGCTCATCGCCTTTTACAAAATATTGCTTTTCCCGATGCAGGGACGCTAATTGTTGAGGAGTTCTCCTAGAAAGAACCAGGAGAACTGGAACTTTGGGAAAGTCACCATCACCATGCATTCTGACGAGCATAAATTGCTTACGAACCATATTAAAGTAATCGAATCGCAACCCGTGAAATAGGTATAATTGAGTAGTTCCGATGGCCATCTGTGGTTTTCATCATCAGTTCTTCTTCACCGAATGGTGCTTTCCGAGAGCAAATGCACGAGCTACTATAAAACATACCCAAATCCGGTGTGCCTATAAAATTTGAGGGTTTCCCTCGATTTCCATGGGATCCCCTCATCAGATTCTGACTTGGTGGAAATGGGACTACTTCGAGAGTATGCCCTTTCAAAACAAAAAAAGAATTTTACAAATCCGTCTCTATATGATGAGTTATGCCCGAAAATACATTAAAAAACATATAAACAACCGAATTGAAAACCTCCTCCTTTTGGGAGTTGGTTAAAAATAAATTTTCTTTAAAAAAGTAAAAACCGACACCAAAAACCAAAAATGATTAAAATAACTTTCATAAAAAACTTAACAGCTTTTGAAGTCGGTGTCTTCAATTCTTCCTTCATATCTTGGCACCGACTTCGTTTTTTTATGAAAGTTATTTTATTCAATTTAGGTTTTTGAAGTCGGTTTTTACCTTTTCTTTATTAGTCATGAAACCAATTAAATGGAAAGGCATATTAACTTTTTTTTTTGCACTAACTGAAACTAGATTATATGTACAAGCTAAAACTAAAAGATATATACTCGTACATATGTATATTATGTACAAGTATATAAAAATCATAAAAATAATAAGGTGAAAAGCTCATAGGGCATCAAAAAATTCGTCCGCATCGCTGTCATTGGAAAAAGTGCCCAAAAGACTGGCAGCATTGCCACGTTGGATAGCAATGCTGATTCTTTGGGCTAAAAATAGGCCAGCCCTCTGGTCTGGTGAAGAGTCGACCAACCGCTTGGCGATGAACGATTAACTTTATTACTTTGTATTTACAAAGCTGTGCCCTTACAGGGTTCATGTCAGGGGCTGGACCCCTTGAATGTGCTTAACACTACATGAGCGCAATAAAATATTTGTGCGGGACAAGTGAATAAACAGTGCAAATAGTGAAAACACAAACTGATAGTACAGTTCATAGTTTTAAGTTGTAAAATATTGTTAAAATGTAGAAAATTGTCGAATGGCTCTCGTTACGGTAAAGTAACGTCGCACCTAAGCTTACTGCACCGATACCGACTCCGCGCTCATTGGTCGAAAAGTCCTGCGCTCTGATTGGCTGACCAATCACAGGGCTTACATTTGGTCAGCCGATATCGTATAAATTCCGTGCCATTTGGTGATTTGGTGTATTTATTCTTCACCAACCCAGCACACAAATGCGCCTATAGGGCACAATATTTAAGTTTGAGGTTTAATTAATATTATCATCTTTTGTGAAGAGGGTCATCCTCAATGACCCTTACTTCACAGAGAAATACGGGTCGGAGCTTGCTGCTCTGCAGCTCCCGTCCGCCCCTCCCTGTTCCGACATCCCCGATGTCGCTCCCCCCTGTCCGACCGTTTGCATGGACACCGATTCGGTGTCCGACCGCGCCCCCTCCCCGTCCGACAACGAGTCTGCCTCGGGCTCCGACGAGGAGGCCCCAATCTCTGAGGCTTCCGCTTCCTCTGCTTCCTCGGAGGACGATGGCTTTACGCCCGTCCTCCGTAAGGGAAGCAAGAAGAGGAAACTGAAGGGCTCTAAGGCCCCCTGCCCCTCTGCCCCGCTCAAAAAGGCCACGACTGCCTCAGTCCGTGGCCCGACCCCTCCCCCCGCCCCCGCCCCAGCTCTAGCGGCATTCCCCGCTACTGCTGCCCCCGCCTCTCCCCCTGCTCAAGCGGCTTCCCCCGCTTCCGCCCCTATCCCGACCTCTTCATCCTCCTCGCAGGATGCTTCTCTTCGCAAGAAGAAGTTAGCCCCCCCTCCTCCCTTGTTCATTCAGGACAAAGGGAAATGGACCGATGTGTCCAAATGGTGCACCGATCGCAAGATCAGTTACACCAGTGCCCGCAATACCCAACAGGGTATTAAAGTCCTAGTCCCCTCGTCTCATGACTACAGGGAACTCTCTAAGCTCCTGAGGAACAGAGGTGTGTCTTTTCACACCTATGCCCTCCCTGAGGAGCGTCAGACCCGTGTGGTGATACGCCGGGTCCCGAAGGAGATCCCTGTAGAGGAGATAAAAGCCGACCTTCAGTCGCAAAATGTCCCGGTGGACGAGGTCCACCGCATGCACCGCGCCAGAGGCGGTGCAAAATACGACATGGTCCTCGTGGTATGTCCACCCACCGAGGGCCATCATCCCATTTTGGCGGTCAGATCGATCTGTTGCCTTACAGGCATTCAGATCGAGAAACCCAATAAGAGCAGCATCGTTGGCCAATGCCACCGATGCCAGCTCTATGGCCACTCGCAGCGGCATTGCCATGCCACACCGAGGTGCGTAAAGTGCCTGGGAGAGCATGGCACGGCCGACTGCCCCCGGCCAAAAGACCGTTCCCTCTGCCCCGACCCACCCAGCTGTGTGCTATGTGGCTTGTCGGGGCACCCAGCCAATTACCGTGGCTGCTCCAAAGCCCCAAAGAGCTCCTCCCCTAAACTGGCCAAGCGTGCCAACGCTCGCCAGCAAAGGGAATGCCCTTCTTTGGTACTCCCCTCAACCCAGATGCCCACGCGACTGAGTCCTCAGAGACCCAGTCCGTGGAACTACCTCAACCACCAGCAGGCCTTCCCTGCTCTGGCTGCTTCCCAGCCTCCTCCTCCCCCCCCCCTCTTATCCCGGCTCCCACGGATGCCCGGAAACCCACAGCTCCTCCCAGAGCTGCTGCCCCCGCTCCCGGTGTCTCAGCTCCCGCTGTTTCAGCTCCCCCCCCTCCTCGCTCACCCGCAGGAGCCAGTCAAGGTCTGCCTCTAGATAACTTTAGCGTTATCTCTGGCACCTTCCTGACTTTCATGTCCCCTCGAGCTACCCAAATGGCCAGCGAAATCGTGGCCGCTAGGAATGCCTGTGATCTCTTCAGGATCCAGAGCATCTATAATGCGTACCCGGAGATTACGCAAGCTCTGATGGCCTTTACCAAAAAATAAATCAACAATGGATAAAGGCATCTTAGCTAGAATCAAACCCCGTTCCCTCAAGTTAGGTTTTTTCAACGCCAATGGCATTCATAGCCAACGTACTGAGATCGCCACTTTCCTCCGCGATCACCAAATAGACATCCTCTTAGTTCAGGAAACCTTTTTAAAGCCTCGTCATCGAAACCCGTCTATTGTCAACTATCGCATAGTTCGCAACGACAGGACTCGATGTCACCTGGGCGGCACCCTTATCTACTACAAGAGAGGCCTATACTGCATCCCTATAGACCCTCCCCCCCTCTCAGACTTAGAAGTGACTGTCTGCCGCCTAGGCATGACAGGCCACCAACCGATCACTCTAGTATCGGCCTACCTCTCCCCGACTTCCTCAGATAGTTCCCTATCTGCTGACCTTTCCACCCTTTTTGGCTTGAGTGAATCCGTTATCATAGCGGGTGACCTCAACGCCAAACATTCCGCCTGGAATAGTACCAGGACTTCTCGCAGAGGTAGACTTCTGTTCAACCTCTGCTCCCTCCTGAGTTTCGATGTCATCGCCCCGATGACTCCTACTCACTTTCCCCACAACCGTGACCACACCCCTGACGTACTTGATGTAGCGCTTCTAAAGAATGTCAACCTACGGTTGGATTCTATAGAGGCGATACATGAACTGACCTCTGACCACCGACCAGTCGTTGTAAACCTGGCACCCCGCATAGGTCTCCGTGACCCCAGCCAACCCCCTCTCACTCAAAAAGTGACCGACTGGAGGAAAGTAAGCGAATGTCTGAAATCCACCACGTCCCCCCACTTAGACTCCATCCCCGACCACTTTGACTCTATCGCTGACACGACGGCCGCGATCAACTCATTCACAGAACACGTACAATCTGTCCTGGACGATTGTTCAAGGGAAATTCCAGCGATGGAAGACCATCGCTGGAAGTTGCCGGACGATGTACGTGAGCTGCTGAATGAGAAGAACGCGGCTGTCCGTGCCTACAGCAGCTTTCCCTGCCACGCGAACAAAGCCCATATGCGCTCTTTACAGAGATCTGTAAAGAAACGCATAGAGGAGCTGCGTAACACTGGCTGGGATAAGATGCTGAGCGACCTAGAGCCTACCCACCTAGCCTTCTGGCAACTCCAGAGGAAACTCAGATCCCAAGAGACTGCCTCTATGCCCCCCCTTATCCGCCCTGACAAGACCATCGCTTTCGATGATGTCGACAAGGCTGAATGCCTAGCCGACAGTCTTGAGACTCAGTGCTCACCCAGCTCCCAACCTGTAGACCAAGCTCACCTCTCTGAGGTCGACGCGGAAGTCGAACGTAGAGCCTCCCTCCCTCCCGTTGAAGACCCTGATTGTCCCCTGCCCCCCGTCACTCCAGACGAGGTGCAGGACATAATCAAGGGTCTTAAACCCCGTAAAGCCCCCGGCTCAGATGGAATTACCAATAGGGTGATCCAACTCTTCCCCGCCCACCTTATAATGCTCATGATCACCATCTTCAATGGTGCCATGAGCAACAACATCTTTCCTCAAGCATGGAAAGAGGCCACTGTAATTGGCATCCCCAAGCCCGGTAAGCCCAAGGCTGAGCCCTCTAGTTACCGCCCCATCAGTCTGCTCAATGTGCTCGGCAAAATCTATGAGAGGCTTATTTATAAGCGACTCAGAGACTATGCCGAGACAAAGGGTCTCATTCCTAACGAGCAGTTTGGTTTCCGAACGCAGCATTCCTGCGTTCATCAGGTCCACCGCATCATCGAACACATAAGCGTTGGCTTCCAACGTGGTTTAATGACGAGCGCTGTCTTCTTTGATATAGCGAAAGCGTTCGACAAAGTCTGGCACAACGGCTTATTATATAAGCTCTACCAACTTGGCGTGCCGGATCGTGTCGTACTCATCTTACGAGACTTTTTGTCGAATCGCACCTTTCGCTATCGCATAGAAGGAGCGCTTTCCTCCCCCCATCCCATCCGTGCAGGAGTCCCACAGGGCTCAGCGCTCGCTCCCCTCATCTTCACGCTGTTCACCAGCGATATCCCGAAAAGTAAAAAGGCGCAGTTAGCTCTGTTCGCAGACGACACGGCCATTTACTATTCGGGCAGGGACCAACACCCGATATCTCGCACTCTCCAAACCGCAGTCGATAACCTCGGCGCCTGGTTTAGGAAGTGGAGAATCGAGGTCAATCCCGACAAGAGTCAAGCGGTCCTCTTTCTGAGACCGCGTCGCACTCGACTCCCCCCCCCGACCGATCACCATGTTCGGCAAGCCGATCCCTTGGGAGACGCGAGCCAAATACCTCGGTGTGATCCTCGACCACCACCTCTCCTTCGCTGAGCACATAAAGCAGGTGCGTTCGCGCGCCACTTTCGCTCTCGGTAGACTCCACTCCGTTCTGAATGCACGTAGCAAATTGTCACTTAGGTGCAAATTGCGCATTTATACAGCGTGCATTCGCCCCATCATGACCTATGCGGGTTCAGTGTTTGCACACGCAAAACCCCACCTCATTCATAGGATGCAGGCCCTCCAAAACCGTTTCCTCCGAAAGGCAACGGGAGCCCCTTGGTTCGTTCGGAACGAAATCCTCCACGTGGATCTCGATATTCCCACCATCTCCCAGTTCTTGAAACGCAATTCCAAGCGTTCCTTCGACTCAGCCACCAACCATCGCAACCCTCTAGTTGTCGAGGCGGCTAGCTATGTCCCCTCTCGTATTAGTAAGGTCCGCCGCCCCAGGCTTGTCCTCTCAGATCCCGACCCCCCCGTCCCTTGCTCGGGTATGATGTGCCAGCTGGTGGCGTAGCTGAGCCTGTAGCTTTAAACTCCCCTGACAATAATAATTCTAATCTGATCCAGCCTGTCCCATATTGCTGTCCTCCCCCCAGCGACGCCCTAAGCCGAGGCCCGTTCCCCACAGGGGGAGCCCTTAGCGTGTAGTCGCTTAGTCTGTAAGTTTTTTGCCCCTGGCTGGAGGCTTTGAGTTTTCTTAAGGCAGCCACAGGATAGTCCGGTTAAGTAGTCTCGACCTCTCTAGGTCAACTACGAGATGCCAATCACAAAAAAAAAAAAAATATTATCATTCAGTTCGTGCTAAGGTCGTGGCTAAGTAATAACAGCCGCACGGGTAGAACCACCAGGTTAAGCTACACTTGCCGCGGTTGGGTGACCATCTTTACATACCGAGACTCCACCGTGCCTCTTTGTCCCGGCTGTCTTTTTTTTTTTTTTTTTTTATTTGTGATGGGTTTGCTCTTGACTCTAGTCTAGGTCAGAAGTGACAAAGACAAAGTCGACGATGGAGTGAGCTTACCCAGAAGAAGCCTGTTCACTCTCACTTTGAAGAGATTAGGGTTGTATACGTTCGGAAACACAGACGCAGGTAGTGAGTTCCACTCTTTTGCTGTGCGCATTATAAAAGACATATGGAAGCGTTTAGTGCGAATTGGTGGAATAGCAACCAGGTAGGGATGGTAACTGGCAGTGCGTCTAGATGTCCGGTGGTAGAAGGGGGCCGGTGGAATGAGGTCGTGGAGTTCTCGGGCACACTCTCCGAAGTACAATCTGTAGAAGACCGACAAGCAGGCAACCTTGCGGCGATGAGCCAAGCTATGAAGCTTGGCATCCACCAGTTTTACGTCGCCAATGAGCCTCTTAGCTCTGCGTTCCACCGAGTCAAGCGCGGCTAGTTGGTACTTAGCTGATCCATCCCAAAGGTGACTGCAATACTCCATGCAGGATCGGACTTGCGCTTTGTAAAGGGTTAAAAGCTGTCCAGGCGTAAAGTATCGCTTCACCCTATTTAGGATGCCCAGTTTCTTGGCCGCAGTTTGGGCCTTGTACTCGATGGTTTTGTGGATCTTTGACAGTCGTTACGGGTCGTCAGAAGCCCGAAAGTCTGACAACCAGTCTTACCAAGGGATATCGTATTACCCAGTAACTGAGTTGTGGAGGTTAGATAAGCAGTTGCTCCATGTAAACTACTGGTATTCAGCTGCATCCGGTGAGACTGGAAGCCGCTGCCAACACAGTTTGGAAAAGGCTAGGTAGATTGAGTTCGTGCTAATACGAGAGCAGAAGAAGTTCTATCTACGTATATAATAATAATAATGTTTATTTTTCTTCCACAAATAATACTTATAAACTTAAACATGCAATTTGATTGAAAATGATCACTATGTTTATTTGTGGGAGACTGGTGCCTAAACTAAGCCTAAACTTGTATTTCAGGACACCAGGGACTCCCCCCTACAGGCAAAAATTACATTCTTCATTGGTTATTAAAATAACTAGGTATACTGGTGTCTAGTTATTATAATTATAGGTATACAGATATGGATATTTGATGGAAAGAACAAAACAGTAAAATTTAATAGCAAAATAATAATAGAACCTTAAATTTGTGTGAAGTGTAGTGAAGACAAGATGTGGAGAATAAGGTGCGTATGGGATGTAGGTGCGTGTGCGTGTGTGTGTGTGTGTGTGTGTGTGTGTGTGCCTGGTGTATTTGTCTGTATGTCTGTGTGCGTGTATGTTTGTCTGTATTGGTGTGTGTGATAAAGTATAGTTAGGATGAGAGGGTATAATTTGAGTGGGATCATTAACTAACTAGATGTATGGTATATGAAGGATATTTCTTTTTGATTCCTGTTAAATTTTTATGACTAGTAACTCTTCTGTTTTAGTGTAGTTCAATATTTTAGTAGCCAGTTTGTTAGTACCCGTTTACATTTAGATTTATATACCTATATATCACGTATCTACATAATTATAGCAAGTAAGGGGGGAGAGGGCACATAATTATATTTTACTAGCCTGCGACTTCGTCCGCGTGAATTTACTTGTTCGCCCGACCCACCCCGTCGCATCGAATCTGCCGCCCACGTTATTACTTCGTTTTCCTTTGCGTCCTTTCTGACTTTTTCTCTTTTTGCCTGGTTCCTAAGGGTCATAGCGTGAAGTTAAATAGCCTTTCTCAAGAATTGGGCTATCAAAAGCAAAAAGATTTTTTCTAATCCGATTGGCAGTTCCAGAGATTAGCGCGTTCAAACATACAAACAAACTCTTCAGCTTTATTATTAGTATATATATATAGATGTTAAAACAAGAAATTTTACGCGAAAAAAAAAAAATTAAAATTTTTATTTTTTTATTTTAGTCGGGGGCAGAAACTAGTTTAATTTATGAAAATGGATTAAAGTGCATTTTCAAAAACGAAATAAACCATATATATTGCCCTATCTTAATTTATTTGCGGTCGGCGCAATATATCACGTTGTTTTCTTCCATAATTCTTTATTAGTCGTCATCTCGATAGTCACCCCCTTTCTAGCCATATCATCTTTCACACAGTCCATCCATCGTTTCTTTGGTCTTCCCCTACTCTTGCAGCATCCACATCATGCCTACTCACAATCACAACCACATAACTTGCCACACATTTTCCTCATTCCTTCGCACATTCGTCCACAAAACGAAAAAAAGGCCCTACAAATTTTCTCTCGCATTATTCCGAAGATAGACCAAACTTAGTGCTCCGCCCTAAAACTTAATGAAGATGACCTATGACCCTTTTATCATAAAGGTCAACATAGTCAAAAGGTGACTGCCCTAGACAAAGTGACATAGCGATCATTGGCATCGCAAAGGCTCGCCGTTTTTTAACTAATTATTGTAATCAATAACATTAATACGCCTGAAATCCCCGAAGGGGTAGGCCGAGGTGTGCTCACATTTCGCCAGTTATGTTTAAGGGGACTAGATCTAAAGCGCGCTCACTGTCGGACTGCATAGAAATAAAGAAAGAGAAGCGCGATGACGCAACGCTGGTAATTGATTACAAAATATGAAGCAATTATCTATGTACAGACGCCAGCAGGTCAACCTACCCGAAACTGTCAGATTTTCCCAATTAATCCTTGAACCTAATGCCTTAGCAATAAAGTCGAAAATCTATTAAAGAAATCTGACAGATTGTAGTAGCTTGATGTGCTGGCGTCTGTACAAAAAAAATCTATGAATTGGACTAAAAAACTATAACACTACATTTTTACGTTAATTGTTGCTTGCAGAATAATCTGACAAATCATAATCATTGCATACATTGTCCATACTAAAAGATTTTTCTTGCGTATGTACGCCAAACACGTGAGGGGCGATTATAAACCATTTTTTAATCGACCCGTCGCATGTTTGACTTAAGAAAAATCTTTATATAATATGTATATAAACGTATATCATATAATATATAAACGTAAAAAAACATCATCCATGGTGACGGTTCGGTTGACATTCGAGCATACATTGACATGACATATCGTCCGTGAACTTCTGAGATCTTCACCTACAAATTTTACAAATTTTACAGGAGGAACTTAAACAATTTTTTTTTTTTTTTTGAGAATTTTGGTAAACTAAAAAGTAGTTGGTTATAAGTATTGTCTTTTATGAAATCATAATTAAATGCAGTTAGTATTGTGTTGTTTGTTATTTTAATCGAAATTAGGAGTCGGCATTATAAAAAATTTTTGCGAAAAAATACTAGTTAGGTGGTATTAGAAGTGCACGGGCGATATGCAGTTTTTTTTTTTTATATAAACGAACACTCGAGAGGTTAAATGAAATTTTTAGAGGTGTGTTCATATTTTTTCTATCGTATCCAGTTAGTTGTATTATGTTTTCAACTCACTATCTAACTAGCATATATCCTGAAGAATATCATATATTTTTCTGATTTTCGTTCCTGCAGGAGATCATATATTTTAGGCATTATAAAATTTGCGTTTAGTTGTCTTTTGTTTAGGTCCTGTAGTCCCCTTAAGTTCTATGTATGTAATAGGGGGCGAGTCTATGGCATCAGCCGGGTACAAATTCCAGACTCCGGGCTACTATTGAGAAATTCCAGGTTGCTCTTGCGACCTCTTAACCCACGAGCCAGTCTTAATTAATTATTTCGTCAAATGTCATATCAACTCACGTAGGTATATGATGGGTGACTTCGTTCCCAATATATGATATTTATTCCCAAAATAAGCTATTCCCAATGGTGTACCATTTTCGGTCAAACATTCACAAAACAACGGTAACTTGATATATATTTTAGAGCAGATTTACTGATAGTCCTAGCACCAATTTTTAACAGACTTCCAAAAAGAGGAGGTTATCAAATCGGATGTTTATATATGTATATTATATTTTTTATTTTTATTTATTAAGGGATAATAAACCACTACAACATATAAACAACATAAGGTTAACACAACTTAGGTAGTAATGTTGCAGTCCACTGCATTATCCGCAGATAAAACATATTTAATGATCAGTGGTAGCCACTAGACGAGCATTACCAAAATTAACAAATATTAATATTAATATTTTGAAATAAATAAATAAGATCACTATAAAGCTAGCTATAGCTCCAAAACCAAATCAGATCAGAAGCAATTTCATTCAATTAAATTATGCAATAAATTAATAATAATAATAAGTTTACAATTAAGATAAAATTTTTATAACATTAGAACCCTCAAATTTTATAGGCACACCCTATAGTGATTTGCTATAGCTCGAAAACACCATTTAGTGAAGTGGAACTGATGATGAAGACCATAGATGGCCATCGGGACTACTCAATTTTTACCTAATTATTTCACGGGTTGCGATTCGATTATTTTAATATGGTTGCTAAGCAATTTAAACTCGTTACAATGCATGTGGTGGTGATGCTTCACCACCAGCTCCAGTTTTCCGTACCTCAAAAGGAAAAAATGGAACCCTTATAGGATCACTCGTGTGGCTGTCTGTCTGTCCGTCGGTCACAGCCAATTTGCTCCGAATCTAATGGACCGATTAAGTTGAAATTTGGTACACGTATGTATTTCTGTGACCCAAACACGGGCGTGTAACGTAAATAAATGAATTTTGAATATGGGGGTAAATTTTTGGGGGCAAATAAGAAAATTTAAAAAAACAGTTTTGCATACTGTACCGTGTGACATATCAAATGAAAGAGCTTGCTGTGAGGGTTTTCGTTAAGTTTAGGCCAATATAAAAATACTGGTAGATGCGTCTTTTTTTTGCTGATTCCGAATATGTAAACAACTCTATTTCGAAAAAAATGTCAGATACGCCTTTTTCCTTAGGACGGCAGTATTGTAACTTACATAAATTACAGTCTGACCCATTAAAAAGCGAAAAATAACTTTAATTTCGGATGTCGGTGACAAAAAACTAAAATACAGATTCAAAGACACCGACTTCCGAAATTAAAGTTATTTTTCACTTTGTAGTATTTTTTTTGGAAATTGATTGTTTTTTTTTTTTTGTAAAAAAGCTTTTTTGACGTTACGTTTATCTATCGTTAGCGAATTTTGTATTTGAAATAATATGTGAATGTCATGTTGAAGACTACTTAATAATAAAAATTATTTCCGTAGGTATATTATATATTCTTACTTTATTAAGTAAGAATTATGCATAAAATTAGGCAAACAAAAATATAACAGGCAATCGCTTACAGTGCCTATTTGCTACAAAAGTTTTGTTGTGTTATTAAAATCATGAACGTTTTCAAAATTAATTCTATTCGAAAGCGATTCCAATTTCAAAATTCACTGATAATCAGGCATAGACGAAAATCTTTGTAGTCAAAAATTTTTAAAAGCGAGGGAAATAAGTAAATGTCACTCTCAATTTCGCATTTTAAAATGAGTTACATACATAATTTTATTGCAACATTACAGCATCCAGACAGGTCGCCTGACCTAGGTCACGTCTAAGTTGTCATCTTGCGAAATAGGTCACAGGCGATTTCGATTTTAACGCTAAACTAGAATAATATCGAGTTTCAAAATCGATATTCCATGAGCTAGGTACCTATTAGTTAAAGACCCTATCTAGATTATTTTTTCATCGTTTATGTAAATTATTTTTTGTATGCACAATATTGCTGCCATTTATTTACACAGAAGTTTATTTTTTTATTTAGCATTCATTTTTAAATCAAATTGTGACGCAATTATGATTATTATTTTATGTACTTGAAAATTAAATCACTTAAAATACTTACCGAAATGAAAGTTAATTATTGTAAGCTGTAAACATTTTTAATACTTACGATATCATTTTAAATACTTGAAATGATGACTAGGTATTTTCTGTCCTAGATTTGTGACAAAAAAAAACCCAGTTCTTTAAGACCGGACCTTGTCACGTCACTTCGAATCATAAATCACAAGATTAACACTGGGACTATAGAAAACACGACACAATAAAAAAGTGAATAGGACAACCAAATTTAAAAATAGAACGTTTAAAAATAATGTTAGAATAGAAAATCTTTACTACTCACAGAAGACATTTTACACACACGTTTATCTGCCGTTTTCACACAAAATCCACAGTTTTTCCTTCTTGCACTAAGAAAATATATTTGTTAAAACGGTTTTTATATAATTTTAAGTGCTATTTATTTACAAGATTGTGTTATTTTGTTAATTTTAATGTTTTAAGTGTCCTAGCGAGCGGATCACACCCCAATCGTAAGGGATGTTGTTCTCACGGAATAAGAAATGCATGGAGTCGTTATTATGTTGTAAAAATATTTTTATGACTATGTTAAGAGTTGGGGTGGATTTTTGTGTGTGAATAAATATTTGTGCTGAGGATTTTACTCGAGTTATGTTTGTGAAATAAGCAGGGAACAGCAGGAAACTTTAAAACGTAGCAGTTTAATGAAATAACGTAACGTTCATATTATTAGGTATCTTGTTGTGTTTTGTCGCTTGTATGTTACTGATACATTACCGGATTGTTTGCTTTTTGGTGTAGATTTTTCGTAAATCATGAATTTTTACTTTTTATTTATTAAGTTCCAGTAATCTGTGACATTAGTCTGTTAATGAGTGCATTTATTTCACGTATTATACTCGTACATAACTATCTCTTTAAAGGCTCTTTGTACCGATGAATGAATGAATATTCTCCATTTTTTTAATAACATAATAATACTTGCCATATTAAGCCGTTTTTCAGCAAGCAATGTCCATCCGCCAACATATTTAAACTTTAAAACTGAACCATTGACCATTCACTAAAACAAGCATAAATAAATAAATAACTAAAATATTTAATCACAACAAATCTCCTTAGCTTCCTTTGTGAAGCAGGCTCCCTCTAGCGATTACCACGCATGCGCGAACTTTAGTACCGCGACTGTTACAGTTTTTGGCGCCCCTAGTTATGAATTAGTTTCGGAAAATTCCGCTAGGGGCGCTGCTGTGACAAAATGTTTAAACGTTTACATTTAAATAAGCCTATACTCCTCGAAGTGTTAGGCAGAAGTGTAGGACGCCATTATTTCACCACTAAAGTCCCATGTAATATTGGGCGAGCTTACTTTCCCGTTAACTAATAAAAAAGCTGAATCCAGGCTGCTTGCTACTGACAAATCTTAATGGAAAACCACAAATAAATGTTTGTGCGACCTGAGGATCAAACCAAGGACTCCACGCTCCGTAGTTGCGCTAGTGACCACTAAGTAGAACGAAGCAGTTTCTACAGACGATCGTGAATTTGTTACGTAAGAGCATCGTGAAGCTCTGAATTTTCATACAAAAGAAGTGTTTCCCCTGTAAACATAAGACTATCTATCATAAGTTTTGGAAATGTTGTAGGTATAATGAAAAACTAGGTCCGTACGTTTTTATTATAAAGAAATATTGCATACGATATATGTTATTAGGATATAAATATCTATATTTTTAGTGTTCCGTATATCAAAAGGAAAAAACGGAACCTTTAGAGGATCACTCGTGTGTCTGTCTTTCTGTCGGTCTCTCACAGTCAATTTGCTCCGAATCTAATGGATCGATTAAGTTGAAATGTGATACACGTATGTATTTCTGTCACTCAAACACGGATGTGTAACGTAAATAAATGAATTTTGAATATGGGGGTCAATTTTGGAGGCCAAATAAGAAAAAAAAAAAGTTTTGCAAACTGTACCGTGTGACAATCAAACGAAAGGGCTTACTGTGAGGGTCTCAAGTATATTTTTTTATATTTTTTAAATGAATTATTTTAAAGTTATTTAAAAAAATAGACGAAAATTTACCATTCCCTCCCTTATCTCAGAAAGTACTGAGCCTAAAATTTTGAAAAAAAAAAAAACAGAAAATAGTTCGGTACCGGAAACACAGATACAGTACAGGAAAACTTATAAGAAGTCTATGGTCTTAAAAAAACATGGTAAATCTCTCAATACTGTACATACAAACTTACATTTGCAGTTGGAAAGTATGGGAGAACATGTTTTTCAACTACAATGTTAAGTTTGTTCTTGGGATAAATTCATCCCAACTACGGAACCCTTCATTGTGCGTAGTCCGACATGCACTTGGCCGGTTTTTTAATTAAAAACTTCGAGTGTTTCATTTTTTTTTTTAATTAAACTGAACTGAATTACTAAAAAAGAAAAACGTACAGACCTACAATATAATGAGACCTGAATTGTCTCATTTCGTAAAGGTTTACGGGGGTTATAACGCTATCGCTCGAAACAAATTTTCAAAAAGGAAATGTAGGTAAATACCTCCAAGACTCGCGCCGCATATCGGTACTTCACAATCCTCTTCAAACGAAGTTAAATGTGATAATTGGTCTCTTGCCCTCAGATCACTTGCAGTACTGTGTCTCCTTCTTTCTCCCTTTAATCCATTCAATCTATCTTTAAAATATCACCAATTAGCGATAAGACCGCCCAAAATCAATCTATCTAGTCTTTTCCCAACTATATTGGGGTTGGCTTCCAGTCTAACCGGATGCAGCTGAATACCAGTATTTCACATGAGGCGACTGCCCATCTGACCTCCACAACCCAGTTACTGGGTCGCACGATGCCCCTCGATTTCTTTTGCGATTCTGACTACCCGTAACGACAGTCTTACAAATTACACATTTAGGCTGCAATCAGACGGACTGCACAGCAACAACCGCACGCAGTCGATATATTCAACTGCATGCAGTTGTACGTTTGACTTCGTACAGTCGTGACTTCAACTTCACACGGTTGATCGCTAACTGTATACAGTTAGTGTGCAGTTAGTCAAGGAACAGATAACTGTATGCGGTTAGGAATGGACAGCGCACTAACATAGATTTTGCATAATTATGCGGCCAAAATTGAAGATTTTAAACTAGTTACAAATACAAAATGTAATATCTTTCTACGTTAACAATAGAACAGACGATAATAAACCGGTCTTCTCGGCTTCAATACCCGCGCGGGGTACGTATGCAGGTAGTCGGAACTTGTTAGTCTCCCGCTACGCACGCGCTTTCGCTCTTTACGCTTTTAAAGTGACTTGTTTTTCGTCGTCAATATTTTTGATTTGAAGACAGTTTTCAAAGTAAACAATATGGATTCGAGTGCTTCAGGTAAATACTATTATTTATTATAGAAATTGTCAACCTAGTATAATTAAAAAACCTTTATTTTAAACCTTCAAAACATATTACGTTTTCTTGAAAAAATATTCTTGATTTTTCAGTTCAAAAGTAATTTAGTTATATTATCGCTTCCTCTCGCCTCAAAATTATTATTTATTATAATACTTAATACTCTTTTCTTATAATTCTGATAAAAATCAGTTGCAGGTAGGTGCAGGTAGGGTAAAAAAAGTTATGTTGAAAAATGTTCCAAAAAAAATTTTTTTTCTTTTTCGTCGTAGGTTCTCCTGGCTCATCCGGAACAAAATTAGTCACCCGTCAATTTCTCTACGATAAAATGAAAAGCCAAAATTTATTAACAATGGATGAAAAATTGGCCTATTTAGAAAATTACCTGTTTTCTTCTTACGGTGACACAGAGGAAAATATAAAAAAACTAAAGCGAAATATTGCTTACTTCAAGACTGCCATAAAGAAAAAATGGTCTAAAGCACAAAGAAAAGAAGAGGATTTCTTAAAATCTAACCACTCATGGTTAAATGGGACGTTTGAAATCCCATTCCAAGCCCAAAATCGCCCAGGCCGCCCTTCAAAATCATTTGAAGAGTCAAGTGAGAGAAGCAAGCGTCGCAAAACTGAAGTGGTTCGCTCGGCCGTAGGCGATTCTGTTATCATTCATGCTGCTCAGTCAACTTTGAGAGCTAAGGGACTTCGAAATGCATCAGAAATCCTTAAAGAAATCACAAAATCGCCAACAAGGGCAAAAAAAATAAGAAATGCTTACAAGTCATCGAGTGAACCCGACAAACACAATATATTAACACCTCAAGAAGCATTGGCGATGTTTATAGAGGCCGACCTTACACGACAGCAATATGAAATCATACGTAAGACAAATAAGTCGCTCTATCCTTGCTACGACAGATTATTAGAGGCCAAAAAAGAATGCTATCCACCTGAACAACACATAAAAGTGACGAGTCTGTATGCAGAGAGTACTTTGCAAAGTCTTATTGACATAACTCTTATGCGCCTTTCAATGTACTTAGAGGAAGTACTTTTATCTATTAGTGAAGAAGATAGACAGACTTTAATTATTATAAATAAATGGGGATGTGATGGCTCCCAGCAAGCCAGATATAAACAAAAGTTTGAAAATCCTGCTGATTCGGACGCCAATATATTTTTGAGCTCATTTGTCCCGTTACAAATACTTTGTGTCAAGGATAACAAAAAAGTTATTTGGGAGAATCCTTCTCCATCATCTCCCCGGTATTGCCGGCCTATAAGATTCAGATTTCTGAAAGAATGCAATGATGTGACCAAAGAAGAAATCAGTTACGTTGAAGAATCGGTAAAAAATTTGGTTCCTACCGAAATCGAAATAAATGGAAATAAATTTACCTACAAGCACATTTTCAAGATGACTATGATTGATGGCAAGGTTTGCAATGCTGCAACCGACACTAAGTCTACCAGTCGATGCTTTATTTGTAAAGCCACTTCAAAAGATTTTAACAATCTAAGCAAAAAATATGATGTAAGTCCTGAAACTTTAGACTTTGGAATATCTGTGCTGCATGCCAGAATCAGAATTTTTGAGAGTATTTTGCACTTAGGCTATAAACTAGTAGTTCAAAAATACAGACAGAAAAAAACAACGGAAGAAAAAGACTTGGAATTGGCCGCTAAACAAAAAATCCAAGACAGATTTAAAATTGAAACCGGGTTACTCATTGACATGCCTAAGTCCAACTATGGGAATACAAATGATGGAAACACCAGCCGTAGATTTTTCGAGAATCCCCAATTGGCATCCGACATAACTGGAGTGAACTTCGATTTAATTTACAGACTGAAAGTCATTTTAGAAACGATTTCAAGTGGATACATTATTGACGTCAAGAAATATGATGAGTATGCACTAGATACCGCCAAATTATACGTGCAGCATTATGGGTGGCACCCGATGACCCCTACTTTGCACAAAGTTCTCATACATGGTGCTGCCATAATAGAGAATTCACTTCTCCCAATAGGCCAATTGTCGGAGGAGGCTCAAGAGGCCAGAAATAAGCACTTTCGCATGTATAGAGAAAATTACGCAAGAAAATTTTCCCGCGAACAGTGTAACCGCGACATCTATAATCGACTATTATTGAGCTCTGATCCGCTCATTAGCAGTATTAGTATAAAACAAAGAAGGAGAAAAAAAATATCGAAATCATTTTCTCCGGAGACTTTAGATATGCTTTTACCCACCAAACCAGACTCCGCTTCACCAGAATCCTCGGATGATGAGGATCTGGAGTAACGAATTGGCATGGAGTATGTGTCGACTGTCGAGGGGATACGTCAATTCATTACTCACTAACGTTTAAAATGTACATTTATGAAATATATTTTTTTATGTCTGTGACGTTAGGTTTTTGACATTTTTTTTCATAAATATGATTTTTCTTGAATAAATATTTAAAATTTCAACAGAAAGTTGTTTTTTATTATCATTTATGTCATTTAGAATAGTTATAGCAATTAAAATAATTTTGGCCGCATAAAACCTAAAAACCTATCTATGTGCAGCGTGTGTCGACACTACACGACTGCAGCCGACCGCGTGAAGTTGAAGTCACGCCTGTACGAAGTCAAACGTGCAACTGCATGCAGTTGAATATATCGACTGGTTCCTGCTGTGTAGTCCGTCTGATGGCAGCCTAACATGCTCTCCGAGGCACGGAGGGGTCTCGCTATATAATGGATGGTCACCGGACCGACCTCAGTAAGCCTTCGATCGAACCGTGCGGCTGTTATTATTTAGCCACGAGCCCCTCTATTTAGGACATTGTACCCACCATAATAACAGAAATAGATTGATTTACCTAAAATACAGGGTGCAATCTAGATCATTGCGGAATTTATCAATAACCGTCTTGTTAGTCTTTGAAGTTCAGCAGGAAATAGCTAACAAGCTTTTTTTCTTACAAAAACATCAAATAAAATACCGTTTTATGTATAAAATTAACTACCGCTGCAATATTAACTTATTTCTTCATAAAAACGTATTTTGTGAACAGACAAACGGCCATAACCCATATACCTATCAACCTCATTGGTCCAAAAAGATTTATCATCAAGCTTTTATACACATAATCATCATTTAAAAATAACAGGACAGGAGGAAAAACTAGCTTCTGCCCGTGACTTCGTTCGAGTGAAATTTCTTGTTTTAACTGCTCATAATATACCGAGCGTTACGTTGCCAACGGCACGTCGCCAACGGCAGAGGCAACTTCAGCCGTCGACGCGTCTACGGCAGCCGCCACTGGTTGTCAACGGCAGCAGTCGCCTCTGCCGTTAGCGACTTGCCACTCGTGTATATGAGCACTAACATAAAATTATAGCATCACATCGCACGCGCGCGCTATTACTTCGTTTCCGCTTAGCGTTCTATCTTTTTTTTTTTACTCAGCTTCTAAGGGTGTCAAATGGCCTGTCAAATTCAAAAAAACAAGAATTTTTCAAATCCGACTGGTAAATAGTTTCAGAAATTAAACAAACAAACAGCACGTTCAAACAAACAAACTCTTCTGCTTTATTATATTATAAGATAAAATATTTAAAAAAAGATTCGACTCGAAAAAGCCACATTAAAAATCGATTCGAAACACGAAAACGAGATGCGCATATAAAAATGTCCGGGAGCTTTCGCCGCAACAAATTTAAAGGGAATATATTGCCGGCATCAATTTCAATCCAAACACTAATAAATTGGCATCTCTCAACGACGTTAGGAGCTGTGTAGCTAGACAGTTTATTAATAGCGAGCATATTTTGTAAATCTCTGACTGTGATCAACCCTCGGCTGAATTCAGTGTCGCCTGCGCCGCCGGGCGCGTCACCCGAAAAAAAAAAACGTTACGATTCGGTGAACTGTCACATTTTGGCGCGAGTTTCGAATTTCTTGTTTTGTTTTTCTTTAGGTTTGTGTTGTGAAGTGGTCGTGTGTGGTATTCGTGAAGGATTATTAATATTTAATAGTGAAAATAAAACCTGTTTTACATATAAATATTTTAAGCAGTGAATTAAAAAAAGGGCATCAACGCAGCCGGAATTTTAAATGATGAAACTTCGTTCCCTCATTGTTAAGTTTAATTTTGAAAAACTTGTTTTGCTCAATATAATTACCAGTTACAAAAAAATATGCTCAATTATAATTTCGGGAATTAAGTAATAATTTAATAGACTGAAGGAAAAATACAAAACCGTAGTTCCTATTAAGGTATAGCTAATTATACTAATGTTTAGTTTGCGGGTAGTCAGCCATACCTGTATAACCACGTGCCAAAGAAATCAATCAAAGAGATAGAAAATTAATAGATTTTTTTAAAATTTTAATCCTCATAAAACCAAAAACAATGAGTTACAACACTATTTACGGCAGCTACAACAACAATAACTACAAAGAGTTCGATTTTCAAAAAGAAGAAAAAGAAATCCTAAACGAACAATGTTGCCAAGTTAAAAATGAGCACAAAAATGGGGACATTTTGGAGGATAAGGATGAAAGTCATGTTCAGCACGTATTGGGGCCTAGCAGGAGATGTTTGGCCTGGGCTTGCAAGGCTTGTAAAAGAAAAACAGCAGCTGTGGACCGACGGAAAGCGGCAACACTGAGGGAGCGACGGCGGTTAAGAAAAGTAGGTTGTTATCACAGAGCACAGAGTGGCCTCGGCGTCCCTCCTAGAGGCGGCATTGTCAACTCTTTCCATACAAACCAAGCGGCGTCACCGTCTAAGCTGCGGTTTCTCAGAAGAGCGATGACCGCCACTAACGGCCAAATTGACAGCTGTCATGAAAATTATGGCAGTGGCAAAGATTTAAATCGTTAGATTCGCCCTACCGCGTCAAAAGATAGTCGCATTTCTGTTTCGTTTTGACACCTCTGGCACACAATGACAGAGTGACTTCACTTGATTGACACGGAAACGCTATTTAATATTATGTGAGCTCACTCTTCTGAGTATTCACCCACGCAGAGAAACGCCTTCAGTGGCGATGCCGTACGTGCGAGTCGGACGACAAGAAAACAATGAACACCTGATTAAAAAAAAAAAAAGTCTTGCTATATTATAAAATTAACTTGAATTTGCAATTCTAAATACAATGAAAGATATTGATCTCTCCTATTATTATAACGGCCGTAATTAAATTCTATCCTTTTTACCAGTATTTGACATTAAGTCGAACCTTGCTCCCCAAAGATTTAAATCGCCAGATTTACCCTCACCGTACTTAGTCACAAGTTAAAGTGTTCATACTGAGAAGAGTGTGCTTACACTTTTTATTAGATAGCGTTTCCATGACAATGAAGTGAAGCCACTGCGTCATTGTGTCGGAGGTGTCAAAACGAAACAGAAATGCGACTATCTTTTGCCGCGGTAGGGCGAATCTAATGACTTAAATCTAGGCCGCTGTCATCTTTTTCATGACAGCCGTCACTGCAGCTGTTAGTGGCGGCCGCCCCTGTTCTAGGAAACCGTAGCTTAAGCACGAAGTCCGTAGTTTCGGCCGAAGTTACGGACTACGTACTTTATATGTGTATATATTATCACCTACGGACAATACATTAGTTTAGGTCCCAACCTAAGAATTAATGATACCATGATTTGAGTAGTTACCCTACTCCCGATGTGTTTTTGCCCGTCCGAAAAAGTTAATTAAGAGTTCACTCCTACGTTTCGACTAGTTTCGGACGCGTCCGTATCTTTGTTGACATAGAAGTGAGTAGGCCCCAGAAGTAGTGCGTTGAACGCACGTCCAGTGCCACGAATTTCCGTCCGAATTTTTGTATTGCCGTCTCTAAACGCTGCCGGCGCAGCCATTCTGTGCTCTGTGGTTGTTACTATTGATTTTTAAGTTACGTAACATAAAAGCTAACAGACTCAAAATAATAGTAGGTACATGTATATAAAAATACTGGACAAGTGCGTGTCGGACCACGCGCAATGAAGGGTTCCGTTGTTGGGATGAATTTATCCCAAGAACAAACATATCACTGTACTTGAAAAACATGTTCTCCAACTGCAAATGTAAGTTTGTACGCACAATATTGAGAGATTTACCATGTTATTTTAAGACCATAGACTTCTTATAAGTTTTCATTTAATCTCTAAGTATAGGACAATTTTACTGAAATTTTTTCAAAACTCGTACGCCTTCCAAAGGTCCGGGACCCCAGGGTCCCGAGAAATATCAAAAAAACAAATAATAATAATATAATAATAATAATAATAATAATTTATATATTTACATACCCCACCGCTGTATCTCTACGTTAACGTCGTGGTGGGGCTTGCGCGCTCCGAACTTTAGGTCTGTGCCGGTAGAGTTTACTTTGCCGGAACGGGTCTAGGATGAGGAGCCAGACCAAGTGAGATACAGAAACCCGCAGGGCAGCATGTGGCAAGCTGTTGGGCAGTAGCGACCCCACGGACCCTATCTCCCGGGAGAAATCTTGTCCTCATCTCTGGCTTGCCTTTATTGGCCGGCTGGAGTGAACACTGACGAGAAACAGAGCTCCCACCTCTTTGCGAATCTCCACTCAAGCCGGCCAATAAAGGCATTATTGGCTGGCTTGAGTGGAGATTCGCAAGAGCAAACGTGCTCGGAGGAAGGAAGTATTCCAGTAAGGTGCTGGTAGGAATCTTGACCGTACTTCCGGGATTGTTCTGATAGCCGTGGGATACCTCTCCTCTCCTCAAGCACCTCAGGAAGTGTTGCCCCCTTGTCGCTACGTCACTATGTGCTAGCGGCCGTTTCCGGGGCCCATTATTGAGTGTGCAAGTCACCCCCTGCCATTTTATCCGTGTATAATATATAACATTGGTCAGGCAGGGGACATAGTTCTTCCATAGTTCAAGTTACCCAATCCACTTTAGCCATCCAGACCTAGCCCAATATGTTTTGTTTCCACGTACAACAATAGTCCTGCACCAACCGGGGGTTGTCCTTGGGTGCACTTGCATAGTGCATACAGGGATAATCGCCGGTTGGTGCCTCCTCATCATTTAAAATTACCAAAGGGGCCTCTGCGAGTTGGCTTCGGCCCCTCGTACCAACCTCAACTCAGATATGTCAACAAATAAAATAATAATTTTATTCTTCAAAATGTACAAAAACGTTACAAGAAACAATATTTTTCATCGTTTTTATTGAGGTGAATGTATGTACAGAGTCATTTTAATTTAAGACAAACGGCTCCCAAACTGAGACGTGCTCGTATCTTGGGTAGTCGGTGGTCAGCCGTTTTAGATGTTGTATATCACCACCTTATTTTGTGCTATTATTAATAATAATAATAATAATAATATTCCACAACTATCACACAACGCCGTCTAGCCTCAAGCTAAACAGAGCTTGTGTTATGAGTACTAGACAACTGATAAACATACTTATATATTTCTAAATACATACATATATAGATAAATTACACCCAAGACACAGAACAAATGATCATGCTCATCACACAAACATTTGTCCTGGGTGGGAATCGAACCCACGACCTCCGGCATAGCAGTCAGGGCCACTAACCACTAGACCAACAGGCCAGTCATTATTAATTTACACATAACAATTTTACATAATTAATTAGCGTCTTTACAAAATAATGTGTATGTTTTGTGTTAAATTATTATTAAAAATTCTAAGACTAAGTTTTATTTTGCTATTTCAATAAGTTTCTCAGACTCATCATAAGTTAACAACTTTAATCAATTAGTTAATTTATCTTTGAAATTGTGCTTATTTAGTTTATATAGTATTAATTTCATTGTACAGCCTGGAATTCAATAAGTTGTATGTCGCTGTGCGAATATATATATATATATATTTGAAACCCTCACAGTAAGTCCTTTAATTAAATTTGATATGTCACACGGTACAGTTTGCAAATCTTTTTTTTCTTTCTTATTTTCCCCCCAAAAGTGACCCCGTGTTCAAAATTCATTTATTTACATTATACGTCCGTGTTTGGATCACAGAAATTCATACGTGTACCAAATATCAACTTAATCGGTCCATTAGATTAGGAGCAAATTGGCTGTGACAGACGGCCATACAGACAGACATACGAGTGATCCTATAAGGCTTCCGTTTATTCCTTTTGAGACCCTAAAAAAGAGTGAAAAGAAAAGAAGGGCATCAAAAAATTCACAGGATCGCTGTCAATAGGAAAAGTGCCCAAAAGGCTGGCAGCATTGCCACGTTGTATGGCGATGCTGATTCATTGGCTAGAAAAAAGGCCACGTGAAGAGTCAACCAACCGATGGCGATGTCTCGAAATACCAAGTTCGCTCTCGGACCCCATGGCCCTAGTGTTTCAACCCCAAAAGGCTCGAACATATAAACTCCCAATAAAATTTCGCCGTTAGCACTTAACTTGCCAGTTGCCACTAATATATCTAAGTTACATGGAAAGCTTTCCAAGTTAGGTTTAAGTTCGTATATCTTGAAAGAACTTCTAAAGTCTTTTAAATGTATTGGATTCACATTTTTCACGATTGCTTTCAAGATTTTTATTTGAAAACTTTGGTTTTCAATGATAGAATTTTTACGAAGCTTGAAAAGCAATAGTTTGATTGCCTACCTACTTAAGTTGTTTTCCTACTGCAGCGGTAGGAACATACCTATACTAGCTTCTGCCCAAGACTTCGTCCGCGTGAAATTTCTTGTTCCTCCGACCCACCCCGTCGAATGGCATCACCTGCGTTTTTGCTTAGCGTTCTTACTGACTTTTTTTTTATCGGCTCCTATGTATCATAGCGTGATGTTAAACAGCTTGTAGCCTTCCTCAAGAATTGGACTATCAAATGCAAAAGATTTTTTTAAATCCAGAGATTAGCGCGTAAAAACAAACAAAAAAAAAAGATGCATACTTAAGCTCAGTCAAGTCTTTAATATTTTCGCCAGTTTTCAAATTCTTTCCTTTATCAACTCAGGGGCGGCAGTCTCGACACACGTAACGATAGCTTTACGACTGAAATCGCTCGCTAAGTCCTAATAACCCTATTAGGACTTAGCGAGCGATTACCATTACCTAACCTAACAACCTAACTATTACCATTTTGCCCGTCTAGGTACCCACCTAGACGGGCAAAATGGTAATAGTTAGGTTTTTTCAAAGACAGTTATTGGCCACTTCAAATTAACCTTGAATAACGAGGAAAATTGGAAAACATGATTAAATAAAAAAAACGGTTCTCGTCGCAACTGGTTTGAAACTATAAATGGTTTTTTCGTGCTTGTCAAGCAATTTTGACCGTCTTAGTACTTCATTAGGACGTAGCGAGCGATTTCATTCGTAAAGCTATCGTTACGAATGTCGAGACTGCCGCCCCTGGACACAATACTTTATTAAGCTACGGCACGAGCAGACTACCTATTGCATAAAAAACTATCCTAATTAAAAATGCGAAAGTGAGTTAGTTTGTTAAGCTTTCACGCTAAAACGGCTGAACGAATCTGGATGGTGTAGTACGTTCCAGTGGGATAATTTCCGACCTCCAAGCGGGCAAAGCCGCGGGCAAGCTAGTATTTAAAATAACTTGATAACAAACATCAAAAATTAAATTAATAATTTAAAAAAAACCCTAACGCAAAAAGAAAAGCGATCATTTAAAAAGTAAAAAAAACTTTTCAGCAAAAAATAAAACCGACTTCCAAAACAAAACACTACAAAGTGAAAAATAACTTTAATTTCGGTAGTCGGTGTCTTGGGTTTTGTATTTTCGTTTTTTGCCACCGACTTCCGAAATTAAAGTTATTTTTCACTTTGTAGTTGTGGAACCTACCCCACACTAATTCGAATACATAATTGAGCACAGTAATTGTAGGTATAGCCATGTAAATAACAGTGATAGGAAGTTATTAAAACACCATCACATCATCCACATAAAATAAGTGGGAAATATACGCATTATTGAAGCTAACTCAAAAACTTCCCAAGCAAAGTTAATAAAATTTATATGGGACCACCTCGGAAGTATACCCTATCAAACAAAAAAAGAATTTTCCAAATCGGTCCATGCGTCTTTGAGTAATCGCGTAACAAACATACAAAAAAAAAAAAAAAAAAACATACAGACGAATTGATAACCTCCTCCTTTTGGAAGTCGGTTAAAAATAATACCTATCGTTGAGCTATCAAATTCGATCGAGTATTACCTATTTACGTATGTATATTTTAATTATAGAAATTGAGGGATGGCACGATAAGGTTTGCTCATTGAAATGGCGCTATAATGTCGCGCCGGAGTACCGCTAAGTTTAAAGGAATAACTAAATAGCTAAAATAGGGAGATTGCAAGATAAGCTCCGTCTGCGTGGATATCTACACTTGACGTTGTTAGTGTTCAGTTATTTATGGTTAGTTGTGTCTATAGAAATTATTGAAAAGCATCTGCTCAGATATTAATGGTAACTTGTAGTGTATGCAACTTATTGACATTTCAAATTGTTCAGAAGTATTTGGTCACCTTGTCTGCTACAATATATCTGACGGCGACTGTACACACAAATAAACAGACGAAGAAAGGAACAGAAAAATACGTACAAAGGTGATGTTTATTTGTAAAGAAATCTCTTCCGGCATACCTGCGATAGGACAGAGGATAAAAAGAGATGTAGACACCTTGTATTAGAGTAGAAGAGAAAATAAAATACATAAAATAAAAAATACAATTCACTTAGCAAATAAAATATACTTAAATCAATAAATCTGCCTAGCCTTTTCCCAACTATGTTGGGGTCGGCTTCCAGTCTAACCAGATGCAGCTGAATACTAGTATTTTACATGGAGCGACTGCCTATCTGACATCCACAATCCAGTTACTGGATAATACGATACCCCTTGATAAGACTGGTTGTCAGACTTTCGGGCTTCTGAGGACCCGTAACGACTGTCAAAGATCCACGAATGACGGCAGGGACCAACGGCTTAACGTGCTTTCCGAGGCACGGAGGAAAAATATATAAATGATATATGATAAATGATTTTTATTTCTGTAAGTAGGTTTGTGCAAATACTTTTACAAGTCAATCATGTTTTTTTTTTTAACTAGATGAGGTGGCGCTTCCTGTCTGACTACTCTGAGAAGAAAGACCGAAACAAACTCAGAGGTCACAGTCTCTTATAAAGTCCAGACATAATCTTGGTCACTTCATGTGAAGACCATGTAGATTGGTGTCTGAAATGGTCTTTTGAGGAAAGAACCACACAGATTGAGAGGACCTGTCCAGTTAGTGCACGCATTTGTCAGTAATCGCGCAGCTCATCTTAGAACTTAAGGAGTTCAACGATTCGACGAACAATACCAAAGAAAGGACATTGGGGTAGGCCGCATAAATTACTCAAACTGCCAGACCATGATTAAAAATAACTGTGAGAAAAAATGAAACAAACAAAAAAAGCAATGACCTACATAGTCACAATAAATTAAAATAATATAATACTTTACAAAGTAAATATTCTTGTCAACATTCAGTATGCAAAAATAAAAAGAGAAAAAAGAAAATTTGGAGCAGTTCAAACCCAAGCCTTTTTGTCCTCAATACAGGTTGATTTTTAAAACATGCGACAAAATTTAAGGGGGTGTTCTACCCATCAATATGAACAAATTTTACTATGGGACCAACTCGGAATTCGCAAAAAAATTTCGACCTTTTTATAAAAAATGGTCCAATCGAGTATGTGCTTTTACATGGGAAGGTAATTTTTTTTTTGCGAATTCTTAGTTGGTCCCATAGTAAAAGTTGTTCATATTGATGGGTAGAGCACCCCCTTAAATTTTGTCGCATGTTTTAAAAATCACCCTGTATAATCTTTAACGGTATAAAAAAGCTTTCTGACACAACTTGCGTTTAATGAATGATTCGAATTTATTAAGGCTCAGATCTTGAACGTGATATGAAAATATAGTCACCCATCACCCATCACCAGCCCCAGCAAGCGTAGCTTAACCTGATGGATCGACCCGCGCGGCTGTTATTACTCAGCCACGAGCTCCCCTCTATTACATGGAAATTAAACATAACTAGCCAAATGTGTGTTTGTAGTGCTGCCTAACCCTTCGGGAAATACATTAACTACCATCACATCACATAGTATTCCATTCGAAGGGTTAGACAGACGTGTACCTACTTACAAATGGCATGATTGTATTTTTCGCGGAGACAAATTAATCTGAATTTGAGATTAAATAAAAACTTTTTAGCAAAAAATAAAACCGACTTCTAAAACAAAACACTACAAAGTGAAAAATAACTTTAATTTCGGAAGTCGGTGTCTTTGGTTTTGTATTTTCGTTTTTTGCCACCGACTTCCGAAATTAAAGTTATTTTTCACTTTGTAGTGTTTTGTTTTAGAAGTCGGTTTTATTTTTTGCTAAAAAGTTTTTATTTTTCACTTTTTAGTTGTGGAACCTACCCCACACAAATTCGAATACATAATTGAGCACAATAATTGTAGATATAGCCCTGTAAACAACAGTGATAGGAAGTTATTAAAACACCAACACAACATCCATATAAAATAAGTGGAAAATTTACGCATTATTGAAGCTAACTCAAAAACTCCTCGAGCAAAGTTAATCAAATTTATATGGGACCACCTCGGAAGTATACCCTTTCAAATAAAAAAAAAATTTTCCAAATCGGTCCATCCGTCTTTGAGTAATCGCGTAACAAACATACAAAAAAAAAAAAAAAAAACATACAGACGAATTGATAACCTCCTCCTTTTGGAAGTCGGTTAAAAATAAAGCCGGTAACGAAAATAATAGGTTGGCAGCTACAGCCGGCGGAAAAAAGTAGAAAATGGGTATTCTTAAATTATAGAATGAGGCTGTGTATAAAATTAACTGAGATGAGAAATAAATATGAACAAGGTCACCAAACCCCACCTCGGTGTGCCCTACACTCGCTCTTGCATCTTGCATCATGTGTCGACGGAGCCCCGCTTGGCGGGGCTCTTATTTCTGTGTAAAGGATTTAAAGCAACCTAGCCAAACCTAACCTCGGGGTGCCCTTCGCTCGCTCTTGCATCCTATGCCGACGGAAATATTTTTACTGCCAAGTTATTTTTTTAGTAGCAAATAGTTAGCTGCCCTTTTAGCCCTTACAAATTCAGACTCCAAACTGCTATTGAGAAATTTCTACTGTAAAAAAAAGTTGGGAGTTGTCGTTGCACACCTGGTTGGAACGAAGTTCCTTTCGCTGTATACATAATTAGCCTATAAAGATTCCCACTGCTGGAACACAGGCCTCCTCTATGTGAGAGGGAGTGGGACATGATCCACCCGCGGGCCCAGTGCGGGTTGGGGACGTCACACGTCTTCGAATTTTTAGTTCCAGAACATGCCGGTTTCCTCACGATGTTTTCCTCATCTCACAAAGTTTGTTTGAATAAAAAAAAAGAAAAATAAAAGCTTTTGACAGTTAAAACTGACTTTTTTGGCATAACGCTTTTTCGTTACGTGATGATTTCTACCGGTTTACTCCTACCGCAAGCCGCGTTATTGAACTTCGTTCCAAAACCAAATAACAAATGCGCTAAGTAAAGTATAGTTCGCGTCACGTAAGTTTGCCGCTCTGAAGCCAGAAATCGGAATCTGTTTCATATTGACAGTTCAACAACATTCATTTCATTATTTACGGTGTTGAGCAGACAAACTTTTCGAACATATGAAGCAATGGATTAGCAATTTGCTTCAAAATGATTCAGATTCCGATCGATAGTGTTACTCAATTAGGGTGCAGGCTTTCCGTTGCGCATGGCATGGCGCGCTGATGTTTTAGTATAGATATTGACTACTGCGCATTTGTAGCCTACTTCAGAACGGCAAACTTACATGACGTGAACTACGTATACAGGGTTATTGGTAAAACACCAACAACCTCTTTAGGGGTCATTGTACTCATTATTATGAACAACTTTTACTATGAGACCAAACCTAAAATCGCGAAAAAATAATCAGCTGTTCAGTACATTTATATACGCTTATTTGGTCAAAATGTACTGAACAGCTGATTTTTTTTTCGCGATTTTAGGTTTGGTCCCATAGCAAAAGTTGTTCATAATGATGAGTACAATGACCCCTTAAGAGGTTGTTGGTGTTTTACCAATAACCCTGTATACATAGGTACTTATAATATTTATATTTTATCTCTAAATCCGAATTCCCGTACACTTACCGTGTCGTCTTGATCCAGTAATCCATAGAACGTGACTAATGGCTGAAGTCGCGTTATTTATTTATATTACATGCACAGACATGTCACAGGAGATTAAACGAGTTCATTTTAAAACTATATAGCTTTCATATGTTTAGTTTTATATTATCATTTTGAATGCTTAAGTAAGGGAAAAATAAGAATAAAAGATATATACATACAGAGTGGCGATTAGGTTATCACATTAATTGAAACTACATATTCAGGACATGACTGTGGTCCCCTGCGTTGAAATTTTTTGCCGGTTATTATAAAAAAAAAATGTTATTCCACACATTTTGACCACGTAGGTAGGAAACAACAGATTTTTTTTATAATAACCAACGAACAATTTCAACGCAGTGGGTTCCAGAATCATGTACTGAATACGTGGTTTCAATCAATGTGATAACCTAATCGCCACTTTGTATATATATATTATGTACAAGTATATAAAAATCATAAAAATAAAAAGGTGAAGAGCTCATAGGGCATCAAAAAATTCGTCCGCATCGCTGTCAATGGAAAAAGTGCCCAAAAGGCTGGCAGCATTGCCACGTTGGATGGCAATGCTGATTCTTTGGGCTAAAAATAGGCCAGCCCTCTGGTCCCGTGAAGAGTCGACCAACCGCTTGGCGATGTCCCGAAATACTCGATGAGCACTCGGACCCCAAGGCCCTAGAGTTTCAACCCCAAACGGCTCAAACGTACCTATAGCTCCCAATAAGGTTGCTATATTTGCGCCGTTTGAGGTTTTCTGCTCCTGCAGCAGCCGCCCCAGCACAACCCGCCGTGCTAAGAAGATGGGATGGCGCGAGGGTAAAAGATAACCAGATCCCGACCAGATCTCGACTTGTGTCTATGTGTGGCTTACGGCAGAACCCATTATCCTATTTTCAGTAATACACAGATCGCTATTGATGATAAACAATGGCGCCGATTCTCTTCTTCACAAACTAAACTAAATTCAAGTTTCTCTTCAAGTTTTTCTTTCTATTTAATTAAGAAAAGGACAGAAGGTAAGTATTACCTAGTTTAGTCCTGTCAATTTAGTCAGTGCCTGACGTAAATTGACGTAATTTTAGTAGCCAATTTTTTAATCACATCTAATCTTGTATAAGGAGTACCTTAATTTGACAGGACTAAACTGATATTTATCGTCTGTCCTTTTCTTAATGAAAAGAAAGAAAAAGATGCACTGAACTTAAATTTAGTTTAGTTTGTGAACAAGGGAATAGGCGCCAATATAATTATATTTGTTCTATCGTTCGTTCATGTTCTTTTGTTTTATGTAAATACTTAGCTATTTATAATCAGATCATTAGTATTAAGCGGTGATAAAATAAGATAAACTCGCCACAAAATAATAGGTCCGTTTTGACATGAGGGTGTCCCTCTTTGTCCCGCTATGTTTGTCTCTCTATGGCATATCAAACGATATGGGCTGTCAAAACGGACCTATTATTTTGTGGCGAGTTTAATAAACCCGGTTGATTGTACTAACATGAATGCTAGTACAATCGACCGGGCATAAATATATACCCAATGGACATGCGCATAACTTACACACACATGATATCATAGTCTTACCCCTTGGTATTGTACTACCCAGTAACTGGATTGTGCATATACGCATAGGGAGTCGCTCATGTAAAATACTGGTATTGTATAATAAATGATGACACACTCCTATATTCCCCGAAGGGTTAGGCAGAATACACCCTATGTACCCCATATTTCGTCAGATATGTTTACAGTTTCATTCCTAACCTCCATGTACATACCATCGCGGTTACTGGTATGGATTAACCACTTTTCAAACTTATTACTAAAGGCGTAAGGGTGAAAAGTGGTCACCCGCCATTTCCCGCGGTTGTACCTAATAGCGGGATTTAAAAAATATATATATACCTAATTCTTTTTCAAACCTACATTATACTTACTAGGTACCGTAAAATGCTGTAACTTCGCCAAAGAACTATATTTCGCGTTTGCTTAGTTTTTCTTATTTTCTGCCATTTGGTATTAATTTTACATTATTAGGGCAACATAATTTTTATTTTTTTTATAATGGTAGCTCCATTATTATTCTGTCAGCTGTGCGACAAAAACCGGTGGGAGTGAGTGAACATTTTTAGGGTCCTGTAACTTTTGCAGTTTAATTTACAGAAAAGGTGTTTTCGTGCAGAAATTACGTCCCAAGGTAAGAAAATACTGTCTATATTTTTAAGAAAAGGACTTGATTTCATTAAAATAACTTAGTAGGCAATGTTGTGCACTGTTTTGGAAACTTAAGTGCCACAACTTTGCCTGTGCCTAGGGCTGTCACTTGTCGGATTTTATTAATGATATATTTGTCTTAAGATTTCATTCAGTCAACTTAGCTGGCGAAAAATAATACTTAAATATTTTCTAGTGAAGCCATTTTATAAAGATATGTTGTTTATTATACCTATTTGTAACTATGTGACATTATTGCCAAAAAAACATTGCATTCGTGATTTTGACTCGCAATCTGCTTAATTTTTGAAAATAGTAAGTAAATAAAAAGTATTAAAAAAATAATCTGTATTTTTTTGGACAACCCTAGAGTTGGCAATATATTTGTGTGAAAAGTTTGTGGTGCCTGCTACAACTTTGCCCATTAGCTGTGAAAACAAAATACTACCTTCATGGCAATAACGCAACTGCCGGGGACTAGAACGGTGTCTCATGCACACGGAAAAAAAAATACTGAAAAGTTCAACATTATATCGAGGGTCCACGGGCTATTTGTATTAAGCGACATCCTGGCCGATATTGAGTTATTATCGTATCTACCTGCATTAAAAAGTGAAAAAAAAAAACGGAGATATAGATTGATTCTTAACCGTCGATAGGCCACTTTTTCGTAAAATATATTGATACTTTTTTACAATGTTCTTTTTCCGAATAATGAAAACTTTGAAATGCTCTCCTATATAGTTACAAACATGTCGCTTAATACAAATAGCCCGTGAACTCTCAATATAATATATTGAGATATCCATCTAGGTAAAGTTGTGTCTTTTAGCTACAACTTTGCCTACGACTTTGGGTGCTTGTCTTTCAAAAAAACAGCAGGATTTAAAAAGATTTGAGTTCTACCTGGCAAGGCATAAGGTCTGTTTATCATTTGAAACTCATTATAAGCCATAATAAGAAATAGGTTCAGAGATACGAACAAAAAACGTTAAAATCCAGGTAAAGTTACAGCATTTTACGGTACTTCAAAATGAATCATCTATGCCTATAGCCTTTTCCCAACTATGTTGGGGTCGGCTTCCAGTCTAACCGGATGCAGCTGAATACCAGTATTTTACATGGAGCGACTGCCTATCTGACCTCCACAACCCAGTTATTGGGTAATACGATAGTTGGTAAGACTGGTTGACAGACTTTCGGGCTTCTGACTACCCGTAACGACTGATCTAAAAATGACAGGCGGGACCAACGGTTTACGAGGCACGAAGGGATCTCGATATAATTATAAGATGACTGGTAATTTAGAGACCGATACTTAAAAACGCCTAATTGTACTCCTGATAACAAACAACTTTTACTATGGAACCAAACCTGAAATCGCGAAAAAAATTCAGCTGTTCTCTACTTTTATGTTCGCATATCACGTCAAAATGTAGGGAGCTGCTGATTTTTTTTGCCCTATATAATGGATGTTCAGCCATCTACGGCCCGACCCCGGCAAGCGTAGCTTAACCTTCGATCGACTCGTGTGGCTGTTATTAGTTAGCCATGAGCCGCTCTAGTAATACAGCCGCAAAATAGCGCTCATTTACAATTAGACGCCAGTAACGTGAATGTCTATTACCTATGTATATTATCATTAAAAACTGTAGAAGCATGTAATTTATTCCAGTGTCTGGCTATTAGCATGTACACCGACGTGTGTCGTAAATCGTTAATAAACTAAATAAAATGCTGAAAACGTACGTGAATTAGTTTTAATGCTGGTTGCACACGTGACTCAGAAAATATTTCTAAGCTAATTCACTTCCGTACCTCAGTTTACTGTGCCTATTTACAGAGAATACTAAAAAAAGATGGTTGGTATTTTTTAAATTTTTTTATTAATCAGTTATGTCAATGTGTTTATTTCAAGATTTCTTTTTTCGTAAGGTGAACTAACCAAATGTAGAATTAAAAATATTCTACTCTACTTTCTGTTCAATATTTATGATAACAGTGTTTTATAGCCTTATATGGTGTACGTAGTCTACTCGATTTATGCCTTAGCATGACGTGTGACCACGAAGTTATAGTTTTTATCTATTATAACTTCGTGCGTGTGACTCCGGATTTTAAATTTGTCAAAAAGTCGGGTAAAAATAAGAAATACGGCTCCTTTCCCGGTAAGTTTCATTTATTCATTCCTTAAATACCCAATTAACCTTTTTCTGGGACAGCTGGGTATTTATAGGTTATATAATAAAGCTGAAGAGGGGGAGGTATAAGCTGCTAATATAATAAAGCTGAAGTGTTTTTTTTTTTGTTTGGAAGCGCTATTGTCTGGTACCTACTGCCAGGATTTGAAAAATTCGTTTAGCATATTTTGATAGCCCGATTCTTAAAGAAGGTTTTATGCTAGGTACGAAGGATATTTAACCGAGCTAAAAGAAAAAAAAGTTAAAAAGAACGCCAAGTGAAAATAAAGTAACAGCGCGGGCGGACGATGCGATGCGACGCATCGCGGTGGGTCGAAGCCGAGGGAGTTTTATAAAAATGTGGTTGTTATGTTAGTATAATTGTATATCTTAAGACTTCCACACGAACGAAGTCGCGGGCAGAAGCTAGTTGCATGAATAAACGAAATAAATTCAACAAACTGCAAGGCATGTAGCCGCGACAGTCTAAACTAGGTGTAACACTAAAAATACACCACTCAGCCGATAAACTCAAGAAAATACGACATACATCTTAATTTCACATAAAAACAAATTTACTACATCTCTCAAACGCGACACGATTTATTTTTATACACGACCGTTTGTAGCGCTTGTGTTACTAGCCTTAAATATTATGATAGTGTCACATAAATCTGTCAAACTATATGTCAACTATGACATTTGTTTTTTTTTTAGTTATTACGAATAAACTATTGGGCTATACAAAAGTGTTATTAAAAGTTGTATTATTGTAATTTATTTTGATAGAATTGAGTATTTCTGAGAGATTTTTATCTTTGATGTTTTCGACGTTTAAATCTTTGGAGCCTCGTAAGTCTAACAATTATGCTGAACTTGGCTGACTTGCTGAACTTTTATTTAAACACGGTTCTGGTATATTAATTTTACATTGGAGAATTTTTAATAGCAGGGTGCTACTAAAAAATCTGCTACTAGCAGCAATCCCAAAAACATTTTAACTGTACTTAATGCGACGATAACCGACTTTTAATGATTTTAAACTGAAGATCACGTCTAAACGCGTATTGTTAATTATTTGGAAAAAAACCTGTTAAATAAGAGAATTTTCCTAGTAACTTCATATGTGAATATTTTACATGATGTTTATATTACATAGTGTAATTAATTTGTAAAGTCATATCTGACGTGGATAAAAAACAGAATCACGCAAAAACTGTGAAGCGTATTTTTATGAAACTTTCACCATTTTAGAAGATAATTTAATTGTTTATCTTTTAGTATAAGTGGTTTTATATAATACATTTTGTTTTGTGTATAATAAATCCTAACTAATATTATAAATCCGAAAGTTAGTTTGTTTGTTTGTTTGTTACCTTTTCACGCCTAAACCACTGAACCGATCATCCTGAAATTTTGCATATACGTTGTCACGTGTACAGAAACGGACATAGGGTATTTTATCCCGAAAAAAGTACTGTTCCCGAGGAAAACAACAATAACATTCTTATGATAATATAGATGGCGCCACTTGCCTTTCGAATCATGATTGAATTATATTATTATAGAAACTTTAGTAGTGTGTTAAGAGTTTTTTCCGACAACCACGCGAGCGAAGCCGCAGGCAAAAGCTAGTTAATAATACGTCTAATTTGTGCCTACGCTCCTTAATGGACGAGTATTTACATTTTGTTTTATGTATAATAAATGAATGATGCGTCTAATTGTGCCTACGCTCCTTGATGGACGAGTACTATTACTGGCTGGCCGTACGACGCGTTGCGTTAGCTCAGTACAGAACACGCAATCTAACCACTCAAGGCCATTGGCATATATCTGCGTCTTAACTCAACTTTATACAGTTTGTAAGTGTAAACAGTGGCAACTTTTTAAGGGGTCACTGTAGGTATTCATCATTATGAACAACTTTTACTATGGGACCAAATCAGAAATCGCGAAAAAAAATCAGCAGTTTGTTCATAATGATGAGTACAATGCCCCCTAAAAAGTTGACACTGTTTACACTTACACTCTGTATATTATTTGAGAACCCACTTATGGCGAAAGCGTGAGGATAGCCCGCGATATTCAAATTGTCTAACATTTTTGCAATTTACAAGTCACTATTAGGTCGTATGTAACAAGTACCGTATTTACAGAATTATACTCAACTCTCTAAGTTCAAATTACCATATTAAAATCAAAATCAAAAGTCATTTATTCAAACTAGGCTGAGAATCAGTACTTTTCGAACGTCAAAATTACATACGACAGTCCCCTAAAACGCCCGCCCTTCACTCCTTCCTAGTGCTTTAGCTGAGGAGAAGTGACGCAACAAACTCCCCAGCAGCACAGCTGTCTGTTCAGTAAAAAAAAATAGTTCTATAAAACACTACGCAAAATAATATAAGTACATTACGCGACACAAAACATTAAATTAACACACGCCAATATAACAAAAAAAGAAAAACGAAAATTATACCGAAGCAGAAATAAAAATAAAAAACTATAAAACGTAAGCAGAACTTTATACCTAAATCTTCTATACCTATTGAATTACTATTTCATGAAATCATATTTGAGGGCAATTCTAAGAGATTGATAAGAGTTGTATTGATGATTCTTTTAAAATTAAATAGTTTTAATGAAAATCGTGTGACCGTGAGACAAAATTAAGTCTTTATTGTCACATTTGCTAATTTTAGCCCAGAACATAAAAAGCAATAAAACGTTCCCTGGTTTATTTTAAAATCATATCTGCCTAGCCTTTTCCCAGCTATGCTGGGGTCGGCTCTCAGTCTTACCAGATGCAGCTGAATACCAGTATTTTACATGGAGCGACTGCCTATCTGACATCCACAACCCAGTTACTGGGTGACACGATACCTTTGGTAAGACTGGTTGCCAAACTTTTAGGCTTCTAACTACATGACAGCCGGGACCAACGGGCACGGAGAGGTCTTGATATGTTATAGATGGTCACCCATCCACGATCCGACCGCGCCAAGCGTAGCGTTCCTCAACCTTCGGTCAACCAATGCGGCTGTTATTGTTTGACCACGAGCCCCTCGAACCCAGAACAATATAAACACTAAAAGCTATAAAACATTCCCTAGTATATTTTTCGGTAATAAATCAAAAGAAAAACAACAAAAATATCTTTAGTGCGACTTTCACCAATGAAACTGAACGCGATCATCACAGATAAACCGCATTCAAGAGCTGGCAGTGTCAATACTCCACGGAAAATAAATACACTTGCGCCGCACCGAATCCCTTTATTCACAAACTAAACTTTTAAGTTCAGTGCATCTTTGTCTTTCTATTTCATTAAGAAAAGGACAGAAGATAAATATTAGTTTTGTCCTGTCAAATTAAGATACTTCATAAACAACTTTAGACGTGATTAAAAAATTGGCTATTAAAAATAAAATAAATTGCTAACTAATTTAAATAAATTTACGTTAGGTACTGACTAACATAAATTTTGTTTACTCTGTGAACAAGGGAATCGGCGCCATTGACTGCCAGTCTTGATTTAAGTGCTGATCGCGTTTAGTTTCTTTGGTGAAATTCACCCTAGGTTATGCAGCGAACGGCTAATTTTGAGCCACAGCGCTTATTAGATACGCACCATTGACAACCACCGACCCGATATACCACAAAAATATAAAAAAAAACATTCAGTCTTTGGTCTTTAAATAAATGAAAGAGTTATTTTGACTGGGATGACATATTGTTTTATTAATTGTGTTAGTAAAATATATTTTTGGGTTTTTTATTGGGCTTGTGTTTCGGATAGAAAACAAAAATTGTAGATGTACTTTATACATAATATTGCTATTCACACCATGGCCCCGTTGGTCTCATAGTCGCAAGCACGACTGCTCAACGTGGGGTCCTGGGTTCGATTCCCAGGTCAGGCAGTCTTATTGAGTTGTTCCATTAGAAATCAGTAGCAGCCAGGAGTTAGGAAGTTGGTCCTGCGCCTGATCTCTGGTCGTGTCGGATTCCGGTCCCATCGGACTATACATATTGTGAAAGTAATGGAACAGAAACTGCACTTGTGTTTGCGCATACACTTGTGCACTGTCCAGGGTCAAATTAAATTAACTAGCGAAACTCCGCAGACGTGATGGGGTATCGATAGCTAAACACGTCCAAATAAAAAAGATTTACGTATGTATCACCTTGAATTAAATGAGAGGAAGTCGTATGCGCTTTGTGTTTAGGGTTCGGTACCCGTACCAAAATGGTAAAAAGGAACCCTTATGGTGCGACTCTGCCTGTCTGTCTGTCACAGCTGGATATCTCAAGAACCACTAAAGCTATCAACTTGAAATTTGGAATAGTTTTAGATGACGTTTGTCCAACTATTTTGCAAATAAGAAATAAATAAAAATGTATATATTAGGTTGGGGAAAAAGTCTTTTCGCATTATAGTATGTATGAACTTGTAATAAAATCTCGTTGGCTATACTATTTGTATCTGGCTGGTTTTGGTATCATTGAAAGTTTAAATTTTAAAGAACATAATTCCAAATTCAAATTAGGAAAATGTGTGATTTTCATTTGTTTTTCGTACCGTCAAGATGAGTGAATCTAATGAAGAAATTCGATACATTTTAAAATTTTACTACAAAAAAGGTAAAAATGCAACGCAAGCCGCGAAAAAAAAATTGCGATGTTTATGGACCTAGTGTAGTGTCTGTGAGAGTAGCACAAATTTGGTTTAAGCGTTTTCAATCCGGAAATTTTGATGTCAAAGATGCACGTCACTCTGGTCGCCCTATTACGGATAAAATAGATGCCATTTTTGAAAAAGTGGAGCAAGATCGGCATATCAGTAGTTACGACGTAGCTGAAGAACTGGAAATTGACCACAAAACAATTTTGGCACATTTGAAAAAAACTGGGTACACAAAAAAGCTCGACATTTGGGTACCCCACGAGCTCACTGAAAGAAACCTAATGAACCGTGTACTCATTTGTGATTCTTTATTAGAGGTCTAGGTGGCGGCATCCGCCGAATGGACTATACGGCGGATGCCGCCACCTAGACCTCCTCTAGACCTCTGAACTTGCACCTTCAGATTTCCACCTGTTTCGGTCTCTTCAGAATTCTTTAGGCAGTGTCGGGTTAACATCACGAGAGGACTGCCAAAACCTCTTGTCGCGGTATTTTGACCAGAAGTCCCAAAATTTCTATAGCAATGGGATCATGTCCCTACCTACAAGATGGCAAAAAGTTATCGAACAAAATGGTACCTACATAATTAGTTAAATGTAAATAAACTATATTAAAAAATGTTTTGAATTTTCTTAAAAAATGCGAAGAAACTTTTTCCCCAACCTATTATATTTTTTGTAACAGGGACTGAAAGGGGTCTTAAAAATTCGAAGTGAGTAGCCCCATTTAGAATTTTTAAGACAAGATATCTTAAGAACTTCTAATGCAATACAACTTGAAATTTGGAATACTTTTAGGTGACGTGTATATTTTTGCAACAGGGACTGAAAGGGGGTCTTAAAAATTAGAAGTGAGGCTACTAGGGCATGTGGGATATCATATGAAAGAGCGCTGTTTGCATATTCTCAATTTTTTCTTTCTTTTTTAGGCCGCATAGTTTTCGACTTCTGATGAAAAGTGTAAAAAAAAATACCGTTTTCCTCCCCCTCATCTCCGAAGTTTGCATAGAGAATACAGGAAAAATAAAAATATGTCTCTAAATTATATTCCACAACTATCACACAACGCCGTCTAGCCTCAAGCTAAGCAGAGCTTGTGTTATGAGTACTAGACAACTGATAAACATACTTATATATTTCTAAATACATACATATATAGATAAATTACACCCAGACACAGAACAAATGATCATGCTCATCACACAAACATTTGTCCTGGGTGGGAATCGAACCCACGACCTCCGGCATAGCAGTCAGGGCCACTAACCACTAGACCAACAGGCCAGTCAGTAAATAGCACAGTTATATATATATATATATATATATATATATATATATATATATATATATATATATATATATATATATATATATATATATATAATGATACGGAACCCTCGGTGCGCGAGTCCGACTCGCTCTTGACCGGTTTTATTTTTGACTTTTTAAGTGTGTGTCGTTGCTTTCAAAGTAATTTGTCTGACTTTATGGCAATTTAGAATTAGATTTGTGAAGGTGGTGTAGGGTTTTTTATAACATGACTTTACGCTTGTATTTCTCGGTGGATTTGGGTAAGTAGAGGTAGGTACAGTATACAGTATGTTAGTTTAAACGAGGGACGTATTCAAACCCAAAATAGTTCATACTTACATGATACTAATAAAAATATGAACAAAAAAAAACATAAATAACAGACAGAACCATACCAAAAATTTCTCAAAATGTCCCGCAACGTGTATGCACCCGTGCGCTAGCGACCACCAATGTTCATTATGTACATTAAATATCCCGCCATTCGTGTATGTTCATCAGTAAATAAAATGTTTTTGTCTAAATTAGACAAAAACCAGCGGCAAAAATTCACCCGTGTTTCGTGGTCGTTGACCCCGAGTTCTTGAATGGGTTTAACCTAATATAAGATTGTACGACGGAATCTGGCGGTTGGGAAACATCTCTCGGTACAAATTAATGGCTCCTCGCACGCTATCATTAGATAACGCGTAGGCACGAACCGTATCCCAATAATCTTTATTGGAATATTGATAACACGTCACTTTTTTTATAGAACAACACGATTACAGGACACATTTATCGCGAAGTAAGTGGGGTAGACACGCAGAAATAGCGGCGCACTCGCATGGACTGCGGTCAGCGCGGGAGTGTGTCGTCCTGTCGGTGCATCGGAGACAACACAAACGAAAGGGGCAGGGTTTGCGTACGACGGGCTTCCTTTTCGGCAGGATCGGGACGTGTTGCTGCGTGATCACTTTACTGTTTAAAAGTCCACTTCTTGCGCGCTCAGTGTTCATTAATAATGTACTTTATTGGACAATTACGTCACAAATTAAGATTATAGGTTTTTGACATATTTGGAACGAGAATCGAATACTGAACACCCACCCTCAATAAGTCCTTCGTTTAAACTAACATCGGTCTTTCATATTGGATACATTTCCTTTTTCAAGTTAATTCTTTTCGATAATATCCTAGAATATTGTAGAACATTCTAGGTGCTTGTGATGTGGAGGTATAAACATATTAAACATATTTAGCCGCCCTCGCGATCGGTTTAGTCAGTTTGAAGAAAAATGGACGAGCGACAAGTTCGAACTTATACGAGTACTTGTTAGGCCACAGTGCGCGGGCTGCGGCTGACAATATCAACACTGCATTGAGCGCTGGATGTACAAGCCATACGACGGTGTCCCGATGGTTTGACCGTTTTAAATCAGGAGACAGGAGCCTTAAAAGTCAGCCCCGCTCTGGACGACCACCCGCAATGCATGACGATTTACGCCGCGGACTGCAGTCGAATCCGGATGCTACCACTCGTGAATTAACGGAAGCACTTACTGCAGTCACCACGTCGTGGAAAACTATCTGCATGAGCTTGGGTGTCGAAAAGTTTTGGCTCGGTGGGTACCGCACATCCTTACAGACGCCAGTCGTGCAGTCCGTGTCGCTACCTGTCAATCACTTTTGCTGCGCTCCCGACGTAAAGAGTTTTTGTCTGATCTGATTACTGGAGATGAATCATCGATTCATTACGAGAACGATACACGTCGTGCTTTTTGGCCGCCTCTAGAAGAAACGCCACCAACTCAACCGAAGCTGAGTCAAAAGAACCGCTTAAAAGTTCTGCTTTGCTGTTTCTGGGATGCGCAAGGTATGCTGTTTTATGAACTATGATATTATACAATGAAACTATAAACACTAACAAATATTCAACCCAGTTCAGCAAACTATCTGCTGCAATAAAAAAAAAAAAAAACGACGAATACGAGTCAATGTAGTTTTACTACACGATAACGTTCATGTCGCATCTGACATTCGCCAACAGATGGAGAACTTGGGCTGGGAGACCTCGCCCCATCAGACTATCATTTGTTTAGAGCCCTGAAAGAACATTTACGGGGTAAACAATTTAATGATTTCTCTGATGTAGAGGCGGAGTTGAACAACTTTTTCGAGGCACAGCCATCAGAGTTCTGGGCGAAAGGCATCCAAATTTTGCCGGATCGTTGGCAAGAAGACTTAGATGCTAATGGTGATTACATCATTGACTTTTTCTATTGTAATAATAATAAAAAATAGAAAACGTAAACCATGTGTCTCACTACTTTTGTGCCAACCTGATATAAATAAATGCGAAAATGAGTTTGTTTGTTTGTTACGCTTTCACGCTAAAACCGCTGAACGGATTTGGATGAAATTTGGCACATGGTTAGACTATGACCTGTATTAGGACATAGGATACTTTTGATCCCGGTAGTGTGAGACAATTTCCGACACCACGCGGGCGAAGCCGCGGGTAAAAGCTAGTATGTATATATTTAGATGAATTTAACGCCATTTTACCCAACAATCTATAATTACCGAATGACACGCGTTCGAAAATCAAATGTGACAGTTCTTAAGAGCTTTAAAACGTCACTTAATTTAATTGTGCTCAAAGTGCAATCGATCCCTAGGGAGGGGCGTGTCACGGCATATTAACGGCCAGAGAGAAGCGTGCGCATATGTTAGCTCACCCTTTTTTATTTTAGGCGCGAGATTTTTGATGTGTAATATCTTTCCTGCAATCTGTGGGAGTGATTTCGTGAAAAGTGACGGAAGTGTTCGTGAAAAGGGACGGAAGTGTGTAACAGGAAACCCGGGAAGCGCGCGCTATTTGATTTGACCAATGAGCGCGCGCGGTGCTAGAGTTGGCCGTTAGATGGTACCAACCCAAACAGAGGTCAGACCCGTTAGAGTATATATGTTCTGTGTATGTCGTCATATGCGACTACTGTAAGGCTCGCTCGTTTTTTTTGTATTAATTAGGTTACCTACATACATAATTATTATTCACTTTGTGCATCACGTTTAGTGATAATAAAAAGAAGGAAAATGCCTACTTTTGTATTATCCTTCTTTTGAATAGGTAAAAAAAAAAAACTGAATTGTTTCATTCTACGTTAACACGACACCGACCAAATTATTTATACAGAATGTCCGGTAAAGAATAGATATCGTTGAAATAGGATATAATAGACAAATCCAAAAGTATAATAATAATATAATATAATATCTTAGGACATTTTTCACACACGGTCATCTGATCCCAAACTAAGCAGAGCTTGTACTATGGAAACCAGATAACTGATATACTACATACATTACTTTTTTTTTGTAACTACATACTTATATAGATTACACCCAGACTCAGGACCAACAGACATGTTCATGCACACAAATGTTTGTCCTGGATGGGAATCGAACCCACGACCTGCGGCATGATAGGTGGTATCTTAACCAACCACGCCAACTGGCCTGTCAATAATATATCCCAAGCAATACCTAAGATATGATATTTTTGAAAAAAAAAAAAATACTGTGCAGTTTCTAGTCACACTATTTACTGCTTCCTGTCGGATAGTCAATATTATAACAACAAATAACCGTTGGAATTCATTCATTTGTGGTCGTGGTGAAGAAGAAAACGTTACATTTTTTTTCTAAAAATCTAATGTAGTGTACTTCCTGGGATATATATGTATATTTTTTATTTTTTTTTAGTTTTAGAACGGCCATAAGGTCTAATATGCTATTTCAAGATTATCCATTCTTTACCGGACATCCTGTATATAGAAATTAACGTTCATCTGCTTTCGTTAAATTTTTCGATCATTCGGTAGGCGAGTACCGAAATCCAACATGGTTGGATCGGTTCACTAATTAAATAATTTTTCACGTTTGATTCACTTTGTGTTCAGACGTTTCACTTAGATTGAAAAATTCCGAATGAAAGGCAAAAATTAACAAAAAGTGAAGCGTCTGTTATCAGCTTTCTGCTCATCTATTTTGCCTTTTTCTAACTATGTTGGTATCAGCTTCCAGGCAAACCGGATGCAGCTGAATATCAGTATTTTACATGGAGTGACTGCTTATCTAACCTCCACAACCCCTTGGTAAGATTGGTTGTCAGACTTTCGGGCTTCTGACGATCCGTAACGACTTCCAAAGATCCACGAATGACAGCCGGGAGCAACGGCTCAACGTGCTGTCCGAGGGGTCTTGGTATGTAACGATGGTCACCCAACCACGGACCAACTGCGTCAAGCGTAGCTTAACCTGATGTTATTACTTAGCCACTTATAAGTACCTCCATACTAATAAAAACCTCTTGATCAACAGGTAAATGCTGCCTTCGAAGAGTTGCGCATCAGAGCCAGGGCTGGCAGTGGGAGACTGCCGAAGCTGGAAATATTACGTGCCGCCATACAACACATAGAAAGACTGCAAGCTGCTTTACGAGCCGCTGCTGTGGTAAGCATAGCATAGCGTAGGCGTAGCAAAGAGAATCTCCTCAGATTATAGCCCTATAAGAACGACTCGGATCTCAATGGTACAGACCATATGCCTAGCCTTTTCCCAACTATGTAGGGGTTAGCTTCAGTTTAACCGGATGCAGCTGAATAGCAGTATTTTACATGGATCTCTCCATGTAAAATACTGGTATTCAGCTGCTCAGGTATTCAGGTCAGGTAGGCACCTGATCTCTACAACCCAGTTACCAGGTAATACGATACGCCTTTGGTAAGACTGGTTGCAGTGGCGTATTTACCAGCAGGCTGAGTAGAATTTTTTTTGTTTTAGAGAAATTAAGAAAAAAAAATACATTATTAAATACCTAAATGTTATTAGGTCCACTCACACAATTCAATCAATGTGTAATATGTTTCACCACTTAATTATTATTTTTTTGTCTACCTTCATACGTATTTGCGTACCTACTCGTAGCAGTCTTAGACGCTTTTTACGTGCCATGTTCTTTCTGCTCATTCTACGAATTTAGTGGCAACTGGGGCTGCTGAATCGTGTACAGAAGCTAAGTGGCTTTTTCATGATGCTACAGGAAATACGTTTTTTTTTTTTGTGAGCTCGATACAATGCTGGCAAAAGTTAAACAGTCTGGTTGTCAGACTTTCGGGCTTCTGACGACCCATAACGACTGTCAAACATCCACGAATGACAGCCGGGACCAACAGCTTAACGTGCTTTCCGAGGCACAGAGGGGTCTTGGTATGTAAAGATCACCCATCCACGGATCAACCTGACCTCAAGTGTATACAGGGTGAAATGAATTCACGGGCATCCTTTGTACTCATCTTTATGCACATTTACTATGGGACCAAACCTGAAATCGCGAAAAGAAATCAGCAGTTTTTTCACATCTCATTTTTTCGCGATTTCAGGTTTGGTCCTATAGTAAAAGTTGATCATAATGATGAGTACGATGACCCCTTAAAAGAATGCCCATGAATTCAATTTCACCTTGAATATGCGGCGTCTCTCGGCAGGCAATGGCTTATCATGCGCCGCTGTATGGCCCGTCACCAGTGCATTTGAGGATCTTATGACTGCGTCAGTGAACGGAGAATTTTGGGTTTAACATAATATTTGAATTTTCACAACATTATTTGCCATCGTTAAGAAGAAGTGGGTACATACATGAGGAGTAATGGACGATTAGTTTATTATTTATTTCCTTTATTTCAGGCAACTATGGCCCATAAAACACAATAGGTACATAGGGTAATTGCTGTAGGAGAAGATAAAGAGCAAGATCATGAATGAAAAGGACAAAAAAATATTTTTCGTCCTTTTCATTTATGAGCTTGCTTGCATTACCTTGTTTCCACCTCTTTTTTTATGAGTGGCCAGTTACTAAAGCGTGGCCAATTACTACAGCAATTACGGTAGCACTCGTAGTGACGGCGTTGTGTTACGCTGCGGTGTCGCGTAGCCGGCCGCGGAAACGCCGATACAGCACACCTTTCGGCCAAAACTCTTCCTTGAGGAAAGTCACCAAAGGGTGGGTCAGAACGCGCACCACGAACGACTTGAACCTGGTGTTATGGCGCGCCTCCAAGCTCATCACAAGCTCAACCATCGCTCATTATAAGCTCAACGTTCATCCCAATGACGGTGGTACTAAATTTCAGGTTTTCGACTAGTTAGGCATAACATCACGCCTTGTTTCCACGAAGAGTTAGGGAGAGGTGTACATATAGTATACCCACATTTCGCCAGTTATGATTAAGTCCCATGTAATAGGGAGCGAGCCTATTTCCATCAGCCGGGCACTACTGAGAAATTCCAGATGGAAAAACTTATGCTCAGCAGTGCGACTGCGACCGCTAGACCCACGAGGTAGCTAGTCGAATAGTTAGATTCAAACAAAGTAACTAACTCCATTTCTGTATGTAGGTATATCCAAAACAAAATCTAACCTATCTGAGGTGCTAAAATGTGCAAGCTTTCTTCGCCCGGCTGACTATTTATAAAAAAATCCTTTACAAACTTGCATAGCATTATCAGCCTATAAATGTGCCCACTACTGTGAAACAGGCCTCTCTTCGAGTGGGACTGGGCCGTAATCGTAAGTACCACGCGGGCCCAGAACCGGTTGAATGTCATGTCTTCGAAATTTTGGTTCTAAGACATGCTGTTTCCTCACGTTTTCCTTCACCGTTTCGAGAGCAGTGGTGATGAAGTTATTTACACAAATTAAAGCGCCTTCAGAAAGGTCAGGTGCGTAGTACTCGCAACCGGCGTGCGTGTATAAACGAGGCAAAATGAGTATGTAAGGATCGTAGCAGGTGGCGTTCTGTAGTTTCTGCCTACCCCCATGGGAAGAAGGCGTGAGTTTAGGTATGTATATATAGGATAAGTTTAAAAGGAGTGCGGATATTTTAGAAAGTAATCAAGTGCATAAAACTGGACATGTTTCCCGAAGGTAATAATAAAATAAGTCGAAATCTTAAAATTGAAAATCGACTTTTCATACAAGGTGACTGGTCACGTGAATTATATTTGACACACTTTAAATTGACACACTTTTTTGACACACTTTAAATGTAAAAAAGACAGCAGATCTGTGGGGTAATTCTGTAGAAGTTGCTAAGTCTATTATTGGCTAAGTCTATTGTAGCACCTACTTTAGCTCGTATCTTTAATAACTGTATCGACTGTGGGGAGTTTCCTGACCTTATGAAATATAGTAAAATAATACCCTTGTTTAAATCAGGTAGTACATCAGACCCCACAAATTATAGACCTATTTCAGTACTACCTACGTTTAGTAAAATTTTTGAGAAATTAATTTTAGACCAATTGCAAAGATTTTTTAATAAACATAAATTATTACATAACAAGCAGTTCGGTTTTACAAAGGGTCGTTCAACTACTGATGTGTTGAACTTTTAGGACATATTTATAATGCATGGGAAGACAAATGCAATGCCTTGGGCATCTTTTGTGATTTGTCCAAGGCATTCGATTGCGTTTTTCATGAAACGTTAATCAGGAAACTCCGCCATTACGGGATCCGGAACACCGCTCTGGATCTTCTTACTTCATACTTGAGTAATAGGATTCAGAGCGTTGACGTTAATGGAAAAAGATCGCCCGGATCGATAATAACAATGGGGGTCCCACAGGGCTCGATTCTTGGTCATTTCTTGTTTCTTATTTATATTAACGATTTGCCCTACCTCATAAAGGATAATCATGATATAGTTTTGTTTGCGGATGATACTTCACTTTTGTTTAAACTTAAACGTCAGCAGCTGGTTACTGACGATGTAAACAGAGCGATCTCAAAAGTAGTTCACTGGATCAATGTTCATAATTTACTGCTTAATGAAAAAAAAAACCAAATGCATTAAGTTTACGCTACTTCACGTTAGGCAGGTGAAAACTAACTTGTTGATAAAGGGCGAAGAATTGATTCCTGAAGATAGCACAGTATTCTTGGGCTTAACTTTGGATGCTAAGCTTCAGTGGGGCCCACATATAGATAAATTGTCAAAAAAGCTAAGCTCCGCAGCATACGCTGTTAGGAAAATTCGTAATTTAACTAACACAGAGACCCGTTTAGTGTACTTTAGCTATTTTCATAGTGTAATGTCGTACGGTATTCTGTTGTGGGGAAATGCAGCCGACATTCAGACTACCTTTTTTTGCAGAAAAGAGCTGTTCGATGCATTTATAAATTAAGTCCGAGACAATCTCTCAGAGAGAAATTTAAGGAGATTAATATAATGACTTTGCCTTCTCAGTACATTTTTGAAAATCTTTTATATGCCCATAAAAACATTAAATTGTTTAAAACATACAGTGATATCCACAATATAAATACTAGGAACAAACACAAATTTGTTGTACCTCCAACAAGGCTCAAGAAAATAGGTCGCTCATTCAGGTGTTAATGTATACGCTTTTATAATAAACTTCCAAGCCACGTTCAATATCTGAGCCCTAATAAATTCAAATCATTCATTAAACGCAAGTTGTGTCAGAAAGCATTTTTTTACCGTTAAAGATTATATTGAGGACGAAAAGGCTTGGGATTGAACTGCTCCAAATTTTATTTATTTTTTTTATTTTTGAATACTGAATGTTGAAATGACTATTTACTTTGTAAAGTATTATATTATTTTAATTTATTGTGAATGTGAAGACTATGTAGGTCATTGCTTTTTTGTTTGTTTTATTTTTTCTCTCAGTTGTTTTTAATCATGGTCTGGCAGTTTGAGTAATTTATGCAGCCTACCCCAATGTCCTTTCTTTGGTATTGTTCGTCGAATCGTTGAGCTCCTTAAGTTCTGAGTTGAGCTGCGCGATTACTGACAAATGCGTGCACTGACTGGACAGGTCCTCTCAATCTGTGTGGTTCTTTCCTCAAAAGACCATTTCAGACACCAATCTACATGGTCTTCACATGAAGTGACCAAGATTATGTCTGGACTTTATAAGAGACTGTGACCTCTGAGTTTGTTTCGGCCTTTCTTCTCAGAGTAGTCAGATAGGAAACGCCGACCTCATCTAGTTAAAAAAAAAAAAAAAAAAACATGATTTACTTGTAAAAGTGTTTGTACAAACCTACTTACAGAAATAAAAATCATTTATCATTTGTATGAAAGGTTGAATTTTATTTTTTAAATTTCGACCTATGTTCCTTGGGAAAATTTGTTTAGTTTTATGCACCTGATTACCTCCTAAAATATCCACACTCCTTTGAAACTTATCTTGTGTATAGTAACGCGCCTGTCTGGGTTCAAACCCACGACCACTCGTAAGTCGCGGCCGCTACGACTGGGCCACCACTGCTCACAAACTTGCATGGTTTACCTAAAATGAAAAAAAAAAGTTCGGTAAAGTTTAGGTCTTTAAGAGACCAAGGCACGCTTTATTCAGAACTCATTCCATTCTAAAACTATAGCCTCAAGCCAACACTGACGGATCACTAGTTGAAAATGTTCCATGACATTAAAATTTCAAACAATCTGCCTAGTTTTTTCCCAACTACATCAATGTTGGGCTCGGCTTGTAATCTAAACGGATGCAGCTGAATACCGGTATTTTACATGGAGCGACTGCCTATCTCACCTCCACAACTCAGTTAATGGGTAATATGATGCCCCTTGGTAAGACTAGTTGTCAGACTTCCGGGCTTCTGACGACCCGTAACGACTGTCAAAGATCCACGAATGACAGCCGGGACCAACGGCTTAACGTGCTTTCTGAGGCACGGGGGGTTCCGGGATGTAAAGATGGTTCAACCATCTACGGACCAACCCCGGCAAGCGTAGCTTAACCTGATGGATCGACCTGTGCGGCTGTTATTACTTAGCCACGAGCCATGACATTAGAATTTCAATTCTCAAATTCCCAAGAAACATAACTTCTCTTCGCGACCACCAAAAATCAAAAAGCCACAAGCAATTAAAATGATCGCTCGTCTATAAGCGCGCGATTCTGTGTAATTCTATTCTAAGGCGTACGCGCACGTGTAGCGATAAATAATCTGCGGACGTGGATAGATGACAATTTAACATCGTGGACACACTAGCAACTGTATTAAGTATAGATAGAGAGACAGATAGTTGGTGGGTGTGTGCAATTTCACATCGCGACACACTACAGGGTTATTGGTAAAACACCAGCAACCTCTTAAGGGGTCATTGTACTCATCATTATGAACAACTTTTACTATGGGACCAAATCTGAAATCGCGAAAAAAAATCAGCTGTTCAGTACATTTTGACGAATTATGCGAATATAAATGTACTGAACAGCTGATTTTTTTTCGCGATTTCAAGTTTGGTCCAATAGTAAAAGTTGTTCATAATCAAAATCAAAATCAAAAGTCATTTATTCAAACTAGGCTGAGAATCAGCACTTTTTGAACGTCAAAATTACATAAGACCCCAAAACGCCCGCCCTTCGATCTAATGATGAGTACAATGACCCCTTAAGAGGTTGCTGGTGTTTTACCAATAACCCTGTATGTCGTCTATACAGTGTGGTCCAAATAGTGATGTCAAAAAGAAAAATCAGAATTCCTCATACTCAGGGGTATTCAAAAATACCCCATGTATGTTGCGCGATTTTTTGTAGTTTTCGAGTTATATTTGTTTTAGTAATTATTTAGAGTTTTCTGCCGGTGGAGCTTCAAAAATTCTTATCTTTTTTGTAGTGTGTATTCATCAGATATTCTTTTATGATATGAAAGTAACAGTACGTAACATTGACAGGCCCGTTGGCGTGGTTGGTTAAGATACCACCTATCACGTCGCAGGTCGTGGGTTCGATTCTCATCCCGGACAAACATTTGTGTGCATGAACATGTCTGTTTGTTCTGAGTCTGGGTGTAATTATCTATATAACTATGTATTTACAAAAAAAAAAAGCAGTGTATGTAGTATATCAGTTATCTGGTTTCCATAGTACAAGCTCTGCTTAGTTTGGGATCAGATGACCGTGTGTGAATAATGTCCCAGGTTATTATTATTTTTCAAGACAATCGTGTCACTACAAAAATTAATCCAAATAATAATTAATACATGCAAGTAAATTTGTACGTGCGGTATTTTCGAATGCCCCTAGGTATGAGGAATTCAGATTTTCCTTTTTGACGTCACTATTTGGACCACCCTGTATATTACGGATAATTGTAGGTGTGTGTGTGTGTGTGTGCATGGAATTAAATGTAGGGATTTGGATACCAACCAATTTAGTTTTGAGTTTAGGAATTAGCGATGGGTAATTAAAGAAAGGATCGAACACAGAAGCACTTTTTTGTGTTATCGATAATGGTAAGTGGTTACCACCGCTCATCATCATGATCATCAGGCTATAGCAGTCAACTGCTAAGCTTAGGCCTCTCCAATCGCACGCCATTCAGCTCGATACAGCTGCTACCAGCCACCCTGCGAAGTTCGTCGCTCCACGTCTCCACTCAAGCACTCGTCTAACCCAACGGTCATCACTTCATCAGTTCTACGGCTAATCCCATTGCCACGTCAGCTTCACTGTGAGTCGCCTATAGACATCGGGTGCGTTGCCATCCCAGAGACTAAGCTGAAATATCTCACGTGTCTGTAAATACAATTATCCAAACCGAAACATAACAAGAAAAACGTTAGGTCTACGCAGCTTGGCGGCAAAAATTTGTCTGGTGTTTGTAAGTTACTTCCACGGGAGATCTTATCCCCAATCACCGCAGCTTGCAGAACGGTGAAGAAGACGGAGGAAATTGACATGTCCTAGAACCAAAAATCCGAAGACAAAACATACATTAGTGCGGATTCTCTTGTGCACAAACTAAACTTAATTTAGGCTGTTTCTAACTTTTTCTCTTTAATAAAATAAGAAAGAGTCGGACGTAAATTAGAGCTCTCAAATTTAGTTGAACTAATATTTCTATACAAGTTTAGGCGACACGTAAAACGACATCTTAACTTAGTTCATAGCTATAACCGTCCTTTTCTCGCGCTGTCTGTTAGTAAAAGATAGCGTTTCTCTAATTAACCGATTGCAAAAAAAGGAGGTTATCAATTCGACACATATGTATGTAATATTACTGGAATATATATTCACATTTGATAAACTATTAGGCCTTCCAAACAAATATACAACATTTTATAGATGTATGTTTGTATGTTTGTCCACGCATTTCTCCGGAACTGTTAATCGGATCGTGACCATTCTATTTTTATTGGCTTACATTTACTTCAACTTAGGGAACAATGTAAGTTTCATCAAAATTTGTTAAGTAGTTTTCAAGATAATGGACTAATACTTGTAAGTGTGACGGTCTGGCTTATTGCATACGAGCTACTAAAAAAACTATTAACTACTTATTACAAACAAATATTCCAGTTTTGACTAAAAACTAAAAATTACGAAATAAAATACAATTAAAAAAAATTAAATCTACTTTAAAAACAAATTAACTCAAAATTATGACATAACTTTAATTTCGGAAGTCGGTGTCTTGGGCCACCGGCACCGACTTTGGAAGTCGATTTAATTTTTTTAATTGTATTTTTTTAGTTTAGTTATTGAACAAGAGAATCGGCTCTAGTGACGTCCACCAATCCGTACTGTCCCGCTTGATGGATTACGGCCTACTCACTCTCACAGAGAGAAGACCTGAGCCCCACCAGTGGAAAAATTAAAGACTGAATATGTTATTCAGCACAAAGAGAAAATAACGGCCACCCATTCACATTTGAACCGCGGCATTTGCAACTTAACCTCGCAATCGATTGCTACTTACTTAGCCCTGACTCTTATTATAGACATTCTAAGTAATTAAAAGCAGGTGCCAGTGTATCGTCGCGAATCAGAACCACATTTGACAAGTTAGCCGACGCGAGACGCTCCCTGAAATAGACGCGCGCAGAGCGTTTACATGTTACATGTTTTATGTGTCTTTAAGCTAAGCGCACATTACAACCGCAGCGTGCTGCATACCGTATTTGAGCGCACATTAGGAGTCGCGTCAGGCCGCACCGTAACGTAAATTGCTTTGAATTTGAACTGTATCCAGTCCAGTGCAATTACTCTTAGCGGAGAAGAATGTCAACTTCAAATAAAGAATAAAACGGTGGTCGCTTCTGGCGACATCTAGATTACGCCCTTATAGTTATAGTCCATTTATTTGTAAGAATACTGTTACAGAGTTGTTAAATACTTTTAAAAGTTCATAATATTCTGCCGTTTCCGGCGTACAAATACATTACCAGGGTTGTGGTTAGTGCGTGAGGGAGAGGCAGCCTCACGCCCTCAGTCGCCGCAGGAGACGCCCTGGGCGGCGGGAATCGATAGCCGATTCCCGGCCACCGTAGGCGCGGGCTTGCGGACGGTGAGTAGTGGGTAGCTCGCCGTCCGGTGAGGACCAGGCCCGGGTCGACGGCGCGTTGTGTTCCACGCGCGCCTCAAAGAGATGTCAGCAAAAGATGGGGTCCAATAGGGCCGATGCCGCTGGGGTCGCGGGTTGTTCCAAAGAGTTACCGTGGCCCTGGCACAGGCAACTGAAGGAACACGGGTGGGTTTTAGTCAGTAAAAGTCTGACACGCCCTTCCGCTCCACCCAGAGCGGGAGAAGTTATTTGATGATTTCCCATCCACAAAAAAAAAAAAAATTATGGAGATGTCAAAAAGATTAAATTAAGTCAAAGAGTTAGAAGAGAATATAATTATTTCTTAATATTTACGTCAACTTTTCATTCATAAAATCATTAGTCGAGTAGTAGCATTTACCTAAGAGATAATTGAATAATTTTCATTTAAATGTCCTAAAGTTAAGTGTTTTAAAACAATCTGGTAGTTTATTATAAACTTTAGTCGCCATACAAAATACATTATTTGAAAATAGTTTATTATTTCGTCTAGGTACACGAAGCATGTGTACTTTGCGGCTAGGTCTGGCTACAACATCATTATGCAGGTGAAAACTATCATGCACCGCGAAATATAAAACGCAGGACGAGAGCCCTACTTTCTAAAATTTTGGTTATTTTGCACTCTCGCTTGTAAAAAAACTCTAATCGCCATGTGTTTCGAGTTTTCTTACTCGTGAGAGTGCCCAGAGTATTAGAAAAATTAGAAAATAAAACAACAATAATAACATATTATGTTATAATTATTTACTTTTACACACCACACCAATTTTTTTTTTGCTGCGTCTATAATGTGCGCTTGGCAGATTGGGTGTAATTTGTTTTTTTTTTTTTTGTGTAGGTATGCCATCGCGCAAGTCAATCTAGGAGGTTGTCGGCTGCTAATTAAGGCCTCTAGCGAGGGCATAAAACTTAAAAACTAGGCACCCCTGTGGGGTACGGACCTCGGCTTAGGGCGTCGCTGGGGAAGGACAGCAAGCGACAGGCTGGATTGGATTAATTGGGCGTTAATATGGCGCATCGAGTACTGATTGCTGAGCGTGGGGTGACAGTGGGGTCCTGGGTTCGATCCCACCCAGGGTTCGAACAGTGTTATTGGGTCTTGCGCAATTGACAAGCAATTTTGCTATCGCTAGGCTTCTGCAAGATACGTAATAAGCCTGCGGGTGTTGTCTTGGCTGCCAATAGGTGACGCGAAAATGAGATGAATTTTGTTTAGGATTCCGTTCCTCAAAAGGAAAAAACGGAACCCTTATAGGATCACTCGTGTCTGTCTGTCTGTCTGTCACAGCCAATTTGCTCCGAATCTAATGGACCGATTAGAATGAAATTTGGTACACGTATGAATTTCTGTGACCCAAACACGGACGTATAACGTAAATAAATGAATTTTGAATATGGGGGTCAATTTTGGAGGGCAAATAAGAAAATAAAAAAAAGTTTTGCAAACTATACCGTGTGACATATCAAATGAAAGGGCTTACCGTGAGGGTCTCAAATACATTTTTTATTTTATAATTTTAAACTAAATTGTTATAAAGTTATTTAAGAAAATATACGAAAATTGACCATTCCCCTCTTATTTCCGAAACTATTAAGCCTAAAATTTTGAAAAAAAAAAATACAGTAAATCGTTCTATACCTATAGATTACAGGAAAACCTATAAGAGGTCTTAAAATAACATGGTAAATCTCTCAATATTGTGCGTACAAACTTACATTTCAAAATCAAAATCAAAAGTCATTTATTCAAACTAGGCTGAGAATCAGCACTTTTTGAACGTCAAAATTACATATGACAGTCCCCCAAAACGCCCGCCCTTCACCACTTCGTAGTGCTTTAGCTGGGGAGAAGAAGTGGCGCAACAAACTCCCCAATTCGCAGGTGGAATGTATGGGAGAACATGTTTTTCAACTACAATGTTAAGTTTGTTCTTGTTCTTGAGATAAATTCGTCCCAACTACGGAACCCTTCATTGTGCGTAGTCCGACACGCACTTGGCCGGTTTTGTTCTTTCATGCGATTGTTTACTTGTTGCCGCACGTGTAGACTTCCTTGACAATCCAACTAATATTGTAACACAACCATGCAGAATACCAAACATGGTCAGTCTGACCAAATTCTCGTCAGGCCAAACGATTCGCTTCAGAAAGTAGTCACTTGGGTTCTTCCAGTCTAAACGGATGCAGCTGAATGCCAAAATTACATGAAGCGACTTCCACAACCCAGTTATCAGTTACTGGGTAACAATATACTCCTTGAATTCCAAAATACTAAAACGTACTTCTTTTTCGCTCTAGTTGGAGTCAGAAAGCTGTAAGAGCTACATGGAGTCGCCAGTGACATCCCAGCGGTCTTACGACACAAGAGAGACCAAGACAGAGAAAGAGAAACCGTTCCTCAGCAGTAAGTATCATCAGCAATATCATTCAGCTGGAGGATGTCCACTTCTGGACATTTAGACCTCTCCCACAAGCATCATAACAACTATTGGTCCTGCTTCTGGCATCTAGCATTGTGAGTGAGTCGACCGTTGGTCAACCTTCTGATGAGCAGATCCACGCTGTGCTTTCCGATACGCAGCTGCAACTCAAAAACGTTTTGGCCCTTTAGGTCTTCTGTTCTACGACCAGATTACCTCGCCCATGCCACTGCCTCTACGACCAGTGTCAACTTTTGAATACTCACAGATCAATGGCAACAAGCTCGCTCTCTCTACTTAGGACATATCATCATCTGCCTAGCCTTTTCCCAACTATGTTGGGGTCGGCTTCCAGTCAAACCGGTTGCTACTGAATACCAGTATTTTACATGGAGCGACTGCCTATCCTGACCTTCACAAACCAGTTACTGGGTAATACGATACCCCTTGGTAAGACTGGTTGTTAGACTTTCGGACTTCTGATGACCCGTAACGACTGTCAAAGATAACATAAGGGACCAACAGTTTATCGTGCTTTCCGAGGCACGGGAGGGGTCTTGGTATGTGAAGATGGTCACACATCCACGGGCCGACCGCGGCAAGCGTAGCTTAACCTGATCGATCGCCTCGTGTTGCTGTTATTACTTAGCCACAAGCACCTCTTTAGACATAAAATAACAATGTGAAATGTGGGTGTTATAAGGCGGTCAGCCAGGGCCTCAGAGAAATCTCACCGTGTCCAGCACGCGTAGCATGATCACCATAAAAACGGGTTTTGTCGACGGAAGAATGGACAAATTGACAGGTTGTAGAAAGATTTTTAGCGTCTAAGCATGCCGATGTGGCATTTTTTCTATTCTTCTGTCGACAAAACCCGTTTCTATTGTGATAATGCTACGCGTGCAGGAGCCATCATTTTCTGTATCAAGCCCCTTAATCCAACTGTCTAACGAGCGTGTTCTCCAGAGGGAATAGACTAGCAACAATCGCTTTCGAATCGTTTTGTATTGCTACAACGACTTTCAGCAGGATTGTCATAAGCTTTTGGTCAATCCGAAACATTCTTGACTTTTTAATCATCGTAATCGCTGATAGAACGTCATTTTGTCTAGCCTCTCATGTCGCATGCAGAAGTCTACACCTAAGTCGTAAGTTATTGATTTAATTAATTATTTTTGTTACAGATGACAACACATCTTGTGGACTCAACAGCCTTGCCAGATTACGATGTATCGTGCAAGCTCTCTCAAGCAATACCAAAGACACGCCATGACACCATAGAATTAGAATATTGTTAGGGTAACGTTATAATTTAAGACACAAAATATAGTTTATTCAAATCAAACAAACCCAGACTTATGAAAGACTTTTTCCAGCCGGTTTTCTGAAAGCTTTATAAACACAAAAATTTTGATTGCTAAGACACCTGTCCCAACGCCACTGACGAGGAAGCGACTAGCTATCAACAATTTTCTCGCACAAGAAACGTACTAAAAGTCCCATAAAGGTAGTAAAGGTCCTGTGTACAGGAATTTTTCTAAGCAGTGCGCAAATTTTCACAGGATCGAGAGAGATCGACATTTTGGTCGAGTACGTATTAAACTAATTGTATGAAACCGCTAACTATTTTTCCGTGATTACAGAGTTGATCCCAGAGAGTTAATTTTCATTGGTAGAACACCCTGTGGAAATTTGCGCACTGCTTAAAAACTTTTCCTGTCGCAGCGACAAGAGCTATAAAAGAGAGTTGGTACTCGCACAGCGACGTTGGCGGGCAGGACACTCGCGGCCGAGAGACACGCTTGGTACGTAGGGTATGGATACCAGCGAGTAATCGCTCTACTCGCTTCTGGTTAATCGCCGGCAGTAGGACAGTCACCGTGAAAACTTGGGTAAAGTGAGCTGTCTTTCCACCAGATACTAGGGCAATGCCAATAGTGTCAATACACCATTGACAGCTCACTTCACCAGTTTTTAAGGTGAGATTTTTGCTTAATAGCTCGGCAGGTGCCTTAATAGGCTTTGATCAGCAAACTGTAGTAACAACAGCCAATGAATCACTTGACATGAAGTTTGAGAGTCTGTTAGCTAATTTGTGTGTTGATTACCAGAAACCCAGAACCAGAACCTCAGAAAGGAGAATTTAACCTAGCTGCCTCAGCTACGAGTATGTTCAATTCTTACAAAATTGCAAAACACATACACATTACAAATCTTTGGCTGCCTGTTTTTAGCGTTCCGCACCTCAAAAAAAAAGGAACCCTTATAGGATTACACGTGTGTCTGTCTGTCCGTCTGTCACAGCCAATTTGCTCCGAATCTAATGGACCGATTAAGTTGAAATTTGGTACACGTATGAATTTGTGTGACCCAAACACGGATGTGTAACGTAAATAAATTAATTTTGAATATGTGGTCAATTTTGGGGGCAAATAAGAAAATTAAAAAAAAGATATGTTTAAATATATATATATATATTATTATATATATTTTAAATAAATTGTTTTTAAAGTTATTTAATAAAAATTGACCATTCTCCCCTTACCTCCGAAACTACAGACCCTAAAATTAAAAAAAAAAAATACAGAAAATAGTTCACAGTAGTAGTTGTAGATTACAGGAGAACCTATAAGAATCTTAAAATAACATGATAAATCTCTCAATGTTGTGCGTACAAACTTACATTTGCAGTTGGAATGTATGGGAGAACATGTTTTTCAACTACAATGTTAAGTTTGTTCTTGGGATAAATGCATCCCAACTACGGAACCTTTCATTGTGCGTGGTCCGAGAAGCACTTGGCTGGTTTTTATTTTGTGAGTTTTTAACTGGGGAACAACACTGGTTTGTATTTATTTGCCACGCGAGTGCGGCCGTTTGCGAGGCATAGCTAGTTACCTAATACCAACCTAACCTATCTGCTTTTAGGAATGTATATACATAAGTACGTAGGTACCTATAAATAGATTTATTAATGTGATTATTATTGTATTTAAAGAGAAGCGTATTATTGTAAATAGGTAGGTATAAATTATGCTCAATATTTGAGATTAAATGGGATTTTGAATCATTGGAGTTTTCATTGTTTTCTTGACGTACCTAAGGATTATGGCAGAACGCTATTCCGCCATAATCCTCACTTGTTTTCTGCTAAACGCTTACAGATTTCAATAGTCTAGAAATAGTCGTCCTAAACGTTCAAAGTTAACAGTCTATACCCTGAGTCTCTAATTCAGATAATTTTTGTAAACAAAGGTGTTATTATCAGACCAAAAAAATACCTTCTTAATGGTATGTCCCAAAAAAAATGGCGGAAAAAACGTTAGATTTTCTTTTAAGTAGGTACTGATTTTAGTAATAATAATTTAAAAATTATCACACCGTAATTATTTTTAGAAATTTTCGGTTTTAAACAAAGTTATTAATAAGTGGAGATTTTCTGGTATGAAATATTTTATGATACTGGTAACACTGCAGGAGTTCCTAACATTTTCAAATTTGGTTGGACAGTACGTCTAAGTTACGTCTTTTCCCGTGGTATTTTCAATTCATTCGTTTTCTTTTCCCTGATCAAGTTTTTCGCTGCGTGTTTGTTAATTTTGTTCTGCTGTGCCATCGTGTCACTTGTTCATTTTGTTGTTTCCTTGTTTTTGTTGTATTAAATTTTATGATAAAATGTTTTGTACCACTGTCCTGTCATTTTGACAGTGACATTTCTTGACGTTTCTTTGTTTACAAAAATGATCTGAATTAGAGACTCAGGGTATAAAACTTTGGCATGACTATTTCGAGCGGAACCGTCACCGATTCACCTTTTTCTGCCTCAAACAAAAGCATATTTTCTTGTGATTCCAAATTACATTTTTTCCGAACTCTAACTACCTACCATTTTTTTTTTTGGTTTTGCGTGAGTGGTCAAGGGCGGGTGATGTATGCTCGTTCCTTCTACAGAGAAGGAACGAGCACACATCACCAGCCCTTGACCACTGCATTTTCAGGATTTCAGTCCGATACGTAAGTACTTACCAACCATTTCTTCACGAGGTTACCCAGTCAGTTTACAATCATAATATTTGTATAATATAATTACGATACCCACGTATGTAACGTTAATATTATTTCGAGATGCGAATGTCGCTAATGGCGGCAGCGACGTGCGTTCGCGTCGCTGGGCGGGGCTTGGCACGAGCAACGCTCCGCCCATCGAAACTTTAATAGTGTTATGGCTATTCAACAGATTATTAGCAGAATTTAAGGTTTGTTTTTTGTGTAATATTATTGTTGTTAAGAGAAGGAAAGATTGCAATAGGTATCTGTCATCTCATCATTCTCCATTACTTATCCCAGTTTATTTGAGGTCGACGCAACATGTCTTTTTCTTTCATACTTCTCTATTAGTCGTCATCTCGGTAGTCACTCTCTTTCTAGCCATATCTCACACAGTCCATCCATCGTTTCTTTTGTCTTCCCCTACTCGTAGGTACCTATAGCCATCCACATTCATACTCAAAACTTCGGGAAAGTTTTGAGTATGAATGTGGATGGCTATGGCTATGGCGACGTTTGCCTCATTCCTCCGCATGACATGCCCATACCATGACAACAAATTTCCGCACACCTTTTCAGCCATACCCCTCTTATGTACTCATTTCTTATTCTATCCATTCGTGTAACACCACACCTCCGTCTTAGCATTCTCATCACAGCTGCATGCAATTTCCTTTGAAATGGGATGAAATCTTTTTATTTCCAGATATAAAAATCCACACATAAAGAAACAAACATATACACATTACACACACACACACACACACACACACAAGCACGCCAATTACGTAATCGGCGTGTGGTAGGACTGCCACCTTATATAATATGTTCCTACATACCTGTGTGTCACTCGCACTGCACCACCGAGGCAGTCGAAACATCGCGCGCCACGCGTCGTTATACTGCACTCAGTGTCGCTCAGTGCCGCCTTGGTGTAGTTTGTCCACAACTCGACTCTGTAGACGCTTGTGCAGTAACTGGTAAAAAGCTGGGCCTTCACAACGTCGCTACAGCGACTAAAGCGCCTAGCTAGCATGTTGCCGCGCACCGATATGGCTCGTCGCTGTCTTTCTATATCAGCGTGTTCGGACAGGTCTGCTGTTATTACGTGACCTAAGTATTTGACTACGTCGACTTTCTCAAGCGTAGTGCTGTAAAGTAGAAGTGGCGGCTGATCCGACCAGCTGTTCAGGCTTTCTAACACCATGTACAGTGATTTGTCCGGGTCATGTTGTGGTCTTTGGCGTAATTTTCACACACAGCCAATCGCCGATATCGACAGAGCTAGCAGAACCATATCATCTGTAATGAAATATGGTTTATAAGGGTCCCGTTAATCGAACAGCCTACACATAATTGGTTGAGCATGTCCGATAGCCCATCCATATGTAGACGTTGAAAAATGCCGGGGACATGCTTCCCCCCTGTCTCACTCCGCACTTAAGGTCAGAGGGCGTTGATAGCTCATTTTTCCATCGGACACGGTTTTCCTGCTGGTGGTACTAGTTTTTCAGTCTTTTTCATGTGTTTTTCCTTTCATTCATTCCTTCAGGTTATATTGTTTCAATAACATCACTCAGCTTGTAGGTGGCGTTACAAATAGAAAGTGTAGGTACCTTTGGATGCCTATTTGTAACGCCACCTGGGTTACAAATAGGCATCCAAAGGTACACTTTCTGATCATTTTGTTAACATTTTAATCATATACCTACTTTTCGAACAGATTATTCATTCGGGCGCTTTTTAACGCGTGTCGCGTTTTGAAAACGTTACACTATAAAACATTTCCCCAACATGATCAATTGCAATTGTCAACTTTTAGGTACGTGATTGCTACACATTGATGCGCAAATTGATAGTCTACCAAATGAATTTAAAGCGATTGACAGTATTACTACAATACAAATTGATTGCAATTGATCGTTTCGGGGACTTCTTAGATAAGCCTGACTTACACGGTGCGATTTAAAATCATTTGTTACTTCAAATTATTGTACCTACCTAAGTATGCCACGGGCAAGAAACTTGCATCGTGTAAATGTGGCTTCAAGGCGAAAGCGCCAGGGTAGTGCACGAAATTGTGATACTTTTTTGCAATTCTACTCACCACCTGCGTGTGTTTCCGAGCACATACAACCCTAATCTCTTCAAAGTGAGAGTGAACAGGCTTCTCCTGGGTAAGCTCACTCCATCGTCAACTTTGTCACCTCTGACCTAGACTACAGTCAAGAGTAAACCCATCCCAAAAAAAAAAAAAATTGCAAGTCAGTATTAGGTTATATGTTAATCAAAATATGATTCGGGACCGTAACAAGTATGTACCTACTATGGACAAAACGGACGCCTTTGCACCTTAAAGTTGCTTTTTGTATACACTAATTCATTGAAGAAACCCTGTCCTTATGGTCCTTTGTTCTCGTAAACTATAGAAAGTCGGAAGGGCACAAAACATTTGCAAGCTAAATTGTTTCAAAAAAAGGCCTGGCTTTTGTTGATAGTAGGTACCTATTTACAGAATTCCCTAGAAAACCTAGAACCAAAAATTCGAAGACAATCTAGCAACCGTGGGGCCCGCGTGGTGGATTACGGTCCACTCCCTCTGACAGAGAGGAGGCCTTTGTCCCAGCAGCGGGAACATTTTATCATTATTATTATTTTTGGGCTTGATTATGCTAAGTGCCTATTTGGGTTCGAACCCACGACTACTCGTAAGTCACAGCCGTTACTACTGAGCCACTACTGCTCTCCACTGGTTGAAAATGATTTTTTTTGTAACTTTAATTTTGTAGGAATAAAGTTCGAAAATAAAAAATGGCGAGATCATTTAATTAAGTCACTTCTACGCGGCGGTAAATATAGCACATAGAGTTTAGGACAAGGTTCTGATTATCAGAACGAAGAAGAAAAGAGTCGAGAAAGCAGTTTAACCCCGCCAAAAGAGTCACCGGTGAAACTGGACATGAGCCCACCTGGCATCGATGTCGTCAAAAGATCCCATGCTTGCTATAGGGTGCATACTCGGTAGGCTCTTTATCCCCTTCATATCCTAAGGGCACGTCTTCCCTACCATTATCGCGCCCCCCGGTCTACTCCTTGATATGCAATAGTCTCTGTTGTACCATGTAACAAGAGGCAACAGGGGCTAGTGTGAATCTTTGAGTTCATTTGATTAATCGAGTCTGTTCTAAGCACGCTGGGGTCGGGGCATTTCATTCATTCAAGACAGCGCTGCGAACAGTGAAGCATGCGTAAATCTACACTTCGCTGTGTGCATACACGCTCACACGCTGCCGGCTATTCTCATACCTGTGTGACAGGTCTCTAAGCCGTCAAACGCTATGTACAGATGCCAGCACATCAAGCTACCCGAAACTGTCAAATTTTCCCAATCAACCTTGAACCTAATGCTTGAGCGATAAAGTTGAAAATCTATTAAAGTTTGACAGATTGTAGTAGCTTGATGTGCTGGCGTCTGTACAATATTCCCACAATAAGGTCAGTTTTAAGAACATTCGTGTGTTTGCCAAACTTGAAACGGAACGTAAGTAATAATTTTTTTTTATCTGTGGACAGCCAAAACCGTTTATTTGTTTTCAAATTGTGACTGCCATGTAACATATATGAGTCGTATTAACGCCCGGATACTGTACCTGCCGGTCTATTCTGTATAAATCTCACCGTGAAGATTTAGATGAAGTGACCTTGAAGTGAACTGTCTTTCCACTTGACATTATACACTTGATTTCAACAGAATAGATCACCTAATGCTAAGGATTGACACTATTGACAGTTCACTTCACCTAAGTTTTCACAGAGATATATCAACAGAATAGATCACCTGATGATAAGGATTTACACTATTGACAACTCACTTTACCTAAGTTTTCAGTGATGTTTCAACAGAATAGATCACCTAATGCTAAGGATTGACACTATTGAGAGCTCACTTCACCTAAGTCTTCAGAGAGATATTTCAACAGATTAGATCACCTGATGATATGACAACTCACTTCACTTAAGTTTTCACAGTGATATTTCAACAGAATAGATCAACTGATGATACGGATTGACACTATTGACAGCTCACATCACCTAAGTTTTCGGGGTGATATTTTTACAGAATAGATCACCTGATGATAAGTATTGACACTATTGACAGCTCACTTCACCTAAGTTTTCAGTGATATTTCAACAGAATAGATCACCTGATGCTAAGGATTGACACTATTGACAGCTCAATTCACCTAAGTTTTAATGGTGATATTTTTACAGAATAGATCAGCTGCCCTGGGAGGAAGATCTTTGATCATTGGTTTAGTGAATAAAACAACAAAATAGTTTTAAAAACATTATTATTAAGTAAAAATGTAACATTTTACAAAAATATATTTACATGTATACATATACTAGGTACAGTCAGCGGCATGTTAATTAGACATAGAGACAAAGAATTTTCAATTCAATTATAATATTGTCTTAAATATAAGCTTATTATTTGTGCATGAAATGTCTTTTTATATGACGTTGGGGCCACAGTGATGTTTTTTTTTTGTCTTAAATGGCGTACTGACAAAATATTAAGTAAAATGTGTTGAAAAACTCATGATTTTTCATTTAAAGTTAGTTTTGGAAGGAAGTTCCTTATCGCACGTTATATTCTACTTTTAATTTAGTTACCTCATACGTTGTATCTGTTATTTATTACATAATATACAGCGAAAAGAACTTCGTTTCAACCGGATGCCCGTACCCGGGATTTTGGACCGAAGTTCCTTAAGGGGGAAGCGCCAGGGTAGCCCGCGAAACTTATGTTTTACAATTTGGAAGTCAGTATTAGGATGTATGTTGATTAGAGTGTGATTCGCGACCGTAACAAATATGTATTTACAGAAACAGTATAAGTAGTAGAATTTTCAAATGTCAAGATTTAATGAAATGTTAATTTTATAGGATTACCTGGTCTTAAAGAGTTGTATTGATGACTTTAATGATTGTAATTCTTTAAATACATACTTGTTACAGTCGCGAATCATCTTATGATCAGCATACAACCTAATACTTACTTGCAATTGCAAACAAAAATGAGAATTTGAATTTCGCGGGCTACCCTGGCGCTTCCGCCTTAACGCAGCTTGCGGTAGGAGTTGACTAGTAGAAATCGTCACGTAAGGAAAAAGCGTTATGCCTCCTCCATGCGACTTTTCTCTCTGTCTCTTTCTATCGAGTAATTAATAATTATACCTGTGTGTGTGCGTGCGGAACTTCGTTACTGACGGGTGTCCCCCGATTTTTTAAATAATTTTTACAGATTTTAAAGTTACATTGGCATTAATCATAGCTAAATATCCATGTTGACGATTGATATTGTTTCTATTTTTCTTAAAAAAAAGTCTGACGAAATAAGATCCTCCTTTTTTCAACGCGGTTAAAAATCATTTGTTTGATCTGGTTTAATCATAGGTACTTAATGAAAAAAAAAACTCGTTTATTATTGCAATTTCTTCTATTTTATATGTTGGCCATTATTACATTGTTCTTATTTTTCGAAAATAAAACTTTCTTATTGCAGTTTTATTTCACTTCTGGGTAATTTAATAAAAATCATGGGTTTAAATCAAAGATTAAAATCGTTAGATTTGTAAAAAGCGTCCACACGTTTCCATGACGACTGCGACATTGTGTGTGTCAGAGATGTCAAAACGAAACAGAAAAGCGACCATCTGTCGAAGCGGCAGGGCGAATCCAACGATTTAAGTCATTGGTTTAAATGAAAACATAGTTTGATTTAAATCGTGAAACCCTGAAAAAGTCACAAATATGACATTAATTAAGTAAATTGTGACGTAATAACAAGAAAAGTGATAATAATAATAATATTATGACGCTGATTGCAATATCTTATCGGCTATTTAAAACATTAAAAAAACTTATGTTTTACATTTATTTAAAATATAAAAAAAATCATAACATTTACATCGTTTTCGTGTGAAATAGAACAAATGCATGGTTAAAACTAAATAAAAATTAATATTTTCTATACAAAATGAGTTAGCTCAAAATACATTCGACGCCTAAGATAAAGACAAAGCAATAATACTTCATTCAGCTTCGGGGCGTATCTTACGCCCAGTCTGATCACTACACGAATTATTATTCCTTTTTCTGTAACTAAAATTAAAATATCTAAGCTTGTGCCGGCCAAAATTCTTAAATAGGGTACTTGATTACTTATAAATCATATTTCTTTAAAAAAGCGTATTTTAAAGTAATAAAAATAAATTAAGACCGTTAAAAAGGGGGTTACGAGTTTGTCAAGTTTAGTTTATATATATATATATATATATATATATATATATGTATATAAAAAACCAGTATTTAAGTAAAAGATTATGCAAGTACCCTTGTGGTCACGTCTCTATTCTTTCCGTTGAATTCTCAACTAACTTTAAGACGTTCTTAAAAGTCTTTCTGTCGCTTCAGTACACATTAAAGTGAAAAAGACAGCATGACAATCAACGGAGACTTTAAATTGCTTAAGAATTAGGCCGAACATCCCGCGGGGCAATTGTGTAACGCACTTACAGTAGGAATCGGTTTGATTTTGACAATTCAACAACATTCTTGCGATATTAACATTGTTAAGCACACATTTTTCGAACATATTATTATATAGCAATATCCTTCAAAAACATTCAGATTGTGATTGAGTCACAATATGTGTTACGCAATTAGGGTGCCGTATACAATGGTCCTTATTGTCTTTCGCAATGTTTGAAAGAAAAAGAAAGGCAAAATAATATTTTTTCAATATGACAATGGCGGCCTGTAAAGGCAAATTTTTGTTGATATATCGTATACATATTAGTACCAAATAAGAACTAATTTCGTTTCAAAATATATAACAAACTAATAGGCTTAACAATAGTACAATTGCAGCGAACTTTAGTCAGGCCATAATTATTAGAATTAAATATAAAATTGTAAGAAAAAGAGCTACATTTTTACAAATCGCCTTACTAGTCAAAATAGTTTATTTTTTTTATTTTTTACCATGTATGGAAATCGGATATAATGAATATACCATATAAACAAAGACAGACTTTCCATATGGCTGACTAGGCTCGGGCTTGGGCGGCCACACGGAATAGAAAAAACAAGTGGAACTGCCCACCCACTCTCTCCGGCGCGTGTCACAATTACGCGGAAAAATATGTAAAATAATTCCAACCTTCGTCAGTTGTAATAAGTCTTAATTTTGTATGAACAACAAATTCAACTTTGGCTGTACCACGCGGGCTCAACGCGTGTTGGTGGATGACAAATGACTTCGAATTTTTGGTTCCAAGACAAGCCGGTTTCATGAAAGGTAGATTTCGAATGTAGCTCTTATTCCTTAAGCGTAAGGCCTAAGGCCATATGGACTTGCAGGTTTTTAAGTTAATAAGGCCGTCGACACCAAATTATTTAGCATCTACTTACAAAATATTCATTATAACCATATTAGCAATATATACAGACATAAAAGTGGACAAATATATGCATGATTAAAGTTTTATTAACTTGGTATATAACGTAACGCCTGTATAGATCGAAGGGGTAGACAGAGTAACTGTATTAATGCACATTATGAAAGAAATTTGTTCAGAACCGTTTACTGAATCGATTTCTATCTCTAATTTTTACATAGGTCATTTTTATCCAAAAATGCTGCATCCGATTAGACTGGATCCCAACAGAGTTGCAAAATGGATGGGTTATAATAATATTGTGATTGTCTTAAAAAAATAAACCAAAATTCTATAGGATAGATAGGCTAGATAGATAGAATGGTGTTTTAGATTCAAAAATCGATCGAATTGACATTACGTTGACTTTGCGCGTTCGTGTTAGGGCGCTGGGCTGCTATTGATTTAAGACCAGTTTTTTGATCCGTAGTTAACTCAACTAGTGCTTAACCATTGTATCTATTGGTTGAATTTTAGCTAAATGTGTTTGCCAAAACCTTAATAAATTCAAATAAATCTAAGCCTTAATATATTCAAATCATTCATTAAACGCAAGATGTGTCAGAAAGCTTTTTATACCGTTAAAGATTATATTGAGGACAAAAAGGCTTGGGATTGAGCTGCTCCAAATTTTCTTTTGTCTCTTTTTTTTGCATACTGAATGTTGACATGAATTTTTTTTTTGTAAAGAATTATATTATTTTCTTTATTTATTTTTTAAACTTATTTTATTACATTTTTAAATATTTTTATAAAAACATAAAAAAAAACATTTAAAAATATAAAAAATAGTGATCCGCCGGTATTATTGTGAATAATAATAATAATATAATAATATCCTGGGACATTTTCACACACGGTCATCTGGTCCCAAACTAAGCAGAGCTTGTACTATGGAAACCAGATAACTGATATACTACATATACTACTTTTTTTTTGTAAATACATACTTATATAGATAATTACACCCAGACTCAGAACAAACAGACATGTTCATGCACACAAATGTTTGTCCTGGATGGGAATCGAACCCACGACCTGCGGCGTGATAGGTGGTATCTTAACCAACCACGCCAACTGGCAATGTGAAGAGTATGTGTGTCATTGCTTCTTTGTTTGTTTTATTTTTCTCCTGGCAGTTTCGAGTAATTTATGCGGCCTACCCAAATGTCCTTTCTTTGGTATTGTTCGTCGAACCGTTGAGCTCCTTAAGTTCTGAGTTGAGCTGCGCGATTACTGACAAATGCGTGCACTGACTGGACAGGTCCTCTCAATCTGTGTGGTTCTTTCCTCAAAAGACCATTTCAGACACCAATCTACATGGTCTTCACATGAACTGACCAAGATTATGTCTGGACTTTATAAGAGACTGTGACCTCCGAGTTTGTTTCGGCCTTTCTTCTCAGAGTAGTCAGATAGGAAACGCCGAACTCATCTAGTTTTACAAAAAACGTGATTGACGTTGAAAAGTTTTTGTATAATCGTACTTACAGAAATAAAATCATTTATCATTAAACGCCATAACTTACTATTTTTAACTCATTCATGTTATTCTTTCACATTTAGCCAAAATTCAACCATTAGTTACTATGTTTAACCATTGGTTGAGCTAACTACGGATCAAAAAACCGGCCGTAAATATAACCAAGTTAATAATACCTTAACAAAAAAGTATAAAAGATATTTACGGTCTTACTACAAAATATTTAAACACATGATCAACGCCTGTCTTACGTCAAAATCCATACATAAAAAGCGTAAGACACGCGCTGAACGTGTGTTTAAATATGTTTTAGTAAAACAGAAAATGTTTAATTAAATCGCAAGTATCTTACGTCTTTTCGTTTACATTATCTTAAAATTATTTACTATTCTTATCGAATTTATATTGCACAAACTTTTAAGTTATCACACAATCTGAAAAAATGTGGTGATTGTTGTGGTATTAATAACCAAGTTAAAATGCAGTGTCTTTTTTACGCGTGATTGCTTCCTCTGGCGAGAGATGGGTCGTGAGTTCGAACCCTGCCTGTTGCATTATTTATGTGAATTACTTTAGCCTTCACAATACTTCCTAGCTAAAAATAATATCCACAAAAATAGGCAAGAACTTAAATGTGTTATTTTTTTTTTTTAATAGTTTTATAAATTATTAATATTATTTATGCAATATAAATTCAATTTAGCACTCGACAAGTTCACAGCATTTTGTAATTATACAATAATAATATTTATCTAAAAAATAACAATTAAATATATTTTTCTAGCTTCTGAAGCATTTTCTAAGAACTTAATTTTATTTAAAAAATGTTGTAGTTCTTTAATACACTGATTATTACCCGACAGCGGTAGAGCCCAAAAGGAGGGTAATATTTTTTCTATAAAAAATCTTAATAACACTGCCTGATCCTGAAAAAGAACATGGGACTTCTAGCTAAGCTTGTTAGACCGAAAATCAGAAAAAAAAAAATCATTTCAATTGTAATAAATATCTTAAAAGTAATACGTTTTGCTGTGAATGTGTCAAGTGTAATGTCATATTAAGGTTCTAATATCACTTGGTGTGAGTTTCATCACGCGTTGCTCAGCAATTCACTGGAAATAAGAATATTTTGATATAAATTACATTACATAAGAAAAAATACTTAAAAATATAATCTTTCCGACATTTAATTGCATAAAAAGTGACTAAGGAACTAGCCCCGGTTTCTGAAACTATGGCAAACTATAGTTTGACCAATACTGCTGTACCGCACAGCGCCGGGAGCGTTGACGAATGAGCGGCCTGCACTGCCCCCAATCCCCCCCCCCCCCCCCCCGTCTAGCCGCGCACATATCTAAGGCGCGGTACAGCGGTATCGGTCAAACTATAGCCGATCAGAAAAAGCTGTCAAATCTTATGTTAGCTTTTGCCAAAAAGATTGACATAAGGTACACCGCTACGACTCATGGCCAATTTGACTCAAACTAAAGGTACAGACACACATGCTTATAAAAAGCATGCTTAAAACTAGCATGCTCTGAAGCTGTTCACATTTGCTAGCAACAAGCATGCTAGTTTGAAGCATACTAAGCAAACGATAACTGGACACACATGCTATTTAAGCACTGACTCTGGGCCAAAATGGAAACTTTTCAAATCAAAACAGTGGTTCCTTAAACTTACAAAGATGTAATAGTGACAGTTCTATCCGTACAGAACTTAACAAAATAATCATGCTGATAAGCAAGCCTGTTCAGACGAAAATCAAACGAATGTTGATTTTTGAGCATAGGTACTCGAAATAAGAATTAAGGCTCATTACTAGCAATGTTTCGACACACATGCTACCAACTAGTAAATGCTCAATAATGCTATGCTTCCGTGCTACTAATGAGCATGTCTGTCAGTACCTTTAAGTATTAAAATAATAATAATAATATCCTGGGACATTTCACACACGGTCATCCGATTCCAAACTAAGCAGAGCTTGTACTATGGAAACCAGATATAGATGTTCTATGTCACGAAGTCCGTTTGGCTATGCATGTTGTCAAGCGTGCACATGCACATTGTTTTTGTGTGCATAACCTCGAGAGCGCTCAGTGTCGATCGGGACACGGTCCGGATCAGTAGTGTTTTTAGTTCGCGCCAAATTGTTTCACGGAGTAAGGTCAGCATGGCAACAAAACGAAGAAGAGTTGTCCATAGTGAGGTAATATTATTTATACGTTTTCAATTAAAATTTTATACAAAGATACTTAATATAGCAATAGAAGTATTTATAAAATGAATGTATTTTTTGTGTTACAAAATGTTTATATTTCTTGATTATTTGGACTACATTTTGTTTTAGGGTCGAAACATGATAGCTAGTGTTTATCATTTTCTGCGAGAAGATAATGAATTTACAAAATCATTCATGGAACCCAACTGTGATTTGTTTCATTTACGAGACATTACACGGCGTACAGCTGAAGCTACGGGTGTTAGCCAAAAAACAGTTCAAAGATTATTAAAAGAAGAGAAAGAATTGCCATCCACTTCATCAAAATTCACTTCACCTATGAAGAAAAGGAGAAAGCGAGATAATAAAATGGATATAGATAATTTTACCGCCGATGTGGTTCGCAGTACTGTACAAGATTTCCATATTGTCCATAAAGAAATTCCAACATTAGCTAAGTTAAGAACAGCATGTAATGAAAAAATCGGAATCGAAGGTTGTTTAGAAACTGTTCGCAAGTTACTATTGAAATTAGGTTACAAGTGGCGCAAAACAGAGAACAACCGTAAAGTCTTGACGGAGCGTCATGATATACAAATGTGTGTGAAATACAAATTTTAAAAAGATGATAACAAAGTACCGCTCTCAAAGTCGGCCCATTGTCTACACCGATGAGAGCTACGTCCTTTCGACACACGTGCGAAACAACACCTAGGCAAAAAAAAAAGTTAAGCACTCCGTTTTTAAAAAAAATTAGCACAGGCACTCGCTTTATTTTAGTGCACGCAGGAACCAAGGATGGTTTTATTGAAAATGCTTCTTTGGTTTATAAGGTCAACTCAGCAGCTGGTGATTATCATTCAAATATGAGCTATGATAACTATGTAAAGTGGCTTAATGAAAAATTGCTACCCAATTTACCTCCGCGCTCTGTCATTGTCTTAGACAATGCATCTTATCAAAACACACGGGCTGAACGACTACCGACGCAATCTACAAAGAAAGCTGATATGGCTCAGGGATAAGGGTATTATAGCATTTGATGAATCTCTTCTTAAATTGGAATTGTACGATATAATAAAGAACTACAAAGCCCAACACGTAATCTACAAGATTGACGATTTTATAAAGAGCAAGAGTTTTGATGTCTTACAGAATTAAATGCGATTGAAAATATTTGGGGGATCGTTAAAAATTACGTCGCATCTAAAAATATCGAGCAAAACATGACGAATACGGAAAGACTGATCAATGAAAGTTTGCGCCAAGTTAGCAGTGAAACGTGGCAGAAAACTTGTGATCATGTTGAAAAAATTGAAAAAGACTACTTGACATATTTGGATCTCGATTTTGAATTGATAATCAATGTACAAGATGATTCTGACGACAGCAAAACGGAATCGGAAATCGAAAATTTATCTGATAGTGATTGAAAATACTGAATAGTCCTACTTGTTTCGTTTCCATTCTGTAATACCAATGCTTAATTAAATGCCTACATCTTATATTATATTATATTTTGTATTTATTGCAACCTAATCTAATTTATTTACAAAAAGTATATACTTTTAAAACCAAAATTTTATTTCGATTATTAAATCTCGACTTGAATATATATCAGATTTCTTTGCTAACGTTACCCACTTTTACACACACAAGCGCGTTTGTCGGGATACGTCACTACTACAATCAAAGCCGAACGGACTTCGTGAAATAGAATATCTGTAACTGATATACTACATATACTACTATTTTTTTTTTTGTTTGTAAATACATACTTACTTATATAGATTACTACACCCAGACTCAGGGCAAACAGACATGTTCATGCACACAAATGTTTGTCCTGGATGGGAATCGAACCCACGACCTGCGGCGTGATAGGTGCTATCTTAACCAACCACGCCAACTGGCCTGTCAAAATGTGAGGTTACTATATCGTAGGACGTACAGTACGATCGTAATCACATCTTCACAACATCCATGTCACAAGATCTGACTGAACACACGACGAATAATTATGTAAACGCGACGCACTGGTTCACGTATAATAGGGATGATGCCTGGGTAAAAAAAAAGAAATTCTATTTAGTCCGTCAGTTAGATAATATAAAAATATTAGACACGTATTTTTTGCCTTATCATATTAATAAAAAATGACTTAATAACACGCATTAAATTTCGGGAGTGGAGGCTCGCTACGTCACTTCTACGTATAAAATCTACCAAGGCGTGACGTCATGATACATTTTTACTCAATGTATCGCCATAATCTTTTGATTACGTAAAAAAAGAAAAAATACGTGTCCAATATATTTTAATAAACTACATGACGGACAAAAAAAAATGTTTAGTCATCATCCCTATTCGCGCTATAACGTAATCAAGCCATGTTGTGCAGCTTTCCAAAAGACAAGTAGTTTTTCGCTTCGGGAATCATCGTCTATCTTCGGAAATACGAACGCGCGTGATGAAAACTAACATAGAGCTGTTACAATTATGAAGTACTTTGCCTATTTTGTTTTAAATCATGTTTACAAAATTATAAATTATCAACTCTATGCAATTCCATAAAAAAACTTTTCAAAACATTTGTGTGACAAATAACGGTCTGAGACCAGTAGCACAGATTAATACAGATGGGACACTCCGCAAAATCATTTAAATAAAAAGCGACTCTTGCCACGACATAATAAAGTGCAATTCAAGTCGCGCAACGCTTATTACCTACAGTTATATTCACATACAAGTTGCCTTTCTTTTATCGCGTAACTCTTATACCTTCTAACTCGTTAGGGCTGTCTTCTTTTACGACGCGGCGTGTGAGTGAGTATCGAACTGACCTTGCGAGTAGGGATTGCAAATATTCGATATTTTTGGTATTCGAATATTCGAATACTTTTTCAGCCTTATGCGAATTATTCGAATAATATTCGAATATTTCAGAAAAAAATGTATTTATATAATTTCTCACGTTTTATTGCCTTAGAAACTAGTAACATATTTTTCATGTAAGTAGGGCAACATCCCAATCAGACAGAACCAATAATTAAACAAAACTTTTAATCAAATAAAATAATTAACAAATTTTTAATAAAGTTAGATTTAATATGAACTTCGACTATGAAAATATGGAATAAAAAATATTAATTCTTAAACAATTATAGGAAAACTATTAAATAGTACACAATTAAAATCTCACTAG